>VDFB02000015.1:25767483-27113039 GCA_007258455.2 Sequoia sempervirens
AATTATGGTTTTCCTTTGGATCCTCTTTTTCCTTCTCACTTTCTTGATCTTTAGCATTTGGTATAGATGGAACATTTCGGTTCCTTAATTGAATATTATTAGCATCTATCACATTCAAAGTAAGTGGGTTGGAATCAATACGATTGTTCTTTGGATTTGCAATAGGTTGAGCTGGCAACTGAGGTTGGTTTACTTGTTCACTACCAGGATTAGGACTAGTGACTAATGGAGGTGATTGTGCCCAAGGATGCCTTGGTCCCTAAATTTTCCATGGTTGAAATTGTGTTTGATTTTTCTACCACTGTGGTTGGTTCGGCTGCCACCGTGACTGATTTGATTTCCACTGTGGTTGATTCCACTGAGGATTCATCCATTCGGGTTGACCCCAAAATGTAGGTAGTGGTTCTGCTTGGTAGGGAGGAGTCCATTGATTTGTATTTTTCCAAGGGTTCTGATTCCAATTAGCTCTAGGACCATATTGCCCTTGATTAGCATTATACCCTATATTCTGGGATCTCTACCCAACATAATTAAGTTCTTCCTCTACTTCATGTTGTTTCTTCAAATGATTCTTAATTCCAAGTAAGAGGCTACAAGAACTCGTTGTATGATGTTTCTCATAGATTTCACAGAGATCAATTTGATTTAATGGACACTCTCTCAAAAGATGTTTACCTCTACATTTGGAACAGTAAATGGATAAATGCTTAGTAGTCTTCTTATCTCCTTGCATGTTAAGATGGAGTAGATTAGTTTTCAAATTTGCAATTTCCTCCATTACTTGAGATACATCAAGAGTGAGAACTTTGTTTCTTTGGGAGTTTCTAATCCCTACTCTAGTCCTAGAGTAGTTTCTACATATCTTAATAATTTCTTCTAAAGAAAGCTTATTAATGTCTCCTTTCCCCATAAGATTCAAAGATTCTCTAGATTCATCATCAATCCCTTTCAGAAAAATTGTCTTACTAATCTCATTATCCAAACCATTACCACACTTGTTATGCACAAACTAAAATCTATCAGAATAATCTTCCAGGCTTTCATCTTCCAATTGTCTCATTCAAAACAACTCCTCTTTCCTATCTCTTACTCGACAATAATCTTAATATTTATCCAAAAACTCAGTTTCCATTTCTTTCCAAGTTGAGATTGTTCCTACACCTAAACCCATGAACCAGCGTAAGGCTGACTCTTTCAAGGTAGAAAGAAATAACTTTAACTTTTGGTTATTAGTTGTATAGTCATAGGTCTGACATAAAACCTTAAACTCAAAGAGAAATTGGTCAAGATCCTCAGAAGTTTTTCCTCTAAAGGTAGGTAAAATAGAAGGTGAAATGTTCTTCATAGGAGGCTCATCATCCTGTCTATTTAGATTAATAGGATAGGAAAAGGTCCTATTATTTGCTGGGGGATCATTTCCTGGTTGGTCACCCATTTCTTCTTGATAATTTTCCTGATTCACTTGTTGATTTTCAATCTAATGTTGCTAAAATTGTTGTTCTTGATCAAAATCAATATTTCATGGAAGAAGTATACCTAGAGGGTCTCTAGCTCATCTCATCCACAATCTAAAATGTCTTCCTTATCAACACTAAGGATTCAAACTTAAATAGCTAGATCTTTTAATTCCCCGACAACGACGCCAAAAATGATGGGCAAGGTCGTTGATGTCACTTCTTGCATCATTTAATCTTTTAATTATCGAACTGGGTGTGTCTTAGAGTTGTATGCAATAAGGACGTTTCCACAAATTGGGGGTTTTCCACTGTAAACAGTGACTTTTGGTTTTGGTTTGACTCCTACAAGAGCTTTCAAGAGCTCTCAGGAGTGAAATTTAACAACTAGTTTCTAACTAATTCTAGGGACGTAATCCTAACTTATTTCTTAACTAATGCTTATTCAGACTCAATTAACTTAGTTCAAACTTCACCTAACTTATTTGTAATTGATTCATGGAAGAATTAAGCTAAAACCAAATTCACTCTTAATCTAAAATTCAGAATTGAAATTTACTTGAAAAGAGAATCTATTTACTTTTGTAAGAAAATAAAGATTAATATAGAAAACAGTAATACTAAATTCCATGAATGAATTCCAAACAAGCTCCAGTTTTATCTTCCCATAAGTCATCAGTATCTCTTCCATTAAAACCACATGCATTTGAAAATAACTATTAAGTCTAACTCCTATGAACAACAATTAAATCTATAGTAAACAAATGAATGCTAATCTTCAGTAAAGCGTAATGAACTACCTTGATAACACAATGAACTTAATCTAAGAGTATAAGTAATTGCAATCGCTAATAATGATTAAACAGAGATCAACATTCCTAACTTTCCAATTGATACAAATTAAACAAAAATTAACTGAATCAAAGAAAATAACACAAGGTCACCTCCTTTGATTGAGCAAGCCCTGCTCTTCCTTTGGTGGGACCTTAAACACTGAGATTCAAATTAACTCCTTATTTGCATTCCAATTGGCCAAAATAGGCGAGAACAAAAGTGCGTATTACAAACACTACAATGCTTAAGTGAAAGATTATCCAACTCTGGACTAAATCTAAGGATGGATATTTATAGGAATATCCACTTATTTGAATTCAAAATCATGGCACTACCCACCAAGATACAAAGCGGTAAAACTAAAACTAAATAGAACTAAAAGTATCATAAAGAAATCCACCACATAATAGATGAACATGAAGTTTCCAAACTGACTGAAGAAGTCAATTCAAAATTGATAAATCAAGATCCAACAGGAGCGATCAGGAGCACAACATATTCCAAGTTTGTTAAACAAAGAGTTTAACAAGTCCACCTCATGAAGTAAGCATTTAATCAACCAAACAAAATCCTCAAAGATAGGATGCTATTATGACATCAAATATTTCAAATTGCATAATCATTCCATCATTAACATCATTAAAAAGTAAAACATTTAATGCAAAATATCATTTCTAATATATCCTCAAATTAGTTAAATATAAGATAAAACAAGCAAACATATAAGTATATAATCTACCACCAACATAGTTAATTAACATCATAATAAAGTCTTTGTAAACATAAAATGATTAATTAAAGTATCATTTTGAGAACTCATCATCTTGCTCCTGAAGTTGTGTTGGATTCAGTCCTACAAGTCCTTTTGTATCTTTCTCTAAGGTAGTTATCCTTCTTACAAGTCTTTTTGGAAATGAGCCTTTATATTGTGAGTTAAATCTCATCGTGGTTTTTCCCTTATTGGGTTTTCCACATAAATCTAGTGTTATCCTTGTGCATATGTGTGTCCTCTATTTCTTTTTCACTCTTGCTTTGGTTAGAAGTAGAATTTCTATATCTTGTATTGCTTAAAGGTTTCAAAGTTACTAAGGATTCAAACTGCTATACCATTCTCTGTTATTGTTATGTTTTAATATTTTTATCTGATAAAAAAGGTTGGACTATGTTGAAAGAGTTAAGTTTCAGAAGGGGTTAGAGATTGCATCTGAATGATTCAGATCTGGTGTGTGTTATGGAGAATTCTCAAATTAAAGACAGGATCAGACTAAACTCTGGAGGTTGGTGGTGGCGTGAAGTGATCAAGAGTGGTGTCACTCCTGCCAAGTGTTAAGTCAGAACAGGTGAAATATGGTGAAATCTGCCAGCCATGCCAGTGGTGGAAGTGTGTCACAAAGTGTCTACCATTGAAGAGACAAAGGACTTAGATTAGTATTCAGTTGATGAAATGTTTGGTACTCTTACTGCCTTTAGATGAGAGAGTTTCATAAAGATGTTCCAAAGAAGGAAGTTACATTCAAAGCCAACAAAAATATTGAAGATGATGTTGTTGATCAAAATGATGACCTTAATGATGTTGAAGCAGACTTTGTGAGAAGATTGAAGAAAGGTACTGGCAAGTACAAAGGTAAGTTACCATTCAAGTGTTTCATTTATGGAAGAATAGGTCATTTTACATCTAAATGCCCTTATAAAGAATTAATAAAAGAGATAAGGTTAAAAATGTTCTCTATTTTGAAGAAAGCAATGACTCCTCTAAA
Source organism: Sequoia sempervirens (assembly GCA_007258455.2). Lineage (NCBI taxonomy): Eukaryota > Viridiplantae > Streptophyta > Pinopsida > Cupressales > Cupressaceae > Sequoia > Sequoia sempervirens. The sequence goes on from VDFB02000015.1 coordinate 25,771,529, forward strand.
GATGAGGAGAATGATTGAAATGATGAAACTCTCTTTATGGCTTTCAATACTATTGAAAAAAAGTGTAATATTGAGAAATTGAAGGAGTTCGACTCCTTGTGTGATGAAGATATGTTTTCCTTAGATCCGGATCTGGAATCTATGGAACCTAAAGGTTGGGAATTCAATTTAGATGATTGGGGAATAGACTTTGAAGGAAAAATTGAGTCTGCTTTGGAAGACTTGAAGCAAGGGTACTAAATCAAAAATATGAATGCTTGCTTGCAAAATCAAAGGAAGAAAATGACAAATTGAAAGTACAAGTTAAAAAAAGTAAAGAATGTGAAATCAAACTAAAAGAGGCAAAATGTATGATCTTTGATTTGAAAATAAGGGTTGAAGAAGGCAAGAAGATTAAAGATTTCTTGAATGTCAAGCTCAATGATAAAACTACTGAATGTTTAAAGCTTGAGGAGTATATTTTCACTCTCAAGAATGCCTTGAAAAGAGAAAAGGGAAAAATTGACAAAGGAGAGAAGTTTGGCCTTGAGGATAGCTCCAAAACATTTGAAAGGCCTAAAACAAACGAGGAAAAAGGTTACACTGAAGACTCTAAAAATAATGGCTCTAGAGATGTAAAGATTGTTCAAAATGGCAAGAAAGAAAGTAGATCCAATCCTAACCAAAAGAAAAAAGGATTTAGAAGTCCTCCATCTACAAAACAACACACTCCTTCTAGGTTCAATCAATCCTTTCAAGGTTATTATTTTTCTTACAATATTTTTAGACATAAGGTTGTTGAGTATAGACTTAGAAGAAGGAATGATAACATGGTTAGAAGATCATTTATGCCTCAAAGAAACAATACTGTTTTATTTCATGGATACTGCTATGCTTGCAACAACTATGGCCACAAGGACGATAAGTGCATATATAAGGTGAAGAGATGCTACAAATGCAATAATATGGGACATAAGGAAAAATACTATAGAAGTGGCTTTGCTAAGCCACTAGTTCAAAAAAAGGTTGAATCCCATAATCAACAAAAGGAGAAAAATGAAAAGGTCTAGAAAGAAGAACATGAGAAGAAGGATGATACTACACTTGTGCACTCTACACAAGATTCTAAGATAAATAGAGATAGAGCATTATCTTAGGGGGATATTTCACTTGCAGAATCTTTTTTCCCCCTAAAAAGAAAAAGGTTATGAAGATTTTAGCATGAAAGAAGATTTGAATTAGATCAATTGGTGTACATATCTATTATGCATAAATGGACCTTAATTGAAGATCCTGGTGAAGGTAGATGATGTGTGAAGGTTGGAACACTTGTTTTTATTAATTCTATTCCATTTTGGTGTACCACGCATAAATATAAAGTCTTTGAAGAATAAGGCATTCATGGTGCATTCTCTTTGGCGAAGTCAAGGTATTTTGGTTCGCTCCTCTTCGTAGAAAAGGGTTCTATCTTGCGGTCCAAAAGTTAAGTTGATTAAGGTGTGAAGGTATTATATCCAAGACTTCAAGTATTTATACCTCCTAAAGTGAAAGATATTAGTGATGGAGTTCTAAACTGGCATAGTGAAGAAATTTTGAAGGCTTCTTAGAATGCTCTATATTCTTCTGAAATAAAATTCTTGTCCATACAAATATGTGGAGATGTTTAGTTCATGCCATATTTATGTATGAGGTGATTTGGTGAGCCAAAAAGTTCTATTTTTCAAATAATAGTGTGCTACAATATCTATCTATTTTATAGAACATATATTTTGGTACTTGCACTAAATGGTGTTTGAATAGATCAATTACATGAGTTGGTGTAGTGTCAGGTTTGAAGAATAAATCCATAAATAATTTGAAATGTCAATGATTGGTGAATTGTCCTTCTTCCTTGGAGTTCAAATTATTTAGCAAGGTGGTGGCATCTTTATCTCTCAAGCCAAATATGTAAAGGAAATGTTGAAGAAATTTGGGATGGAAGATTCCAAACTAGTGGGTACTCCTATGGTGACATGTTGTCACTTAAGAAAATCTAATGAGTCTTCAAAGGTTGATCAAACTCTCTATAGGTTCATGATTGGAGTTTTGTTTTATTTAACTACTTCTAGACTAGATATCATGCATGTAGTATGTTTGGTTGCCATATTTCAAGCCAATCCTAAGCAATCTCATGAGAAAGCTATGAAAAAAATATTCAGATACTTGAAGGGTACTTTGGATTATGGCCTATGGTACACAAATGATCAAAATTTCTCTCTAAGTGCCTATACTAATGTTGATTGGGTAGGTTGTGTTGATGAACAAAGGAGTACAAGTGGAAGTGAATTATTTTTGGGAGATATATTGGTCTCATGGTTCAGTAAAAAATAGGATTTAGTGTCTTTATCCACAATAGAAGAGAACTATATTGCTACAATATCTTGTTGTACTCAGATGCTTTGGATGAAGCAAACTTTAAAGGATGTGAAGGTGGATTATGACGAACCTATTCCTATATTATGTGACAATACAAGTGCAATTAACATTTCCAAGAATTCAGTAATGCACTCAAGGACTAAACACATCTCAATCTGATATCTTTTTGAGAGAGAAGGTTGCAAAACATGAAGTCGGAATAGAGTATGTGCCTACCAAGGACCAAATTCCAATTTTTTTTCAATAAGGCACTTTCAAAGGATAATTTTGAGTATCTTTGATAGAAGTTAGAGGTAATTACCCCCCCTCATTCTAACTAGATGCGTAAATGGTGCATTTTTCTAGGGGGAGAAATTCATGTCATATCTTTTTTCCTTGGATTGATGTATGCTACCTCTCTGGGAGAGTTGGTAGAAAGGGGGAGTCCTAAAGATGTTATGTAGTTATTATGTATTTACAGTTGGTTGAAGAAGATGTGATGCTATTCAAAGGAGGAATATGTGTTGCTACTTCAATTGAAGATCTTTTTCCTTTTGTTCCTAAAGTCAGAGAATGTCTTGCTACTTTATGCATGAATGTATGGAACTTTGTAATTAATGTCAAAGGGGGAGAGTGAGTAGTGTGTGTTTCCATTAATTCCAAAGGGGGAGATTGTTGGAAGTTTTTTTCATTAATGTCAACACTAAGGAGATTGTTGGTAGTTGTTGTCATTGATGTCAACAGTTGAGAAGTTGTTAGTCCTTGCTATTGGTTGTCATTGTTATACTCAGTTTGGGCTAACATTAGTGATAAAGGTCATGTTTGGATGTCATGCCTTATCAAAGAATAATTTCTAAAAGTTCATGATTGGATGTCATGCCTTATCAAAGAAGAGATGCTAAAGTTCATATAATGCATTATTACTGTCAACATAGTTGATTTCATAATGATATATTCAAATGAGGATTAAAAGCATGAAAGATTGTGGAGAGATGTTTCTAAAGGTCTACAATATGTATTATGTTCTCTCTTGATGTTCCTGATGAAGTTTGTGTTGTTGAAAGGAAGTTCTAGCCTCTGTAAGTTGCTTAACTATTTCTGGTTTAGGAAGCTGCATTGAAGTCTATTTGGGAGAATGCTCCACATTCCTCTGTTGTTGATGCCTTGGTCTTGCGGTTTGGTATTCAATTTTAGTGTTCTATGGATGTTTTACTCATACCTTTTCAGGCACTAACTCATTTGACTGCAAAATTTGATGAAAATTTCTGACGAAAGATGTATAATTTGATGTATTGTCAGGTACTTGTGATATTTGATGTATAATTTTCATTTTTTTATATTCTATCCCCGACGTTCGTTGAAATTTTGACGAACATGTGAAGTCAAAATTGTGGCCGAAATAAATAAAAGTGAGATCAACTATTTATTTGTTCTCCACAAACTATCCTAAGTATAACAAATTCAAGAAGATATCGCCAGGTTGAGGGTAGTCATTGTCTTTTTCTAGAATTCATTTGTGAAGTCAGATTTGTACTTCCAAGTTTGAAAATCATATTTTAAAGCAACATCTCCTCAAATTTCATTTTTAGACTTGTGCATTTTCAGAATTTCATTTCCAGATTTTGTTGTGCAAATTCAATATTATGATTTTAGGAGTCTAATGGTTGGAAATCATAGTAAAATCAGAATTTAATAAGTTTTGGAATTAGCATTTTAAAGTGTTTTTTGGGGTCATTAACTTCAGGCTATCTTCTCTTTTGTAGGGGTGGTTGCATGCCAATTTTTTTGGGTGTAAAATATTAGAATTATTAGATTTTGTTACCTATCTATGATTAAAAATTATTGGAGTGCGAGTTTGATATTTTTTGAAGATCTAAATAGACAAGCTTGGTAAAGAAAAATCATGTCAGATAATATTAGTCCAAAACAAAATGAAGAGACAGTTGCTAGAATGTGGGCTAGATTGAAAAGAAAGGGTGATGGGAAATGTTATTGTCCTTGAAATAATTGCAAGGGCTTAAAGACGAGAAGACTTTTAATCACAACAGCTGAGAAACATTGTAGGCAGCATGGTCACATTGAAGAGGGGCATGATTATCGGGCCCATTGGTAAGTTTTTCATTATATGTGCTTATATTGACTGAATTTGTAAATGTTTATATTGTTTTACAATTATATATATATATAATCACCTGATCATGATCATGGTTTATTTGTGTCTATCATTATTATAAAGGTGGGGTGCCCTAGGGCAGATGATATGGATTATCATGGCCCGAAGAATGTGGTTTTGCAAGCAAACAAACATGGAGCTGTGAATATTGAAGTTGAAGCTAATGATCCTATGGAAGAAGATGATCATGTTCCAGAAAACACAGTTGAAGATGATGGTACAAATACATTGATCCATGACACATTTAGTGGCAATAATCAACAGCATTGGACGATGAATTTCGATGCATATTCCTATGATTTAATTGCATTCTGAGAAGGCATAAAGGAGCCCTTTTACAAAAGGCCCCCAAACAACTCTTCTCTCTTTGTCGTGATTGTTGCTGGTGTACTTGAAGGTTATGAATGGTTTATCAAACATAGCAATCTCATAGATGTTATGGTATGTCATATATGTCATCTTTTTCATCTATTTTAATTGTTGTTAGTTCATCACTAGTAAATAAAGGATGAAATATGTACCATTAATATTCTTTATATTAACAATTTTTTGTTTTGTTTTGTAGATTGATTGGTGAATTTTTGTTACCACCATCAAATATTTTACCTCGCTCATACCGAGATTTATCTGGCATTATGAAAGATATTAGAATGGAGTATCAATCAATAGATGCATGTCCCAATGATCATATTATATATCATAAACAACATGAATTTGCAACAAAATCCCTGAAATGTCATATCAATAGATATCGAACAGATCAACTAACAAAAAAGGTGCCTCACAAGGTTCTTCGTTATATTCCCATTATTCCACGTATGCAACGATTATTTAGGTGCGAAATCTTAGCGCAATTTATGGATTACCATGCACGGAATAGAAGTGGAGATAACATTCTTCGAATGCCTGCAGATGGTTATGCATTTAGGGACATGGAGGAAAAATGGCCACACTTTAAAGAAGAAGCTTGTAATCTTAGGCTTTCATTGGCAGCGAACGGTGTTAATCCATTTGGAGAGTTGAGATCTATATACTTGGTGTGGCCTATTTTTGTTATCAACAATAACATTCCTCCATGGATGTCAATAAAGAGGGAACACATAATGTTGTCAATGATTGTTCTAGGTATTTGTTTACATCAATTTTCTTTAACGTAGTAGCATCTCATTTGTCTTATTTGTTGCATAATGACATATATTTTTTTCATTTAATAGTCATGTACATTAATTTATATATATTGCAGTAAAATGGTTATAATAATTATGTAATGTTTATGTTCATTCAACTAGGTAAGTACCAAGTTAAAGATATGAATGCATATGATTCCAGCTTCTTATCGGTTTTGCAGTTACTAAATTTATGGAATGCCACAATGCATGATGTCTCTAGGACCAATAGGACAAAAGAAAATTTCTAATTCCATGCAATGCTTGTATGGATAATTCATGATGCCCCAAGGCTAACACATTTTTTTGGTATGTTATAACATTCGAATGCACTTTAACGATATTTAATTTTATGATTTAATCCAATTATAGATAATCTTGCAGTTCTTCAAACAAAGGGAAAATTTTCATGTCCAATTTGTGGTCCAAAGATGAAATCTTATCATTCAACAAGTTTAGGAAAGTAGGTGTTTGATGAGTATAGGCACTTCCTCCACATAAATCATAAGTATCGAATTATTGAAAAATATCTTTTCAATGGGAAAGAAGAGACTACATCAAAACCACGAAGAATGACACCTCGCCTATGGAAGTTGGAATATAATAGAATTAATCGTCAAGGTTATACATCAGATCAAATTGTTTATCTATCATATATGATATGTTTGGAATTTTACTTTTATATTGTGTTGTGTTTACTCATGCTATAATTGACAATGATTGTCATTGTTAATTTGTTTAACTTATATGCTTCATGAAGGTCATCAAGGCATTAATGTACTTAATTTCCCATACAAGGACCTAAAAGTTATCCTGATATTCTAGCGGTGTTGCCCTACTAAGGAGCAACTACAAATTGTGCATTTGTTTGATACAATGCATATCAGAAAGAATATAACATAAACGCTATGGAAAATATTGGATGGAAGGCATGACAAAGAAAAAATGTCAAAATTTGTAGTGACATTCAGGAAGCCAATCATGCAATGAAAAATGTCATTCAATTGAATAGCGATGGAGACCAAATTAATATAAGTTCCCTTCCTTGGTTATTAACAGAGCAGCAAATCAATGCTATAAAAATGTTATAGACGGGGTAACTGGATTTCCATGATTTGGTCAACATAAAAACAATATCATAACAAAGAAAGGTGAAACTGGTTCAGGGATGAAAATGCATGATTGGCATACCTTCATTAACGTAATTATTCGGGTATATTATATACACTTGTATACTCCATGTACTTTTCAGTATATTATGTTTACTACTTTTGGAAAAATAATGAAAAGATCATTTTATAATTGTTGTAGTACATTCTACCTCTATCTCTCCTTGACAAATTCAACAACAATATCAAGAAAATTATATATGATCTTGGAAAATATGAGGTAAGTAGCGATATTTGTTCAATTCCCTTGTATAGTGATCTTATAATTGCCATTTGTTTTAATTTGTTATGTAATATATTGTATATTTTGTTAAATCTGTTAATATATTTGCACCTTGAATCACTTGTAGATGGTTGTCATCTAAAAGAAATCCATAAAGAAGATATAAATTATTGGAAGAGAAAAATTCCTCGGCCTAATGTGTGAAATGCAAAAATGTCTACCTTCGACATTTTTCAATGCACAAGAACACTACCTCATACACCAAGTTGAGGAGATTGAATTGTGTGGACCTGTACACACAAGGTCAATGTGGATGGTTGAGAGGCACTTAAATTTTTTGAAGGATTTGGTTAGACAAAGAGCACATCCTGAGGGTTCTATGGTGGAGGGATATATGGTATACCAAACCATGGTGTACATTAGTGAATATCTTCTTAAGTTTGCAACAAAGATCCATGTAGATCAAATTTGGGATCCCAACTCCATTAACAAATTCGAAGGGGAGTACCTGATGGGGAAAGGTAGATTGAGGAAAGTGAGAGGTAATTATAAGATGGTCATGGAGATTAATTAGAATACATTTTACATATAGTTTTTATGTATATTTTACTTATTTAATTATTAATATTCAATATACATCAATTATAAATTAAGGACGTATACCGTGGTAATTAACTAATTATACGTTGTTTGTGAATTTCAATTTTTTTTGATACAGTTGGTCGAGAGTGGGATGCACTATATTTGTACGTTGCAAACAATCTTGATTGGATGAAGGTATGGATTGAATGATGTCAACAATCTGGTCGCACATTAACATGGGAAGGTGTGGCTTCATTGGTTAAAGAAGCTCATTGTAATAGAGATTGCAATGTTACACAAAGGGAAATTGATTTATCATATGGTTTAAGAGATAAACAGATACATATAAATATATTAATCACCCATATTATTTAATTATTTTCAATTATATTGATGTATATATGATGCAGAGGATCCAACAACAACACCAACAACATCATTTCATGAGGGTAAATCAAACCCAATCAGAATCAGTAGAAGATCAAATTCTTAATTCACTTTTTTTCTTTCTCAAAACTCATACAACTTTCTTTTGAGAGAAATCAATTCAATACATCAGTGTATAAATATCAGATTTGCCTGCTCTGTAAAGATACCAAGACACACAATAGAATCATCATTCTAAAAATAATATGCACTGCCTTTACAACCTTATTCAAGCATAAATTCTACTGTAACTCCATCCAAATGACAAGGTTCAAGTATTTAAGGTCACTCACTTCCCTGTACAAACAGATTTCCATTGTCCATGAAATCTAAACATTAATTAGCAATAGACCTCCATACCCTAGATCAGGTGAACCACTCACACTAGATTCAAAACCAAGATCCAAAGGCACATTTAGAGACCTCTTAATGCCCATATCATCATATCAAAAACTCAGAATGATTTATACTGGAGAAACTAGCAGATTTTAGACTGTATGCCCAAGAAAGGCTACTAGAATAGGGCTATTTTACAAAGCATCCACCTTTTTTCCAACTCCAAATTGTTAGAAAACCTCAAAAAGTAAAAGTAAAGGTCACAAAACACCAGATTTATCCACTTTCAAAGATTGAAAGACCCATTTAGAAAGTGTATTAACAAACCCTTAATTTTAGGCTGGAAACACCCAAAATAGTGAGGGTTTTGTGATTATCACCCTTACAAGCCTCCAATACTCTGTCCAACCATTGAAACATGCTCCATTATGTCTAAAAATTCCTTTAGAAACATCTTCTTGGACATGCATACGTTATTTCTCCAATACCATGCTGGAAACCTTCATTTTCAAGAGGAAAACTCAGAAAATTAACTTTAAATCAGCAGCACAACACCATATTCTTGATACCCTGCACTCACACAAAATAAAATCACATAAAGGAAACCCAACTTATCCCATCCCACCATTTCTACTAGGATTACATCGGTGGGATGGGACTTAAAATTCTTTAGGGACTCTCAAAATCACAATGAAACTAACTCTGCTTGAGACACAGGATTGTCTTTGATTCTTTTGCTGCTTAAAACTAACTTTCAGACTCTTTGACAATGAAAAATACTCTTTATCAAATGATATTACACAAGAAATAACTCTTGGATGTTACCAAATCAGCAATACAAGTTAGGGGAAATAGAAAGAATGCTTGGTAACTCAAAAAAATAGGGCTTTTATTCAAGATTTTGTTACAAAAATTTCAAGATTCTACTCTTCCACGCCTTGCCATGCTTTTTATAACTTTTTCCCTCTTAATAACTGCCTTTTCTAACTTCTCACCAGTTCAAACTGCCTCTTATCTCCTAATATGCTTGATTTATGCCTTTTTATTTACATAATATTGCATTATTTGCAATTTTTTGCATTTTCACCTCCTAGTGACTTCTTTTATGATTTGATTACATTCAAATTAGCCTTTTCATGGCCTTGACACACAAATTTAGACTTGAACATGTAAATTTAACATATTAGCCTTTTGAAGGTATTTACAAGATCTAGGTGCTCCTGCACCAATATATATGTTGAGATTTTTTTCTTTGCATACATTCGGCCAAGAATAAATATGTTTATCAACTGAAGATATTGCAATAATTTTTACATGTTTGACATATTGCAGGTGAAACACAACAAGGCTATGTGGTGCAATGGTCGTAAATTTCAAATCAAAAAGTTTGATGACACAAAGAAAACTTGTGATTCTGGTATAACTGCAGTCTTTCAGGTGACTAATGTTTCATCTAGAAGCGACATACATCCAAAAGTATCAGAAAATTGATACTATGGGATTTTGGATGATATACTTGAGTGTGACTTTAAGTCCTTCAAATTAGTTCTGTTCATTGTCCTATAGTACAGGCTACGATTGAATGAAAATGATCCCAAGAGAATTGTTATTGAACATGATAATGGATTTACCATGGTTAATGCAAGGTAGATCAAGTGAGCTGGAAATGAGCCCTATGTTCTTCCAAGCCAATGTGAGCAGGTATTTTACTCAGAGGTTCCAGGTAAACTGGGTTGGTCATTTGTTGTTAGACATGATCCAAGAGGAGGGCCAGTAAAGTATAATGTGGTGGAAGAAGAAGATACCGAAGAACTAGAAGATGATGTAGATGATGATTAGGATCAACAGTTAGTTGATGATGTGCCTGATGAAGATGTCGAAGAGGAGGAACTAGATCATGATGATGTAGGAGTTAATGTTCATGAAGATGATATCCGTGTGGATGATGACATTATCGAAATTGATATCATTGACGATGACGATGATATGACCAATCCTTACAATGTCGAATCTGGATCAGATGATACAGACAAAGAGTTGGATGGAGAAGAAGATCAATGACATTGAAATGTATGAGTTATGCGATTATATTATCTATTTGATATTAATTTCTTGATAGAATTATATTTGAATTATGTGGTTACATAATTAATTCATGATGTTTTTAATTTTTATGCCATTACATAATTAATTTAATGATGTACTTTTTAATGTTTGAAAGGTCAAAAAATTAAAACATTTCAATAGTGATGTTAACAACCTTGAAATTAGTGTGTTTTATGTTTCATGTGATCATAAAAGATTAAAAAGTCAGTTGTAGAGGTGGTTGTTCAGTGGTTGAGGTGTAAAGGCCTTTAAAAGGCATAAAGTGATCATTGTAATGGTTGTTGATGGTTGAGGATTTAAAATACAAGCTCTTGACATTCAAAAATCTGTGTTTTTCTTCAATTTTTTGTATTTTTCTTGTTTGCAGCACTGTACGGTCACATACAACCATATTTTGATGTGAAATCAATTCCATGTCATGAAGATATGTGTTAGCTTTGATTTGAATCTGATTTGAGGGCTTAAGGTGTTGATTTGAGTTAGAAAGCTTCATTTCTTTGCATACAGCCCGGTTACCCTATTTTTGAGGGTTTTGTAGTCCAAACATGATATAAAGGGGCTCTTACACTTTTTGTGATTACTGTAACTTGTGTAAGAGGCCCCATGGATACTGTTGTAATTGTAGGATGCATGAATAGGGTGTAGGATGAGAAATAAAGAAGGTATAGCTGCTGTCCTCAAGAGTTTTGTGAAGAAAAGCATGTGAAATGAGAGGTTCAGGCCTAGGTTTCAACAAAATATGTATGGGAGATCTGATTTTATGAATTTTTATCCATGTGTAGACCTAATGGGTTGTGTCTGAACACTTAATATAAATGATATACATACACACACACACATATATGTATGTATGTATGTATGTATGTATATGTATTTGAAAATGTAAATGTAAATGCAATTACTAGATGCTCTCCTAGAACAATAAATGCAACATATCATTAAAGAAATTTATATCAATATGTAGAACAATAAATGCAACATATCATTAAAGAAATTTATATCTATGTATATAAATGTCTATTTCTTAATGCAAGTGTAAATGCAAAGAGCATATTGTTTTGTAGTGTTATAGATACAACATATCCATAAATTAATGTAATTGAAATTATAAAGTCTTTAACACATATAATATGAAATCGATCAAACTATTAAACTACATGACAAAAAAATGAAAACAGTAAATGCATATGTATCTGGATCAAATCCTTTTCGTGGTGGACCCTGTTAGCACTCAAAAATTCTGGTTGAAAAACCACAAGAGGTTTCCAATCTCTTGGTACGCTTTAAGGTAACGTACAAGAGTTAATGACTCGAGCCTTCTTCTCTTTTGGTGCTGTTGAACCTAGGTGGGTCTACCTATACTGATTGAGCAAACTTAATTGATGTTATTTAACTAAAGTAATCTATCCACAATGGAAAGTTTATAGTGAACAAATGTGATCCTAATCTAACATGAACTAAATGAGAAATATGTTCAGTTAACAAATGTATAAAATGAATTAGATTTATGGATGGACAAGGGGAGACCAGTGCCTTATTGGGTATATGGAGTATAATGAATATTAGAAAATGTGGATTTTAATAATGGAAATAATTCAAACTATCAGGCACAAAAATTGTTTACAACTTGTGTAAACGTGCAAGTGAATAATTGACAAACTCTTCTTGAGATAGAATGACAATTCTAGTTATGTGATTCTTCTTATTAATCCAACTAACACTTCCCAATTGTTGTGATTGATTAAACTATTTTAATCCCTACTTGAGAGAACCGAATAACCAGATCACACATATATAGCAAATGTACAATGATAAACAGAGTATAAACTTGTTATATCAATTTAAACAATAGAGAAGCATCAGAATGGAGACAATCAAATAACTACATAAATTTAACAAACAGCTGATACCAAAATCTTAATCTGTGACTTAGATATCTTCATTTACTCCATCAAAATACATGCATCTGAGTCTATGTATATGAAAGCATTTTGCTAGAAATCTATCTACTGAATATCTCCTAATGCCTATATCTGTTGCATTACTATGGAACATATATAAATAAATCAAAAATTGGAAGGGACACGTCCCTTCACAAATGTTTTATTTTACTTAACTAATTGAAACAAGAGATTAGGCTTTATTTCTAGCCATAGATGAACATTTGATAAATGATCTAGATAATCCTACCGTTCATGAGTATTGGAATCTCCTGATGCGTTGTTGGCCAATATTTCCACCTTTATCATCCTTTTGTTCTGCTCGCAACTCTCGTCCAATGTCGAATCCTTCCCTTGTAGCATTTTCCAGAATTATCTGCAGCATCAATTCACATTCTTTGATCCACTTGGCTTTCTTTTTCAACTTTTCTCCATCTTCAAATAGTGTAGGTAGTCCCATATTCATAACATCAACCAACCCCTTTGCATCTTCTCGCAGTTCCTCATAATAGTCCCTGTGTTTCTTTATAATTTGGTTACCCATACCAATGGCCACACTGTCAAGAACATCTCTTTCATTTAATTCTTGGAAATTTTATTGAATCCTTCCATCAATTCTCTTGTGTTCCTACCCTATAACATGGTTCTTTGAATATGCTCCCCATAGCTTATTCAACGAAATCACTAAGTTGGCCTGCCTTTTTCTGATTATTGCAGCGAGTGTATCATATTTACCTTGTGAATATGTAGTTGACTCCTCCCAATGATCTTTTACCTGTGAGCTTTCACCATGTGTTATTAATTTAGGAGGTCCCATTGTGACTCCTAGCATGTCCTTCAAACAATCATTTTCTTCTCATTACATTTTGTACATTTCAGTTTTCAGTATCGCCACAGGATCTACCTCTCCAACTTCATAGTCACATTTCTGCTTTCTCAGTATCAATCACCACTGACTTTCTATGAGGTGGATACAAGGCCCATATCATGAGTGATCCTTCATCCGGGTTATATTTGGATCCAACATATATTTCTATCACCCCCTTTGGACTAAGCTTGTGTGTGGCACTATTATCCTTTAAGAAGCTATCAAAGACCAATGCAAAATTCAAATCCAACCCTGGAAAGATCATAAATCCAGCATCCTCTAACATTTTCCTTCCATTCTCGGGGGTCATATTAGCCATTTCTCTATCCATAGTTAATTTCAAATTATTTAGTAGCTGCTCCTCATTACTTGGTGTAATATTATCAACTGTCTCCCTTATCTCCTTGCCCTTTTGCTTATACAAGAAAGATCTGAATTCTGAAGAATTCACAAATTCATTTTCTTCTACAAATGACCTATATTCCATCTCTCTGGTGTCTCTATCTTGGCTCTCTTCAACACTTGGTTCTCTAGGAGGGTAGTTCTAATCTTGAGTTTTTAATTTGGAAATCCTACTGGGTAGGTCTCGTGGCATATCTTCTCTAGATTCCCCATGTCCAGAAAAAGGGAACCCTGTATCCGACAACCCTTGGTTTTATTCCTCCACCACTCTCTCTACTTCCTCTGTCTCCAAATCTCTAATCATGTCATCAAATTGATAAGGCACATGATCATATCCTCCAAAGTTTATCCTTTGTTTGGCAGAATTGATATATCCCTCTAGATCAAAACCTTTTCTTGGTGGACCCTTATTCATATTATACTACATTAATTTGTCAAGGATCAAATCATATCCTTCCTTTGCAAGCACAGTAAAATCACCAAAGAACAGAGTACTAGGCATAAATGCTTGTTTCCCAAATGAACCAAAATTCATGAAACTAGAAAAAACCATTTTTCTTACAATTTCCAAATATGCAATCCTATCCGGGATTGTTTTAGGAAAAATGAATGGAGAATCCTCAAAACCAAACACCCTTACAATAGTAGCATCTTCCAAGCAATACCAGTCTCCCCAATTGTGATCAATTGGTCCGTTAAAGTCCTTAGGTTTGAGGAAGCATTTTATTTCATCAAATAATGAGTGCACACAAGGATGACTATAGAATTCATATATTGGCTTTACAAAATATTCTTCAAGATATAGGAAACTGGAATTACCAAACCTACTGTCCCAAATGGAAGTCCACAATTGAATGGGTATCAAACTGTGAAACCTTCAAATTTTCTAGCCAAATCCCTAACTCTTTTCCGAAGTACAATACTAGATGCATTAAAAGAGAATAATGCCTAAGGTGCAGAACATGGGATTTATTCTTGATTTCCATCAATGCTAAGTCGAGTTCCTTGGAGACAAATGAAGCATAGTAAAAAAACCTAGAATTATGACATTGAATGTCAGCTACAATTACCATGGGAACAATGGAAATATACTCAGGAACTTCCATACCCAACACTTTTCCTACCGAGAAATAGGTATATCTCATATAGGGCTCAAATAAGTCCACATGGAATGGAGGCCCATGGCCATTGTCAAGTGGGACAATTTTACCATCTTGTTTAATTCTATGTAAGGGCAACCTCCAACCCTTGTAAGTGGTGTCCATTCTCCAAAACTCCTTTTCCAACTCTTCATTCACAATTTTCTCATTACACCATCCTTCCAACTTAAAAACCTCACTTATTGAAGCCTCTGATATGTATATGAATGGTTTCCCAGATGGTTTGCATATGGCCTTAAGTTTTGAGTCATAGTGGGTGGCCAACAATTTTATCATCTCTGTATTGACAAACACATTAGGGCAAACCATCTTTCCCAAATTTAGATGCCACATATTACAAATTGGCTCAAAATGATCTCTTTGGTGAAAGTGGAATCTAAACAATTCATAGCCTCTTATTGGGGTCCAAATATCTCCTATGTGCTTGCATTTGTCATCCAATTTTTCCACTTCTGCCCTTAGTTGCACGGAGTGCCTACCTCTGGGCCCAGAGCCAGGAAATTGATCAATTAAATCTTTATTCAACTTTCGTTCAACACCCTCCGACTCAATTCGAGACTCAACTTTCTACTTCTTACTCTTAGGGTGACTGCTCTCACTTTGTTTTCTACCTTTCAACTTCCCCAAGCTGGTGGCTTCCATATTACTCGCTTAAAATTGCAGAAATGAAAAAGTTAAAATGCAGAGGACTTATTGGTTTTGATTGAGGTCTTTCAACTAAAACAATTCTCTGGCCCTTTGTTTGTCTCCTCGTTTCCTTTGCTACCAATTCACAACAATGTTCATTTTGCAACGATTTCCTTTCAATTTATGAAATTACATGTGCTCCGTGGTGCCATTAATGTTTTAACTCCAGGCACGAATGTAAATTTTTTTTGAATTCCTTACTGTCACATCAAATGAACTAGTCGGCAAGACACCTTCAAACTTTGGGTGATCTATACATTAGGCCCCAACCAACGTTCACTGAATACTCTGCTGATTAGCATAACACTACACATCTGGCCGATGTTAACATTTGTCCCGTATTCATCGCCAAGAGTCACCCCAAAAATCATTTTGGTTCATTTGTTTCTTCATCGGCCTGACTTTTAGTATCGCTAACACATTCAGTGGTTCCTTTGATGTTATACGTCTCGCCGATAACACATCAAATGAACTGGTCAGCAAGACACCTTCAAACTTTGGGCGATCTATACATTAGGCCCCAACCAACATTCACTGAATACTATGTTGATAGGGGTAACACTCTACACATCTGACCGATGTTAACATTTGTCCCATATACATCGCCAAGAGTCACCCCGACAATAATTTTGGTTCATTTGTTTCTTCATTGGCCTGACTTTTAGTATCACTAACACATTCAGTGGTTCCTCCGATGTTATAAGTCTTGCCAATAACTTTTCTTTTGGTCTTGAATATGTCGCCAGAACTCCTGCCGATATCCTCATGTCGGTGTAACTTAGCAGGTCGGGTGAACATTTAGGATTTACACCGATGACACATGTCTCGCCGATATATTCCCAGTGCTCCTATCAGTGAAAGAAATGATGGTATCGCCGATGAAACTTAATTGGTGAGACTTAAAGATTTGGGCCAACATATATTTTTCATGTCGAGATGACTTGTCTTGCCGATAGATTCTCTTCATCGATGAGACCATAAGCCAATCTCCCCGATATGTCTTCTTTAGTAATCCTGATCGCTACAACAGTTTTGATGTCTCATCGATGTGCTAAAAAGTGCTTGTAACCCATAATAGGTCGGGAAGACCCATACCAACTCATGCCGATGTGATTTGTTTGCCACAATATCTTTGATTAGAAGGATTTTCAGGAGTAGAACAAGGTGACCGTGGGTAATTATATTCTGTAGGGCCAATTACATCCTTTTTTGACTCAAAATGTAGTTATTATTGAGAAATTTACATGAGTAAATCATTATAAAATTTTGAATTTTTTTATAGTTCCAACATACCCTTCTTCATGTTGTATTGCAGCAATTTGTTGAGAACCATATCATAGCCATCCCTTGCTAATACAGTGAAATCACTGAAGCATAATGCACTAAGCATAAATGCCTACTTTCCAAAAGAACTCAAATTCATAACATCTGAATAGTCCAATTGCCTAACAATCTCCAAATATGCAGGCCTTGAAAACCTTTTTATTTCATTGGACAATGAGTAATCACAAGGATGATAGAGATAGAAAGGGTAATGACTTCTTACTTAATATATGGGGAGATAGAGATAGATGGGGAGAGAAAGAGAGAGAGAAAGAGAGATGGAGATATATGGGAAGATAAAGGAAGAGAGGTGGAGATAGAGAGTTGATGGATAGGGGGGACAGGGAGGGAGATATGGTGAGAGATAGAGATGGGGAGATAGAGAGGGGGAGGGAGACAAAGGGATATAGATAGGTAGAGGAGGAGAGATAGAGAAGAGGGGGAGAGATAGAGAAGAGGGTGATATAGAGAGATAGAGGGGGATGGTGAAAGAGATAGAGAAATCGTGATAGAGGTAGAGAAATATATGGATAGAAAGAGATAGAGAGAGGACTGAGAGGGAGATAAAAAGAGAAATATAGATAGAGATATAGAGTAGGAGAGATGGAGGTGATATGGAGTGAATGAGAGAGAAAGGGAGAGAGGGAGAGATAGCAATAGATAGAGGGGGGAAGAGGGAGTGACATAGATAGTGGGAGATATAGAGAGATAGAGATAGAGATAGAGATATATGGGAAGAGAAAGAGAGATGGAGATATATGGGAAGAGAAAGGAAGAGAGGTGGAGATAGAGAGTTGATGGATAGGGGATAGGGAGAGACTAGAGATGGTGAGAGATAGAGAGGGGGAGATAGAGAGGGGGAGGGAGAGAAAGGGATATAGATAGGTAGAGGAGAGATAGAGAAGAGGGTTTAGGGTTTAGGTTTTAGGGAGATAGAGAGCAATAGGGAGAGATATATCAATCACCCTGCCTATATCTCTATCTATTCATCCTTATCTCTTTATCTCTATACCTCTCTCTATCTCTTTGTCTCCCTTTCTATTTGTATGTTTCTCATTATCTCCCTCTCTCTCTATATTTTCTTCCCTACATTTATCTTTGTCTCCTTAAGTGTGCAATGGGTACATTGAAGAGGTCTTAAAGGAGAATTATCATTTCTTTAATCAAATGGCATGCTACCTTGAGCATAACTCCCCAAGGACACATGCCATCCTTGGATTGTTGACATGAAACAACCAATCAAAATTTAGTTTCTCTTTTCCCTCTCTCTTTTCCTTTGTATCTCTTATATTTCTCTCTCTCATGCTCTCTCTCTCTCTCTCTCCCTATCTATCTAAGTTCATCTCTTTCTCTCATTCTCTATCTTTTTAGTTTCTATATCTCATTCTATTAGCTAATAGGCTACATATATTGTGAGATTTGAGCTTGAAATAAATCTCATGCCTGGAAACCACTATTGTGTCGTTGGAAAACAAGTTTCAATTGCCATTTAATGGTAAACCAACTGTAGTGTAATGGTAAAATCCTCTAAAATATCAGGTAAAATCCTATATATACTATTATATAATAATAAATATAATTATATTATATATAATTTAATCTAATATTACTATTATATTAAATATATATTATATTAATTATATTTTGTATTGGGAGAACACCAAGGAAAATATAGAATATATACTTTCATGAAGAAAGAACATGAATGTCTATTATTAATCTACAAGAATGAGCTACAAAATATAAATCTAATATAGCTAATATATATTTAACTAATATATACTTAACTATATTGTAGAATATTAAAATCTAGCTAAATGGCACCATAATTTTCAATTTAATTAACATACTCTAAAACCTAATGAAACCAAGTTGTAGCTCGTCAAATTGGAGAAGTGAAAGGTCAATACTAGCGCTAATGAAGAGTTTGGAGGAGTGAAAACAAGGTCAATACCAGCGCTGAGGAAGAGTTTGGAGTTAAAACAAGGTCAATACTAGCACCAACGAAGAGCAAAGGAGTGAAAACAAGGTCAATACCAGCACTGAGGAAGAGTTTGGAGGAGTGAAAACAAGGTCAATACCAGCGCTGGGGACGAGGTTGAGGGAACTCAGGGAAAATCGACGACCAAGGGACAATGAGTACTGTAAGTTTGGCACCCCCATTCTCTTTAACCTGCAATTTTCATGCCTAGTTTCCAAAGATTTTCTCATCCATTGGCACCCCCAAAGGTCTAGGATTTCATCACACATAGCCTTCATCACATGATTCTAAAGAAATTGTAGACTTAGTCCAAGTATATGCTAGGATAAGCTAGATATAATGAATGGAAATAGAGGCATACAATTCTTCTTTAATACCTCCACCACAAACATATGCAAGGAAAGGTCTCCTCCCTTCTTGGTAGTGATAACCTCCTCCACACACAACCCTTAAAAATTATGAATAGAGGAATATAATCTTTGAAGAACTCAAAGTTGATTCTCTCCTACCTAATGCAATTAGTCATTTTATCTTTACAAACATTTATAGTGATTACTAGAGGCACATAGACCAATTCTTCATAATAGAAGAATTTGATCATACTTTTCCAATGATGGCATTATGAGAAAACCTTAGGTTAAATGAATAATTCCTAGCTAAGTTCTTTAAATCATGTCCAACCGTATAAGAGAAGACCACTGCTATGTGTACTTGGATACCATGGAGAAAGGCTCTTTGGTCTCTTTCATCAATCAAGGTATTGTTAAATTTTAACACCTAAAAGTGAGAATGAAGAATCTTTCCTAGGATGGTGGCCATCCCATTATAGCTCTTAGAGTTGTTAGAGATATTTTTGTTTTGAAGTAGAGATTGGACCATCAAATAATGTCACCATGAATCTACCAATATATCCATCAAATTGACAAACCCTGACTTAACAACCACAAATTCACAAGAAAATTTCCCCTGTCAGCCCTAGGGCATCAATTCAATGCCAAGTTTCTTGCTTTAACAGACCCATAAATGCAATGAACCTCTATCATACCATGTTTCACACCAATCCATTGAGTTACAGTTCCAAGACAATGGGTGGATTGGTGGATGTCATTTCTATTTAGCCCTCAAACCCTTACACAGGCAAAACAGGGCAGTCCCTGTATTTGATTGTTTTCTCCCACAAAATAGTGATTTAGCACTTCAAAACAAATGAAAATGAAAGGGAACACATATATTTATCTACACCAATGATCTCAGAGCATTTCAAGCTTGTACAGATCCAAAAAACACAAAAGAACTTCAGAAAAATAGTAAAAACATAGAAAATTGCTTCAAGAATGTGGTATTTGATATGAAATTTTGGTATCAACAATTGCAATGGGATGGGAATACAATATGATAGAAGTGGGATAAGAAATGCATCATTTGAAGCATCAAACCAATATTCAAAGATGAAAGAAAGTGCTAACCCCTTAAATTGAAAAAGTTTCTTTTAACTTTAAGTTTGTTGGGTAGCCAATTCTTTTAAGTTATCAAATCCTACCATCATACATAATGAAAATGTTGTTGTTTCAAATGACTATGAGCACTAACCTTCACTATTTGAAGATGTTGAAACCTTGTCGTAGAGAACTAGAACATTGATGAAACCACTCATCCTACCTTAAAACCTACCAAAAGTCTCCTAGAAATTAGACATAGGAAGATTTAAGATGACTTAAACAATTTTTATTGCCAAAGCATAAACTTATGATGAATTAACCAGGCCTAGTACACACTCCCTCCCCGTTAACCACTTAGACATATGGAAATTAAATGTAAATTTGCTGCTATTTTTAGTCATATAGGTGTCCAATAAACCACTTGGTGGTGTTTCCCTTCAAGTTTATTTACTTGAATGAAGAGAAAAAGTCCTTTGATTACAATTACATAATACATTTGAGGCCTTGGTTGTGTAACTGGTGGACCATAGTCACATTTAACACTTGTTACAAAGTTTGGGAGTTAAAACGTTAAGTAGATTTGATTTGTGATGGACACATTTGGACGGTAGTAACAATAACTTGCAATCTATCAAGACTTGATTACCTTATAACCTGTCAAATTCTAGCGATGAAATGATAGATTTATCATAATGTCACCTTGGGATCACATCACCATGAAAGAAATTCATCCAACATCCTTATGAGTGTGGGTACCACCAAATAGGTATTTTTCAGATATGTCTTCCTCGAGTGAGGGATATTCAGGAAGAGAAGAGGAAAGTGAGACATGTAGTAGGTCTAAGAGAGTGAGATCAACTAGAGGTCAAAAGATTATAATTTTTTTTTGTAAACGAATGGAATTTTTTCTTGCTGAAGGGGGGTCATGTTCTTATGATGATGAGAGCATAGGCGACATCGAGGTGCCGTTGAGGTACAAACATCTATGGAAACAATGGGTACCCAAGGAACTTCCTCCAATAAACACTGATTTTTGTGTCAACGATAGGATATATCACATAGCACCATCGTCATTACATGGTTTGGGCTTATTTTGCATGGACGACATAAAGGTCTATTACAAAAAAGTTACTGAATTGATGGAGTATGTTGGACCCTGTTATAGTTACAAATATTGGATGCAGTTGGTTTGATATACATGAA
Organism: Sequoia sempervirens; assembly: GCA_007258455.2. Taxonomy (NCBI): domain Eukaryota; kingdom Viridiplantae; phylum Streptophyta; class Pinopsida; order Cupressales; family Cupressaceae; genus Sequoia; species Sequoia sempervirens. Next base: position 25,793,086 of record VDFB02000015.1, read on the forward strand.
GTATGTGTAGGTATGCACTGTCAGCAAATTATATACAACTAAAAGATAAGGATCAAAATAAAGGAGTGGATATGTACATTGATGAAAGGCCAAAAGCATTAGGGAATATTGTAGGGTTTATAAATAGTACATGACTTGGGTCAACAAATAACCAACCCAATTGCATATTCAAGGCGCGCGAGGGAAACCGTGTATTTGTATGTGCGATAAAATCAATAACTGTAGGGGAAGAGTTGCTAATCGATTACAATTTGAATCGCTTAGTTATAAACACAGTTACTATGGGGGTGGTATGTACTATGTACCATTTTACCCAACCTCCAATTAATGACTCCAATATACCATTTTATTCTTATGTTTTTTTTCGTAAGTCTATTGGTTTCATTTCGGTAATGTTTATTTATATTTAATTTTTGTCACAACAGAACATTGATGCATGGGGAAGGCTCTGGCCTAGAGCACAGATCACAATGCATCTTCAGGTGCTTCTACCCGACAGGTTTACCTCATTGTAATTGTACAAATTAGATACGAGCAAAATGTTTAATTATTATGTTTTTTTTATAAGTTTATTGGGTTAATTTCGATAATGTTTTTAATACTCTTGTTGCATTTGGCTGATCGGGGAAAGACACCAGCAGTAGAGGAGAGAATCCATAGGGAGGTATAGTCAATATTATGTGATGATGACATCACATATTCAACAAACCCTCTCGATATGATAAGGAAGACCCAAAAAAAATGCAATGAAGAAATCCTTAAGTTGTTATTCATAGTGCCTCAAACAGATGAGATAAGAGAGGGTTAAAATATTGACTGAGAGAGCACAAAAATTGCAAGTAAGCTGTCATGAGGTCTTTAATTATAACATAAGTTCATTCATGGTTTTATATTTTGTACTCTTTTATGTCATGAACTAAAATATGTGTTTTTTTTACAGGATTTTTTGCGTCCTCATGATGCTACTGGCCATGATCAGAGTACTGCAGGTGCTGCCCGAGGAGTAGGGGTTGGTACAAGTGTTGATCTTGATCTTCCTGCGTATACATCACATCATCCGACCCCATCATATGTGCCTATATTGTCGTTTGAAATGTCAGCAACACATACCATGCAGACATCGGGTAGTGCACCCTCTCGTAGTGAACACATGCCAAAACATGCATCAGGACATGTACCTGGGGATGCAGAGGCCACTAGTACTGGTAATATTTTAGCATCATTTCCTGGATCTTCCCATATTACTAGTACGCGAATATTTCCAGTCACATTTGTGGTGACTGAGGATTTCGTTCCCATAAAGATATAGAAAGTCCCAGGTACTTTAAAATGTTTTAATTATTATTATATATATCCAATTGAAATTTACTTATTGATCACTCTTTTTAGACTAATGATCCCATGATCATTTTGGAGGAAATGATGTTTTTTGTAAACATCTAAGTGATATTACATTGGAGCTCTTCGGGCCCACCATACGTACATGGTGGAATGCCCAAAATGAAGATTTAAAAGATGAGCTCATTAACCGTTTAGTTGTACTATTTGGTGATAAAACATTCAACTGAATGAAAGTCCTTAAGAAAGCTGGTACCTATCTAAAGTATGTGAGGGACCAATATAGGTCACATTTAGAGAAGAACAAAAAGTATGAGCATCCCCCCATGATTCTGGAGAGGGAGTGAAAGGACCTGGTGTCAGAAGGAAAGGAGAAGGCTGAAAAGAAAAAAAGAAAGACACCACCGGGCCAAGGAAGGTATGTGATACTATCAACAATGTAATTATATAATGATTACTCTTTCTTTTTACATAATATAACGTATTTCAAACTTTTCATAGGATGCCCGACACATCAAAGGAAACAAAGGAAATAATAGAAAAACACGAGCAACAAAAACTTGGCTCTGGTGGTTATATGAAATTAGCCACACGAATTGCAAGTATCAATAAATGAAATATTGCATCCAAATAATAAATTGCAAACAATTTTTGTTTTATCACACCATAGAAGCAAAATTCATGATCTTATGCAAAAATGCAGGGCTCTGAATTCAACAGAGTGCCCACAGAAGAGGACCTAAAGATTGCCTTCCAACAAGGCTATGGAGTCGTGGCTGAACACCTAAGAGTCTTGACTGGGAAAACACAATCTTCCACTGCATCTAACACGTAGGTAAATAAACTCAATAAAGTTTATTTAAAATTGAATACTTGTGCAATCTATTCAATATTAATTTCCACCATAAAGTAATTATGTGCCTATTTGTTTTAAATAGACAAGCAATGATAATACTGCACATGACATTGGAATGCAGCCTGGTGAGGGTGGAGCACAACCTGCAGATGAAGGTCATGGTGTGCATCCCGGTACTGGATGTATTCATGTGCTATACAAAATGCAGTATGGATTAATACAATTAAACATCTTTAATTGCAATTGGTGTATTAATTAATGTAACCTTTCGTGTTTCAACTTTAGAGCATGTAGACCATGATCAACATGTTGAGCATGATTAGGCTAGAGAAGATCAGGAACATGATGTGGCCCCATAAGGTAAAGAGGACCACTCTAATGTTCTTTTAAACATATTTAATTGCAATTGGTGTATTAATTAATGTAACCTTTTGCGTTTCAATTCCAGATAAGTTTTTAGTGGGTGTTCAACATGTTGAGCATGAGGCTATAAGAGAAGATCAAGAACATGATGTGGCCCCATCAAGTAAAGAGAACCACTCTAATGTTCTTTTAATTAATGAAATACTTGTAACAATAATAATAAAATATATCAATTTAACATTTCTTTGTTATTGCAACAGACCCCCCCTGCAGTGGCATCCACGCCATGAGTACACGACTAGGTGTACATTAATATCACAAGCAGAGGATATAACAACTGGGGAGGGGAAATGATTTAGAAAATGATACTCCACTTAAGATTTCTTTAGCTTCAAAAAAGAAAAAAAAGAAAGTGATTGTAATCATATTATGAATGAATGTGAATATGTTAATGAATGAATGTTATATGTTAATGAATGAATGTTATATGATAATAAATGAATTTTATATGTTATTAATGGATGAATGAATGAATGTTATATGCTATTAATGGATGAATGAATGATTAATGTTATATGATCGGGTATGGGGAATTGAGAGTGATGTGAGGGCGGGGGGGGAGGGGCCAAAGGAGCTTCCACCGTCACGTGTTTGGCCCTGTTAAGTAGAGAATATTAAACTATTCTCGAAACAAAGAGAAGCTCAATAAGGTAATGAAATTTTGAATATAAGAAATGCATCGTTTGAAGCATCAAACCAATATGCAAAGATGAAAGAGAGTGCTAAATTTTCACTATGGTGGCAGAAAAATGATTCTTCATGCCCTGATGCCTTCATTTTCCAAGCCAATTTCTCCTGCTTTGCATAGCTCTGCCATGTTTGTGGATGTGATATGACTCCTACACAAAAAAATGTACCAATTTACGGCCTTCAATCCAACTACATCCAAGTATGTTTTTAATTCCTCTATCTTTCATCAATCTATTTACTATTTGAACCTCGTACAAATGTTTTAGATGAAGAACCCATTATTGTGAAATGTGCCTCCAATTGAGTAAAGTGAATCCATGCTATGCATCATAATTTGAAGTTGTTTCCATTCCAATGTTACGGGTTTAGTTTGTTTGTATGGCTTTCTATGAATACCACATTGTGTTGTGTATGGATTTGGTTTCAAAGCTCTGTTTCTTTTGTTTTTAGTGGTGACATAACTCTAAAATTTGACTTTTGTGCATAACGGGTTAGTGGAAAAATTGATAGCTCTGAAGGGTTTAGAGGCTCGATTGAGATAGATACATGGATATTTGGATCTTGTTGTTGATGGGAGGCTTCCACTTAACCATGAAATTGTGTTCATATGTTTTGTACTGATTTTCATGAGCTTGAAGAAGAGGGGAAGCGCTTGCCTAACCTCCCAAACCTTACGAGGAGAATAAAAGAGGGTAATGTTTTAATTTTGAAGGTTGCTACATTGTTTTCAAGATTATAAGGCATCACTTGTTTCATCTATTTGGACTATGTTTGATAGTGTTCATTAATGATACATATCGATCCTTTCTCTATCAGTTGTTAGAATTCTGTCCAATTTCAAAGCTTTAAGGCTAAAAGGGTCTACTCGGAAGGACTATACTGAGCGGATTGTTGCAAATTTGTCTGTATATTATGGCTACAATGACTATTTGACCCAGACCTTCCTCAAGGATGAAGCCTGAATTTTTGGAATTTTGTTGTTATTATCTATTCCAGTGCTTTGTTTGATTGCCATTTTAGCACTTTGTTTGCAGCTTAGTGAATTTTAGAATAAAGTTAAATGAGGTGATATTGTGCTGAATGACTATAAATTGTGGTCTCCAAACTTCAGATGTTCCTTGTTGCTGAAGCAATAGAACTTATTGAAGCAAATGAAGCTCCTCCGCCTACATGCCTCCAAACCAACACTTTAAAGGTCAGTAGTTGGAATAGCCAATTTACAGTTGAATAAAATACTTATTGCTCACTTGAGTAACCGAGCATCTATTTTTGGATGTTATTTTCCTACATTGATTTTCCTAAAACAAACACAGGAAGCATGCATGAAAAATATACCAATTTTCCTAAAACAAATGCATGGACTATTCACAAAAGATATCCTGATGTGCATAAAACAAACGCAGGAAGTACCCACAAGAGATGCGTTGATAAACGTAAAAAACACACCATGACCCTGAGCACCTATAGGTACTGCTATAGCAAAGTGGAATACAAAATATTACTTCATACCAACCTCACTGCTCTATGATACAAATATATATTTAGGAGATCGTGATAGAGGTAGAGAAATATATGGATAGAAAGAGATAGAGAGAGGACTGAGAGGGATAGAAAGATGTCTTCGTATTGCTGCAATATCTTGTCGAACCTTTCTTGCCGCAATGGGGTTGGCATATTTGTGAGCACTATTATTGTGTGTACTTGCTTGTGTAGGTGCATTTGTGGACTGTCAGAAGCACAAATTTCTGTGTGTGGGAAATGATCTTGCAACATTGTTTAGTAGAGACCAAAGCTAGTTTGGCTTGTGATGTTAACTCAAGGAGGTTAAGTTTCCACTTGTCATTATGTATTGTCCATTTTTGTGCCTTAAAATGGTAAATTCCATCATGATCATACACTCATGGTTGTCCAATATAAACAAATTATATCTTTTTATGTATAATTTTAGTTATCTCCTCTCGATTTTAAATAAGTAATATTATTTTGCAATAATATTTTAACCAATATATGTGTCTAGCAGAATTCATAGACTCCTATGTCTGCCTTGAAAGAGCTCACTGATGGAGAGAAGAGGCCATAAAAGACTCTCACTCATAGGAAACAAGTATATGATTCTAACCTTCTGGAGGAGTATCTATCTCTTCTATTTGTATTTCTAGTTATATCACTTTTTTGCTTAGGCATATTATATTATAAAGCTCTGGTGATTTTTTTATTCCCTTACACTACTTTTTTTTGTTATTTTGGTTTCAGGAAAATCAAGATGCATTGATCAAGTGTATCACAAAAGATGTTGGCTTTAGTAATGGAAGACCTATAGCTGCATGTATCATCTATAAGTCACTTCTCCAATGGTGTTCATTTGAAGTTGAAAGAGCAAGTGTTTTTGATCGTATCATTCAAACGATTGGTTCAACAATTGAGGTATCATTGATTCTGCATTTCCCCAGTTTTGAGTAGTTTATGCAAATTGGCCCTACAAAATATAATGATTTACTCATGTAAATTTCTCAATAATAACTACATTTTGAGTCAGAAAAGGATGTAATTGGCCCTATGGAATATAATTACCATGGTCACCTTGTCCTACTGAAAATCCTTCTGATCAAAGATATTGTGGCAAACAAATCACATCAACATGAGCTGGTATGGGTCTTCCCGACCTATTATGGGTTACAAGCACTTTTTAGCACATCGATGAGACATCAAAATTGTTGTAGCGACCAGGATTACTAAAGAAGACATATCGGGGAGATTGGCTTATGGTCTCATCAATGAAGAGAATCTATTGGCAAGAAAAGTCATCTTGACATGAAAAATATATGCTGGCCCGAACGTTTAAGTCTCACCGATGAAGTTTCATCGGTGAGACCATCATTTCTTTCACTGAAAGGAGCACTGGGAATATATCGGCGAGACATAGCGGGTCGGGTAAACATTTAGAACTTACCCCGATGGTATAAGTCTTGCCGATATACTTCCTCGTGCTCTATCGATGAGACCACAAGTCAGTCCTCCTAATAAATCTTTTTTAAAAAAAAAACTACAATGTTCCGTCAAAATTTTGATGAACCAGTTCGATGAAAAAAAAGAAAGTGCGACGAGGTTGATATACCTTCGACACAATTTTGATCTCATTTTGATGGTGAGATCGTCGAACAAACGATGAATGTTTGTTGGAATTTCAACGAAACTTGGTTGCAATTCCAATAAACGTCTCATGCTGTTTCGATGATTTGGAAGAGGCATGCCACACATTTTATGGCTACTGTTCATCGCTAGATCAACACAAATTTTGTCGATATTCTGACGAAAACTAGGTCCCTTTTTTGTGGCGGCAACCGAAGAAGTTCAGTTGTGATTTCAATGTTTTAAAGCTCGTCGTTAAACTGATAGAAATTCAGCAAATTTTTTTTTCTTCAGTGATTCGTCAGAATTCCAACAATAGTTTGTTGATAGTTCAACAAAATTTCATTGGAAAGTGGAGTCAAATATAGTAGTGAGGTCACCTATGTTTCCAAGGGGATCTCTATGAATTACAGATGGTTGGCAGTGTTGTTGGTTGTCCAGATTGGTCTAGGAAATGCTCTACATTTCTTCGCATTGATGTCTCTACTTCTATGGCTTGGTGAATATGCTCTCAATATCTGTGTAGTGTCTCGGTTCCAATATTGTGTGTTGAAGTGGTCTGCAAGTTGTTCCACTAATGCTATATCATCTGGCTATGTATTCTATGCTTCTTAAATGTAGTATTTTGTACCTGTTTGATCTGCGGTGGTTGTTGATTACATGATAGTATGGAAGAAGTGTATGAAAGTGTTGTTGGATGCTCAGGGAACATCCCCATGTGATCCACATGTTGCTAATTGGATACTTTGGTGTCACATTGTGTCTTGATTTGGATTTCTGGGATATTGTAGATATCTTGCCGACAAGGCTTGTTCCTTTGCTTGCACCATGTGCTTGGGAGGCTATGCTAGCAATGTAATATGTGTTGTGATAGATTTTGGTTCTGACCTATCCTACTTGGGACCACATCATGTTAATTCAATAACAAGTATGATTATAGGCCGAATGATTATGTGCTTCAACATTTCATCCACACATTTCCTTGATGTCAACTTAGGTTAATGTGCACTTGTGTGTAAATGGTTTTGGATCACATTGAAAAAAGTGCCAATAATTTTTTTGGTCCTCTCCATCTTCTGGATAGGAATGCATTATGTTTTGATGGCCGACCAATTGATTTCACTGTTTATCCTTTTCTTGGCTGACCTAATTGAAGTTTTGAAGTGTTGTGGTGGATATAAATGCAAGATAATTTTGGATGCAACATGATGGTTGTGTACAAGTGAAAAGAAGCATGTTTACAAATTATATTGACTATTCAATAGTGATAGTGCTAAAGTATGAGAAAGGAGAGATCAGTTGTGCTATAACACCTTAGTCAATAGAGTGTTATGTTGACACACATTATTATCTTTATCTAAATCTTTGTATCCTTCTCTGAGATAGTGAATTTCATCAGGTCCTCTATATTTTTCTCCTAAAGTTGTGTTGGCTTCAGTCCTGCAAGTCCTTTTGTATCTTGCTTTAAGGAAGTGATCCTTCTTGTAATTATTTTTGGCAGTGAGCCTTTATATTGTGAGTTAACTCTCACCATGGTTTTCCCTCATTAGGTTTTCCACATAAATTTGGTGTTCTCCTTGTACATCTGTGTGTCCTCTATTTCTTTCTCACTACTACTTTGGTTAGAAGTATAATTTCTATATCTTGCATTGCTTAAAGGTTGTTGAAGTTACTAAGGATTCAAATTGCTATACCATTCTCTGTTACTGTTATGTTTTAAGGATTTCATTCGATAAAAAAGTTGGATTGTGTGAGTTAAGTTTCAGAAGGGGGTAAATTTTTGTGTCGACTAATTCACCCCCCTCTCAATCTCTGGGTGTGTTCAACAATTTACAAATTGCTTTTTATAACTTTTTAGTTTGATATTTATAAATATATTATTTATTGTTTGCATGAGAAGGAAATAGCTAAAAAAATATAGGAATTTAAAATACAATGGCTAGAGAATTTATAGTACTATGGGTAGATCATTGACATCATGTAGAAAAATAATCATTTATAGTGTACTAAAAACATATAAGCATTTACAATGGGTAAAGAATTTTAATTCTATACAAAATATATACATTTATAGTGGCTACAAAATATTCATTGCATAGAATAGATAGGTATTAATAGTAAAACTAAAAACCCCATATATGCACTTATAGTATAGTGGCTACAACATTTACATCCTATAGAACATATAGGCATTAACAATTTACAACAAATAGTGACATATAGGTAGCATATAAACATTTATAGAACATCATTTATATCATATAGAAGAGTGGGCATTAATGTTACACATAGGAAAACTAGGAGGGGGCGAATCAGTTGTGAATTAAAACCTTCAAACCCTTATTAATATTTAAACCCTTATTAAGCATCTGCATGAATCTAAATAGATGGAACACCAAAACATCAACAACCATACACAATAGAACACTGGCTTTTATGTGGAAAATCATAATCAAGGAAAAACCATGGTGAGGATTAACTCACATATATATGAATAACAACATCAATTATAAAAGGCTCACTATCAGAAGGGCTCACTACCCAAAATAAAGAAAGGCTCACTGCCCAGGAAGATCACTTCTTCTGGAATACAATATAATAGAAATATACTATTACAAGGAGGTTCACCACCTCAGGGAAATAGGAGAATCCACCACAACCATCTGCAACCTTTAGCTCACTACCTCCAACAACTTCAGGCACACTGAAATGTAGAAACCTTCTGCTCATTGCTTCTGGTAGTCTTAGGAATTCATGCTCACACCTAAATCACAACACATGATCACATATACTTTATTTCACACCACTCTTCATATCACACACTTCTCCAAAAAATGACCTTACATATATATCTTCCACAACCATAAATAACTTTCTCCAAGTTGGCTTCAAAGAAACATATACACCTCAAATGTGTGAACACCAAATAGGTCAACACCAAAAACTTTCGTGGTGGAAAGAAGTGAAGGTGGAACACACCAAGGGTTAACTAGGACCCAAATCTACACTGACACACTACATCAGGCTTCTACAATCCACAAAGCACATTCATAAATAGTGCTAACACACCAGGTTGGACAAACCGATATTAACACTACCGAGCAACCACATACACACTTCACCAAATCCTAAAACATATTGCAAACCATATAGAAAGATCACACAACATCCTAGAATACTCCAAAACCAACAAAATATTTAAAATCACTGGTGTAAAAACATGTAATTGAGAATACTATCATCTTGTGCAACCAGTCAGATTTCCACTGAGATATAATTCATGAACCAAGCTTGTGGTATATATAAACACAAAACCATCCAAGGGAAGATATATACAAGCATTATTATCACATTCCCAAATCCACAAGACAAGAAAATTCAGTGCAGAGAAATGCGAGGTAATTCCATTTCTCTCATATATCCCTCTTCACAAGACAAACACTATCGAACACATCTTCTATTGCCACATGATCCAGAACCTAAACCTCTAGATATAACACCTTCAAAGGATTTTGATCATCATATCCAAATTGCACAAGCACAACTTCAAGAATGAAGAAATGAGGAGCACAACACAGAACACATCCATGTCACCTTGTATACTCTTTATACAAATTTTCTCAAAATCACTTGGAAACCAAGTGACCTTTTTGCATCTGAAACACCTGCTCAACACCACAAAAACCTTCTCATCATGATCACACTAGAGGTTGACATCAATTAAAACACTAATGACAACATAGTGCAATAATCTCCCCCTTTGTCATTGATGGAAAAACCTGCCGAAAAACCATCAACAACAAAAGAACCTCTATATCTCCAATACTCAAGCAACTCTCCCCTGGTGTATTTCAAACTTCTCTCTCCACCAACTCTCTCTTCCCTTTTCTTATGTTTTTTAGACTTCTCTCTCCCCCTTTGACATCAATGGAAAAGGGAAACACCTGCACACTTCAATTCTCTCTCTCTCTCTCTCTCTCTATCTCTCCCACTTTTAGACACAAGATATGGTCTCCCTGACTACACCAACCATAGGAACCACTACCTACTCCCCCTGAGAGGTAGCATTCATCAGTCCAGGATAAAGAATTCATCTTGAATTGCACCCCTAGATAGATGCACCATATCATGCATCTAGTTGAAAGAAGAAGGGGTAATAATCCTTAGCTTGTTTATAAGATACTGAAATGTATATTTTGGAAGAGCCTTTGTGAAAATGTCTTCTATTTGATACTTTGTAGGCACATACTCCAACTTTACTTCATTCTCAACAACTTTCTCTCTTATCAAGTGATATCAGATAGAGATATTCTTTGTTATTGAATGGATTACTATATTTTTTGAAATGTTGATAACACTTGTATTATCATGCAAGATAGAGATATGTTCATCATATGATACTTTGATATCTTTCAATGTCTACTTCATCCACAAAACTTGTCTATAGAAATATGTTGTAACAATATATTATGCCTCTGCACTAGATAATGACACTGAATCTTGCTTCTTACTCAACTAAGAAACTATTCTATTTCCAAGGAAGAAAGCACCTCCACTTTTACTTCTTCTGTCATCCGCATAACCTACCCAATCTGCATTTGTATAAGCACTCAAAGAGAAGTCATCATCATTAGAATACCATAGACCATAGTCCAGAGTTCTCTTCAAATATCTAAATATCCTTGTGACTGCTACCACATGTGATCCTCGAGGATCTTCTTGAAACCTTGCCACAAGACATACTGCATGTATGATATCTGGTCTAGTTACAGTTAGATATAGTAATCCACCAATCATGGATCTATATTTGGTCTAATCTGTGTTAGGAGACTCATCATTTTTTATCAATTTAAAACCACTAACCATGGGAGTACATACTGGTTTAGAGTCCTCCATTCTAAACTTCTTTAGCATTTCCTTAACATATTTTGATTATGCAATAAATATAATTTTTTCTGATTGACTGATTTGTAACCCAAGGAAGTAAGTCATCTCCCCAAAAATTGGTATTTCAAGCTCATTTTGCATCTCCTCTACAAACATTTTACACATTTCCTCATTTCCTCCAAAGATTATGTCATCAACATACAAAACCATAATCAAAATTTGATCTCTCTCAACTTTGAAGTAAAGGTTGCTATTTGCATTACTCTTTTTGAATCCTTGCTACAATAAGTACTTGTCCAATCTTGCATACCAGGATTTAGGAGCTTGTTTGAGCCCATTTAATGCCTTTACAACCTATATACCATATCAGGATCTTCTGATAACTAAAAAAATTCCAATTGTTCAATGTATTCCTCTTTTTCTAACTCACCATTCAAAAATGCAAAATTTACATCCATTTGATATACTAAGAAGTCTTTATGTGTTGCAAAAGACAAAAACATCCTAATAGCCTCCATTCTTGCTATAGGAGAAAAAGCCTCTTCATAATCTATTCCTTCCACCTGTGAGTAGCCTTTATAAACAAGCTTGGCCTTGTTTCTGATAACTTGTCCATTCTCATTCAACTTTTTTTTGAAAACCCATTTAGTTCCTATCACATTCTTGTTTGTTGGTCTTGGGATCACTTCCCATGTCTAATTCTTCTCAATCTACCTCAGTTCTTCTTCCATATCTTTGATCCAATTTTCATCCTTGCATGGTTCAACGACTATTTTAGGTTCTACTTCAAAAAGTAAACAAAATTTTACCTATCCTCTATCATAGCAACTTTTCTTCTTGTCAGGATACCTCTACTTTTGTCTCCAATTATTTGATACTCATAATAATTTTTCTGCACATACTTAGGAGTCTTAGGATTCTTTTTTGGAGCTTCTTCTTCTTCCACTAGCATCTCCTTTGCTTTCTTTTCTTTTTTCTTCTTTTCTACAAGGGAGTTCATCAGATTCATATCCTTCTATCAACACCAAGCTCTGATGTGATTCTTCATCCACTTTGACACTTGCACTTTCAACTATCTTCTTTAACCTTTTATTGTAGCATTTTTATTCCTTTCTCTTTGTAGAATATCCAAGGAAAATTCCTTCATTTGATCTTACATCAAACTTTCCTAAGTTTTCTTCATCCCTCTTGATATAACATTTGCTTCCAAATACTCTAAAATATTTCACAGTAGGAGTTTTTCCATACCATAGCTCATAGGGGATCTTTTGAACTATTCACTTTTGCTTGTCCTTTGTTAAGAATGTAAATTATGATATGAATTACTTCTCTCCAATAGAAATTCAATAGATTTTCTTCCTTCAACATGGTTCTTGTTGCTTCCTGAATTGTTTTGTTCTTCCTCTCCACAACTCCATTCTGCTGTGGAGTCCTAGGAGCTAATAAATGTATTTTTATCCCATGATCTTCACAAAAACTATTAAACTCATTGGAGGTGAACTCACTACCTTTTTCAGACCTCAAAAACTTTATTTTCAAATCTATTTCATTCTCAACCATAGATTTAAATGCTTTAAACTTATCTAGAGCTTCTGATTTTTCTTTGAGAAAGGTCACCCAAGTCATTCTAGAGTAATCACCTATTAACAACATGAAATACCTACCACCTTGAGAGCTTCTTGTTCTAGTAGGTCCACATAGTTCTGTATGCACCAACTCCAAAGGTCTTGTAGTAGAGTATTCCTTAGTTTTGAACATCTTATTTGTTCATTTTCCAAACTGACACTCTTTTCAAATTTCATTAATAGGATTTGAAATTATTGGCATGTCTCTCATAGCATGAGTAGAGATGATATTCACTAGACTATAAAAACTAATATGACACATTCTTCTATGCCTCAACCAACTTTCATTGATTTGAGTCATAAAGCACTTACCACTAGAACCTTTGAGTTGATAAACATTCCCTTATGTTCTCATTCCTACAACAATCAAAGTTCTAGAGCTTCCTTTTCTGATTTCACATCCATCATCCTAAAACAATAGATTGTATCCTATACTACACATTTTTCCTACACTAAGAATATTATGTTGGAGACCCTTGACATAAAGAACATCACCTATCTTATGCTTTCCATCAAAACTAATTGAACCTTTTACACAGATCTTAGCAGATGTGTCATCACCAAACTTAACAAGACCACCATCATACTTATCAAGTTTAAAAAACTCTCTTATTACCAGTCATATGATTTGAACATCCCTTGTCAATTATCTAGTAGTTTCTCTCCTCTCTTGCATGAAAGGAATTCAACATAGTTCCTTTAATATTGTGACTTGTTTTCAAAGAAATTTCGTTCACACATATTTTAGGGTTAGTAGAATTAGTTCCAACATTCAAAGCCTTGAACAAGCATTTGAAACACTTGAAAGGTAACTTACCTCTATATTTTCCAGTGCCCTTTTTCAATCTTATAAAATTTGTGTCCACTTCATCAAGATCATTTGGATCAGATTCATCATTCCTCTCTTTCTTGTTGGCTTTAAAATCAGTTTCTTTCCTTGGAGCATCTTTGTAAAACTCTCTTAATTCAAAAGTAGTTAAAGTAACAAAAAATTGATCTCTAGAATATTGATCCTAATTTTGAGCATCCTCAATAGCAAAAACTTTAGCAATATAAGATTTAGGAAGGGTTCTCAATACCTTTTTCATAATTTCACTTTCCTCCAGTTTTCGACTAAGATCTTTGATGACATTAACAATTTCATCCACCCTTAGCATGTAGCCTTCAATATCTTCATCTTCTGAAATCCTTAGGGTTTGAAATTTGGCTTTGAAATTCTGCATCTTTGCTTGCTTGACCTTATCATCTCCTTCTTAAATGCTCTTTAACTTCTCCCAGAACTCTTTAGCAATTTTGTAGCTTATTACCTTCACAATTTTTGAATTAGAGAGCCCACTCAAAATAACATTCCTTTCTTTTCCATTATTCTCATAATCCTTGATATCATCTTCACTTGTCAAAGGAGTAGTAGGAATAGTATATCCATCTTCAACTAACTTCCATACACCAAACCTTAATGAGACAAGAAAGGCTTCCATCCTTGCTTTCCAGAAGGTATAATTTGTTCCATTGAACATAGGGAATTTGAAACCATTCTTGTGTGCCATCTAGATCTACCTCAAGTAGTTAAGCTTCTTCCAAGGAACCTTTGCTCTAATACCAATTGTTAGAAACACAAGACAATTGAGAGGGGGGTGAATCAGTTGTGCATTAAAACCTTCAAACCCTTATTAAGTATCCACATGAATGTAAACACGTGAAACATCAATACATCAACAACCATACACAATAGAACAATAGATTTTACATGGAAAACCCTAATAAGGGAAAAACTACTATGAGGATTAACTCACATATATATGAATAACAACCCTAATTATAAAAGGTTCACTGCCCAAAAGAAAGAAAGGCTCACTGCCAAGGGCTCACTGCCAAGGGCTCATTGCACAAGAAGATCACTTCTTTTGAAATATAAGAGAATATAAAGAGACTATTACAAGGAGGTTCACTACCTCAGAGAAACAAGATAATCTACCACAACCATCCACAACCTTTGGCTGACTACCTCCAACAACTTCATGCACACTAAAATGTATACACCTTCTACTTACTACTTTCAATAGTGTTAGGCGTTCATGCTCACACTCAGATCACAACACATGATCACATATACTTTATTTGACACCACTCTTCATGTCACATACTTCTCCAATAATTGACCTTGCATATATACCTTCTGCAACCACAAATAACCTTCTCCAAGTCAACTTTAATGAAGCGTATGAACCTCAAATAGGAAACTGCCAAATAGGTCAACACCAAACACTTCCGTGGTAGAAATAAGTGAAGGTAGACAACACCAAGGGTTAACCAGGATCCAAATCTACACTGACACACTACACCAAGCTTCCACAATCCAAGAAGCACATCCAAAAATAGTGCTAACATGCCAGGTTGGCCAAACCAAAATTAACACTATCAAGCAACCACATACACACTTCACCAAGTCCGCAAACATCCTACGAACCACATAGAAACATCACAAAACATCTTGGAATATTCCAACACCATAAAACATTCAAAATAAAATTCACAAATAAATGAAATTGAGAATACTATCATCCTATGCAACCAATCAAACTGCCATTGAGATATAATTCATGAACTAAACTTGTAGAATACCTGAACACCAAACCATCCAATGGAAGATAGATACAAGAATTATTATAACATTCCAAATTTTTTAAGACAAGAAACTTTAGTGTGGATAAATGCAGAGCAAATCCATTTCTCCCAGATATCCCTCTTTACAAGCAAAACATTGTCAAACACATCTTCTACTGTCTCATGATCCAGAACCTGAACCTATGGATATAACATCTTCAAATGCTTCTTATCATCACATCCAAACTGCACAAGAACAACTTCAAGAATGAAGAAATACAAAGCACAACATAAAACACATCCTTGTCACCTTGTACACTCTTTATACAATTTTTCTCAAAAGCACTTAGACACTGGTGCAGGGGCACCTAGCTTCATTTTGTACATAGGGTCTAATGTTGGGTTTTTTTGATGTTTTGAGTCATATTTGATGTAATAAGGTCTATTTAGACCATATTTAATGTTTTAAGTCTCATGGGGTCAGTTTTAGATAAAATTGTCATTTTGTTGCAAATGTTGTAAAAAGTTGCAATGTAACTTTGCAATTTTGGCTTGTTTTTGGAAGGTGAACGGTCAAGTCATTCAAAAAGTGGTTGGAACCATTGGTTTGGAGTTGGATATGTTTAAATATTACTTTAAAGGCTTGAGGCATTCTTCTGGAGTTGTTTTTGAAGATCAAGCAATAAGAAATCTCTAATTTTTTACAATTTCTTGAGTAATTTTGTTGCTACAAGCTTTTGTATGACTTTGTACAGTTTGTGAATGTGCTAATTGTCATTAGAAATAGTGTGGGGATGAGTTAGCTCTCTTTTGGTTATTATTTGAGTGATTTTCATTGAGAATTGAGTGAGTTTGAATCAAATATCTGAAAGTGGTCTAAAAACCCTAAGTTAAGAGGGTTTGAGTGAAAAATGGCATATTAAACCATTCCACTAGTGGAAACCTCTGCAAATCAGTGGAATGGAATTATATAGGGTTTTTTTCATGTTTTTTAGGTTTGTAGATGTAGGGGATGGAGTAGGGCTGTGTTTGATCGATCCCTAGCCTAATATCTCAATGTATGAGGCTTAAGAGTAGAGGTTAGAGGTAGGGTTTTGATAGTTGGTGAATTTGTGGATGTTTTAGTTGATAAAAGCTATTGTTTCAAACCCCATGTAACCTATTTAAAGTCTTGGAGTGGAGATTGGTGTTTTAAAGAAGGGATACCACATAGTTGCTTTGTAAAATAGGCCTAATTGGGTTTAAGGGTAGCATATCAGTCTATTTTAGAGGGTGTTGTTACAAAAAAACCCTGTGTCGTATTTGGATATGTAAAATAAGAGCATAAAGGGTGTATTGAATGGTGACTGGTTCTTAGGTTTGAGGCCTTCTCTAAAAGATATGTTGAAAAATCACAGTTTGGAATGCTACAAGAGAGTTTGAAGGAATTGTGAATAAGACACCAAGTTAGGGTTTCTAAATTGATAAGTTGGTTGAATTGTGATTGATTTGAAAACCTCCACCTTTCTCTACATAAAATTGGCATTAGAGCAGAGGTTTTGGTCATTTGAGGAAAAGTTGCAATTTTAGAGGAACAAGATGCCTCCAAAGGGAAGTGCAATCATTGCTAGGGAAATAAGATTGATGAAGGAGTTTTAGGAAGGTTTTGGTCATTTAAGGGTGCTCAGTTATGTATTCCTAAATGCTCTATGAGGACTAATATGATTAAAGAGAAGCATTGTGGCAGCTTAGGGGGTCATTTTGGTGTGGATAAAACTTTGGAGTAGGTAAGAAGGTATTATCATTGGACAAAGATGGAAAGTGATATCAAAAAGTTTGTTGAAAATTGTGTTGTTTGTCAAAAAGCAAAGGGTTTGAGTACAAATGCAGGTCTTTACCAGCCTTTTCCAATTCCAAATAGGCCATGGGAATCTATCAGCATGGATTTTGTGTTGGGTTTACCCAAAAATCAGAGAGGGTTTGATACTGTATTTGTTGTTGTTGACCGGTTTAGTAAAATGGCTCATTTTATACTATGCAAATGCACAAATGATGCTTCATACATTGCAGGGTTTTTTTTCAAGGAGGTGGTTAGGATTCATGGCTTACCATTGACAATTGTGTCTGACAGAGATAGTAAGTTTGTGGGTCACTTTTGGAGAACTCTTTGGAAGAAGTTGGGAACAAATTTGACATTTAGCTCTGCCTATCATCCACAAACAGATGGAAAAATTGAAGTTGTCAATAGGAGCCTTGGGAATCTTCTCAAATGCTTGAAAAAAGAGCACTCAACACAATGGGACTTGGATCTTCCCCAAGCTAAGTTTGCTTATAATGAATCTATCAATAGAAGTGTTGGGAAAATCCCATTTGAAATTGTATATGGATTGAAGCCTAGGGGAGTCTTTGAACTTAGAGATTTGAGTGGCATGGAGAGAACGAGTGCTGAAGGAGAGGAATTTTCAGTTGCCATGAAGGATATACATCAGCAAGTTAAGAAAAACCTTCAAAAGAGTGTGGAAAAATACAAGTGACATGTAGATTTGAAGAAGAGAGATGTTCAATTCAAAGTGGGAGACTTGGTATTGGCTCATTTTAGGAAAGAAAAGATACCAAAGGGGAAATATACAAAGCTATAGATGAAGAAGATTGGGCCATGTAGGGTGGTCCACAAATTTGGTGCAAATTCCTATGAGATAGAACTCCCTCCTGGAGTGGCTATATCTCTAATTTTCAATGTTTCTAACCTTTATCCTTTTAAAGGATCCGTGATCGTAGGTGAAGAAGTAGGTACATCAAGAGTTCCAGATGAATATTGGGTCAAGGACTTACCACCAAGTTAGCCGTTGAAGCTTGAAAGCATTTTAGACACAAAGGAAGCAAAGAGAACCAAACATAAGGTGTATAATGAATACCTAGTGAAATGGAAAGGTCTCCCTCATGAAGATGCAACATGGATGATAGAGGAAGACATTAAGAAGCATGGCACAATAGTTCAAGAGCTGATCTCAAGTGGAGCTTGAGATTCTATTCTCCTCGGGTGTATGGTGCAGGGGCATCTAGCTTCATTTTGTACATAGGGTCTAATGTTGGGTTTTTTTGGTGTTTTGAGTCATATTTGATGTAATAAGGTCTATTTAGACCATATTTAATGTTTTGAGTCTCATGGGGCCAGTTTTAGATAAAGTTGTCATTTTGTTGCAAATGTTGTAAAAAGTTGCAATGCAACTTTGCAACTTTGGCTTGTTTTGGAAGGTGAATGGTCAATTCATTCAAAAAGTGGTTGGAACCATTGGTTTGGAGTTGGATATGTTTAAATATGCCTTGAAAGGCTCGAGGCATTCTTTTGGAGTTGTTTTTGAAGATCAAGCAATAAGAAATCTTTGTTTTTCTACAATTTCTTGAGTAATTTTGCTGCTACAGGCTTTTGTGTGACTCCGTACAGTTTGCAAATGTGCTAATTGTCATTGGACCTGGTGTAGGGATGAGTTAGATCTCTTTTGGTTCTAGTTTGAGTGATTTTCATTAAGAATTGAGCGAGTTTGAATCAAATCTCTGAAAGTGGTATGAAAACCCTAAGTTAAGAGGGTTTGAATGAAAAAATGACATATTAAACCATTCCACTAGTGGAAACCTCTGCAAATCGGTGGAATGGCATTAGATAGGGTGTTTTTCATGTTTGTAAGTGTGTGAGGGGGAAGGAATCCATTAGGAAAATGATACGAAATCAGGATCAAATGCAAGATTGAAATTAGAAAACTAATCTAATTGAAAACACTTAATCTATCCTATTCCATCATTCATGAAATGTATAATCTAAGCTATTTGAATGAAATGAAATCCTAAGATTAACACACTGAATTCAAAAGAAAAGGAGAGATTATCATCCCATGTTGGAGTGTATTTGCATGATGTTGGGTTGTTCGTATCACTGCAAAGCCTCCATTGCTTATGTGCAAAAGCTTGATGATCGATGCTTGGTTGAATGAAAAGGTTGAAGCTCTATCAATGGTGATTGTGACAACACTTTGTTGCATAAGGTAAGTTGAAATTCTGATATCTATTTGTGAAGAGAAAGACTTGTTATATAGAAAAAACAATTTTGAATCGACGGTCAAGATCGTGTTGGAGAATATCCAAATCAATGGTCAAAATGAGTTGAGAGGATTTAGACATGAGGAAATTGTGCAAAGTTGATTGCACAATTAGGGTGATTGAAGAATAGATAGGATAGTTAGGATTTTTATTGCTTAGTTAACAATTGATTGATCAGTTAGGGTTGAGTTAGGAATTAGATGATTGAGTTAGCAAAATTAGATTGCTTAGTTAGCAATCCATGATTTTCTCAATCAAAAAATGGGTGAGGAATATTAATTAATTTAATTAATTAATTAATTCCATTTTGATTTTGATTTTGATTTTTGATAATTTGAATAGTTTGATTTAATTATTCAAATTTTGGAGGGAAGTGTGATAATTAAATTATTATGATTTAATAATTCAATTAATTTTGAGGAATAAGGTGAATTAGTGACATAATCAAATAATTGGTGTTATTTAATTAATCAGGACAAAATAAGATTAGATTAGGACTTTATTAAATAAATGTGATTTATTTAATTGGTTGAAAAAGATGAGATGTGAATTAATCAAATAACGTTATTTTATTCGATTAATAGTAGAATTAGGGTTTTCAAGACTTTATTAAATAAAAGGTATTTATTTAATTTGTCAAGAATGTTGAAAAAGTGAATTAATTAAATAATGTTGTATTATTCAATTAATAGAGGAGATAGGGTTTCAAATTTTGTTTGATGCATTATGAGATGGCATGGGATGATTTCAAGATGATTCGAGATGTTTCAGAGATATTTTGAGTTGATTATGAGATGTTCTGAGACATTTTAGGTTGATTCAAAGTCGTTCTGAGTTGATTCAGAGTCGTTCTGAGATGTTTTGAGTTGATTCTGAGTTGTTCAAAGTTGATTCAGAGTTATTCTAAGACGTTCCGAGTTGATTCAGAGTCGTTCCGAGACATTTTGAGTTAATTCAGAGTTGTTCCAAGTTGATTAAGAGTCATTCCAGAGTCATTCTGAGATGTTTCGAGTTGATTCAGAGTCGTTCCGAGTTGTTTGAGAGTCATTTCAAGACATTCTGAGTTGATTCAGAGTCGTTCCAGAGTCATTTCGAGACGTTTTGACTTGATTCAGAGTCATTTCAAGTTATTTCGGGTTGATTCTAAGTTGTTTCAAGGCATTCTGAATTTGTGATAAGTGTTTAAGTCAATTTTACATGTCTACATTTTTCCCCTCTTTGATACAAAGTACTTGTTGCTTTGTTTCAAATATTCTATTTTTAAGATCAAGTTTTTGAAAAAAAATGTATGCCCCCACTGTGCCTCGATGTTTCGTGGAATGATGGTAGGACTCTATGTTTCCCCCTCGAGAGGTTGACCGAAACTTTCAAGTTTGAGGTCAGGCTCATGACCCAAATGGAAAATATAACTGTAGAAAAATTGAAAACCACCTACACCATTATGAAGATCATGAAATTCTACCCCATTTTTAAAAACAAATCACTGAAAAATACTTCCGTATGACTAAGATATGGTCGTTTGAAGATAGGGTAAAAAAAGTCATGATGACCAGTCAATGGTGAAGTTTCATGATTTCTGAGCATTTGCATCATTTTTCTCGCTTTTGCATGTTGAGAATCCACACCTTTGACTTATTTCCATGCTTTTGACTTATTTCCACGCCTTTGACTAGAATCTTCGCTTTTGTTTTGAGCATTTGACCTAAAAGCTCGCCTTTGATCAGAAATGTGATGTTAATTAGTAGTTGATGAGTTGCTTTTGCTTTACTTGGAGGCTTCACAGTTTTTGAACAATCCTATTTGATGTAGCAAACATATACGATGCACCAGGGTATTAATGAACAAGGTGAATTTGTATCTATTGCGTAGACTTTGACTCTACAAACAAAGAGTATTCTTGTTCATACCAGACATACGAAAACTTTGTTTAAAGTATATAGTTGGCTTGTGCTATAAATTTTTAGACCAGTCACACAGAGAGGTATAAAACACCATAACATGAAAATGATACACAAATTTCAGACCATTTACATAGAGAGGTATGAAATACCTAACATGTAACTGCTACATGAATTGTTTTAACACAACTTCCATACACTCAATAAAGCAAGTATTCACCATGATAGTATTACAAAAATATCTTACAAACAACAAACTGAAATGACGCTCAATTTCCCCCATTCCTTCTTCTCTAAATCCTTATGGACATCCTCGAGAGATCCTGGGAATGAGTCAATAATGTAAATCACAAAAATAAGACTAAAAAGATAAAAAAAAAGTTACAATATCACTTTCCATATTTGTTTGGGGTGGGGCTATTATCCATTGTTGATCATGTCTATCATAGGAATGAATCCGTTAAGACATATCTCAGGATGTTGTTGGGACTTTGTCAAAAAGATAGGTAGTTGATACTTTGACTTTGTTTCCACCTGTTTATAGTAAGAAATTTATGATTGTTTGCTTGAAAGTTCTAGCTTTTGATGTTTGCTTTGTTTTTTTGTTTTGTCAAAGGGTGAATGTAATGATTTTATTATGGGTGATGTTTTATTGCGAATTATGATGGCAGACATGGGTCTTTTTTATTTTTCTAAAGTTTTATGATGTTTTTGAATTTTTTTGGGGACTAACCTAGGGCCTCGGAGGCTCATCAAAGATAAGCCTTGCCTACGTTGTACACGTAGAGGCTTGTAGTTTGCTTGGTTTGAGTGTTTTTGACTTTTTCCGTTTTGTGAATGTTTTTGGCTTTTGTATCTTTTGACTATTTTTTTGGATTTTCTGTGTTTTTGACTAAGTTGAAATAAAGCATGTTGGAAACCTAAGGGGACTGATCTAGGGTCTCAGGGGCTAATAAGCCTTGCCTACGTTGTACACGCAGAGACCATGTAGTTTGACCGTTTGACTCAAAGCATAAACTATTTTTGGGTAAACAACATTGATGATCTGGATTGATATTCCACTTCTGTGTCTAGAGGATATGTTGTGGGAAATCTACTTGAACTAGCTATGAGATTCAAGAAAATGTTGATATCTTAGACTGTTTGAGTGAAGGAATAATCCCACAATGTTTTGTTTTTGATGTTTTTCAAATGTTTTTTTGTTCTTTTTGTTGTTTTGTATGTTTTTGGCTTTTGTATCTTTTGAATGTTTTTGGATTTTTGACTTTTCGATGTTTTTGGATTTTGTATCTTTTGAATGTTTTTGGCTTTTTGAATTTTCAATGTTTTTGGCTTTTGTATATTTTGAATGTTTTTGGCTTTTTGAATTTTCAATGTATTGGCTTTTTTTTGTTGTTTTCCATGACCATGATAGGAAACTCAAAGATCGAACCCATGACCAACATTTTGACATTTCCCCCTAGTTGTGGACAAGAGGACTTTCCTTAATTAGTGACAAGCCATGGTTGGGTATCTTGTTTTGAAATGAATGAGTGGATGCTGTGGATAGTATTGATATATAATGATGCAAGTTTATTCAACATAGCGCCTGTTTTCTAGGTTTTCACTACAATACCTATTCTAAGAGCACCACAAAGTGGTTTTCACTCAGAGAACATTTTATTTCTCTTTACTATTTTTCTTTCTTTTTGATTTTTTTGTATTTTTTATCCTTTTTTGTATTTTTTTGGATTTTTACCCTTTTTCCTAGGGTATTTTGACATGCTTCATGTGTAGAACTTCTTGAGGTGGCTGCTGTTTAGCGGTTTAGCTAAAGGTTCTCCTTTAGGAGTAGCTAACTGGTATGCCCCAGAGCCGTAGCTTGCTGTGATGACAAACGGGCCTAACCAGTTGGGTTCAAATTTTCCTTTTCCATCTTGATTTAGTTGTACTTTTTGATTCTTTTTGAGGACTAATTCACCAACTTGAAAGTTCCTGTCCTTGATCCTTTTGTCATAGTTTCGTTTGAGCCGATTCTGATAAACCTACAGATGTTTTAACGCGCTCAAACGTCTTTCATCTAGGAGTTCTAATTCATTCAGCCTAGGTACCCTATATTCTTCATTGTTGACCATATTTTTTAATGAAACTCACAATGAAGGGATTTCAACCTCAATAGGAAAGATGGCCTCTGATTCGTACACCAAGGAAAATGGTGTGGTTCCAGTAGGTGTGCGAATGCTAGTTCAGTAGGTCCATAAGGTTGGGTTTAGCTGCAAATGTCAATCACGACTGGCTTCATTAATAGTCTTTTTGAGTATTTTCAGTATGGTTTTGTTAGATGCCTCTGCCTAACCATTTTATTGGGGGTAATAGGGTGTGGAGAATCAATGGTGGATAGAAAATTGGGAACAGAGCTCTTGGACATCCTAATTTTTGAATGGGGTTCCATTGTTTGTTATTATTGTTTGGGGAACTCCATACCTGCAGATGAGATAATTTAAAATGAATTTTGATATCTGTTTGCCGGTGATATAGGTCAATGGAATTGCCTCTATCCATTTAGTGAAGTATTTTGTTGCTGTGATAATGAATCTATGCCCATTGGATGAAGCAGGTGATATCTTGCCTACCAAGTCTAATCCCCATTACAAAAAAGGCCATGGTGTGGTTATAGGTCTCAATTCCTGTGTTGGTGGATGAATAAGGTCACTGTGCTGCTGACATTATCGACACTTTCTAGAATACTGTATGCATTCCTATTCCATGGAGGGCCAGTAGTATCCAGCTCTGAGTAGTTTCTGGACTAGGTTAAGTTCGCCAGAGTGGGATCCGCAAATACCTTCGTGAACCTCTTGTAAGGTTGTTTGTGCTTCTTTTGCATCAAGGAATCAGAGTAACATACAATCTAGACTACGACGGTATAGGGTGTCTCCTAGGATGGTAAAATGAGAAGTTCTACAGGTAAAGGTTTTCTTTTGAGTGGTCGTTAAGTCAATGGGTATGGTACCATGCTGGATGTAGTCAAAGGTATCTTGGTACCATGGGGAATTAGGACCAACAACAACACATACCAATTCTGATTTCAGAATGTCGAATGCTGGTACCAACAACTGTTCCATGAGGAATTCATACTTAGGCATGTTCTGTGGAATATCAAGTAGTGAGCCTATTGTTGCCATTGCATCAAAAACTCTGTTATTTGTTTGGGGGATTTTCTCAAAGGTTATTCTGACGAAGTATTCCTTGAAGATATCCACCATCCTTTTATACGACAATAATTTTTCATCTTTTTTTTGGTACTCATCATTCACTTGTCTGATCACTAGTTGAGAGTCTCCAAAGACTTGTAGCTCCTTTATTCGCCATTCAATAGAAATTTTCAACCCTATGATAAGAGCTTCATATTCTGAGATGTTGTTTGTGCATGGGAATGCAATCCTGTAGGCCTTGGGTATACTATCCCCTTGTGGTGTGAGAAATAGAATACCGGCTCCAGATCCATGTTGAGTATGGGACTCGTCAAAGTATAGAATCCATTGGTCTATCTATTCTATCATCAAAATACTCTCATCTGGAAAATACACTATGAGAGGTTTATGATCATCTAAGGGTGCTTTAGCCAATTGGTCTGCTATAATCTATCCTTTGATAGCTCTCCTATCCACATATTCTATATCAAACTCACTTAAGATCATTACCCATTTGGCTATTCAACCCGTTAGGGCTGCCTTTGCTAGTAAGTATTTGAGTGGGTCTATCTTAGAAATCAACTTGACCTTTCTATTTAGGGTGTAGTGTCTCAGCTTTTGTGTTGAAAACTTGACTGAGAGACACGCTCTTTCAATGGGAAAGTAGTTTAGTTCATATCCCACCAATGTTTGGATGATATAGTAGACTGCCCTTTCTTTATTGTTATCGTCTAGCTGGGCCAAGAGAGCTCCTAGTGATGTCTGTGTGGTAGATACGTAAGTATCATTTCCTTTTCTGGGATAGGTGACATGAGTATAGGAGGAGTAAGTAGGTATTCCTTCACTTGTTGGGATGCTTGGTAACATCTCCCATCCCACTTGAAGGTGATGTCCTTATGAAGGAGATGAGTAAAAGGGTGACACTTGTCCGCCAATTGTGTGATAAATCGCCTGATGGATTGCAGTTTCCCTTGTAGACTCCTTAACTGTTTTAGTGTCTTTGGCAGAGGCATTTCCATTATTGCTTTTACTTTGGTCAGATCTACTTTAATTCCTCTTCTTGATACTATGTACCCTAACAACTTTCCAGATGTTACCCCAAATACACATTTCTTAGGATTGAGTCTCAGATTGTACTGTTCAAGATGATGAAATACCTTGGCCAGGTTTGTCAAGTGGTCTTCCCTTTTGAATGATTTTGCTAAAATTTCATCCACATAGTCCTCCATGATTGTGTGTAGCATATCATGAAATATTGTTGTCATTGCTCTTTGATATGTCGCTCCTGCATTCTTTAGACCAAAGGGCGTTACATTCCAACAAAATGTTCCCCAGGCACAAGTAAATGCTATTTTGTGTTGGTCATCAGGAGAGATATTTATATGGTTGTATTAAGAGAAACCATCCATTAAGGATAGCATCTCATGATCTGATGTTAGATCTACAATCATGTCGATACTCGACAATGGAAAGTAGTCCTTCAAGCAGGCTTTGTTCAATTCTCTGAAGTTTGTGCATATCCTTATGCCCCCAATAGGTTTGGACACTGGTACTAGATTTTATATCCATTGTGGATAGTTGATGGGTTTGATGAAACCCACATCTAGTAGTTTCTTTGGCTCTACCTTTACCAGTAATGCTATCTGTGGATGCATTTTTCTGAGTTTTTGCTTGATAGGATTTGCTCCAGGCATTACAACTAGATGATGTACCACTAATGCTGGATCTAGTCTAGGAATGTCAGCATAAGTCCATGCAAAATTTATCTTCTAGGCATTGATGAAAGCTATGAAATTGTCCTTTTCTTCTGGGTCTAGTGATGCAGCATGGTAGGTTATCTTGGGGTCTTCTACTGTGCCAACATTTATGGGTTTTGCTTCTTCTACTAGTAGTGTTGATCTTTCCTAATTTTTGATATGGGGATTGAATCTTCCATCCTTGGGTGCCTTTGAGAGGTTTTCACCTTTAGATGTGTCCTTTATTTTTCTCTTTTCAGGATCTGATAGAGCCACAAGGTGGTTTTCTCTAGGGGACTGCAATTTTATGTTCTTTCTTTCATTTTTGCGACTGAAAGATTCAATCTCTCCACCAAAGTATGCCTCCTATTCCAATTCCATGATGAATCCTACCTTGTGGTCTCCTGATGGTATGTCCATTGGAAGTCCCATGAACTCCGCGATTGCCTCATCATTCTAGAATTGATCCATAATAGGTGCATGTTGTTGTTGATCCCAATCTATGAGTTGTGGGTACTGGAGTGGGAGGTTATCATCTTGATCTGCAAAGCCTATGGAAGTGGATGAAAGTGTCAGTATGGCTTGGGTGTCTTTTTCCCACTGAGTGTCTAGGTCGTCATTGCTAGAAGTGGGAGAATCATATCCGGTGATGAAGGAAGGGGAATCCCACTTGTATGCATTAGAGTCTGTACCAGAATTGTAGTAGATGTTGGGAATGGTTTGAATATGTTGGGGAGGGAACCTATCAATTCTAAAGTTATCAAATAAGTCTTCAATGGGTAAATCATTGTCTAAGGTATGATAGGTATCCAGTGCCTTGATGCTAGCAGAAGTTTCTCGTTTCTTCCAAGAGGTTCGTCTAGTTTTTGGAATAACCACATCCTTTGGTTTATAACCTAGCCCCATATTCTTCTTCCTTTGTTCTACTATAATAAGCTCTGACTAGCCTTGTTTGTGTAGCCTAAGGCCACCTTTTCCATTATATCCCATCTGTTTAAGTAATTGATAACCTCTAGTAGTAGGGTCAAAATTAGGTTGCAGCTTTTCTGGTTCTTCTTTGTCCTCCTTGTAGATCATAGATAAAAAGTCCTCAAATATTTCTTCATCTTGCATGTCTCCCCACCTAGTTAAAATAGTGGGCTTGGAAATCATTTGTACTATCTTGATCTCTTTTGGAACTCCATATACTTTGGGTGTTGGTGGAAGCATGTCGATGCATAATGCTTGGTTGAAAAAGTAATTCCCATTACCCTTGTCAAGTACCTGAATCTTGGATTCCATTTTTGGTTGGTCACTTGAGGTGTTCTTGGTTGAGGTGGATGGAAGTGTTGAAGGGTCAACATAAGAAAAGGAGTGGAATGATGTGTCATTGCTAGGCACATGTTGGATTTTATTGTATTTCTCTTCTAACTTGGCACATAAATGAAAAGGCTTAGGATCGACATATAGGGTTACCTTTTTTCCTTCATGGGGGAACTTTAGGCATTAATGAAAAGTGGAAGGGACTGCTTGTAATGCATGCATCCAAGGGCATCCCAGGAGAAGGTTGTATGGAAACTCAAGGTCCAGTACTTGACAAGTGGTTTTTGTTAGGGCTAGCCCTATCGGCACTGGTAACTTGACTGTTCCTTCATAATTTCTTTCTAGATCATCGTAAGCCCTTATTGTGATACTTTTTCCTTTGTCAATCACATCATTAGAATACCCCAGCTGTTTGAAATTTTTTAAGGTACAAATGTTTAAACCTGCACCATTATCTATTAGTACCCGTTTGACCATGGTTTTATGAACACCAACCTCTATGTAGAGGGCTTGGTTATGAAATTTTCTTTGGGGTAGATCTTTCTTAGAAAAGATTAGGTGATTAGTTTGTGTGATTTTACCAACCATAGCTTGGAATTGACTAGGATTGAGGTCATTAGGGACTATTGTTTCCAATGCATTTTCAAGTATTTCCCTATGGGTAGGTGATAGTTTTAACAACTCTAAAATTGAGATTGAGGTAGGTGTTTTCTTTAATTGCTCCACAATATTGTAGTCATTGGGTGACTTGATTGCAGGTTTGGGTGGTGCTCCTTGAATTGTAACTCTTCCTCGGTGGGTGGTTACGTTACAGTTATTGTCTCCTCCTCGTAGAGTTACTACATTTTCCCTATTATCATCAACTTGTGAGAGGTTTCATAAAATTGTGTCCCCATATGTGTAATTGGCATTATGGTATTTTTGTTTCTTTCCTTTGTCATTCCCTTTGGCATGGTTTAGGATTGGGTTCGAGTATATTTGTAGGTACTTAATCCTAGGATGATGTTTGACATCTACCTCCCCTTTGTCTATTAAATCTTGGATAAGGTGCTTGAGTCTCATGCAGTTGTTTGTGGTGTGTCCTTTGATCATATGGAAGTCACACAAGTCCTTCTCGTTATACCACGGTGTTTTGAAACTAGGTTCCTCATAGTTTGGACGATCATTAGTTTTGAGGAGGTTTTGTTGCACTAGTTTGCGCATGACTATTTCTAATGACTCACTTAGAATTATGAATTACCTTCTTGGTTGATCATACTACCTCTATTGTCCTCCCTGATTCATTAGTGGGTTCACAACCTGATTGTTCTTGGGATAGGTATTTTGGTTATTTTGCACGTTGTTTGGAACGTAGCTTGTCTGTGCTACCTGTGGTTTTTTTTGAACTATGGTCTGTGATGGCCATAGTGTTCTAGCATCGTCCCCTCCATCGTTTGTGATGTTTTTATTTTTAGCCCAAACTTTAGGTTTCTCATTTTAAGTAGACGAATTGTCTTTTGAGCTATTTATTTTAAGGGACCCTCTTGCAATGAGGGCTCTTTTGATATTCAATCCCTTCTCAATGGTTTCTTCAAAGTCTACTAGACATAACATTGTGAGCTGATAATTGATCTCAGGTAAGACGTTGGTAATGAATATGTCTACCAATTCCTTATCGGGAATGGGCCATTTACATCTACTAGCCTTGTGTCTCCTTCGCTGTAGGTAGGAGATAAAAGATTCTCCTTGATTCTATTTGATCGTGGATAAGCTTGTAATGGTGACATCTTGTTCAATGTTGAAGGAGAAGTGACTTATGAATTTGTTAGAAAATTCATCGAAGGTTTTGACTGCTGGTGTCAAATGGGTGAACCATTCCATAGCATGGCCTGTAAGGCAACATGGAAATAGTCTCATGAGGTATGAGTTATTGTGTCATACTTCCATGCATGATACCGAGAAATCCCATATATGCTCTACTAGATCCCCTATTCCTTTATATTTTTTGTCAAACCTAGGTATTTCAAAATTCTTTGGAAAGGGTATTGTTGTGACAGATTGATCAAATGGGAATGGGCATATCTCTTGGATAGTATATGTTTTCTTTTGTTTTCCAGCTTGCATTCCTGCTACCTGTTGGGTGACGACTTCTAGCTTCATTTCCATGTTCATTTTTGGCATGTTTATTTGCGAGTTTTGTGTATAATAGCCTTGCTATCTCACCATGTTTGGTTCGTATATCAGATATTGTGAAGGTATGAGACCTTGGTAACTGTTTTGGTCATATACTAGGTTATGTCCTTGATGGGTGTAAGGAGGGTTAACTCCTTATTGCTAAGATGAAGTGTATTGAAGGTTACCCTGTTGATGCGTTATTGGGACACCTTGTTGGTAGGACGACTGAGGAAGATCGCTCTATGGCACACCTTGCTGCTGGGTAGGACTAAACTGAAGGTTACCCTGTTGATGCATTATTGGGACACCTTGTTGGTAGAACAATTTGGGAAGGGCGCTCTGTGGGACACCTTGCTATTGGGAAGGACTAAACTGAAGGTTACCCTGTTGATGTGTTATTGGGACACCTTATTGGTAGGACGACTGGGGAAGGGAACTCTGTGGCACACCTTGTGGTTGGTATTGTTGGTTCAAAAGGGGACCATATGGTCCACCTTGTTGGTGGTACTGTTTGTTCAGAGGGGGACCTTGTGTTCCACCTTATTGAATGTATTGACCGTTGGGAGGGGGACCCTATGTTACACCCTGTTCAAGGTATTGACCATTGAGAGGGGGACCCTGTGTTACACCCTATTGAAGGTATTGAATGTTTTGGTATGGGTCAATGTTTGAGGTATTTTTAGGTATGTACTATCTAGGAGGAGGATTGTTGTTTAGTGGTTCATATTGTGGTGGTCCTCCTTGATACAGTTGTGCTACTGCTGCTTGTTCAACCCGAGTTGGTTTTCTGAATAAGGGGTTCTCTTTGGGTTGAAAATCATGTTGTGAGAACATAGGTGGCATGTTTGGCATCTCTAGAGGTTCAGTTATCTATCTTACAACTGAGTTATCTCCTAAGGGAATAAGGTTGGAATCTTTGAGAGCTTCTATGTTGAAATCCACCGGTAATTTAGCACCACTTTGTGCTAACTTGAAGAAATAGGAGTTTGGATCCTTTCTCATCAGCCTGCCCATTAGTTTAAGAACCTTGGGGTTGTTGGAATGTTCAAATAGTTCATCCTCGTTTATTTCTTCCTCTATGTCTACCTCCTCTATGACCACTTTGTTTGGGTCTTGGGTGTTTTGTTCAATTACCTCCTTTTGTTTGCGATTTGATTCTTCTTCATTGAAGGTATTTCTATACATAGGCCTCTTCTGTGGTGTTTCAAGATCAGTTGGCCTATAGCCCCAAGGGCTACTTTCATCGCCTATGGTATTGGTTGGTGGGATACTAGTGCTGGTTTTGTTTGCTTCCATTTTCTTTTTGTGTTGTGACCTCGTGGTTGTCATAAACAATTTGGATCTGAAGGTAGGGAAAATGGTGCTAGACCTCTAAAGTTTTTAAATCCAACGTTGACCTAAATAAGAGGGTAGATTTAGGTATGTGAATATGGTTTTCCTCTCTAGAGAAGTTCAGTATCATGAAAAAGACCTGGGTTTTGACCAAAAAAGAACATGTACAAATATGGATCGTTCCTAGAAGCACGTCTATAAAAGTTTGCCACTAGTTTGTTTCTGTTTTTGTGTAGCACTACAAGGTGTTTCCTGAGAGATTTTGGTTTAAGATGTCTAAGTTGAGAATAACGACCTGTAGTCTTTACTTTGGGGATCCTAACTCTACGTGAGATCACGGATGAATAAGGATGTTTATTGCCAAGCGGGGGGTGGTAATACGAGTCTCTCAACTGTTATGTTTGTTTTCTCTTCTTCTTCATCTAAGATGATGGATGTAGTGAGAAATTGGTGGGGTGTTTCATTTTTCTCAAAAATGAATGTTCTCAAACTGCTTAGGATGTCGGTTTGTGCACCTTCAATATGTGTGTTACCTGGTTGAAAGATTGGTGTGGCTAGCCTTGGTTGTTGAACGGGAGCTGTGGGTCTCCAGACGGTCATAAGGTATGAGGGTGTTGCGAGGTGGTTTATGGTGTTCAATACCCTATCATAAGGTCACTCAATACCTATTGACAGGCGAGAGGTAGTAATATGGGTCTTCCAACTACTATGTTTTCCTTTTCTTCCTCTTCATTTAAGATGATGGATGTAGTGAGAAATTGGTGGGGTGTTTCATTTTTCTCAAAAATGAATGTTCTCAAACTGTTGATGATGTCAGTTTGGGCACTTTCAATGTGCGTAAGGCTAGGTTGAATAATAGGTGCTACAAGGCCTAGTTGTTGAACAGGAGCTGTGGGTCACCAAATGGTCATAAGGTGTGGTGGTATGCGGTGGTTTGTTATGAAACTAAAAAACCCTAAAGTTTGAGTGTTGTTTTGGAATGTAGCTACTTTTTAGAAATCAAAATGTTGAAGAACTAGGGTCAATATTTCACTTCTTGATCTAGAGGATATGTTGTGGGAAAGATACTTGAACTATCTGTGAGTTCCAAGTAATTGTTGATATCATAGAATTTTTGAGTGGAGGAATGATCCTAATGTTTTGTTAGATTTTGATTTCAAATAAGTAGTATGGGAATAATGAGTGATAGACTTTGTGACCAATCTGGTTTTCCAAGTATCTTGTTCAAGTAATGACCTTATAAGCAATTTTAGTTTGTTTTCCCCTAAGTGTTTAGCAAAAATATTGTGAGTTGGAATGGAAATTTGTAACCTTTTTATGTTCTTGAATATGGAAAATGATATAATAGCACTGGATTGACTCACAAGCATGGACTTTATGTGACCTAAATGTCTATAGCTCAAGTTTTGAAATCACAACACCCAAGCCATAGTTACCAAAGTGTTTACTTTGATCAATGTAGCCTGAAAAAATAAAAACTAAAATGTTCGGAAACCTTTAAGGATAAATACTTTCAAGGAGTGCAAACATAAGGCTTCTTTCACAAGTATACACTAACTCAAAGGGTTTGTGGTTTGACCATCTTGTTCAATGTTTGTTTTGATGTGTTATGTTTCTTTAAGTCAAACACATAATTTGATGTCACAATTGTTTTTGAATGTAATTGGGAAAGTTTAACATTAACAAATAATTACAACCCTATTAGAGAGAAACCATCCTCTTAGGTGGGCCTGCCTCATGCTCAGAAGAGATGATTTTACATGTGACTTATGGCATGGGCCTGTAGTCGGACTTGGCAAGTAACTTCTTGGAAGTAAATTCTGATGCACCACTTTCAAAGAATGTTTTGGATAATAGGGTGGCTTCTAAAACAATTGGATCTTAGTCATGTTCTGGGGATATTATTTTTGGGCACCTACACATGCAATGTTTTGTTCAATTAAGAACCTTCCAGCCCTTTCGGGTTTTTACAAATCACAAGGATACTGGGGAAGAATACGTCGGTATAAGAAATCCACACCCGACGGGTGATGAAATTTCCTGACACTCACAAAATATTTATATAGCGGTCTAGAATGAAAGTACCGCTTGGGTCACCTATGAGTTCTCCAACATGGGATGTGTCTCAATAGGCAGGCCCTCTAAGAAGGTAAAATTTAAAACAAATGCGAAGCTCAAAAATGTTCTTCGCTCACCCAAGATCACCAAAATGGTGCGTGGGGAGAAGACAAAACACTTCAGCTTGGCAATCAATGCATGCACATAAGACAATTCATTGCAAATTGATTCATTTTAAACACCTCGAGCGGTGTTATCCCCAAGAATATGTGAGTAAAAATGAAATGTTCTTTTTATCTTTGCACCAATTGAAGTGTTCAGTACATCAAGCAGTTAAGATAGCAATGGTGTGAAAATAATCAAGAATTTTTTTGTTCATTTAAGCCCCAAAGTTGAAATGTTTCTAAGAAAATCAGGCTTAGTCATTAAATGGTCAACAAATGTAAATCGTATGTGCGTCAACAAAATGAAAAACATTTTGCACTCTTTTTATGCACCAAATTTGAAGGTTCCTAATTATGAAAACATGAAATGTGTTCATTTTTAGAGCCCAAAATTGAAGTGTTTTATGTTCTTTTTATGAGCACCAAAAGAGAATTCCTACTTTAGAAAGCTTTGAATTGTTTATTTTAACAACACCAAATTGGAAATGTGAGAGTTTTGTTGTTCATTTTTAAGCACCAAATGGAGATTCCTACTTTAGAAGGATTTGAAAATGTTTATTTTAACAAAACCAAATTGGAAATGTGAGAGTTGTGTTGTTCATTTTTAAGCACCAAATGTAAATTCCTACTTTAGAAAGCTTTAAAAATGTTTATTTTAACAACACCAAATTGGAAATGTGAGAGTTGTGTTGTTCATTTTTAAGCACCAAATGGAGATTCCTACTTTAGAAAGCTTTGAAAATGTTTATTTTAACAACACCAAATTGGAAATGTGAGAGTTGTGTTGTTCATTTTTAAGCACGAAATGAAGATTCCTAATTTAGAAAGCTTTGCAATTTTTTATTTTAACAACACCAAATTGGAAATGTGAGAGTTGTGTTCATTTTTAAGCACCAAATGGAGATTCCTACTTTAGAAAGCTTCAAAATGTTCATTTTAAAAACACCAAATTTGAAATGTGAGAGTTGTGTTGTTCATTTTTAAGCACCAAATGGAGATTCCTAAGTTAATAAACAAAATTAATTGGTATCTCAAAAATCTTGGACCGATCATCTTCTCTACACAAAACAAGTTAGTATCTTTCATAATCCTACATAGAAATCCATTAATTCCTGCAAAACAACCAATATGTTAGCAAGAACGGTCATTACAATAGTGTAAGATCTATGCACTTTTCTTCCAGAGCAAATGCTCAGAAGAAAAATCAAAAGCTCAGAATTTTTTTTGCAAAAGCTTGGAAATTTGGCAAAAGCTTAGATTTTCTGTATAGGAGCAAACCTAGAAAGATGCAATAGCTCATAAAAAATGCAAAAGCGAGGTTTTTAGAAGCAAAAGCATAGTTCCCATGGCAAAGGCACTAATCTTTTTCAAATGCTCAAAAAAATTTCTAGTCAAAAGTGAGCTTTTGCTGGGCAATCCATGAAATGTCTCCGAAAGCTCCTAGAACCCTGTAACTTCAACTTAGCTCATAAAAATGTTAGTAAAGAGGACCTAGGTCCCACTGAGCATGCCAGAATGTGTGAAGGGGAATGAATCCATTAGGAAAATGATACGAAATCAAGATCAAATGTAAGATTGAAATAAAAAAACTAATCTAATTCAAAACACTTAATCTATCCTATTCCATCACTCGTGAAATGTACAATCTAAGCTATTTGAATGAAATGAAATCCTAAGATTAACACACTGAATTCAAAAGCAAGGGAGAGATTACCATCCCATGTTGGAGTGTATTTTCATGATGTTGGGTTGTTCGTATCACTGCAAAGCCTCCATTGCTTATGTGCAAAAGCTTGATGATCGATGCTTGGTTGACTAAAAAGGTTGAAGCTCTATCAATGGTGATTGCGACAACACTTCGTTGCATAAGGTAAGTTGAAATTCTGATCTCTATTTGTGAAGAGAAAGGATTGTTATATAGAAAAAGCAATTTTGAATCGACGGTCAAGATCGCGTTGGAGAATATCCAGATCAACGGTCAAAATGAGTTGAGAGGATTTAGACATGAGGAAATTGTGCAAAGTTGATTGGACAATTAGGGTGATTGAAGAATAGATTGGGTAGTTAGGATTTTGATTGCTTAGTTAGCAATTGATTGATCAGTTAGGGTTGAGTTAGGAATTAGATGGTTGAGTTAGCAAAATTAGATTGCTTTGTTAGGAGAATTAGATTGCTTAGTTAGCAATCCATGAGTTTCTCAATCAAAAAGTGGGTGAATTAATTAATTCCATTTTGATTTTGATTTTGATTTTTGCTAATTTGAATAGTTTGATTTAATTATTCAAATTTTATAGGGAAGTGTGATAATTAAATTATTATCATTTAATAATTCAATTAATTTTGAGGAATAAGGTGAATTGGTGACATAATCAAATAATTGGTGTTATTTGATTAATCAGGATGAAATAAGATTAGATTCAGACTTTATTAAATAAATGTAATTTATTTAATTGGTCAAAAATGATGAAATGTGAATTAATCAAATAACGTTATTTTATTCGATTAATAGTAGAATTAGGGTTTTCAAGACTTTATTAAATAAATGGTATTTATTTAATTTGTCGAGAATGATGAAAAAATGAATGAATTAAATAATGTTGTATTATTCAATTAATAGAGGAGATAGGGTTTTGAATGTCATTTGGTGCCGTTTGATACATTATGAGATGTCGTGGGATGATTTTGAGATGTTTCAGAGATATTCTGAGTTGATTATGAGATGTTCCGAGATGTTTTAGGTTGATTTAAAGTCATTTTGATTTGATTTAGAGTCGTTATGAGACGTTTAGAGTTGATTTAGAGTTGTTTAGAGTTGTTCAGAGTTGATTCAGAGTTATTTCGAGACGTTCCGAGTTGATTCAGAGTCATTCCAAGACGTTCTGAGTTAATTTAGAGTTGTTCTGAGTTGATTCAGAGTCATTCTGAGACGTTCCAAGTTGATTCAGAGTCATTTCAAAGTCATTTCAAGACGTTCCAACTTGATTTAGAGTCATTCTGAGTCATTTAAGTGTCATTTTGAGACGTTCCAAGTTGATTCAAATTCGTTTTGAGTCATTCTAGAGTCATTCAAAGACGTTCCAAGTTGATTCAGAGTCGTTCAAAGTCGTTTCGGGTTGATTCTAAGTTGTTTCAAGACATTTTGAATTTTTGATAAGTGTTTAAGTCAATTTTACATGTCTACAGTTAGGTTTGTAGATGTAGGGGATGGAGGTAGGGTAGTGTTTGATTGATCCCTAGCCTAATATCTCAATGTATTAGGCTTTGGAGTAGAGGTTAGAGGTAGGGTTTTGATAGTTGGTGAATTTGTGGATGTTTCAGTTGATAAAAAATGTTGTTTTAGACCTCATGTAACCTATTTAAAGCCTTGGAGTGAAGATTGATGTTTTGAAGAAGGGATACCACATAGTTGCTTTGTAAAATAGGCCTAATTGGGCTTAAGGGAAACGTAGTAGTCTATTTTAGAGGGTGTTGTTACAAAACAACCCTATATCCAATTTGGATATCTCAAAGAAGAGCATAAAGGGTATCTTCAATGGTGACTAGTTCTTGGGTTTGAGGCCTTCTCTAAAAGATATGTTGAAAAATAATAGTTTGGAATGCTACAAGAGAGTTTGAAGGAATTGTGAATAAGACACCAAGTTAAGGTTTCTAAATTGATAAGTTGGTTGAATTGTGATTGATTTGAAATCCTCCACCCTGCTCTGTATCATAAACCAATTGATCCTGCTACATTTGTAACACCTGCTCAACACCACAAACACCTTATCATCATGATCACACTATAGGTTGACATCAATGACAACACTAATGACAACATAGTGCAACAATTAATAGTTTAGAATAGATAGGCATTAAAAATTAAAAAAATTACCCATCTTTTATATATTGTTAATGCCCATCCATAGGTGGGACTATTAAAATCTATGGTTTTAATAGATGTGCATAATAATATATGAAAGGTTTCATATCTTAGTGGCATGGATTGTGTATGTGGAGTGTTAGATGCAAATCATGTCTTGAAATTTACTTATAAGATTTTTATGTCAAGTACCTTTTTGGGACAAGTAAAAATTAATTATAAAATAAATATATTGTGAACATTGTTTGGTGTACATTTAAATGCATTTTGGGGATAATTTGAATATGTTTTGGTTAATTAAGTGCTCCACTGAGGGCTTCATTGTGGTAAACTCCTATAACCACTATAGGACCCCACTCCAATATGTGTTGTCTTCCCTATTACTTTAGTTGTTTAATTAATGATTTTTATATTCGTTTCTAGTCAATTTTTTATTTTTTATTTTTAGTGTGTAATTTAGCGTTTAAATGGTTTATTTTTATATAAGAGTCGATATTCCACCAAAACTTAATATGAACTCCACTCTCATTTTCTAGTGGATCAAGAACTCAACCTTAATTTTCATGTTCTTAGTCTTGGTTCAAGATTCTAGTTATAATTCTAAACTTGTTTTAGGAACTAAGTGTAGACTTTCTTTTTTTTCTAAAGTGAAAGTTTATCATGTGCCTAAGTTGACCTAACACCAAATAGTTGTTAGCTATTGAATCAAACACAAAATATTCAAATTTGAATGTTATGGTGTTGTATGGAAGGGCAAAGCACTAGGTCTTTCATTCACCTATCATCTATCACTCATTAGTACATCATTCTATCAATAGATAATTTATAGAGAGTATTTCATTAGTATATGAAATTATAAGAATGGATACATAGGCATTTGTACTCTACTTATCATGTCTTTGAACTTTCTAAATGCCATTGAATTAATACAAAGGGCCCAAATACTATTATGACAAGATGTGGATTCCCCCTTTTGTATAGTAGGCTCTGTCAAAGCTTTTAAGCACCACCCAAACCCAAGTACACATGCAAACAAGTTTTCCAAGATCACAAATTCATTGTTTAGGGTTGCAAATCCAAGTTCAAGGTTGAGGGTTTACATATCAAAGTTGCATGTGCGGTTTTAGGCTTTGATGAAGTGTAATTCATTTTTAGTTTGCTAATGATCCATTAAAGCAAAACTAATAGTAGAAGTTTGAATTGAATCACAAAGAGTGCCAGTAGAATGCCAATTGTTATATAAAAATATAAGCCCCTTTATCCTTTTTCGTCAATTTTAGTATTTATTTCAATATATGTTTTAATGTTTGTCTTGAATCAACTCATTTATCATAGTTAATTTTTAAATCAATTACTTTAATAAAGTGATTAGCCTAGATATTTTATTTACTATTATTTTTATTCCTCCATGTAAATTAATGAATATGACATGCCACACCACCTAGGTTTGGAGTTTGGGTATTCTAGCTTAAAATGAGTTGTGTCATCATGTCCAAAGGCACCAAAACTTATAAATTAGTTATAAATTCATCAACTAAAGGGAAAATATTAATCTTAGGACTATACAATTCATACTCTTTGTGTAGGCATATTATGTTTACATTTATGTAGAAACATACATTCTCATGTAGGTAGGTAAAATAAATTTTCATTATTTCTTATGAGACTTTTGGTTAACAGATTAGTCATTGCCAAATTTTATATAAAAGTCTCTGAAATGCCTAGTTTGTAATGACCACCGAAATAATAGTTGGAGAAGTTGTTTATCTTATTAGAATATCTTTCCTCTAAATTTTAGAGGTACATTTCCCTCTTATGATAATTGTTGGTTTTGGGGTTTTCTTTTGACCAAAAATAAAAAAAGACAAAAATCAAGAATATAAAGACAACAAATAAATTTTGTAGTGTAAAAAAATGCACTCCTTTACATTTTCGCACTATGTTAGGATCCCTTAATTAATTAGAATCAATTAAGCCTCTAATTATATCTATTATGCATCGAAAATCCTAATTAATTGCAATTTCAAAAAGGGGAATCATGATTTAATTAATACAATTATCATTTTTAACACCCCAAAATGAATAGGTCCTGACAATTTAGGTCAGGACCCATTCACCCTTGGGAGAATGGGTCCCATTTAGTTGATTAATACAAAATTTTAATATGTTTTTGTAGGCCTTTTTATGATCCCAAATTTAAATTCAAATTTCCTCTTGTAATGTTTAATTTTTGAGAAATTAGAAAATTACCTATAAATACAAGGTCTTTTTATCAAATTCAAATCCCAAGATATCCACAGTTTTCATGCAAGCATTCCTAGAGCTAAGATTATTATCAAAAGTTTTCAAGAGTAGATTTATCAATCATTTGTCGTAGCATTCAAGATCTCAAGCATCATGTTAAATTTATCAAGAATCATGCATGTTTTTGGAGCTAGCATTGTGATGTAGGTTTCACTAGTACACAAACAACAATATATGACTAAATAAACTACTAAAAATTGCATATAAATGACTGATTTTAGTCATGTGACTATTAGTAGTTTATTGCTGGTAATTTATAATGCGATCAAATTTATGACTAAACTATTTTAGTCATTGATTTGGTCATTGATTTAGTCATTGATTTAGTCGTATATTTAGTCATTAATTTAGTCATATATTTAGTTATTAATTTAGTCATTGATTGTTGTTAATTGGTCATTTATTTGGTCATGGTAGTCATTTATTTAGTCATTACTTTAGTCATATATTTAGTCATTAATTTAGTCATATATTTAGTCATTAATTTAGTCATTACTTTAGTTATATATTTAGTCATTACTTTAGTCATATATTTAGTCATTAATTTAGTCATATATTTAATCATTAATTTAGTCATATATTTAGTCATTTTTATTTACTGGTTTCCATTAATAAAAAAATTACTTATCAACTATCTAAAATATTTGCACAATAAAACAACAATGAGAAGGTAAAAATAACTTATTTTATTAATAAAAAAGATATTACATTCAACTGTGTAAGCTTGAAAATGGAGTTACAATTTGTTGTCCCAACATGAAAGAACTTGAAAAGATTACAATACATTGCTGAGAGAGAAAATAACTAGCTGAAATATGCTCCAAAACCTTGCCTTTATGCTGTTCAACAACTTACAAAAGAATAGGAACATGACTATTCTTTTATATCATAACCTACAGTCCCTTACCTTTGTAATGCTTGTTGATCCTCTAACTTTCATTTGTGCATGACTGTTTTTTAATATCATAACCTATAGTCCCTTACCCTTGTAATGCATAAGTACATGATACATCTTTGCAAAGGAACTTTCATTCTATGATTGTGATAAAGCTTCAATCATCTGTAGGCTGCCCTCAATTCGATTACTATCATCTTATGACCATGTTAATTGTTACTTCATTATTTCTCTTACCATTGAGCTATCCCTTAAAAAAATTGATCATTTACCTCTTCATCTTCATATCTTGCGGGTTTCTTTATATCCAATCACGAATCCTACCAACTGAAGTAAATTTGAGTCATTGTCCATAACTTTCCTACCCGTCAACAACTCCAGAAGAACAATACCATAGCTATAAACATCAGATTTCTCATTAAGCCTTGAGGTTCTTGCATATTCAGGGTCAATATAACCAATAGTACCCATAACATAGGTGGAGGTGTGAGTTTTGGCCGAGAAAATGCACTTGGCAATGCCAAATTATGACAAATGTGCTTCGAAGTTGTCATAAAAAAGAATGTTAGATATCTTTACATCCCTGTGAACAATGCATTGGTTATAGTCACGATGAAGATATGCTAATCCTTTTGTAGCACCATAGGCTATCTTTAGATGAGTATCCCAGTCTAATTTAATCTTCTTTGATGTTCCTACACAAAAATTCAAAATGTTTGTTAGGTTCTCCCCAATCTATTTTGATCAGATGGTAGAAATATTGATTGAACTCATATTTCATAAATCTATCATGTTTCTGCATAGCATCATTTGCTCACCATGTAGGATGTCCCAGAGACTTCCATTTACCATGTAGTCATAAAATATAAACAAGAAAAATATAGAACTGAATAGTACTGAATTTTTTTTAAAAAAGAACCTGAAAGAAAGGATGCTGAAGACATTTAGCTGCAGCTGGCACCTGCATTTTCTATACAGCCTCGGCTCTATCTACCTGGTCCAAAACAAAAAGCATGTGAACCAAGTTAGAATCCCCACAAAATCATAAAGGACAAAAAACTTCATATGCTGACAACAACAAAAGTAAATACTAAACAAGAACAAAATTGGAGAAATTGGCTTGGCAAATGAAGGCAGCAGGGTATTTCTAGATTCAAGACTTTTACTTAATGCCGTTGTTAGAAGAAAAAAGAATCATTTATCTACCACCATAGTGAAAAGTTAGAAATTTCATTTGGTTTGTTAAACATGGCCTTTGGTACAACTATTAGAGTTGGTAAGAACCTTCGAGTATGTTCTAATTTTCACATTGCCTCTAAATTCATCCCCAAGATTGTTGCAAGAGAGGATTTTGAGTTTTTGTTTTTGAGCAATCTCCAGGTACACTGCTAGTGAAAGGATCATTAATGAAAAAAGAGATTTCATCTTCAGGTAAGCCTCTTTGGTTTTTCATTTTGAATATATTTTTCCATTTTGGTAAGTATTGTGTTCTTGTGGTAGTCTTTACTATTAAGTTATTAACATTTGGAAAAGAGCATTACCCTCTTATACTTCATTCCTACTCTAAAATTCTATCCCATGTTTTGTTTATGCATTGACTGCAATATCATTGTTTAGTTTAGTAGGAGAAAGATATGTAAATTTCATTCCTTTTACTCTATGTATAGGGATTTTTTTTGTCGAATTCTAAATTTGATAGAGAATCAAAATGTAGTAAAGAAATGACTACAAATCCTATTTTAAATATTTGATCTAACGATCTCATATGATATTCATGATTTTAAAAAGTAGATGGAACTTCTTTCTTTAATAGGCACCTTTCCTCTCAAGATAATGAATTTTCTATACAAAACTATAGTGAACTTGCAAACAACTACAATTCTCGTGGGAGGAAGCAAAAGAATATGGCAATTTAGTAGCAAGAAAGAAATGCAAGGACACACAAATGATGAAATATTTTCTTAACTTAAGAAACAAATTAGAATGCACTTCAGGGAAATCAAACCTATGGGAACTGCACACAAAAGTTTTGTGGTATTTGGGTCGTATGTATGTACCTCCTATTGAGGGTTTTCATACCCTAATTATGACTGAGGCACATCGGGCTCCCTATTCAACACATCCGGGGGTCAAGAAGATGTATGCTGACCTACGTCTGCTGTATTTTTGGGCTGGCATGAAGAGAGATATTGTGGACTTTGTGGCGAGATGTTTGGAATGTCAGAGAGCTAAGGCAGAAAATCAACATCTTGTAGGCCCTTTACAACCTCATCTCGTTCTTGAATGGAAATGGGATATCATATCGGTGGAATTTATTGTCAGTTTTCCTATCACTTCTCGTCGACATGATGCTATCATGGTCACTGTTGATAGGTTGACCAAGGTGGCACACTTTTCTCCCATCCAATCATCTTACACTGCCTCATTGGTAGCCAAAATATTCATGGAAGACATTGTTCGACTGCACACAATTTCACAAAGGATTATTTCTGACAGAGATCCAGTGTTCACTTCTACATTGTGGACATCCTTGCAGTGTAACTTAGGGATCCAACTGAACTTCAATTCTGCGTACCATCCAGAAATAGATGGAAAAACCATGAGGGTCAACTAGGTTCTTGAGGACATGCTTTGAATGTACGTGATGGATCAACAATCGTGTTGGGAGGACTATTTGCATTTAGTGGAGTTTGCTTACAATAATGGATGTCATAGTTCAATTGGTATGGATCCCTTTCAGACATTATATGGCCATCCTTGTTGGACCCCATTGAGTTGGGATGGTCTTGAGGATAGAGTTCTACTTGGACCCAAAATGCTTTAGGATATGGAGCAACAAGTGGCTTGCATCAAAGAGCACTTGATAGCAGCGCAGGACAGGCAAAATAAATATGCAGATGCGCATAGGGTCGACTGTCAGTTTTTTGTTGGTGATCGGGTTTTCCTACGAGTGTGTCTGCAAAAGAGTCCAATCTGTTATGGGAAAGGCTCTAATCTCATGCCTCATTTTGTGGGATTGTTTGAGGTGTTGGAGAGAATTGGCCCCGTTGCTTATCGCCTAGCGTTTCCACCTAGTCTATCGTGCATACACGATGTGTTTCATGTTTTTGTACTAAGTCCTTATTATCTAGATGTATCTCACATACTTGATTGGAATGCATTACAGGTCGAGGACGAGCAGCTGACACTCAAGCCCGTGGCTATTCTTCAGCATAGGAGGCTCGCTCTCAGGAGTAGAGAAATTTATTAGGTGCGGGTCTAATGGGACCCTAATGATGAGACTTCAGCGACATGGGAGGATGCATCCCACATTAGAGAGTCTTTTCCTTATTTGTTCACTGGCTTCCAGGAGTAAGCCTAGTTCTAGGGGGGAGGATGTAATTCCTCTCATGTTGTTGTCATTATTCTGATATTCTTTTTATGCTGCATTGTGTACTTGAGACTATGATGGTGATTGTTTCACTAGTTTGACTTGTTGGTTGACAGTTTAGTTTGCTTGGATGATTATGATACTCTCTTTTCTGATGTTGATGATATGATGATACATGGTGTCTGGATTTAACTATTATGTTTATCATCTAGATGTGGTACTATGTTGTTATGCAAATTGGTTTGTAACTCCTTTATATTATTTATGATGATGTGTTTACTGTTGAAGTCTGGTGAGAGAATGGTGTAGCATCGCTCGTTTGCGAGTGCCCTGCTACATTGTGACTTTATCTTACAGTGTGCTTGCAATTGGATATATATATTGCTTGACGTTTGGTTTGATGCAGGATGCAGGTACCGGGTGCTGACTCCAACAGCACTGTCGGGTTTGAGCATGCCCTACAAGCCCAATGGGTATGATGTGGAAACCAGAGTTGACAAGAAAGTACCCCATCCTAGTCCGTCACCCCGTCATTGTGTTTGACGATGTCATTTGTTTGTGACCCCGTTTATGTTTTGGTCTCGTTCCGTTCTGAGTCATTTAGTTTTAATTGTTTAATTAATATTGTTCTATTTATTTTTCGTTCAAGTTAATTGGTTAATTAATGTGTTTCAATTATTTGACATGGTCGTTCATTTTTGTTCAAGTATTGTTTGGGTTACCATGTTCGTAAGGTTAACATTGATTTAAATAAAGTATTTAATTAAATTATTAAGTGAGTGATGTTAATTGATTATTAAATTAATTCAAAAATTATAACGATTTGATAATTTATATTATTACTTTGTTAAAGATGAATATATTAATGAGACATTAATTGCATTTATAAACAATGTTTATTTTAAATCTAAATATAATGGATAATATCATTTAAGATAAATTTTTAAATGAGAATTTTAAATGGAAATTGAGAGATAAAGCTAAATCATAAAAAGTAATTAA
Organism: Sequoia sempervirens; assembly: GCA_007258455.2. Taxonomy (NCBI): domain Eukaryota; kingdom Viridiplantae; phylum Streptophyta; class Pinopsida; order Cupressales; family Cupressaceae; genus Sequoia; species Sequoia sempervirens. Next base: position 25,837,956 of record VDFB02000015.1, read on the forward strand.
AAATAAAATTTAAATAAGGAAATATTTCGCATGCACAGGCATGCGTAGTTTCGAACTGTATATGAATTGGTAACTTGTCATTTTTTTGTGGTTTTTATGATTTATTATCTGATTTTATTTTCGAAAACAAAAGGCAATGTCTTTAATTGAGATTGAAAAAGAAAAGAAAAGAAAGTCATTTTTTTAGTTTTCAAAATCAAGTAATTCTTGGCTTGCTCTATAATAATTCTCTGTAAAAGTTTTAAAAAAATAAGACAACCTTTGAATTGGGAAGAGGTTGTTGTTTGGAGAATGGAGATCGGTCTAGAGGTAGCATAAGAGGTCGTTCTTGATCTTCATCTCCATCAACGAGCTTTGGATTTTAGGTCGGTCCTCGATTTTATTTATATGTATTTCCAAGATTAGTGCTGAAAACCTTTGCTTTCCATGTATTGGCGTATCTCTGTTTCTGTCGTCTTGTTATCCATGCCTTCATTTTCTTTGCAGTCTCCAATATCCAATCTTTGGCATGGGAAAATTCGATGCTTTAATTGTACATTTCCAGTTGTATGGTGAAATTGTAAACCAAATTCTATATATAGTCGATGCATTTGTTCTTTAAACCCTTGTTTGATTTGGTTTCCGTTTAAAAGCTCTGTTGAAGTAGGCAACCTATATATTGTTGATTTTGAAATTCGATATAGCCTTTCTCCCAACACTTTTCTTTACATTCGTTTTGTTGTTTTGATTTGAATGAATGTATTATTCCTGCCATTCGTGAGTTTTGTCAAACATTGGTATAGCAAACTTGATCCCCATGCTACGTGCCCAACGCTGGGTGAGATCCTTTATATACTTGGGTTTTATATACTATTTTTCCAGTGCCATGTTGGAGTATCCAATTTGATTTAAGTTTATTCTTCTTTATGCTTATAGATGTGGGGTTCTTTGATGTCTTCAAGTATGGGAAATGGTTGTTGGGAAGTCTTCTTATGGTGCCAGTTCTTTTCTTGTTCAACCGACCCTTCATGTGTTAACTGGTGTTGAGTATTCATTTTGTTGTTGCCCTTCATAACATTTGAATGGTGTTTGAAATATATACACTTGCATACTTGTGCTACATCATGCTTTTAGTTCGACCCTTGAAAGCCACTAAGTTTGGTATATACATATATGATCATAGGCATGGAAATAAGTGGGTTCAGTGCATTATTTTTAGTAGACTTCTATCGTTGTGAGTTGCACTGTAGAAGGATTGTTGTGTGTAGTTATTTTTTGTCAAATGTTCCTTGTAATCATGTGGCAGCCAACTCCCTGTTGAGCAACCAATTTGATGTTGGTTCATATATATATGTGTGTGTGTGTTAGCCTATATTTTGTAATTCATTAAAATTTCAATATGCTATTTATAAACAATAGAATCAGTACATTTGATTTTAAACAGTAGTGACTTTTAAAATAGATATAATTACATTTATATATATACGTATAAGCATTTTTAATGACATATATATAGATATATGTGTGTGTGTGTGTGTGTGTGTGTGTGTGTGTATGTATATCTATAGATATGTATAATCATCTATATATATATTTAACATGATTTTAATTAAAAGAAATTTGTTTAAGATACATTTTTTTTTGGTCGGTAACACAAAATTTTATATTACTTAAAAATAAATATTACATCCATTTCAGTTTGATACCTCCTAATTTTTTTTTTATAAAAAGACCGAAAACTAGCACCTTAACATGGAGCCACCAACCAACATCTTTAAACATTGTAATTGTTAACAGTACAAAAAACCACCACCAACGGTCTATGAGCTAACCCCAAACCAAGCTATCGAGAAAGCCTATCAACCTGAGACCCCAAAACCAAAATTTCACTATCAGTAGCAAAAATTAAAAAAAAAGGTAAAAAAATCCCAACGGATCTTACAATCATGAGCACTACCCGAGCCTGACGGTCCTTCACCTAACTCCTTCATTTGCTTCTTCTTCTGGGACCTTCGCTGCTTCTTCGACCGACGTTTGCTCTGACACTTCACTTTCACCGCCTTGCCTTGCACATCCCTTTTGGACTTCTCAATGAACTTGTCGAGTTCCATGATCTCCATAAAAAGCTTAAGAGCCTTCCATCCCAGTATGGCTTCTTCTCAACACCTGAATTTAAAGTTTACTTTTTGCCATCAAATGAATGGCTTAATTCCGGCGCCCCCATAAAGTAACTCCATCTCGTCATCAATAATTCCTTCAGAAATGTCCAGACCTACCCCCGATATCGCCCATTCAAAGATGAAATCCATGTCCACCAAAAAATCCTTGTGAACAATTTTCAGCATCACATTACGCACCAATTCCACCGATTCTCCAAAGTCAAGGCCCCACATCGCAATCAAGGAATACACATCCAGGTTTGTTCGAAGCCTGTGCCTTAGAGCACCAAAATCCTTGCCAATTATCATTCGTATGCACTGCACAAGTTGATCATCTTCAATGAGGAATAAGCCCCCTAATCTTTTCGCCGACGCTTCACCAAAAAATAGATTCAAAGACCTGTGAGATTGAAAAGTAAAGTTAGCCTCCATTTTTCTCTAATAGAACTCCACCTTCATTGCTAGAAAACTGCTGCCAAATGTTTTAGCCACTTTGAAATGTGAGGATATCATCATTGCCTCAACTTTTAAACCATCTTTCACCGCCCACTTCGAATTTATTGCTTCTGGTACTACTAGGCCACCGCTTGAATTCTCTGTCACTTACTAGTCTTATCTAAAATTTGGACCTTGGCTGCCACTCCATGCATTCAATGCAATGTACTACCCTAGTATCACCAAAAATATGTTATATTTACTTCACGAAAATCTTCAAATTTGAAGTCACCAGCCTCGCTAAAAGATAGCGCCCACTTAGATAACACATCCGCTTCGACATTCCCACCACGTCTGATATGACTCACTGAAAAGCTTTCAAAATTGGTTAATTCTTCTCTAATTTGTTCAACCACAAATTGAAGGTGCCATGCATGAATTGATCCATTTATCATTGCTTGCACAACTATCATCGAATCCCCTTCTAAGTGAACCTTTCTGGCACCTAAGTATCTTCCACACTTAATTGCCAACAAAGCCATAAGAGCTTCAGTCGTATTATTCATTCCTTCCAAAAATTTATTTGGTCCTAATGCAACCACATCTCCGTTCTAATCTTGAATGATAAATCCTGCCCCTGAAGGGCCAAGATTTCCCCTTGAGGCCCCATCAAAATTTATCTTCCACCATCCTTCTGAAGTTCTTTCCCAGCAAACCATCCTACAACGCTTCTCAGTTGGATTTACCCAACTCGACCCCTTAACGGGCATGTTAAGATACATATTAATTATTATAGAAAATGTTTATATAGTTTTCTTGATTATTTAAAAGATCTCCAAAGTGGACGTGTAAATAAAATGTTGTGATGAATTAAAAATGTTCTTCCTTAATTTATTTCTTTGAGTGTATTAGAAAATTTAAAAGATTGAATTTACTAATTCTGTTATGGATATACAAATAGTATTGTAGTGGTTTATTTAAAATGTTCTTTAAATTATTACTTTGTTTATGTTAGAAAGATTAAAGGTTGATTTTGTTCTATGGTTCCTTGATGCGGGTTTCTTCCTTGTGTTAATTTTTGAGTTAAGGGACTTTGTGAGATGACTTTTCTATTGTCATGTTTCGAGTTTACATGGGAACCCATAGCATTGAGTTACTCTCAGCTAGGATTTTTATGGGTGGTTGTTGCTATAGGCTTCTAGAGGTGATGGGGAAACTTGTTCATGTTGGAATTCTATGGTTGTATCTTGGTGAATCATTTTGATCTTACTTCTAATTTTGGGCTCATGTGTGGGTTGTACCTTGCACTATGGTTTTTCCTTTTATGTGGCTTTTGGGCGAGAAGGATTATGCCTCACATTTGCATTTGTTTTTCATGATTTTGAGTGTGTTATGAGATTTGGTACACCCCTTCATGTTGTGAGATTTGTTTAAGGGCTATTAGGGAGAGTAGCTCTTCATGGGGGCCAACACACAAAGGGGCAGCCTGGATAACCCATGAAAGAGTTGGTTAAATAAGTGAAAACCTAATAAAATAAACTAGTGGGTTTGGGTGGGAACACATTAACTAAAGATAAGTAAGATACCTCACCCACGCCGTTAGTGCTTTCACAGACTAAGGGTGGGATGAGAAGGCCATGGTTGGCAAGATCACTACCTCGTACTTATGAGAGGCTAGTGGTCCCGCATGAGTCACCCTATGGGGCCGACGCCTAGTGGGAGGCAACCAGGATAACCATAGATGGGGTCCAATGCCTGTTGAGAGGCAACCAAGATAACCCATGATAGGTCCATGCGATGAAACTCTCCCATAGTACCCCTTGTATTGATTTTTTGTGCCTTTGGAAGCAATCATCTTGAAAGTAGTCGTTTTGATGTTTTTGTTAATTATGTTTCTTGTTTGGTTGAGTCTTGTAGTCTTTCCACTTGACTTTTCTTTTCTGAGGGTCTTTCTTGTCAACTCCTAGCATGGGGGGTGGGCCTTCGGGTCTACGTGGTCGGGTGGAACGTGCTTTGCACCCCATTGGGTTCCCAGACAGAGTTTGCAAAGTGCGGAGTTCGTGTTGTTGTAGATGATCCGAGCTTCGCCACACTTCAGTTGTACCATGTTCAATTTTTTATTACTCTTGTATTTGATGTATCTTTCTGACTTTGAGTCAGGAAGCATTGATGTGCACATGTAATCTTGAAAATGATGTAATTTCTTATTATCAATGTACTTGTATTTTATGATTTGATCAATGTAATGTATATATGTATATATTCTCTTGATTATGTGATGTGATTGTATATGGATACTGTTGTGTGGTCTCACAACACACCCCAAGACTGAAAAGACTTGGGGACCCAAGTGAAAAAATATAACTCTTATGGAAGGAGCTAACTAATTGGAAGATCACCAAAAGTGAAGAAAGGAAGAGAAATCTTTGATAAAAGAGTACTTTGTATTGTAAGTGTTTCGTATACCGGGTACCGTAAACACATAAAAGGCGAAAGGTAATGTGAAGTTTAAAGTGAAATGCTCTGGTCTGGTAAGAGTGAGTTTGATAAGAAGGATTCTGGTATAATGGAGTTCCGGTATAACTGAGGTCCAAGAAAGTAAGTGGGTAAAGCTGAATACCAGGTACCGAGTTGCAATGTGAAATGAAATGCTAAAATTTTAGATTTGTCTAATGATACCAGTGATCCGGTATATGTACAAGGATTCATGATATGATTTTTGAAAGATGTGTTAATTATGGAATTTTTGTACTAACATTTGAATAATGGTTTATTTACATGAGATGTTATAATATGTTGTTTTTTTTTTTAAAAAAAAAAGGGATTTAATATATGGAATTTATGATTGCAGGAGATATTGATTGTGATGTAAAGCTTGGGTATCGATGGTGAGGAAATTTTTATTGGTGAACAAACTTGATGTTATTACCAGGTTCGATGATGCACTTAAGGAGCTCATGTTGGAACAAGGTTCATTGCAAAGATGTGCCAGTTACTGGAATGTCGAGATGCTGGAGTTCAAGCATGTAGTAATAAAGTGTATCTATTCCGGGAGTAATTTATTCCTGGAATGTTCAAATCGAGGAAATTGAGATATAGGAGTTCGACTTCCACCTGATCACTCCATTATAATGGGAAGCTCCTATATATCTTTGCTTGGATAGATTTTTTCGATTTCATAAGGAATCCTGACAAAGATGAAAAAGTAGAACCCGAAGAGCTTCAACGAGTAATTAGAGTTGACTTCCATTGACTTCAATTGCAATTCTCCTATTGGTCACAATATTCCACGTGCCTTGATGAGATTGGTCCCTTAGATTTCCTCTCATGTAGTTGTCTTATCCTATCTGAGTCTTGTGTTCTATAAAAGGCCAGAGGATGCTTCATTTTTATTTTAAGTTCAAAATTTGTGGATGTCGGAGGAGCATAATTTTTTTAAAAAGTTTTGTCCATTTTTCCTATTTTCTGAACCATTCCGGCATAAAACTTTGTATGCACGTAGACATTAATTGATATCAGAGCTTTATGGATAGCTACCTATCTTAGTATCTTTTGTAGCTAGTTTTGTAAGTTCGGCCGAATAAGAGTGTATGTTGCACCGTTTAAGGGTGCATACATAACCTACTCGGTGTCCATAAAAAAAACCCTCTCTTTAAAAGCTTGCACCATTTTATACGTAGCTATGAAGCAATTTGGTGAAATATAAAGCGATTTGCTCTGTTTTGATTAATTCTTTGGGGCATCCATGGAGAATAACCAGGAGAAACTTTTATTTTTCAATATTTTTTATACTTTGTTTTAGGATAGATGTTTAATATTTTGAAAATGTTTCAAAAAAATATAAATGAATGGAAAGAATTTTGTTGAAAATAATTTATTTTCCATGAAGTTGCTGAATGCTTAATGCTAAATCTACTTAAGTGATAGCAAGGAATTTGTGATGCTTCATGAAATATTATATCAAATATTTTGGTTTCATGATATTCAAATATTTCAATTCAATTCAAAATGTTATCTAAAATGTTCAAAGAATAACCATAGTCCCCCTTGAGATTAACAACAAATGTCACATCATTACTCGAGAGTGACCCTAGTGCAACCATGAACTGGTTATCGAAGACTTGGGATTGAACGAAAGCCAATCTTTGTCCTGTGAATGCAAAATTTACCTTTAGGTTGTCTTTGTTCCATATCTTTCAAGAAGGATAGGCTCTTCATGGTCTTGTCTATGGAGATTTTATTCGAACTGTTTACTATGAGTAAAACTGTTGTCAATAGGAATTGGCGCTAGAAGGAGGGCAGGCTCTGGCACATCTCTCTTGTTTCTTTGATATTTTAGGTTTCATCCTTTGGAATTGGAGAATTATGCTTTGAAATGTTAATCCTAAATTTGGAAAGAAGCTTGTAAATGAGAAATTGAATGCAAGCTAGTTTTCATTATGGAAGTTGGAAAAATTTGTAAAATCTTTAATCAAAAACTGCGTCCTTTGAGTTTGTTTACTTTTGGAAGAGTTTCCGAGTGTAGAATTCATGATACAACTAATCACGGTGAACTTGAGTGCGAATTTTTTTAACTAGGGTAAGTTTGGCCATAAATGGAGCAATTCCGTTAACAAAAGAAGTTTTAACTGCTAAAATATAGGGATTGGTAACGAGAAAAACGTTCTTCCCTAGTGGAGACAAAAATATTAAAAAAATTACCAATAAACCAAAATAGTTAGAAAACTACGATTATTTTATATAAAATTCTAACGCTTTGCAGGGGAATATGTGAGAATGTCGAGATTTGGAGATATTTCATCACAAACAAGGAAAATACATGGATGAATCATCATTCCTTGTATACGTGGAAAATGCAGATAACGAGATAGAGTGAGAAAATTGAGTGAGAAACACGTGTATTGTGCTTCAAGTTGAGAATTCATCAGCTATAAAAAGACATTTTCTTGATTTTTTACAAGATACAAAATATCAAGTTTTTACTTTTTCCCTTTCTGATAGAAATATAAATAGTGATATATTTTGGTCTAACAAAATGCAAAGTGAAGACATGGCCGAAAATATGAAAATTTTCAGAAGAGAAGGAAACAAAAAAATGAATGCAGCTGTTCATGGAAATGGACTAGGGCTAGGAGAAGGTACAATATTGTTGCATTAGACGAAATGTGTGAAATCGGTCTCTAATGAGATCATTTTCATACATTTGAGCCAGATTTTGGGTAAGTACACCTTTGAATTTATGATGTTTAAACGCCAAAAAATTAAGATATTCCATTATTACAGTAGAATATTGAAAATTTTGATATGAGAATTTAAAGACAAATTTGTTGTAATTCATACTAAAATTGTAAAGGAAATAGTTGTAGAAATTGAAATAAATGGTTTCATTAGAGTTAATCTTTTGTGATATTAGAGTTAGGGTAGTTAGGGTTAGTTTAGTTTTAGTTTTTTTATGGGTTTTTCTTTGTGTTTGTTTTTCTTTTCTTGCTTTGTTTTATTTTGTTCTTCTTTTGCTTGGCCTCTGCATTAGCAAATTCCGCTTAAATTTATCTTATGCATGAGAATGAAATTCAAACATTTTGTAAAACTGAATTGGAAATGAAATAATAAAACCATGCACAGTAAAACACATTTAAAAAAAAAGATACCAAAAAGATATATATATATATATGTGTGTGTGTGTGTGTGTGTGTATCATGTATATACATCAGACATCAAAATCCTTGTTCAAAAAATCAAAAAAGGATTCAAAAAGAAAAGTGAGCAAGGTTGCGGACGATAGTATCCATTCAGTCAATTTGGGACACCTCTTCTATTAGGGCTAAATACCCTATGTAGGTGAGTTCCCGGTGAGTTTCAAAGTCTTAGATTTGGAGATCGGTGAGAAAGGGCCGAAGTGGAACCACTTCCCCGTGTTCCATGAATCGAGGAATATCATCCATGGAGGGAATCCCGATGGTCGGATGTGCAACAACTAAGATGGTATCCAGATTCTCCAAGTATTCAGGCTTCACTATCAAGTTGGCAGCAGTGCAAACATCTTCAACAGGTAGCCCAATGTCTAGAAGTGACGCTACAAAGTGAGAAGCTATGTCAGAGTAAAAATAGAAGTAGCGGCTGGATGCAACATATCTTTCCCAAAGGACTAAGCATAAGTTTGGGACAGTGAAACTGGAAGTCCTAATGATAAAGACCTTTTCAAGCCTTTGTGGTGTGATGCTCCCCAAGAAAAAATTATGTCTACGAGAACAACCTAAGAAAATTGGAGTATCCATGGCTAAGAAGCAAATGCAAAAACCTAGAACACAATGGAATTGCATAAAATAAAAAAAGAGAAGGAAAAGAGAAGTGTGGAGAATTCGAGAAGAAATGCATGAATTTATAGAGAGCAGTAAGAAGAGTTGCGGTACATAGTTGCCTCGAGTAATTTTTTTTGGAAATCTATGCAAGGTGGCAACTGAACAATAATCTTCAAAATAAAAGGTTAAATAAAATTAATTCTTTACACATATATGGTGAAATTACTTCAAATTTGAGCAGTACGGAGATTGCAAATCAAGCAAGTTGGAGATTTCAAAATTAATAGTGGTCATTTCAAATATAAAAAAAAATCTGTATTAATTATGGAGGTGTTATGTGTGCGGACTATACAAAAGAATGAAGTCGACAAGGCAATACACATCATCACCTGCATACATTGGAAGGATAATACATGCTGAGCAAGGCGTGAGAATTTAATGCAAAAATAATGTGATCGTGTTTCAAGGTAATCATGATATTTTGATCCATTAATGAAGTGCAACGCCGTCAAGTCGAGATAGTTAGCAGAAGTTTTAGAAGTTTCCATAAAATTTAATCGGAAGGGTGGTAACTAATGTTTCTAAATTTAGATTTAAATTTGGTGATTAAGTTGTCTATTGCTAAATTTTAATTTATGCATAGTTTCTAACATATAGCGAGCTATAGTTAGCTATGATTTGGCATAATTAGTGAAATTTAGCTGGAAACATACACTTACAGGGAATCATTAAATAAGTTTTTGGGAAGTAGTAAATTGATCAAGGGATTTACATTGAATGAAAAATAAAAAAGTAACCTTCACTACCACTGTAATTCCCAACCTAATAGTGGTGCTTCATTGCTTGCAAGTTGATAAAAGAACTATTATTGCAATATCAAAAGTGAAAATGAGCTATCATTGCTATATATTAAAAAAAAAAAACTCTTTAGGCTATCCAAATAACTCTACTGGGGCTATGGACACCTGACCGACAGTAGAGCTATGTTTGGGGGAATTACAGAGATAACCTTGTTGGGGCTATGGACGCTTGACTGGCAACAAGGCTCTATCCCTGGTTGGCTTTGGAGGATTACTATATTATGTAGTTCAATGTTAATGAACTGATTCTTTTTACTAAATTTTGAAAACCGGAATTAATCAGAGCACACATAGATGTTTCCAGTGGAGTTTTAATTTTAATGCCATAATCTAGGTAAAGGTAGAAAGTTATTGTTTTAAAATATGTATAAGTTTTAATTTACAACTGGTGATTTAATTTCAAGTTTGATTTAAATTTGGTTTTATTGGTTGCAAGTTATTGTGTGGTCTCACAACATGCCCTAAGACTGAAAAGACTTGGGGACCCAAGTGAAAAAATATAACTCTTATGGTAGGAGCTAACTAATTGGAAGATCACCGAAAGTGAAGAAAGGAAGAGAAATATTGGGTAAAAAGAGTACTTTGTATTGTAATTGTTTTGTATACCAGGTACCGGGTACCAGAAACACAGAAAAGGCGAAAGGTAATGTGAAGTTTAAAGTGAAAGGCTCTGGTCTGGTAAGAGTGAGTCCGGTAAGAAGGAGTCTGGTATAATGGAGTTCCGGTATAATTGAGGTCCAAGAAAGTAAGTGGGTAAAGTTGAATACTGGGTACCGAGTTGCAATGTGAAATGAAATGTTAAAATTTTAGATTTGTCTAATGATCCTGGTGATCCGGTATATGTATAAGGATTCATGATATGCTTTTTGAAAGACGTGTTAATTATGGAATTTTTGTACTAACATTTGAATAATGGTTTTATTTACATGAGATGTTATAATATGTTGTTTTTTTAAAAATAAAAAAAGGGATTTAATATATGGAATTTGTGATTGTAGGAGATATCGATTGTGATGCAAAGCTCGAGTATGGACGGTCGGGAAAATTGTATTGGCGAACAAACCTGATGTTATTACCAGGTTTGATGATGCACTTAAGGAGCTCATGTTGGAACAGGGTTTGTTGCAAAGATGTGCCAGTTACTGGAATGCCGAGATGCTGGAGTTCAAGCATGTAGTAATAAAGTGTATCTATTCCGGGAGTAATTTATTCCTAGAATGTTCAAATCAAGGAACCTGAGATATAGGAGTTCGATTTCCACCTGATCACTCCATTATAATGGGAAGCTCCTATATATCTTTGCTTGGATAGATTTGTTTGATTTCAGAAGGAATCCTGACAAAGATGAAAAAGTAGAACCCAAAGAGCTTCAATGAGTAATTAGAGTTGACTTCCATTGACTTCAATTGCAATTCTCCTATTGGTCACAATATTCCATGTGCCTTGATGAGATTGGTCCCTTAGATTTCCTCTCATGTAGTTGTCTTATCCTATCTAAGCCTTGTGTTCTATAAAAGGTCGGAGGATGCTTCATTTTTATTTTAAGTTCAGAATTTGTGGATGTCAGAGGAGCATAATTTTTTTAAAAAGTTTTGTTCTTTTTTCCTATTTTCTGAACCATTCTGGCGTAAAACTCTTTATGCACGTAGACATTAATTGATATCAGAGCTTTATGGATAGCTACCTATCTTAGTATCTTTTGTAGCTGGTTTTGTAAGTTCGGCTGAATAAGAGTGTATGTTGTGCCATTTAAGGGTGCATACAGAACCTACTCGGTGTCCATAAACGAAACCCTCTCTTTAAAATCTTGCACTGTTTTATACGTAGTTGTGAAGCAATCCATTGAAATATAAAGCAGTTTGCTCTGTTTTGATTAATTCTTTGGGGCATCCATGGAGAATAACCAGGAGAAACTTTTATTTTTCAGTATTTTTTATACTTTGTTTTAGAATAGATGTTTAATATTTTGAAAATGTTCCAAAAAAAAAAAAAATGAATGTAAAGAATTTTGTTGAAAATATTTTATTTTCCATGAAGTTGTTGAATGATTAATGCTAAATCTACTTAAGTGATAGCAAGGAATTTGTGATGTTTCATGAAATATTGTATCAAATATTTTGGTTTCATGATATTCAAATATTTCAATTCAATTTGAAATGTTATCTAAAATGTTCAAAGAATAACCATAGTCCCCCTTGAGATTAACAACAAATGTCACATCATTACTCGAGAGTGACCCTAGTGCAACCATGACTTGGTTATCAAAGACTTGGGATTGAACGAATGCCAATCTTTGTCCTCTGAATGCAAAATTTACCTTTAGGTTATCTTTGTTCCATATCTTTCAAGAAGGATAGGCTCTTCATGGTCTTGTCTGTGGAGATTTTATTCGAATTGTTTACTACGAGTAAAACCGTCGTCATCAGATACTTCTCATTTATGTGATGTCATGGATGGATGATTAATGTAATCTTAATTCTTTATTATGGTTTTATGATGTAACATTGGAGTTGCTAAATAAAATTATGGAGTGGGATTATGATTCATAATGTTGTCACATGTACCCCAGAGGATGTAGTTGATAGTGTATTTATATAATTGCATTACATGTGTCATTTATGATCTTCTTATGTTATGTTTTACTTTTAAAAAAAGGTTTGTGCTATAATTGGATAGTTTTAGTTGTCCTTTGGGGTTCACGCGATGGGGCATTACAATGTATCTCAAGGTAGGACTCCTACTTTAAATAAAATGGTGAAAGTTAATGTTGCTATTTCTCGTCATCTAGGATTGCACAAGTGCATAAGGGGAGAGGATACTATGAGAAATACACCTTCGTGTGCAAGCACGCAAAATAAAATAATCAAATGGTTCTTTTTAACTACACCAAAATGAAGTGTTTAGTTTGTATGTAAATTTTAAACCCAAATGAAAGATGACATGTTCAAGCACATTGTCCTTTTTAAACCCAAGATACCTAAATGAGAGTTTGTGTTGTCCTTTTTAATTGCACCAAAAATTAAATGTGGGAGATAGTGTTATTATTTTTAAGCATCAAAATTGAAGTGTGTAACAAACCATGCCAAATTTAATCACTAAAATTGAAATGTGTAACAAACCATGTCAATTTTAATCACCAAAATTGAAGTGTGTAACAAACCATGTCAATTTTAATCACCAAATTTGAAGTGTGTGACAAATCATATCCTTTTTAAGCACCAAATTTGAAGTGTATAAACAAAACTATGTCAATTTTAAGCGCTAAATTTGAAGTGTGTAAACAAAACTATGTCAATTTTAAGCGCCAAATTTGAAGTGTGTAAACAAAACTATGTCAATTTTTAAGCCCCAAAATTGAAGTGTGTAAAAAAAACTATGTCAATTTTGAAGCCCCAAAGTTGAAGTGTGTAAAATAAAACTATGTCAATTTTAAGCCCCAAATTTGAAGTGTGTTAAAACATGTCAATTTTAAGCACTAAAATTAAAGTATGTGAGATAATCCGAAAATGCCACAAGCTGGAAGAAAATGGATTAGTAACATGAAAACCTTGATCTACTAATAAAAACATAAAATAGTACTGTATTCCTTATTATTTTAACATTTTGTTTTTCAATAGTCAGTTGTGGCACAAAAAGGCACAATTGTGTTTACCGAGAAGCAACTGCATTGCATGAAGCCACAAATGCGGCGTTCAAAATAGCGACTACTGTGTTTTGTTCATTGATTGCGGCTTATGGAGGCACAAATGCAGTGGATTGTCAAAAACCTACAAAAATAAATAAAAAATCAAAGTGATGAGTACAACACAACAAACTACATATGTGTCATTGACATTGGTGATTGCATTGACCAATAAGGCGATTGCGGTTTAAGACCCAAAAATTATGTAGTAGTCTTTGATGATTGTGTCGCTATGAGCCGCAATTACGTTGCTATTCCTGTGTCTTCACAAAAACTTAGATCCATACAAAATTAGTTAAAAAAAATGATTGTCACGTTGGATTCACCAAATTGTTAATTGGAAATTTGACCCAAGGCCATGGAGATAATAGGAAACAAATCACACAACAACTATATACAAATTCTAATTACTCAAACAAGATCCAATCTATTCAATAGAAAACATAAAATAATAAGTAAAACCAGATTTCAATAAATTGACATCTTCACTTTCACCATATTGCCATGCATGACTTCCATTGATCCTTCTTTGTAAGATTTTTTCTTAGTTATGGTTATGCTACTTTTTCAGTATGAAGCTTCAAGTATATTTGAGGATTGCAATGATGCAAACCACCAAAGTTTAAGAGTTTGTGGTTAGCTATGAATGTGTAACACTGGCTTGCTTTTATAGAAATGCTTGATTTAGATGACTGATTTGGATTAAAATATGAAAGATCAAGATCAATGGTCGAGGTCCATTGAGAGGAAATAGATTGAAGAGTTAACTAGCATGATCAATCCAATCAAGGGAATTGATTGGATAATCAGTGTAAATTGATTGATTAATTAGTGGGATTTGACTAATTGGTGGAAATTGAATAATTGGTGGAAATTGATTTGTTAATTAGTGGGATTTGAATAATCGATGGAAATTGATTTGTTAGTCAACATATTAGATTAAATAATTAGTGGATATGATTGATTAGTCAACAGAGTTGATTGAAAAATCAATGGGTGTGATTGATGAGTCAAATGTGTGTGAGGACAATTAATTAATCTTTAGAGGAATGTGTAAACAAAGATTGAATTAATAATATTTTTTTAATTAATAGATCATGTTGAGTGAATATTGGAGAATTAAATATTTTATTTAATTATTTAATCTAAACAAGGAAAGTGGTTAAATTAAATAATTTTAACAATTATTTAATATGAGAAGGGTGTTTGATGTTAATTAAATAATTAATGATAACTATTTAATTAAAATAGAAGAATTAATTAAGTTAGCAACATAATTTTTTTTTATTCAAGGGGTAAATGCTTTTGAACAGAGCTATGAACTGGAATACAACCAATCAACAATAACACCCCAACAGGGTTTGAACCTTGGTGGCAAGAACAACAATTCCACCTTTAAACCATTACACCATGTCAATACCGACAAGTTAGCGACATAATTAAATAAATAAGGTTTGTTTAATTAATCAGGAAGAATAATGTTTAATTAGGATATTATTAAATAAATATGATTTATTTAATTAGTCAGAGAGAATAGTGATAAATTAAGAATTTATTGAATAAATATGATTTATTTAATTAGTCAAGGGTGATGGATAATCAAGAGTTTATTAGATAAATAAGATTTAATTAATTAGTCAAAAATGATGAATTTGAATGAATGAATTAAATAATGTAAAAATACTTAATTAATAGTAGAATATGAAAAATGATAATAATTAAATAATAAGGTTTTATTTAATCATTAGGGAAAAGGAGTGAAAATTAGTAAAAAAGTGTTGTTCGTAGGTCTAACAAATTTAGGGTATCTACAACAATCTTCCATTTAATAGCATATGGAGAAGTATTAAATGATAGTAGATGATTTTTATTATGTGGGATGAAATCTATAAAACAAACCTTCTCCTTCATTCGAAACCATTCATAACATTTTGAGAGAATTGGTAATCATCTTTGAGCAATCAATTGAGCATTTGAGTTATCATTGTGAGTCAAAATATTCATCATCAAGCTTTTTCAAAATGGGTTATGCATAATTGAGCAATCCACATATCCAATGAGCATAATTCAACAATAGAGTATAGGTTTGCATGTTTTCTTTTGAATTAATTTGATCTTAATTTGAATTAACTCTTGATTTGGGTTTATTTATTTAATCATTTTATTCAACTTATTTGGTTAATGGGTTAATTTGATCTTTCTGTCTTAGGTGTTTGGTATGTTCTAACCCTAATTTCTTAAGCTATCTTTTAACTCACTACCCATTATTCCCATTACACATGATTTTGGAATGCTCAGTGGGACCCATGTCCTTTATCTAACGTCCAATTGAGTTTTTATGAAGCCGCAAGTTACAATGAGGTGTTTAAAGTATATCAATGCTTTTGATCTTTTTACAGTGGTGCATTTGATAAAAAATGATGCTATTGACCTACACAATGATGCTTATGAAGTATTTCAATGCTTCTGACAAAATGATGCTTTTGGTTTTCTATTATTTGAGGTTACAATGATGCTTTCGATAATTATAGTGTCACTTTTAATACAAATTGATGATTCTAATATGATTCAATGCTTCTAATATGACTCAATGCTTCTGCATAATTACAGTGATGATTTTGAGGTATATTGATGTGTTTGATATTATTTACAACAACGATTTGGACTATTACAATGGTACATTTGATTATGTATTTTGAATTTTTATCCCAACACTAATGTGTTCTTGATCTTTTGAGACTAACATATCTATGCAACCTTGACATAGTTGGGAGAAGACAAGAAATATTGAAACTACTAACGAATCTTCTTACAAGGTTTTATGCTTTCGATTTCTTTAAAATGAAATCACATATGAATTTTGGTTTTAATTAATGAATTGATTTCCATTTTTGGTAGACTATTGATGTGTATTCTCTCTCATGCTATGTGCAATATTGGAGATTACAAACACCACTAGTTTGTACATGTTTTGTACACCCAAGGAATACTAGTAAAGCATGCTCTTCTCTTACAATACATGCGATCTTGAGAATAAAAAAAATGCTAGTATCTCTATTTAATTTAGTAGGAGGCCTTCTTGTGGATTTCATCACCTCCAGAATGAAATCAAACACATTTATTGATGGGGTATATAAAGGGGGAGAATGAAAGTTTTACCCCAAGGTGTAGCCAGTGTCCTCTAAGCCAAGCCTTGCGACCCTTGATTTTAAGAGATGTGTATAGGTGATGAGAAGAGGGTCAAATTGAACATCCTCAGAAAAGATAACTGTTCACTCAAACATTATGAAACTTATTTTTTAATAGTCTTTTATGACCATTGACCATTGGTTTAGTATGGTGCAGGGTACAATATCATGCTCGAAGTTACTCACCATGTACTCTTCTCTTGTTGAGGTGACATATATCCCTTGTTAGGACCTCATCCTTTTTAAGGTAAGGGGTTTTAAGGTGGTATATGACCTTAGCATACCTTATTCACTCACTCATTTGAAGGTATTACGCTTTGGTGGGTGGGCCTCCACTAAACCAACACACCTTTTACTACTAGATAGGGTGTGATTTTTGAAGTGTTTTCTTGTCAAGGCTCATGATTACCATATAGTAGATTTTATTCAATTTTTTTTTGACATTATCCTACCTTACACCTTGGAGTCAGTCCTACATGTTATTCTATGCTATGCGATATCTCTTGCTAGACAAAATAAACATAAATCAATCCTCAAAATAGTCATATCAATCCAAATACCTTAGAAATTTTTTAGGTTTAGTTGTAGAATCTCATCTCTATATTGCAGTGACACTTTTGCTATCATAGTAACATGTCTGTAGTTTTGTAGTGCTTTTGATTAAAAAATTATGATTTTTCCAAATCATATTGACATTTTTGATCCTATCTGCTTTCTATCAATTAAAAACCCTAAATCTTGCATAGTGATGCTTATGTCTTTTATCACTACTGTTGACTTGCACAGTGGCACTTTTTCCATAACTAGTCATGTTTGATAGGGGTAATGCCATACTTTTACCATTCTATGATGCTTGTGAAATATAATGTGACACATTTGATAGTTACATTGATGATTTTGATTTACACAATGATGCTTTTGACTATCAAATTTAATTTCTAAAACTCTTGAAATTCTAGTATCTAAAATTTAACAATCAGTCTACTCAGAACCTAAGATTTGTAATAAATAGACCTATAATCATAACCAATCATCCAAAAATCATACCAAACATTCCCACACATCCCATAGAATTCTTTCACCTTGTACTTTTAAAAGCACATCCTTTTAGTTTTGGGACCAAACAACAACCTCAACAACAAAAAAACAACTCATCCACCAAGAACTAATAGTTAGACATAAATTTTTATTTAGATCTCCTATCCTATCCTCTAATTCCACTTTTTCTTGAAAAACTATTATTTTCAAGTGAATAGTCGAATTAGCATCAATCTTAGTGAGCAAGCTAGCTTAGTAGTCTTTGTCTACTCATACGTTTGTAAAATCACCATAATATTCCTTTGATTAAACTCATTAGTCTAATACAAGAAAATATCATCCTCAACACCCATTGAAATGAGATCTAATCAAACTTTTTCTTCTAGAGGTTTCATATCCTTCATCCATCCCACAAATATCAATATCAAAATTGGGTCCAAATCTGCTTAGTTTGTCCTTTTCCAAGTCCATTTTGAAACACAAAACATTCAACCACAACACATCATCCAAAATTAAACCTTACATTTCATAAGGTCATCAAAATTTTATGCCTATAACAAGATCTCAACACAAACGAACCAAGAATCCAACCCAAGTAGTTCGAGTAGCACAAAACCCATGAGTACTTTTGAAAAAAATCTTGGAATGCCTAATGACATGATCAATCCTCAAGAATGACAACCCCCCAACAATAATCACAAGATCAAACTATAATTATTGAAGACATCATGAATAAACCCAAACTATCATTATTGAAGACATCATGAATAAACCCAAAAGATTTGGAGAATTCATTGAAGAACAACTCCTAGAGATACAACAAGATCCCTCTATGTCTAGAGCACTTGATGCCTTACTAGCTTCAAACCCTAACTTGTATTTTCTGAAACTTGCACAAGCTGGTGCTAAACTACCTCCAAACTATAATGTTACCACACTTAGGGAGCAATCCCTTACAAACACCATGATTTCTAATGTCCCTATGCATGAGAATGTTCCTATAGTACATACTATCATTGAAAAAATACCACCACCTCCCATGCAAAACACATCAAATCAACATACTATACCCCCATTTGACATAGATTCTTTACCCTTTTCTAAATAATTTGTGAATACTCCTTATCAAAATCCAGTCACAAACATCCCTCACATATCATCATTTACATCCAACCAACCACATACAAACATGCCAAACCCCCCAAATGCCAACATGATGAACTATACAAATAATCTATTCGTGCAACACCAACTCCTCCACTTCACATACATCCTAATGTTCCAAATTCTACATAAAAATTCAACATAACAACAAACACTAACAACCCCACTAACTTAAATTACCCTCCTAACTCATAAAATTCCTTTCTTACCATTATAAAACAAGACACCACATAGGATATAGCAAGAAACAATAGCATTTCATATCTCTCACATACACCCACACCTAACATGTTCATCAACACACATGTCCCTCAACAACAAATCCAACAACAATACGTACCCCAACCACCAAAAAAAACCTCAACAACAACAATACATACCTGAACGAGAACAACAAATACCTCAACAATAATAATACGTACCTCAACCAAAACAAAAAATACCTCAACATTAATAATATGTACCTCAAACACAACAATAAATCCCTCAAATACATGTCCCTCAACCATAACAAAAAATCCCCCAACAACAATAATACATCCACCATCCTCAACAACAAACCCTTCAACAAAAAATTCCCCAACAACAAATTCCTCAACATAAAATCCCTCAACACCACATCCCTCAGCAATAAATCCCACCACAACATCAATACAATCCATATGACACCACCAAAACACAACAACATATCTCTCAAAATCAAACCAACCCTCAATAAAAAAAATTCTTACATGTATAAAATCTCTCACAATATCTCGTCAAATAAGAATCCTTCATATAACTCATCATCCATACCCCAACACAACACATACATTCCACTCAACCAAACATCAAACAATCCTCATAAAGACTTGGTTTCACAAATCCAAAACTTAAATTAGAAAATCAATGACATGAAATTGGGAAACAAAAATAAAACATATGCTCTTGAGAACCTATGTCCCTATCCGTTCGACAAGAACATAACTATGACACCTTTCCACCAAAATTTTGAGATTCCCAAATTCAATCAATATAAAGGACATGGTGACCCATGTGACCATATAAGGGATTTCTATGTAGCTTTCTTAAAGTTGTCATATAATGTTACATATCCAATGTGCCTCTTTCCATGAAGCGTAGGTGGACAAGCGATTGAATGGTTCTCTCACCTACCCCCGAGTATCAAGACATTCCAAAAACTTGTTGAAATTTTTTTAGCTCACTTCTCCTATAATATAGAACATGAGGTTACTATGACTGACTTGTACATCACCAAACAAAACCAAGGAGAAACATTCACATATTTTTTATAATGATGGAGACAAATCTAGTAAGTATAAATGGAACATTCTGGGAAGCAACTTGTTGACATCTTTGTTTAAAATATCAACACAAAAATTGGCTTCCACCTATGGATACAATGTGCCAATACATTCGAAGAACTTATGGAAAATGGTCTCACAATTGAAAGGGATCTCATTACTAAAGGACTAGTCAAAATATATTAATATAACAAGGATCACCCTTCAAGCTCTAATGACAAACCATGCATATGGGCTAAAAAAATGCTATAAATGATGGTGTTGTAAAAACAAAATTTGTGCAAAACACACAATCCCAACCAAACAAGCAACAAAGTGTTAAAAATGAAAATCCTCTAAGAGGACTACCACCAAGACCTAATAACACAACTCGACATAAATACACTCCCTTAGAGGAACCTATCAAAATGGTATTAAACATATTGATTCAATCAAACCTCATCAAGCTTCCAAAGCTTCAACAATATGATGAAACAAAATTCAAACCATCATGGTATAATGACAATGATTATTGTGAATACCATAGAATAAATGGAAATAAGACATCTAACTGCATGCAACTTAAAAATCTAATTCAAGATATCATCGACCAAGGGGAAGTAAGCAATGACAAACCATGCCTATGGGCTAAAAAAAATGTTATAAATGATGGTGCTGTAAAAATGAAATTTGTGCAAAACACACAATCCCAACCAAACAAGCAAAAAAATGTTAAAAATGAAAATCCTCCAAGAGGACCACCACCAAGACCTAATAACACAACTCGACATAAATACACTCCCTTAGAGGAACCTATCAAAATGGTATTAAACATATTGATTCAATCAAACCTCATCAAGCTTCCAGAGTTTTGACAATATGACGAACCAAATTCAAACCATCATGGTATAATGACAATGATTATTGTGAATACCATAGAATAAAGGGACATAAGAAATCTAACTACATGTGACTTAAAAATATAATTCAAGATCTCATCGACCAAGGGGAAGTAAGCATTGACCAACGCCCTAGGACATCTAAAAAAAATGATCTAGGGATATACAAAGATGCAATCCCCAATCATGGTAAAATAAATTATGCAAGTGAGACAAGAGAATATAACAAACTAGGTCATTCCTATGATAATATAATAGGACATACTCAAAATTCAAACAACCAAATTTTTGTCGTCACCATCCATGGTAGAAATATTGAGTGTGGAGTCACCACATGATGAGGGAAGGTTACTATTCAATAAGCTCCCCCATAATCCAAATGTGTAACTAAAGTGCACCCAACCAATTATAGTCTAATTGATCATCTCAAAAAGACTCCTGCACAAATTTCTATCTTAGATCTTCTAAGAATTTCCCCAATACACAAGGAACTCTTAGATAAGGCTCTCTTACAATCCTCCATACCTATTGATATAGATATAATATAATGACAAGAAATCGTAGGGCACCTTGCATCCACTCACTACCTGGTATTTACTGAAAGAGATCTTCCTAATCATACCTATCAAAACCATGCTCTCCATCTTGAAGTTTTCATCCATAAGCACAAAATTAAGATAGTTTTGATAGATGGTGGAGCGAGATTAAATATTAGCACCCTGCAACTTGTTTAACAGTTGGAATACTTTGAAGGGGTTATCGAGAGGAAATAGGGAATCACTATCAAATCCTATGATGATAATGAAAGAGAATTAGAGGGAACAATAATATTTCCTATCTAAGTTGGTATTGCAATTGTTGAAACCATATGTCAAGTGTTGGACCTTGATCTACCCTATAATATTCTCCTAGGACACCCATGGATACATGCCATGTAGGCCATCCCATCCAATTATCACCAATGCATAAAATTCCCATATAATGAGGCTGAGGTTACCATTCATGGTGATCCTAAACCCTTCTATTGCAAGAATTTGGAAGAGAAATACCACAAGTTACTCTATGTTCCCAACAATGATGTGGCTTCACATTCCAATTCCTACATTGATCCATTGACATTAGCCTCATCATATACATCACATCAACTAATTCCTAAAATCAAGGTCCAAGTGCAAGACAATGGTTGCAACAAATACAATCTCAAATAGTCATTATATGTAGGACAACTTCCATCTTCTCCAAAGATGTATATTCAACCACAACATATTGAAAAAACCTCTACCACCATCAAGTTTGAACCCATGGTATTTTCCAAGTGGGGTGAACTCAATAAAGAATTTATAGAAGAAGAAGATGTTTCTAAATGGTTGTACCGGGATGAACAAGAAGAAGATCCTATTCCTATTGATCAAAATAGTAAAGGATTCCAAATAATAAAGAACATGGGATTTACAGGCTATGGTGGCCTCAGTGTACATCAAAAAGGCATACAAGAACACATTCTTTTGGAAAAGTGATAAAAATATCAAGGTATTGGGTATGGTTCATAAGATAATGTCACTCCTAGCGTCAAAGGTATCTTTAGTGAGGAAGTTTTAGTTTCTCCTATGGTTAATCTACCTAACGATGATGACATCAATGAATCTCCTATGTGCATTATTGATCTATTAAAAAATGCATCCATATATACTATCAAAACCCTATCATTTACATCCCCTACCCAAGATAATGGCCTCTAACTTTTTTACCCTCAACTTATTGATGGGGAGCAACAACAAGCTTTGATTCTGGAGACCATACCTTTAGGATACCATAAATTAGGGCTTGAAATGGATCTTGATGAAAAGAATACTATGGGGGGAACCCCAAATCCTTCAATCACAAAATTAAAATTAAAATAAAAAATGGATCCCCAAGTGAAAACCATAATGTGGCACTTCAAATCAGGAAAAAGTAAAAATAAAGGATGTATTTGATGGTGAAAACCTCTTGAGGTGCATAAGGATAAAGGATTTGATCTCCCTAGTATCAGTAAATATCAAGAAAAATAAGCAGTACTTGTGGAGGGAGCACAACAAATCAATGTTGGGATAGTTGACAACCCTCAAATAACATTTTATGCAACATATTTAGATCCCAAAGAAGAATTTTTTTTTGGAGCATTCTTGGGGGAACGAAAGATTAAATTTTCTTGGTATTATGCAAACATGCTTGGGTTATACACATCCTTAGTGGTTCATCATCTAACAGTGTATCCCAATACAAAGCTAGTAAAAAAAAGTCATGAAAGATCCATCCTTAGATAACACTGCTTGTAAAGTTCAAGCTGCAGAAATTGCTGGATGCTAGTTTCATCATACCTATTGACTATCCTGAGTGTACTAGTTTCATATCCCACTAGGGGCATATAGATATGTATAAATTTTAGAGATCTTAACAAAGCATGTCCTAAAGACGACTTCCCATTGCCAAATATTGACATTATAGTGGATCTTACAACTGGACATGAGAAGTTATCCCTCATGGATGGATTTTTGGGTATAATGAAATTGAGATAGCATAAGAAGATCAACACAAGACACCATTAACATGTCCATGGGGTACCTATTGCTGGAATGTTATGCCTTTTGGTCTTAAAAATGTAGGGGAAACATACCAAAGAGCTACAAAAGTGATTTTCCATGACATGTTCCACACCATCATGTAAGATTATGTGGATGATATTTTGGCTAAATCAATGACAAGAAAAGGACACCTAGAGGTGCTAGATAAAATATTTGACTAGCTAGAAAAATATCAAGGCTAAACCCAAATAAATGTGTCTTTGGTGTCACTTCTAAAAAACTATTGGGATATATATAGTATCTTGAAGATGAATCAAAGTGGACCTTGCTAGAGTTGAGAAAATCATTGATATGCCTCCACCAAAAACTTTGAAGCAACTCCATAGTCTACATGGAAAATTATAGCCTATTCAGAGATCCATAACACAACTAGCAGAAAAATGTCACCCATTCATGTATCTATTTCATAAGGATGTAATATTTAAATGGGATAAAAATTCCAATAAGCCTTTTAGCATCTAAAGGATTATCTTGCATCCTCTCCTATATTAATACCATCAGTTCTAGACAAGCCTTTGATTTTGTATATCTCAAAAACTACAACAACATTAGGTGCTCTTCTTACACAACATGATGATTTAGGAAAAGAGAGAAATTTAATGTACTATCTTAACTCTAGTAGGCTACAAGATTAACTACACTCCTATCAAAAGAGCTTGTTTAACAATTATTTTTGCTTCAAAAAAGCTGAGACATTATATGCTCAATTGCCAAGTCAATCTCATTTCAAAGGTAGATCCACTAAAATATCTATTTTCTAAGGCAACCCTCATAGGTTGAATGGATAAATGGGTTATGATTCTCAATGAGTTTGACATAGAGTACATGGATACAAAATCAATCAAAGGAAAAGTAATTACAGATCAACTAGCAAAAGCATTGATATATGATGAGAATCCTCTTATATTGGATTTCCCAAACAAAGAAATATTCACCATTACTCCCATTAGTTAATAGAAACTATATTTTTATGGTTCTCATACCCAACACAAATTAAGAGCAGGAATCCTCTTCATCACCCCTCAAGGTGATTGCATACCTAAGTCATACCAGATATATTTTCCTTGTACAAACAACATAGCTTAATATGAAGCTCTCATAATAGGGTTGAGGATGACTATATAGTGGAAAATATCTATTTTCAAAGGTAGATCTACTAAAATATCAATTTTCTAAGGCAACCCTCATAGGTTGAATGGCTAAATGGGTTATGATTCTCAACGAGTTTGACATAGAGTACATGGATAAAAAATCAATCAAAGGAAAAGTAATTACAAATAAACTAGCAAAAGCATTGATATATGATGAGAATCCTCTTATATTGGATTTCTCAAACAAATAAATATTCACCATTACTCCCATTAGTTAATAGAAACTAAATTTTTATGGTTCTCATACCCAACACAGATCAAGAGAAGGAATCCTCTTCATCACCCCTCAAGCTGATTGCATACCTAAGTCATACCAGATAGATTTTCCTTGTACAAACAACATAGCTTAATATGAAGCTCTCATAACAAGGTTGAGGATGACTATATAGTGGAAAATTAAAGAACTATAGGTTTATGGTGATTCCTAACTAGGATTGAGACAAGTCAACGATGATTATCAGACAAAAGATGACAAGTTGATACCGTATAAAAGAATGGTATATAGTTTCAAAGAATACTGAACACTATCATTATATTTTAGAAAATTCCCAAGATCAATAACAAGGGAGCATGTGTTATGGTGAAAATTGGGTCTCTATTAGATATGTCACATAACAATCACAAGTGCAAGTTTCATGTCGAGCAACTATTGATACCAACATTCAAAGTCCTTGAATTAGAATTCATGTTTGAAATTGTTGGTTCTAATTCCACTTAGTATCATAAAATTTACCAAAATCTCCAAAATAATATCATACCACCTAATCACACTACCAACCTCAAATTTTTTTTTATCTGATGATCATCCCACTTCATTATTATTGGTGATACCCTTTATAGAAAGAGTTTCAATGGCATATTGCTTAGGTACCTTAACTCGAAAGAAGTTACAAATTCCTTAAAAGAGGTGTACAAAGGTGTTTTGGGTCACACTCAAGTGGCCCTATCGTTGCCAAGAATTTTCTAAGATCTGGATACTATTAGTCGACTATGGAATAGTAGGAAAAACATTTTGTGAAGAAATTTCTACAGTGTCAACAACATGGTGACCTTATTCATGCTCCAAAATAAGAGTTGTAACCCATAACTATACCTTGGACTTTTTCATAATAGGGGCACAACCTCATAGGAAAGATTTCCCCCACATCTCTTAATGTCCATAAGTTTATCATCACCATCGATTATTTCACAAAGTGGATTGAAGCTATTCCCCTAACCTATATTACCGTAAGAAAATTTCTAAGTTTATTTTTAATTAATTACTTTTCCAGTATGGTATCCCTCAAGATATCATTATAGATTGTTACAAGAATGGAAATATTGAAGGTTTTGTCATTTATGTCAACTGGTCAATTGGTTATCAACTGATTGTTGTTGTCATTAGTGTCATATTGGTTGTATATGTCGAGGATATTGAGAAAATTGTGATGAAGATATGCTACAAGTGTTCAGTGGGTGCTCCAGTTTTTGCTCCAAATTTAATCCTATATTTGTGTGGTTTGGATATGTTGATCTTGGTTGTTGGAAGCTGCTATATCCTAATTTTTGGCTATTGATTCATTGTACAGTGCGAGTTGTGTTCACCAGTTGTGAACTGTGGTTTTATGTGCTTTTGGTTGAGGTTTGGGAGAAAGATTGTTAGTCTGGATTTCTCTTTGATGAAGTCTTGTTACTTTCGGTTCTAGATTTGAGTTATGATTGTATTGAAGATAATTTTGGTATTTGGAAAGTTCGTGCTTAATTGTTCTATGTTTTACACTGGTTTGACCAACCTTGTGTGGAATACTAATTTTGAAGTTAGTGAAGCGTGCTGGATCTATTTGGGTCCTGATGAAGCGTGTGTTTGGGTCACCCTCATTCTAATTCCACCCTAGGATGTTTGGGCATTGACCTAATTTGAATTTGAATTTGGATTGCCGACTTTGGATATGTTTCAAAGTTGAAGATGGTATAAATGCATAATGAGTTAGGAAAGAACAAGTGAAGAGAACGAAGGAAATATAGACAAGAGCACAAAGAGAATAGAGAGAAGTGTAAATTAGTATGTGTGTATGATGCGAGTATGGCATATCAAGTGAAGAGAACAAAGGAAATAAAGACAAGTGCAAATCAGTATGTGTGTATGATGCAAGTATGTGTAAATGTAGAATGAGTTAGGAAAGAAAAAGTGAAGAGAAAAAAGGAAATAGAGACAAGAGCACAAAGATAATAGAGACAAGTGAAAATCAGCATGTGAGTATGGCAGATCAATGCGAAGCCTAAATGTTGAGTTTCTCAAAGTAGTGAGCTGAAGGTGCACTCTATCATTCATGTATTTCTACAAGTGATTTGAGCGAATTGTGGTGGAATCCTTTGCAGCATTGAGATTGTCTTCTCTTTGTAACAAGTCTTCTTTATCTTCTTTGTATCTCTATGGTAGTGAGTCCTCTAGGTTGTTAGTCCTATAGGACAGTGAGTCCTTGTTCTAGAAAATGAGTCCTTGTTTTGGAAATGAGCCTTGTATCTTAGGCAGTGAGCCTCTTGTAATCAATTTTGATATTCTCTATAGTGTGAGTTAATCCTCATCGTGGTTTTTCCATTATTAGGTTTTCCACGTAAATACGGTGTTATTGTGTTTATGTGATGGTTTTCAGTTTCTACACTAGTATTCATTGTTTAATCTGCTAAGTAGTGTTAAGGATTAGTTTTAGTGAATGAATTAAAGTTTAAATTTGTGACAATTGATTCACCCCCCTCTTAGTTTTCTTGTTCAAAAATTGGTATAAGATCTTGGTTCCTTGGTGAAGATCTTAACCGCTTGAGGAAGGTCTAGGATGGCTGGCAAGATGACTTATGATTATCCGAGGTTCGATGGAACTAACTATGCTATCTATAAAATATTGATGGAAGAATATCTGGAGTATTGCGGATATGATGTGGAGAAAGCTTACAAGAATCCTTACACCCCTCCTCCTAATGGTCCGAGCATGACTGATGAGATCAAATCTCATGAAGCAAACAATAAGGTGAAGTACATTTTGAAGAATAGTCTAGTACATTTTGAGTTGATTAAGGTTTAAAATATGAAGACTACTAAGGAAGTCTAGGATGCTTTGGAAAGGGTGCATGAAGGTGATGAAAGAGTTAAAGGGGTAAAATTACAAAATTTGGAGACATAGTTTGAGCTTCTACACATGTCTAAAGATGAGAATGTTAAAGATTATGTACAGAGATTGGATGAGATAATGGCCAAAATGCGAGGACTTGGTGCTACTGTAGATGAAACTAGAATTGTAAAGAAGATTCTTAGAACTCTCCCTAATGCTTATAGTGAGAAGGTGTGTGCTATTGAACAAAGAATAGATTACAAGACTTGCACTAAAGATTTGTTGTTGGGATTTTTGACATCTTATGAGATGAGGAAGCCGAGTCTGAGGAATGGATGCAAATCAGAAATTGCTTTTAAGGAAACAAAATCTGAAGATTCAGATGAAGAAAATTTTGATGAAATAGAAGCTAACTTTGTGAGAAGGATGAGGAAAGGTTCTGGTAAGCATGAAATTAAGTTACCCTTTAAATTCTTTAGTTGTGGAGAAATAGGTCATTATGTTGCAAAGTGTCCAGAAAGAGCTAAGAGGAATAAATAGAGATATGTGAAAGAAAAGAAAGGAAAGAAGATCAATAGAGCATATTATGTGAATGAGAATGCTAGTATATCTGATGAAGATTCTAAGTATGAAGATCTTGATGAAAATGAATGCTTGTTCTTGGCTATAAAAGATGAACCTACTTCTGCTAATTTTGAAAAATAGGTGAAGGAAAGCCCTCCAAAGAAGGAGAAAAATGAAGGTACTATTATCTCTTCCCTACATGCTAAACAAGAAAATAACTATTGGGTTGTTGACAAAGGTTGTTCACATCACCTGATTGGTGATAAAAGTAAGTTTTTTAAACTTGAAAAATATGATGGAGGCTTGGTTATGTTTGGAGATGATATTGGTGCTAAAATCTATGGGATAGGTTCAATAAGTTTTGATGGAAAGCATAATATTGATGATGTCTACTATGTTAAGGGATTAAGGCATAATATTTTGAGTGTTGGTCAGATGTGTAGTAAAGGATATGATCTTGTTTTTAAGGATGAAAGGTGTGAAATACAAAAAGGATCCGAAACATTGATTTCTATAGGAAAGAAATTTGAAGGAAATATCTATCAACTTAAGGGTGCTGATGGATGATGATTTATGACTCAGATTAATGATAGTTGGTTATGGCATAGAAGAATGTGTCACATGAATTTTGATAACTTGGCAAGGATTAGTACAATTCAGGCCGTGAGAGATTTACCAAGAATTAGAAAGCTTGTTAATGCTATCTGCAGGAATTGTTAGTTTGGAAAGCAAGCAAGAAGTCATTACAGATCGAAGGAACAGTCTACTACTAGTCTACTAGATTTAGTTCATACAGATCTTTGTGGTCCTATAAGAGTGAGAAGTATGCCAGGTGAAAGGTATTTTATGGTTTTGATTGATGATTATTCTAGATATACATGGGTTACATTTCTTAGAGAGAAATTAGATGCATTAGATAGATTCAAGACATTCAAGGCTATGGTTGAAAATGAAGTGAATTTGAGAATAAAATACTTAAGGTCTGATAGAGGTGGATTAATATGTTTTGTGAAGTGCATGGAATAAAGAGACAATTATCTGCTCTGAGAAATCCTCAGCAGAATGGAGTTTTTGAAAGGAAAAATAGAACAGTTCAAGAGACTGCTAGATTAATGATCACCGAGGTTGGTTTACTGGAAGTATACTGGAGATAAACTATTCATACTACTGTTTATGTATTCAATCGAGTTGAAGAAAGAGAAAATAGTACAAAGACTCCCTATGAGCTGTGGTTTGGAAGAATTCCTACTGTTAAGTATTTCAAGGTATTCAAAAGCAAATGTTATATCAAAAGAGATGAAACTTTAGGTAAGTTTGATGCAAGAAGTGATGAATTTTTTTTTCTTGGATATTCTACTAAAAGCAAAGCATACAAATGTTTCAATAAAAGGCTGAGAAAGATTGTAGAAAGTGTAAATATCAAGGTTGATGAGACAGTGAAGAATTCAATTGACATTGACGGATATGAATCTGATGAAACTAATCATGTAAGAATTGAAGAGATTGTGGAAGAATGGGAAAAGGGTGAGCAAGAGAAGCATAATGAATAGAATGAAAGAGAAGAATATGCTCTGATGATGTCACCTAAGACACCTAGATATGTATAAAAGAATCATTCAGAAAGTTAGATTATTGGAGATAAGACTAAAGGATTATTAACTAGAAGCAAAGCTACTGTTGAAGTTAATTTGTGTTTACTTTTTGAGATTGAACCAAAGACTGTAAGTGAAGCATGTAAAGATGAACATTGGATGGAAGCTATGAAAGAAGAACTTATGCAGATTGAGAAGAATCAAACTTGGGAAATGGTCCCAAGACCGACAAATAAAAACATTATTAGATCGAAGTGGGTATTCAAAAATAAGTTGAATGAGAATGGAGAAGTGGTTAGAAACAAAGCAAGGCTTGTGTGTAAAGGTTACTCACAAGTGGAAGGCATAGATTTTCAAGAAATTTTTGCCCTGGTAGTAAGAATGGAAGCTATAAGGATGTTCTTAGCATTTTCTGCTCATAAATATTTCAAAGTCTATCGGATGGATGTTAAGTCAACATTTTTGAATGGTGAGCTAGAAGAAAAAGTCTACATGGAACAAACAAAAGGATTTCAGTTGTCAGAGTAATCAGATATGGTGTGCAGATTGAAGAAAGTTTTATATGGATTGAATCAAGCTCCTAGAGCTTGGTATGCGAGGTTGGACATGTATTTGATTCAACAAGGTTTCAACAAAGGTACAATAGATAGTAATCTATATTTTAAGATTGTAAATGATAAAATATTGATTGTAGTTGTATATGTTGATGACATTATCTTTAGAGGAAATGAAAATATGTGCAAGATGTTTGTGGAAGAGATGCATAAAGAATTTGAAATGTCTATTTTTGGAGAGGTGAATTTATTTCCTGGGATACAATTCAATCAAACAGAGAAAGGAATTTTTATTTCACAGTCTAAGTATGTAAAAGAGATGTTAAAGAAGTTTGGGATGGATGGTTCTAAATATGTATGTACTCCTATGGTGACTGGTTGCAAATTGGGTAAAGATGATGATTCACCTAAGGCTGATCAGAGCAAGTATAGGTCTATGATTGGTGGACTATTATATTTGACTGCTACTAGACTAGATATCACGCATGCTATCTGTCTTGTGGCTAGATTTCAAGAAAATCCTAAGGAAACACATGTTGTTGTTAAAACAATATTTAGATATTTGAATGGCACTTTAGATTATGGATTATGGTATCCTAGAGATATTGACTTTAATCTAAGTGCTTATATAGATGTAAATTGGCCTGGATGTGTAGATGAAAAAAAAAGTACAAGTGGTGGTGCATTCTTTCTTGGTTGCAGATTGGTGGCATGGTTGAGTAAAAAGAAAGATTCAATCTCCTTGTCTACTACTGAAGCTAAATATATTGCTATTGCATCTCGTTGTACATAAGTTCTATGGATGAAACATACATTAAAAGATATGACAATGGTGTATGATGATCCTATTTATATCTTCTGTTATAATACAAGTGTAATTAAAATTTCAAAGAATCTTGTGATGCACTCGAGGATGAAGCATATATCTATCAGGTATCACTTTTGAGAGAGAAGGTCACATAGAATGAAGAAAATCTTGAGTATGTTTCAACGAAGGATCAGATTGTTGATATATTTATGAAGGCTCTTCCTAAAGATACTTTTGAGTATCTCTAGGAGAAGTTAGGGGTCATTTCCCCTCTTTTCTTGAACTAGATGCATATGGAGATGCATCGGTCTGGTGGATCTATGGGTCTATCTTTTATCTGGTTTGATGTTTTGGTGGCTACCTCTCAGGGGAGAAGGTAGTATCAGGTGTTGTCATTGTAAGTATTATGTTTTCTATGTCAAAAGGGGAAATCAATGTAAAATATCCTTTTCTTTTGCCATTGATGTCAATGGGGGAGAAGAAGCATGTGAAAAATGAGAGGAAGCATGTGAAAAAGAAGAGGGAGAAAAGAGGGAGAATATAAAAAACTATCTACTAAGGGGGAGAAACAAAAAGGAGCAGAAAGAAAAATCTTGAGAAGTGTATTCAGAGCTAGTATGGTGTCTTTGATGGTTTTTCACATCATGTGTTGCCATCAATGACAAAGGGGGAGATTTTTGCAAGAATGGAAAGATTGAAGGTGTTGCCATTGATGTCAACTAGTTAATTGGTTATCAGTTGATTGTTGTTGTCATTGATGTCAACTAGTCAATTGGTTATCAATTGATTGTTGTTGTCATTACTAACATATTGGCTGTATATGTTGAGGATATTGAGAAAATTGTAATGAAGATATGTTGCAAGTGTTCAGTGGGTGCTTTGGTGTTTGCTCCAGATTTTCTCCTATATTTGTGTGGTTCAAATATGTTGATCTTGGTTGTTGGAAGTTGTTATATCCTAGTTTTTGGTTGTTGATTCATTATACAGTGTGAGTTGTGTTCACCAATTATGAACTGTGGTTTTCTGTGCTTCTGGTTGAGGTCCGGGAGAAGGATTTTTGGTTTGGATTTCTCTTTGATGAAGTCTTATGACTTGTGGTTCTAGAGTTGATTTTTTATGATTGTATTGAAGATAATTTTGGTATCTAGAAAGTTCGTGCTTAATTGTTCTATGTGTTTTACATTGGTTTGGCCAGCCATGTGTGGAATACTACTTTCAGAGTTAGTGAAGCATGTTGGATCTATTTGGGTCCTAATGAAGTGTGTGTTTAGGTTGCCATCATTATAATTCCACCCTAGGATGTTTTAGTGCTGACCTAATTTGAATTTGAATTTGGATGAACGACTTTGGATATGTTTCAAAGTTGAAGATGGTATAAATGTAGAATGAGTTAGGAAAGAAGAAGCAAAGAGAAAAAAGGAAATAGAGACAAGATCACAAAGAGAATATAGACAAGTGTGAATCAGTATGTGTGTATGATGCGAGTATGGCATATCAATGTGAAGCCTAAATTATGATTTTCCAGAAGCAGCGAGTTGAAGGTGCACTCTATCATTCATGCATGTCTGCAAGTGGTTTGAGAAAATTGTGGTGGAATCATTTGTTGCATTGACATTGTCTTCTCTTTGTAACAAGTCTTCTTTATTTTCTTTGTATCTCTATGGTAGTGAGCCCTTTGGGTTGTTAGCCCTGTAGGACAGTGAGTCCTTGTTTGATATGGTGAGTCCTTGTTTTGGTAGTGAGCCTCTTTTAATAAATTTTGATATTCTATATAGTGTGAGTTAATCCTCACCATGGTTTTTCCCTTATTGGGTTTTCCACAAAAATCTGGTTTTATTGTGTTTATGTGATGGTTTTCAGTTTCTGCACTAGTATTCATTTTTTAATTTGTTAATCAGTGTTAAGGATTAGTTCTGGTGAATGAATTAAAGTTTAAATTTATGACAACTGATTCACCCCCCCTCTCAGTTGTCTTGTTCAACATAGATAACATAACACCCTTTAAGAACTAGGATTTTTGGGATCGTTGTGCTCAATTCCATATCCAACATCATTTCTCCACACCCTACTATCCTTAAGGGAATGGCCAAGCTAAATCATCTAACAAAACCATCTTAAATATCCTAAAAAAGACTATTAATGATGTTGGCCATGATTGAAACTTATAACTCAATCTTGCCTTATGGGCCTACCAAACCAGTATCAGAACACCTAATAGTGCCACACAATACTCCTTGGTCTATGTACCAAGGCTATCTTACTTATTGAGGTTGAGCTTCTATCATTAAGGGTCTCATTGCAACATCTTATTGATGATGAAGAATACTGAGTGTCTATACTGAATAAGCAAGAGTTGTTGGATGAAAGATGTCTTCAAGAACTTAACCATCTTCAAGCCTATCAGAATCTTATCCACTGAAGCTATAACAAGAAGATCAAGGGTCAAAAATTCTAAGTGGGAGATCTAGTTCTTAAAGAGAACAAAAATAATCAATTAGATCAGGATAGCAAAGGCAAGTTTGAACCTAATTGGTTGGGACCATTCATAGTTATTGCACACTATGAATATAAAGCTTATAAATTAGAAACACCTAAAATCCCTTGTAGGATCCTATTAATAGCAGTCACATCAAATGATTCTATGCTTAACCCATTGGGGTATCCCATTCAAAAATTCAAAATAAAAAAATAAAAAAAATACAAAAAAGGGATAAAATAGTAAAGATAAAAATCATCCTCTAATGAAAACCACTTCGTTGGCACTTTGGGAAAGTACCTTGGTGAAAAACTGGAAAACAGGTTCCATGTGTAAATAAGCACCATCCACCATCTATCAAAGATCTTTCCCATCTCATCCATAATAAATATATTTATTCATTCATTCAACCATTCATCCATCCATCATATTTCCACGTACACCCTTAGCATGGCTTGGTATTTGACCAATATCTATCACTATCCATATCATCTAGCATCATCCTAGAGTCACCTCATTTAGTCCATAATAAAGTGATCATATATCTATCTGGGGGAAATTTCATGAACCTAATTGTCAAATTAGATCCTTGTTCATCACCAAAATCCAAAAAATCCAAATAAGTTCAAAATCCAAAAACATCCAAATATCTTTAAAAAATCCAAAAATAACCTCAAATATCCAAAACAAGTTCAAAACATTCAAATATTCCAAAAATTTCAAAAAAAATCACACAAACTCACCCATTCCACAATAAACTTGTCATCCTTAATAAATTTTTTATCATCTTCATCTTTAACAAAGTAAGCAAAATCAAATATGACAATCATCAAAATACAAAAAATTATGAAAAAGTACAAGCATCAATCATTATCGAAACACACCAACTACCTACATGTCAATTGTATAAAATAAACTAATTAAACATCCAACATCATTTCCTTAATGGATATATTATTCCTACAATAAGAACCAATCATGGATCAACAATTATAATCTCTCTGGCAAGAGATATGATGGAATTGATATGTTTTGTCAGTCGGTCTTTTCTTTAAATTTTATCTTTTATCTCATTCCATCACTTTCTCAAAGTCACCTTAATCTTCAATATCTTGGTGTGTCTAGAGGGGTACATAATGGGGCATGATCATTGCTTTTGTATGTTGTGTTTGTGGGATGTTCTTGTAATACAACCATGAAAAATACTTACCTTGTGTGTAGGGATAGTTTTAGGAAATACAACGACCTTTATATACACCAAGTTATTTATACCTTTTGTGCATAAGGCCTAACTTTCTTCGAGGCTTCATTCTCTCACATGAGAAAACAAGGTTTCCGTATGTTAGGTATGAACAAGAATACTCCTATTTGTTTGTAGATTCAAATTCCATGCAATAGATACAATGCCACCCTAGTTCTTCATACCTTGGTGCATAGTGTCTACTTACTATATCAAAATAAGGATTTCTCTACATTGTTTAGCATAACCTAAAGAAAAATAAAAATTATCTATCCTATCTTATCCTATTTCTAATAAAACTCAAATCGAATCAATAATCATAGCTTTCTTGATATTTTTCCAACATTTTCTTATCCATCTAAATAATTCATCTATCCATCTATCTATCTCTACATCTATCAATCATTCCTTTTAAATTGTCTATCCTTTCTTCTATCCTACTCATCATACTAACAATTCTATCCAAATATCATAACATTATAATATCATAATCCATAGCATAACATCATTAAATCACAACATTACATCATAACATTATAATCCATAATGCACCATCATTAGATCATAACATTACATCATATATCATCACATCATAGAATTATTAAATGCATACATCAAATCATATAGAAATAATATTATTATATATCCATAACATCACATAAAATCATAATCATGTTCCCATAAAGTCTACATCTCATATATCATCAAAAAATATATCATAATACAAATCTATACAATGAATGTGTGTATATAATAGGCTATCAAGATCCATTGATATATACATCGTCAAGAATATGTCTACAAGGTATCTGTACATCAAAATCAAAGACATAGTCTACATCTATCTACCCCTCTTCTCTCTATTTATAGGAGGATGAGGAGGTACACCTTGTTGGTCCTACCCTCCAAATGGATCTAGCTGTTGTTCCTATCCCTTTGATGGCCTTGGATGTGATGGTGAATAGGGTGGACAACCAACTAATCCTCCATTAGATCTCCCTAAATGTCCTAACACTACGATCCTTGTGGAAAATCAAGGGTGTATCCTCCCAAGTGGCACCAATACCTCATACAATGTCCTATAGTATGTAGCCTCCTAGGTGAGTAATCTAACCTCTCTCATGTGCTTAGCCATGGTCACCATGGCCCCCTCCCCTACAACCTATAGCAATCTCCTAACCCACTCCATATCCCTCTTAGCTATAATTTGAGCTAGTTGAGCCTCCGTCTACTATCTGTGGGATTTCTTTGCATCTCTCTTAGTTGTATTCTATGCCACCTAAACTACAAGGGAATCCATCTCTCCCTATAATTATCTCCCTCCAAAATTGATCTTACTTCATGAGAGCTAATCTCAATCGGACATCATCAGGGTTTGTCTCTCTCGACATCTTATGGTCTCCTCTCTACTTCTCTCCCCTTCGTGCCACCGTAGGAATTATCACTTGTTGACTTGGTGCATGTCCCTAATTAGGAGCTCTACACTCTCTCACTGTTGCCTCTTCCTTAGCCCTCTATTGCTATATCCCGGCCCTCCTCAAATCCACCTCTCTCCTCCTCCTCCCACCCATTTCTCTACCATTCGAGTGGGTGAACCTCAAGGGTCTTTGTGGGACCCACCATACATCATAATGATCTGTCACCCCTGGATCCTCTACACCATCTTCCCATATCCACTATAATGGAATCAAATATAGACACTCAATGACTAGAATCTAGGGCATGAGCATGATCCCTCACTCATTGATCTCTCTTTGTGTCCTGGAAAACATGGCATGATAGTCAAGGGTGGGAACATCCCATGCCTCACCAAATTTCCTCCTCATTGTATCTGGTAGATATTGCTCTAGAATGTATGGAATCCTCCCAATAAGCCACCGTGTTTATTGGTAGTATGGCAGGTGAATGAAATTGTCATCCTATGTCTCCTAGTGAAGCCATGGTCTCCATGTAAACTCATCAATCTCGTTGATGATCTGTTGCCTGTAGTCAAGGTCCCCAATCTGGCGTTGTATCAAGAAAGTGTCATATTTATATATAAAAGGGTCACCCGCTACTTAGGTTTCCTCTCATACGGGTCTCTTGATAGCTATATGCTCCCACACCCAAATATGAAGTAGTATAGAACCTATAAATAAACTGGTAGTTGATCTATAAACTACCTTGTGCATATCATGGTACAAATGTATGAGAATGCATGGTCCCCATGCATAAACATGACCATCATATATCATCCTCTCTAGGACATAACCCCATCCCACTAAGAACCCTCTGAACCATTGATCAAGCATGATTTTCCTGTATATCAGCCCTGCTACCACCAATTTAATGTCATCAGCCACACCAATGTATGGTCACAAATCAATCTAACCATCGTCAATATTGATCTTGTCATCAAGAAAAACTCACTCCAAAGCCTCTACACTAGAATCAAGATCATTGGCGACCCTCATAGCCTCAATAGGAATCCTTAGAATTCACCACACATCCTTGAGAGTGATGGTGGCCTCACCAATAGGTAATATGAAAGAAGATGTCTTGAAATGCCATCTCTCAACTATAGTAGTCATAAAAGCTCAATGAGCTCGAATATTTGACATGTATGCAATGTGAAACAATCTAATAGTTTTAAGGAACTCAACATCCATTATAATTAGTTGGGTCATCCAATCAAGAACTCGTAGTTTTCACTGCATTGAAAAAATAGGATCAAGTACAACTTGTAAGCATAGCACCCACAACATCAATTTTCCAAAAAAATTAAAAAAATCTAACTCTACAAATCCCTAAATAGAAATTGAGCTTTTTTATAAAAGTGTCATTTTATCACAGTCATAAACAAAATCTTTTCAAAAGCATCACTTTACCATTTCAAAAGTGAACCATTTTGTAAATGTGCTACTTGAACACAATCAAAATCAAACCTCTTTTCATAAACAACATGCTTTTCAAACATGTCATGTCGGTGTTCAGAAGCGTTGATTCTACATCAACGTATTTGATGGCCTAACTTGTCCTAGCATTTATGATACCTAGAACTACATGAAAAAGTGAAAAGGTTAGATACATACCAGGGGATTTTCTCTGGTGGGCTGTTGGAACTAATGGACATGGTCTGCACGATGTGTAGCTTGAGGAATGAGTGCCATCTCTGCAACAAGTCAACAACTGAATCTCACTTTGGGCTCTGAAAATAATGAATTTTAAAAATATAAATGAGGTGAAAATGACCCCCAAGGGCCTATATATAGACCCCAAAACCTTGAATTTCATCCCTCCCACCCCCTTCATTCCATTTCTCTCCTTCACTAATCCTCTTGATTAGTTTTCTCGTCACCTTGGACCTAGTTTTTCCTCCTCTTTTGCATTGAACTTGTCCCACGATCCTATCATGAGCTCAACTTGAAAATTATTATTTTTGGATGACCTCTCGAGGGGGAAGTCTACCACCCTCCCATCATTCCTTCATCTATTGGGGCATATGGGGCATTAGATTTTTTTTTTTTTTAAATCAACATGTCTTTGAAGCAACATAATAGGTACATTGTCACAAAGAGGGGAAAAATGTAGACACCTAAAATTTCTAAATGCATCACATTTTTAATTCACCTTTTTTCATCATTTTCCTCATTATCTCCTAATTCATCCATTTTAATTAAATAATTTCTAATTATTTGATTAAATTAACAAATTTTCTATATTAATTGAATAATTAGTATAATTTGATTAATTCATCAAATTTCCTCTAATTCACCTTAGTTAAATAATTTTCATTATTTAATTAATTTTGAATTCCCCCCCTTTTACTTTGATTATTTAATTAATTCTTAATTTTATTCAAACCCACATAATTAAATAATTTTTAATTATTTGATTAAAAATCTTAATTCTTCTCATCCCACATAATTAAATAATTTTTTAATTATTTAATTAACAACTTTTCCTCCAAATTGCACATGACATATTCTATTTTCAAAAATTGAATATTCCCTTTTCAAAATATCTTCCCTCCATAAAATATCTTCCTTAAATCAAGGGATGGAGTTCAATTAACTAAAATATCTCTCATTCAATCTCATCCATTGATCTCTTGATTTAATCTCCATCCTTGATCTCTTTCCTCCAATCTCCACCGTTGATCAAACCTTCATGAAATATATAAAATAAACCTTCTCCTTCATTCAAAATCATTCACAATAGTTTGAGAGAATTGATCATCATGTTTGAGCAATCAATTGAGATGTTGAGCTATTATTGTGAGTCAAAATATTCATCAACAAGATTTTGTAAAATCGGTTATGCATAATTGAGAAATCCACATATCCAAATGAGCATAATTTTATAATGAAGTACTAAGTTTGCATGTTTTCTTTCAAAGTAATTTGATCTTAATTTTAAATGTATTCTTGATTTGGTTTTATTTCTTTAAGACATTGTATTCAACTTCATTGGTTAATAGGTTAATTTGATCTTTTGATTTTAGGTGTTTCATATTTTCTAACCCTAATTTCTTAATTCCTCTTTTAATTTACTACCCATTATTCCCATTACATAGTATGATATTAGTTTCTAAGTTTATTTTGGATAATTTATTAATGGATGGATATTAAAGTCCCCCCATTCACTTTGTCTAATAGGTAAATTAGGTAACACCTAATACATATTAGATTGGATAGGTTTCTTATCTCTGAATTATAGGATATTATTATGAATATTTTACTTGTAACTTTGCATAGAGTTGGATATAGCCACAATTCTCTACTCCTTAGTTAGGGTATTCATAGGTCAAAAGGTTATTACCCTTTCAAGTATGGAATCATGTGTTATTTACATCTAAATTTTAGGTTTTATATTAGTGTGAAGAATAATGTGAATGTATGGAATAAGTAATATTTTCAAATAGAAGGAATCAATTTCAAACAATTTCCTACCCATATAATAGTTCATGGATATAGGTCAAATAGATGAGGATAATTTTATTTAGGAAAAGACTCTTAGAGAAGAGTGCCACAAGATCTTGCAAAGAAGAAATATTTTGAAAACAAAAATCTAGGATTTAGTGGTTAACTAAGGAGGGTAGAGATACCAATTTTTTTTTTTACCAAATATATTCTTAGACATAGGAGAAATTAAGATAATTTCCAAATTTATTCTAAAGATGGTTCTTAAGCCTATTTGGAAGAAGAGATAAGTAATATTGAATTAAAAAATTAACATCTTTTAGGTTTATACTACCCCTTGAGGATGAAAATTATGATAATTTTTTAATACCATTTCAACTATACTTTTGGAAGAGGATAAAAAATAGTATTAAGATAGGTTATATAGGAGGAGGAATTTTTTTTCTTTCTCCTTCATTTCCTTTGAAGCTCTTAGACCAAATGGGTTCCCACCTTACCTTTTTTAGTGCTTTTCTAAATAGTGGGAAAATATGTTACTACTATTACACATGAATTCCTCAGATCTAGAAGTCTCTTAAAGAAACTAAACAATATTTTTCTAGTGCTTATCTCCCAAAATAGGGAGGTTGCATCTATGAATTTTTGTCATCCAATTAGCCTTTGTAACATGTACAATATTCTCTCCAAGCTTTTATGTAATAAAAATGCAACCTTTCTAGTTTTATATATTAAAATAAAAAAGAGTTTATTCTTAACTGTCAAATCCTTGATGCTATCATTTCCAATCATGAGGTGCTACACTCTTTGCAGAAGAGTGAGGAGGGAATAATTTTTAAGTTTGATATTTCTAAAACTTATGATAAGGTTTCTTGGGAGTTACTCTTTTTTGTTTAAAAAAAATAGGTTTAAGGGTAACATGTTGCAAGTGATTCAATCATGTGTTACTATCCATAAGTTCTCCATTCTTATAAATTGTTAGCATAGGGTGATCCTACAATAGTGGTTTACAATTTTTGACCAAACTGGACACTGAAATATTTTTTTTTAACTAAATCTTCACTTTCGGGCACCTATAGTGGCTAAACCATGAGGAATTTGAAGATGATGCAAACTACAGTTTCGTGAAATTTTGTCTATAGATTCTAAATATATTTTTTTCAAAAATTTTGGAATCAGATTGTACTTCTTTTTCCATCTCCCGCAAAAACTAGTTTCTTTTAGAAAACAACATTTTAAAAAGTGACGCTCACCGTATAACACATAACTTTTTTTCCATGAAGGATAAAATTCTAATTCTTTTGAATTTAGATTTGTAACTCCGATATCTAGTGCTTCCACTTGGTTAGATAGTTTTTATTGAATATTTTTCTTTAATAAATTTTTGAAGTCAAACTAATTACAATTCAGGACATAGCGGATTTTAACTTTTTTTGTATGTATCGAAATTCATTTTTTTTGTTGGATCAAGGACTTCAATATCTGGTGCACTCATATTTTTCAATTTTTTTTTGATAATTTGCTATTTTTCCACATGTGCAGAACAGAGCTTGATTTTTAGTGAAAAACCTATGTTTAATAAAACTAAAAAAAAAATACATAATAAAACCAAAACATATTAAAATTATAGTCATTGGATAGTTCGTTCTAAGGAATACCTGATTCTAGTTGGGTTTGTGAAGTCTCCTCCATTTTCATCCTCAACTCGAACTTCGAAGAGTAAAAATATGGACTTTCAAAGTGCCTGAGGGGGAGAATGAGGGAAAAGGGGGGTTCGCTCGAACCTTAGTTCAAGTGAACCCCCTTTCCTTTTGCATTTCCTTTGTTTTTTTTGGGCAGGAAATGTGGGGCCAGTATTTAATGGGTTCGCTCGAACCCTAGTTCAAGTGAACCCCTTATGGGTTTGCGCAAACCTACAAGTTTGTTCGAATCCCTAAAACTAATTTTTTTGCATGGGGTAATTTTTTGCTTGTTTCCCGTCCTCCATCAAATTGTAAGCCACTATTGTGGATTCACTCCATAAGGGGGTTTTTAGCAACAAAAAATGGCTTAAACAAGTGGATACTATTTCTCCCTACTTATTCATAATTTTGGCTAAGTTTTAAAGTAGGAATATCTCCAAGTTAGTTTTTTCTCATTCATTTGTTGGGATAAAACCATCTTCTTTATCCACTTCTTCTCACCAATAGTTTTTAGATGCCATCATTATTTTTTGGTAATTCATCTTTACAAGAAGACTTTATGTGGAATAATTTTTTAATGGAATAAACTATTATTTTTAGATGACAATTAAATTATTCCAATATTTATTTATATTTCTCCAATACCCTTGATTTTTGCAATACTAGATTGTTGAGACTTTGGAATGAAATATTAATATGTTACTTACAAAATATTTAGGTCTCCCTCTTACTATTAAGAAGATGAATCCCTTGGGGTTGACCCCACAATGCAATGGTTAAGTTGCAAGGGCAGCAGTTGGGCTATCTAAGGTTCAAATCTCATGATGGAGAGTGGGAATGCCATAGGGAGATGCAACAGTGAGGCCAACAAAGGAAGTAGTGGTGGTGGATATGGTGGCAACGACAATGGATATGGTGGCAGGCGATAGTGGATATGGTGGTGGTGGTAGTGGTGGATATGGTGGCAGCAGTTCAAAATGACAGGGATGAGGTCCCTTGAATGTGGCCTCACTGGTTCATAGCTCCAGTCAAAAGTGTTCTGGGTGCTGCCCCTTAGCAATGATTTATCGAACAAAAATAAAGAAGATGAATCCCTTGTTTTGGAATGTGGTAGTGGAAATAATTTATAAAAAAATGGTTGGTTAGAAAGGTGAAATTCTTAGTT
Source organism: Sequoia sempervirens (assembly GCA_007258455.2). Lineage (NCBI taxonomy): Eukaryota > Viridiplantae > Streptophyta > Pinopsida > Cupressales > Cupressaceae > Sequoia > Sequoia sempervirens. The sequence continues at coordinate 25,880,782 of VDFB02000015.1, forward strand.
AGGCTAGGAATATTATCTTTTGAAGGTCTTCAATCAAAGTATTCATGTCTACTTTTGCACTCTATTCAAGATTCCAAAGTACATGGTAGATAAAATAGAGAAAATTCAAAATAGTTTCTTTGGACTAGATTTAAGGAGGAAAAATATGGCTTTAGTCCAATGGGACATGATTTGTAAACCCAAAGTAAGTGGAGCACTTGGCCTCACAAAAATTCAAAAGATAAATTAATGCAGGAGCATCTACAGAGTAGTGCAATCCTGCACATCCAAAATCTTTTTTTTTCTTTTTTAAATTTTGGTTTTATTTTATTTTTGTCTTTCTTGTAGGAATGTGGCTAATTCCTCATCTTCCCTCTTTTGGTAATTTATTTTTGAAGACTTTTTGCAAGGTGGTCATAGGAATTGAAGTTGCAAATTAAAATATTAAAATATTTCATAGTTCAAAAGTGCTTGGGAGCCAAAAAAAGACCCACACCCAGGCATGTGTTTGCCAATTTGGGCCATTTGTAACTCCTAAAATTTGGATTTGTTGGCCATTTATGCTGGAATCTTCCAGGTGCCTGGGTTGGAATAGTGGAATGCAAGGTAGTGGAGGAAAATGTTAGCAAGACATTGAATATTTGGTAGGAAAGAGAGTAACAAGAGAAATCTCGCGCCCATATTGGGGAGGTGTGGCTATTGAGGAATTGATTGTTAAAGAGATAATCCCAATGCCTAGGGAAGGATAAGTTTGAATAGCAAAAAGATTAAGGAAAAACAAGAAGAGAAGGAAGAATGATAATCCATGGCATCGAAGGAGGAGTGGAGAAATTTTTATTGCTGATTCAATATTTCTTGTAGCTGATTTTTGGTGTCTCAAATCTATTTTGTAATAGTTGAAGGCATTCTTTCCTGTAGGTGTGAAGTTTTTGGTATTTACCAGGAATTATTGCATGTAGGATTGAATTTCATTTTTCTTGTGGGTTTCCTGTATCATTTATTGTTGTTGTAGCTGCACATTGAAATTAAAAATCAGATTTCTCAATTTATTGGAAGCATATGTTTGTGATTTTAATCTTTGATTGAAAGTTTACATTTTGAAATTTGATAAATTTATCTTGGTTGTGGTTTTGGGCTGCAATAATTGATAATCCCATAGGATTCTCAATTGCTGGCATGCATCAATTGGTATCAGAGTAGGAGTTTGTGGAGGTTTGAAGAAGAAATGGCACACCAAGGATGAGGTAGAGGATGATCTCCATAATGAGAAGAAAATACAACACTCATGGAAGAAATCAAAGGACTAACTATGAGACTAGAATCCATAGAAATATCTCAAATAAGGGGAATTCTAGTTGTGGATGTTATTGAAGATGGGGCAGAGGCTCTATAAGTTGTAGAAGTGCAAGGAGATGCACAAGAGGAGAGATTTCTACAAGTATTTGTAAAAAATGGAAGTAAATAGAGGATGGTTCTACCAAGTTATAGTGGGAGTTTGAATCCAGAGGAGCTTATTAATTAGATTGTAGAGATGGACAAGTACTTTGATTTGGAGACCATTGAAGATAAAAAGAAAGTAAAATATGATTGCACCAGATTGAAGGGACATGCATCCCTATGGTGGGAACAAGTGCAATTTGAGAGACAAAGGAAGGGAAAAGAAAAGATAAAATCTTGGGAGAAAATGTTTACAAAGTGTTGGAAGTTTGTCATTGATGATGTTGTTTGGCAACATGATCATGGATTGTGCATAATGGTGTATAATAGTGTTGTCATTGATTTAAAAATTGTTGTGGATCATTTTAATTAATCCTAATAGATTTTTGAGGTTTTTAGGAAGCCATTCATGCAAGGTAATTTGGTCTGGAAAGGTCAGTTGTGTGGAAATCTGACTAAGTGTCAGAACTACCAATTTTAGTGTTACAGTGCATCAATTTTTTGGGTCTACACCACTCTGCATAGGAATATTTTTCTTTGTGCCTCTAACCTAATTTTTTTGGTTGTTAGATACATTCAATTCCAATATTTTATCATGTTTGGTGAAGTACATTGAGAGATATGAATAATAGAGTTCAATATGGCATTTCATAGTCATTTTTTGTATAGTACAGTTGATTGGGAGATTTTGCACTTCTCTGCAAATAATTTTTTGGCCTTGCAGTGTTGAAGTTAAGTTTCCAAATGTAATTAAGCATGACTTCTAGATGGCATTGATTTTTAAGGTCCACAAGTTGTGATGTAGATGTACAGATGAATACTTTGTATTTAGGTCTTATGTGAAGCCAACCTAATATGTTTGATGATTGTGTAAAGGATTGATATGTGTTGCACTCTTATGTGGGATCTATTTTAGGTCCATGCGACCTATCTTAAGAAGTTTTTTAATTTTGAATTGTGGCACATGATATGGATGAAGTGTTTTGGAGCCGACAAGTTACATTTTGGTGTTACATCTAATTAGGCTGACCTAATTGATGTTACACTTGATTCCAATATATATGTTGGATTGTTTTTGGTATTTTGAGGATATAGATGTGACATGTATTGTGTGTGATATGAATTTGAGCAGATCAGTGTGAAGTTTAAGATCTAAGTTGTGCGAATGAAGAGCATTGTTGAGTGTTGAATCAAAATTAGTATGAAGATTGTTATTGTGCTTCATTGGAACTATGTTCCTGCTTATTGTAAATGAAATTATAAGAGTTCAAAATAGGTTGTGAGCCACCATCTCTCTTCTATATTTTTCTTTGTGGATAGTGAGTCCACTTGGACAGTGAGTCCTCCCATAGCAAGCATTTCTATAATATACTATAACTGGTTATAATATATTGTGAGCTAACCCTCACCGTGGTTTTTCCCATTTTGGGTTTTCCATGTAGAAATATTGGTGTTCATGTGCTATGTGATGTTGTGGATGTTTTCATTCTTTCTTTCCTTACTACAGTTGAATATGCATTAGTTATTAGATGTTTTATGTTTGAATGGTTTAAGAGAATATTGATTCACCCCCCTCTTAGTATTCTAGGTGTTCAACAATTGGTATTAGAGCTTGGTTCCTTGGAAGAAGCTTAACCGTTTTGGGAAGGTCTTGGAGATTGAACACATGGATGATAGGAAATTTCCTATTCCTCTAGAAGAGATACTTTCTCTTGACTTTATAGAAGAAGATTGCATGCTTGAAATAGATGGAGAACTAAAAGCTTCTCTTGAATATCTTGAAAAGATTGAAGGTGAAAATAGATATTTGAAGGAAAATTTCAAAGAAGAAAATAAATACATTAGAAAATTGAGAGAGAAAATCAAGAAGTTTAGAGAAATGCATAAGGAAGTTAGTGAACAGTTGAAAAAAATAAAATGAAAACATCATCGGACTAAAAGTAAAAGTTGAAGAAAAGAAAAGGGTTGATGAAAGTTTGAATGCAATGGTGAAAATAAAATCTGATGAGTGCACAAGGCTTGAAAAAGAAGTGGTTAACCTAAGATCAGATCTAGAGAAAACAAGAAGTGATGAAGAAAAAATCAAGATGAGTTCTACAATGCTTGATGAGATGATTACAGGTCATAAAACATCCAAAGATAAGGGTGGATTGGGATTTGAAAAAGGTGAAAGATCAAAAGAAAATCAAAATCCTAATGCAAAAAGGAAGATCAATGAACCAAAGAAGATTGAAGACAAGAATAACAACGACAAGATTCAAAATCAAAGAAAAGATGCTAGAAGACCTCTGGTCAAATAACCAAATGCTCAAAAGTACCCATCTTTCAATGGTTTTTGTTACTCTTGCAATAAATTTAGACATAGAGCAATGGAGTGTAGAAGTAGAATGAATCAAAATATTTCATCCTTTACTCATCAATGCTTTACATGCAAAAGATTTGGACAGATAAATGAATGTAGAAGCCAAATGATGAATGCATATAAGAATAGTAGAATTATTCATATTTCAATGGTTACTATTATACATGCTATGGATTTGGACATAAATATAATCAATATAGATCTAGAATGAATGGAAGGAATACTATTCAAAATAATGTTGTTTGTCACAATTGTAGTAGACCTAGACATATTGCTAAGTTTTTCAAAATCAAATATACAAGGAAGTATAATTTGGTAAAGAGGAACAAACCAGTCAAAAAGGTTGATCTGACTGAAGTAAAGAAGGAAATGGAAAATATTTGGAGAAGAAGAGACAAAAGATAAGAGAGAATCTGTACCATCCTTTGTTACAAATATTTCCTCTTGAAACTAAGCCAAGAGCTATGGATTAGGGGGAGATTTAATGGATCTTTTATCCCTCACCAAAAAAATGGTGCTGAGGCTACAAAATGAAGATATGTGATGTAGATCAACATTCTTGATCTATTGGTGAAGATTGTGGAAGAAAATATGTCGATGCAGAAGTTTGTAGAGCTTCAAAAGCTGACTGTGCATATAGTTTAAGTGTTGCCAACTTTATGTGTTGAAGCTTTCAATGTAGAATTAGGTCAAATAGAGAGGTTATAAGAAAATTTACTAAGGAAAATTAATTTCACACAAGTATTCAAATATGAGCAAAGAAAGTAGAGAAGATAATTTAAAGAGTTCAAAGCGATTTGATATTCAAAGCATTGAAATCCTAGTTCGGTGAACAAATTTAAAAAAGTATTTTGCAAATCTTGTGAGCCATAGTTTTCAAAAATATTTGTTTGAAATCAGTTTAGGTATATTTTGCAATGGCTAAACCAAAATTTATAGAGGTCATAGAGAAAACACAACCCAAATTCAAATGATACCCTGCGAAAGCCATACAAGATGACCCACTAAGTGCTTTCTCACACTTTCCATATAGGGTTTTATCGATAGAGGATATTAGGGCATACATTCATGAAAAAATGGAAGAGCATTCTCCCAGTAAGCTAAGTGATGTATGGAAAAATGAATTAATTGGTGAGGACTTCACCCTAAAACTAGAAAACAAAAATCTAGTTGAAAAGAAACTAGATGTGTGGCAGTGGTTCCCCAATTTATTTTATGATGTCAAGTGGATTAGAATGGCCTTGAGCAGAATTCATGATTAGTTTGTCTGGATTGATATGCCTCACATGATTACAAAGGAAGTGATAAGAGATGTCACTGGTTTATGCTCCATTGGACCTATCCCCATTCTATAGTCTATTAAAAACAAAGAGGTGATGGAGATAACATGTGATAGACTTGACCAGAGATCCCTTTTCAGTGAATCCTATTAGAAACCCAACTATTAGATATGCTACTATGGTTATTGGCTATAAAATTTATTAGATCAACAAGGATAACTTTGTTTCTACCACTAAAATCCATGTGGCACATGAGATGTAGAAAATGGTGTAGACTATGGCCTCTGTGAGTTTATAAAAGAACAATGAATGGAGAACCCAAAAAAGACCAAGGAGAAGAAGTATGTGTTAAGTATGGCATACCTTTCCTATAGTTGGAAAGGTAAATTAGATAAGTGGAAGGCCTATTATACACAAAATTACAGATTATATAAGGATCCTTGGAGATGTTAATGCACAAGATGATTCCCTTACTGTATTCTTTGTAGTATTTCAAAAGAAAACACATGAGAGAGAGAATTCCAAGGAGTATTGTAGAAAGGTACAAAAATGATATTACATTCCTAGTTTCTGTAGATCATTGCATTATGGAGGTAGTGGAACTAAGATCTATTTGGGTTCTTGAATTAGGTTACGAGGTAACAAAGGCATACCTTATTGGTTTTGCAGATGTCCTATTGAATAGTCCTAAAGATACCACAAAACCATGGTATGGTACTTTTGAAGAAAATTCCATGGAAGTACACATGAAACAAAAGTATCCATAGATTAGGAAGAATGTAGATGCTATGGTTGACATATATGCACAAGAATGTGGCATTTCAAAGGAGAAAGTTCAATATGCTAGAGAGAGAGCCAAAGCAGATATGGATGTTGGAAAAGCTTCAGGTAGCTCAAGAAGATTAGGTAGAACAAATACCACTCCACCAATTTTCCAAAAGTCCTTCAGGGCTTTACCCTATGTTGGAGAGAAGAGAAAATCTACTGCTAATCCTTTGGTAAGGGAGAAATTCCCTCTGATTATGCATGCCTCTAGGGTAGAGAAGAAGAAAAATGCTACCACCACACCTCCTGTTGCCCTGGTGAAGAGGATATTTGAATAAATATTGTTGATGAAGAGGAAGACCTAGAAGAATAAATACCACAGTTGGTCCAAAAAAGGAGTGATGCTTCACAAGGTGAAGCTGGTGCAAAAAGGAGAAGAGTTGACATAATTGATACTAAGAGTGAAGAGAAAATAGAAAAGGAGAAATAAGCATTCAAAATTCATATAAGGGAAAATAATAAGGAACCCAAGAAGGCTTCACCGGAGAAGAAAAAGACTACAAAAGAAAAGAAGACTCCGAGTAAAAGCAAGGAAAAGAAACAAGCTGAATTAGTAAGGCCTCACTCCCTAATAAAACTTGAGGCACTATTTAATATCATTATGCAAAATGAGATGTTAAAGGAGACAACTGCCTTGTATAAAGATTAGGATGAGATGGATAAGGCCACCATCATTGAGGCCATAATCAAATATATAGTTGTGCTTGAAGTTGAGATGCAAAATATCAAGAAGGATATTCCTAATGAGCTATAGAATATTTTGTTAAAAAAGAGCCAAGGGGTAATACAAGAGCATGAAAGGCTGAAATATGAAGCCTTGGAAAGAGTTGGTCTCCACTTTCTGAAGATGATAGGGCCACATTGACCACCATATATGGTAAGGAGATGAGAACCAAAAAAAGAGTTGGAATCCTACCGATGCTCAACATGAGTAGGATACAAATGAGGAAGTTGCACAGGATAACACTCCAGAAGTGGAGGACATGGTAAAATAGAATGATGAAAATACAATGATCAGAGAATACATTGCAAATGAAAATGCTAGCACCTCTCTTCCGATACAAAATGATGAAAATTATCCTATGGTAAACACAAAAGACACTGTAGAAGATGAAAACAAGGATGATAATGCAGATGCATAAGTACAAGGAGAGCAAGAAAAGAAAGATGAAGTGAAGACAAATGAGAAGAAAGAAGAAGAGGATAAAGAGGAAGGTGAAGACAAAAACAAGGATACATCTGAAGATGTAGAGAAAGAAAAACCAGTTGAATTTGGTACTATAGATGATAAGGGAAAGGATGTGGAGACAACAAAGTCTCTTGGTGAATCTTCTGGCTCCTCTAGAGATTCTCTGAGAAATCTATTGAGTGTACAACCTAGTTTTCAACCAGTTGGGTCCTCACAACTAATGCAATTTCCAATAAATCAAGGAAATGTTGACTTGAACAAGATTTGTCCTATCCACAAGGTTCAACTAGGAGACATGTTCCATGCATCCACTGAGAAGGAAACCATTGAATCACATTAAAGGAGTGGAGAATGGATGAAGCAGTTAAGGAATTGTAAGAGATCATACTTGGATCAAATGTAGACACATCTCTCTCTCTCGTATGGATAATCTCAAACTATTGATTGATTATTTCAAAAAATATGAATCCATATTGAAGGTAGAAGAAGAGAAAGAGGTCGAGAAGAGGATCATTGACAAAAGGATTTTGGAGATCATAGAGAAATGTGCTATTGAATATAAGACATTTTTAGAATTACTAAAAGATGCTGAAGGGTGCATGGGTGAGGCTAAGGAACTATTGCAGTATGGCATGAAGTGGCCCAGAGCCACACAAAGTATAAGAAGAGATATGGACTCTATTGAGTCTCAAATCAATGAAGCCTCCAATACATATGACCCAGAATTTGACCTCACCTATGTGACAAGGAATGCCATAAAAGATCTTCACAAGAAGTTCTTCCAGTTTCAGGCACAAAAATAACATATTATTCTATATTTCGGAGAGGTAAGGGATTTGGTTAACCCCATACAATTTTTTTCTAGATCTCTTCTTAGTTTTGATAAGGCCAAGAATATGAATCTACTACCTACTACTTCAAAAGAAGGAGAATTTCTATTGGAGTTTGAAATGTAGAATAGGCTGCTTGTGGAGGCTAAGCAAGAATGGGAAGATGGAAGGCAGGCCTAAGAAGATCAATTGAAGAAGTTGTAGGAATCAACCACCTCTGGTTGACTCATTGTTTATGTTTTATGCATTGTTAGCATCCATGTTCAGACTACTTTTACATATGTGGACCATATAGAACAACTTTTTAGTACAATTTTGAGTTTTTTCTCCAGTATATGACACAAGAGGAGTCAATAAATTCTTTTTAAGTTTGTACATATGCTTATATTTCTTAGGGGGAGTTCCAGTAAGAGTCAGAACAATTTTGTATGGGAACCCTTTTCCCTTGATCTCAAAGGGGGAGAGTATTGGAGAGTATTTTTGGTATGTTTCCATAAATGAAAAAGGGGGATATTGTTGTAAGTTTGTCATTGATGACACTGTTTAGAAAAATGAGCATGGATTGTGCATAATGGTGCATTACAATTTTTTCATTGATGTCAATATTGTTGTGGATAATTTTGATTAATCCTAACAGGTTTTTGAGGTGTTTAGGAAGCCATTTATGTAAGGTAATTTGGTCTAGAAAGGCCAATTGTGTGGAAATCTGACTAAGTGTCAAAACTGCCAGTTCAGTGTTACAATGCATCAGTTTTTGGGTTTGCACCACTCCACATAGGAATATTTTTCTTTGCGCCTCCAACCTAATTTTTTTGGTTGTTATATACATTCAATTTCAATATTTTATCATGTTTGGTGAAGTAGATCAAAAGATATGAATAATAGAGTTTAGTCTGGCATTTCACAACCATTTTTTATACAATATAGTTGATTGGGACATTCTACAGTTCTTTGTGGATAAGTTTCTAGCCTTGCGGTGTTGAAGTTAAGCTATTAGATGTTAGTTAGGCATGAACTCTAGATGGCATCAAGTTTTGAGGTCCACGAGTCATGATGTGGATGTATAGATGAATATTTTTGTATTTAGGTCTTATGCGAAGCTGACCTAATATGTTTGATGATTGTGTGAATGCTTGATATGTATTGTGCTCTTATGTGGGATCTATTTTAGGTCCATGCTGGACTATATTAAGGATTTTTTGAATTTTTAATTGTGGTGCGTGATATGGATGAAGTGTTTTAGAGCTAACAAGTTACATTTTGATGTTACATCTAATTAGGCCGACCTAATTGATGTTACACTTAATGCTGATATATATGTTGGATTATTTTTAGTATTTTGACGATATAGATGTGACATGTATTATGTGAGATGTGAATTTGAGATGAGCATTGCAAAGTTGAAAATCTAAGTTGTGCAAATGAAGAGAATTGTAGAGTGTTGAATTAGAATTAGTGCAAAGATTATTATTGTGCTTCATTGGAACTATGTTCCTGCATATTGTAGATGCAATTGTAACAGTTCAAAATAGGCTATGAGCCACCATCTCTCTTCTATCTTTTCCTTTGTGGATAATGATTCCACTTGGACAATGGGTCCTCCTACAGTGAGCATTTCTATAATATACTATAACTGGTTGTAATATATTGTGAGCTAACCCTCACTATGGTTTTTCCCATTTTGGGTTTTTCACATAGAAATCTTGGTGTTCATTCTTTATGTGATGTTTTGGATGTTTTCATGCTTTCTTTCCTTACTACAGTTGAATATACATTAGTTATTGGATGTTTTATGTTTGAATGGTTTAAGAGAATATTGATTCACCCCTCTCAGTTTTCTAGGTGTTTAATGCAAATTTGAAGGAAAAATTATTTCCTATAGACTACCATATTGGTTTGATCAAGAAGCTCAAAAATCTTAGATAAAAGGAATTGAATGTCATTGCGTCCACAGAGGAATTTTATAGGCTAAGCATACGTGTTGGGAATGTTGAGGATGATGAGAAATAAGTAGATATATATGTGAATGGACTGAGGATCAATATCCAAGATTAGATCAACATGGTCATGATAAGGAATGCAGAGGAAGACTACCAATATGAACTAAAGTTAGAGGAGAAATTAGCAACAAGACAACAAGGAAGCATTAGGGGAAGAGGAAAACCTCCACAAGGTAGAGGACAAGTAAATAGTGGAAGAGGGTAGCCCATAAAGGAAGAGGAAACAAGCTAGTCTTAAATAAATTATGGCACAAATACAAGAGGAAGAGGATATTTTACAAGAAGGAGAGGTGTAACATCTAGAGGAAGGGGAGAATATGGAAGAGGAAGGGGATTTTCAGGGGTTTGTTTTAATTATGGAGAAATGGGTCATAGGGACTTTGAGTTCCCTCAAATACCAGAGGTTGGAAAGGAAAACACTATAAATACATACACCATAGAAGCTAAAAATGAAAAATAAATGGCGGATCTAGAAGAGGGAGAGGTCCTTTTGTTGAAAAGAGTACTTTTAAAACCCGAGAAGGAGCAACAAGAACCAGTATAAAGAAGAAGCTTGTTTAGGAAAATTTGTAAATCACAATAAAAATGTTGCAATATGATTGTGCAAAGTGGAAGCAGATATAATTTTGTGTCCCAAGAGATTGTGGAGAATTTGAAATTGGAGAAAAAAAAGTACCTGAGCCTATACCAGGTCACTTGGTTGCAAAAAGGGCATCAACTTTTGGTAAGTGAACAGTGTTTGGTGAATTTTCAAATTGGTAACTATAGGGATGAGATTGTATGTGATGCCAATGGATGCATACCATATCATTTTGAGTAGACCATGGCAATATGACTAGAAATCAATACATGATGGTGAAGCAAATACATACACAATCACAAAGGACAAGAAAAAGTATGTCATAAACCCACTAAAAGAGAAGACAAGAGAAGTGGAAAATGATACTAAGGTATGCATGATCACTAGAAAATAGTTTTTAAAGGAATTGGAATAGGAAGAGTTATGTTATGCTTTGGTTTTCAAACCAAAAGGATTAGGGGCATAGAATGAAGCATAAGAAATTCTTGAAGAAATCAAGGAAATCTTACATGAATATAGTGAAATTCTCATGAAGGATCTTCTAGATGGATCACCACCAATGAGAAGTGTGAGTCATTACATGGATTTGATACTAGGAGAAAGCTTAAAAAACAAGGAAGCATATATAATGAGCCCCAAAGAGAATGAAGAGATAAACAAACAAGTGCAATAATTGATGAATAAAGGATTGATAAGAGAAAGTTTAAGCCCATGTGCAGTCCCGATGGTTTTGGCACCCAAAAAAGATGGAGAATGGTGTATGTGCATATATTATAGTGCCATCAATAAGATTACAATAAAATATAGATTTCCCTTTCCACGTATGGATGACCTGATGGATTGTTTGAGTGGAGCAAGGTATTTCACCAAAATTGATTTGAAAAGAAGGTACCACCAAATAAGGATTAGAGAAGGGGATGAATGGAGAACCACATTCAAAACAAAGGAAGGGTTATATGAGTGGCTAGTTATGCCATTTGTTCTCACAGATTCTCCAATCATATTCATGAGATTGATGAATGAGGTGCTTAAACCATTCCTTGGTAAGTTTATGATTGTTTATTTGGATGATAAATTAGTTTTTAGTAAGGAAAAGGAAGAGCATCTAAAACATGCGAGGGCTATCTTACAAAGGTTAATGAAAGAGAAATTACTGGTTAATATTGAGAAATGTGTCTTTATGAAAGAAGAGCTGGTTTACTTGGGTTTTGTAATCTCAAAGGAAGGTTTATGGATGGATCCAAAAAAATTTAAAGCCATCTTAGACTGGCCATCACCTAGAAGCATGTTTGAGGCAAGGAGTTTTCATGGATTAGAAAGCTTCTATAGGAAGTTTATCAAAAATTTTAGTAGTATTTGTGCTCCTATCACTGCAACAATGAAGGGGGAGAAGAGATACTTCAAATGGATAGTTGTAGTAGAGCGAAGTTTTAACATTATGAAGGCAAAGGTAGCCAAACAACCCATACTAGCATTTCCAAATTTTAGTAAAGTATTTCAAGTTGATTGTGATACAAGTGGGAAAACTATAGGAGGGTTCTTAGTCAAGAGGGAAGGACCATTACCTACTACAGCGAGAAGCTAAATGAAACTAAAATAAAATATTCAGTTTATGATTAACAGTTTTATGCTATTGTGAGGGATCTCAAGAAGTGAAGACACTATTTTTTACCTAAGGTTTTTTTCCTTTACACTAATCATCATACATTGCGATTTATTAACAACCAAGGCAAGTTGAATCAATGACATATGAAGTGGGTAGAATTCTTGTAGAGCTATTCATTTTTTCTTAAGCATAGAAGTGGTAAATGAGATTGGGTAGCAGATGCTTTGAGTAGGTGGTGCTTGTTGTTAAATAAAATGCAAGTGAATGTCATAGGTTTTCATTTGATGAGATATATGTATAAAGATGACATTAATTTTGGTGAAGCATGGGAATCTTGTGAGTCACAAATTATGGGTGATAGGACCAAGTGGTTAGAATATTTAATTCAAGAAGGATTTTTGTTCAAGGGGAAGTGATTGTGCATGCCAAGGGGATCAATGAGAGAGAATTTAATTCAAGAAAAGCACGGTGGAGGACTTGGTGGGCACTTTGGAGTGGACAAGAATTAGGGTAGCTAAGTGAAGCTTATTATTGGACAAGTATGGGTAAGGATGTGAAGAATATGGTTCAAAGATGTTTTATATGTCAACATGCCAAAGGAGAAACTCAAAACATGGGATTATATCAGCCTTCGCTAATTCTAGAAAAACCATGGGAAGAAGTGAGTATGGATTTCATTCTTGGGCTGACAAAGACACAAAAAGGTAATGACTCAATTTATGTTGTAGTTGATATAATTTACAATATGGATCATTTTATTCCATGCAGTAAATCAAATGATTCTTCACATGTTGCCAATTTATTTTTCAAAGAAGTTGTAAGGTTACATGGATGATTCTAGGAGATACTCCTTTGGTGCAGGAGCACCTTAGCAAATACATGCCTCCATGAGGCAATTTTAGGTTTTTGATTTAGTCTAGATTATCTAATGATGTAATAAGGTCTAAATGGCCACATTAGGATTGTAATAGGTCTTATATTGTTAATTGGGTTAATCTGGGCATATAATATAAAAGTTGCAAAAATTGACAAAATGTTGTCAATACAATATTGTAAAAATGCAAAAAATGCCAAATAGAGGAATGTGAAGGGTTAGGTAGTTGGAAAGTTAGTTTGAGGCATTGGTTTTGGTTTATAAAATAAATTTTAAGCTTCACAAACTTATAGGAAGGTTGGGGGATGATGTAGGAGAAAGAAAATCAATGAAAAACTCAAATTTTTGTTAATTTTCTAGCATTTTCATGATCTCATACCATTGTACGACCATGTTTTGTGCATAAATCCTCTGATCCTACTTTGGATGTTAAAGAATTTGAATCTATTTTATTATGCAATTGGTTTCATTTAAATCCATTCAAGTTTGTGAAAGTTATGAGGAAATTTGTCCAGGCAGGTAAAAACCCTAATCTAGGGTAAACAATGACCTTTAAAATTGTGTTTCTCTAAACTCCACCGTTGGAATTTCCTGAAAGTTGGTGAGAGGGAAGGTTGAAAGGTATTATAAAGGATTCCAAATTTGAAGAGCATGAGAAGGAGGTTTGGGCAGATTTAATGATTCCCTAGGACTGCAAATGGTGTAAAAGATTGGTAAAACTATGTACAGTGGAGATTTAATGTGTTTTGATTGTGGTTTTTGAGTCCTTCATGGGTGATATTGTTTTAAAAAGGTGATTAGGTGTGTTTAGAACCATTTATTTTCAGGTTTTTGGTGAATTTACAAGTTTGAGTCCATTCTTTTGAAGACTGTCCTATTAAGACAGTTAGAGGACAGTCCTAATTAGGACAAAATTTGCAAATGTTATTATCTTCCTTATTGAAGGGCCATGAAATATTTTTAAGAGGGTTCAATTGAGGAGTTTTTTATGGCTTTGAATCAAGTTGAGAGTCCAAGTGAGTCCTTTATTGTTGCATGTCAAATTTAATGGTGACAAGAAACCTGTTTAGGCCGGTTAGGACAGTCAACTTTGAGAGTTCTCATGTTTGAGATGTTTAAGTTGGGAATTGGTTCTGAGTTAGTCATTTGATGTTTTTTTAAAGTGTTTAGAAGAATCAACAAGAATTTTTATGCCTTAATCTTAGTTTGGGTGTTTTGAATCAAGTTTTTTTGTGAAAGAAATTTTCCTCAAAAGAGAGGTTTTATAGTTTAGTGATCTGAGTTGTTGCCAAGAGAATAGTGAGTTGAGTTGTTTGACCCCTGCATTGCATCAGTTTGGTATCAGAGCTCAGAAGGTCTGGGTTGAGAGAGTGTTTGGAGTTTGTTTGTGGTTGTGTGTGTGTTTTTGAATGTTGAAGAGAGAACCTGATGGCCAAGAGACTAGGTAGAGGAAAAGTGGAAAGACCTAGGTGAGAAAAAGTGAAGAGGAAGCAAGGAGAGACTTGCTTGAGTAAAGAGAATATGGATTTTTTGAGAAGGAATTTGTAGTCAACGAAGTCACAAAAGAAAGTAGAAAAAGAGAGGAAGAGGAAAGAGGAAAAGATGAGACAAAGAGAGATTGAGAAAGAGATAATAGAAATAAGGCAAGCTATGGAAGAGATGATAAGAAGACATGAAGAAGAGATGGAGCAGTTGCTCATAAGAGCATTCAATTGGCACTTGCTAGTAAAGATGAAAGTTGTATGTCCCATTAAGAAGATAGTCAAAAGGAGAAGACAAATGAAGATAATAGAGGAAGAAGAATAATTTGAAGATGCAAAAGAAGAATTTGTGAAGATAGATGAAGAGAACTTAGAGATTGCAGCCATATCAAAGTCTGAAGGCATGAAGACAATAGAGGTGAAGGATGAATTGATTTTGGAGGGAAATGATGAATCCCTCTTGAAGTCACAAAAAGAGTTGAAGATACATGTTGTAGAGACAATATACCAATTCTTTGTTGTGATAAGGCTTTTGAAGAAAAAATTAATGGACAAGATGTAATAGATAGAAGAAGGACAAAGAGTTGAGATAAAGATTGAAACAAATTAGATCATAAAGGAGCAGATTCATAGAGATAGGACAAAGTGGAAACAAGTTGGCATAGACCAACTAAAACCAAAGGTGAAGATGAAGATGTTTCAAGAAGTAGGGCATAAAAGACCACAAGGAGGAGCATTTACTAATGAAGGCTTGTTGCTACATTCAATCCAAGAGGACTTGGAGATTTTTATTTGGCCAAGAGTATGGTGCAGGAGCACCTTAGCAAATACATGCCTCCATGAGGAAATTTTAGGTTTTCGATTTAGTCTAGATAATATCATGATGTAATAAGGTCTAAATGGACACATTAGGTTTGTAATAGGTCTTAGATAGTTAATTGGGTTAATTTGGGCATATAATGTAAAAGTTGCAAAAATTGACAAAATTTTGTCAATACAATATTGTAAAAATGCAAAAAATGCCAAATAGATGAATGTGAAGGGTTAGGTAGTTGGAAATTTAGTTTGAGGCATTTTTTTTGGCTTATAAAATCAATTTTAAGCTTCACAAACTTCGAGGAAGGTTGGGGGATGATGTAGGAGAAAGAAAATCAATGAAAAACTCAATTTTTTGTTAATTTTCCAGCATTTTCATGATCTCAGGCCATTGTATGGACATGTTTTGTGCATAAATCCTCTCCTCCTCCTTTGGATTTTAAATCCATATGAATATATTTTATTATGTAATTTGTTTCATTTAAATCCATTTAATTTTGTGAAAGTTATGAACAAATTTGTCTAGGTGGGTAAAAACCCTGATCTAGGGTAAACAGTAACCTTTAAAATTGTGTTTCTCTAAACTCCACTATTGGAATTTCCTAAAAGTTGGTGAGAGGGAAGGTTGAAAGGTATTCTAAAGGATTCAAAAGTTGTAGAGCATGAGAAGGAGGTTTGGGGTAGATTTAATGATTCCCTAGGATTGTAAATGGTGTAAAAGACTGGTAAAACTGTGTACAGTGGAGATTTAATGTGTTTTGATTATGGTTTTTGAGTCCTTCGTGAGTGATATTGTTTTTAAAAGGTGATTGTTGTGTAGTTCTTGCACACACGCCCCACTGAAAGTAGGGACCCTCTTTTGCTTTTTTTTGGGGTGTTTTGGCCCTTGGTTTTTGAGGTTCTGTTGCCTTAATGCGTGCTTGAATGATTATCTTAATCGTGCAAATGCCCCTCTTCTAGGAAGCACTTTGAAATCAAATGTTCTAGACAATTTTGGGGTTTTTGGCTCTTTTCGGGAAAATTCCCCCTAGGCGGAATTCCCCAGTTTCCTTGAAAACCCGGTGTGGGGTGTTTTGCACTATTTTCCGAAGATTTTGGTCCTTTGCGGAATTCCATGGTGACCAGATTTCTCTAAAATTTCGTCCCTTGTCAGATTCTCGGGTTTTGATTTAGCTTGTCTTTTCGATTGCATTAATGCTCGTTTGTACGATTTCCGCGACAAGTATTTAATCGATTTTGGGGAATTTTGTGCCATTAAGTCTTTATCATTTGCTCTCTATTGATCTGAAGTGCTTGATCTTGAGTGTTGGGCTTGATTTGGTGATTGAATTCACAGATTTCTGGATTTGGTGGTGATTTTCCTGGGCATCATCATAACTGTTGTTGTTTGTTGGGGCGCTAAAGATTGTTATCTGTCATTGCTGTAATTGAATCTCACTTCATCAATGGTATGTCTTCATTTCCTTGATTTTGATTGTTGAATGTGAGTGATTATTTGGCGTCCTGAATGTGCTTGGATTCTAAATTTCTGCATGTTTGGGCATTGAACGTCTGAGGCTAGGGTTGCTCAATTTTTAACGATTTCAAGTGAGTTTGTGAGCTTGTCTTTCGCTTTCATCATGAGGTAGCTCGCTTGTGTATGCCATAAAGAACCTTTTTCTAAACCTAGCAAATGAGTAAGCTGAGTCCAAGCTTTTCCTGTGCATTCATGGCAGAATTTTAGGGTTTCGAGTTTAGGGCATCACTAATTCCTTTCGATTTACTTTAGGATGAGCCTCGAATTTAAAGATGATTTGTAGGAGGTTCAAATTGAGCTAGTTTCAGGCTCAAGGTCCTCAAATTTGTGATCGTTTCTATCAATTTGAGTGAAGTCGCGTGAAAATGTCGATATCCAAAAATTTGGGTTTTCCTTCAACTTCAGGATTTTCCTTCGCTGGCGGAATTCCCCGATTTTCTGTTTTGTCTTCATTTTCTCGAAATGTGCTATGATCCAGAGTTTTTCCTACTTCGTGGATTTCCGTTCCCTCTGAATTTTACCAAAATTTCCTACGTTCCTTCATTTTCCCAGAATTCGTAGACTATTGTTGTTTTCGCAGAAATCCGTCCTGGGTAGAATTCTCTGAAATTTTGTTGAAAATGAAGAACTGAGAGATAGCGTGATTTATTAGCTGGTGATTATGCATTGTATGATCAATTTGAGTTGTTTAAAGATATATCATGTTGTTTCTTAGTTAATGACAAATTGATTAAATGATTATTGGATGCTTTTATGTTTATTTCGCTAAAATCCGCCTGGTTGGGAATTTCCCAAAATTCCTCTTTGGCCTGGATTCCGCGAGATGACTGAAAACCCAAACTTTGAAATGATCAATTCTTATGAGGTTTTAGAGCATTTTGTTTATCATGGGACTTTTATTAAGGTTTAATATGTCATTTGTGATTAATTAACTTGGGTTTCATGTGATCTTTATTATGGTTTCTTTGTTGGATGCAAGTTGAATCAAGTAAGGCAGTGACAAGTGGAACCAAAGGTAGAGTGATGGATCCAAATCCAGAGGGGTCTTCTTTTTCTAAGGCAGAAAGAATCAAGATGGATATCAAGAGCAGAATTCTTGAGAGAAAGCTTACTTCTGTCTGGTTAGAGGTAACTGATACAAATGTTGGACTGTGGGATTATGAAGAGTTCAAGACAAGGATGGCAGCATAAAACTTTCCTTTGTTGGCTAGAAGGACATTGGAATCAGGGTTGGCGCATGTAGCTAGATTTCCTTCTACAGTGCAGTGTTATGAGTTGGTGCTCGAGTGTGCTAGACACTATGACAATAGTACACAAAGGATAGTTAGTCCCCAAGGGAGAATTGTGGAAAATCTAAGTCCTGTGTCTATAGCCCAGACCTTTGACATGCCAAACAGATCTCATGTGGTGGATTTTGATATGGATATGGAAAGGAAGTTCTATGAGGAAGATACCATCAAGTCTCAACAGGTCATCAATTCTTGGTTGGAGAAGCCTAAGTCCCACTTTTCAAAGTTACCCAAGCAGCTATTCAGAGCTAAATTCAAGAAGGAATACTATGATGTTATCACCCTTCTCAGTAGGGTGGTAGGGTTGAAGAGTGCAGGAGTATTTGAGAATTGGATGTTTCATGTCATTGTGAGGATGGAGCGGAATGTTAACTATCATTGGGCAGGCATTATAAGTGCCATGATTCATGAACATATGTGTAATGTCCTACAGATGAAGACCTTCACAATGACCTCCTACTTGGTTTATGCACTTGCAAGATTTCATCCATATAAAGGACTAAGTACAAGGTGTGTGTTTGGGAAGGATGTGATCTATGAGGTTTATCCATAGCTACACCTGGGTAACTTGAGCTATAGGAGGGTGAATGACGCATTCACCATGTACATCACCAGATTATTGCAAGGTGCAGAGCATGTAAGGATATCTGACAATGCCAAGGAGTTAATCAAAAGGTATGGAGCTTGGTTCATACAGTTTCCCACCTTTTCACACATAAGGATAGATGGTTGTCAGAGGGCTCCAAACAGACTTCCTAGGTATCCCACTGATCACATTATACTCCTGGAGGTGACAAGAAAAATATGTGATTTTGATACAATTGTGAAGAAGGATAAGCATAAGACTGGATTCAGTGGATATTTTCCTCTGAGGATAGGTACTAGTGAGGAATGTCCTATTAATTCGGCCGGTGCTTTTGAGGAAGAAATGAGCACTCTTGGGTTATCCTTTCATTCCAAGAGATCTAGGTTTGATAGGACTGGCAAGGCACAGAAGAAGGCCAACAGAGAATATAGTCACAAAGATGATATAGAGGACTATTGGGCCAATTGCAGTGATGAATTTGAGATAAGAAAGAAGAAGTTTTCCAGGCTACCTGTTAACTTAGTTCAGATATATAATGTGAAGGCCATTCTAGATCAAGTTGAAGATGATGGAGATTTGATTTAGGCCATGACTATGAAGCAGTGAAGGATAAATAAGTTGGAGAAATAGACTGGCTAGAAGAAGAGAAGACAGAGTTGGAACAACTTATGACTCTAGTGATTAAGTATACAAAGATGTGGGAACTGGAAAGTGAAGATGTGCAGTGCACCTATGATCTAATGGGAGACTTGGAGTCTCATTCCACTTCTGAGGAGTCAGCTGAGCAAGATCCTAAGGGTAAGGGCAAGGTGAGTTTTCCTTTTAAGATAAATATCAAAGATGTTCAAGTGGAGGAAGAATAGGAGGCAGAAAAATAAATGAAGCCTATTGCAAAGAAAAGGAGGCACATTTCAAGGACAAAGAAGTTAGCAAAGGATGAAGATGAAAAGGAAGATAAGGAGGTTAGTGTTCCTGTGCCAAATAGAAGAAGAATGGTAAGGTTATCACAGAAAGAAAAGGAAAGTTCCAAGGTAGGAGAGGAAGTTAGTCCACCCGTGATAAATGTGGAGAGCTTGGGAGAAAGGACACAAGTATACACAAGAAAATCAAGAAATCCTTCTCCTAAGGACAATGTTCCAAGGAAGGATGCTCCTCCAATTACTCCTACTATAGAACAACATGATGACATTCCTCCTTCCCATGAAGCTCACGGTGAACCAGGTGAATCTAAAGAGGCAAAGAGTCACCAAGATATAGAAGGAGAATAATTTCGAGAAGGCGAGCTCTATAGTGCTGAAGCAAAAATAGAGAAGGTGTTGCAGTCTCCTCTGGTGACATATGATGATTCCCTTGTTAGGAGTGAAGAGGATAGACCTCCTTAGAGGGAGGAAATTCTAGTTAGGACTCCACCGCCAGTACCTGAAGAAGAAGAGCATGATAAAGAAAAATAAGAAACAACTAAGGAGATTCCCGAGAAGCAGGATTTGAATGAAGATGTGCCCAAGAATCAACAAGATGAAGTTGGCCAGAGCAATGTACAATCTGAATCTACTGTTCCAAGTTGGTTGGACAAAGAATTAAAGAGTAAGCAGATTGTTGTAGATGACACCCCTCCCAATTGGGATGAGCTATTGGAAAATATAGGAAAGGGTAAAGGAAAGAAGAAAGCCAGGGTCATCTCAAAGATTGAGAGAGATGAAACAAATAATAGGGTGGTTCACATTGCTACTCCTGCTCCTGATAAGAATAGGGATGATGTGACTGGAAGTGACTACAATGTGCAGATCATCAACCTGGGGCCTACTTCCATGGAACAAGAGATTGAAAAATATGAGAGCTCTAGTGTTGTAATCTTGGGTAGGTTGAGGAAAGAAGTGTAGACCAAGCAAGAATTGAAGGAGAATGAGAACTTAAAGAAGTATTTGCAAGACTTGATGAAGCCTCTGCAATCCATTAGCTCCTCATCATCTTCTGCTAGATTTCTACCACAAGAAACCATAATGGAACTAGAGAGGATGAAGACTACTACTCATGCCACAATGAACTGGTTACAAGGGGTGCAAACTAAGGGAGATAATGCTATCAAGGACATCCTTTCAACCGGTGGAGATGCTATGAGATCAATAAATTGGTTGAAAGATGCATTGGCTCAAGATAAGGAAGATGTAGATCTCTTGTTGTAGAAAACCAAGACCATCATGGAATATACTGAAGATAAGTTGGTGAGTGATGGAATTATTCCTTCCTCCAGAGCTACAAAACCTTGGGAATGGTTTGAAGCTTTGCAAATAAGGCATAAGGTTTTGAAGAAGGTATATAAGCAGAGGAGGCAAATTGAGGACACCCTGAATGAGATCTACAATAAATGCATTTCTTTCTTTGAGGTGATGACAGGGAGAAAGAAGTTTGCACCGAAGCATTTGAGCTTGGAATAGTTGAGAAAGTGGTGGCGAGATGTATATTCTCCAACCAATGAAGACCCAGTTACTGAACATCAGTTGGATGATGCAGCCACCTATATTGCAATAATGGAAAAATATCAAACCATGAAGGTAGAGTGGGATAGGTTGGTGGAGCAGTCAAGAGAAGATATTAAATCCATTGAGAAGAGAATTAAGGTTTTACCTATGCCACCTATAGCCGACTTGGACATGATACTTTTGATGGTGCACGATAGGGTGGAGCAAAATAAGGATAAAGGGGGAAGTAGTTAATACAATGTTGCATTAGAAGTTGTGCTTCCCATTATTTCTCCTCTTCCTTCACATGCATTGGACTGAGCTTTGTTGGAGACCCCAGGTCGACCTGGATGGAATGCATGCATTTAATGTCCACTTTGTTTATTTTGAATTCTCCTTGGGTGACTTGTTTTGTGGCCATTTTTTATTGTAAACCCTAATTAGGCCGACATATCTTGGGGGTTTCTATAAATTTGGCATTCTGCCTCATTTGTAAGGGCTAGATAGTTTTTCTTTGGAGCAAATTAAGCAGTATAGCAAGAGCTAGAGTTAGGAGTTAGTTTTATTTACAAGCAAGCAAGTGTTGTAACATAATACTGGAATTGTTGCTACTTTGGGTAATTTAATGCAAGTGAAGACATTGTGATTTGGTGCCTTTCTTGTGTTGAATTTTATCTGGCATGGTTCTTGTGATTCTATCTTTGGAATTGCTTAAGTTTATTTGATAGATGTACTAGGTTTAATGTTAGAAGAATTGATAGTGTTTATGATTTGATACTTGAAGTGTTGCAACAATCTCTTATCCATAGTTTTCGCAACCAACTGATTGTTAGTTGCTTTGCAAAGTTAGCCTAGACTTTAAATTTACTGTGCTTAGTTCAATTGTGGATTCTTGTTCATTTCGATTGCAATAGGATTGTTTTGAATGAATGTTCATGATTTGAAAATCTTTAATGCCTTAGAAGATTGCACTATTTTTGTAAGATTGCAGATTCATCTGGGTCAAGTAGAAATCAGTTTCTGAGGGATTGGTCCATTTCAAGTGTTTCATCATTTGCATTGTTAATCTTAGGATTAGTGTTAAATTTAGGAATCTCTTTGAAACCTCATCTCTTTTGCTATTTCTTTGTCATTTGGGTTAGATTTAGGATTAAAAGTATCACCATATTGCTAGATATGATAAGTTTTGAGATTCAGTATTTGCTTGTAGTAAGGTCCCTTTGTGATTACCAACATTTTCACATTTATCACTGAGTTGTTTATGCATTGTCAAGACTTGACATTAGAGACCTTGGGGTTATCTCTTGAGGCTTGCTAATATAAATTCACCTTTCAAGAGAGATAGGATATTATATTCTATCTGAGTTGTTGCTGTGCAGAAAACACCATCAACAGTAATTAGGTGTGTTTAGAACCCTTTCTTTTAAGGGCTTGGTGAATTTACAAGTTTGAGTCCATTATTTTGAAGACTGTCCTGTTAAGATAGTTAGAGGACAATCGTAATTAGGACAAAATTTGCAAATGTTGTTATCTTCCTTATTGAAGGGCCATGAAATCTTTTTAAGAGGGTTCAATTGAGGAGTTTTGTATGCCTTTGAATCAATTTGAGAGTCCAAGTGAGTCCTTTATTGTTGCATGTCAAATTGAATGGTGATAAGAAGCTTGTTTAGGCTAGTTAGGACAGTCAACTTTGAGAGTTCTCATGTTTGAGATGTTTAAGTTGGGAATTGGTTTTGAGTCAGTCATTTGATGTTATTTTAAAGTTTTTAGAGGAATCAACAAGAATTTTATTGTTGGTGTAATTAATATTTAATTGCACTTGCATAACTTTACTTAGGTATTATTTAATTCCTAGGTTAATTAATTCTCATCTTTATCTTATTGAGCTATCTTGTTGCTCAAGATAAGATTAGGGTTATGCATCTTTGCTTTTATAAAGAAAATCATATCTTGTAATTATTGAATTCCTGAATAATATTATTTTGCACATCTTTATGCAATCTCTCTACTTTTTCTGATTTTTCTCTTATGTGGAAGGCTTTTCTGGTTTGCATTTCAGATCTTGGTTTCTAACATGGTATCAGAGCCTTGATTTGCAGCCCCTTCTCGGTTTTTTGAGAAAATCATTGCAGAGTTCGTTCGGGATTCCTCAAGGGTTTCAGACCTTGAGATTGTCTCTCTATTTGGGTGCTCTTGCATGGACACTTTCGACGCACGTTGGAGGAAATTTGAGCTCATTTTCGAGTCTAGGATTATCGAAAAAGTCAAGATTGACTTTTGTTTTGCCTAAATCCGACATTTTATGCTAGAGTTATGAGGGTTTGAAGATTTGTTAGATCTGGGAGTTGCGAAGCTTCTAGTGAATTTTTAGGCAGATCGGACCTCGCCATTAGATCCAAAGCATTCGAGAGACGAAAATCGACATATAACTCGACCTATTTTGGCATCGGGAACTTCTGAGGCAATTTTTTTTTGTTCCAAAAGCTGTACGGTTTGTGTACGGCCCCTGTGCATGCAATCCGAGAAAAAAAAATCAGGTTTTTTATATTTTTTTCCTCCATGCAAAAATTTTCTTGTTTTTTTTGAAAAATCAAATTTAAAAAAAAACAAAACAAAAAAATCAAATACAAATCAAAAAACAAAAAAAGTTTTTGAAAATTTTTGAAGGGTTGTACCCCTGCGCAGGGTACTGCGTAGGTACGGACTTGTGCAGCTTGCACAGGCGTACTGCACCTCATGGAGGGGTGGGGGGTGGCCCATGTGCCCCCCCACCAATTATTATTTTTTTTTAATTTTTTTTTAAAAGAAAAAAAATCACATGTATATTTTTTTTATTGTTTTTTTTCAAAAAACAATTTTTTTAAAAATAAGGCAAATTGGGAAAATACACCGACGGGTGTTTGGCCATCAATTTTAGATTCGCAGTTTTTCTGCGACGGGTGTTTGACCGTCAAATTTAATGCCGCATTGGTTTTTTCCCCCTTCTATAGCAGTTTTCACTAAATCGGGTGTATTTTTTGCATACAGTGTCCTTTTTTTGCAAACGAGATACCGTTGGAAAGCTGATTCCGACGCCAATCCAGTGGTGAAGGTGGATTATTCTGATTTTTATCCAGATTTATTTTTCAGGTCTTTGAACTCAGATGTTGTTTTCACTCTGGAGGGCATATCTTTTGACTCGGTGATCCTTTTTTCGTCATTTTTGTGGCATTGGAAAGCTAGTTTAGTCCTCTACATAGATTTGAGGTCTATTTTTATTTTATTTTTATACATGTTTGCATGCTCTCCTTTTACAATCGTCTGGTTATTGTAATAAATGAACTGAGATAAAGTTCCAACAGGGGGGTTTCTTGCATAATAATCTGATTAGAGTGTGCATGCACTTTGATCTTCACCTTGTTTTGATGGCAACTCGTATGGGTTATCTGGTTTCTTAGTTTCTTTTGGCCACATTCTTGCTCTAGCTTGACACATATCAGATTCATCGGTTCATAGTTCAACTGAGAGATTATGTTTCTTGATCCACATTAGTTCAGATCCTTCTCAGTTTGAGGGCCATGTTTTTATGGTTAATGTTCCAGAGTCTTCATGGTACTCCTTCCCATGGAAGAGTTTTAGTCTTAGTTTGGCATCAACATCGAGATACACAGTTTCCAATTATGTCTTCATTTCATCTACTGTTGCTTCATAGATTCCAGGGTTGTTCCAGTTTGTGAGTTTTCCAGTGTTTCGTGGCATCGGGTCTGCTGTTGCATTATTATGATTCCATTTTTGGTTTCAGTTGTAGACAGAAGTATCTTTCCTTGCTTGTCAGATTGCGGTTCCAGTGTTACTCCACAGTGTTCTCCTGCTTTTTTGCAGCAGTCATCTCATTGTAGGGGTTTTGTCCCACTAGGTTTTCCTTCTCTACCTCATTATTGCATTTGTACTTGGGTACCTGATCAGGCCTTGTTTCCGGGACCCATTCATGCTTTCTTGCATTCATCTTAGTTTTTAGGTGCATGCTTTTTTAGTATCCCTAAGTTGCACTTATGGGGGGTGTTGGTGTAATTAATATTTAATTACACTTGCATAACTTTACTTAGGTATTATTTAATTCCTAGGTTAATTAATTCACATCTTTATCTTATCGAGCTATCTTGTTGCTCAAGATAAGATTAGGGTTATGCATCTTTGCTTTTATAAAGCAAATCATATCTTGTAATTATTGAATTCCTGAATAATATTATTTTTCACATCTTTATGCAATCTCTCTACTTTTTTTGATTTTTCTCTTATGTGGAAGGCTTTTCTGGTTTGCATTTTAGATCTTGGTTTCTAACATTTATGCCTTAATCTTAGTTTGGGTGTTTGAATCAAGTTGTTTTGTGAAAGAAAGTTGCCTCAAAAGAGAGGTTTTATAGTTTAGTGATCTGAGTTTCCAAGAGCATAGTGAGTTGAGTTGTTTGACCCATACATTGCATCATCCTTGGATGAAGGTAATTATTTTGTCTCTATCTTGGCTAATCATGCATTAGAATGTGCGTGGTTGATGGAATTTGGAGCCTCTTTCCACATGACCTCACATCAAAATTGGCTTACAAAATATGAAGAATATAATGTTGGGAATGTGTACCTTGATGATGATTATAATAGGAATATTATTGGCCATGGTAGTGTCTTTATTTTATTCCATGATGGATGATTGAAGATCAATAGTGTATTGAATATTCTTAGTAAAGCATGGATCCTAATATTTATAAGTAAACAAAATAACATAGGTGTATAATTTTTTTCTTGAGTGGAGGGTGCAAGATGGTTAAAGAAGTTATGGTTCTTACTAAGGGTGTTTATATTGGCAGTTTATTTTAGATAGATGTATGCATGGTTCAATTTAATCATTCTTAAATTTCTATAGTGAAAAGATCTATAGAATCTTCATCTTCATTGTTGGAACAAGCACCAAAGAGGTATATAGTATATAATTTTATGGTCATGATTTTTGGGTACATAAGGGTGCTCATAATTTGAAGAATATGTTGCCAGTATAATAAAAAATGTTATGACACCAAAGGATGGGTCACATAGGTGACAAGAGTTTATGGACTCTAAAAAATAAAAATAAAAACATTGTTAAGGTGTTAAGTGATTGCAACCTTGAATTTTATTTTTTGAACATTGTGTATATGAAAAAATGAAAGTGTGTTTAATTTTACTCTAGTTCTCATAAATCTTCTAGAGTGTTGGATTAAATTAATTATAAATGTATTTTATCTTATTAATGTTCCTTCAATTTTCAAATATGTATATTATGTTTTTTTTGTTGATGAGCATAGTAGGACATACATATATTTCCTTAGAAGTAAATCTAAAGTATTTAGTCATTTTAAAGAGTTTAAGGCTCTCGTAGGGAATCATATTGGTAGGAAGATTAATATTTTGAGGAATAATAATGGTAATGAGTTTTGTTCAACATATTTTGATAAATTCTATACATATCATGAGATATAAAGATATAATAAAAATTCATACCCCCCTTAGTAGAATGGTGTTGCAAATAGAAAGAACAAGACATTAATGGAGAGGGATAAAAGTATGCTAAATGGAGTTGACCTAGAATTTTTTTTTAGGAAAAAGTGGTTACCATTGTTGGAAACACAAGGGAAGACAACTGAGAGGGGGGGTGAATTAGTTGTCACCAAATCTCAAACTTATTCAAATTATTTACCTTATTCTCAGATCTGAACATTAATCATGGAAGCATAAATGAACAACACATTAGAATCACACATAACACCAAGATTTTTTACGTGGAAACCCTGTTAGGGGAAAAACCATGGTGGAGGTCAGCCCACAAGATTATATCCTATTAAAATTATAAGAGAATATAAATGGGGAATGCACATGCATTCAGGCATATTGCCTAGAGCTCACTGCTCAAATACAAAATAGGCTTACTGCCCAAAGGAAGACACACTATCTTACAGAAAGGTTTTGATTAACTCCATCAAACTTTGAATTGAGAAGATAACATCTGCTAATGCCTGGTTATAGTTCCAGTTAAGCACATGAGCACTTTTTCACTCTTCTTCACTCTTCTTCTCTACCTTCGAATGATCTGAACTTTATTTGCACACAAGACTCTTACACTTTGCACGCACACACACATATTCATGCCTTCAAATGATAAAACAATCTCTCTTATATATCCGCAACAATAAATTACATCGCTATAAGTCAACTCCAAAGAAATAATAAAATGAATATAAATAGTCAACCCAAATCAATAAAGATTATTCATGCGAATCAACCAAGGTCAGCCACAACATAGTGAAGACCGAAAATAACAACCTCAAACACTAACCACTTCAATTAATTACTCCTCGAAGATCCACAACACACTTCAACACCTTGTCAGCCAAGAACATGAAAAACATGAACACACAAGAGAAAATATCAGATCACGAGCACAATGATAAATACAAACATGCAACACAAATAGAGCATGAACTAGAAACATCAACAAGCATCATGAAACACCAGAGAAGCATCCACAGAAACTGAACTTACTGGAATCACATGATCTTCATTTAGGAACACAAACTGAAGTAACATAAAAACTGTTAGAATACAAATCTTCGTAACTCGATCAAATCTTCATGTGGGTCTCTGAAACTTGACGTGGATAAAATAGATATACTCAACAAGAAACCCTTTAGTCCACAACCTCAAAACAACAATGAAATAAACATACTGACATAAAGAACTTCACTTCACCTCTGACAACTTGTAGCACTTCTTATTACAATTTTCTCAATATCCTCGACATATACAGCTTCTAATGCAACAATGCTAATAGTGTTGACATCAATGACAACCACATATCAGCAACACACCAAAACATCCAACAACCACAACTTGTTACCTAGTTAATAGGTATCCTAATAAAAGCTAGTATTCATTTGATTTGTATTGTTTCATGCTACAACATATGACCTTGAGGTTGTGTAGATGAATTTGAAGACAACATTCCTTTACATTTATTTGGAGGAAGATATTTATATGAAAAAATAAACACTACATTGAGAAAGGTAATTAAAATTAGTTTTGTAAGTTGAATAAATAATTGTATGGTCTTAAGCAATCTCTTAGGATATGGTACATAAATATTACCACTTTTGTGTTAAGTTTTGAGTTTTTGAGATCCAAATTAGATCATCATAGCTAATACAAGATGGAAAATGATTGTATTTTTATTATTATATTATAAGTTGATGATATATTTTTTAAAAAATTATCACAATTTGATATGAAGGAATTAGGGGCATCTAGATACATATTCGGGATGAAGATCATAAGAGATACAATAAAATAAAATAAAATGGTTGGATAGAGTAAGATTTGAATTTAGTGTTTGGGAGGTTTAACATGATATATTGTAGGCTATTGTATGTTCCTATTATAATACGGACAAAGTTATCTTTTGAGTAGTGTCTAATTTATTCTATAGAGATGAAGGCTATGAGTAGAGTACCTTATGCGATTGTAGTTAGGTGTTTTATGTATGCTATGATTTATATAAGATTAGACATTACCCAAGTAGTGGGAGTCCTAGTGGATTTATGGCTAATCCTAGATGAGTACATTGGGATACAGTGAAGAGGGTCTTTAGATAGTTTTGAGTTACTTCTAAGTAATCCTTATGCTATAATACTTATCATATAGGGGATATATATTATATTTATATTTATTTATTTTTGGATTCATATTGGGTTGGAGATATAGATAGTACTAGATTCATAAGTGGATGTGTTCTCAATATGTTAGGTGATACAATTAGTTGGATTAGTGATAGGTTGTAGTCAATTTTTCTACTCCAAAATAAGAGTGCATGGTATTAACTCATTCTTGTAAAGAATCCATCTATCTTAAGAGGTTGTGTTTAGATGTTGGGTTAGAGACAAGAGTCATCATGATTCATTGTGATAGTTAGAGTTCCATATGTATAGAAAGGAATCTATCCTTTCATGCAAGGATGAAGTATATTAATGTAAAATACCATTTTATTAAAGAAATGGTAAAGGATGGGAGGGTGATGCTAAGAAAATTTCACACTTTGAAGAATTTTATAGATGTATTGATGAAGCCAAAGAGCACAAAAAAAAAAGGTACTGCTATGAGTCTATGGGCCTCTCGGCCCCTAGCAATTAGAAAAATATGTTGATACTCTCTATTCTCTTTCAAGGTTTTAAATAGTGGGATAATACTAGGAAATGTGTCTCAACCTTGATCCTAATGTTAAGATTACAAAAAGTGTAATTTTTGGATATAAAATAAAAAACCCATTTTTTGCATTATAAAGTTAGTTTTTGGCCAATATAAATATTTTTTATTTCTTGGCATCATCACAAGGGTGCCTATTTTATATATCTCTTTCAGTAAATAGTGATTTTTAAAATTGGTTCCACTTGGCCCATCAAATCAAAATTTATTCCCTCTAATATATCTTTTCAGTAAATAGTGTTTTTAAAAATTGGTTCCAATTGGCCCATTGACTCAAAATTTATTTCCTCTAAAATTTTGCATAGGAAATGTAACTAGTTGTTGGATGCATAAAAAAGTTGTAAAAGGTACTTACACTTTTTTACTAGATTATAATGCATTTTATGACACATTATAAGTAATATTTTATTGTGGGATAATTTGGTTTCCCACTTTTTGGTTGGTTTTATCTCATGAGTTTCTAATTACCATTTGATGGTTTTAGGTTTTACATCTCATATATATTAGGTGCTTAATATGGAGGTTGTGTGTAGAGTTTGATAGATACAATTAAGTTGTAGGAATTCCTCTATATCTTTGGTTGGTGATAATCTTATGAAGGCTTACTTTGCAAGTGAATTTTAACTGTTGTTTATTGAATAATACATTGAGCTACTTTGGAGTATGGGGTTTTTCTCCCAAAAGGGTTTTCCCATGTACACATGTTATGGTGTATATTATTTATTTTACATTTAAATTTGTTTACTTTTTGTAATTGTTAAAATGTTGAAATTTGCACAATGCTTTCCTTAAAAAATTAGTGTATGAAACATTTCTATGTACACACTTTATTTCATTTGGTATCAAATCCCAATAAACTAAAATTCAAGGGTTTTTATTTTACTGTAGGAAGAGATGGCTAGAACATCAAATATAGATATGGATAAGTTCTTAGGCACAAACTTTAATTTATGGAAGCTCAAGATAGAGGATGTGCTCATTGATTGAGATATATGGATTATAGTATCTAGATCCAAATCTATAACTATATTGCAAGAATATTGAGACAAGATGGATAAAAAATAAAAGGGTCTCATTAGAATTAGTTTGGTTGATTTGGTGTTGTTAATATGCATGAAGAGAATACCACAATGTATATTTGGAATATTGGAGAAATTAATCAAGATAAATCCCTAGTGAATAATATTTTCTTAAGAAAATAAGTTTATACCCTAAGGATGCAAGATAGTGGGCTTTTGGTTGAACATATAAATTCCTTGAATATGGTAGTTACCTAATTGCACTCTATGGGAGTGAAAATTGTGGAGGATGATCAATGTATGAATTTGTTGTTTTCTTTGCTAAATTCATGGGACCACCTTGTTATGGCCATTAGGAGCATAACCAACTATTTCAAGATGGAATAAGTGATTGCATCTTTTCTTTCAAAAGAAATGAGATATAAATTTTATAATTTAGCTAAGGAGGCCCTAGTGATTCACAAAATATCTAAAAATAAATAAATAAGAAGTATAAGAAGCAAAATAAGTCTAGATCCAAATCTCCTAGTAAGTTCAAGGTGAAATGTTGGAACTACAAAAAAATAAAAATATAAGAAGAGAATATAAAGAGAAGAATAATAATAAAAATATAGATTCTAATGGTGAGTCTAAAATATCCTCCTAGAATTAAGGTGATTCTTTTGTCACCTCCTTGGCTACTCATGCAATATAAAGTACATGGTTGATAAAATTTGGTGTCTCTTTCCAAATGAACCCACATTGAGGTTTATTTATAAAATATGAATAATGTTATGGTGGGAAGGTGTAACTTGGATATAATTGTCATCTAAATATTACTGGTTGTGATAGAGTCCTAGTTTGATTGCATATCTGTAGTGTTGAACACCCAGAATATTGAAAGGGGGGGTGAATCAATATTCATTGAAATTCATTAACTCAATTAACTTAAACATCCATTCCAAGCATTAAATTAAGCTTGTAGTAATGGAAATAAAAAATTAAAGCATGCATCACAACACATAACACAAGAACACCAAATTGACGTGGAAAACCCTTGAAAGGGAAAAACCATGGTGAGGATTAGCACACAATATATTATAAACAGTTATAATAGAGGTTACAGAATGGTGGACTCACTATCCATAAAGAAATAATGGCTCAATACCTAGTATAGAAAAGATAGAAGAAAGGGTGGCTCACTGTCAAAATTGAGCTGCTAATAATGCATTTGCAACATGTTGAAAATACAGTCCACTTAAGCTCAAAAAACTAACTTCACACACTTCATAATTCACCAATGCAATAAAACTTCACACTTCACTCTACATTAGATCTCACACACACACATTTTCAACCATAATTCTACCTTTGCACAATTAATTAACCTTATATATATACATACATCTACCACAAACTCCCAAATCATCAATTAGGTCAGACTAATTAGATGAAATGTGCAACCTCATAACTTGTCGGCACAAAAATTCATCACACATGCTTTGAGGAATAAACCAAAACATGTACACCACCAAAATAGGTTTACATCACTTATAATCACTCCCATAAATCTGCTCCATACATAACTTTGCATGACCCCAAAACCCTTAGGTCGGTACCACATAAAAAAATTGATGAAATAACAATTGAATGAACCAACTGTTCATTCACAACCCAACACACAGACTACCAAACCACTTTCCACTAGGAGTGCATACATATCTGGAACCTTCCAAAACTTCCTCAAAATCACAAAGCATAGTACTTATTTGTGATAAAATGCGAAGCATTCCAATATGCACTCTATACCAGTAACACTACCATTACAAAGCTTAATACTCTATCAACAATATCTTCAGCTATGGAAGACATACAACCTTAAAAACTTGGATATAAAAACCTTCAACACATGCCATCAACACCTCAAAACCACATGACAAGATTCTGCATAGCAGAGCAATGCAAAACACAAAATTGTTCCTCTGATCACTGAAAATTTACATTGGGACTTAGTCAATTTTCCAAAATACTTTTGCATTTCTATAATGGGTTGCTATAAATGAAAACACCATATATCAACATGCTCATGTTACCAACAATCTCCCTCTTTTTCACTGATGGAAACACACTCTCCAAAACTTTCTCCCCCTTTGACATCAAGGGAAAAGGGCTCATTATATCACTCCCCCTAACTGATATATTTACATGAAAGTATCTCCCCCTTTATTCTTCTCCCCTTTTCAATATTATCCATTACAAAAAAGGAAAAAATTAACACAAAACCATCTAATACTTCCACATATATACATTGAAATAAAAAAATGTACAACTTAACCCTAATAAGACTCTTTTAGTTTGGAAAGATGTGTCTCCTAGTCTTTCTTTGCAACCTCCCACTCCTTGGTGAAGGAAAGCATGCAATACTGACTCTCAAACTGAACATGGAGGTCTTCTCCTTCTTCCGGAGAACTAGGCACTAGATTCATTCGCATCACCTTCTCTACATTTTCTAAAACTCTAGTCAAAGATGTAAGCCTTGCACTCACCAAATATCAGAGTTGATTGTACTACATTAATATTTTCTCCTTTTGCTCATACGGTAGAAAGAATTGACCATGCAAATTTTTAATTGCTGCTCTTGTTGCACCACCTACATCATTTATTGGATCATATACACTAGAGGCCTGAGAAATTTGTGGCTCAATTGAGTCCATTTGATCTTTTATGCTCCTTGTAGAAATAGGCCATTTCAAGCAAAATTGAAACAAAACCTTAACTTCTTCCAAAAAAAATTGTACTTCCTTCAAGTTACCTTGTAACTTTCCATGTGCTACAATGCATTTATCAGAAATATCAGTCAATCTCTTATCATTGACCTTCTTTTCCATTTCCTTCTCTATTTTTTTTCTAAACTAGTAGAACATACACTAAAAGCCTGAGCAATTTGTGGCTCAATTGAGTCCATTTGATCTTTTATGCTCCTTGTAGAAATAGGCCATTTCAAGAAAAATTGAAAAAAAACCTTAACTTCTTCCCAAAAAAATTGTACTTCCTTCAAGTTACCTTGTAACTTTCCATGTGCTACAATGCATTTATCAGAAATATCAGTCAATCTCTTATCATTGACCTTCTTTTCCATTTCCTTCTCTAATATTTTTCTAAACTAGTAGAATATTCCTTAAAGGAAACTAACAAAAACTTCAAATTTTGTACACTAGACAAGGAATTATCAATAGTTGCTCTAGGAATGTTGTCCTACAACACTTTTACTACTTCTACCATTTTTTCACTCTTCTAGTGTGTTTGAAGTATTTCTTTCCTTGTAGAGGCATGGCAAGCATCACCAAGCTGTAGCTTATGTAGGGGATAAATCTTATCCATATCTACATATACTTATTGCATTGGAATCTATAGGAGCTATAAAAAAACCACCGATTCAAACTATAGTTGCATGTCTAATAAATATTTCAAAGAATCTCTAGAAGCTCCAAAGGATTCACTAACAATTTAAGCACTTTCTCCTTCCTTCTTCTCACTCTTCTCCTTATTTCCACTAACAAAACATTCTTCAACATTATTTTCTTATTCTATAGAATTCTTACCATCTAGAGGAGGCATGTTCTATTCTTCTTATGCTTCAATCTTCTCTGGGACATCTTGTTTATCTTCTCTCTACTTAGTATCTTTCTCCATATCTAGAGGGGATAAATTCTATTCAATTTGAGAATCATCCTTCTCTGAGACATTATTCTTATCATATTCATTCTCTTTATCAATATTATTCTCCATTACTAGAGGATTATTATCTCTCAATATGTCCTCTTGTACATTCTCAGCCATAGGAACATGCTCATGTTGTTTATTGAAATGTTCATTACTTTTTGGGATAGATGTATCATGCTACATTTGATCTTCATACCTGAATATATTCCCAATCCTTTAGCAATCTCTTCAACCTTCTACAATGTCTCACTCCTCAACCTTTCAATATCTTCTTTGTTTATGCTCATAAGAGTGTTAAATCTTTGTCTTGTCTTGAATTTCTTGTTATACAACTTGGAAAAATCGCGCCTATCTTCATGAGATAGTAAAGAACCAATCTTCTCCAAGGAAAATGCCTTTATATTTGCATCCTCTTCAATAGTCTCGTGTCTTTTTCCAATCAAAACATTCCTTAGATCATTAGGAAATTGATCTTCTATCTTATCTAGGACAATATCAAATGTTACCATATACTTAACACTAGAATCTTCTATTATTTCCTTATCTACATCATTTGCATCCAAAAAAATTTCAACAAGTTCCTTCAGCAAGCCAAACTCTACAATGCTACTGAACAAAGCATCCAACTTCATTGGACTATGCTCCCTAACTGCAAGAGTCTTCTCTTTCTTTTTTCCCTTACATTTAGAAGATTTTTCTTTAAAACTTTTTTCTCTTCTTTGAAAAATAAAATCTTTCTTTTCTTTTTCTACTTCCTCTTCACTCTTTGTATCCAGTATATCAACTTTTTTCCTTTTTGAGCTGGTCTCTTCTTGGGATACTTGAGATCTTATTTTCTAGACCAACTCGGGTCCTTCTTCTTCTTCTTCATAACTGATATACTTCTCCCTGGCAACCATTTCTTTCCTTCTCCTCTTAGGAGTCTTTTGTGTTTCATCGATGCTAGATGTTTCTTTCTTCTTGGAAATCCTTGTAGGATTCATTCCAGAGAACCTAGGAGCAACAAGAGAAGTGGCAGAGGTCCTGACTAACCTTCTTGTACTTGGAGTACCCTGTGGAGCAATAGTTGTGGATTTATATTTATCCATAGAACCCTTGGGTGTGTTCACCATCTCCTCCAAATTTGATTTCATCTTCTCAACATTCTTCTCAATGTCCTTCATATTTTCTAAATTCACTAGACTGGATTTCTTTGCATATGTGCCAAATCTATCCATAGATGGATCTCTTGGTTTTCTCAACAAAACTTTTGCAAAACTAGTAAGCTTTACTTCAGTTACCTCATATCCAAGCTCTAAAACCCAAACTGTTCTGGGTTCAACTACTTCCATAAAGCAGTAATCTATGCTAACCATGAAGGTTACATCACTCTTATAATTTTCAACTACACTTGTCATAATTCTATACCTTTCTTGCATTTTTCCCTAAAATGTATTAAAGAAACCCCACAACATAGATTTTTGGGTTTCTAGGTTTCCTAACCTTCTCAAATGATCTCTTATTTGAATAGCAACTGGAATGTTATCTAACCATACAATGTTCATTTCTCTAGGAACTTCTATAATAAAGTAAAATAGCAAATAGATAACTAGGGTACCATACTAGAAGGGGTACCTTGATTCTTTGGTCTTCTGTAGGTTCTCCATAAAATATTGTCTTAGGAGCTTGCACAAATTAATGTCTAGTCCTTCCTTCACCATCTAATGAGCTATGTGGATTGCAGTGGCCGACACAGAGTTCCCTCTCTTTATATAGAAAATTTTGTACCCAATCATCATAGATGCATACTTCACCACCAAATCATCTATATCATTCACCATTAGGGCTCATTTTTCAAACTTCACTCTAGTGAGCTTCATTACCACATCATTCTTTATGACCTTTAGTGTTGAAATTGGTCCATTTGAGCACAACCCTGTAACAATGCTAATTGCTTCCTTGTTTATCATGTGTAGCATATCCAACCACATGAATTTTTCATGAATTTGGCTTAGCACATATTTAACCCACTCATCCTCATATCAAAACTTGGGAAATTTATTCCATACATCCAATTTATTCTATGTTATGCTCTCATATTCGGGTTTTGGTTCAAAGTCATCTCTAGTCAACACATTCATCCAATATTCTGCCATATTCCCATGATCATACACTTCCATTTTAGTATAAATATAGATCCGCACATCCTTTGTGTGCATTACATTGTATGGACCCCTTGAAAATTCACCTTCAGTACCAATTCCCTAGATTTGAATGGGTGCTTCTTAAATTTAGGTCTTGTTCACTCGAGAATGTCAATTACTTGGGGAGTAAACAATTTGAATCTTCACAGAACTAGGGTTTGCAAGAAACAAATGATAAATACCTTTGGATTTCATTGGTAGGGTTTCAAACAACACTTCAAAATCACTTCAAATCACCTTTTCTCTACTCTCCACTTCAATTTCTCAGCTAAAAATGATTGAACATATGAAAAATTATATATAGTATTTTCTAGTGACCTAATATTCATTGATTGCAACAGATAAAGTTAGGTCAAAAAAGTTGGAAAATTTTCACTGTGTCATCATAGGTACCTTCAATCACTCCAAAAATCTTCACAACAAGATATTTCACACCAAAAATACCATCAAGAGATCAACCCTGTCAATCTACACATGTAATAGTGTGTTGAAGGCATCAACACCACATCTTTGGTGGGGGCATTGAATTTTTTCTATTAAAACTCCCCTTGAGCCAAAGCTCTTTATCTAGTTTCCAAAGGAAACATCTATATCAAGAGATAGCACAAAATCATTCTTTTCCTCATTCTCTTCCTTTTTCTTCCAAATCTTGTTCATTTCCTTCTTCATCTCCATCAGATCAATCTTCTTATGTGAAACAGAGGGTTTCACATTCTTGCTTATGCAAAACTTAGCTATGTGTCTTGGATTATTGCATTTGTGACATATGACACCTCTTTGTTGAAAAAAAATTACTTCTTTCCATTTTAGATTTGTATTGAAAATCCTTATGCCCAAATCCATTTCATGTATAACAGTAACCTTTGAATGATTGGAACATCATACCACTATTGTAACCATTCATCATCTCACTTTTGCATTTACTAGCTTTATGACCAAATCTATTACATGTAAAGAACTAACTGAAAAAGATTGAACATTATGATTCATTATGCTTCTACACTCTACTGCTCTATGTCTAAATTTATTGCAAGAATATCAATAACCATTAAAAGATGAATACCTTTGTGCAACCGGTTGTTTGATAGGAGGCCTTTTCAAATATTTCTTCTATAATTTTTGGACATGTCTAATATTGATCTTCATATCTCCTTTCTTCCTTTGTTCATCATTCTTCTTTTCAACATTATTTGAAGTCTAATTTACCTTTGAAATTTCTCCTCTTTCAAACCCTAATCCTTCTTTGTCCTTTGAATCATTTTGACTTTCATAGTATATCATTAAGCAAGGTGGAGCCTTTCTTGAAACTTTTCTTTCTCCAGATCTTTCCTTAGAGACACAACTTCTTCAAGCTTTGAAAATTCTACGGATTTTTCTTTTAATTTGGTACTCAAGCAATATTCAACTCTTTTTACTTCTTCAACTTGCACTTTCAAATTAGTGATTATATCATTTGATTATTTGAGCTACTCATTTATTTCCTTGAGTCTTTATTTATCTTTCTTGAGTTTCTCCCTCAACTTATTAATGCACTCATTTGCTTGCTTAATATCTTCTTTTTGATATCTATTCTCACATTCTACTTTATCTAGATAATCAAGGGATGATTTGAATTCTCCTTCCATATCAACTTCATAGTCTTCTTCAGTAAACCCTTTAGGGATGATTTCTTCTAGAGGAATATGATATATCCTAGTTTCCATGTGTTCAACCTCCAAGATCCACCTCGATAGTTAAGTTAAATGAAGGAACCAAGCTCTGATACCAATTTTGAACACCCAAAATTTACTGAGAAAAGGGTTGAATCTATATTCAATGAAATTAATTAAATCCATTAACTTAAAAATCCATTTAAAGCATTACATTAAGCTTGAAATAATGGAAAGAAACATTTAAAACATTCATCACAACACATAACACAAGAACACCTGATTTACGTGGAAAACCCTTGAAAGGAAAAAACCATGGTGAGGATTAGCTCACAATATTATAACTTGTTACAATAGAGATTGCAAAATGGTAGACACACTGTCCAAGGACTCATTGTCTAGAAAGAAAGACTGGCTCATTTCTTGGAATAGAAAAATATAGAAGAAAGGGTGGCTTATTACCAAAATTGAAACAATAATAATGCATCTACAACATGCTGAAAATACAGTTCCACTTAAGATCAAAAAAATAACTTCACACACTTCATACTTCACCACAATCACACTCTGCACTTCACTCTACATCAAATCTCTCTCTCTCACACACACTTTTTCAAACACAATTCCATTGTTGCACAATTAATTAACCTTGTATATATACATACACCTACCGTAAACTCACAAACCATCCATTAGGATAGCCTAATTAGATGAAATGTGCAACCTTATAACCTGTCGACAAAAAAAATCATCACACACATTGAGGAATAAACCAAAAAATGTACACCACCAAAATAGGTTGGAATGACCTATGATCACTCCCATAAATCCACTCCATACATAACTTAACTCCGCACGACCAAAAATCCCTTAGGTCGACACCACAACAAAACTAGTGAAGTAACAATTGAATGAACCAACTATTCATTCACAACTCGACATGCGAACTACCAAACCACTTGCCACTTGGAGTGCATACCCCTTTGAAACCTTCCAACACTTCCTCAAAACTGCATAGCATAGTATTCACCCGCGGTGGAATGCAAAGCATTCCAATATGCACTTTGTACCAATAACACTACCATTACAAAGCTCGATACTCTGTCAACAATATCTTCAGTTGTAGAAGACATACAACCTTGAAACATTGGATATAAACATCTTCAACACATTCCATCAACACCTCAAAATTGCATGACAAGATTCTGCATAGTGGAGCAATGTGGACCACTAAACTGTTCTTCTGATCACTAAACATGCACATTAGGACTTAGTCAATTTCCAAAATAATTCTACTTTTCTACAATGGGTTTCCATCAATGAAACACCATATATCAACATTCTCATGTTGCCAACATCTAGTTTGACATAAAACCTATTCTTTATGAGTAAATTAAATGATGTAGGTGTGTTGGTTGTTTTCTCAAGTGGAGGGTGCAAGATGGTTATATGAGCTATAATTCTTGGTAAGGATGTTAGGGTTGGTACTCTATTTCTTTAATTACTATAGTGAAGAGATCTATAAAATATTCATCTTCACCATTGAAACAAAAAATAAAAACGTTTGTTGTGTCTACTTATAAGGGTCATGATTTCTATGTACCTGATAGTGCTAATTCTTTGGAGACTAAGTAATGAGCAAAGAGAAGAACGGTATAGCACAAAAAGATGGGTCACATGGGTGAGAAGGGATTAAGGACCCTAAAAATTAAAAATCTAATTAAAGGGTTAAGTGATTGTAATCTCGAATTTAGTTTTTGTGAATATTGTGTATATGAAAAATAGAAATGGGTTTGATTTTACTCTAATTCTCATAAATCTTTAGGGGTGTTGGATTTAATTTATTCCAATATATTTGGTCCTATTAATGTTCCTCTAATTTCCAAATATTTCTATTATGTTTATCTCATTGATTATTATAATGGAAGGACATGAAAATATTTTATTAGAAGTAAATATAAATCCTTTGATCATTTTAACGAGTTTAAGTAGAGAATTAGATGAGTAGGAAGATTAAAACATTTAGTACTAATAGTGGTGGTGATTTTTGTTTAACATATTTTGATTGATTCTATAAGAAAAATGGGATAAAAAGACATAATACAACTCTATAAATCCCTCAATAGAATGTAGTTGCAAAAATAATAATTAGGATGCTAATGGAGAGGTCTTAGAGTATGTTGAGTGGGCCAACCTAGAATTTTTTTGGGTAAAATTACTTGCCACAACTTGTTACATGGTTAATAACAACTCTCCTACATCAACTCTTCTTGATAATACACATATGGAGGTGTGGTTGGGAAAAAACCTTCATTGACACATCTTTGAGTATTTGGATGTGAGATATGTTCACATGGGGCTAGGGAGAAGTCAAGATTGGAGAATTTTAGTGTGGTCTTACAACTCACCCCATTTTGTTAAAGAAAAATACGGACCCATATCTCCAAAATTTATTTCTTATGTCATAAGAGGGTAATAAATCTATAGGTCACGGTAAAGGATTCAAATTTGAAATTCTAAAATGAGTTATTTTAATGGGAATTGAAAGGGATGATCAAAATAATGTTTGTTACATTTTAAAATAATTAAAAACTGGTTAAAAATGAAGAATTCATGTTTTGCATAAATTTTGGGTCTTACTAAATTGGATGTTGCACTCGAAGTCTTGTACCGAGTAAGGTAGCATTTTTTTATTCCAGCAATTATATTCACAAAAACTTAAGAAAAATCAATTATAACCCAATGAAATTTGCATTTTCATATCATTCCTTCACTATCAATCAAACCCAAAACTTGTTTAAGTCATGAATATTTTTTGTTGACTAAGGTTATAAATCTTATTGAATCAGATGTGGGATATCTTGATCCAAGTTCAGATCTGAGTGTTGGTGCAAGAATAAGTATTTTTCCTGTAAAGTAAATCTTAATGAAGGCATAAATAAAATTAATGATATTAGTGAACCCGATAATATATTTGGTTACCGATATGTGCAAGTGGAGAAAAACTAACATTGTGGGCATAATTCTTGCTGTGGAACCCAATGCTGCATAGTTATTAAATTCCACATTTGGTAAAAATGTTTAAAATTCTAGTAAGGGTCAAAATATTCAAAATAGTTCTGCAGTGGTAGTAAAATAAAGAAAAGGAAGCTTTTTTTAAGGAAAATTAATCATAAAAGTTGAATTTAAGTTCCAAGACTCGCTAAGTGGTATTATCATTGTCAAATTAAGTTCAAAGGTGAAAGTGAATGAATTAAAAAGTTAAATAAGATTGTTAACGTTATGTAGTAGGTTTTGAATAAGGTATTTGATTTAAAATGGTTTTGGATGTAGGAGTGAAAATGAATTTTATGAATGGAGAACATTTCAGCTCAAAT
This sequence comes from Sequoia sempervirens, assembly GCA_007258455.2. Taxonomy (NCBI): domain Eukaryota; kingdom Viridiplantae; phylum Streptophyta; class Pinopsida; order Cupressales; family Cupressaceae; genus Sequoia; species Sequoia sempervirens. Next base: position 25,922,083 of record VDFB02000015.1, read on the forward strand.
TTTATGGAAATCTTAATTGATACTCGAAAGAGCACAAAAGGGGAAGATTCAGTTGTAGATATAAATGTGGATGTATAACCCCATGAAGGAATTGATACAACAATTTGTGGGTATTTTGGAGCATGCTGGAACTAGATCAATTTTGAGAAAAGATTATAGAAAAGATAAAGGATAAAGATATAAATACAAAGAGTTGACCAAGTTTGGGTAGTGAAGCCTAAATTGATGGATTTCCACTAATATTTTTCTCAACCACAAAGATATGTGACCATTATCTTGAATTTTGAAGAGTTAGTGAATAATCAACAATGACTAAGCTAGAGAGATAAATTTGATCAACTCTTCTAAAATAATTTATTGATAGCCCATGCACAAAAGATTTTTTCTTTCCATGTGTCTAATATTTATTCCCATAATTTTTCTCACCATTTGTGTTTCTTTAATTAACCTCTATATTAATTCTATAAAAGGTAGGAGTTTTTTTTTTTTTTAAAGTGGTAGAGCCACAAACTTTTATTTATAAATAAGAGAAGTACATAGAAAGATATGGCAGAGGTAGAACCAAAATTACCATTGTAGACACATACAATACCCGATGAGATGGGTGAATATGGAGAGAAGACCCGATCACCTAGAAAAAAACAACCCAACATTAGGTTTACAGAGCATTATAGAGTATCCATGAACCAAAAATAGAATTGATATAGGGAACCATTTGATTGAAAGATGAGACACCAAGATAACGTTGACTTATGAATAGGGGAGCCAAAACAAGGAAGCCCCATTGAAGGAGAGGAAGCCAAGTAAAAGGCGAAAAAAGCCGATCCGTGAACAAAAGCAAGAGACCTACAACATGATTTAAATGAACAAAACCATTGTAGAAAGTAACAAATCATTGACTATTCTAGATAAAAGAAGCAGATGAGATACAAAAATCTACTTGGAGGTGAAGAAAATGAGCCAAAATCCAAGCTCGGTCCATGATTAGCCGGGAATGTGATAAAACCATTAGACCGCTAGAAGACCCACTATAGGGTTTGCAAAAATAGACATTCTCCATTTGATAAAGCACTGAGAACCATGAGAACACAAAAATGAGGTTACCAAATAGAGTTACGAGTAAATGTCGCTCTCCTCTAAGGACTCCAAATCTATAGGCGAAGGACAGTATGGTGTGCAGTGGGGTTCCACCAAAGCATGACTAATCAAGAATTGCACCACATCAAAGAGGTCCAGGAGAAAATTCAAAATTGTGTGACCCAATCTTGGTTTGAGTCCATGCAGATTTCTAATGAAGTCATATGAGTAATCATCCAACAAGCCATGGGCCATCGAGCTTAGGAGAGTTGAGATTGAATGATCAGAGAGGATAAATTGGTGGCAAAGAACACCACCCACAAGGTTAGATCCATTTAAAGTGTCATAATCCTCAAGAGAATTATGCAATGAAGAAAGTGGAAAAACATGAGGAAGAATATAAGAATCAGCTAAGAATTTAACCATCTCTCTGCACTAAAGAACATCCATCAAATTAGAAACAAAATGAGATGGTACCTCATGAGGGAGTGACATGGAATGAAATTCTAACTAGTTGTTTCCCAAAACAGTCCTTATGGCATCCTCCATTGACCTGCATTCTAAAATGCAAGTTTGACTTAATTTTTCTGTGGAGAAGAGCCTTGCATCCCTTAGTTCATGATATCTTGGCAGAACCACAACCCTAAAAGAGTTTTGCATTGTGTCTTTTGCAAGAAACAAATGAGAGACAAATGCAAAAAACCTTAGATAATCCATTAATAACACCATCACACACTAGGAGACAAGTGATTTAAGTAGGATAATAAATTCCAGTTTAATCTTACTGTACCAAAAGGTGGTGCACAAATAACATGAAATGCCAACATTATTGTGCTGATATACCAAATAGTAGATCCAAGCCATTTGTCACAAAACTGAACTTTGATGACCTCAATGTACCGAATAGTGCAATTTTGATTCATTGATAAGATATAGAGATCATTAGATCCACTTAACACATGATCCCAATGTTAATTGGTAGCCTACGTACACCTAGACATTCCCATATTTCATGGGAAAAGAGAATGCGAAAGAGACATTCACACAAGCAACAAGTACCGAAGAACTGGTAGTAAATGCAAGCCATTAAATGAGCTTTCCTATTCAAATATCTACGATGTTTTCCATTTTGGTGATGATGCTAGAAGTGGAATATATTTCAATAAAAAATGGGAATATTTCCCCAAATTGGAGAAAAGCATCTAGATATTAGCCACAATAACCAAATCTTGGGAATGAGAATTGGCCAGTACTGAAGCAACATTCCCCAAGCATGATAAAATTTAGAATGCATTGCCAAAACTCCCACACACTAAATGAACAAAGGGAGTAAATCCCTAAGTGCAATTAGTATGGAGGAGGGGCCCATAGGAAATACCATAGTACCAAAGGTGGAGTTTTCCACATACTTGAGCTAGCAAGGCCACAACCACAACATTTAAATTGAGTATACATCCTTCCTAGTCACGACATTAAAATTGAGCCAACATTGCCATGTATGCAACCATTTAGGTCACGTTAACATGCTTGAACCACATTTCCAAATATTTTCCAATACATCAAAGACACATAATAAATGGATCCATATTCATACTTGATTGAGCAAGATAATTAGCTCAAGTTGTAAGCCAAGTTAAATGTATAAGATCTGTGGCATGATCATACAACCAAGAGTCAATAAGAGAAAGTTTCAAATTAGGAATTCAAAAAATTCAAATATTCTGATATGAAAGAACTTTTAAATGCATATTTTCATCAATGGCCTTGTTTGCAAGACGATCTGCTTGTTTATTGGCTTCACTGTAGCAATGCATTACTTGATAAGAGGAAAAATTGTTTAGGAGATGATGAATACGAGAAGCAAGATAATTCAAATTCCAAGTATTCGAGTAACCATTTAATACTACAGGCACCACAACCATGGAGTCCCCTTCAATCTGAAGATGAGAAATAGATAATTCAATTGCTAATTTCAGACCCAACTTTAAAGCATTAAATTTTGCAACATATTAGTACCTTCTGGGAGACTAGAGTAGATTGCTCCAACAAAATTACCTTGACAATCTCTTAGGACTGAGGCATCCCCTAATTTTCCAAGGTTTCCTCTAGAAGCCCTGTCAAAATTGAGTGTAATAAAACCCTTAGGTGGTGGTAACCATTTGATAACAGATCTATTCATAAGAGGATTTTTGGTCATGATGGAGCCCACACTATGAATTTTAAGGAGAGACTAGTTCTTTAGAATGAAAGAATCCCAAGAAGAAAAGCTTCTGTTAGTAATTTCATTCTTATAAAGAATTTTCATTATTGTTTCAGAGATGGAAATTTCAATTTTTTGGATGATTTGACCCACAAAAAGTTGTTCCTTTTTAAAAATCCATCTGTTCCTTTCAAGCCAAATGTTCCAAATGAGAATCGAGGGAGAGATTTCCCAAAGACAAGTGAATTTAGAGGTTGAATGTAAATTAGGCCAACTCTGAAAATGATGGAAGATCATATTTTGCAAGGGAGAATGCCAACCTAGTCTACACATTAACCATGTACAATATTCATATGCAAATGGGTAGTTAATGAGTAGATGATTTGTATATTTGAATGCATTACCACACATCACATAGGGGAAGAGAGGAACTATTCCCAATCTATCTAGTCTCATGCCCTAAAGTACTATGTATTTGATGGCCAACTAGCTAAAAACCCCTACCTTTGAAAGTACATTAGGACCCAAGTAGAGATGAGAAGGCCAAGAAGATGAGACATCATCACTTACTAAAGAATTATAACCTTCTTTAACAGTGTAATTTCTTGATTTAGATCTTGTCCAAATTATTTCATCAAGTTTTTCTAAAAAGATAATTTTTCTTTTTAAGAGTTCAGATTTGAGAGATTCCTTCATGTAGGATGGGATTGGAAAGAAACTGAATTCTTTCCATTTGAATGAATGTAAAGGGTCCTTCTGATCAATAACATAATAATCTTTCACTTTATCCCCCCAAAGATTTTTCAGAGCAGTCTCTAGTTGAGACCAATCTCCAAGAAGTTTTAGGGGTTGATATCCATTCCAAGCATCATCCCAAAAAATATATTTCTCACCATTGTTAACTAACCAAGAAAGGTGAGGAAGAATGACATGTCTGCAAGCAACTATAAAATTCTAAATTTTAGACCTAGATGGGAGGTTTCTTTGGGTGAAAATCCTTTCCTTTTCCATGGAATCTAAGTATTTGTGATGCATGATTTGAAACCATTTCTTGTCTAGATTAGAGTACAATTGCCAAACCAATTTGGCACCAAGGGATTTATTTTGTAAGAAAATGTCTCTCAAACTTGCACCACCTGAAACTTTCAACTTGCAGATATTCTCCTAAGCAAAAAAAGGAAGTTTCTTCTTTTGTGTTACATTTTCTTCCCAAAGGAAATTTTTGAATATTTTTTGAAGAGCAAGCTCCTTCTCATAAGGAATTTTCAAGACTGACATTAAATAGATAGGTAAATAATGAAGGAAAACCTTTAATAAAACTAGTTTGCTTGTAAATGATAGCCATTTGGATTTCTAGAGGAGTATTCAACTAGAGGTGGAAGAGACAAGATTATTCCAAAAGTCATGCTATTCCTTACTTGAGAAGAAGGGAATTCCTAAATAATTGCAAGGTAAGGTTCCACTTTGGAAACCCCAAAATTTTAAAAGTTGAGTTTTAACCAAGGGGTTCACATTAATAAAGAAGATCTTTGATTTCTGAACATTGAAGGATTGGCCTGATGCCAAACAATAATCTGAAAGAACTGATTTAATCTCTCTTGTTTCCTCTATGGATGCCTATCCAAAAATAAGGGTATCATCCACAAAGAGGGAGTGAGAGATTGGAGTGGGAAAATGATTAACAATGATGCCTTTCCACAACTAATTATTTCTCGTTGCAATGATTGATCTACTTAATCCTTCTTCCATCAAAATGAATAAGAAAGGTGAAAGGGGGTCACCTTCCTTATACACCTTATAGGAGAAATTTTACCAACCGGGGAACCATTTACCAAAATAGAAAAGCTTGCACTAGTTATACATGAAGAGATCCATTTACACCAGTTGTTTGCAAACCCAAATTTTTTAAGTACAACTAAGAGGAAATCCCATTCAACTTTTTCGTAAGCTTTTTCCATATCTAGTTTCAAAATCATTGAAGGGGACTTGTCCTTGGTTACTGAATGTAAAACTTCATGTGCTAAAATGGCCCCTTCGGGAGTGTCTTTCCTAGGGACAAATCCCCCTGGTCAATCAAGATAATGGAGGGGAGAATTTTTTCAAGTCTAAGAGCTATTTCCTTGGTGAAGATTTTAAAAATGGTATTACACAAGGCAATAGGTCTAAAATTCTTGAAAGAAAATGGATCATATTTCTTAGGAATGAGAGCAACCATAGTTGCATTAAAATATTTCAGTATTTTTTGTTCCTTCTCGATTCTTCAATGGAAAGATAGATGTCTCTACCAAAAAAATCCCAACACTTATGAAAAAAAATGTCGTGAAGCCATCGATCCCAGTATCCTTTTATGTACTTAAGGAGAAGACAACATTTTTCACTTCCTCCATGGTGAATTCAACCATTAAAAAATTGTTATGTTCCCTATCAACCAGGGTGGGAATATTATCAAGAACAAAATTGTTTTTGATTAAGGGTAAAGAAAGTTTTGTTGGGTCCCTGAAACCCAGTACAAATGGTTTTTATGGGATCTGCAACCCAATCCAAAGTAAGAAAGCTGCTAACATAAAATAATCAACAAATCAGTGGCATCCAAACAACAACAACCATCAAAGATCAGCAAAACAACTCAAGCTACAAACATCAAGAACCAAGGGACCTTAAACCCAACAAACCATTTTTTGACAGCAGTAACCACCTGAAATAGTCAGGCAACAATGCAACCATGCTGCATCAAACCATCTGCTCAATAACAAAATTGAGCCCAACAAATCCAAACTTCCCACCTCAATAGGGAAGCCAAAGAGAAAACACTGATAATCATCCATATCCTTGCAGCTCCATCCCACATGAAATGCCAACCCGAACTCCTCCTCAATAGGAGATGGCTCCCCTCTAATGGAGAGGAGGAAATAGAAAGCATTACCACCAAATCCAACAATCTCCTACACACACGAGTTCCACCTCAATAGAAACAAGTGGTAAAGAAGAGAGCTTCCCACCTCAGAAGGAATAATCTTCACCTCCATAGAAGACACCGAATATTGAACCTAGAAGAAAGAAAGAACTCTGATAGAAAGGATAGTTATATCCTCCTTTGGCAAGGTAAGATACTGGAGCTTAAAAGAAGAGACAACCATCATCATAGAACACAACCACATTTGAGCCTTCAAAATAAACCTTTATAACAACTCAACACTAGCATCAAGATTCTTACAAAGAAAATACAACTGGGTATTCAAGAACAACCTTGAACTCCTCCCAACCAATAATATACTAACAAAAAAGAGGGCATAGGACTCCCCCAAAGAGACCTTCAAAATGAAGAATGAAAGACCCAACATCCTCAAGGGCTTCAAAGACCACAAGGAGATTAACCTCACCCCGTTACAAAGAACAAACAACTAGGTCAGAAAATAAAACAAAAAATCAACCCAGCCAATAGCCAACAACCTCTATCATAGACAGATTCCACCACCCACCAACCAAAACCCAAGGTCTTTGAAAAAATATTGGCAGCCACCAGATAAAGAACAAACCCTTTAATAAAAAACATCCAAAACCCTAAAACATAGCTAGAGTAGAAAGAAAAGGATCCATAGAAATAGGTGAAAAAAAGATCCAGAGAACCAAACCTCACCCCCACAACCACCCTCACATATGGTGGCCCAAATAGAGAAAGTAGGATGATCCTTCTCACCACCGAAAGAACCATGGGAGAAGCCCCAAACAAATGGAGAGAGGGCAGACACAACACCCTTAGCAATGAAGGAAACCCTAGAGAAGCAATGGGACCCAGACTGAAAACTAACCATAAGAGCATTCTCCCAAGAGGAACGCTAACCAAAAAAAAAACAAAGCCTCCATACCTCCAAAAGACTCCCCACTCACAAGCCTCACACAAGACAAGAAGGCAAGCCAAAAACAAGGCTCCCAATAGCCACAAAAAAGTAGTACGCTAGAAAAAGAGCAATGACACAAAACTGAAGCTACTCCTTCCTTTGGATTCCAAATCATAGTCTCAAGGAATGAATTAGCTGGCTTAAATGTGAGACATATGTTGGTTGTTTTTAATGAGCAACCAAGTTGGTCTCCTATTCTACCTATGGAGTAGCCATCTCCAGTCAAGGGCAGCTCGGAGGACCTGGACCAACTGACAAGATTCAGTCAAAGACTGAGATCTTCTGCACTTTAGGCTCTGCAGAACCAGGGCGGGTATACCCACACAATGCCTCAAATAAGACTAGACATTGCTTTTTATAGCAGATGACTCCTGATGCCAAGTATTGAGAACCTCAAATATGGCTAGATTCCCAGTAACACAATACTTGCAGCAACCAGGAGGTAGGGCAAGACATCAAACAATATTGATTAAATAAAATGATTGATCTTGAGCAAGAAGACTAGAACCCTAAAGACAAATAGCATATATCAGATTAGTGCCATATCCATTGGGCTAGGAGTCACAATAATCTGCAAATAGAAGGAACCATTACTCTGGACATTAAAGTCTTTGCAAGATTAACCTTATTAGTCTCACAACTAGTGATCAGATCTATAAGACTACTTATCAAATCCTCCTATCATACATATGAATCTCTGATATGATTAAAGCATTTAACTTATTCCTTGAATAAGAGCAACAACCAGAACAGATAGTAAAACGTTACATTAAAATGATTAAATAAGTGATCCTTGATCAACTTTCATTAACAATCCATACGCACAATACAAAGGAGAGACTTAAAGATCTCAATCTATACATTCAGATTCATACATGTGTCCAAGACCTCACAATTTACAGACTGTAACCCTAAACCTCAAAATCTGGTAAAAACCTGACTCTGTGACTTAGTGCTCTTCTCTTCAGATTTTTGTTCTAACTTCTGGCCCCTGACCCTTACAAATGATTCAGAAGTTCCTTTTAAACAGCTCCAAAAATGCCATCCAGCTCAGAGCCACATCAACGCCATGTCAAACCCTAATCGCCATGTTCTTCAACTACTTCTCTAGCCTCATAAATGTCATTGGTCGGGTTGCTGCAGGAAAGACACTCCCGCACGAAAGAAGCCAGGCAATCGATGTCAAATCCGCCGCCAAATCCACGCATCCATACTCGAGCCATGCCGTCCTTGTACCAGAGCCACGTTGCCATGAATGCTGGTTCGGTGGAGCCAGCGACCAACTCTCTGTCGCCATGAATGCACCAGGCTTTTGGTGCAAACACAGAAACCCTAACAGTGGTCTAGTATGAAACTCGACCGTTGATCATTAGAGATCAGGCGGTCTCCTTTAAATCTTCATTGGACCGCTGAGACAAGTCCTCCACTAGATCACACTGCATACTAGTCTTCAGACAAACATCGGGCACCTTTATCGCTCAAATTAAAACATCACCATTCATCATCTGCATGTGCGCATTGATGTTCCATTAGTAGCTCGGGCTTTAACGCACCGCATGGAGAGGCTCATATCAGTGAGAGATAGCAGTGTCGAGAAGACCTCAAGGCGAAGAGAAACAACTACAACGAAGAGCCAAGCATATCGGCCAGACAGAAGGAACTTGGGGAAAAGTCTGGCCGAAGGAAACATGCTGCACCAAACACCTGTCAAAGTCGGCAGGAGATCACAATGTTGGCGAGACCATACAGCGAAATCCACATGTGACACTGAAAACACCATAGAGTCGGGGAGAGATGGCCAAGTCGGCCAGACATCACAGCGAAGTCACATTGAAGAAGAAGTGGGGCTGGTAAAAACGGTAGCTATGGGTCCATAACGAATGGAAAATGGGGCTCAGGGGAACCACTTAAGTTAGAATAAACTGGGCTGACAGGTCAATGAAACAAAAAGGCAAACTGGATGGGAACCAAACAGGGCCGGAGCTGGGACTAGGAAAGAGACGGGGAACAAAAGGAACAAAAGGGACCGGGGCCGAAAACTATCCCGCCCCTGCCAAAGAAAAGACCGCGGAGGCGGAGCCAGAACTGAAACGAGAAAAAGAAGTTGCGGGGCCAGAGCGGGACAAAACCCGAGACAGGAAATATGAAGAAGGTTCCAAAAATGATTCACATCCTGATCCCGCCCTCGCCAAAGAAAACAAAACAAAAGACAAGCAAAGAGACAGAGGAAAAGAACCAGCGACCGCCGCAAGGCAGAAAGAAAAAGGAACACCAAACACACGAAATCAGGACCGGGATGGATGCATGAACATGAACTAGAACCTCAGAATTGGAGAAGTTCTAGTTCCCTTCAAGCATCTGTTCCGCCCCTGATTCTGAAAGAAAAACCAAAGCAAGCAAAAGAGAAATGGGAACCGGAATAAAAACCCAAAAAAAAGGAAAAGAGAAAAACCAGGAAACCCTAACATAGGCTGCCCCTTGTAGATCAAAACTAGCACGCTGGGCTCAACCCTTGTGGTAGCCCATTTAACCCACGTGCTAAAATGAAAGACACCCCATAGCTAAAGTTTAGTCATGAAAAACCAGAGTACACAACTAGACAATGAGAAAACCAGAAATGGCACTAACAACATACATCCTAGAGCACTCCACGCACAGGGAAAGGTTGCACCGTCCAAGACAGAGAAACACAAGTAGAAGATGCCTTCCATCCTGATTGAAAGCTAATGCAACAACAATATGAGCCCACAAAAAGCAACCGAAGGGAAGACATGTGGAAAAGTTTTAGCAACAAACCATCCCCAAGCTCCCCTCTAGAGACTACTCTGCACCAGAAGAGGAGAAGCTTCATGGGCCACACCACACAGGGACCCAAGCGAAGCCAACAACAAGCCAAATGAACCCAAAGCACATTCAGTAGTAGGATCACCATCATCTTCATCAGAATCGACGTCTCCATCCTCGGGAGATTTCAAAATTCCCCATGTCATGCATGTTCCCGCTCCCACTCCTTATTGTGCCTAACTACATTTTGGAAACTGCTGCAGATAGGAGCTAAAAAGTCCTTAAAAAAGGAAACCACTACAACTTCTATATCTTCATCTATGATTAAAGTGTCCCCAGAAGGGGAAAGAATTGAGTCAATCCTATTTGTTTGTCTTCTCATTTTCATCAAGGCATGAAAAAATTTAGTGTTTCTGTCTCCTTCCCTTAACCAAATATCTCTAGATTTTTGCTTCCAATAACATTCTTCCCTTGCCAAAAGTTCATCTAGTTCCGCCTTTAGAGATTTCTCCTTGTCATAGAGGATTGAGTCCATTCCATTTTTTATCACTACATCATACAAGTTGGCCAATTCATGTTCAACTCTAGATTTTTATTTGAAAATGTTCTTGAAACATGTTTTATTCCATTCCTTTATTTTCCCTTTCATAAAGTTCAAATTTTTATAGAGTTGGAACATGCGAGTACCAACCAAAAAAGATCACCTAGACCACCAATCTTTAAGGAGGGGAATAAAATTCAGATCTCTAAACCACATCGGTTCAAATTTGAAATGGCCCTTCTTAGTCGACTTGTTGCCAAAAATTAATAAGGAAATTGGGAAGTGATTAGATCTAGGAAGTGTCAATATTGATGAAGAAAAGTCCTAGGGGGAGTTAAACCCATTATCAAATAGAAGAACCGATCCAATCTTTCTGCAATCTAATAGCATTAAAATCACCAGAAAAAAATTTCATGTCATTTTTTAGAGAAGCTAATGCAGAAGAAAGTTGAGTCCACAATTGTTTTTTACCAAAAGTTGCATAAGGGCCATAAATGTTGAAGATGAAGAAAACATTATTTGTTTTCAAACAATTGAAAGAGGCTTGAATCCAATTTTCCTGAATAGAAAGACTTTTTAAATTAACAACATTTTTTTTCCAAAGAATTGCTAGGCCTCCTGAAGCACCTTGGGAAGGAGAAGAGATGAATTCCTAGTTATGCCAAGTAACAAAGAAATCATAAGTTGATTGAGCTGAGAATTTCATTTCTTGTAAGAGGACAATGTCTAAATTAGTGCTTAAAATTAGACAATTTATAAAGTGTCATTTGTTAGGGGCATTTAGGCCCCTAACATTACAAGATAGGATCATTATTTTTCTCAAGAGATAACATCTCCCCTCGTTTTACTATTCAATTTAGAGATCTTATTCTCCACAACAAAATAGAGTTGTCTCAATTGGGGAAAATTCTAGAGTTTTCTTAGACCTTTAAATTTTTTTGCAATAGGCCTTAGATTTTTTTCAAGAGTCATTTGTATACTTGTCACCACCTCAATTTTTGTTTTCTCACTGTTAGGTTTCTTACCCCTTTTATTTTTTGGGGAAACCAAAATTTTAGCATCCATCTGTGATAAAGGTGTAGGAGGAGTGGAGGTTTGACCTAAAGAAGAAGATTCATTAAAATATTTTTCCAAGGCCATCAATTTTCTAGGAGAAGGGGGGTCCCTTGCATCATATTAAGAAATTGGAAAAGAGGGAGTTTCCTCTTCCAAATTTTTTTTGCAAGCACTTAATTTGTTGTTTCTTCTATGAAATCTTCTCCCACTTTAGTGCATACCTCATTAACAATATTCATAATATTTTCCTCATTTATCAACCCCTTTAATAATTCTTCAAACTGAGAAACATTTTTTGAGATATCCATATTTATCTGAAGAGGGTTCAAAGTCAACAAGGAGTTAACAGAAGGAACCTGCAGGGTAGGGGTAAGTTGTGGGTTGGATGATGAGCAAGGTTGGTCCGACAGGAAAATGACACCCATATAGTTTGAGAAGGAAAATTCTAGAGGTTCTACCCAAGAAAAAAGGTCAAATTCTATAAGAATCTTAGCCTCTTTCCATGAAGTGGTGTCCAAAATCAAAATTTGATGCCATTCACCTTTGTTGGTGAGGATCTTCAGGGCATGTGGAACCTTGTTCATATTCAAATTAGGACCCAAACCCTAATGGTGGGTGATCCATTTACCATTTCAAATTCATTCTTTAAAAAATCCCCAAAATGTGAGACTAATTTCTTAATCACATAGGATTCTATATATTCTACCAAAATATTAGGAAGAGTGAAACAAATAGGTCATTGGGGAAAAGAAATGGAATCCAATGGAAAATTGGGTTGCCAATTATAGGTTCCCAAAAAGGTTTTATCGAACCAGAAGGGACCTTTTCTAAAAACCCTATTTTTAATAGTAGGATTTTTTAAAAAAATAAAAAAGGAGGATGAAATAGCTGAGAGGTCAAAAAATTCATACCAATTCTCTTTTATCCAAGCATGGATAGCTGAAAGAGGTTTATCCTCACCCCAAATCTGCACAAATAGCCCATTCTGTTCAAATTTTGTGATTTGGGTGTCCACGTTGAGAAGTATCGATGGAATCAGTTTCCAATGAAGATCTTGTCCAAAAGGAGGGTCATCCATTGGTTCAAATCCCTTCGTGCTCGATTTCTCAGCATTTGAATCAAAATCCACATTTGGCTGAGAAGAAAAATATCCTTTATAATTTGGATGGACCTGTTGTTGGCCTCCTACAATGATTTAACAACTAAGCCCTTACAGCTGTGATTCAGAGATTGGGCATCTAAACTGAATAACCATTCAATCATCATGAAGGTGCATTTAACTTGTCAACCCAGGGACGTGAACTTGAAATGGGTCAGCATAATATGTGCACTAAGGATCCCAAGTAGCCATATTCATTCTACAGCTAAGAAAAACATAATGTTGAAGGTAAATTGCTTAGAAGGAAATAACATAAGTACTGAACATCAACCAACAACTATGTTGAGCTTAAATGCATGACATAAATGGAAATTTGAGCAAACAAACGAGAAACTACATTGTCTGCTTTGGTTGCAGGAACAGTCATAGAATGTAATTCTAGTGGTTGTAGGAACAATTAGTGCCATATTCTTAACTAATTACTAAACAAAAAGTAATAACTAAACTAAACTAAACTAAGGATGGAATGCTCACCAAGTGGGCCCCCTTGGATGAGTATCCTCTAAAACTAATGTAAAATCAAATGCACAGACTTATAACTTCATCTTATTCATTGGAAAACATGAGTACAATAGAGCAGTGTAACTATATTGCTGAAAACTAAGAATTCAAGTACATCATTAGATCACGCAACCTTCTGAGAAGGAGCATTCGAATCTTATTTATAGGAAAAGAAGTGACTAACTAAGCAAGGAACTTGTCAAATCCATGAACTGGGAGGATGCCACTTTAGGGAAAGCAGAAAAAGTGGAGAGACGCTTATGCTTTCATGGAATTTGGTCAGACGTGCTTGCCTCAACACAAATTTAGCACAACAGTAACGCCTATATTTGCTCAACATAATAAAGATCATTTACAAGGTGGTTACAACTCATTTTGCATGAGGAATCTCCTATCGTCAACCTCTTTGAATGATTCCCTTTGTTGACCTTTGCATGACCACTTTGTTAGCCATTATGTTGAATGACCAGCTGGTAGAATCTTCTCAATCTAGTGGCCTCGAATCATATCTGCATGGCAATATTAGTACACACAATAATCGCATATCTATAACTATATTAAAGAACATTCATTAATCCACATGTAGGATTAACATAGATAGTCCATATAACATGTCAATGTGATTAAAGATTTACAGAGATAAAATTAGGCCCAATGTCTATGGTTTCGAGGAAATATCAACATTCAAACATCAAGGTTCATGACAATTTCAACAAATAGATCATAAATTCTACGAAAATTAAACCATAAACTAGACTCATCACCCATTTTATAGCACCATCACTTGAGGTGTTGCCCCAAGGTTCATTTTGAGTATGCCGAGAAGAGGTAATCATCTTCCTAGAGTTTTTCTGTTGTTTCAGCTTGAAATTATTAGGGTATCGAGAATAATGGTTGCTACCCCTAGAGTGGAGGGAAGAATGTCGATAAGAATGTGAATTAGGGTTACGGGGTGGGTGTCGAGAAGTATTTTGGGGGAAGCGAAAAGGAGGGCCCAAAGCCTTCATAATACCATGGCCTTGACACAAAGGCTAGTTAGGGTTGAAAGGTGGCAAAGGAGGCCATAGAGAATCTACGTCATCAACCCATTGTACCTGTCTATTTTGAGGATGGGACAAATTTCTTGTACTAGGGTCCAACAATCCACTTCTAGGGTCCAACGGTCCGCAAGCAGGAGCCATGTTTAGAGGGTCTTCCTATTGAGACATATCTTGTGTCAAAGAAATCATAGGCGACCCAAGTAGTACTCTCATTTTGGACCATTATATAAATAATTTTGGGTGTGAGGAAAGTTCTCACCCATCAGTTGATGCTATTTTATACTAACATCAGTCTCCCCAGTATCCATGTGATACGTAAAAACCCACAAGGGCTAGAAGGCCTCTTAATTGAGCAAAACATTGCATGTATAGACAACCAAAGCTCATAACTCCAAAACATTAATAAGAGCCAAATGTTTTAGAAGCTACCCTTTATCCAAAAACATTCTTTGAAAGTGGTGCATCAAAATTTACTTCCGAGAAGTTACTTGCCATGTTCGACTTCAGGCTCGCGCCATAAGTTGCATGTAAAATCATCCCTTCGGGGCATGAGGCAAGCCTACCTAAAAGGATGGTTTCTATCTCTAGGGTTGTAATGTTTGTTTATGTAAAACTTTCCAAAAACATTCAAAACAAACTTGACATCAAACTCTGTGCTTGATCTAAAAGGAACAAATCAAAACAAACACTAAACATGATGGTTGAATCACAAACCCTTTGAATTAGTGTATGCTTTTAAGAGAAGCCCTATATTTGCACTCCTTGAGGGATCTCCTTAAAGGTTTCCAAATATTCAAGCTTTAATTTCAAGCTACATTAGCTCAAAGTAAACATTGGGAACTATGCTTAGTTATCATGATTTCAAAACTTAAAGCCATAGACATCCAGGTCACACAAGTACATGCTTCTTGAGTCAATCCAAGTTGGTGTATCATTTGCCACATCCGGAAACAGATCAAAACATCTAAAAACTACAAGAAAAATGTCAATGCTATTGCCAAAAATACTAAAGCCAAAAAACCAATTTACATAGAGGTCGCTTCTTATACTGTTTCTAGCACACTTGATCCAATATTGGGCGCACTTGCCAAAAAAATCCCACTTTTTCTCTCTGTCCTAGAAACTTCACTGATGAAAATTAGTTGCATTTGACAGAATCTACACACTTGATGCAAAACCAACACACTTTTTTTTTTCTCGCACTTGCTTCTCAGAAACTAGTGCGCTTACCTAAAAACTACTTGCAATTGCCAAGGAAGCTCGCTTTTGATTGAGTATACATTACCACTTTTGACAGAAACACACAGAGGCCACACTTGATATTTCAGCTCACACTCACTTCTCAAAAACCCGTGCACTTGACAAATTTCAGGCTGCAATTGATAAATCTAGCCATTTTTTCTCATAGTCTATCGCTTTTTCTCAGAAACTATCACTTCTACTCTATCCTACTGACAAACAAAAAAATGAATCAAAGTTGCTTATAGGATCCTTGTTAGAATGAAACAATCGAAAACCCAAATAATTCATATAGTCCTTCATCCACTCTCAATATCCATCCTACTCTTGGAAATTAGAATAAAAAAAACAAACCTGGATTATTCCCTCACTCGCACTTCTAAGGTATCAACAATTACTTGAAACTCACATATAGTTCAAGTAAGCTTTTCTGCAACATATCCTCTAGAAGGAGAAGTGAGATATCAACCCAAAACTTTCAGTATTTTGACTTCCAAGAATAGTGCCACCTCCAAAACAATACTCAAACCTTAGGGCCTTGAACTTCATAAAAAACCATATCAAAACATCCACACTCTCACCATATGACCATTTGGCAACCCGTTGCTCCCATTCAACAATTGAACCTTATAACACTAATCCTCCAACCAAGTATCATGCATATTGAAGGTGAACAAACTAATATCATTAGCAATTTAAGGACCTTCATATTTGAGAAGAACAAAGCACCCAACCAGTGGAGAAACACAACAAACATCTTGGATAAAGAGGAAGAGAAAGTAGACCTAGTAGCTAGAAGACCCATGTTACCACCTCTCGCGTGACAATAGATATACACCCTTCATGATCTCTAGCAAGAGAAAAATCCTTAAGTGGAAATCCATATTACGACTTTCAAAGAGCCACCCCTCTAAAGTTTTCCAAAGGGTACATCTTGAGAAGATATTGTACTCGTCAAAATTGACTAGACCATTTCTATTTGCGATTTTCAATGGGCCAACCACCCTTAGATCTAATGCATTGAACTAAAAATAAAAGCGTTCTTCTTCCGCAGCTAGGAGTCACAAAAATTCTCTCAAAGCCTGGATTTTGTTTATGACAAATACAAGATCACAACATAGGAAGAACATGGAAGCAAGCAAGAACAATGCTAGCATCCCACCAACAAACACCATGAACGATGAAGGTGGCCCATGGGGCTATAGGCCAAGTGACCTTGAAACACCCCAAAAGAGATCTATGTATAGAGATACATTCAGTGAGGAAGAGCTAAACAACAAACGACAAGAAGTGATAGAACAAAACAACTAGGACCTAGAAAGAATAATCATAGAGGATGTAGATATTGAGGAGGAGATAAATGATGAGGAACTATTTGAACATTCCAACAACCCAAAAGTGCTCAAACTAATGGACAAATTTTTGAGAAAGGACCCAAATTCGTACTTCTTTAAGTTAGCACAGAGTGGTGCTAAACTCCTAATGGATTTTAACATGGAGACCCTCAAGGATCCTAATATTATTACCTTAGGGGATAACTTAGTTGTGAGACAGATATCCGAACCCATGGAGGTTCCAAACATGCCACCTATATTCTCACAAAATAGTATTCAAACCAAGGAAAACCCCTTATACATAAAACCAACTCAGATTGAACAAGTGGTAGTGGCACAACAGTATCAAGAAGGTCCATCCCAGTACATACCGCAAAACAACAATCCACCTCCTAGACAATATGTACCTCAAAAAATGTAGTACCATCAACAAGGTGGACCATAGGGTCCCCTTCCAAATCACTACCATCAACAAGGTGGAACACAAGGTCCCCTTCCAAATTAGTACCGTCAACAAGGTGGACCATAGGGCCCCCTTCCAAATCAATACCATCAATAAGGTGACCACAGGGTCCTGTTCCAAATTAGTACCACCAACAAGGTGGACCACAAGGTCTCCTTCCAAATTAGTACCACCAACAAGGTGGAACATAGGGTCCCCTTCCAAATCAGCAGTACCACCAACAAGGTGGACCATAGGGTCCCCTTCCAAATCAGCAGTACCACCAACAAGGTGGACCATAGGGTCCTCTTCCGAATCAGTAGTGCCACCAACAAGGTGGACCACAGGGTACCCTTCCGAATCAACAATACCACCAACAAGGTGGACCACATGGTCCCCTTCCATATCAGTCCCAACAACAAGTAGTGCCACATGGTACCCTTCTTTAGTCATCCCATCAACAAGGTAACCCACTAACGCACCATCAAGGAAACCTTTAGTATAGTCCATCCCAGCAGCAAGGTGTGCCACATGGTACTCTTCTTCAGTCATCCCATCAACAAGGTAACCCGCCAATGGACCATCAGGGAAACCTTCAGTATAGTCTATCCTAGTAGCAAGGTGTGCCACATGGTACCCTTCTTCAGTTGTCCCATCAATAAGGTAACCTGCCAATGCACCATTAGGGAAACCTTCAATATAGTTCATCCCAACAACAAGGTGTTCCACAGGGCACCCTTCTTCAGTCATCCCATCAACAAGGTAACCTGTCAACACACCATTAGGGAAACCTTCAACATAGTGTGCCACAGGGCACTCCCAATTTGTTCTACCGACAAGGTGTCACACTAACACATCAATAGGGTAACCTTTAGTATAAATCATCCCAGCAACAAGGAGTGAACCCTTCTTATACACAACAAGGACCTAACCCACTCTATGTTCAAAACAACTACCAAGGTTCAATACCCCCATTATATCGAACTTATGACAAAAGCATGGTAAGACAACAAGGCCATTACACACAAGAATTGCAAACAAAGGTATTGAAAATAGAGATAGAACTACAACTAGAAGTAGTGGAACAATAGATAACAGGCATCGAGATAGGGAAAACAAAGAAGACCTACACCCTTTAGGAAATATGTGCATTCCCATTTGATCGCTCTATCACTACACTAACTTTTCCAAAAAACTTTAAAATATCCAAGTTTGAAAAGTACAAAGGAAAATGATATCCAGTAGATCACGTACGAGACTTCTTAGTATCATGTATGGAGGTACAAAACAACAATGCTTACCTCATGAGACTCTTTCCACACAACCTTATAGGTCATGCTATGGAGTGGTTTTCCCATCTGTCACCGAGAATTAAAACCTTCAATGACCTATCTAGCAAGTTCATAAGTTTCAAATTCAAAATAGAGCAAGACGTCACCATCACGAATCTATCCATGATCAAATAGAGTCAAGGAGAGTCCTTTACCTCCTACCTACAATGATGGAGGCACAAAGCTAGTCGATGCAAATGGCCCATTCTAGACAAGGAATTGGTAGATATGTTCATCTCAAATGTCCTACCCAAGATTAACTACCAACTCACTATGTTATGTATCATAGAATTTGAAGAAACAATTGAAAAGGGATTACATATTGAGAGCCCCCATTACAAGGGGAGTCCTTAAATTGAACAACTCAAAAGATAGTCCCTCTAGTTCAAACGATAAACCTAAGATCTAGGAAAAGAATAAGAACATTACAAATGATGGAGTGGTTGATTCTAGAGCACTATGGCATGCACAAAACACACCTCAAAGAAAACCGCAGGTGGCACAAATGAGCTATGTTCCACATAACACAAAAAACAACCAACTCACCTATCCCAAGAATAATCAAGTAGTCAACCAACAAACAAATCAAGGAGGGCAACAAAGACAATATGATCAACCCAAGAGGTAGTTCACGGTACTAGGAGAGTCACTTGAAATAGTCATGCATAAACTAGTACAACAAAACCTCATCAAGGTCAATGATCACCCAAACTATGAGGAACCTAGCTTCAAGACACCATGGTATAACGAGAAAGGCATGTGAATTCCATAAAATCAAAGGACACATAACTAACAATTGCATGAGACTCAAACACACATCCAAGACTTGATAGAAAAAGGAGAAGTAGATGTCGAACATCATCCTGGAAACAAGGACCTTCAAATATGCATCAACCCAATCCAAAACCACACTAAAATAAATGATAAAGGAAAGGACCAGGATTATCATAATGCTAACTGTACCTACGGGGATACAGTTTTAGGAACCCTCTCTCAAGCTGATGACAATAGGGAAAATGTAGTGACTATATGAAGTGGAGACAACAATTGCAATGTAACATCAAGGGAGAGTTACAATACAAGGAGCCCCACCAAAACCTACAACTAAGTCATCAAATGACTACAACATTGTGGAACAACTGACCAAAACTCCTACCCTAATCTCAATCCTAGAGTTGTTAAAACTATCACCCACATATAGGGAAATACTTGAAAAAGCATTGGAAGCGTTTGTCCCTAACGACCTTGATCCAAATTAGTTGCAAGCCATGGTTGGAAAAATCAAAGCCAAAAATCATTTAGTCTTTTCCAAAAAAGACCTTCCACTAAAGTCCTTTCACAACCAAGCCCTCTACATAGATGTTGGTGTCCACAAGAACATGGTAAAGAGAGTGTTGATAGATAATGGTGTAGGTATAAACATCTATACCTTAAAATTCATCAAAAAGTTGGGGTATTTTGATGACATGATAGATAAAGCAAGGAGAATTACTATAAGGGCCTATGATGACCTTTAAATGAATTCTAAAGGAACAGGCACACTACCAGTGCAGATAGGACCAGCCACCATGGAAACCACATGTCAAGTACTTGACCTTGAATTTCCATATAACCTACTCTTGGGATGCCCTTGGATTCACACATTACAAGCAGTCCCTTCCACCTTCCACAAATGCCTAAATTGTCCACACGAAGGAAAAGAGTGACCTTATATGTTGATCCTGAGCCATTCCATTTTTGTGCAAAGTTAGAAGAAGAGTATAATAAGATCCACCACATAGCTAGCAACGACATAGCCTTCCATTCATTCTCATATGTTGACCCTTCCATGCTACCATCAAACTCAATCAAGATCACATCAAGTGAGAAACCAAAAACAGAAACCAAGGTTCAAGTACTTGACTGGGGTAATGAGAATTACCACTTTAACCAAGAATTTTGTATTGGTATGCTCCCACAAACACCTAAAATCTATGGAGTTCTGAAAGAGATCAATCCTACTCAGACAATACAAATGATATCCAAACCCATGATCTTCACCAAGTGGGGGTACATGAAGGATGAAGAAATATTCAAAGAGGACTTCTCATCCATGATTTACAAGGAGGACCGAAAAGAACCAAAAAAGCCACAACCCATTCTAATTGATCCTATCAATAAAGGTTATCAATTAGCTAAACAAATAGGGTATCAAGGAATAGGTGGCCTTGGGATACACAAATAGGGCTGATGGGAGCTTATCATAGTGGAACAAAGAAAGAAAAATATGGGACTAGGTTATAAGCCAAAAGATGTGGTTACTCCAAAAATCGGATGAACCTCTTTTAAGAAACAAGAAAGTTCTGCTAACGTTAAGGCACTAGATATCTACCATATCATGGACAACGATTTACTCGTCAAAGAATTATTCAAAATTTTTAGCATTAATAGGTCCCCTCTCCAATATATCAAAACCATTCCCAATATCTATTACCATTCTAGAATGGACTCTAACGAATATGAATGGTATTCTCCTTCATTCGCCACCAGAAATGATTCCCACACTTCTAGAAATGATGACCTAGGAACCTAGTAGGAAAAAGATACTAGAGCCATACTAACCCTTTCCACAACTTCTAGAAATGATGACCTAGGCACCTAGTGGGAAAAAGATACTAGATCCATACTAACCCTTTCCACAACCTCTATAATATTTATGGATAATGATGATAGCTTACCCCTCTGCTACCCACAACTGATAGATTGGGACCAACAACAAAATACACCTATTCTAAATCAAGTCCAAAATGATGAGGAAATCACAAAGTTCATGGGACTTCAAATAGACATACCAATAGGAGATCACAAAGGAGGGTTCGTCATGGAACTCAAATAGAATGCATACTTTGGTAGAGAGATTGAATCCTCTAGTCCCAAAAATGAAAGAGAAAACATAAAAATAAACATGTGATCCCATAGAGAAAACCATAGTGTGGCTCTATCGGATCTAGAAAAGAAGGAAATAAAGGACGCATCTAATAGTGAAAACCTCCCCAAAGCACTCGAGGATGTAGGGTTCAATCTCCCTATATCAAAATATCAATAAAGATTGACGCTCCTAGTAGAAGAACCATAGTCCATAAATTTCGGCACAACATAGGACCCAAAAATAACATACCATGTGGCATCACTTCATCATGAAGAGAAAGAAAACTTCACAACATTCATCAATAGTAGGAAGATAAACTTTGCATGGACCTATGTGGACATGTCGGGACTAGATCCAACACTAGTGGTACATCATTAGCCATCTTCCCTAGAGCAAAGCCTATCAAGAAAAAACTCAGAAAAATGCATCCTCAAATAGCATTACTGGTAAAGGTAGAGCTAAAGAAACTAATAGATGTGGGTTTTATTAGACCCATTGATTATCCACAATGGATATCAAATCTAGTAGTAGTGTCAAATCCTACTGGGGGCATAAGGATTTGTACAAATTTTAGAGACCTGAACAAGGCCTATCTGAAGGATGACTTTCCATTGCCAAGTATTGACATGACCATGGATCTAACAATAGGGCATGAAATGCTATCCTTAATGGATAGTTTCTCTAGATATAACCAGATCAAAATATCTCCAGATGATCAACACAAAACAACATTTACTTGTGCATCAGGGACCTTTTGCTGGAATGTAATGCCCTTTGGCCTAAAGAACACATGAGCAACATATCAAAGAGAAATGACAACCATATTCCATTACATGCTACACACCATCATGGAATATTATGTGGATGATATTCTAGCAAAGTCCGTCAAAAGGGAATATCACTTGTCAAATATTGCAAGGGTGTTTGATCAGCTTGAACAATATAATTTGAGACTCAACCCTAGGAAGTGTGTGTTTAGAGTAACATCTGGAAAGTTGTTAGGGTACTGATGCAATAAAGGGGTGTTAGATTTCTCAATATATCAAATGAATGATCCTCAAACAATGTTTATAAGAAAGACACATTAACTCTTCATTTGTCAACATCTACTTTAGTCTGCCCTTGTAGCACTCACAACCCAATTTATGCAAATTTTCATCCAAAATTTCAAAATGACTTGCCAATTAAATGAATGATTAAGAAACCCCTTAAGGGCTTACATAACATATCTCAACATCAATAGTGACTCTTTTGGACCAAACAGGAGAACCAATACACCTACTCTGCTCTAGGCTTCTCATTTAGCCCTCTTTTACAAAGGAAGTCCCTCCTTTTCAACTTTCTTTCACAAAAACACATGAAACAATCATAAGACATGTGAAAAAACACCAAAATTCATGATTTGTTTCTATATTTAAGGCTTCTTTAGTATTGTCCCAACAAACCCTCACTTTCAAGCAAAAACACAAGGTTTTTAACGAAAAACACAACTATCAGGATTTCCCAACCAAGCCAATGCTTCAAACACCCCATATATCACCTGTACATACTCAATAAACCTTTACTTGGACAAATCTCTCAACATTTCATCATAACGACCACCTTACAACTCAATTTTCACATAAAACTACTCTGCCCAGCCCTAGGGCATCACTTCCCAACCACCAAACTATCTTATTTTGACTCCTAACCTATTCAAACACCTTACCTAACATGAATCATGCCATTCCTCTGAGTAACAGATCTCACAGTAGGAGGAATGGCTAATTCTTCATTTAAAACCTCAAATTAGACCCTTGTTGGTTTACACAGGCAGTGCCAAGAAAAATAAAGATTTCTTTCACTAAAACTGATTAAAAACCCTTAAAATGATTGAATTTACAAGCTAATACATATCAACACATTATACCACAAGTTTTAGACCAATGAGGACTAGTACGAACCCGTACACAACAAGAATAGATTAGAAAACTTAGGAAATTTGCTTGTAAATGTTTGGAAATCTATTGGAATTCTTCCCAAATGTGATCAACAACTTCAATTCAAGCCTTATGAGGCATTTTATACATTTGCAATTCAAAAAATCCCTAATAGTCATTCAAGGTAGTTGAAGAGGAAGCTAATAGTTTGGAGACATCTATAAAAACATTGTAAAAGGCAAGCAAGGGGGGAGATTTGTATTCTTGAAGAGTTTTTAGTAATAAAATAGCTTGTTTTTAGCATTTTTCTCCTTTGCTCATCGATCACAAGGATTGTATAGAATTTGAGGTCTTGAATCCCATTGTTTTGAGTTGTAAAAGGAATTAGTTTTCATTTCCATTCATTTTTGTAAGGAATCTATCAAATTTATTGCTTGTTTGAGTAGAATCATTTGTGTTAGGTCTGAAACAACATATAAGGTTTGAGAGTCATCTAAAGGATTTTTCCTCCATCCCATAGATGAAGGAGTAGATGATCGATGGGATGGATAGAATAGGATCTTCTTATCTTGTAGACGATGTGTATGCATGACTATTTTTAGGGGAAGGAGATATTTCATAATGCAATCTACTGTTCTATAGAAAATACAAAGTTTTCCTCAAGAAAAGTGTGGCTCCATAATGAAATACGTTGAAAAAGCTTTGTCAACGGTTGAGTGATGGTTCCAAAAGTTTTGGAAGACCAAATAGAAGGTTTTTGGTTCTTTGGTATGAAGGCATGAGCTTGGTAAATGGTAATTTCAATAAACCCTCATTTCTTTGTATCGAAAAGACCTAAAATTAAGGTTTTTAGTGTTTAGCGGGTAAAGGGGCCTCTCAGTCCATAAAGATTGGAGAATCTTGAGTTTTGGGACTTAACTTAAGACTGTTTGTGGATAAATAATGGTTTGGAGTCATTTTAAGGTTGGTTGCTTCACAAAAGTGACCTAATTCAAGGCTATTTCTAGCATACAGTTTAAGGATCTGGTGATTTATTTATAACTAATTACTAAAAGCTTTTGTTATGTTGACATTGACAATAATGGGCTTCTAAAGGTGTATTTGGTTTAGGGGAAACAAGCTGATTTTGAGGATTTTCACCTGATTGAAGTATGGAGACCTAATTGGTAAATAGTGCTTTGATTTCACTGAAAGTAGAGGTTTGATGAGACAGTGTAAAAAGTGGTTATAAATGTTTGAATACTGACCTATTGATGTTGTTAAGGATTTTTATAAGTTTAGATAAGGCGTAGAGAGCAGGTTTGAGGGTTTTGATGAATTGAGCAATGTGAACCTTAGGTGTAACAATGGTGTTTCTCTGCAATGGAGATGGAACTCTGCTAAACAGTGAAAAGGTTGAATGATTGTGATTGAATCTATGTTGTAAAGGATGCCTCAATGCTTGAAAAATGGTTGGAATAAGGTTTTGTGGCTAACTTTTTGATTTGGTGTATGTGGTTTCTATGTGAAAATGGTAATTTGAATGCATGAAATTGGAATCTCTGACAAAATAGAGTTAAGGGTAGTATGAATTTTTTGTTCCTGACAAAATATTATGTTCTAAGGTGTTCATAAGGTCAATATGGGTTGTTTTTCTTAGTTCCATCAAAGGTGACTTTGTATTTTGTGTTTCTTGTGGTGTGTTGGTGCAAAGTTGGGTGAATTGAATGAATTGTGAAATCAGAGTTTGTTGATCAGGGTTTTTTTCTAAATCAGTCAAAGTAATGATGGATAAATGGTATTTGAAATCTGATAATGGTTTGGTTGATTTGGCTTATTGATGCCTTGTGATTTGCAAGTGAAATGTAAGAATTTTTGATGAAAGAATAAAATAATTAAATTCTTTTTCAATTTGATCTTCTCCTAATTCAATTGGGTCAGATGTACCCTGTGTTTGTGTGGTTTGGCAATTGACTCTGCATCAAAGTGGTATCAGAGCTAGCAAGGTTCTGTTGATTGGTTGAATTGATGGTTTGTTGAAGTTGTTGCTGATTGTTGGTTGGTTGCAAGTGCTTGATCCGTCTATGCTGCAAAGAGGAAAGTTTGTGTTGTGTGTTGGCAGAAAAGCTAAGGTCTGTGGTCACCATCCTCCAATGGAGATTAAGCTGGGTAGAAGGTGCAAGGAAAAAGAGTGAGGCATCTTCCAGGATCTGATGTTGGGTAAGATGGATGGTTTGCTGAGTTGGTGTTTGAGTTTGTGTTTGCATGTTGAAGAGAGATGGATATTTTTCTGGGAAAGCACTAGAAGAGTTGAATCCATGTTGAAAATACTCCACTAATGGGAGTAGAAGAGAAACTAGGAAATGAAGACAAGAAGTCAGAGAATGATTGCTGAAGAGAAGAAAAGTGCAAGGACAGTCCCGTGTCCTTTTGAAAGAGAAGATGATGGAGAACCTGAAGAGGAAAGTTGGAAAAAGGAAAGAGAAGACAGAAGAAGATAGAGTTGAAGGAAAAGAATGGAACCAAGACAAAGACAGATGAAGAATTCAAGAGAAAAGAAGAAGAATAGTCCAAGGCAAGTTGAATTTGTTTTGCAGGTACAAAGAAGGTTGATATGTTTCCAAGGGACTTGGAAAATTTTGTTGGTTGGTTGTATGGTGGAGGAGCACCCTATTCAATGAATGCCTTCAAAAGGCTAATTTGTAAAATTTGTGTATTCAAGTCTAAAATAATGTGTCAAGGACATTTAAAGAATAAATTGAATGTATTCAAGCCATGTAATAGGTCCAAGGTGGTCAAAGAGATGAAAAAATGCAAAACTTGTAATATTGTCAAATATGTAAAAAGAGAAAAAAGAAAGAATATGAAAAGAAAAAGTGGGATTTGAAGGAATAGGTCATTCAAGGTAGTTACTAGTTTGGAAACATCTATAAAAACATTGTAAAAGGCGAGCGAGGGGGAAGATTTGTATTCTTGAAGAGTTTTTAGGAATAAAATACCCTGTTTTTAACATTTTTCTCCTTTGTTCACTGATCACAAGGATTGTACAGAAGTTGAGGTCTTGAATTGCATTCTTTTGAGTTGTAAAAGGAATTAGTTTTCATTTCCATTCATTTTTATAAGGAAGCTATCAAATGTATTGCTTGTTTGAGTAGAATCATTTGTGTTCGGTCTAAAACAACATATAAGGTTTGAGTCATCTAAAGGATTTTTCCTCCATCCCATCGATGAAGGAGTAGATGACCGATGGGATGAATAGAATAGGATCTTTTTATCTTGTAGATGTTGTGTATGCATGAATATTTGCAGGGGAAGGAGATATTTCATAATGCAATCTATTGTCCTACAAAAAATACAGAGTTTTCCTTAAGAAAAGTGTGGCTCCATAATGAAATATGTTGAAAAAGGTTTGTCAACAATTGAGTGATGGTTCCAATAGTTTGGGTAGATTAAATAGAAGGTGTTTGGTGCTTTGGTACGAAGGCATGAGCTTGGTAAATGGTAATTTCAATAAACCCTCATTTCTTTGTATTGAAAAGACCTAAAATTAAGGGTTTTAGTGTTTACTGGGTAAAGGGGCCTCTCAGTCCATAAATATTGGAGAATCTTGAGTTTTGGGACTTAACTTAGGATTTTTTGTGGATAAATAATGGTTTGGAGTCATTTTAGGGTCGGTTGCTTCACAAAAGTGACCTAATTCAAGGCTATTTCCAGCATATAGTCTAAGGATCTGGTGATTTCTTTAGAACTAATTACTGAAATATTTTGTTATGTTGATGTTGAAAAAATTTAGCTTCTAAATGTGTATTTGGTTTAGGGGAAACAAGTTGAGTTTGAGGATTTTCACCCGATTGAAGTATGGAGACCTAATTGGTAAATAGTGCTTTGATTTCACTGAAAGTAGAGATTTGATGAGACAGTGTAAAAAGTGGTTATAAATGTTTGAATACTGACCTATTGATGTTTTTAATGATGTTTCTAAGTTTAGATAAGGTGTAGAGAGCAGGTTTGAGGGTTTTGATGAATTGAGCAATGTGAACCTTAGGTGTAACAATGGTGTTTCTCTGCAATGGAGATGGAACTCTACTAAACAGTGAAAAGGCTGAATGATTGTGATTGAATCTATGTTGTAAAGGATGCCCAAATTCTTGAACAATGGTTGGAATAAGGTTTTGTGGCTAACTTTTTGATTTGGTGTATGTGGTTTCTATGTGAAAATGGTAATTTGAATGCATGAAATTGTAATCTCTGACAAAACAGAGTTAAGGGCAGTATGAATTTTTTGTTCTTGACAAAAGATGGTGTTCTAAGGTGTTCATAAGGTTAGTATGGGTTTTTGTTCTTAGTTCCATCAAAGGTGACTTTGTATTTTGTGTTTCTTGTGGTGTGTTGGTGCAAAGTTGGGTGAATTGAATGAATTGTGAAATCAGAGTTTGTTGATCAGGGTTTTGTTCTAAATTAGTCAAAGTAATGATGGATAAATGGTATTTGAAATCTGATAATGGTCTGGTTGATTTGGTTTATTGATGCCTTGTGATTTGCAAGTGAAATGTAAGAATTTTTGATGAAAGAATAAAGCAATTTAGATACTTTTTCAATTTGATCTTGTCCTAATTCAATTGGGTTAGATGTACCCTATGTTTGTGTGGTTTGGAAATTGACTCTGCATCACACTCAACATGGCTCTGGAGTAGGTGTTCTATTTCTCACACTATAGGGAGATAGTATACCCAAGGCCTACATGATCACTTTACCATGCACAAACAATATATCAGAATATGAAGCTCTTATCACAGGGCTCAAAATGGCTATTGAATGAAGAATAAAAGAGCTACAGGTCTTTGAAGATTCTCAACTAGTGATTAGATAGGTGAATGATGAGTACCAAACAAAAGACAATAAGTTGATACCGTATAAAAGTATTGTGGACATATTCAAGGAATACTTTGTCACAATAACCCTTGAACAAGTTCCTCAGATCAACAACAGAGTTGTCGATGCAATGTCAACCATAGGCTCACTGCTTGATATTCCACAAAATGTTCCTAAGTATGAGTACCTCATAGAAAAATTGCTCATAATTGCATTCAACATCCCAAAATTAGAACTGGTATGTGTTGTTGTTGGTCCTAACTCCTCATGGTACCAAGACACCTTTGACTACATCTAGCACGATATCATGTCACTTGACCTAACAACCACTCAAAAGAAAACCTGCACCCGTAGAACTTACCGCTTTACAATCCTAGGAGATACCCTATACCATCATAGTATAGATGGTATGTTACTTTGGTGTCTTAATGCAGAAGAAGAGAAAACAACCTTACAAGTGTTACACGAAGGTATTTGTGGGTCCTGTGTGGTCGATTTTGTGAGCATTAAATATGTAAAAACAAAATGAATCAATCACACCAATAAGACATTATATCAAACATAATATTAAAGTAATAAAGATTGCAAACTCAGTATCCTGTTATCGATGTTGTCCTATCGTCCTCTATCTTCAGTATTTTCATTGATTCCAACTGGCTCTCAGATTGTATGTTGGGCTCAATGAACAGTCCTCCTAAAGAACGAGATTGAATATGAAATGCATGTAATGCTTAAGCTAAGACATGATTGCTGAAAATGAAAGACTATTGATAGATGCTATGAATAATAAAACTAGAATGCTATAATGTTAGAATGCAATTAATCTCTAATTACTTTGATATGTGTTGTGTAACCCTTGCTTGGATTGGCTGTGCTATTTATAGAGTTTTTCAAAATCTTCTGATTGGTTGATATGATCAACGATTGTGAAAATTTATGGCAGATCGAACGATTGAGGATGGATAAGACTGAAGAAAAACAGAAGAAAGTAGAAAGCAAGATTTGTTTTCTTTTTTTCTGTAAAAGAGGTAAGATAAGATGATGAAGATGATTTGTTAAAAATCATCTTTTTGTGAGAGTATGGAAATATTTTTGAAGAAGATAAATAATGAATTATTGAGTTCAATTATTTATTTATGGGTGACACAGAGGTTTTTCTTAAAATAGAATATTTACCCTAGATTTGAAGAATAATGGAAGATTTCATAATTAAATAGAATATTTAACCATGATTCTGAAAAGATATGGAAGATATTCAATTAAATAAAGATATTTAATTAAACCTTTAAGAAATGGTGTGTTAATGAAATTAATTAAATAATATATTTAATTAACCAGAAGGAAGATTTAAAAAGAAATATTTAAATTTAATTAAATAAAAAAGACTTAATTAAATTCAAAAAGTGATAATTAATTAAAATAAATAAAATGTATTTATTTAATTAATCAAGTTGAAATTTGAATGTGAAATAATTAAATAAAAATTGATTTATTTAATTATCATAGAAGAATAAATTGAATGAACAATATAATTAAATTAATTAAATTTAATTATGTAGAAGACTTTAGAGAAATTAATTAAATAATAAATATTTAATTAAATGCCAGGATTAATCAGATATGACCAATTTTATGCATCTACATTTTCCCCCTCTTTGAAGTGATGTGTGAAACACATTGCTTCAAAAAAAATATTCCCGCTTTTGATATTTGTTGTGTTTGACTTTGGCCCTTTTCTGAAAAATATGCCCCTGACCTGATTCTGATATGTTTCCGATCGAAAAATGTTGCTAGTGTTAATGATGCCCCCTCGGGAGGTAAATCACTGATGATTATGAGTTTTTGATAATATAACAAATGATGAGATTTTGATGTTGATTTGAATTTAGTGATTTAGCTCTCGAAAAATGATGTATAAGGATGCCCCAGTGTGAAAATAAAGTTCAAGTTAGTTAAAAAAAGATAAAAATGTTACAAAACTCACCTTTAGTTGACCTTTAAAAGGTAAAAAGGAGAAAAGGACAAATCATTTGCACTTTTTGACTTTGAGAATCCTGTAGCTCTGATAGTGACCTGGCGAAATGGAGATTTCATATCACCGTCATAGATTCGAGCAGTCCCATTGATACCAGAGGCCAGCTGCGTATGGACCACCGGTGAGTCAACCCAACTTTGTATGCTTTCAAAATTTTCTATTTGAAGTGAATTTTTCCTATTTTTCACAGATTTTAGGTTTTAAATTTTCGTTTTAGCGCTTTTAGAAAAGTTATAGCGCTTTCGATAACTGTTTGAGCGCTTTCGATGAGAAGAGTAGTGCATATAGGATAGATTTAGCATGTTTAGCGTAGAAACCAGTTTAGCACATTTGATAAAAAGAGGAGCACATATAGGATGCTATTTGAAAAATTAGGGTTATAGTGCATCTAGGAAAAATAGTAGCGCATATAGGGTTAGCACGCATTTAGGAAAAATAGTAGCGCATAGGTGTAGAGTTCTAGTGCTTAGAGGGAAATAGTGCATAGAGGAAATTTTTGAGCGCATCCAAGGCAAAGAACGACGCATTTGGGTTTTAGCGCATCCCGAATACAGAATAGCGCATATGAGTTTTAGCGCATAGAGTCCACAGATTAGCGCATCTGTTAAAAAGAGACAAAATGTGTGATTTGATGAAATTGAAGAAAAATGATGATGTATATTGCTTCCTTGGTCAATAGATAGAGAAATTGTCTTGTCATAATGTTGATATCTGATAAATAATTTGATAACTTTGTTTTCAAAATAGAAATCAAAGAGTAGATAGCTAATAACTTTGTTTCCCCTGTATGAAAAACAAAGATTAGATGATTGATAGGATTGCTGATAAATTTGCTTTTTGCGATAGAAAACAAATAGTAGATAATTGATTGATTTATGATAAATTTGCTTTCTGCAATAGAAAACAAATAGTAGATGATTTGATTGATTTCTGATAAATTTGATTTCTGCGATAGAAAACAAATAGTAGATGATTGATTGCTTGCTGATAAATTTGCTTTCTGTGATAGAAAACAAATAGTAGATGATTGATTGCTTTCTGGTAAATTTGCTTTCTGCGATAGAAAACAAATAGTAGATGATTGATTGCTTTCTAATAAATTTTCTTTCTACGATAGAAAACAAATAGCAATGGAGGATATGATATTCAGATAGATAGATTATGCTTTGATATTGGTCATAGATAGATATGAGTCAGATTGATTTTGTTTGATTGAGATTGAATCATTGATATGATGCTGATTGACTGATTTTATGATAACCAAAAATAGGAGGTTTTCAAAAACCTCCAGATTAGGGAGCATCACTCGGCAGGGTGGGATAGGATAGTCGAGTTGACACCAGACGAGGTAGCATTGATAGGGACATGCGGATTGAGACCTTTGTTGGCCATGCCTCTGATTCGGGTCAACAAGGGACTGTTAACCACATTGGCAGAGAGGTGGCATTCGAACCACAACACCTTTCATTTGCCGACTGGTGAGGTGACTGTGACTCCAAAGGATGTGTACAGGATTCTTGGTATTCCCGTGGTTGGTGCTCTTGTGTTCTATGATCACAAGGAGCTCGGTGGTACAGATGCACTAAGGAAAGTGTTTGGTGATGCGCAGATAGTAGGATATTGGGTGCCATGGGCTGACTTCAGAGGATATCCAACCTTGCCTGCAATTTTAGGTGCATTCATTGGAGGTCTCCTTTGTCTGGATCGCCAGTCAAAGGGACTATCAGTGGGATGGGGGAGGATCCTAGAGTAGATGTTGCTACAACCATGGAGATATGCCTGGGGGAGCTGTATGTTAGCTCACCTATATCATGATTTACATCAGGTGGTATACATGGGTGCATCTAGTTTGTCATGCGGCATGACACTACTGTAGATCTGGGCATGGGAGCATCTTGTCGTGACGAGACCAATGTGCCCCAGAGTGAGGCCACTAGGTAGACCTTATGTGTATGCATATACGATGTTCCTTGTCCAACCCAAGCTGAGCAAGGAATATTACTGGAGACGGTGCCTGGATGATCTTGATGCAGTGATATGGCGACCCTACCTAGATTGCGAGCCATGGGATATGAATCACCTGGATATTCCATTTGTAGGTATTCTGCAATTTTTGATAGGACGTACTCCATTTATTATTGAGAGGTTTTTGGCCATGTGAGTACAACGATAGTTTGGATTCACTCAGGGTATGCCTCAGGGAGTTGCTCACTATGCGCGGAGCAAGGATGAGGTAGGATGGGGACCTGGTATTTCATACTAGATAGCTTATATAGAGTATATGGCTCTAGCGCTCGAGGCATGGGATGACAAGCGAGATATTGTTGATGCTGGTATGTCCGATGAGTACTCAGTATATTATCACACACATCCCTTTCCACAGTTTACCGGTCCCGATGAGCCAAAATCCATTTTGCTGGTACCTCAGCCAGGGGTAGGGAGACATGAGGATGTGGTTGGTGGTGAGAAGGTGGCGGTTGGAGGAGAGGAGGAGGAGAAGGATAGCTATGATGGGGATGATGGGGATGACGACGAAGATGAGGGACAGAGGCTAGTGAGGCCGAGGCCAGATATGTTGAGTGGTATCCATATCATGCGGAGGTCGAGGACTGGGATTGGGTGGAGGATAGTGATCATAGTTGGTTCCTTGTCACAACAGGGACAAATAGATACCCTACAGGCCTAGGTGCAGACATTGCAGGGACAACAGGTGTAGTTGTAGAGTCAGTTGGTGCAGGCATAGTGATTGGTCGCACAGCTATAGGCACAGGCACATGCACATCCCCCTACCCCAGACCCATAGTTAGCCCAGTTGATTGCAGAGAGAGATTCCTTGAGACGAAGGGCGGTAGAGGCCGAGGGTGTTGCACAGAGGCTGATGGGCACCGTGGAGAGTGCATCTTTACGAGAGGCCATTGCAGAGGGCTTCGAGATGGCGAGAGAGGTGGAGTATTACTAGGTCAGATACGAGGAGTTGTGTCCTCCTGAGCACAGAGTGCCTTTCCCATGGTCCCATACTAGGACCAGGAGCAGGACATAGACAGGTACACAGAGCCTAGGGGTTACCGGTCCTCGATGGGATCCAGATGTAGGGACGAGTGGCCGACCACCATCCGTGAGACCAACTCCATTAGGGGGTTCCACCAGCCAGCCGTGATGTATGCAGGATATTATGTGATGTATCTTATATTCTTTGGAGCCTGTACATTGATTTTTGATCATATCTCATGTATCTTTTTTAGACATTTCAATGTCATGGACTATTGGACATTTGTATGTATTTTTGATGAGCGATGTTATGCAGTGGCGATGAGTTTTGAGGATGTATTGCATTTGATATGATGATATGAGATGGATATGCATTTATGCCTTTACTTATGTGATATGGATTTTTGATATATGATCTACTGACAAACATGATTTGCAGGATGATGTGATATGATTATGATATGATGATGTGCGATATGATGTATACTAATGATCTTATGTAGGTGGATGATGATGGTAAAAATGCCATGTGTCAAGATGATATGATATGATATGAATTATGAATGATGTGGAAATGTAATGTTTGTGTTTTTGAATGTCCAAAATGCTATAAATGATGATGATGTGATGTGATGATGTTGCCATATGATATGTAATATGAATCAAATGTTGTATAAATGGTATTTGAAAATGAGAAAAGATGTGAATGATAAATGATGACATGTATGCTATGAAATGTAATGAATATGAAAAGGATTTAATGAAATGATAAACTGAGGTATAATGATATGAAATGTAATGAAAATAAGATGATATGGAAATGTAATGATGAAATGAAAATGAAATAAACATGTGATGTAATAATATGAAATGTAATGAAAATGATATGATATGGAAAATGCAATGATGAAATGAAAATGAAATAACATGTGATGTAATAATATGAAATGTAATGAAAATGATATGATATGGAAAATGCAATGATGAAATGAAAATGAAATAACAGGTGATGTAATAATATAAAATGTAATGAAAATGATATGATATGGAAAATGCAATGATGAAATGAAAATGAAATGTAATGAAAGAAGATGATAAAATAGAGGGAAATGTAATGGTAAAATAAAATGAATTATGAAGTGACCTAAGATGATAAAATGATAATTATATGAATAATAAGGATATGATAATGATGAGAAAATGATGTGAGTAATGTGAAAAATAATGAAATAATGATAGGATGGAAAATGCAATGTAATGACATGAAAGAATGAAATGGAAAATGATATGAAATGAAATTGAATGACATGATATGCCATGTAATGTTATAAAATGGGATGATAAAAGGAATGGAATGATATGATATGTGATGATGAAATGTAATGATTTTAAATGAGATGATGTGCAATGGTATGAAAGGATAAAATGTAAAATGAAAATGATAGATAGGATAATAATGAAAAATAAATGAATGATACAAAATGATAAAGAATCAGAATGGTACGAGAATGAAACTGAGATGATAAAATTGAGAATGTCCTATGATATGCAATGAAATGAAATGAAATATGAAATGATAATGCATCATGAAGGATACATACATGGGAAAGGATCCCAATGATGGGTGTTTAAACTATATGATATGCAAAAGACCGAGATGAAATGATAATGAAATGAGGATGAAACAAATGTCCAAATGTCCTCCACATATAATCTAAAGAGACATGACAACCGTTGATTTATCTGTTCAGCTTTGTTTGAAACTTTGATGCGAATCCAGTATGCAAAATATATACATTGATCTAAATGAAATGCAACTACATAAAACCAACTGTTCATTGATCCTTCGGGTAGCTTTATTGAATCATCATAGAGCCTTATAAAATGTTGGAACTATGTACAAGCATCAAAGAGGAGATTAGCATCAATGATGACCTGAGTGCCACTTTCATGATTTTTGATATAGCAAGCGAACACAAGCATCAAGGTATAATTGAACCAAGATGACCTGAGCGTTTCTTGCATAAACAGAAAAAGACTAACCACCTTTTGATGCAAATGTGGAACTATCGTTAATGATATGCTTTGGAAATCATGTTTCACGACATATTTGCATCAAATCATTAGTTAACTTCAAGACAACAGACAAAGAAAAATCATCCTCCTTCCTTGCCACTCTAGTTCAGTACATCATTGAGTGTGCTCTAGAGAGATGATAAAAAAAATCAAACAACCATTTGTTCAAAATGTAAAACTGATATTCCAATCATTATTCAGATTTTAGATCATCTAGATATGAGTCATGATATGGTATTGTGCTAAAAAGCCGTTGTGATATGGATCGATGATCGAATACTTGTTCATGTGTTTTGATTGTTTGTTCGCAAGACTAAGTTCTATATCGTTGCCGAGCTACTTTGGTAGATCTTGAAAGTTGGTTGCCCCATAGTATGTCAATGTTTTGCCCCCAGTATTTGACACAACTTGTTGAAATGAATATGTACAATACTCAAGCCATGGTAAGACATTATCGCTCTAAGAAAATGATGGTGATATGATAATGGTATGACCCTAAGATGTAGGAAAGATGCATGAAATGAAAGCCTAGTGCAAAACGTGAACTAATAGATGGAGAGCTACAAATAGCGTCTGTTTGCCAGATTTTCGCTATTTATTTTTATTGCATTTTTATTTTCCTACTAAGATGCCTGTTTGCTAGGTTTTCACCAGGGTAATCATTTTTTCAGGACTTTTTCTATTGTTTTTGTATTTCTTCAGGACTTTGTCTGCTATTTTTATGTTTTTCTTCAGGACTTTTACTGTTGTTGTTGTATTTCTTCAGGACTTTTTCTACTGTTTTTAGATTTCTTCAGGACTTTTTCTGTTGTTTTTATGTATTTCTTCAGGACTTTTTTTTGCTGTTTTTGGATTTCTTCAGGACTTTTTCTGCTATTTTTGTATTTCTTCAGGACTTTTTTTGCTATTTTTGTATTTCTTCAGGACTTTTTCTACTGTTTTTATGTATTTCTTCAGGACTTTTTTTTGCTGTTTTTGGATTTCTTCAGGACTTTTTTTGTTGTTTTTGTATTTCTTCAGGACTTTTTCTGCTATTTTTGTATTTCTTCAGGACTTTTTCTACTGTTTTTGTATTTCTTCAGGACTTTTTCTGCTGTTTTTATATTTTTTTGGATTTCTTTTAGATGATGATGACTACTTTAGACATAATACTTTTTCAGGTGCATGCTATTGATGGGTTCGTCAAACAGGTCCCCTTCTAGCGTTGACAACTTGTATGCTCCTGAGCCATATACTGCTATGAACACGTACGGACCCAGTCAATTAGGTTCAAACTTTCCTTTCTTTTCTTTGTCTTGCTGATTACGTGGGTTCTCTTTTAGAACAAGATCACCAACCTGAAAGGTACGTGGTTTGACTCTGTGATTATAGCTGTGAGACATCATTTTTTGATAGGCTTTCAAATGATCAGCTACTCGTTGTCTCTTTTCATCAAGAAGTTCCAGTTCTTGGAGTCGGGAAACTCTGTATTCATCATTTGTTATGAGACCTTTCAGTGATACTCTGAGTGATAGAATCTCAACTTCTAAAGGTAGGATGGCTTCTGCTCCATAAACAAGAGCAAATGGCGTTGCGCCTGTTGGCATTCAGATACTAGTTTGGTAAGCCCATAATGCGGGATTGAGTTGAACGTGCCAATCTTTCCCTGCATCATTCACAATCTTCTTTAATATTTTCAATATTTTTTTTATTTGAGGCCTCTACTTGGCCATTCCCTTGTGGATAATAAGGTGTTGAGTATATGTGTTGAATATGGAATCTCTCACAAAGTTCGTCAACATCTTGATTCTTGAATGGTCGTCCATTATCTGTGATGATGGAGTTGGGAATGCCATATCGATAGATGAGATAGTTGAGTATGAATGATGAGATTTGTTTGCCAGTGACCTTAGTGAGAGGGACTGCCTCAATCCATTTGGTAAAATACTCTGTCGCTGTGATGATGAACTTGTGTCCATTCGAGGATGAAGGATGAATCTTGCCAACTAAATCTAATCCCCATATAGAGAATGGCCAGGTTGGTGCAAACGGTTGTAGTTCCTCTGCTGGTGCATAAATTAGATTTCCATGTATCTGACATTTAGAGCACTTTGTTACAAAAGTGAATGATTCCCTCTCCATTGTATGCCAGTAGTAACCCATTCTAATCAATTTCTTGGATAAGGCTAGTCCACTTGAATGAGTACCACAAACGCCACCATGAACTTCTTGTAAAGCCTTATCAGATATGTCACGTTCAAGACATCGAAGTAAAGTACCATCAAGACCGTGATGATAGAGAGTGTCAGTGATAAGGGTATAGTGAGAGGATTGGCGGATAAAATTATGTTTTTGGTTACGGGATAAGTCAAGTGGTAAGATGTCATCTTTTAGGTAGGAATAAATCTTGCCATACCAAGGTGAATTGGATCCTACTAAGTGGCAAATGATTTGGCTTTCAGGTGTGTCATAAGTAGGTGTAAATGATTGTTCCACCAGAAATTCGTAACGAGCTTGAGTTTCTGGGAGTTGTAACAATGAAGTGATTGTGGCCATAGCGTCAGCTGCCTTGTTATCAAGCCTTGGAATTTGAATGAACTTGATGTCTACAAATTATTTCTTGAAATCGTCAACCATTTTCTTATATGGAAAAAATTTGTCATCTTTGGTCTGATAGTCATCATTGATTTGGTTAATGACTAACTGTGAGTCACCATAGACTTGCAATTCTATGATTCTCCATTCCAATGTTATTTTGAGCCTAGTGATTAAAGCTTCATATTCGACTATGTTATTAGTACATGGAAACATTAGCTGATATGACCGTGGAATGGTATTTCCTTGAGGGGTAACAAAGAGTATGCCTGCCCCTGATCCGTGTTGAGTAAATGAGCCATCAAAATATAATGACCAAGGTTTCTTTGATTTTGCTGTGAAGACATCAGCATCTGGAAATTCAATGTGCATGGGATGTTCTGCTTGTAGGGGTGCTTCAGCTAGTTGGTCAGCAATAGCTTGTCCTTTGATTGCTTTGCAATCAATATAATGGATATCGAACTTGCTTAAGATCATGACCCGTTTTTCTAATCTTCCTGTTAACGTGGCCTTGCTTAATAGATATTTGAGTGGATCAATCTTTGCAA
Source organism: Sequoia sempervirens (assembly GCA_007258455.2). Lineage (NCBI taxonomy): Eukaryota > Viridiplantae > Streptophyta > Pinopsida > Cupressales > Cupressaceae > Sequoia > Sequoia sempervirens. The sequence goes on from VDFB02000015.1 coordinate 25,960,585, forward strand.
CAAGATTGATTGTATGAGTCAAAATGTAGTGTCAAAAATTCTGAGGCAAAGACCATAGCTAGGAAATCCTTCTCAATGAAAGTGTAGTTGAGTTCATGACCTGTTAATGTCCGGCTGATATAGTAGATTGCATGTTCTTTTCTTGTAGAGTCTTCTTGTGCTAACAATGCCCCCAAAGATGTCTCTGTGGCAGCAATGTATAAGATGAGTAGTTTGTCTAGATTTGATGGTATCAGAACTGGTGGGTTCATTAAATACTGCTTGATTTGTTGAAAGGCCATTTCACACTTATCATCCCACTTGAAAGGAACATTCTTATGTAGTAGATGTGTGAAAGGTAGACATTTACATGCTAGTTGTGCAATGAATTGAAGTCATCCCTGTAGTGATCTCAATTGACTGATATTCCTTGGTGGAGGCATTTCCATGATCGCTTGTACCTTGGCGGGATCTACTTCAATTCCTTTTGCTGAAACTATGTATCCCAAGAGTTTTCTAGATGTGACTCTGAAAACACATTTCTTAGGGTTGAGGCGTACTTTGAACTTCTCCAACCTTGCAAATATTTTAGATAATATCTCGAGATGTCCTTCTCTTGTGTATGATTTCGCTAGTATGTCATCGACATAGTCTTCCATGAATGTGTGCATCATGTCATGAAAAATTGTAGTCATAGCTCTTTGGTATGTAGCCCCAACATTCTTTAAACCAAAAGGCATGACGTTCCAACAGTAAGTCCCCCAGGGACATGTGAAAGCTGTTTTGACCTGGTCTTCAGGTGCAATCTTGATTTGGTTATAACCAGAAAAACCATCCATTAGTGAATACATGGAATGACCAACCGTTAGATCAACTATAGTATCAATGCTTAGAAGAGGAAAATCATCCTTAGGGCATGCCTTATTAAGATCTCTGAAATCTGTGCACACTCGAACACTTTTGTCAGGCTTGGATACAGGAACAATGTTGGAGATCCATTTTGCATAGTCAATTGATCTTATAAATCCCACATCAAGGAGTTTCTTAAGTTCTTCTTTAACTAGTAGTGCCACATGAGGATACATCTTTCTAAGATTTTGTTTCACAGGCTTAACTCCTGGTTTAATAGACAAGTGATGCATTATAAGATTAGGATCAAGACCTGGCATATCTACATAAGGTCAAGAAAAATTGACTTGATTTGCTCCGAGAAATTCCATGAACTCTGGTAATTCTTTATCTGTCATTGATGCTGCTAATTGTAGAATCCTCGGTTTCTCTATAGTTTCAAGATTAACCGCCTTTGTAGGTTCAATCAAAATAGGTGATCTCTCATGATAGTGCTCTGGGAGAGTGTTAAGCATCCCATCATCTGGTGCCTTAAAAAGGTTTTCACCATCTGATATGCTCTTTGTTTTATCTTTTGTTTGATCTAACACTGCCAAATTCTAGTTTTCACCATTAGATCTTTCTTTTTTATTTTTATTTTTACAGCTAGGAAACTTGACACTCTCCTGACTAAGGATCTCATGCCGAAAATTTCTAGTGGAACAATCATTTACATCATCTGTGGAAAGGAAGTTTACAATAGATTCGTTAATTGGAAACATAGGTATATCGGGAGGTTCAAATAGATCCCAGTTAATGAGATCGTGATGTATTAGCGATAGCGGGTCATTAGGTTGTGTGAAATCGGCTATGGTTATGGTCATAACGGTGGTGTCTATAGGATTCGAGGTATGAGGTAGATCAATGATGGTATTGTCCTCACGATAGTCTTGTTCGATTAAATCTGACTCGGTATCACTAGAATCATAGTCGCGTTGTAGTTCAGATTCATGTAGTTGGGTCTCTGAACCTTCTCCTTTGATTAGAGTAGGCATATACTTGCATATCACATCAATCTGTTTATCCCTCCAGAATTCATCATTATGGATGGTATCCCATTTGTATTCTCCAGAGTCTGTGTCAGAGTTATTATCGACGAAATTCTGAATTGCTGCTAAGCATGCTTCCTTTGGATCAGATCTTTCTTGCAATGTGAGCACGGTATTATTCAATTGCTTGGATGTTGTTTCCTTTGAGATAGTATCATAGACTAGTCTTGTTTTATCTTTTACAGCAAGTCCTGGAGGATCAATAGGCTCAACTACTCCTTTTCTTTTTCTGATAGGACCATTACCCTCATAGCCCATCTTTTGCATGATTGAGTATCCCTTACCATATTTATCAGTTGGTAACTTGATATTAAGAACTGTTTCATCTTCATCTTCATCTCTATAGATCCATTTTAGCATTTCGCTATCCTCAGGATCTTCCATCGGGAATTTCTCCTTGATAAATTATCCATTGAATTTTTTGATTGGTTCTACTGCTGATTGTGTTGACGTTGACACTACAGATATTTGATGGTGTATGATAGAAGGTTATCCATGTGACTAAGGTGATGTAGGAAGAATAGCCAGACAGAGAGAATATTCTCCTACGCCATTATCCTTGAACCGTAATTGCTTGTCAAAGGTTTTGGTTAGTTGACTGATTTGTGTGTCAACTTTTGGAGAAGTGCTAGTAGTCGCTTCTCGATTGTTAGGAACCAAAGTGTCTTGACTAGCTTTGATTGTAGCACAAGTTTGACTGTGAGAATTGGCGGCCGATATCGTGATCTCCTATCCGTCATAAGGAAATTTAAGACACTGATGATATGTAGATGGTACAACTTGCATGTCGTGGATCCAAGGATGACCCAACATGATATTGTATGCGAGATCACAGTCTAATTATTGATAGAAAGTATTTTTGATAATGGGTCCCACTCTGATTGGTAGCATGATTAAACCCTTGGATGCTCTTTCCTCATCATCATAGGCTTTAATGGTAATCTTTCTTCTGGGATCAGTGGAATCCTCAGAAAATCGTAAAGCCCGAATTAATTTCATGGTACATATGTTTAAACTAGCGCCTCCATCTATTAGAACTCGTCTGACACAAAACTTGTGGACCATGACTTCTAAGTATAATGATGAATTATGGGGATGTGTCATGGAAAAATCATCTTTTTCAGAAAATGAAAGGCATGTGGGTGAGGATAAATGTCCCACCATGGCTTGAAATTTATCCACATTTAGATCATCGGATATAGTTGTTTCAATGAGGGCTTTGTCTAGAATTTCTTTGTGCATCGGGGAAATCTTCAGAAGTTCCAAGATAGAGATCTGGGAAATTTTTTTTCCAAGTTGATTGATTAAATCATATTGATGTGACAGCAGTGGCACAATGGATTTTGAAGGAGCGCCTTTTATGACAACTTTAGCTTGTGCCCTTGTTGTTACGTTAACTTCTCGATACTCCATTTTCTCTTTGACTTTTATAACATTAACTCACTCGTCATCAGTGTAGATATGATTGATTATATGCTCATCGACATTATTCACATTCTTTCCAGAAGACTCACCCTTTTGATAGTTGGGCAAAGGATTTCAAAATGCTTGGTGGTCTTCATTTGATTGTTGGTTCCCTTCTATTGTGACAATGTCTTTGTCGATTAAATCTTGAATAGCGTTCTTCAAAGCTTGGCAACTATTTGTACGATGGCCTTTACACCTATGATATTCACAATAGTATGCATCATTCCATGATGGTGGCTTCACACTAGGTTTGAAGTTATGTTGAGGTGGTAGGGTAATAACGTTCTTTGCCATTAAGTCTTTAAGAGCATATTCCAGAGATTGCTCCAATGGAGTGAAAGTTCTTCTGTTGGAGAAGAATGAAGATTGTTGTGTATTTGTGTTCACTGTATTTCCTAAAGAATTGTTATTGTTGTTTCCACGATACCCTTGATTGTTGGTATTATTCTTATTTGGAACAAAAGTTGGATTTTGGTTATTCCTCGGAGGAGGGGAGTTGTTTCCCTTATTTGTAACCGAGTTGACATTATTGTAGTTGTTGTTGCGAGGAACACTAAGAACAATTGGCTTAGCTAAGACATGATGTGCATCCACAACACCATCATTCACCACATTCTTGTTGCGAGTCCAAAATCTAGATTTGTCATTGTGGTGATTTGAGGAGCTAGGATTGTCTTTGTCAAGTTTGATTATCCCTCTCTAGACTACTGCATTTTCAATCGTGATGCATTTTCAATCATTTTTTGAAAAGAGGGAGGACAATGAAGATTTAGACGATAACTCATCTCTTGATCCAAGCTATTTATGAATGTAGTGATCTTTTCCTTTTCAAGAACATGACATGGATATGTGGCGAACAATCTTCTCCATCTCTGAAGAAATGTGACGAACAATTCACCAGGTTTTTTCTTGGCATTGCATAGATCAATCATTGTGATTTGGTGTTGTATTTTATAGGAATATTGAGAGATGAACTCGTTGATCAATTCCTCAAATGTTTTGATAGGCGGTGTGATTTTTGATAACCATTCCATAGATTGGCTTCCAAGACTTTGTGGGAACAAACGCATTAAGTATGTATCCTCATGAGCAAATTATAAAGTCATGTTTCGAAAGTCTCTAATATGGTCAATGGGATCCGATTTTCGGTTATAACAATCAAATTTTGGAATTTCACAATGCTTAGGAAATGGAATCATGTTGAGATGTCGATCAAAAGGATATGGACAAATATCATCAAGAGCGTAGGTCTTTGTTGTAGTTCCCCCTTCTAGAACTTTAATTTTCCCTTCTAATGTTTTAACATATTGAGTCAAGGCATTAAGACCAGATAAGGGTGTTTCATCAGGATTACTCTTTATGTTCTTAGTATTAAAGTCATGAGGTAGTTTAGCTCCTTTATCGGCTAGAAATAGGAAATGTTTTTATTTGTCTCATTCTATGAGCCTTTCCACTACTCTGAGAAATTTTGGATCTTGTTCGGCTTCTTTAAGGTGTCCTTCTTCTTGTTCATCTTCACTATCCTCAGGGTTTTTTCTCAGATCTCTATCGGAAGTAAATGGATTCTTTTCTCCTTCAGTCATGTTGTCCTCAAAGAGGGGATTTTGACTCACGCTATAAAGGGGATCACTATTTTCACCTTCTTCTTGAGTTGTTGATGTATGATCTTCTTGTTGAATATCCTCCTTTAGTTTATTGTATTGTGATCGTGTAAAAATAGGCATATGATTTCAAGATGTTCTCCTTAACTTAGATCATAGTTTGATGAGTGCAATCAATGATGATATTTTAATCTGATAAGATGAAAATCTTATGATATGATTAAAACTGTGTTTCCTAATTCGTGGTTGTGGCTTCCAATGATGAAGGATGTCATAATCCTATTGGGGGAAGTTGAATCGAGAATTTAGAAGTTTGCGATGGAAAGTGCACTTGTAGGATTTGATCTCTGTTTTCGAAGAATGATCAATATATCAAATAACCTATTTCAACTCACTGAAGTATTTAACTAGGATGTGTTGAATATTTGATAGAAGGTTGTGGTATGTGGTTGAAACCAAGAGGCTGATTGTGATTATGTTGTTCAGAGAGGGATCTTCTTTGAAAATAGGCTCGTGAATCTAGAGGGTCCACAACGTATTCGTCAATAAATCCTCTGACAAAATCTTGATATCTATGGAGAAATTTGCGATAATGGAGCAAGACGTGTTGACTCTTGTATAAAAACTTCCTTCGTTGTAAACTTTTCTTGTAGCCTAGAGTTTTCTTGGGTTTCCTGATCCTATTGGTAATTGACTTCTTAACAAACTTGGTAGATTTCCACTCCCTAAGCATGAGAGAAAATATGCTACTGGACCAGGAATGTTATAAACTCAGATCTGTCCAAAAACAATGATTTGGAAAAAATGACAGATGCACTTTTCTTTTGTCTATATGCGCTTCAGAAACAGGGATATGTGCCTGAGAAATGGTCAAATGTGCTTCAATATGTCCCAGATGCGCTACTCTATATCCTATATGCGCTTCAAAAATGTTTTGACAGTGACCCAAAAAAACTGTTGGCAGAATACTCAGTCTTTGCGCTAAAACAAACTCCAAATGCGCTGAAACAGACCCTAAAGGCGTTGTTTTAACTAGTGAATGCACTAGAACAGTCCTTATATGCACCGGAATATACCCTAGATGTGCTAAAATAGGTTTTTCAAAGTAACTTTTTTGAATAGTTTATGAGCAATTTCAGCTAAAATTTGACGTGTTCATTTTGGATGATCTTTTATCTGAATTAATGTGATTGAAAACACAACAAACACCTTGAAAACAATTTTTTTTAAGTCCTATACTAAACATCAAGTGTATGATCAAAATGTTTTTCAAAAATTATTTTCATAGGTTTTACACATGACATATAGTTCAAGCAGATTCACTCTTAGTACTCAGGTAGGTCATCATAATAATCAACAATCCACATCTTAGAATTGTGTTGACTCACACAGTCGTGTCACCCCCGAAGGGGCGCCCGTGTTTTTGTCTTTTCCAGGCGCATACTCAAAGTGACGGAAGTGGATACCGAATCCCCTGAGCAAACGATCCTTGGTAGTTATATGGTGAGTATCTTGGGGGTAGATTCTTCCCTCCCCTGCACTGTGATTATTATGATGTTCGGAAACTGACTTTGGCTGGATACTACACTAGGTTCGTAGTAAGGGTTTCCATTCGGTGTGGAAATAATAAACTCCCTTAGGAGACCTCCCAACCTTTATAACAAAGGCTTTGGGGATGGTTATCTTGTACACTACCGACAAAAGATGATTTCTCTTGATTTTCTTTAAATTTTATAGTGGGGCGGAATAGCCTCGCTTTGGCTTGAACCCACTTGAGTCGTTCCTCTTGGGTGAGTACTTTTTCCCACAAGAGCAAGCCATCTAAAGGATGTAATAAAGCAGTAAAATTGCATGAATGTAAAAGGCGAGTCTAGTATTCTGGTCACCCAGTTAAGGGGAGAGCATAGACCTATTGCCACAAACACAGTAGACACTATTCTTTTTAAAAGCCCAAATCACAATGATCTAAACTATGTGAAGATTTTTCTTCACAGAAAGCATGGGATTCATTTTAACTACAAAATCAGTGTGTGGTGACTATCCTAGATTGCTTTATTTTAAATCCATGTCTATCCTAGGGTTGCTTCCTTTTAAAACCAGCTGTGAATATCCTAGATTGGTTCTTTTTAAGCCAGAAAAAGGTTTTGTCTGCGGAAGGCGTCAGACTTAGAAACCTGTTTAGTTACAACCTGTATGCACCAAAAGATCACCTGTATGCGCCACAAAAACAAGTAAATGCACCAAAACAGATAGTAAATGCACTACAGAAAGTCCTAAATGCGCTGCTAAAAATCCTAAATGCGCTAAAATAGAATGCAACTAATTTTTTTTTTTTTGTTTTTCAGAAATTTTAACAAACTAAGTCAAGCATATGCGCCCTTTTGTTCTGTAGATGCACCGAAGCAGTTCTTGGATGCGTCACAACAGTCCTTGGATGTGCCGAAATACCTACAAAAGCGCTGAAAGAAGCCATGAATGCACTTTAAAAACCTGCGGATGCGCTTAAAAAATCGTCGTATGCACTAAAACGAAATTTTTTGTCAAAAATCCAAATTCCCGAATGCGAGATCTGTCAGAAAACCTGCAAGTAGATGTTAAAAATGGGGCAATGCCCCACAATGGGTGCCAATAATGTGTGGTTGATTTTGTGAGCATTAAATATGTAAAAACAAAATGAATCAATCACACCAATAAGACATTATATCAAACAAAATATTAAAGTAATAAAGATTGCAAACTCAATATCCTATTATCAATTTTGTCCAATCGTCCTCTATCTTTAGTATTTTCATTGATTCCAGCTGGCTCTTAGATTGTATGTTGGGCTCAATGAACAGTCCTCCTAAAGAACGAGATTGAATATGAAATGCATGTAATGCTTAAGCTAAGACATGATTGCTGAAAATGAAAGACTATTGATAGATGCTATGAATAATAAAACTAGAATGCTATAATGCTAGAATGCAATTAATCTCTAATTACTCTGATATGTGTTGTGTAACCCTTGCTTGGATTGGTTGTGCTATTTATAGAGTTTTTCAAAAGCTTTTGATTGGTTGATATGATCAACGATTGTGAAAATTCTTGGCAGATCGAATGGTTGAGGATGGATAAGACTGAAGAAAAATAGAAGAAAGCAGAAAGCAAGTTTGTTTTCTTTTTTTCTGTAAAAGAGGTAAGATAAGATGATGAAGATGATTTGTTAAAAATCATCTTTTTGTGAGAGTATGGAAATATTTTTGAAGAAGATAAATAATGAATTATTGAATTCAATTATTTATTTATGGGTGAAACAGAGGTTTTTCTCAAAATAGAATATTTACCCTAGATTTGAAGAATAATGGAAGATTTCATAATTAAATAGAATATTTAATCATGATTCTTAAAAGATATGGAAGATATTCAATTAAATAAAGATATTTAATTAAACCTTTAAGAAATGGTGTGTTAATGAAATTAATTAAATAATATATTTAATTAACCAGAAGGAAGATTTAAAAAGAAATATTTAAATTTAATTAAATAAAAAAGACTTAATTAAATTCAAAAAGTGATAATTAATTAAAATAAATAAAATGTATTTATTTAATTAATCAAGTTGACATTTGAATGTGAAATAATTAAATAAAAATTGATTTATTTAATTATCATAGAAGAATAAATTGAATGAACAATATAATTAAATTAAATCATATGTAGAAGACTTTAGAGAAATTAATTACATAATAAATATTTAATTAAATGCCAGGATTAATCAGATATGACCAATTTTATGCATCTACAGGTCCCACTCTAGCGGACCTAATGGGAATGCATTCAGTATTCTATAAAGTGTCACCAATGCTAGCAAAATAGTGGCCTTGTTCATGCACCATCACAGGAGTTGAGACCCATCAAAACACCATGGCCTTTCTCGCAATGGGGATTAGAACTGGTAGGTAAGATTTCTCCAACTTCATCTAATGGGCACAAGTTCATTATCATAGTGACAAAGTATTTCACTAAATGGATAGAGGCAATTCCATTGACCTATATCACCAAAAAATAGATATCAAAATTCATTTTGAATTATTTGATTTGTAGGTATGGAATTCCCCAAACGATAATAATAGACAATGGAACCCCATTGAAAAATTAGGACATCCAAGAACTTTGCTCCCAATTTTTTGTCTAGCATAGATTTTCCACGCCCTACTACCTCCAATGAAATGGTCAGTTTGAGGTGTCTAATAAAACCATATTGAATTTATACTAAAAAAGACTGTTAATGAAGTCAGTTGTGATTGGCATTTGTAGCTAAACCTAGCCCTATGTGCCTAACGAACCAAAATCCAAACACCTACATGTGCCACACCATTTTCCTTGGTCTACGGATCAGAGGTTGTCTTACCTATTGAGGTTGAAATCCCCTCATTGTGAATCTAATTAAAAGGCATGATTAGCAATGAAGAATACTGAGTATCCAGGCTAAACGAATTAGAGCTCCTAGATGAAAGGAATTTGAGTGCATTAAACCACCTTCAGGTTTATCAAAATCGACTCAAATGAAGCTATGATAAGAAAATCAAAGACAAAAACTTTCAAATTTGTGACTTGGTCCTCAAGGAGAATTAGAAGGTACAAATGAATCAGGATGGCAAAGGAAAATTTAAACCCAACTAGTTAGGCCCATTTGTCTTCACAACAAGCTATGGTTTTGGCGCTTATCATTTGGCTATTCCTGAAGGAGAACCCTTAGCTGAACCACTAAATAGCAGCCACCTCAAGAAGTTATACAAATGAAACACATCAGAATACCCCAGGAAAAATGGTAAAAATCCAAAAAAATGGAAAGAAGATAAAAAGTACAAAAACTCAAAAAAGAAAGAAAAATAGTAAAGAGAAATAAAACATTCCTTGAGTGAAAACCACCTTGTGGCGCTCCTAGAATAGGTACCATAGTGAAAATTTGACAAAAAGTGCTATGTTTGATTAAGACTCACATCATTATCTATCTATACTATCCAAAACATTCACCCATCCATTTCATAATAAAACATGTATCCAACCATGGCTTGTTACTGATTGAGGAAAGTTGTCTTGTCTTCAACTGAGGGAAACTTCCTGAAGCTGGTCGTGGATTAGATCTTGGAACATCCTATCATGGTCAAAAACAAAAAAAATCAAAAACATTTGAAAAACAATAAAGTACAAAAATTATGCAAAAAGATATCCAGAAAACAACAAAAAAAAAAACAATAAAAAAACATCCAAAAAATACAAAATCCAAAAATAGTAAAAAATACGAAATCCAAAAACATTCACAAAATAGAAAATATAAAAAACATTCAAACCAAGAAAACTATGAACCTCTACATGTACAATGTAGGCAATCTTATTTTTGATGAGCCCCTGAGGCCCTAGGTTAGTCCCTTGAAAACAATAAAAACATCATAAAACTCAAAAAATCAAAAGGACCTACCATGTCATCACCATCCACAATAAAATTTTCACCCATAATAAACAAATCATCACACTCACCCTTTGAAAAGACAAATAAACAAACAAAGCAAACATCAAAAACTAGAACCTTCAAGCAAAACAATCACAAAGATTTGATAGCAAAACATACACATACAAGGACAAAGTATCAACTACCTATCTTTTAACAGTTCACCAACAACATCTTGAGATATTCCTTAATGGATCCGTTCCTATGACAGACATGATCAACAATGGATAATAGTCCTGAAACCTCAAACAGATATGGCAAGTGATACTGAAAATTTGTTTTTATCTTTTTATAGTCTTTTCTTAATGATTTATTTCATTGACTCATTCCTAGGATCTCTGGAGGATGTTCATTAGGATTTAGAGAAGAAGGAATGGGGACAATTGAGAGTCATTTCGATTTGTTGTTTGTAAGATATTTTTGTGAGATTACCATGGCGAATACTTGCTTTATTGAGTGTATGAAAATTTATTTTGAAGCATTTCATGAAGCAGTGGCATATTAGGTGCTTAATACCTCTTGTGTTACTGGTCTGACATGTTTTAACATAACCAAACCATATACTTTAAAAAAAAAATTCGTATGTTTGGTATGAACAAGAATATTCTTTGTATGTAGAGTCAAAGTCCACGCAATGGATACAAAGTCACCTTGGTCATTAATACCCTAGTGCATTGTATCTGTTTGCTACATCAAATAGGATTTTTCAAACTACGAAGCCTCCAAGCAAAAGCAATACTCATCAAATGCTAACAACATCAAATTTCTATCCATCATCAAATATTTCTTCTAACATCCATCCTACATCACAATATCATTACTACCATATCCATCTTGCATCCACAATATCATCAATATATGTCATGATGATCATAAACACAATGAAAACATCATGTATCATGAATAGACAACATATATCCATCATATATCAACATTATATAAACATCATATATCAAATGATATATTGATCATCCATAATAAACCATCATATGATATAAACTATGATCCATCCATCCACATCATATGCATACATTAGAAAAGTACAAAAACATATATAAACATACATCATCATACATCGTCATCCATGATAATCACATAACACATAATTAAGGCCAAATCGAAGAAGGTATATATCATATATATCATCATAAAAAAAGGGATAATGTCATAGTACACCATCATCATGGAAACAAGTGTGATAGGATATATATGAGGCCTCATCTGGATCAAGGAATATATATACAAAAATAATGTTTGCAATATGTCTCTAAATAGACATCATAAAGATCAAGTACATACATCACACTGCCTGATAGAAAGGAGAGGAATCTATAGACTAGGCTACGAAGCACTATTTGGATTTGATTGTCTAACAAAATGACTAGCTAACTCAACACCATCGCCTGCAACATTAGGCTCTCTGAATCATGGTTGTCATTGTGCTCTAGGAACAAAGGCATCATAGAGAGTCTGATAGTATGTAGCCCTTTGTAACAACTGATCCCACTCTACACAAAGGGTATCACACTCTGCTTTGAGAGTATCTCCGTTGTAATCACCTATAACTAATCCTCTACAATATGTCATTTCCTGCTCTCACTGTCTCACTCTGCCTCAATCTATCCCTCTCATCACTCATGGTAGCAACCTAAGCCTCCATGGTCACCAAACTACCTCTACATCCCTCATGGATTTCATTTGTGCTAATAATATTGCTCCATCTCCCATGGAGGAGGGGCCTGGAACCTATCCCTGAGCTTGAGGCATCTGATCACCTTGACCACCCTATGCTCCATCCTGTCAGACTCGACCAAGTTGCTTGGCTAGAACCTCAATACGATGCCACTCTCCACACCAACTTGTAATGCCTACTCTGCCAACTGTGAGATCACTGCCAGGATCTGTGATTCTCAATGACACATGTCATGCCCACCACTGATCAAAATCAGAAGTAGTATGAGGATCTTCTAAACCCATTGGCCAATCCCATCCGACTGGGGAAAGTGCTCTGAAAGTAGCAATGACAACATCTCTATCAACCAAATGACCCCATACCCATACCTCTCTAGTGGTTCGACCATACCAAGCCTTATATGTATCGGGAAACTAACCCTGTCTCTCTCTAAATTGCCTGCATACTCTATTAGGTAAATATCACTCTAGGAGAGAGTGAGAGTGACCAATCAACCATCTGGTCTACCAATAGTACACTAGCTACTCTAGATCTTCCAGCCATGCATCACAATCCATATAATTCCTCCAAAAAGAACTTGGCATGTCATCAAACACACGACGCTAGTATGAAAGATCGCCAAGCAAGGTGTAATGTAAAAATTCTCCATAATGATAGCAGTACAAATCACCATCAGTATGATCTTGTATACCATTAGGCCACATCACTACAATATGCTCCCAATCCCATACATGTAAAAGAGATACACCTACAGAAATGGATTTCTCACCCCGATATGCAACCACATACATATCTCTGTAGAGGTGGGCGAGAAGACAGAGACCCCATGCATATCTGGTCCCATGCTCAAACATACCCTCAATACAAATACCCCATCCAACCGAGAATTGATGACCTCTCCTATCAGGAACAACTAGACCAAAATCAAACCACAAAGAACAAGGGAAATAAGATATGCACTACCAACAAACTTTGATAAATCAGTCTCAAACTAGCAAACCTCCAAGTGTCTCACACCAAGCACACGTCTAATGGTGCGGGTACCCCGTTAAACATGGTATGTAACAAGCTCACCATGGATAGGAATGTGGAGGATCCTCCACACATCCTCGAGGGTAATGGTGGCCTCTCATGTAGGAAAATGGAATGAAGAAGTCTCTGAATGCCACTGCTCCACGAACGTGGTCATCATCATTGTGTGATATCGGATGGGAGGCATGTAACAAATATGACATAACCTGACCACATCTAGAAAATATCGCTCTAAAACATCAAAGCTAGCAATTGGATTAAATAGGTATTAGGTTCATTGCTCCCTCGACTACATTGATTTAAGGACCACCTGCATTCATTTCAACCCATGATGTTAGGGTTTTGCTCTAAACACGCAAAACAAAACAAAAAGAATGAAGAAACTTAGTTTCTAAAAAAGTCAAAAGCGAGCAAAACTAAGCAAAAGTGATCAAATTTCAAACAAAAGCAAAGAAAAAAGTCAAAAGTGAGGAAAATTTTGCAAAAGCACAAAATTTTATCAAAAGTGCAAATTTAACATAAAGGCACTGAAAATGAAGTAGAGCATACAAAAGTGAAAAAATAGAGCAAAAGCGCATTTCAAAAGTGAAACATCAAGTCAAAGGCACAAAATAATTTCAAGTACATAGAAATAGAGCAAGAGCGAGGTTCTTAAAATGACAAAAGTGCTAAAATTGATGCAAGTGTGCTTAAACCCTAAAAATATTTCTTTTGACTGGTTTGACTTTGTTCATGAATTACAAGAACATGAGAGGATGAAAATGAGAAGTGAGAGGGTACCAAACTCTCGAACCAAGTCTAAACAATGCAGGGCTCCTTGAATCCTAGGCATTTCTCCTCGACAATTGACAAAATGGGAAATCCAGAGACAAGAATCCACTATAGGATCAAAGTGCAAATGAGGTAATTAGAACCCTAATTACCTATTTTAACCCTCAAAATCCCTAATTTTAACCTACGAAACCCTAATTTTAACTTAGGGAACCTTCCTACATTCAAATTAGGACTTCTTGGGAACATTGGAACAAGAAATGAGGGACCTATATACCTAATTTTTGTCCTCTCCACAGCTAAACCGAAATAGAACAGTGTCGTGAGCCTGACCTCAAAATCAAAATTTTCAACCAACCACTCGAGGAAGTAGCATAGAGTCCTACCATCATTTCAATGACCACCAGGGCACAGTGGGGCATAATTATTTTTTCAAAATCTTGATCTTAACATATAATATTTGAAACAAAGCAACCTGTACTTTGTATCAAAGAGGGGCAAAATGTAGACATGTAAATTTGACCTAACACCTATCACACACCCTAAATGACATTTTCACATCATCGACATCATTATCATCAAACATCACTGAATTTCACATCAATTACATCCAAAACCCTAATTTCCCCTATTAATTGAATAATACAACATTATTTAATTAATTCACTTTTTATCAAATTCAACTAATTAAATAAATTACATTTATTTAATAAATTCCTAATCCAACTTTATTTCATCTTGATTAGTTAACTAACACCAATTATTTAATTGTGTCACTAAATCACTTTATTCCCCTAAGTCGATTGAATTATTAAATCATAATAATTTAATTACTCACTTTCCTTCCAAAATTTGAATAATTTGAATAAACTATTCAAAACATCATCAAAAATCAAATCAAACTAATGCAACTTTGTTTGCAAAAGTCAAACTTGATTTTCACATTCAACTCCAAAATGAATGAATGAATTAAATCAATTAATTAATCATTCTCAACCACTTTCCTGATTGAGTAAATTATGATCCCCTGATTTCTCAATCTATTCTTGATTGATCAATCTATATTTTTGACTAATCAATCTATCTCTCAATCCCACAAATTATTCAATCTATTTCTTCAATCACACAAATTGTGCAATCTATTTTGAACAAATTATTCATGTCTAAATCCTCTCAACATCTCTTAACCATCGATCTTGATTCAACATTGTTTAATCCTAATTGTCCATTTCAAATCACAAATTCTATGTAAAAAACCTCTTTCCTCACAAAAAAGGATCGAAGAATCAACTCATTTGCACAACGAAGTACTACCAATATTCCTAATCACCATTGATAAAGCTTCAACATATCTTCGATCAACCAACATGCAATGCATCAAAAGCTTCTCAAATGCTACAATGGATGCTTCGTAGTGATACGAACAACCCGACATCAGGAAAATGCAATCTAACATAGGATGGTAAGATTGTATCATGTTGAATTCTTGTTTATTGTTTTATTTCAATAATGTTTTTAATTCCTTAGCTTCATAATTGCATTTCGTGAGTGAAGGAATAGATCTAGGATTAGTGTTTTTGATTTAGATTAGATTCTATTTCATTTACATTTCTCTTGTTTTTTTTGTTATGATTTTCTCCCTCACATAAACTCTAATGTCTAGTAAATAAGCAATAAATTGTGAATAAATATTAGAGTTCACCCATATCTATCTATACTTCTACAAATTCATAGTTTAGAACCACCTTGATAGCTAATCTTGTCCATCTGGTGTGTATGTTGAAATTTTTCTAAGTCGTTGGCTATTACTTGTACCTACCTGAATGTTGATTGTTGTCTAAGGTTGGTTAGAAAAATTGGTGTGTACATACATTTTTTATTTTATTTTTGAACTAGAGATTTGATTGAAATTGTGATGAACTTCATCAGTAATATCGGTTGAATTTATAGAAAATTTTAGCTATACATCCCATTGTGGTGAAGTGCCAACTGATAATTAAAACATTTAATGTAAAAGATATTACACAATCTGATCATGGATCTTCATAATGTTATCATACCTCAATTTACATGTTTAAATATAAAACTATGCTTAAGTCCCATATGAGATAAATATTTCTTATCATTCAGGAAGGAATACCCGTGCGATTTTGTGTTCTTTTCCAAGAATTCAAACAAAATAATTGTTGTTTCTAAAAGAGGAATTTAATTTAGTCAGATGGATAGTTAAATTCACATTGGAAAGGTATGTAATTGTGGGTAGGGAAATTGAATATTGAGCCAATTTTTGCATTCACACTTTGAGGCATGTAATTAATTATGTGGGAAATGCTAAATCAACCATTAATTCTTAATAATTTGCAATGAATTAAGTGTGTTTCACTTTGAGTTAAGGTGTACAGGCGAAATTAATAAGGCATTGTAGGTTATCATAAATCTTAATCATTTAAATAGAGGAGGTATTTCATCTCTTTTCCTTTTGAGATATGACACGCCTTAGATTTGTGGGAGTTAATGTGTTAGGTGCATTTAAAAAGGGTTATAATTGGTTTCAAATTATAGTGTTTCCATGTGTGATTCATTAAATAAATTGAGAATTTTAATGTTGGCATATAAGAAAAGGTGAATTATTTAGGATAGGTTGGACCAATAGCATCATAGGAAAATAAGTTTTCTTAAATTCGAGACATATTGGTAAATTGCACATAATGCAATGTGTTTTGTTCCGGTAATAATGCTTCCAAAACCTTTAGCAAAAATCATTTAATAGGAAAAGGGATCTAGACCCTAAAACACACTTCTTCCAATATGAAACATGGGGGGACTAAAAATGATCACAATACCCACTTGGCTACAAAACCTCAATGCAAGAGCTAGAATGGTGGATCATGGTTTTATCCTCTATGGTGGGATGATGTTGATATGATTAATTGATTATTAATTGACTAAATTTTATGATGCAATGATATTCCTAGGTTATGTATGAAAATACAACAAATTGTTGAGATTTTTTGATGTAGAATAGGGGTGGAAACCTTCTCACAATGTCAAACAAAAGAACATTGGATCAACTTCAAAACAAATTTCAAAGAACTCATCAAAATTAACCTTTTGAGTATGCTTCCCTTGTAGCATAGGCAACCTGGTTTAAGAGATTTTCCACTAATATTTTCCAAAACACTTCACAGACGAAATGGAGAATCATATACCCTTTTCAGGGTTATACAACATACATGAAAATCCACATCAACTCTTTTGGACCAAGTCAGAGATTCAATAACATGCCACCGCCTAGGGCTAGTAAATTAGCCCACTTTTGCAAAGAAAGTGTTCTCTAAACACCTGATCTTCTTAAAAACACCACAAATAGTCATTAATTATGATGCAAAACCACAAATTCCGTGGTCATTTTTCCCATACAAGGCCATTACCCAGCTACCCCATGAAACCCTCCTTAAACATGCAAAAAACAAGGGTTTTGATGGAATTCACAATTCCAAAGCTTCCCAAATCCAACCAATGATCCAAACACCTCCTAATACCCTTGCACAAACTTAAAAAACACTCACAAGGACATTAACCTCATTATTTTTCAAAACCTCTACCTTAGTTTCTCTTTTTCATGTCAAAATCCACATTTCCCAGCCTAGGGCATCACCTCCCGGCCCTATAAACACCTTGTTTCTATGTCAAAATCCACATTTCCCAGCCTAGGGCATCACCTCCATAAACACCTAAGATTCCAATAAAGCATGGGAACCTAAAACAACATGGTATAGGCCTTTCCTCTGAATCACAGGTCACCACAGTAGGAGGAAAGGCTCCATTCTTAAATAAAGTGAAAACCTAGACCTTGTTGGCCTATTGTAGGAAGTGCAAGAAAAGAGGAATTTACTTCAACAAAAATCAATAGGAGGCCCTCAAAACAATTAAAAAAAAGAATATTGTCACCTGTTACCACACCATTATGTGAGTTGTGGACCAAATAGAGTCCTTGTTGGCCTTACATAGTCAAGAAAACTCAAGAAAAATACTAAAAATCACAGATTTGACATTGAAACAGAGCATATACTCCTCAAAAATGTATTCATTAACCCTTCATTTGGGCTTGCAATATGTTCTTATACATTTTTCAACTTCAACCAACCCCTCCAATGTGAATAAATTCCCTTAACAACTTTTTATACTCTAATGACTTCTAAATTGCATTCTTTTTGTAAATGTTGCTCTTGACAACATTTTACAACTTTTACAATCTTCTCCTAATTGACCTCCTAAGACACTAAACACCCCCAAATACATATTATATGATCTTTTAGACCTTATTAGGATGACCTTACATTGAAAAGAAACATTACATCCACCTAAACCTCATTTTTCATCATATTTTGCAACTTCCTCGTTGCTTATTGATTAAAAGACTTTCAAATTGACCCTTTGAACCTTCAAGACTCAATTTTCTTTGATCACAAGGTGTAGGTACCCCTACACCATACACCCCCCCATAGAAAAAACTCTTGTCCCAAGAGTTGTAGTGTGCTCCATGCCTCAACATTGCTGCTCCATGCATCTTGAGACCTGTTGTCAACTTCCTCCTTATCCCTGGATCAAAACTTGATGTCATCTCAGTCTTTAGACTTGCAAACAAACAATCATTAGCCATACCTTTATCTGTCACCTTCTTTGTTTTATTTATACACTTGTATCTCCCTATCATTCCTTGCATACTCTGCCTTTCCCTCTATGTGATCAGACTTGTGTTTCTTTGTTCATTTTGTTCTTTTCTCATTGTCTTCAGACCTTCCATACTACCATTATCATGCACCCATGCATTAGCAACCTTATCCACCCCCACACTAGCAAATATCACTTGCTTTGTAGCATTGCACTTACCTATAAGACATACAATGGTCCCAATTATGATTCCATCTTGCTTCACAAACCTTCCCTCAAACATCTTACCCCATTTTCCATGTGCCTTGTAGACTTTTTTCCACTTACCTTAACTATACCAGACTTATATGAAAGTGCATCTTCCACTTTTTATACCACTGGGCTTCTTGCTATCCCTGCATCATGCTTTTGCTCCTTACCTATTTTCCTATCACCATTAACTTGCTCCATACTTGCAAACATTTTTTTTTCACTGTCCTCAAGCCTTAAAGGCTCCTTCTTGCCAAACATCACTACCTTAGACTTTCCCTTATCTCTTCCACCTTCTTGAAAATGAGTTAACTTGAAACTCTTATCATCCTTCTTGATAGTATATGTGTTTTCTCTACTATCATACATAGACCTCCTATCAAATTTCCATGGTCTCCCCAATAGAAAATGGCAACAATCCATTGGTAACAGATCACACAAGACCCTATCTTTGTACTCCCCAATCTGGAAATCTACATAGGCTTGTTCATTTACCACTAAAGTTTGACTATCATTCACCCAAGAAACTTTGTAAGGTGCTACATGAGGTATCTTCTCTAAATTTAATTTTTCTACCATCTCCCTAGACACCATGTTATCCTAAGAATCCGAATCAATAACAACTTGACACACTTTACCTTTGCATTTGCATGAGGTTCTAAAGAGATTCCTTCTTTGGCTCATATCTTCCTCCTTAGGTGCTTGCAACAAGGTTCTTCTCATCACGAGTGCTTCTCCCACCTCTGGGTCTGCAGGTTTGCTTGAACTTTCACACTCTTCCTCTTGGACTAGTTGTGTTCTTCTTTCACTCCTTCTATCACCACTTGAAGTTGAACTTTGGTTTTGAGGACACTTGAAAGATGGGTGTCCAAATTCATTGCACCTATAACACCTCCCTGCAAACTCACTGAAATCTCTCCTTTGTCTAAAGTTTGTCCTTCCACCTCTCCATCCCCCTCTTGCTTGAGGTGCTTTCTCCTTGTTATTATCAACATATTCAAGGTCTTCCTTGGTCTGCCTTAACATTGAAGTAGTTCCTCTACCCCTAGAAGTGTTTCCTCTTCCTCTTGCTGCCTTCTCTTGTCTCCTCTTGAGTTTTTCTTCTGCCCTCATTACCATTTGAAAGCATTGTTCAACTGATTTTGGTGCCAACAATCTGATCTCATCCTGAATGTTATACCTCAAGCCATTCAAGTACCTATAAACCATTTCTTCCTCATCTTCTTCATGTTTAGCTCTTATACATAGCCTATAAAATTCTTCAGTATATGCTTGCACATCTAAATCCTTTTGTCTAATATTTTGTAACCTCTTAAGCAACTGAACATTATAATCACAAGGAAGGAATTTACCTTTCAGTTTGGTCTTCATCCTCTCCCAAGAAGTGATCTTGCTCTTTCCTTGTCTCTCCCTTTCCTCTTGCACAAAATTCCACCACAACAAAGCATGTCCTTTCAGTTTTGTTTTGGCCTTCTTCACCTTATGTCCTTCATCAATGTCTTCACTATCAAAATAGTTTCCATGGCTCCAATCGAATCCAAGAGCTTTTCACTGTCAATTTTTCCTCCATACATAGGAACATTCATTTTTATCCTTCTTCACATCCTTCAAAAGCTTCATCATTCTCACATCATTTGGATCCACCTCCTCTTCTTCGCTAGAGGTCTCTTCCTCTTCAGAATCACTTTCTTCCAAAAGAACCCTACCTTTAGCTTTCATCACAACAATTTCCTACTTCAGGGCTTCTATTTCTTTGTCATGGTTGTCAATCTTCCTTGCAACAACATTCCCCTTAGGAAGAATTTTGATTCCTCCAATTACCTTCTTCTTACACACAAAACTTCAACCTTTTTTGACAAGAGACATACTCCCTTGCTCTGGTACCACTTTGATGTAGAATAGGGGTGGAAACCTTCTCACAATTTTAAACAAAAGAAAATCAGATCAATTTTAAAATAGATCTCAAAGAACTCATCAAAATTCACCTTTTGAGCACGCTTCCCTTGTAGCATAGGCAACCCAGTTTAAGAGCTTTTTCCCTATTTTTTTCCAAAACACTTCACAAAAAAAATGGAGAATCAAATACCCTTTTCAGGGTTATACAACATACATGAAAATCCATATCAACTCTTTTGGACCAAGTTAGGGACTCAATAACGTGCTACTACCTAGGGCTAGTAAATCAGCCCACTTTTGCAAAGAAAGTGTTCTCTAAACACCTGATCTTCTTAAAAACACCACAAAAATCATTAATCATGATGCAAAACCACAAATTTTGTGATCATTTTTCCCATATAAGGCCATTACCCTGCTGCCCCACGAAACCCTCCTTAGACATGCAAAAACCAAGGGTTTTGATGGAATTCACAATTCCAAAGCTTCCCAAATCCATCCAATGATCCACACACCTCCTAATACCCCTGCACAAACTTTACAAACACTCACAAGTTCATTAACTTCATTAGTTTTCAAAACCCCTACCTTAGTTTCTCTTTTTCATGTCAAAATCCACATTTCCCAGCCTAGGGAATCACCTCCCAGCCCTATAAACACCTTGCTAAGATTCCAATAAAGCATGGGAACCTAAAACAACATGGTATAGGCCTTTCCTACAAATCACAGGTCACCATAGTAGGAGGAAAGGATCCATTCTTAAATAAAGTGAAAACCTAGACCCTGGTGGCCTACTACAGGCAGTGCAAGAAAAGAGGAATTTACTTCAACAAAAATCAATAGGAGGCCCTCAAAACAATTGAAAAAAGAACACTATCACCTATTTCCAAACAATTATGTGAGTTGTGGATCAAATAGAGTCCTTGTTGGTCGTACACAGTCAAGAAAACTCAGGAAAAATAATGAAAATCATAGATTTGATGTTGAAATAAAGCATATACTCCTCAAAAATGCATTCATTAACCCTTCATCCGGGCTTGCAATATGTTCTTATACATTTTTAAACTTCAAAAAACCCCTCCAATGTGTATAACTTCCCTTAACAACTTTTTATACTCTAATGACTTCTAAATTGCATTCTTTTTGTAAATGTTGCTCTTGACAACATTTTACAACTTTTACAATCTTCTCCTATTTGACCTCCTAAGACACTAAACATCCCCAAATACATATTATATGATATTTTAGACCTTATTAGGATGACCTTACATTGAAAAGAAACATTACATCCACCTAAACCTCATTTTTCATCATGACATTGATTGACAACTCTTTACATTTCATCATATTTTGCAACTTCCTCGTTGCTTATTGATTAAAAGACTTTCAGATTGACCCTTTGAACCTTCAAGACTCAATTTTCTTTGATCACAAGGTGTAGGTGCCCCTGCACCATTTTTGCAAAACACAAAAATGATAAACAAAAATAGAGTTCAAAATAGTAGAGGTCAGACATAGGAGAACCTAGCATACAAATTTGGGCCTAAAATAGCTAGACAGGGATGTTGGGCACCCTAAACTGGGTAGAAGCTACTCAAGATATGATTTCAATTTCTTGTTGCTCTTGGTTTATGTTCTCTTCTCCTCTAAAATCACTATTATAAATTTCTTTGTCACTAATAAAATCAACTTTCCTTGACTTGATGACTTGTAGGGGGATTGAATGCATGAATACGAAATTAGTGTTCAAATTTTCCTCTAGTTTACTTTGGATTTCTAACTTGCACACATGAGAGAGGGGTAAGGGTTGTGTCATATCTGTTCTTTCCTAAGTCATATTTATACCTCCATAATGGATATAATGATATAAAAAGAGAGCTTACCCTTAATTGGGTAGAGGCTAAATGATAAACAAATGATAAATTGACAATTTTTGTAACTCACCACTCGATATGCATTCTTTGATGGATTAAAGTCATGTACTTGTAGACACGTAAAAATGACCTAACACATATCACACATCCTAAATGACTTTTTTTCATTATCGACATCATTATCATTAATCTAATTGCATTTCACATCATTTACATCATTAAACTCTAGTTTCCTCTATTAATTAAATAATCTTTAATTATTTAATTAATTCACTATTTCATTATTAATTTAACATTATTCCTCTTGATTAATTAAATAAACACAAAATTATTTAATTATGTCGCTAATATACCCTATTTATCTAAATCAATTAAATTATTAAATTATTATCATTTAATAATTTACTTAAATCACTTTATCCTTTTTTAAACTTGAATAATTAAATTAATTATTCAATATCATTCAAAAAGGTCAACAAACAAATACAATTTTATTTTTTAAAGTTGAACATGACTTGCACGTTCATCCCTAAATATTGATTAATTATCCTCACCCTCTTTTCATTGAGAAAATCACGATCACTGATTTCTCACTCTAATTGGTTAACTAACTCATCTATTCTACAATCCCATTGATTTATTCAATCCCATCAACCAATCCCGTTGATTTCTTCAATCCCACTAACCACTCAAATTAAATTTTCCAATCTAAAACCACTAACTCTTCCAATCTATTTCCTCTCAACGGTTCTCAACCGTTGATCAAGATCTTTTACTATGAAATCTTTATCATTCATCTTGAAAAAGGAAATCTATAAAAAAATATTCTACCCTCTCACAAATTATCTAGAATATTCACATCGAAGCGTTGAGCAATTATCTCTTGAGCACATTGAGAGTTATTATCACATTCTAGTTCACCATTATCAACACAAATCAAAGCTTTTGCAACAATAATGGAGGCTTTGTATTGAATCAAGCAATCCGACATCCAAACGTCAATACAAACACAACTCCAACATGGGATGGTATAGCTTTTAAGGTTTTGAATTCAATTTATGTTATCTTTAAGATTACATTTTTTGATTTCGTTATTTTAGAACTTCATTTCATGAGTATGGTTGGAATTTAATCTTGTTTTGAATTGATCTAGTTTAATTCATTTTCTTGCTTTCCTATTTCTTTATTCCCCCTTACAACATTTGGCACGCCTAGTGGGACCTAGGTCCTTAACGTTAATGTTTTCGTGAGTTTATTTGAGCAATTGTAGGATCCAAAACATTGACGTTCTTTTCTAAAATGTTGTTGATCATTTTCACGCAGAAGTTCTAGAACTTTCACATGGTTGCTTTCATGTTCTTACCACAGCTATACTTTTTTCAACCGCTATTGCTCTAAATAGGTACACTATTGACTTTTTCAACCTCTATTGTCTTGCAGGTTTCTAACAAAGTTGATTTTGGAAAGACCACTATTGCACTAAATAGGTCTGTGGTTGCACTTTTTTGGACTGCTATTGCCTTCCAAATATAAAGTCTGCTACTGTCCTGAATATTGTTGCTATTGTTTTTTTTCATTCTGTTTCAATTTGCAAGTATTTTTTTTATTTTTTCAATTTTCCTAACCCTAACATGTGATTGTTTGTTGTGTTTGGGAAGTTTTTAACATTGTTGGTGCAACCCTTGCAGGAGTATGACGTGAGTTTTCATGAGAACAACTAATAGTTTGATTGCAGGGTTGGTGAACGGTCCAAGGCCATTTCAGTTTTAAAAAACTTTCTTAGTTAAAACACATTTCAATTGGTGTTTAAAATTGAACCCACAACTTTCACATTTCAATTGGTGTTTAAAATTGAACAAGGAAACTTTCACATTTTAATTGGTGTTTAAAATTGAACAAGGCAACTTTCACATTTCAATTGGTGTTTAAAATTGAACAAGGCAACTTTCATATTTCACTTTGGTGCTTTTAAAAATGAATAAGGAAAAACTCATATTTCACTTTGGTGCTTAAGAATTGAACAAGGAAACTCACACATTTCAATTGATGTTCCTAAAATTGAATGTTTTTCATTTCGATGTTGGTAAAAGTGAACATAGTTTCATTTGTTGACCCTTTAAGAGGAACAACTTAATTAGAAACATTTCTTTTGGTGTTATAAAATTGAACAAATCAATTTTTATTTTCACATTGTTATATCTTGCTTTAAGTCTAAAACGCTTTGAAATTGGTGTACTTAAAAATTGAATTGATATCTTCACACATTTCAAATTTTGGGACTTAAAAGAAACTGCGATGAATTGTATGCCATGTTCACTATGCTTGGAAAACTAAGTTTGTATCCTCTCCCCTCGCGTCTTTTGATGATCTTGGGTGATGAAAATAACTTTTGGTTTTACATTCATTTTTTTTACAAAGCATTACCTTTAGATCGGGCCTGCCTTGAGATACATCCCACATTAGAGAACTCAAGGTGACTCAAAGTGGTATTTACCTTAGGCCGCTATATAAATCGATCAAGGCTAAACACCAAGATCTAATAGGCGAATACTTGGTTGATAGTGTCATTCAGAATGGGGAGGTACCTTCAAGTATATAGAGCCCCTAGTAGGAGTGGTTAAAGCCTTTAGTGGCTTGTTGGATGATAGCTAGGCACTATCCCCTAAGCAGTGACTAAGAACTTTATAGTAGAAAGCCACCCTTTGCTTGAGATATTCTACTTGGTGACATGGTTTAGTGCAAGAGATGTGCTCCATACTCTAAAGAACTTTACTCACCATAGGAACTCCCTTGAATTGATACAAAAATATCTGGTTTGTATAAGTTACTTGTAGCTTGCTACTTGTAACTTTTCAGGGAGAGGGTGATTGGGTCATCCTTCCACTCCTAGAGGCCCCTATCTATCCATTCTCGAAAGGCTTAAGTGTATACACTATGAAGGGTGTCCCTACCTTACTTTGAAGGAGCTTCCAAGTTTTGGGCCTAAAAGTGTTTCCATTGGCCAATTTGACCTTAGGGATAATATTGCTTGATATGGTTCGATGTTGATACCAGTTTAAACATGGGCTGATTTTGGCCCCTTATCATCAAAGCATTACGATCAATTTTATACACATTTTTTGATTGATGTGCATTATCACTTGTCAAATCTCAGATAAAATTCTCAAAAAAATCAAATCAACCAAACATCAAAATTGTAAACTTGTCCAAACTATTGTTAAAACAAAAAAACTAGAAAAAACTAGAAACATGGCTGCTATTGACATTTTTGTCACTTCTATCATAATTTTTGGCCACTTTTGTCCTAAAAATTAGCCGCTATTAACCTAAGGTTTTCTGCTTTTGAAAAATCTTCCGCTATTGGCTTCACTATTTTTCCAATCAGAGAAATTGTAACAAAGACTTCTTTTGACCAAACCTACAACAGTTGTCCTAAAGTTTCAGCCACAATTGACCTAAACAGGGCCACTTCTGTCAAAATTATTGCTATTGTTTTCTCTGTTACCAGTCACAACTTGAAACAGAGACCACTATTTCTCTAAGTTTGATCATTGTTGTCTTAAATTCCAAATGCTACTATTCTAAATATTACTGCTATTGTCCTATTTTCTGGTGCAAATAAGAAATTGATCCAAAACTGGTTACTCATCCATCTTTTTGAAAAAAAAAAAAATTCAGACCTCCAAACAATTCATATCTGCATCTTTCCATACCCATTTGCAAATCAAAACAATCAACCTAGTTTTAGGCTTCAAATCAAACACAAACGTATATTTTTCCCTTTCTCTCAATTTCTAAGATATTAACATTTTCTTGCAACCTCAAGGCTAGTTCAAGTAGATCCTCAACATATCCTTTAGAAAAATAGAGTAAAATATCGGTCCAAGTATTGTACACTTTGAGTTCCAAAGTTAGCATCATCTCCAAAACATCCACCCAACATAAATCATACTTTAGGGTCCTAAGAATCACAATCCATAGAAAAACATCAACACCTTTGAATAAAAGGTTCTTTTACATCATCTCCATACATCATTCTTTTTAAACAAAAAATACCAAAAAAAAAAAAACTATTCCATTACATAGTTAGTGATCACCAAATCTCCCAAGGTCTTGGAACTTGTTTATGATAACCACAAGATCTCAACACAAGAAAAATATGGAAGCCAACAAAGATAGTTCAAGTGCACCTATGACAAACACCACCAATGAAGAAACCCTACCATGGGGTTACAACCCAAATGACCTTACAACTCCTCAAAGAGAACCCATGTTTAAAGCAAACCAAGATCAACTACCTAGTGAGGAAAAAATACTTCTTAAACATCAAGAGGGAATTGATAGAAAAAACCAACCTCATGATTCTCAAACTTACACCGTAGAAGAAGAGGATAGTGACAAGGAACTTACTGAGGAAAGAATCTTAGAACACTCCCAAAATCCTAAGATGCAAAATCTTATGGACAAGATAATTGGGATAAATGCAAACCAGTATTTCCTTGCACTTGCAAAAAGTGGTGCTAAACTACCCATAGACCTCAGTGTGGACATGCTAAAAGATCCAAATCTCATTCCACTAGGAGATCAAATAGTAGTTAGACAAGTACCAAAACCAATGATAAATCCCAACATACCACCCTTGTTTTCACAAAACAATGATCAAGCTAAAATGAAACCTATGGATAGCCCATTATTTAGGTCACCATCCGAAATTGCATAAGAAATTGTAGCACAACAGTATCAAGGAAATACAACCCAAAACATGCCACAACACAACACAACACTATGCAAAACATAGAAAACCTTCCAATGGACCCAAAAGGTAGAAACCCATTACAAGGGCAATACATGCCACAACATGCCTCATAAATTGACCCTTCCAACAATGTACAATACCCATAGGGAAATTATCACAAAATCCACAATAAGGTGTACCATCAACGAATTACCAAGGTACCCTTCAACAAAATCCAGAACAAGGTGTACCATGAATGCAACACCAAGGTACCCTTCAACACAATCCACAACAACAAGGTCTACCATCAATGTAATACCAAGGTAACCTTTAACAAAATCCACAAGGTGTATCATCAATGCAATACCAAGGTACCCTTCAACACAATCCACAACAAGGTGTACCATCAATGCAATTCCAAGGTACCCTTCAACAAAATCCACAACAAGGTGTACCATCAACACAATACCAAGGTACCCTTCAACACAATCCACAACAACAAGGTGTACCATCAACACAATACCAAGGTACCCTTCAACACAATCCACAAAAACAAGGTGTACCATCAACACAATACCAAGGTACCCTTCAACAAAATCAACAAGGTGTATTGTCAATGCAATACCAAGGTACCCTTCAAAAAAATCCCCAACAAGGTGTACCATCAACACAATACCAAGGTACCCTTCAACAAAATCAACCACAACAAGGTGTGCCACAAATGAACTATCAAGGTACCCTTCCACAACATTCACAACAACAAGGTGTACCACCAATGTAATACCAAGGTACCCTTCAACAACATTCACAACAACAAGGGATACCACAAAAAGGCTACCAAAGTATACCCCAAACTCAACAACACATTATTCAACAAGCCCAAAATCAAAACCCTCAACAACAACAAGAGGACCACAAAATTAGTATAAAGGAGGACCACAAATTCAATACCAAGGAACACCTCAAAGTGAATATTAGCGTACACAACAAGGACCTAACCTACCTTTATGCATAACAAGGACCCAACATACCTTATACACAACCTAGTCCTCAAGGTCCCATGACTACACAATATCCTATTTACGACCTAACAAACGTTATGGGACAACAAATCTACAATACCCAAAATCCTCAAGCAAGAACACCAAACAATGACATAAATGTGCAACTACAAACACTCAATCAAATTATATTGGATATAAAAATTGGAAAGCCAAAAAAGAGCTATGCTCTATAGGATATTTGTCTGTATACTTTTGATCAAAATTTATCCATGGTACCTTTCCCCAAAGGCTTTGAAATACCAAAATTTGGAAAGTATAGGGGGAAAGGAGATCCAATAGAACACATGCATGAATTTTCAGTATCTTTCATGGAACTACAATGAAATGATACCTACTTAATGAGGCTTTTTCCATGAAGTCTTAGTGGGCCTGCTATATATTGGTTCTCTCGTTTACCACTAGGTATTAGAACATTTGATGAATTGTCAGATAAATTTTTCAACCATTTCTCGTACAATATAAAACAAGACATTACGATCACCGACCTCTATAAAATCAAACAAAATAAAGGTGAATCATTTGCCTCATACCTACAAAGATGGAGGCATAAAGAGAGAAAATGTAAGTGGCTCATTCCAGAGAAACAACTTGTAGATATTTTTATATCCAACATACATGCAGATATCAATTACCAACTCACGGTGTTATATCCAAGTAATTTTGAAGAAAATATTGAAAAGAGAATACTCATCGAAAGAGCCCTCATTGCAAGAGGAGTAATGAAACTTTACAAACCTAAAGATCGACCTTCTACTTCAAATGAAAAGCCCAAGATATGGGTGAAGAACAAGAATGTAACCAATGATGGAGTAGTTGATGCTAATGTTATATGGAACATACAAACTCCCAATATAGCAAAAAATTAGGTTAAAAAAACACAAGTTTATGCTCCAAAAAACCCATAGAACAACCAACTCAATTATCAATAGAACAACCAACTCAGTTATCCTTAGAACAACCAACCCAACAACCAACATAAAAATCAAGAATAGGATAATGAAAGGAGACCACCAAGACAATATGACCAACCGCGAAGAAAATTTACTCCATTGGGAGAATCCCTTGAGGTGATTATGCACAAACTAGTCCATCAAGATTAATGATAGAGAAAACTATGAAGAACCTAACTTCAAACCCCCTTGGTATAACGAGAACGACCAATGTGAATTTCACAAAATCAAGGGGCATACCACTAACAATTGCATGAGACTCAAGAACAGCATGCAATATTTAATTGAAAAGGGAGAGATCGACATAGAACATCAACCTAGAAATAAAGACCTAAAGATCTAGAAGGATCCAATCCCTGATCATTCAAGGGGAAACAACAAAGGAAAAGAGAAATATTACCATAAGGCCAACTTTTCTTATGATGAACTCATAGGAAATATCTCTCATAATGATGATACCATCCAAGTTTTAACCATACTAGGAAGAAATCATGAATATAATGCAATGTAACTACCTGAAGAGGGAGAGTTACAATCCAAGGAGCCCCACCCCCAGTAAAAACCACAAGTAAGCCATAAAATGACTATAGCATTGTGGAATAGCTTAAGAAAACTTCAACCTTAATTTCCATCCTTGAGTTGTTGAAGTTGTCGCCAACCCATAAAGAAATCCTAGAAAAATATCTTGTTGAAACTTGAGTTCCTAATGACCTCAACAAAGATTAATTTCAAGCCATGGTTAGTAACATCACCTCCACTCATCATTTATTATTTTATGAGAAATACCTTCCGCAAAAATATTTCCATAATCAAGCTCTTTATCTAGAAGTTTGTGTCCACAAACATAAAGTCAAAAGAGTGCTAAAAGATAACGACGCATGCCTAAACATTTGTACCTTAAAATTAGTGAAACAAATGGGTTATTTTGATGATGTCATAGATAAAACCAAGAGCATCGCCATCAGAGCTTATGATGACATGGAGTGGAACTTAGAAGGAACCATCAGACTGCCAGTTCAAATTGGGCCAGCAATAGTAGAGACATGTCAAGTGCTTGATCTCGAGCTACCATACAACCTTCTTTTGGGATGGCCATGGATACATTCCTTAAAAGCAGTCCCTTCCACATTTCATCAATGCCTAAAATTTCCTGATGAAAATAAGGAAGTTACCATATATGTCGACCTCGAACCTTTCCATTTCTATTCTAAATTGGAGAAGTACAAGAAGATTTTACAAATACCCAACTACGATATATCCTTCCACTCTTTCTCATATGTGGACCCATCATCACTATCTTTGTCCTCCACTGCAACTCCATCAATTGAACCCAAAAAATTTCATCTCAAGATCCAAGTTCTTGACAAAGGATGCAGGGGGTATCATTTCAACCAATCCTTTTGCATTGGAATGCTACCCCCAACACCTAAGACTTATGGAGGACTGAAAGATATCACACATGTTCAAGCTATAACAATGATATTTAAACCCACCATTTTTACCAAGTGGGGAGACATGCAAGATGAGGAAGTATGTGAAGAAGACATATCTTCCTAGATCTACAAAGAAGAAGGGCGAGAGCCACCACTACCTCCCCTTCCTATTGATCAGATAAGAAAAGGATATCAAATAGCCAAAAGCATGGGGTTCACAGGACAAGGAGGCCTTGGTTTACATGGAAAAGGTGGAAGAGAACTAGTTATCATGGAAAAACACCTAAAGAATCTTGGACTGGGTTATGGTTCATCTAATGTGATTACCCCAAATACTAGAAACATCTCTTATGAGGAAGGAGCTATTTCTACCATTGTGAGACATTGGATAATTGCTAACGTCTAGACGACTATCTGTATATCCAAAACATGTTTGAAAACCTCAATGTAAATACTATCATTGTTGAACCTACATCCAAACCTATATCTGATGATGATCATATTGAAACAAATTCCAATGAGTATGAATGGGATTCTTGTGACTCTAGTGAGTATAACCTAGAAACCTTATGGAGCCTTGATAAAACAAATATCCCTACCCTAGCTATAACCTCCATAAGCTTTGCTAATACTAATGACAAAATATCCTTGCATTATCCACAGTTGACAGACTAGGACCAATGACATCATACACCTGTTTTGGACACATTCCAGAATGATGAGGATATTGAAAATTTCATGGGACTTCAAACTGATATACCGCAAGGAGATCATAAAGAAAGTTTTGTAATGGAACTAGATCAAGGAGCATATTTTGGAGCGGAGATTGTGTCTTCCAGTTGCAAAAATAAACTACAAAATTTAAAAATAAAAAAGAGACCCCCTAAAGAAAACCACAATGTGGCTTTATCGGATCAAGAAAAGAGAAAAAAAAGGATGCATCTGAAGGTGAAAAACTCTCTAAGACACCTGAAGATGGAGGATTCAATCTCCCCACTACAAAATATCAAGATAAATCAACACTCCTAGTTGAAGACATTGAACCTATCAATGTTCGTACAATAGAAACACCAAAAATCACATATCATGTAGCATCACTAGATCTTGAGGAAAAGGTAAACTTCTCAGCATTTATCAATGAACGAAAAATCAACTTTGCATGGACATATGCAGACATTCCAGGGCTAGATTGTAGAAGTTGTCAAAACTAACTTCAAAGTCCAAGAACACTTGCATGCAAAGAGATACTTGTCACATGGAAGAGAATGGAGAAAAAAACAAGAGAGGGTTTTAAGCTCT
The DNA here is from genome assembly GCA_007258455.2 of Sequoia sempervirens. Taxonomy (NCBI): domain Eukaryota; kingdom Viridiplantae; phylum Streptophyta; class Pinopsida; order Cupressales; family Cupressaceae; genus Sequoia; species Sequoia sempervirens. Next base: position 25,992,727 of record VDFB02000015.1, read on the forward strand.
GTAATATGAAAGATGTATTAACAGAACAATCGAATGAAATATTTACAAAGATCAATCCTTAAAAGGAGATCATGCAAAACATAAAAGTAACCCTAATAGGTAGAAATTTAATAATTAATATAAGTATTAAATGTCACAATATGCAAACTGAAGTGAAAGCTTAAGAGAGGAATAATGGTAACTTAATTAACATAATTAAGTTAAAACCTTTACTCTAACATCCCCCCTTAAGATGAGCAAAAGTGAAACTACAAACATGTGCAAGAAAGCAAAAGTAACTACAATGCATGAAAGTAAATTTGGGTCCCGACAACTAGGCATGATCAGGTACCCGAATACAACCAAATCTCTGTAAAGCGGAGTAAAGGAGAAAACCCAGTGGGAAAAAACACCTCTACAAAAAGAGATAAAGAAACATGCTAAAAAAAAAAATGAGGGAAGGCCTCACTGAGACCCCCTAAGGACAAATTCCTTCACCCCAAGCATGGAGCGCAACTGAAGATAGCGTGAAGATGCCAAAGGTTTAGTGAAGATGTCTGCAACCTGCTCCTCTATCAGAATGTACTCCAAGATGAGAGAACCATCCTGAATCAACTGCCTGATGAAGTGCATGTGGATTTCAATGTGCTTAGTTCACTGATGCTCCACTGGGTTGCAGGAAATGTGAATGGCACTTTGATTGTCACACCAAATAATAGTGGGACTATTAGGAGGAAACCCAAACTTGTCATCAACTGTCGAAGCCATAAAACCTCCTAACTAGCTAATACTGCAATGCGGTACTCAACCTCTGTAGATGATAATGCAATAGCAGACTACTTCTTGCAAGAGCATGTGATAGGACCAGAACCAAGGCAAAAAACAAAGCAAAAAGTAGACTTTCGATCATTAACATCACCAACCCAATTTGAGTCAACGAAGCCAATAATGTGAGGGGATCCTAAAGTGTAGTGAATGCCCTAATGAGTGGTGCCCCGAATGTACCTCAAAATACATTTGGCTACTTGCCAATGGATCTCATGAGGATCATGGGAGAACCAAGAAACAAGGCCAACCACAAAGGAAAGATCAGGACAATAATGTTTTAGGTACAACAAACTACCAACCAACTGCCTATATAAAGTGGGATCCACTGAAGCATATGAAGAGAATACTTCTATTGAAATATGGAAATCCCATCCAAAGACTGAATAACCTATAGACCCAGAAAAAAGTGCAAAAGACTGAGATCTATCATCTGAAACTACTCCATCAAAGCTCTCTAAACACTCTGAATCATTGAGGATGAGCTACCTATAAGAATGAGATCATCTACATATAGCACAAGAATCAAAAGATCACCCTCCTGACGTTGAATATACACTGTGTGATCAGAATGACAACGTGTGAAGTGAGAGGAAAGCAAGAAAGAGTCCATCTTCTCATACCAGAGCCAGAGTGGAAAATCTGATAAACCGAAAGAAGGTTTGTCAAAATGTTAGGAACTAGAAGCACATCCTAAAGACAACCACCATCCAATGAAACAGTACCTGAACCTTGAACTAAAAGTTGTGCTGAGTCACCAACTACAATATGTGTAGTGCCGGTAGGGGCAAGTGCAGTGACCAAATCTTGTGTGTGTGTCATATGGTGAGAAGCACCAGAATCTAGAATCCAAGTGGATCCTAAGGACAATGCTCATGCAGAAAGAGCATGACCTTTCCTTGTGGGTTGGGAAGGAGACTGATGTGAGGTGATATTATGTTGTTGCATGGCTTCCTCTAAAGCCTCTAATCATTTCCAACACCTAGAAACTGGATGTCCTTCCTTGCCACATAAATTGCAAGGATCACCTGATTTCTTCTTAGTCTTGGAGGAAGACTCACCAGACTTCGAAGATTTTCCCTGTTTAGAATTGAACTATGGTTTTGAATTAGTCTTAGGAGGTGGCTTGGAGGAACTCTCATTTCCTGTTGAATCTATCTTGGGCTTCAATTTCTTCTTATTTTTCCCTTTAGATGACTGAGCTACCAATGCTTGGTTCTTAGATCCTGTGAGAGCATCCAACTATGAAATCTTGGCCTGCTCTCATGTCAACCGATCACAGAACACCTCAAAAGTAGGCATGGTAAAGCGGTTTCCCAATGCATCCATGGTGGAATAAAATGCCGAAGAGAATATTTGAAAAGGACCTTGAAGCTTAGAAAGAATCAGGTAAATACACTCCTCATCAGTTTTGTTCTTACCACAACCCTATAGAAGAGATCTATGTTGTTTGAATTTCATCAGAAAGTCCTCAATAGAGGGAACATAATCAGGTACAAGTGAAGCCAACTCTGCCTCAATCTGTATTGCATGAAATTGATTGATGGTACCAAATAAATCATTGAACTTGGTCCACATTTCAAGAGGACTGTTACACCCATCAAGATGAAACAACAAGCTGTTTGAAACATGTAAGGAAATCAAACCAATAGCCTCATCCATTTTATTTCTATGCTACATAACCTCAAATGGCCGTGTCAAAACTGGTTGAACCACATCTAAACAGGACCACAACCCCTTTGATATGAGAAGAGTATGTGTCATGAATGCCTTCCAAGTATGATAGTTATGAGGTGTGAGAAGTTCAACAGAAGAAGGGTTTTCGGCCATGTTTGGAGAATTTTAATGAATGTTTAATGTGAAGAGTTTCTAGTTTTTTGAAGTAAATGACAGAAAGCAAGAAAAAAAACTCCCCCCACAATGCAAGAAACCAAACCCCAGTAGTGATTTTTTAGCGAAAAAGCAGGAAAAAGAAAAAAAATCTTCTGACTAAATCTTGTGTACCTAATTATTTTTCTAGAAAAAATAACAGAAGATCTGAATAAAGCGCGAGAAAATCTTTCTGACGCCTATTCATTTTTGAAAAACAAAGCAAAAATGACAAAGTTATGCCCCCTGGAGTGCAAAAGGCATCATCTAACTTTGACTGCTAAAAAAAGGCAACCAAACTACAAAATTTTGGAAAAAATCCTGCACCATCACGACGGGCTCGGAGCTAGCTTTCCAACACCTATTTTTGTTCAAAAATCCAAGCTAAAATGCCTGAGATATGCCCGTTTTACTGAAAGTTGGTTAAAAAAGGCACATGCAATGGTCTTTGAGCCCTCAGGGGCTAAAAATCTTCGGCCCCTGGTCACGTGATGACCAAGGGGCTGGCGGGCAGGGTACTGGGGTGTGGCCCTTGGTTCCTTATATGACCTTGGTGCTGCAGATTAAAGCCCTCAGGGGCTGTTGGCAGGGTGTTGGTCACCCTTGTGACCACAGGGCTACAATTAAGCCCACGAGGGCTTAGGCTAGAGCTGGCGGCCTTGGTTGGTGGCGTTGCTGGCCGAGTGGCCCTCCGGTGGCCGCTGGGTGGCGTTGGGGTGGCCGTCGAGTGGTGGTTGGGCGGTGCCCCTCTTTTAAACGGGGATCACAATTTTTAAATGGAAAAAAATGATTTATTTTTATTTTTTTATTTCTTTTGTGTTTTTTGCCTTGAGAAACTTGCCCTGGGGCTTGTACGGCCCTAGGGCTATTGTTTTTCGCCTTCTGAGCCAACTGTGGCCGAAATGGTCAAGATTTATATGAAAATAGGGGTTTTCAGGTGCTGTGAATCCAATGACGAGGTTCGTTTGGGCCCAAAATGAACCCAAAGAATGAAGTATGTCGGATCCACAAAAAATCAAACTGAAAACCTGTGAAAACTAGATCAAACCCTCGTAGCTCCAAATTCTTCAAAACAAGAATAGGCTGTAGCAGGTCCACGCTCTGATACCATGTAGAAGTTGTCAAAACCAACTTTAGAGTCCAAGAACACCTACATGCAAAGAGATATCTATCACAGGGAAGAGAATGGAGAAAAAAACAAGAGGGTTTTAAGCTCTGTAATATGAAAGATGTATTAATAGAAAAATCGAATGAAATATTTACAAAGATCAATCCTTAAAAGGAGATCATGCAAAACCTAAAAGTAGCCCTAATAGGTAGAAATTTAATAATTAATATAATTATTAAATGTCACAATATGCAAACTAAAGTGAAATCTTAAGAGAGGAATAAAGGTAACTTAATTAACATAATTAAGTTAAAACCTTTACTCTAACATAGATCTTGGCTTGGTAGTACATCACCCAACAATTTTTCTTGGAGCTAAACCTATCAAACAAAATCTACGTAAAATGCATCCACACATAGAACTCTTGGTTAAAGTAGAGCTTTAGAAACTTCTAGATGTGGGCTTCATTAGACCCATCGACTATCCAGAGTGGGTATATAATCTTGTACCAGTATCAAAGCCCACTAGGGGCATAAGAATCTGCACCGACTTCAGGGATCTCAACAAGGTGTGCTCAAAGGATGAGTTCCCTCTACCCAACATTGACATGATTGTAAACCTAATTATGGGGCATGAAATACTGCGACTGATGGATGGTTTCTCTAGATATAACAAAATAAATATCTCCTTGATGACCAACATAAAACAACTTTCACTTGTGCATGGGGAACCTTCTACTAGAACATCATGTCATTCAGTTTGAAGGATGCAAGGGAAACCTACCAATAAGCAATTGCCACCATTTCAATGATATGGTGTATATCACTATGGAGGATTATTTGGATGACGTATTAGAAAAATCCATCAAAAGAAAAGATCATTTGGTTAACCTAGAAAATGTATTTGATAGGCTAGAAGAATACAATCTATGACTCAATCTAAAGAAGTGTGTATTCAGAGTGACATCGAGAAAATTGTTGGGTTACATAGTATCAAGAAGAGGCATCGAGGTAGATCCCACAAAGATAAAATCTATACTAGAAATGCCTCCTCCAAAAACATTGAAGAATGTGAGAAGTCTACAAGGTAAACTACAATCCATCAAATGATTCATCGCACAGTTGGTAGACAAGTGCCATCCATTCACCCATTTGTTACACAACATAACATTCAAGTTGGATGACATATGTGATCAGGCTTTCCAACAAGTCAAAGATTATTTACTCACTCCACCAATATTAATGCCTCCAATTCAAGATAAGGCAATGATCTTGTATGTATCTACAACACCGACAACTTTAGGAGCTCTATTAGCACAACTGGATGACAATAACAAGGAAAGAGTGATATACTACATCAGTTGAACCCTGGTGGGATATGAATTAAACTATACACCCATAGAGAGAGCATGCCTATCTATCATCTTTGCAGCACAGAAGTTGAGACACTACATACTAAACAGGCAAGTAAAGTTAATATCAAAGGTGGATCCCTTAAAGCATCTATTGGAAAAGGTAGCTCTAACAGGGAGGATCGCTAAGTGGGTAATGATACTTAGTGATTTTTACATAGAGTACATCGATAGAAAAGTCATAAAGGGATAAATAATAGTATATCAACTAGCAGACACACCAATGGAAGATCATCAACCTCTAGTATCACAATTCCTAGATAAAAGCATACTACTAATAGAGCAATCAATCCGTTGGACCTTATACTTTGATGGGTCCCACACTCAACACATCTCAAGGGTTGGTATCTTATTTCTCACACCATAGGGAGATAGTATACCTAAGGCTTATAGGATTTCCTTTCCATGTACTAATAAAATTTCTGAATATGAAGTGCTAATCACTAGATTAAAAATTTATGTAGAATGGAGGATAAAGGAACTACAGGTCTATGGAGACTCCCAACTGGTAATAAGGTAGGTAAATGATGAATATGAAATGAAGGATAACAAGCTAATGCCATATAAAATAATGGTGGATAGTTTCAAGCAGTATTTTGTTGTCATCACCTTTGAACAAGTTCCTAGAATCAACAACAGAGCAGCTAAAAATATGAGAACAATAGGTTCGCTCCTCAATATTCCACAAAACATTCCTAAATGCAAATTCCTCGTGGAGAAAATAATTACACCAGCATTCGATATCCTAAAATTAAAACTTGTTTTTGATGTTGTTGGTCCTAACTCACCATGGTACCAAGATATGTTTTCTTATATCCAACATGGTATCATACCCCCTAACTTAATAAAAAACCAAAAGAAAACCTTTGTCCATAGAACTCCTGATTCACTATCTTAGGAGATACCCTATACAAATGAAATCTAGACGGAACATTACTTTGATGTCTCAACATGGAAGAATCACAAATTTCTTTACAAGAAGTGCACAAAGGTATTTGTGGGTCTCACTCTAGTGGACCTAATCTAGTATAGAAATTGCTAAGAAAATCTTGCTTCATCTAATGGGAACAAGTTCATTATCACCACAATTGAATACTTCACAAAGTGGATAGAAGCAATTCCATTAACATACATCATAGGGAAATAGATATCCAAGTTTATCTTGAATTATCTAATTTGTCGATAGAGAATTCCCCAAACTATCATAACAAACAATGAAACCCCATTCAAAAACTAAGATTTTTGTGATCTTTGTTCAAATTTTTCTATCCAACATTGATTCTCAACGCCCTACTATCCTCAAGGAAACAGTCAGGCTAAAGCGTCCAATAAAACTATTCTAAAAAACCTTTAAAATACTATTAATGACGTCAGTCATGATTGGCATTGTAGCTAAATCTAGTCGTATGGGCTTAAATAACCAACATTTGCACACCTATGGGTGCCACACCTTTTTCCTTGGTCTACGGATCTGAAGCAATCTTACCTATTGAAGTTGAAATCCCCTCACTACGAGTATCCCTAAAAGGCATGGTCAACAATGATGAATATCGGGTGTCCAGATTGAATGAGTTGGAACTTCTAGATGAAAGATGTTTGAGCACGTTAAACCATCTTCAAGTTTATTAGAATCAACTCAACCGAAGTTACAACAAAAAGATCAAGAATAGAAACTTCCAAGTTTGTGACCTAGTGCAGAAAGAGAATTAGAAGATCCAACTAAATCAAGATGGGAAGTGGAAGTTTGAATCAAAATGGTTAGGTCCTTTCATCTTAACAACAAGATATGGCTTGGGAGCATATCAGTTGGCTACTCCTGAAGGAGAACCTTTAGCTGAACCTCTGAACAACATCCATCTCAAAAAAAATTATATGTAAATGCATTAGAATATCCCAAGCAAAAAAAAAAAAGGTAAAAAAATCAAAAAGTAAGAAAAATAGTAAAGAGAAATAAAATGTCCTTTAAAGTGAAAAATACTTTGTGGCAATTCTAGGACCATTACCATAGTGAAAACCTAACAAACAAGCACTACGTTTGAATAAGAGTTGCATCTTTATCTATCAAAACTATCTATCACATTTTCCCCATCCATCCCATAATAAAATGTGTATCAAACCATGGATCGATCTCTAATCAAGTGTTGAACCTCATCGTACCATCAAAATATGTCTCCCCTAACAAACATAATCTTGTCTCGAACTAAGGGAAACTTCCCAAAGCTGGTAGTAGATTGGATCCTTGTAAATTCCATCATGATAAAAAACTATCAAAATCGAAAACATCCAAAAAGAAAACAAAATCAAAACAAAGTCAAATACATCAAAAATCCCCAAAAAAATATGCTTTAAGTCAACACCAATCAAACTACGTGGTCTTTGTGTGTATAACATAGGCAAGGCTAATCTTTGATCAACCCTCGAGGCCCTAGGTTAGTCCCCTTAGGTGTTCGTCATAATATTTAAACTTAATCAAAAATTCAAAAATATTTGAAAAATTAGAAAAGGTCAAAAACATACTCCTATCAAACAAGCGAACTACAAGCCTCTACGTGGATAACGTACGCAAGGCCATCAATGGTGAGCCTTGAGGCCCTAGGTTAGTCCCCCAAAACACAACAAAAACATCCAAATATCTTATCAAAATCCAAAACATTCATAAAATATAGAAAACTCCAAAAAATAGTGTTAGTCAATACAGTCACACTACGATGTCTCTGTGTTTGTCACGTAGGCAAGGATAATCTCTGATCAACCCCTAAGGTACTAGGTCAGTCCCTTTAGGTCCCCCTAATTGTCTCTAAATTTATCAAAAACAACAAAAACAACATTAAATAACTCAAAAAATTATAAAAGGTCCTACCTCCATTGTCACCTATCCACAATAAACTCTCCATCCATAATAAATAATCATCACCCTCAACCTTTGACAAAGAAATCTATGAACAAAGCAAACATCAAAATAAAAACTTCCAAAGTAAAAATTGAAATGACTGGATCACTACCAAGATAAAAAATTCCTAAAGTATTAACTACCTACCTACCGATAATTCATCATCAACATCCTAACGTATGTCTTAACAGATAAAACATTCCTACAATAGACATCACTAATAGATAACATCCTGAAACAACAAACATCTATCGCAAGTGATATTGCATTATTTATATTTTTATGATATTATCTTCTTAATTTATCTTAAATATCACATTCCCAAGATCTCTCAAGGATGTCCATTAAGGATTTAGAGAGGAATGGAATGGAGATATTGAAATTCAATTTCTATTTTGTTCTGTTTGTTAGATTTTTTTACAATACTACCATGGAAAATACTTGCTTTGTTTTGTGTGTGGAAGATTTTTTGAGGTAATTCATGTAGTAGTTGCATGTTAGGTACTCCATACCTCTCTGTGTTACTGGTCCTAAATATTTTGACACAACTCAACCAAACACTCTAACAAGGTTTTTGCATGTCTGGTATGAGCAAGAATATTCTTTTTTTGCAGATTCAAAGTCCACATAATAGATACAAAGCCACCTTGGTTATTATTACCCTAGTGTATTATGTCTATTTTCTACATCAATAAGGATTCTTAAAGATATGCAACCTCTATGAAAGCAAAAGAAAAACTCATTAGTAACTAACAACATCAAATTTCTATCCATCTCTAAATCATAAAACACTTCTAACTAATAGCTCCACCCTACATCACATCATTAGTACCAAATACATCTTGCATCCACAAATTCATCAGTACATATCATGACCTTAATATCATATATAATCATCCATCGTATACATAATAAATCATCATCCATCATATATCATCATCCATCGTATAGATACATAACTTATACATCCATCCATTTCATATACATACATCAAAAAAGTACAAAAATAATAAGCATGTATAAATCATTATCCATAATCATCTCATAACACATAATAAAGCTGAATCAAAACATGGTTATCTCATTTATCATAAAAAATCAGAATTCCATATACATCATCAAGTAACATGTGTGATATCCAAATATACAAAAAAATACATGTAAACGAGGCCTTAGCTGTGTCGATGAATGTATATACAAAATATCACGGTCTATATAGTCTCTGAAACAATAAACATCATATAAAGATCAAGCACCCTCAACCTTGCTGGTTGTCTTGTGGTGGAGATCTCGACTGCTTCTGGCTCTAATGGGGAGATGGATACAAGATGAATGGAGACTAATGCGGCTACCTAACTAACTAACCACCTGACTCGACACCTGTCTGTGTACTCATCTCTCAAAAATGAGGTCATCTTTGTGATCTCAGAACAAAGGCCTCATATAGCATTTGATAGTAGGTACATTTCTATAATAGTTGGCCTCGCTTAGCCCAGTACTGAGCAAGGGGAATAGAGGAGGCAACTGAAATCTTTGCAACTAGTATATGTTGTCACTTTGTAGCAAGCTCCTACTTGAGTGCGTCTCTCTCATGTCAGAATCCATCTCGCTCCATGGTAAGGAAATCAACTTGTACCTCACCTGCCTATCTTCGTACAATCTTTGTGTCCCTCTCAATTATTATGTGAGCATCCCTATCCGCAGTCAGCTAGGATATTTGTGTTGCTACTGTTGTTGCATCCCCGTGAGGGGGAAAGCCCTATGGTACCTATTGATCCTACTACAACATATTGGGTTGCTATCCATCCTGTTGATCTTTCTACCCATCATGCCCTGCTCTATCCAATTACTCTATAGTGATCCTCAATTGTTGTCACTTTCCTCTCCGTCCAGTCACACCAACTCTCCCCACAACTGGCCCAGTGCTAATAGGATATGTGAAATGAAGATAAACACAACAAGCCCACCACTGATCATAGTCATGTGTAGTGCCAAGTTTAGCTAACCCTACTTCCCAGTCCCATCCAAATGGGGTAAGTTATCAAAACTCAACTACAACATTAGTGAAAGAAGCTTGTGGCCCCCACACCCTAACCTCGAGATGTCCTCCCAAAATGGGCATGATAGTCATCTCCAAATTGTGTCTTTCACTCTCCAAACTGATAGAGAACCTGATCAAGTAAGTAACACTCAAGAAGAGAATCGACATGGCCTATCAACCACCATGTCTAATAGAAATATTGTAGTTGCTCCACATCATCATGCTAGGCTTTGCAGCCTAACCATGGTGTCCAAATAAATACAGGCATGACATAAAAAATGCAATGCCAATAAGGTAACTGGACAGGCTAGGTATAGTGCATGAAATCTAAGTATTATATGAATATGGATCCTTTGAATCTCACTCCAACACACCATCTTTTCTAGTCACTAGGATATGCTCCTAGGTCCATACATGTAATAGTGTTATCCCTGCAAAAATGGCCATACTGCTACAATAGGAAGCCTCATGCATGTATCTATTTAAGTGTTCCAAAAGACATAGACCCTAGGCATATCGAGTCTCATGCTCCATCATCTGCTTAATGTAGATACCCCAGCCGATAGGAAAATGTCGACCTTTGTGATTAGGTACCATAAGAACCATAATCAAACCATATAAGACCATAGAAATAGGATATGTGTTGTCAAAAAATGGAGACAAGTCTATCTCCGAGTCCACCACATAAAGATTTCTAATGACAAGAACTCATTGCATAGCATGGGTACCCTGTCCAACATTGTAGGTAACAAGCTTGTCATGAATAGGAATACGAAGAATCCTCCAGACATCCTCCAATGTAATAGTTGCCTCACCAATTGGAAAATGAAATGATGATGACTTAGAGTGCCATCTCTCTATAAGGGTTGTCATCATTTCCTTATGACATCGAATGTTTGACATGCAACATATATATCACAGGCCCCCAGTTTCTAGGAAATCTCACTCCACCTCAAAGAAACAACAATCAGGTCAAACAACTACTACAACCATCACTCTCTAGAATAAAGCGGTTTGAGAACTGCCTGCAAACATTCAACCCACGACGTTAAGAATTTTCTAGAAAATCAAATCACGAACCTAAGACTATAAGAAAATTGGCTAAATCTATCAACATTGAGAATAGTGGCCACTTTTTCGATAATAGCAATCAAGAAAAGCAATAGCGACCCTATTTTTGGCAATAGCGGTTATTTTGAGCAATAGTGTTAAAAGATGACAAAAGTGAGCAAATTTTTTAATAGCACAAAAAATTCGCAATAGCGGTCATTACACAAGCAGAAAGATAATAGCAAACAAATTTTTTAATAGTGTTGAACAATAGCAAGCAAAAAATGCAATAGCACACAAATTTTTCAATAACGAACAAATTTGGAAAAAGTGGCACAAACAAAAAGCAAAAAAGTGGTATACACAAAGATTAGTGGAGGATGGAGGCCAACGGTCGACTGCTTCCTATCGTTGCAGTGACTAGGGTTTTGCCTAGTTTGAGCTCGTTTGGGAAGGCATCTCAAGGCATGTTCAATGGCATTTGGCGCTATGAAAGTTGCAATGGGGAAAATATTGGTAGAGATGTCCAAGCAGAGCACGTAGAGAAGACAAAAGGTCAAAGCGGTGATGACTTAGGCTTGGACGGTGGTGACCTACCTCCATAGCAAGGCTAAAAAAATGGGCATCTTGGTGCTCGTGGCTTAGGGGGAGATGGATGTATCAAGGGGCCCAAGACGTCTGAGATTGGGAGAATAGGACCCTCTCAGACATCGAAGCAACACAGGAAAAATATTAGTAGGAAGGAGAGGAGGGGATCATATTTCACTTCTTGTAGCTAGAACAGTCATAGTGGAGCTAGATAGTGAGCTGGATCAAGAAATGACCTTCAATGAAAAAGTTTTTTCTAGGTTGGGCCTGATTGGGAGATTCAAGGGTTTTTGGCCAAGCCTGACTGACCTTCACCAATGGATCTCTAATCACTGGGAGCTTGTTTTGGAAGGGTATGTTCAAATATATCCCATGGATAAAGGTTTTTTCATTGTGGTTTTTGAAAAGGAGCAGGATAGAAATAAGATTTTGTGTGAATACCATTGGGATTGGGAAGAAAAGTATACTATGTTGTTAAAGCCATGGCATCCGACTTTTAACCCAACCACTACAATATTTGAGAGGGTTCATGTCTGGGCGAGACTTCCAAACCTTCCCTTGCAATTTTGGTTTGATTCTTGCTTGGAGGCTGTAGGGAATTCCTTAGGAAGATTCCTAATGGTAGATGAGGGTTCTTCAAATCTACTGCACTCAACCTTTGCTCGGATTTTGGTGGAAATGGGTGTGTCCAAGGAGCTTCCGGAAGAGGTCTAGATAAAAACTTCGAAAGGTTGCTGGGCGCAGCCTCTGGATTTTGAAGGGGTACCCTTTAGGTGCATAATTTTTTTTCAAATAGGGCACTTGGATACTTAATGTGCCAAACGTAGAACAAATAAATTTGCTTCTTGGTGGAAGGATGCTACTCTCCAACACTAAACAATGGAAAAAAAGGAGGAAAGGAAAGAGAACCATCTTTTGAAAAGCAGGGAAGTGGAGAGTCAGGTTTCTGGGGCTCCAGTGCAAGAAGGGAAGGCATTGGTGCAAGATGTTAGAAGGGAGGATCAACAACAAATGAGTGAGGTCCCGACACAGGAAGGGAGTTCAGTTGGGAACAAAGAGAATGTTGTTTCCAACGGAAGTGAAAAGGAGTTGAACTTAAAAAATGGGGCAACAACACCAGAATGTCGAGAGAAAAGAGGGGTGATGAGGTCGCAAGAGAAAGAAATTGGGAAACAAAAAGCTGAAAGACAAAATCGACAAGCAACTAGCAGTCTGAATGGAGATTTGAGGAGCCCTCTTGATAAAGAATTGGAATGGCAGAAGGAGGATACAAGGGTGGAGGATGGTTGGAAAACTGTCAAGGGGAAGAAAGAAAAGAAAGTAATGAAGAAAATGTTCGCAATGATCCTCTGGTCTCAGACCAAGGGAAGACCAATTTGAGCCCAAACCTACGACCTATTACTAGGTCTTTGTTTAGGGGAATTTTGGATGTAGGTCAATTTGTTAGGATTGTTTATGAAGACTCTCTATTTGATGTAGTGAATTTTTTTGTAACTCTTGCTAGGGACTGTAGGATGGATAGATGATAGGGCTAAGGTTTCTTGAAGTGAAGCTATATGGTGATGCAAGGGATTTTCAGAAAGAAGCTATAATGAGAAGTGCTATGTAAATTTTTTTATTTTCATTAATAAAAATTAACTCTATTATTGACCAAAAAGAAAAGAAAAAAAGTGGTAAAATCAAGGCAAAAGTGAAAATTTCACAAAATTACTACTTGCTAAAAATGTTTTCTAGCATTAATTACACAAAAATGAAAAGACGATAACAAGAACGAAAGTGGTACATACTGTGATACTTGCACTAGCTAGCCTCCTGAAGTCACGGACCGTCTCTGCATGATGTGGGGCACCTAGAATCCTCGACATTGTGAATCAAAAATCGTCAAAGCAAGATCTCCATAGATAAGAATTCACTAAGGGATAAGAGTGCAAATGAGGAAAAATGAACCCTAAATTCCTATTTTTACCCCCCAAAACCCTAATTTTTAACCTAGGAAACCCTTCTAGGTTAGAATTATGAGCACCTGAGAACATCAATACCATAAATGAGGGTCCTATAGCCTAATTTGTCATCCTCTACACATCTAAACGACAACAGACCCTTGTAGCCTGACCTAAAAAATAAATTTTCTCGTCCAACCTCTCGAGGGGGCAGCCCAACATCGTACTATCTTTCCACTGACTGTCGGGGCATAGTGGGGCATATAATTTTTTTCAAATCTTGATCTTAATATCAAATTATTTGAAACAAAGCAACCGGTACTTTGTCTCAAAGAGGGGTAAAATTTAGACATGCAAAAATGATCTAACACATATTACACATCCTGAATGACTTTTTTCATTATTGACATCATTATCATTAATCTAATTGGATTTCAAATCATTTACATCATTAAACCCTAGTTTTATCTATTAATTAAATTATCTCTAATTATTTAATTAATTCACTATTTCATTATTAATTTAACTTTATTCCTCCTGATTATTTAAATAAATGCAAAATTATTTAATTATATCACTAATATACTCTATTCATCTAAATCAATTTAATTATTATCATTTAATAATTTAATTGGAGAATAGATGAGTTAGTTAACCAATTAGAGATTTAATTAAATTATTCGGGTTTAAAAAGGAGAAAATGATTTAATTAGTTAGTTATTCAATCCCATCAACCAATCCCACTAACCACTCAAATTGTCTTTCCCAATCCCAACATTAATTATTCCAATCTAAAACCACAAATTCTTCCAATCTATTTCCTTTCAATGGTTCTCAACCATTTGTCAGGATCTTTTACTACAAAATCTTGATCGTTCATCTTGAAACATGAAATCTATAAAAAAATATTCTACCTTCTCACAAATCATCTAGAATCTTCATAGCGAAGCGACGAGCAATTATCTCTTGAGCACATTGAGAGTTATTATCACATTTTAGTTCACCATTATCAACACAAATCAAAGCTTTTGCAACAAAACAATGAAATCTTTGTATTGAATCAAGCAATCCGACATCCAAACATCAATACAAACACAACTCCAACATGGGATGGTGTAACTTTTAAGGTTTTGAATTTAATTTATGTTATCTTTAGGATTACATTGTTTGATTTCGTTATTTTAGAACTCCATTTCATGAGTATGGTTGGAATTTAATCTTGTTTTGAATTGATCTAGTTTAATTCATTTTCTTGCTTTCCTATTGCTTTATTCCCCCCTTATGGAAGTACTCATCACCTTCAAGGAGAAATTTATGCTTTATTTTAAGTCCTCCAAGTGTTAGTACTCACAAAACAAATGAACATAAAATATGAATAAACTCGCATGAAAACATCATGCATGGCTAACACGATTCTTGATTGAAATGAATGTTGTAATTTTGATAATTCTACTCTTGACTACTCTTGAAGTTTATGTTCTTGTGTGTGCACTTTGATAATTATTTGAAGACTTTGGGCTGCGGGTTATTATCAACATTTTTTTGATCCTTTGGTGGCGTAAATTGGAGACTTTGGGCCGCAAGACACACCATTATTTATCTTTATGAATCATCATTGAAGGTAACAAAATTCTTTGTGCTTTTGTGAGTATTCAAGCTATTGACATTCATTGGTATCACTTTGATTACTCTTTCGTTTAATTGAGTTAGATATTGGTTATTATTTCTCAAACTAGGACTTTGTGGTGGATTATATGTTGTAATTATGATGAGGTATAATTGTAATTTTTGTAAGAGAACATCTATTCTAAAAAAAAAGAGAATAAGATGAATGAAAACACCCACAGTTATTTATAGTGTATATAATCGTAGTTAGTAACTAGTTTTTAGTGAGCAATAAGAAGGGAGCCTACCCTTTCCGAGAGGAGATATTTATATCTCATTGTAACTGTGGTTGAAATCACCATTTTTTAATCAATTAGTTGGCTACAAAATATTCACCCAACACATCTATAACCAACATACACAAAATATTTAATTTAATTCCTTGAAAATCATATGACCACCAAGTTTCAACTCAAAGACTTACATATTTAATTATAAAGTTATCTTTATTAAGGTTGGAATCTTATTTATTTTAATGAGTTAAAAAAATTTAATTAAAAGAGAAAACCAAAGGCCATTTCAAGAAATAGTTACGCATTGAAAGACATATATACAAGGATAAATTATAAAGGGGGATTTTTTTAATAGTCTCTGATCTAGAGAGATTTCTAAGAGGGGTTTTTCATTTAGGAGCTTTTGTTGGCAATTAGTTACTTCTAGCTTTCATTTTTATTAAAGAGTTTAAGGAATATTTCAAAACTTGTGTCTAACTTTCCCTCATAGATTGCAAGTTTTTCTTGTGATAATTTGTAATCATTCTTTGATGATTTTATACTATGTATGGTTGCATCTAGGATATAGGAATTGAAAGATTAGTATTAGAATTTGAGTTATTAGATTCTTTCTTGATTACATATTTGTCTTATATCCAATGTGTATTCAATTCCTCATTTTTCATGAATGTCAAAAAGGGGTAATTGTGAATCTTATCAATTATTGTTGTGGTCATAAACTGTTGAACTATGTATCACTATTTGTTTTGCTAACTTTTATTTCAAGTCTATTTTTGAGAAGTCTAGGTGATTTTCTTATGTCTCTCAACTAGGGTTTCTCTCTATATTTATTTTTCTTTTATTTTACTTTCCCACTTTTTAGTAAAAATAATACCATTAAAAAATTAAATTAATATCATATGAGGGAGATTCCTCACATGCAGAGGAATATCAATAATCTAATAAAAATCTCTCCAACTATTAAAGTGTTTTTGATGCTCATTAGGTGAGCCTAAGCTATTTAAAACAAAATATTGTAGTGAAATTTTTTTTTACCAATATTATGCTATCATGGTTATCTTAGAGGGGATGATATTTTGTTTGTATTCATAGTTTTATGAATTCCAATTGGGCTAGAGATATTGATAATAGAAGATCCACCAGTAGATATATGTTTTCACTATGTTTGGTGATGCAATCAATTGGATGAGTAAGTGATAGGTTGTGGTTGCTTTTCCCACTATAGAAGTAGAAAACATGAAAGAAAATCATGCTTTTAAGGAATCCAACTTGCTTAAATATTGTGTTTAGATTTTGGGATAGAGATATGATACATTAAATTTTATTGTAGTAGTCAAAGTGCTAAATTTCTAACAATATTTCATGTGAAGACAAAGCATATTAATAACTAGTACCCTTTTCTTGATATATGGTAGAGGATGGGAGGGTGATGCTAGAAAAAGTTGACAGTTTGAAGAATGTTGTAGATTCATTGACAAAACTAGTGAGAATAGAAAAATCAAGTGGTGCTACAAGTTTATGTGTCTCTCATTCACTAGCAATTAGATAATGGTCTTGATACTCCCTTTACTCTTGTAAGGTGTTTGACAAGTGGGATAATATTGGGAAAGGTGTCTCAACCTTTCTCCTAATTTTTTTGATTATAGGAAAAATAGGTTTTGAAGGGGCCCTGAAACCCTTTACAAGATAAACCGCTGCTTCATCATATAATTAAAAATAGAACAAGCAGCCAAAAAGAAGCCAAAAAACAACACATAAACAACCAGAAAAAAGGCACAAAAGACAAAAAAAACTAGAGATTTTTAAGAATGTTCGCTGCTTCAAGATCACTATAAATGAATTTTTGATGGACATTCATGACTTCCACCACTTCATCAACAGGAATACCAGCCTTTGCATTAATTTTGGTCTTGTTACGGGTTCTCACAGAAGGCCCTGTATCACTAGTCATCTTTTGCTGCACACCACCATCAACCACCTCAAATTATGTGATTTTAAAATATAAAAGGAAACTCAACTTTTAGGCTATAAAGTTGCCAAAATAAATATTTTTGGTTTTTGGGAACCACCTATAGGAGTTCTTTATGTGTATATTTCTCCAAGTATTTCAATTTTTTTAAAAAAATAGGCCCAATCGACATGGGCTCTAGAAGTATACACAGTAAATATAAATTATTGTTAGATGCATAAAAGAGTAGTAAAGGGGAGTTACACCTATTGACCAACTTATGATGCATGTTATGACACATCATAAGGCATCTTTTATTGGGGGATAATTTGGGCACCAATTTATTTTTTGGTTTCATCTCATTGGATTCTAATTACTATTTGATGGTTTTGAGTTTTGTATCTCCTATATATTAGGTGCTTTAGATGTAGGTTTTGTGTATAGTTTTGTAGATACTGTTAAGCTGTGATAGTTCCTCTCAATATCTATTTGGTGATAATCCTATGAAGTATTTCCTTGCAAGTGCATTATGACCATGATTTACTAAATAATATATTGATTTTCTTTAGAGTGTGGGGTTTTTCTCCTAAAAGAGTTTCCATACACATGTGTTATGGTGTATATTGTTTAGTTTATGTTTAAATGTGTTTGTTCTTTTTGTAATTGCTAAAATATTGAAATTTGAACAACATTATCCTAATAATAGTAATCTAGGAATCATTTATACATACCCCACTTCCTTTCATTTGGTATCATATCACGATCATCTCAAATTCTAGGTGTTGGGTAGAGGGTTTTTTGTACTAATACTTCTTTGATTGTGATTTTTCATAGAGAGAGTTTTGATCTTACTAAAGGAAGAGATGTAAGTCACATCAAGGATAGATGACAAAGAAGTTCTCAAGCACAAAATTTGAGTTATGGAATCTCATGATAGAGGATGTGCTTGTAGACTGAGATCTATGGTTTGTAGTATCTAGATCCAAACCTACAACTACATCATAAGAAGACTAGGACACAATGGATATAAAAGTAAAGGGTCTTATTAGACTTAGTTTGGTTTATACATTGTTGTTGAATGAGCATGAAGAGACTACCACAATGACTCTCTAGAAGAATCTTGGAGAAATTTGTTAGGCTAACCCCTAGTGAATAATATTTCTTGAGAAAGAAGGGATATACCCTCAAGATGGATGAAGGTGGATCTATGGATAATTATATAAATTCATTCAATATGGTAGTTACTTGTTTCACTCTATAGGAGTGAAAATATAGAAAGAGGATCAATGTATAATTTTTTTTTATTCTTTGCTAGATTCATGGGATCACCTTGTTATGGCCATTAGGAGAACTACCGCCAATTTTAAGATGGAAGAAATAGTTACATCTTTTCTTTCAAAATAAATGAGAAGAGTTTTGTGCTAACTATTGAGGCTCTATTGGTTTATGGAAGAGCCAAAGAAAAAATAAAGAAGTAAAAGAAACACTTGATAAGTCTAGATCCAAATATCTTGATAAGTTCAAGGTGAAATGTTGGAACTATGGAAAAATAAGACAACTAGGAAAACATTGTAAGGAAGAGAAGAAAAAAAGTGATATTTTAATGAAAAATTTGAGAGATCCTTATAGGATGAAGACAATGGTTTTTTCATTTCCTTGGCTACTCATGAATCATAAATTGTGTTCTTGATAGACTCCATTGTATCCTTTTATAAGACCTCACATCAAGGTTGGTTTACAAAATATGAAGAATATAAAGGTGGGAAAGTGTACCTTGGAGATGATTCTTATCTAAAGATTATTGGTTATGGTAGTCTTTATTTTATTCCTTAATGGATGGGTGAAGGGGATAAATGGTGTACTATATATCCCTAGTTTGGTCCAAAACCTACTTTTTGTAAGTAAATTGAATGATACAAGTGTGTAGATTATTTTTTGAGTAGAGGGTGTAAGATGGTAAGAGGAGCCATGGTTCATGCTAAGGGTATTTTAATTGAAACTCTATTTAAACTGGATGCATGCACAATCTAGTCTAATAATTCTTCAATTCTTAGAATGAAAATATTTATAGAATCTTCACCTTCACCATTCAAGATAACAATAAAGAAGTGTGTTGTGTCTACTTCTAATTGCCATGCTTTCTAAGTATCTAAGGGTGATCATGCTTTGGTTACCAAAATAGTAGCAAAGAAAAAAATATTATGGAACAAAATGATGGGTTACATAGGTGAGAAGGGCTTAAGGACCCTAAAAAATAAGAACCTTGTTGAGGGGTTAAGTGATTGTAACCTTGAATTTGATTTTTATGAAAATTTTGTATATAAAAAATAAAAACCACATTTAATTTATTTTAGTTCTCATAAATCTTCTAAGGTGTTGGATTTAATCCATTTTGATATATTTGGCCCTATTAATGTTCCTTTAATTTCTATATTTGTATATTATGTTTCTTCCATTGATGATTATAGTAAGACATATCTCCTTAGAATTAACTATAAAGTGTTTGGTCATGTTAAAGAGTGTAAATATCTTGTAGAGAATCAGATTGGTGGGAGTATTAAGATTATGAGGATTAATAATGATGATGATTTTTTTTTTGGTATTTTTTGATAGATTATGTAAGGACCATGGCATAGAAAGAAATAATACAACTCCATATGCCTCTAAAAAAAAAATGGAGTTGTAGAAAGAATAAATAGGACATTGATGGAGAGGGCTAGGAGTATGTTGAGTGGGATTGGCCTAGAATAATGTTTTTGGGCATAAGAAATTTCTACAACTTGTTACATGGTTAAAAATTCTCTTATATCAACTCATGTTGATAAGACACCTATGGAGGTGTGGTTAGGAAAAAATTAAACATTGAAACATCTTCAAGTATTTGGTTGTGAGGCATGTTCATCTATGCCTAGGGGAAGCAGTCAAAGTTGCAGAAAAAGGCTATAAAATGTATCTTTATTGGCTATGATGTTGGTGTGAAAGGATACAAGCTTTGGGAACTTGTAATTGAGAGATTTTTGTATAGGAGAAGTGTTTATTTTAGAGAAGTTAAGTCTTATTCCATAGTATTGCAACCAGAGAATGATGAAAAAAATGGTTCAACTAACTCCAAATACTGAGTAGGTTGAACAAGAAGCCCACAAAGGACCTAAAGAGGAAGAGAGATCATATATTTTTGAAGAGATAAAACCTCCATCTCAATCATTAAGGAGGTATAGTCAACAAAGACAATAAGAAAGTGCATACTCTCTCTAATTGGATATTTATTTTTTCTTTGATTACTAACACTAATAAGCCTAAGATTGCAAAGGAGGCTATGGCTATGGATGATGCAGAGTCTTGGAAGGTAGCTATGGATGAGAAGATAACCATTTTGAAGAAAAACAACAAATGGGACCTAGTGTCTTTTCTTGATGAATGAAAGCCTATTAGATGTTGTAGACATGTAAATTGACTTAACACTTTTCAAAATGTCTTGAAATGACCTTGAAACAACTCAGAACAACTTTGAATCAACTTGGAACGTCTTGGAACGACCCCGAAATGACTTAGAACAACTCTGAATCAACTCAGAACATCTCGAAACAACCTCGAAACGACTCAGAACAACTCTAAATCAACTCAGAATGTCTTAGAACGACCTTGAAATGACTCAGAACAACTCTGAATCAACTCAAAACATCTTGGAACAACCCCAGAATGACTTGGAACAACTCTAAATACCCCCAAAACGTCTCAGAACAACCCCGAAATGACTCAGAACAACTCTGAATCAACTCAGAACGTCTTGGAACAACCCTGAAATGACTTAGAACAACTCTAAATCAACTCAAAACGTCTCAGAACAACCCCAGAATAACTCAAAACAACTTTGAATCAACCTGGAATGTCTCGAAACGACCCCAGAATGACTCAGAACAACTCTGAATCAACCTAGAACATCTCAGAACGACCCCGAAATGAGTCGGAATGACTCTAAATTAACTTGGAACATCTCTGAACATCTCTGAAACATCTCGAATCATCTCAAAACCATCCCATTACATCTCACAATGCATTGAATGGCATTGAACGACATCCAAAACCCTATTTCCTCTATTAATTGAATAATACAAGATTATTTAATTAATTCACTATTTCATCATTTCTCAACAAATTAAATAAATACCATTTATTTAATAAAATATTGAAAACCCTAATTCTACTATTAATCGAATAATACAATGTTATTTGATTAATTCACATTTCATCATTTCGACTAATTAAATAAATTACATTTATTTAATAAAGTCCTAATCTTAACTTATTTCGTCCTAATTAGTCAAATGACACCAATTATTTGATTATGTCACTAATTCACCTTATTCCTCAAAATTAATTGAATTATTAAATCATAATAATTTAATTATCACATTTCCCTCTAAAATTTGAATAATTGAATCAAATTAAATCAAACTATTCAAATTAGCAAAAATTTAAAATCAAAATCAAAATGGAATTAATTAATTAACTAATATTCCTCGCCCACTTTTTGATTGAGGAAATCATGGATTGCTAACTAAGCAATCTATTTTGCTAACTAAGCAATCTGATTTTGCTAACTCAACCATCTAATTCCTAACTCAACCCTAACTAATCAATCAATTGCTAACTAAGTAATCAGAATCCTAACTAGCCAATCTATTCTTCAATCATCCTAATTGTGTAATCAACTTTGCACAATTTCCTCGTGTCTAAATCCTCTCAACTCATTTTGACTGTTGATTTGGATATTCTCCAACACGATCTTGACTGTTGATTCAAAATTGCTTTTTCTATATAACAAGCCTTTCTCTTCACAAATAAGGATCAAAATTTCAACTTACCATATGCAACGAAGTGTTGTCAAGATCACCATTGATAGAGCTTCATCATTTCTTCAAGAACAAGCATCGATCATCAAGCTTTTGTGTACAAACAATGGAGGCTTTGTAGTGATACGAACAACCCAACATCATGCAAATACACTCCAACATGGGATGGTAATCTATTCTTTTGTTATTTTAATTTGTTTTGTTAATCTTAGGATCTCATTTCATTCAAATAGCTTAGATTCACACATTTCATGAGTGATGGAATAGGATAGATTAAGTGTTTTGAAATAGATAGTTTTTGATTTCAAACTTGCATTTGATCTTGTCTTTTGCATATTTCCTGATGGATTCTTTCCCCCTAACACATTCCGGCATGCCCGGTGGGACCTAGGTCCTCCTTACTAGCAATTTTATCAGCTAAGTTGAAATTTTCAGGGTTCCAGGAGCTTTTAGAGACATTTCACAGACTGCCCAGCAAAAGCTAGCTTTTGACTGGAAAAAAATCTGAGCATTTTTCAAAAGATCAACACCTTTTCCATGGGAACTGTGCTTTTTCTTCTAAAAACCTCACTTTTTCATTTTTTTGAGCTATTGCATCTTTTTGGGTTTGCACCTGTACGGAAAATCTGAGCTTTTGCAAGAATTCTGAGCTTTTGCAAAAAAAATTCTGAGCTTTTGATTTTTCTTCTAAGCATTTTCTCTAGAAGACAAGTGCACAGATCTTGCACTATTGTAATGACCCTTCTTGCTAACATATTGGTTGTTTTGCAGGAATTAATGGATTTCTATGCAGGATTGTGAAAGATACTAACTTGTTTTGTGCAGAGAAGACGATCGGTCCAAGATTTTTGGATATACCATTTAATTTTGTTTATTAACTTAGGAATCTCCATTTGGTGCTTAAAAATGAACAACACAACTCTCACATTTCAAATTTGGTGTTTTTAAAATGAACATTTTAAAGCTTTCTAAAGTAGGAATCTCCATTTGGTGCTTAAAAATGAACACAACTCTCACATTTCAAATTTGGTGTTGTTAAAATAAACATTTTCAAAGCTTTCTAAAGTAGGAATCTTGATTTGGTGCTTAAAAATGAACACAACTCTCACATTTCCAATTTGGTGTTGTTAAAATAAACAATTCAAAAGCTTTCTAAAGTAGGAATTCTCTTTTGGTGCTCATAAAAAGAACATAAAAAACTTCAATTTTGGACTCTAAAAATGAACACATTTCATGTTTTCATAATTAGGAACCTTTGAATTTGGTGCATAAAAAGAGCGCAAAACGTCTTTCAATTTGTTGACAAACATACGATTTACATTTGTTGACCATTTAATGACCAGCCCTGATTTTCTTAGAAACATTTCAACTTTGGGGCTTAAAATGAACAAAATGTTCTTGTTATTTTCACACCATTGCTATCTTAATTGCTTGATGTCCTGAACACTTCAATTGGTGCAAAGATAAAAAGAACATTTTATTTTTACTCACATATTCTTGGGGATAACACCGCTCGAGAGGTGTTTAAAATCAATCAATTTGCAATGAATTGTCTTTTGTGCATGCATTGATTGGTAAGCTGAAGTGTTTTTTCTTCTCCCCTCGCACCATTTTGGTGATCTTGGGTGAGTGAAGAACATTTTTGAGCTTCGCATTTATTTTAAAAGTTTACCTTCTTAGAGGGCCTACCTATTGAGACACATCCCACGCTAGAGAACTCATAGGCGACCCAAGTGGTACTTTCGTTCTAGACCCCTATATAAATCTTTTGTGAGTGTGAGGAAATTTCATCAATCGCTAGGTGCAGATGTCCTATACTGACGTTTTATTCCTCAGTATCCTTGTGATGCGTACAAACCCGAAAGGGCTGAAAGGTTCTTAATTGAACAAAACACTGTATGTGTAGGTGCCCAAAAATAATATCCCCAAAACATGACTAAGAGCCAATTATTTTAGAAGACACCCTATTATCCAAAACATTCTCTGAAAGTGGTGCATCAGAATTTACTTCTGAGAAGTTACTTGCCAAGTCCGACTATAGGCCCCTGCCATAAGTCACATGTAAAATCATCTCTTCAGAGCATGAGGCAGGCCCACCTAAGAGGATGGTTTCTCTCCACTAGGGTTGTAATTGTTTTTTAATATTAAACTTTCCCAATTACATTCAAAAACAATTGTGACATCAAATTCTATGTTTGATTTAAAGAAAAAGAACACATCAAAACAAACATTGAACAAGATAGTCGAAACCACAAACCCTTTGAGTTAGTGTATACTTTTGAAAAAATCCTTATGTTTGCACTCCTTGAAAGGATTTATCCTTAAAGGTTTCCGAACATTTTAGTTTTATTTTAAGGTTGCATTGATCAAAGTAAACCCTTTGGTAACTATGGCTTGGGTGTTGTGATTTCACAACTTGGGCTATATACATTCAGGTCACATAAAGTCCATGCTTGTGAGTCAGTCCAGTGCTATTATATCATTTTCCATACTCAAGAACACAAAGGAAACAAACACAAAGAAGTTACAAACTGCCATTCCAACTTACAATATTTTTGCTAAACACTTAGGGAAAAATAAACTTAGATTGCTTATAAGGTCATTACTTGAACAAGATACTTGGAAAACCAAATTGGTCACAAAAGTATATCACCCATTATTCCCATACTACTTATTTGAAATCTAAATCCAACAAAACATTAGGATCATTCCTCCACTCAAAAAATCTATGATATCAACAATTACTTGGAACTCATAGATAGTTCAAGTATCTTTCCCACAACATATCCTCTAGATCAGGAAGTGGAATATCAACCCTAGTTCTTTAGCATTTTGATTTTTGAAAAGTAGCTACATTCCAAAACAACACTCAAACTTTAGGGTTTTTTAGTTTCATAACAAACCACCCCATACCACTACACCTTATGACCATTTGGAAACCTACAGATCTCATTCAACAACTAGGTCTTGTAGCACCTATTATTCAACCTGGCCTTACGCACATTGAAAGTTCCCAAAATGACATCATCAACAGTTTGAGAACGTTCATTTTTGAGAAAAACAAAACACCCCCACCAATTTCTAACTGCATCCATCATCTTAAACAAAGAGGAAGAAAAGGAAAACATAGCAATTGGAAGACCCATATTACTACCTCTCACCTGGTAATAGGTAGTGAGTGACCTTACGATAAGGTATTAAACACCATAAATCACTAGACAACATACCTTATGACCATTTGGTGACCCACAACTCCAGTTGAACAACTAGGGCTAGTTGCACCAATCTTTTAGCCATGTAATGCACATATTGAAGGTGCACAAACCAACATCATAAGCAGTTTGAGAACATTCAGTTTTGAGAAAAATGAAACACCCCACCAATTTCTCACTGCATCCATCATCTTAGACGAAGAAGAAGAGAAAGAAAACATTGCAACTGAGAGACCCATATTACCACCCCCCGCTTGGCAATAAACATCCTTATTCATCCATGATCTCACACATAGTTAAGATCCTCGAAGTAAAGACTATGGGTCGTTATTCTTGACTTACACATCTTAAACCAAAATCTCTCAAGAAACACCTTGCAATACTACACAAAAACAAAAACAAACTAGTGGAAAACTTTTATAGATGTGCTTCCAGGAACAATCCATATTTTTACATGTTCTTTTTTGGTCAAAAACCCAGGTCTTTTTCACGATATTGAACTTCTCTAGAGAGGCAAACTAGATTCACATACCTAAAATCTAGCCTCTTATTTGGGTCAACGTTAGATCTAAAAAAATTTAAAGGTCTAGCACCATTTTCCCTACCTTGAGATCCAAATTGTTTATGACAACCAAAAGGTCACAACACAAAAAGAAAATGGAAGCAAACAAAACCAACACTAGTATCCCACCCACCAATGCAATAGGTGATGAAAGTAACCCTTGGGGATATAGACCAAATGATCTTGAAACACCACAGAAGAGGCCTATGTATAGAAATACCTTCAGTGAAGAGGAATTAAATCGCAAACAAAAGGAGGTAATTGAAAAAAACAACCAAGACCCAAATAGAGTGGTCATAAAGGAGATAGTCATAGAGGAAGAAATAAACAAGGATGAACTGTCTGAACATTCCAACAACCCCAAGGTTCTTAAACTAATGGACAGGTTATTGAGAAAGGATCCAAACTCCTATTTCTTCAAGTTAGCACAAAGTGGTCCTAAATTACCAATAGATTTCAATGTAGAAGCTCTCAAGGATTCCAACCTTATTCCCTTAGGGGATAACTCGGTTGTAAGATAGATAGCCGAACCTCTAGAATGCCAAACATGCCACCTGTGTTCTCACAACACGATGGTCAACCCAAAGATAATCCCTTATTCAGAAAACCAACTCAGGTTGAACAAGCAGCAGTAGCACAACTATATCAAGGAGGACCATCACAATATGAACCACCAAACAACAATCCTCCTCCTAGAAAATATATACCTCAAAATACCTAAAACATTAACCCATCCCAAAACATTCAATAGCTTCAACAGGGTGGAACACAAGGTCCCCCTCCCAATGGTCAATACCTTCAACAAGGTGGAAGACAAGGTCCCCCTCCAAACAATTAGTACCACCAACAAGGTGGACCATATGGTCCCCTTCTAAACTAGAAATACCAACCGCAAGGTGTGCCACAAGGCGCCCTTCCTCAGTCAACTCATCAACAAGGTGTCTTGATAACACATCAATAGGGTAACCTTCAATTTAGTCATGCCCAACAATAGGGCGTGCAACAGAGCACCCTTCCTCAATTGTCCTACCAACAAGGTGTCCTGATAACACATCAACAGGATAACCTTTAGTTTAGTCTTGCCTAGTAGCAAGGTGTACCATAGAGTTCCCTTCCCCAGTCATCCTACTAGCAAACTATCCCAATAATGCATCAACAAGGTAACCTTCAGTTTAGTCCTACCCAGCAGCAAGGTGTGCCACAAAGCGCCCTTCCTCAGTCTTCCTATCAACAAGGTGTCCCGATAACACATCAATAGGGTAACCTTCAATTTAGTCCTACCCAACAAAAAGGTTGGCCCCAGAGCGCCCTTCCTCAGTCGTCCTACCAACAAGGTGTCCCGATAACGCATCAACAGGGTAACCTTCAATACACTTCATCTTAGCAACAAGGATCTAACCCTCCTTACACCCATCAAGGACCTAACCCAGTATACAAACGAAACGGTTACCAAGGTCTCATAGCTTCACAATATCCGATATATGACCCAAACATGGTGAGACAACAAAGCTATTATACACAGAACTCACAAACAAACATTCAAAAAATGGACATGGAAATGAAGCTAGAAGCAATCACTCAATAGGTAGTAGGCATGCAAGCTGGAAAAAAAAAGAAAACCTATACTATCCAAGAGATATGCCCATTCCCATTCAATCAATCTGTCACTACAATACCCTTTCCAAAGAATTTTGAAATACCTAGGTTTGACAAAAAATATAAAGGAATAGGGGATCCAGTAGAGCATATACGAGATTTCTCGATATCATGCATGGAAGTATAACATAATGACTCATACCTCATGAGACTATTTACACACAAAATTATGAGCCATGCTATGGAATGGTTCACCTGTTTGACACCAGCAGTCAAAAAATTTGACAAATTGTCTAACAAATTCATAAGTCACTTCTCCTTTAACATTGAACAAGATGTCACCATTACAAGCTTGTCCACGATCAAGGAGAATCTTTTATCTCCTACCTACAACGATGGAGGCACAAGGCTAGTATATGTAAATGGCCCATTCTCGATAAAGAATTGGTAGACATATTCATTACCAATGTCTTACTTGAGATCAATTATTTGTTCACAATGTTATGTCCAGTAGACTTTGAAGAAACCATTGAGAAGGGATTGAATATCGAAAGAGCCCTCATTGCAAGAGGTGACCTTAAAATAAATAACTCAAAATAAAATTTGTCTACTTCAAATGAGAAGCCTAAATTATGGGCTAAAAACAAAAAAGTCACAAACGATGGAGTGGTCGATGCTAGAACACTATGGCCGTCACATAACATAGTTCAAAACAAACCATAGGTATCACAAACAAGCTATGCAAAAAACAACCAAAATACTTATCCCAAGAATAATCAAGTTGTGAACCCACAAATGAATCAAGGAGGACAACAAAGGCAGTACAATCAACCAAGAAGGAAATTCACAGTCCTAGGTGAGTCATTAGAAACAGTCATGTGCAAACTAGTGCAACAAAACCTTCTCAAAACTAATGATCATCCAAACTATGAGGAACCTAGTTTCAAAACACCATGGTATAATGAGGACTTGTGTGACTTCCATATGATCAAAGGACACACCACAAACAACTACATGAGACTCAAGCACCTTATCCAAGATTTAATAGACAAAGGGGAGGTAGATCATGTTGAACATTGTCCTGGGAATATGGACCTACAAATATACACAAACCCAATCCTGAACCATGCCAAAGGGAATGAAAAAGGAAAGAAACAAGAGTACCATACTGCCAATTACACTTATGGGGACACGGTTTTGGGAACCCTCACAAGTTGATGATAATAGGGAAAATGTAGTAACTCTACAAGGAGACAATAACTGTAATGTAACCACCCACTGAGGAAGAGTTAAAATTCAAGGAGAACCACCCAAACCTGCAATCAAGTCACCGAGTGACTATAGTATTGTGGAGCAATTAAAGAAAACACTTGCCTTAATCTCAATCTTAGAGTTGTTAAAACTATCACCTGCCCATAGGGAAATACTTGAAAAGGAATTGGAAACAATAGTTCCTGATGACCTCAATCCTAGTCAGTTCCAAGCTATGGTTGGTAAAATCACACAAATTAATCACCTAATCTTTTTTGAGAAAGATCTACCCTAAAGAACATTCCATAACCAAGTCCTTTACATAGAGGTTGGTGTTCATAAAACCATTGTCAAATGGGTATTGATAGATAATGGTGCAGGTTTAAACATCTGTACCTTAAAAAATTTCAAACAGCTGGGGTATTCTGATGATGTGATTGACAAAGGAAAAAGTATCACAATAAGGGCTTACGATGATCTAGAAAGAAATTTTGAAGGAACAGTCAGGTTTCCAGTGCAGATAGGTCCAACCCTAATAGAAACCACTTGTAAAGTATTGGACCTTGAGTTTCCATACAACCTTCTCTTGGGACGACCTTGGATTCATGCCTTACAAGTGGTCCCTTCCACTTTTCATCAATGCCTAAAGTTCCCCCATGAAGGAAAATAGGTAACACTATATGCTGATCCTGAGCCTTTTCATTTTTGTGCCAAATTAGAAGAGAAATACAATAAAATCAAACATGTGCCTAGCAATGACATAGCATTCCACTCCTTTTCTTATGTTGACCCTTCAACACTTCCATCCACCTCAACCAGGAACATTTCAAGTGACCAACCGAAAATAGAAGCCAAGATTTAGGTACTTGACAAAGGTAATGGGAATTACTTTTTCAACCAAGCATTTTGTATCGGCATGCTTCCACCAACACCCAGAGTTTATGGAGTTCCAAAAGAGATCAAAATAGTACAAATGATTGCTAAGCCCACTATTTTCACTATGTGGGGAGACATGCAAGATGAAGAAATATTTGAGGACTTTTTTATCTATGATCTACAAGGAGGACAAAGAAGAACCAGAAAAACCGCAACCTAATTTTGAACCTACTACTAGAGGTTATCAATTAGTTAAACATATGGGATATAATGGAAAAGGTGGCCTTGGGCTACACAAACAAGGCCGATCAGAGCCCATTATAGTAGAACAAAGGAAGAATAATATGGGGCTAGGTTATAAACCAAAGGATGTGGTTATTCCAAAAACTAGACGAACCTCTTGGAAGAAGCGAGAAACTTCTGCTAGCATCAAGGCACTGGATACCTATCATACCTTAGACAACGATTTACCCATTGAAGACTTATTTGATAACTTTAGCATTGATAGGTTCCCTCTCCAACATATTCAAACCATTCCCAACATCTACTACAATTCTGGTATAGACTCTAATGAATATGAGTGGGATTCCCCTTCCTTCGTCACTAGATATGATTCTCCCACTTATAGCAATGATGACCTAGACACTCAGTGGGAAAAAGACACCCAAGCCATACTAACCCTTTCATCCACTTCCATAGGCTTTGTAGATCAAGATGATAACCTCCCACCCTAGTACCCACAACTCATAGATTGGGATCAACAACAACATGCACCTATTCTAGATCAATTCCAAAACGATGAGGCAATCACAGAGTTCATGGGACTTTGAATAAACATACCAGTAGGAGACCACAAAGCAAGATTCATCATGGAACTTGAACAAGAGGCATACTTTAGTGGATAGATTGAATCTTTTAGTCACAAAAATGAAAGAAAGAATATAAAAATATGGTCCCCTAGAGAAAACCACCGTGCGGCTCTATCAGATCCTGAAAAGAGAAAAATAAAGGACCCATCCGAAGGTGAAAACCTCTAAGAGGCACCCAAGGATGGAAGATTTAATCTCCCCATATCAGAATATCAGGAAAGATCAACACTGCTAGTAGAAGACCCCAAGATAACCTACCATGCTACCTCACTAGACCCAGAAGAAAAGGACAATTTCACAGCTTTCATCAATGCCCAGAAGATAAATTTTGCATGGACCTATGCTAACATTCCTAGACTAGATCCAACATTAGTGGTACATCATCTAGCTATAATGCCTGAAGCAAAGCCTATCAAGCAAAAACTCAGAAAAATGCATCCACAGATAACATTACTGGTAAAGGTAGAGCTAAAGAAAGTACTAGATGTAGGTTTCATCAGACCCATTGACTATCCACAATGGATATCAAATCTAGTACCAGTGTCCAAACCTAC
Organism: Sequoia sempervirens; assembly: GCA_007258455.2. Taxonomy (NCBI): domain Eukaryota; kingdom Viridiplantae; phylum Streptophyta; class Pinopsida; order Cupressales; family Cupressaceae; genus Sequoia; species Sequoia sempervirens. Next base: position 26,024,047 of record VDFB02000015.1, read on the forward strand.
TGGGGGCATACAGATATGCACAAACTTTAGAGACTTGAAAAAAGCATGTCTGCAGGACGACTTTCCATTTCCTAGTATTGACATGATTGTAGATATAACAACAGGGCATGAGATGCTATCCTTAATGGATGGTTTCTCCAGATACAACCAGATAAAGATCTCTCTAGATGACCAACACAAAACAACATTTACTTGTGCTTGGGGAAAATTTTGTTGGAATGTAATGCCCTTTGGTCTAAAGAATGCAGGAGCGACATATCAAAGAGAAATGATAACAATATTTCATGATATGCTACACACAATCATGGAGGACTATGTGGACAACATTCTAGAAAAATTAGTCAAAAGGGTAGACCACTTGACAAACCTGGCCAAGGTATTTGATCGTCTTGAGCAGTACAATTTGAGACTCAATCCTAAGAAATGTGTATTCGGGGTAACATCTAGAAAGTTGTTGGAGTACATAGTATCAAGAAGAGGGATTGAAGTAGATCTGGCCAAAGTAAAACCAATAAAGGAAATGCCTCCGCCAAAGACACTAAAACTGTTAAGGAGCCTACAAGGAAAACTGCAATCCATTAGGTGATTTTATTGCATAATTGGTAGACAAGTTTCACCCTTTCACTCATCTCCTACATAAGGACATCACCTTCAAGTGGGATGGGAGATGTGACTAAGCATTCCAACAAGTCAAGGAGTACCTACTTACTCCTCCTGTACTCATTCTGCCTATCCCAAAAAAGGAAATGATACTTTACGTGTCTACCACATAGGCAACACTGGGAGCTCTCTTGGCCTAGCTAGATGATAACAATAAAGAAAGGGCAATCTATTATATCAGCAGAACACTGGTGGAATATGAACTAAACTATTCACCCATTGAAAGAGTGTGTCTCTCAGTCGTGTTTTCAACACAAAAACTGAGACACTACATCCTAAACAGAAAGGTCAGGATGATTTCTAAGATAGACCCACGCAAATACTTACTAGCAAAGGAAGCCCTAACAGGCCGAATAGCCAAATGGGTAATGATCTTAAGTGAGTTTGATATAGAATATGTGGATAGGAGAGCTATCAAAGGACAAATTATAGAAAACCAATTGGCTGAAGCACCCTTAGAGGATCATAAACCTCTCATAGTGGATTTTCCAGATGAGAGTATTTTGATGATAGAATAGATAGACCAATAGACTCTATACTTTGATGGGTCCCATACTCAACATGGATCTGGAGACGATATTCTATTTCTCACACCACAAGGAGATAGTATACCCAAGGCCTACAGGATTGCATTCCCATCCACAAACAACATCTTAGAATATGAAGCTCTTATCATAGGGTTGAAGATGGCTATTGAATGGCGAATAAAAAGCTACAGGTCTTTGGAGACTCTTAGCTAGTGATCAGACAAGTGAATGATGAGTACTAGACAAAAGATGAAAAATTGTTGCCATATAAAATGATGGTGGATAGCTTCAAGGAATACTTCACCAGAATAACCTTTGAGCAAATCCCTCGAATCAATAACAGAGCCATTGATGCAATGGAAAAAATAGGCTCACTTCTTGATATTCAATAGAACGTGCTTAAATATGAGTTCCTTGTGGAACAATTGTTGGTACCAGCATTCGACATCCCAAAATCAGAATTGGTATGTGTTGTTGTTAGTCCTAATTCCCTATGGTACCAAGATACCTTTGACTACATCCAACATGGTACCATACCCATTGACTTAATGACCACTCAAAAGAAAACCTTTATTCGTAGAACGTCCTGTTTTACCATCTTAGGCGATACCCTATACCATCGTAGTCTAGATGGTATGTTACTCCGATGCCTTGATTTAGAAGAAGCACAAACAACCTTACAAGAGGTTCACGAAGGTATTTGCGGATCCCACTTTGGTGGACTTAACCTAGTCTAGAAACTGCTCATAACTGGATACTACTGGCCCTCCATGGAATAGGAATACATACATTATTCTAGAAAGTGTTGACAATGTCAGCGCACAGTGACCTTGTTCATGCACCAACATAGGAATTGAGACCTATAACCACACCATGGTCTTTCTCGCAATGGGGATTAGACTTCAACTCTCTATCCTGATGATGGATCAATGAGTGTGATCCAAAACGTTGATGAAAAAAGACTAGCATACAATCAAATCCATAAGCAATTAGATTTATATTCATATGGATTGTGGAAATCTAATTACATTGATGGGAAAGATATCACCCGCTTCATCCAATGGGCACAGATTCATTATCACAACAACAAAGTACTTCACTAAATGGATAGAGGCAATTCCATTAACCTATATCACTGGCAAATAGATATCAAAATTCATTTTTAATTATCTCATCTGCAGTGCAGGTATGAAATTCCCCAAACAATAATAACAGAAAATGAAACCCCATTCAAAAATTAGGATATTCAAGAGCTCTATTCCCAATTTTTTATCCACCATCAATTCTCCATGCCCTATTACACCCAAGGAAATGGTCAGGTTGAGGCATGTAACAAAACCATACTGAAAATACTCAAAAAGATTGTTAATGAAGCCGACTATGATTACCATTTGCAGCTAAACCCAGCCTTATGGGCCTACCGAACCAGCATTCACACACCTGCTAGTGCCACACCCTTTTCGTTGGTCTATGGATCAGAGGTCGTCTTGCCTATTGAGGTTGAAATCCCTTCAATAAGAGTGTCACTAAAAGGCATGGTCAACAATGAAGAATATAGGTTATCCAGGCTAAATGAATAGAACTCCTAGATGAAAGACGTTTGAGCACATTAAACCATCTACAGGTTTATCAGAATCAGCTCAAGCAAAACTATGACAAAAGGATCAAGGACATAAACTTTCAAGTTGGTGAATTAGTCCTCAAAGAGAATCAAAAAGTACAACTAAATCAAGATGGCAAAAGAAAATTTGAACCCAACTGGTTAGGCCTATTTGTCATCACAACAAGCTACAAATTTGGGGCATATCAGTTAGCTACTCCTGAAGGATAGCCTTTAGCTGAACCATTGAACAATCACCACCTCAATAATTTCTACACATGAAGCATGTCAGAATACCCTAGGCAAAAGGGTAAAAATCCAAAAAAATAGAAAAAAGTATAAAAAATACAAAAAAAAACAAAAAGAAAGAAAAATAATAAAGAGAAATAAAAATTTCTTTGAGTGAAAACCACTTTTTGGCGCTCTTAGAATAGGTATGTAGTTAAAACCTAGAAAATAGGCGCTATATTGAATAAACTTGCATCATTATCTATCGGTACTATCCACAACATCCACCCATTCATTTCAAAACAATATATCCAACCATGGCTTGTCACTGATTAAGGAAAGTCGTCTTGTCCACAATTGGGGGAAATGTCAAAATGTTGGTCATGGGTTGGATCTTTGAGTGTCCTATCATGGTCACGGAAAACAACAAAAAAATCCAAAAACACGGAAAAACACAAAAGAAAGCCAAAAACATTCAAAACATAGAAAATCCAAAAACATACAAAACAACAAAAAGAACAAAAACATTTGACAAACATCAAAAAACAAAACAACATCATGGGATTATTCCTTCACTCAAACAGTCTAAGATATCAACATTTTCTTGAACCTCACAACTAGTTCAAGTAAACTTCCTGCAACATATCCTCTAGACACAAAAGTGGAATATCAATCTAGATTATCAATGTTGCTTACCCAAAAATAGTTTATGCTTTGAAGCAAATGATCGAACTACATGATCTCTGCGTGTACAACGTAGGAAAGGCTCATTAGCCCCTGAGACCATAGGTCAGTCCCTTAGGTTTCCAACATGCTTTATTTTCAACTTAGTCAAAACACACAAAATCCAAAAAATAGTCAAAAGATACAAAAATCCAAAAACATTCACAAAACCAAAAAGGTCAAAAACACTCAAACCAAGCATACTACGGGCCTCTGTGTGTACAACGTAGGCAAGGCTTATCTTTGATGAGCCCCCGAGGCCCTAGGTTAGTCCCCAAAAAATGTCAAAAACAACATCATAAAACTTAGAAAAATAAAAATAAAACCATGTCCACCATCACAATCCGCAACAAAACATCACCCATAATAAACAAATCGTCGCACTCACCCTTTGAAAAAACAAACAAACAAACAAACAAAATATCAAAAGCTAGAACTTTCAAGCAAATAATCGCAAAAGTCTGACTATAAACAGCCGAAAACAAGGCCAAATTATCAACTACTATCTTTTTGACAAGTCCCAACAACATCCTGAGATATGTCTTAACGGATCCGTTCCTACGATAGACATGATCAATAATGGATAATAGCCCCACCCCAAACAGATATGGCAAGTGATATTGTAATTTTTTTTATCTTTTTATAGTCTTATCTTTTCGATTTGTTTTATTGACTCATTCCTAGGATCTCTCAAAGATGTCCATAAGGATTTAGAGAAGAAGGAATGGGGGCAATTGAGTGTCATTTCAATTTTCTATTTGTAAGATATTTTTGTAAAACTATCATGGAAAATACTTGCTTTATTGAGTGTATGGAAGTAGTGTTAAAACAATTCATGTAGCAATTACATGTTAGGTATTTCATACCTCTTTATGTAAATGGTCTGAAATTCGTGTAGCAATTGCATGTTAGGTATTTCATACCTCTCTATGTAAATGGTCTAAAATTCGTGTAGCATTTTCATGTTAGGTGTCCTATACCTCTCTATGTGACTGTTCTGAAAAGTTCTAACACAACCTGACTATATACTTTATACAAAGTTTTTGTATGTCTAGTATGAGCAAGAATACTCTTTGTTTGTAAGTCAAAGTCCATGCAATGGATACAAAGTCACCTTGGTCATTAATACCCCGATGCATCGTATATATTTGCTACATCAAATAGGATTGTTCAAAAACTACGAAGCCTCCAAGTAAAGCAAAAGCAACATCATCAACTAATAACAACATCACATTTCTATCTATCATCAAATATTTATTCTAACTAACATCAACCTTGCATAGCAATATCATTAGTACCATATCTATCCTGCATCCACAATGTCATCAATGCATATCATGATGATAATAAACCAATAAAAACATCATGTATCATGTATGGGGCATACATCCATCATATATCAAAATGATATATTGTTCATCCATAATAACATCATATGAAACAATATATGATTAATCCATCCATATCATATTCATCACCCACTTTTTGATTGAGGAAATCATGGATTGCTAACTAAGCAATCTATTTTGCTAACTAAGCAATCTATTTTTCTAACTAAGCAATCTGATTTTGCTAACTCAACCATCTAATTCCTAACTCAACCCTAACTGATCAATCAATTGCTAACTAAGCAATCAGAATCCTAACTAGCCAATCTATTCTTCAATCACCTTAAAATTGTGCAATCAACTTTGCACAATTTTTCCTCATGTCTAAATCCTCTCAACTCATTTTGACCGTTGATCTAGATATTCTCCAACATGATCTTGACAGTTGATTCAAAATTGTTTTTTCTATATAACAATCCTTTCTCTTCACAAATAAGGATCATAATTTCAACTTACCTTATACAACGAAGTGTTGTCAAGATCACCATTGATAGAGCTTCATCATTTCTTCAAGAACAAGCATCGATCATCAAGCTTTTGTGTACAAGCAATGGAGGCTTTACAGTGATATGAACAACCCAACATCATGCAAATACACTCCAACATGGGATGGTAATCTCTTCTTTTGTTATTTGAATTCATTTTGTTAATCTTAGGATCTCATTTCATTCAAACAGCTTAGATTTGCACATTTCATGAGTGATGGAATAAGATAGATTAAGTGTTTTGAAATAGATAGTTTCTTATTTCAATCTTGCAGTTGATCTTGTCTTTCGCATATTTCCTGATGGATTCCTCCCCCCTCACACAGATGAAAATTATTTTCAAAAGAAAAATAGGGTCTAATGGCAATGTTGAGAATTATAAAGAAATATCGATTGTGAAGGGTTATTCCTAGGTTGGGGGAATAGATTATGGTGAGATTTTATCTCCAATAGAAAAGCTATCATCCATTCAATTTCTATTATCTCTTATTGTAGTGTATGATCTTGAGGTTGAGAATTTGGATGCGAAGACAACATTCCTTCATGGTGATTTGGAAGAAGATATCTATATGACACAAATGGGGCACTATATTGAGAAAGGTAAATAACATTTGGTTTATAAGTTGAAGAAATATTTATATGGTCTTGAAAAATCTCTTAGGATGTGGTACCAAAAGTTTAATTATTTTGTGTTAAGTTTGAGATTCTTGAGATCCATATTGGATCATTTCATCCACTATAATATGAAAGGTGATCATATTCTCATTATCACATTATATATTGATGTTATGTTGCTTTTTTGGTAATATGAATTATTTGATTTATATTTTGAAGAATTAAATTTTAGCATAGTTTGAGATGGACTTAGGGGCCACCAAGTACATATTAGGGATGAAGATCAAAAGAGATAGAGTGAACAAAAAATATTGGTTGGGCCAAAGTAAGTATGTGAACTCAATATTGGAGAGGTTTACCATGATAAATTGTAAGTCATTGTGTATTTATGTTATGATGGGGAAAATTTATCTATTGAGAAATATCCAATTTCTCCTAGTGAGATGGAGGACATGAGTAGAATACCTTGTGCTAGTTTAATAAAGAGCTTGATGTATGCTATGATCTATACAAGACTAGACATTTTCCAAGCAATGTGAGTCCTTAGCTGATTTATAGCTAATCCTTGATGAGTGTATTGGGATGTAGTGAAAAGGGTCTTTAGGTTTTTGTAAGATACCTCTAAGTATTCTTTATGTTATAATGGTTATCCAAAAAAGGAACAAAGTTTTCACTATGTTTGGTGGTGCAATCAATTGGATGAGTAATTAATAAGTTGTTGTCACTTTGTCCACCACAAAATAAGAGTATATGGTAGAAACTCATGCTTGGAAGGAATCCATCTAGCTTAAGATATTATGTTCATATGTTGGGCTAGAGATAGGAGCCACTCAATTCATTGTGATAGATATAGTGTCATATGTCTAGAAAAAAACCCAAAATTTCATGTGAGGATGAAGTGTATTGATGTGCAATACCATTTTTTTTTTGAGATATGGTATTGCATGGGAGAGTGATGCTAGAAAACTTTGACACTTTGAAGAATGTTGTAGATGCACTGATGAAGCTAGTGAGCATAGAAGAATTCAGGTGGTGCTATGATTTTATGGACCTCTAGTCCCTAACAATTTTAAGTAATTGTGTTGATACTCCCTATGCTCTTGCAAGGTGTTTGACAAGTGGGAGAATTTTAGAAAGGTGTCTCAACCTTGCTCCTAATCTTAAGATTACAAAAATGTGATTTTTGAATATAAAATAAAAAAAACTTAATTTTTACGTTATAGAGTTGTTTTAGGCCAAAATAAATATTTTTTTATTTCTTAACATTGCATATAGGGTGCATGTTGCATAAATATCTTTGAGCAATTCAATTTAAGAAAAAGTGGGCCCAATTCGCCCACTAGATCACAAGCTATGGCCTCTAGAAGTTTGCATAGGAAATGTAAAATGTTGTTGGACACATAAAAGAGTTGTAAACGGGAGTTACACCCATTTAATAGTTTATTATTTTTGTTATGACACATCATAAGGCATACTTTTTTGGAGGATAATTTGGGTGCCATATTTTTGGGTGGTTTTAGTTTGTGGGTTTTTAATTGCCATTTGATTGTTTCAAGTTTTGTATCTCTTATATATTAGGTTTTTGAGATGGAGGTTGTGTGTAAAGTTTTATAGATATTGTAAGTTGTAACAATTCCTCTAGATCTTTGATTGGTGATACTCTTGTGAAGACTTGCTTTGCAAGTGTATTGTAATTGTGGTTGATGGAATAATATATTGAGCTACTTTGGTGTTTTGGGTTTTTATTTTGAAATGGTTTTCCCACATACACCTATGTTATGGTATATATTATTTATTTTATGTTTTTTATTTTTTGTAATTGTTAAAAGGTTGAAATTTGCACAACACTCTCCTCAGAATACTAGTATAGAAAGCATTTCTACATATCTTTATTCCTTTCATTAGAAAATTATATTTCCAACAATAATGCAACAATTTCACCACAAGAATTTGTATGGACAAAGTAATAATAGAAAAATGACATCACTTCAACTCCAACTTCTGAGACTTTTTGCAAGTCCTTTGGTATGTGCTAGGATATTTCGAATATCATAAATATGATGTAAATTATACAATTTAAAGAATGAATTAGTGAGAAAGAGTGCAAGTGTGGAGGAGTGAATTAGGGACGGATGACAAGTAACCAATTGTTCTTCGTTGGAACTACTTTATCTCTAGTTCTTTCCAAAGAAGCTTTCCGAAGATAGAATACAACATAAAGCGTGATTTTATGCTCTTGGAGATCGTTGTATTGACTTCATTAATCAAAAATAGAAGAGGAAGATGCACAATTGCCACTTGCAGCCGGTTTTCCTGCTTTTTGTTTCTAGATCAAAACTCTGTGTTATGTGGTTTGTTTACTTCTTTTTATGTCGCTCATTCTCATGCAAGTAATTTAAACATTCCCTGCACATCTCCACCACTCAAAACACTCTAAAATTGCAGTATGGGTGGAAACAAAATTGTCTTCAATTTCCACAAGCATTGTTTGTAGGGTAATTAAAGATCAAGAATTATCAATAGAATATCTCCAGATGTGGGGTCATTTTAGACAATCTATGGGAAATATTCCCATTGAATTTTGATTGAAAAACGGATTTCATACATTGAAAGCAATCCACAATACACATTGTTTAATTCCCACATGCCATAAAGATTTTTAAAAATTGCAGAGAATATGCTACTTTGATACAATGTATAAAGACAGCAAAAAAGAGGGAAAAACTATACGATCTGAAATTATCACTTTTGTTTCTTTAAGAGATTGAGAGGTAGCATCCATTCCTCAGAATCTGTTTCAACTCTTCCAAAGCATCAAATTTTAAGTTCGCTTGAAATTTTCTTATTGATATAACCCTTGTTTTCACCGTACAGTGTACATACATCATTCAAGGCCTTTCACAAGTATATATCCCAGCCATTCTTTAAAGACTGATGTAGAAGCCGACACTGATTGTCTTACAACATTTTGCAGATCCCTGAAATTGTAGACATAACTAATACCCAATCATGTGTGTGTGCTAAAAATTGCACATTTTAAGACCCTCAGTATACAGGTTGTTGAGAAACAACCATGGCTCTATACAATACAATGGGAGAATTGCCTCATTGTAGGAATTAGAAAAACAAAAATTCTTGAGGCTACAAAACATAATTCAATTTTACTATCTAAACCATCAAATTTGAACCCACATCTCACCATGGTTCCTTTGTACAATTTTAAACTTCAGAACCTATCAGATAATATGTGAGGTTGTTTTACTCTGTTATGCTTTTGATCGACTTGTCGAAGACTGCTGCTTCCATTTCACTAAATGATGTAAAAAACCCATAACCTGCATGAAGTCAAAATTGATGGAGCAATTGTAAATTAAAATATTTTGAAGACCTATTGCTTATTATGGATTTGATTGCATATACTTAACCTCCGAACATAAAGAAACAATATACACAGAACCTTTACAGAAAGTATACCTCAGAGGGGTTTCGTAGAGAGTATGATGCATTGGTCTTTTTAGGAACAGAAGAGACAAGTATTGAAAAACCCTGTCCTCTGGCTTTCAAGACCTGACATTGAATAGCTTCAGAATTTTAGAGGCTCTTCCTTATTGCAGCACAGAGAAATGTAAAATTGAACTGATACATTAAGATGACACACATTAACCAAAAAAGTCTAGAACCCCTATTAGTATACCCACATAATACTTATTACTTACATTGAAAGCATCTTCATCTGTACAGTCATCTCCAATATACAAAGGAATCACATCACTTGAACTTGCTAAACCTACAATCAACTTATTTTGTAGTTAGTTGACAAAGTTGTGAATCTCATTCAGCAGATAAAAGAGGCCTTTCTGCTTGTTCAGTCTTTGTGTAATTCTTAATGTTTTGATTATCTTCCAACGAAAGTTCCACTCAAATTCATTCAAGTTCTTAAGTATAAGTACTCACCTAGTGACTCTAGTAAAAATTCAAGGGCATTTCCTTTATGCCACTTAATTAGAGGCTTAATCTCCAAAACCTGTATAGTAAGAGGTATAAGCTTGTTAATGATTTTACTTCCATGGTAGACTTGAGAATTTAATGTGCTATTGAATATGTCAAAGAAACAAAAGTACCAGTGCAAAAGCATTTACATACCTTTTTCCCCTGGGTTAAGTGTAAACGGGGATATGTCTGGAGCAGATTTCTAACTATTTCTGTAAGTGCACTCCAATCCTGTTTCAGATAGCACCTTGTTCAGCTAAAAATGAAAACATGACCTGAAACTTTGAAAAATTATATAGCATACACACCTCTCTCCACATTTAATCAATAGAAATATTGCATGAAAAAGTCTGGAAATACTTTGCATTTAAAGTTTAAACAAATATAAACATAAAAATTGGCTACCTTCTCCTGTACACGGCGAAAATGCACTGAAACACAAAATCTGTTATTTTCTACTGTAGCTCCATTTATTCTCTTTACTTTCTCCTGCAATAATTTATATACCTACACATGACAGACCTCAAATGTGAGGTAAACCCTTATTAGGAGAGAATAGAATGAATCCTCTAGATGACAATTTTCTTATTTAAGGAATAAAATTGAGATGTCCATAATCAAGTGCTGTCCTTGATCTAAGAAATCATCAGTATCTGTTCAGTAAAAGCTGTAAAACTAAAAATTCAAACAGTTAACATGGTTATACCTCATCTATCATTGGCAAAAATTCGCTGGCTGGCTGGAAGAGAACAACTTCATTTCCCTGTTTCAAAAACAGAAAAAAACAATAATTAAAGTTTTTTGTCAAAAGTTTTGTTAGTCAATCATTTTGGTTTAAATAACATGCTTTAAGCTTTGACTTGTTTATCTGGCTCATTTAGAATCACACTAGATTTTCTAGTAGGACCCACTTATTAGTGTGATTTTAGATGAATCATCTAAACAAATCAAAGTTTAGAGTGTATTGTTTAAACTTGTCAATCACAAACAAAATTATACACAAAATTATACTAAAACATGTCTTTTCATAATATCTATCTCACTAAAAAAGAAAAAAGAAGTCATGACTTTCATACTGATAGGCCAACAAAACTGAATCACAATCTGTATTAAATGCATTTTAATGTACATAATCTTCTTTGCAGGGCTATCTAACGCACTAACATAGAAGTTAAATCAAATCGAGGCCAAAGAATTCTCTTTGGCCGTCAGTTCTCGATGCCACACAAACCTTTTTGTCTCTATTTTTTGTAAAGCAATTCTTTGAACCATTGACAGCTCGGGCTGGTAACATAATATCCATTCCGTGGCTGCCAGCATAATATAGATCTGCTAGTTGTACAAAATCGTATACCTGAAAAAGTGAGATAAAACAAAAATCAATAAGTCTGTGGTCCTCAGATTCTTGACTACGGACCAAAAAGAATTGTTCCCAAAGTGAAGCCAAAATTTACTCAAATCATTAAAACAAAGCTTCAAAATGGGAAGAACAAGCAAGAGATTGAGACGCATAATGTATAATAAATGAACTGAAAGTTTTTAATAATGTTCATGAGATTAATCAAACAGTTTATAGATATAAGAGTTGAATTATACCCAAATTAATATAAATAAATTCCATCAACAAACCAAAACTTCTATTTACATATTTCTTCTACTATTAATTTTGATAAGTAATGACATTGATTTCATGATAAACAAGTATGTACCTTATCTCTAGACCGTCCACTGATTATTGCAGTTGGACAATACCTTGCAACCTCTTCAACTGTTGAGCGCATCTGGAAAAAGCAAGGATATTTCAGGACATAGAAGCAAAAGAATAGGAATCATTAAGAGAGAGAGAACGGCTATTTTAGGCGTAGTTGTTAAGCTAGCCGTAAGTACCTCGACAGACATAAAAGCTCGATCGGGATCATCAACGATTGGAGAAAGCGTCCCATCATAATCTAAAAAGACTGCAATTTGCTTATTTTTTGATGCATTCATTATCTGCTCAAACATTACCAGTGCTGAAGGATGGTCTCTCTGCATTGATGCACAAGGTTTGGATGTAAGAACACAACAAACAGGATGTCTAAATAGCCATAATCCTCCATTTATAGATTCTCTATGCATTGAAGATAAAAGCAACTTACCATCCATGGGACATAAGAATCATTTGGCATGTCAGGACTAGCATCATCCAGTTTGAATTCATTTGCTAACTTAATGTCATCACAAGATGATCTAGTTTTCATACAATCAATCCAATTATCAGTTCCAATACTGCTTGGAAACATCTTTCTTTGTGAAAGTGCTGTTGAATTTGGGGAATGTGACTGAGATGATGTTGAATATGACACCAAAGAAGAACTTCGGAGAAGAGGTGGCAGAGAAGATAAGGTAGACCTTGCTTTTCCTATGGATGCAGAATCTGCAAGCATGACAGTGTGCTGGAAAGCCATCCCACAAAGATATCACCCTTTAATTACTTTAACACGATTGAATGTTCAAAACCCCCCCTGCAAGTACAAAGTTGAAGACTCCTCCACCAAGATACTTCGAAACTTAATGTCTTTTCAAGTGTTCAAATTCTCGTTCTTCAACCTACAAAATGATACGTCTTGAAAATTCAGCTCTTGTGTTTTCATGTCAAGATAAACAGCCAGCAAGGGACTAAATTACAGAAATATTTGAGAAACATATTTTTGATAACATCTTCTACACAAAATTGAAAATGATGACATAGGATAAGATGGAAAATCTATTTAAGAGCTCAAATGCTTGCAATCCATTGGAAGTAATGGGATGGGGAGAATTCTATTAAATGAGAAAAAAGTAGTTTGAATTTTCTTATTAGATTATGTAAAAAAAATTCACCATTAATGTTACAGGTCACATTTCAGAATGAAAGAACAAGAAAAGAGAAATGAAAAAGAAAATTAACCAAAAAACAAGGAATAAAGAATTTTTAAAAATAAAAAATAAAAAACCAAGGAATATAACAATAAGGAAGCACACCGGATACTATTTAAAACAATTTATTTCTGTCAGCTGCACTCTAATGCAGAAGCCTCCAGAGAACCTTTCTATCATTTTCAAAGCAGTCTTCCATTAAAAACTAATCTCTCAGAGAGATGTATCATAAAGTGGTGCAATAACTTATGCATGAAAATTTCAGGCTTTTGAAAACAAAACATCAAGGTTCATTTCTATCATGAATGTACCTGCAGATTACATCATGGCTGAGCCTTTCAGAGCCAATAAAAAAGCAACCCAGATGTCTGCATTTTATAATGCAAATTGCATTTTTCCAATAAAACATTTGCCCTACATGAAGATATACATTTTGTGTAAACTATGCCATCATAGAATGTCATATGATCAAGTATTCAATTTTTTCGTTTCAAATCATATTGGGTGATCCATACTTACAGATGGTATAATGAAATATATCCAAGACAAAAAGTAAAGACAGGCGACAGAAGGTGAAGCATAATAAAAGGTTGAACAGGATAGAATTCAGAAGGCAGACATACCTGTTAGAAAGAATGGTTTCCAAAGGTTTATGAGATGAATGGCGCATGAGAAACTTGAGGAACAGCAGAATCTTTAACCAGAACTCGGGAATAACAGATATTTTGGGAGGGAGATTAATGGGGAATCGACACGCATCTAAATATGGACAATGGGGGAATCCGTCAAGCATCTACCACCGCCCACATTTGGCAACGTCTTCAACACTCCAATCACGAAACGCACGCCAACAGAAAGTCCGCAAAAGAACTCTTAACAAAGTCAAGGTACTCTCGTATAATGTACTCTCAAATGTTATTATATTTTTCAGTCTGCACATTTTTTCCAAGGAAAGTTCTATGTACAACTTAGCATTTACCTGCTTTTTCAGTACTGAGAATTGTTCAAATCGTTTACTACGTCACAAACTTCTCTTTCTCTTCCATGTTTTCAAAGCATTCAACTTTTCTAAGCAAACACAATGTTGGTCTCACCAGCTTGCATTAACGAAGGCAACTTAAAAGTATTTTAAGCTTTGCCTCACATTTTTCTTACCGAAAGTTCTACATTAATGCATTGACTGACTGACTTGTTCAGAATGAATGCAAGAGAAGATTCGAAGAAAGAATAGAATACAATCGAAAGTCAAAGAAAGATAGTTTATGGAACAGCAGATTTCCACTTTCTAGCTTTTAATTTGTAGATTGATTGTTAATAAGTTTGATGATGAGCTTTCTAGTTTTCTCAATCTTTTAAGATTCTTTAAACAACTTCTTAGACTCGCTAAATAATTCTTTAAACTCTATAATAACTCTTTAGACTCTTTAACAACTCTTATAACGCGAATAAGTCAGCAAAATTGACCCAAATATCATAGGAAACTTCCCAATCAAGACTAAAATGCTTCTCAGATACAAAAACAAAATTCCAAATGAAGTTTGTTACGAAAATTTGTTACTCGGTTACTGAGTTGCATGCAATGCAAGCAAGAAAAGTAATCACGTCTGTTAGACAATTTTGTCAAAGTTTGTTAGATTTGTTTTCCTAAAACAGTTTCAAGTTTTAACTTGACGTTACTGAAAAACTGAAAACTGAAAAACGGCGAAATTTCAGCCCAAAACGCAAATGCACACAGTTTCTATGAAACAAGCAAGGAAGGAAAGGAGAGAAGTTGGGCAAAGATCAAGCTTTGGACACTCCCAAAAACATTGTGAAGCAAAACATTTCTTAAATGACAAGAACATGATTATAGCCCTGCGTACCCGTCAACGTCTGAAAGCAATTTTCTGTGCTGGGAACGTCCAATCGCGGGGTCAAAACAGATGGCAATGGATGTTTGGTGGGAGGGTGAGCACAGCTATTTTATAATGGATTCTGCCGACACCAGAAGAGCGGCGATGGGCTAAGTAAAACGGTGATCCATGGGACCCACACTTGACAGTTGCCAAATTTCGCCGGCTACACGGACGCCCGATCAATTGCTC
The DNA here is from genome assembly GCA_007258455.2 of Sequoia sempervirens. Lineage (NCBI taxonomy): Eukaryota > Viridiplantae > Streptophyta > Pinopsida > Cupressales > Cupressaceae > Sequoia > Sequoia sempervirens. The sequence goes on from VDFB02000015.1 coordinate 26,039,245, forward strand.
TCATGTGGTGGGCGGCCACCGACCATGACGACCATGACCATCACTATCACTATCACCACGATCATCAGTCACCTTCCACTCCACTCTCGCCTCTTGTTTTCTCTTACTTTCCTGTGTACTCTTTTCTCCCTCCCTCACTCTGTGCTCTCCCCTGTTCTTCCCTTTTCCGTTGCCCATTCCATTCCACCACATGTTGTATGGATTCCTGGTCATCTTCCTCATCTCCAAAGGCCAAATCTATCCTCTCAACAACAGTATCGTATCGTGATATTCCTGGATGACGCTGAATATATACTAAAAAAACTCTTCTTTAAGAATGTATGTGAAAAAAAGAAGTTCGATTTTGTCAGTGGATTTGATTCCTGGATGAGAAGTGGCGTGCAGGGAGCGCATGGTAAGATCCAGAGCTTATTGTGAAGTCGTCTTATCTGATAAGATGGCTATGGAGTTTGTCTGTTTCTTCAATGGCGGTATTGGCCATTACTAGGTGGGTTGGCGGCCATTGAAATTACAGTACAGAAATCAGTTGGTTAGTTGGTTTTGAATAATTAACATTGATTGATTCCTCTTGGGTAGCACTTTTTTGACGGCATAAAAAATTGATTTGGTAAGTTTTAGTCATTATTGGTTATTCGTACGCACGTGGTATATCAGTAAGTGGGAGTTAATTTCTTGGAGTTGGTCAATATCACATGTTATTCTAAACTTCAAGATTCGATGGCGAGCCAAATTATTCGTTGTTCGTGGGGTCTTTGTCTCTTTCTTGGATGTTGAAAAATCACAAGATGTGTTCTCTCTATAAAGTGTTGATTGCAAATTTTAATTATTTTATTATTATTAGTTTTTGTTATGGCATGGATTTTATAGTAATTGATTTAAATACGAAATTAGGTATTAGATTAAAAATAAAATAAAATAATATCTATTTGTTTTTGTTGGAGGTTTTTATATCAATAATGTTGCACAAAACTATCTAGTGGTATTGTATAAATCACACCTAATGCCATGAATTTAAAAAATCATGTCCATTTTATTTACTTTTTTGGTATTAAAGTTCTCCCAATGTGCAACCTGCAAATATTTAGTCTAATGTTACATACGATGTATGCAAGTGGTCCCAAGAATACCTAACCTATGTGATGCATGCATCCCTAGATTCCCTGGGTGCACCACAAATAAATATTTATTTTACATTACAAGCATTATGCAAGGTGAACACACTTTTTTAAAAATTCTCCCACTTGTTACATTGTAGAAGGGGTTAAAAGTAAACTCAAACATCAAGAGAATAATCCCTATAGCCAAAATTTACCATCAAGACATCCAAGTGCTCCATGTTCTACTTCAAGATACTTACAACATTGACCACTATAACGACCATCTCAAACAAGAAAAATCTCTCATCCTCCATCATGTCAATGCACAATAGATAATATTCAATCCAAAAGAGCACATATGGAATCACTCCATGCACAACTACAACAATTGCAGGATCAAAGGGAGCAGATAAAGAACTAGTTTAAACAACTCGGAGAAGTTGTAAGTTTGCGGTTAACACATATAACAAGGCTCATAAGGGATGCATATATAATTTGACACAAAAAAAATCAAATTCCTACCACTTTTCAAAAAGTGGACAAACTACTCATACAAATTAGTGCACAGAAACATCTACTTCAACAAGCCAAAGCTTAATGGGATAACACTTTCGCCCATCTTAAGGAAATCTATAAAGCTATCCTTCTTACTAGTTGAATAAGATGTCTTGAGGACAAGATATAGTTTTGAAAGGGGGCTGGTGTTAGCAAGGAAAAGGGTAGAGTATGGAGACAGATCAGACAAACCTACTGCAAACCACCACAACAAGGTTGTGAAGCTCCTGGCTAACAAGTCACCCCTAGGAAGAAATACATTTTGTAAGGGACCTATCAAGGAAAAGGGTAGAGTATGGAGACAGATCAGACAAACCTACTGCAAACCACCACAACAAGGTTGTGAAGCTCCTGGCTAACAACTCACCCCTAGGAAAATATAAGATGTATAAAGTAGAATAGAATGTAACAAAGTAAGATAGAACTAGATGAATGTAAGAAGGAATGTAAATAAGTGAAGAATTGTAAAAGAATACATAGAGAGAAGAGAAGATATAGTATGTATGATTCAATATCCAATGGAGTGATAGGAATGCAATATGTCTATATTAATCAAGGGTTATATATGACATATTACATTCCTATAAACATATGACCCTTGACTTATAAGTTATTTTGATACCTTATTTGGCTCCATAGTATAGATTAATCTCTAATCCCTCTCTTACTTCTAAGTCTTATCTATACATACAACATAGAGAATACTTGATGCACAAAACTTTGGTCTATGATCCACCACTTTTCATTGCTAACACATGTATTGTATTTTCCTTTGGTTTAGACACATGGGAGACCCTCTTGTGCTAAAACAATTTCCTCTTTATGGGTGTTAGCACATAGGTCATTTGGACAAGGAGTTCATTGGTCAAGGGATTAAATAATTTATGGGGATTGATGGACTAGGATTATAGGTTAATAGATTAGGCCTAGGACTAATATGGATGGATGGAGGATTTGATGTTTTAGGATTTGTAAAGATTTATTTGGAGGGTTTAATGGAGTAGGATTTATAGGGTTGTTGAAGGATTTAATAGTTTGGGATCTTTATAAATTTAAAATGATAGAAATACTAATGATATAATAGTTCAATCCTAAGAATTGCATAGCTTTTGAATTCACATATGAGGGTTTCTAAGACTTCCGCTTGTAGTTTGGTCAAGATTCTTCCCAGGTCAATGGTGGCTTGTTTGGTGAGCCATTTGATAGAGAAATTTTGTTGATGGATGTGCGACTGGTTAATCCTCCTATTATGTCATTATCCACTTCGACTGGGTTTTCAAATCTTCATATCGGTGCTTATATTTTGACCAAGCTTGAGGTTAATCAATGGTTGGATATGATTTAGATAAGAGTGTGATGGTTGGGTCTAGCTCTGCCATAGCTAGTGCATCATTCTTGGACACTATCAAATCTAGGGATCTTGAATCTCCTTCTGGGGATCCTATGGCTCATGAGAAACCTAATATTAGGGAAAATCATCTACCTAGGATGCTCTCCCTAAGCACTCGAATGCATGGTAGTTTCAAGCTATTAAAAAATCCATCAAACCCCTCGGGCATTCCTCATTTTCCCCTATCCTTGAATTTTCCAAGGATGTTTGAAAATAAGTTATTTCAAGGGTGAGCAATGTTTCACAACAAATGGATTGATGGGACAATTTAATTGTATATGGCCTAGACTCTTGGATCTACATGTTGGAAATAGGATGCCATTTAATTGCAAATCCTAAACATTAATTATTTCATGTAGTTCCTAAGTTCTTGGAATGTGTTCAACAACACTAAGATTAGGATGAGATTAATATTTGATGAAATAAATCATGAAATTGACATTTGTAGTTATTCCTAAATAATAGGAACATGTGGGTGCACACATGGTAAGGTGACACTCACCTTGAGTTCAGTTAACTATTCAGAGTAAGAGATAACACTTCTGAATGCATGTAAAGATCCTAGGAGTTAGGGTTTTATGTTTGCATGCATGAAGTTTAGTTCAGTTCAGTTCAGATGAGTTTAGTTCAGTTTAGTTCAATTCAGAATCAGTTTAGTTTAGTTCAATTCGGTTCAGTTCAGTTCAGTTCAGTTCAGTTCAGTTATGGTTCAACTATCTGCAGTTGCATGCAAGTGCATGTTGCATGCATATTAGTTATTTTGAGTTGCATGTAGTTAGCTTCAGTTAACTTGGAATGCATGGCTAATAACTTGAGTTGTATGACAGATAACAGGGACTACCTCCAGTTAACAGGGGATGACCATTCTTGCATGAATGGTGTTGAGTAAATGTTTCAGTTAACTAGAAATCACTTGAAGCCAACTTGGGCGCCCAAGCAGGGCTTAAATTTGATGGCCGTATGACCGCATTTAGAGATTTTTGCTGTAAAATACAATCAAAATTTTAAGAAGATTGTATTAGATGAAAGGAGAGATTTTGGATAGACTATCAAAATTTATAGAGAATTATAATGATATATATATTTGATTTATATATAATTTTACTTACACTAAGGTATATCATAATGTTTTTAAGGGCACCTTTCAATAGATAACCGTCATTTAAAAATTTGTTGACAGGCAAGGTCGACCGTCAAATTTAAGCCCTGCGCCCAAGATGCTTTCTTGGATTTACCTCTCTTGCATGATAAGATATTTTTGAAGGCTCAGTTAAGTAGGATTACTTAAGGGCACCAACTTTGAGGAAGAGCTTTGGAATTATCACCAAAGTGAAGGATAAGTTGTAGCTTCAGTTTGGGACTCCCAAATGCATGAAGCGCATGTTGTAAGCTTTAGTCTTCACATAATAACTCAACTTGAAGCAATATGGCATACCTTTTCAAGGGCTTGAGCTTGTGCATTGTAATTATCACCATTTGGAGATTACAAGGTTGCATATTGTCTCTATATATCATTCAAGTTGAAGAGAGTTTTCATAATTGTTATTTGTAGGTGTGAAGAAGATTGGTAAAGACAGAAGAAGCATTCTCAAGCAAGAATTGGAGCTATTATAATTCAGAGATTGAATAATATAATAATTCTTGGTGGAGTTTTTTCCTGAAAGGGTTTCTCCACGGTACATCTTGTGTAATCTTTCTAATATCATGTCTAGTTCTTCTATCAACTTTTCTCTTCATTCTACAACAGTAAAATGAATTAATCAAGATAATCACCCACAAAGAATATATGTAACAAAGAAAGAGCTTACTTAGATCAGCAATATTAAAGTTTTACAGAGTATTAAGCTAAGAAAATACCTCATTTTTCAACACTACATAGGTGGAATGTTGATGCAATAGTTGATGTTGAAAGGTAATTTGGAGGTATACATGTGTGCCCACAATTTTTTCATTATGGTTTTTTATCATGTGAAGGATCATGATGCCATATTATGTGAGCACTTGATCTGGAGGCAACATTTGCTCCTCCTTAAACCTTGGTATCCTTGGAATTTTAATCCTATTACAAAATCATTTAGAGTTACAAAACCCATTTGGGTCTATCTTCTAAAATTTCCATTGCAATTTTGGTTCGACTCATACTTCAAAGCAAATGAAAACTCTTTAAGATTTTTTTTATATTTGATACTCTTGTCTCCAATTTCACCCACACAACCTTTACATCCTTGTTGATTTGGACACTTCAAATGATCTCCCTGTAGATATAACATTCGAAGTTGCTAATCATTGCCAGAAGAAGGCATTAGATTATGAAGGATTTCTCTTCTACTATTTGACTATTCTATGAAACATGGTACACCCCAGCTAATTGTTTTAGGCCCAAGTCAAATCTTGATTAAATGGGGTCTTGGTGGAATGGTGTTATGCCACAACATTCCACAGTGGATGCATCCTTGTACATTCTAAGGAGTTTGATCTACAAACATTTTTCCTCAAATTTCTCAAGTTGACTATCCATAATTGGTGGATTTAGTTTTTAAGAACCTCGTGCCAGTTGTTGAAGAGAAGACAATAGGGGTCTCAAAAAATAAGCAAGTATTAGAGACAACTGAGCTAATTAAGAATCATACTCAACTAGAAAAAGTGGACACTTATGCACAAATACCTAAGCTATCTTCAAGTAAGCCCAAAGAATGGATTATAGTGGCAAAGAGGAAAAAGAAAGTAAAAATGTTGAAAGGAGAGATACAATAAGATTATACTATGAAGAATTCATGATTAGAGACAAATTTGAGGCTTCTTTTGTGTGTCAAGCTTCCTTGACTAATGGTGATTCTAAGAACATTGTTGATTGCACAAAAATAAATGTCGAGAAAAATATAGATCATCAGTCTAATCAAGGCTAGATAGAAGATAAGAGGAAGTTCAGTTCCCCCTTTAAAGCCTATCCATCAAATGATGCTAAGATCAACCATGAAAGGGGAAAAACCTTGAAATATTTTTTCGGTAATATGTTTGTTCTCCCATGTTAAGATGCGTTGAAAAGATCTGCAATGATATTAGTTTTAGTAGATTTATTAGCATAGGTATACACCCCTATTTTGGGCATGCATTTTATCAATATTTTATTTTCAATTAATTTGGAAAGGTACGACTCCCTTATGCTTAGCTTACTGATTAAAAAATAAAAAAATGTACCTAAAAAATATAATTAATATATTACAAATAATATTAACATTAATTGAAATAAAAGATCAATATTAACAAATACAAAAAAATATAAAATTGAGCATACATATAGTTAAATTATTAAATAAATTAAATTTTAAAAATTTAAACTATATTTCAAATAAAAAATAAAAATAAAAAATAAACTATATTAAAAATGTTAAAGTTAAAATTTTAACTTTTATATTAAAAATTACAAGTAACACCAACCTTAAAAAGTTAAAAATAAAATAGTGGTCAGTAGGGTGGACGACTCTCCACACCATCGCATGTGGGGAGTCCATTGGCTAACACGACTGATTGATTCCAAGCGAGTGCAAAAAGAAGGGGGGGCAAATTGTGGCCAAATTTTCAAAAATAATTTGATAGGCTATAACCCGAGCACGTTATGACTTGAAAGGCTCGGTCACATCGAGCCTATAATGTGCTCGCGTTATAACGTGATTGCGTTATAGCTTATTAAAACAAAAAAAAAAGCAAACAACATCATTTCATTTTCACTGTGTTTTTTGTTGTCCATGGCCAAGAAACCCTGCATTTGTGTGCTCACATTTTGGAAGGAGCTAAACTTGCAATTTCATCGCCAAGATGCTGCCACATCGACGAGGAGGTCAAAAAAGTAAGATTTTTTTGGTGAATTTTTTGTTAAATAGGTAATTTTAGGCTATTTTTTATATTCATTTGTTTAACTTGTAGGAGATGTTAATGAACCTGAAAATCCTCCTTAAAATCTTGAATAGCCACAACAACAAGCACACAAACAAAATCCTCAACAACCACAACAACAAGCACACAAACAAAATCCTCAACAACCACAACAACAAACTCCTCCACCAATTCCTCAACATTCTCCTGGTACTCAACAAAATTTAATGGGGGTAATTTAAAACAATAAAAAATATATTGAGTTAATCATGAGGTTGAACGATTCCTGTAAGTTCAACCTTGGAAAGAAGAACACTTGCGAGTTCACTTCAAGACATGTTAAAAAATGTAGATGCAATCAACAAATAATTAAGTGGTTGGGAAAATAGGAGGTAGGCATGGAGGAATTTTTATGCAAATAAATTATCATATAAAGAAGTAAAAGATGGAGAAATTACAAAATATGATTTGTGCTCACTATTCATTGACCCATGCAAAAATGAAAATCTTGAACTTAATGCCAAGAGGTTTCCTATCCATTGGTGCCACCACCAAGGGATTAGGAACATTTTTTGGGATAGGTGCTACATGGTTTTTTACTATCCACCATGCAACAATTGTGAAGTCCCCCAATATTTCTTGAGGAAACTCTATTGTGAGTTCATCCTCAACAAAATCCCCAACTATTTTGATATGAGGGACTTTCAAGGGAGAGGTGGAGGGTCAGCACAAGATAGACTTGGTGCATGACAAGATCCTCAGTGGCAAGGGAGACAAGCTCTCGCTAGGTCGGCTCGTGAGCAAATCGTTATCCCTTCCATCATGAAGGAGAGTGTTGAGGTGGACACTTTGCAATCTATTAAATCTTTGACCCAGAGTATCATCCAGCATGTCAGTCCTATAGTACAGTGCCATCCAGGGGAATCTTCGAGGGGTAGGCGTCCACCCCATTATTGTTTGGTTTGTGGGTCAGCTTGTACATATGACCCCATAGACACTCAAGAGGATGGTGCACAGGATACGTCTGTAGCCACGGGAATGGTGATGGCAACTGACATTTTGAATGAGGATTTCGGCATCGATACTTAGGTAAATGTTAGCATGTTCATTGAATTTAATTTATTAAATTTATTTTTTGAAATGCAAGATTAACTAATTTAGTTTAATGATTGTAATGAAATTTCAAGGTCACAGTGTTGATATTGGATACACCGACCCTCCACTTGTTTATTACTCCACTGCATCTACCACCAAGGTATGTAACTAGTAAACAATTATAAATTTATTACATGTGAATAGAATTGTTATATGAATGGTATTCTAATATCTAATTTTGGATGTTGAATAGGCTAATATTGGAGGTCTCATGGGAACACCTCCCAGTGCTAGTGGAGTTGGACAAACCTTCATGCAAGTAATAGAATAAGGAGTTTAACTAATGAATTGTACTTAATAGATTTGTGTAGTTTATATTCATATCATGGATTACATTGCATTGCACATCTTTCAAACTCAAAGCATTGCTTCACACTGCATAACTAATAACTAGATGTTGATAGATGGCAAAATTTCAATTACAACATAGTTGTTTAGAAAGTGAACATAAGCAGTGATGCAATTACTTCACATAGCATAAGTAATAACTAGGAGCAGTTGCCAATTGCATTTGCTTGTCATGGAATTCCATGAGACCACTTTTTATTGAGGTATTTTTTCAAGCAGTTCAATGCCTTGTCTTTGTTATGGATGCTTGGAAAAAATATATGAAAGAATAATAGTAAGCAATATCATAGACAAGGCAATGAGTTGTTTGAAACAATTCCTCAAAGAAATGTGGTCTCATGGTGATTTCCATCACTATGAGATCCAATTTCTTTGAGGAATTTTTTCAAATAGCTCACTACCTTTTCTATGTTACCACATTTTCCATACATGTCTACCAAAGCATTTTATTGAAAACAGTTCACTTCCTTGTTGCTATGGTTGAAAGCCTAAAGAAGGTGCTTTCCAAAAAACTATGGATTCTTGGAAAATAATCTATCAAAGCATAATAGTAAGCAATAGCATAGACAAGGCAATGAGTAGTTTTAAAAAAATTCTTGAAGAAATGTGGTCTCATGGTGATGGAATGCCATTCCATCACCATGAGACCACATTTCTTTGAGGCATTTTTCCAAATATCTCACCGCCTTTTCTATGCTACCACATTTTCCATACATATCTACCAAAGAATTTTATCAAACAGCTCACTTACTTGCTTCTATGGCTAAAATCCTAAAAAAGGTGCTTTCCAACAAACTATGGATGCTTGGAAAAATATATCAAAGCATAATAGTAAGCAATAGCATAGAAACAATGGTGAGTAGTTTGAAAAAATGCCTTGAAGAAATGTGGTCTCATGGTGATGGAATGCCATTCCATCACCATGAGACCACATTTCTTTGAGGCATTTTTTCAAATAGCTCACCGCCTTTTCTATGCTACCACATTTTCCATACATGTCTATCAAAGCATTTTATCAAACAGTTCACTTCCTTGCTGCTATGGCTAAAAGCCTAAAAAGGGTGCTTTCAAACAAAATATGGATGCTTGGAAAAAATATATCAAAGCATAATAGTAAGCAATATCATAGACTAGGCAGTGAGTAGTTTGAAAAAATGCCTCGAAGAAATGTGGCCTCATGGTGACGGAATGCATTCCGTCACCATGAGACCACATTTCTTTGAGGCATTTTTTCAAACTACTCACCACCTTTTCTATGCTACCACATTTTCCATACATTCTACCAAAGGATTTTATCAAATAGCTCACTTCCTTGGTGCTATGGCTAAAAGCCTAAAATAGGTGCTTTCCAACAAACTATGGATTCTTGGAAAAAATCAATTAAAGCATAATAGTAAGCAATATCTTAGACAAGGTAGTGAGTAGTTTGAAAAAATGCCTCAAAGAAATGTGGTCTCATGGTGATGGAATGCCATTCCATCACCATGAGACCATATTTCTTTGAGGCATTTTTTCAAACAACTCACTACCTTTTCTATGCTACCACATTTTTCATATACATCTACCAAAGCATTTTATCAAACTACTCACTTCCTTTCTGCTATGGCTAAAAGCCTAAACTAGGTGCTTTCCAAGAAACTATGGATGCTTGGAAAAATAATATCAAAGCATAATAGTAAGCAATAGCATAGACAAGGTAGTGAGTAGTTTTAAAAATGCCTCGAAGAAATGTGGTCTCATGGTGATGGAATGCCATTCCATCACCATGAGACCACATTTCTTTGAGGCATTTTTTCAAATAGTTCACCGCCTTGTCTATGCTACCTCATTTTCCATACATGTCTACCAAAGAATTTTATCAAACTACTTGAACTTCCTTGATGATATGGCTAAAAGCCTAAAATAGGTGCTTTCCAACAAACTATGAATGCTTGGAAAAAATCTATCAAAGCATAATAGTAAGAAATAGCATAGACAAGGCATTGAGTAGTTTGAAAAGATGCCTAGAAGAAATGTGGTCTCATGGTGATGGAATGTCATTCCATCACCATGAGATCACATTTCTTTGAGGCACTTTTTCAAATAGCTCACTACCTTTTCTATGCTTCCACATTTTCCATACATGTCTACCAAAGCATTTTATCAAACTACTCACTTCCTTGTTGCTATAGCTAAAAGCCTAAAATAGGTGCTTTCCAACAAACTATGGATTATTGGAAAAATTATATCAAAGCATAATAGTAAGCAATAGTATAGACAAGGCAGTTGAGTAGTTTTAAAAAATGCCTCAAAGAAATGTCATCTCATGGTGATGGAATGCCATTCCATCACCATGAGACCACATTTCTTTGAAGCATTTTTTCAAACAACTCACCACCTTTTCTATGCTACCACATTTTCCATACATGTCTACCAAAGCATTTTATCAAACTACTCACTTCCTTGTTGCTATGGATAAAAGCCTAAAAAGGGTGATTTCCAACAAACTATAGATGCTCAGAAAAAAAATATCAAAGCATAATAGTAAGCAATAGCATAGACAAAGCAGTGAGTAGTTTGAAAAAATGCCTCAAAGAAATGTGGTCTCAGGGTGATGGAATGGCATTCCATCACCCTGAGACCACATTTCTTTGAGGAATTTTTTCAAACAGCTCGTTTCCTTTTCTACGCTACCACATTTTCCATACATGTCTACCAAAGCATTTTATCAAATAGTTCACTTCCTTGCCACTACATGGCTAAAAGCCTAAACAAAGTGCTTTCCAACAAGATATGGATATGGCAGATAGTAAGCATGATTGTAAGAAATATATAGTTCTATAAGTACTCAAAATTTTGTTCATTATCTGATACATTATGAGGCATTTTATCAAACAACCCCCTACCTTGTCAACCCTACCACATTGACAAGCTAGAGAGCTCACTAGCTTGTTAATGCTCACATGAATTTTTGGATCCAACACCTTAAATAAATGCGGTCATGTGGCATGCCATGATTTCAAGATAGGCTCAAAATGGAAGCATGGAAAAGGCATGTGAATTGTTTGACATTAATGTTTTGGTAGACATATATGCAAAATGTGGTACCTTTGACAAGCTAGTGAGCTCACCAGCTTGTCAACGTAGTAGGATTGACAAGGTAGGGGCTGTTTGAAAAAATGCCTCATGTAAATGTGGTCTCATGGTATCAACACATTTCTTTAAGGAATTGGATCCAAAAATTCATGTGAGCATTGACAAGCTAGTGAGCTCACTAGCATGTCAATGCAGTAGGGTTGACAAGGTAGGGGTTGTTTGAAAAAATGCCTCATGGAAATGTGGTCTCATAGTGATGTATGATTTGAGCCAAGGAATGCGAAGTATTTTACATTAATGTTTTGGTAGACATGTATGCAAAATGTGGTACCACATCACTGTGAGACCACATTTCTATAAGGAATTTTTCAAAAAGCCCCCTACCTTGTCAATTTTCACATGAATTTTTGGATCCAATGCCTTAAAGAAATGTGGTCTTGTGGCATGCCATGATTGCAATATAGGCCACACCTTTCCCCATGTTGCTAACTTAGCCTTGAATAAAGAGTCTTGAAACAGTGGAGAGAAGGGTTACAATCCCTTGTAGGTAGACTAATCAAGGAAACATTTAAAATATATCACAGCATTAGTGATGAGGCAAGTTTAGTGATGAGGTAAGTTTAGAAATAGAGATGAAAACTAGAATAGATTCAAAGATCTATCAATGTGGGAGGAGTATATTCCAATTTTGTAGAGACATGTATGGAAAATTTGGTGGCATAGACAATTTAATTAGTTGTTTGAAAAAATGCACATCACCATGAGACCCCATTTCTTTAAGGCATTTCTTCAAATAGTTGATTTCCTTGTCTATGTTGTTTGATAAAAGTCTTTGGTAGACATGTATGGAAAATTTGGTAGCATAGGCAAGGCAATTAGCTACTTGGTAGAACTGTTTGACAAAATACCTCAATGAGATATGTCCTTGTGGACTAGAATGATTGTAGGATATGCACAAAATGGATTTTTTGAAAAGGCTTTAGAAAATTTCAAGCATATGCAATTTCTAGGTGTAAAACCAAATTCCACTACATTTTCTAACATCCCCCATGCCTATACCAAAATGAAAGCTTTGGAGAGGGGTATGCACATCCATAAAAAAAGGATTGAGAAATGATGTATTATTTTACATACTTATAGCTTCTCTCATATATATGTGTATACAAAATTTGGAAGCATACACAAGGTAAGTCAATTGTTTAACAAAATTCCTCAAAGAGATGTGGTTTAAAAATGTAGTTGGAAAGTGTAAAGAATTGTGTAATTTAAAATGTGCATTGACAAGATAAGGTTATAATGATAAACAAACAATGATGAACATGGAATATGCAAAATAACAAAATCAAAGCAAGCCAAAATAGAATGAAAGAAAATATAAAGAAAATGTGTAAAGACTTCACATACCTAATAAATGAGGATTCAAATGGAGACTTCTACCCAATTATGTAGCCTTTACTTCTTCTTTCTTCAAACTCCTCAATAATTTGAGTTTTTAAAAAGCTTGTTTCCCTCCAAAGTTCAATTATATATCACTCTTGAATGGAAATGAGACTTGAATTGATATATATCTAATTCACTGTGAAAACTCTACTATTTCATGCAAAGGTGGTGGAAATATCATAAAAAGGTGGTAGAATGTGAAAAAATTGCATGAACACTTCACAAAAGCATCAAAAAGCTTCTTCTTTTTTGGAACATGTGCATAACTAGGAGAACATGCAAAATGTGGGCCTAGAGATCATGGGTATATTGAATTTTTTACCATTTTTAGAGCAATAAAAAACATGCTCACATTATAATGCAAGCGCGTTATGTCCTACTAAACAAATGACTACATCTCAATTTCTTCAAAACACACTCGTGTTATGAGAAATTTGATTTTTTATAGGTTTCTTCTCTCTATCTCTCTCTATCCTTAGCCATCCATTCCCCTTACCCATCTAGGTCTCTCACTTATCCCTAAACCCTCAACCCTAAACATTATGCCTTAAACCCTAATCCCTTAAACCTTAAACCCTAAACCCCAATCTCTCTCTCTCTCCCTCTCTCTCGGGTCTCTCCCCCCTCTCTCTCTCCCACTCTCTCCCTCCCACTATCTCTCTCTCTCTCCCTCTCTTAGGTATCTCTCACTCACTCACTCCCTCTATCTCTCTCCCACCCCTCTCTCTTTCACTCCACCTATATCTCTCTCTATCTCACTCACTCCCTCTATCTCTCTCCCACCCCCTCTCTCTCTCTCACTCCCTCTATCTCTCTCCCACTCCCTCTCTCTACCTACACAACTAGACAACTCTATCTCTCTCTCACTCACTCCCTCTATCTCTCTCCCACTCCTCTCTCTCTCACACTCCTCTATCTCTCTCCACTCCCTCTCTCTACCACAACTATGAACTCTCTCTCTCTCTCTCTCTCTCTCCTCTCTCTCTCTCTCTCTCTCTCTCTCTCTCCTCTCTCTCTCTCTCTCTCTCTCTCTCTCTCCTCCCCCCCCCTTAACCCTCAACTATTAAAACCTTATATTCTCAACCTTTAACCCTTAACACCCAACCCTTAAACCCTCAACACTCACACCATAAACTCTCAACCCCTATAACCTATGCCATAAACATTGGACCCACAACCCTTAAAAACTAAACCCTATACCCTCAACCTTCTACTCTCATCCTTAAATCCTAAACCCTCAACCTTTAAACCCTCTACCACCTACGTTCAACCCAATATCCTCTACAATCAACCCTAATCCCTCAACCCTATACCCTCAACCCTCAACCCTCAACCTTAAACCCTCAACCCTCAATCCTTAAACCCTAAACCCTTAAATCATCTACCCTCTACCCTCAACCCAATACCCTCTACCCTCAACCCTAATCCCTCAACCCTCTACCCTCAACCCTAATCCATCAACCCTATACCCTCAACCTAATACCCTAAACCATCAACCCTATAGGTCCTCAACCCTATACCCTCAATTCTCAACCCTCATCTATCAGTATTCATCCCTCCTCTTCTCTCCTTCTCTCTATCTCACTTCTCCCTCCATCTCTCCCTTCAACCATCCCTCCCTCTCTACCATAATCCCTCAACCCTTAAACCCTCCTCAACCCTTAAACCCTCAAACACTCAACCATAAACCATCAACCCTTAACCCTTTACCCTCTACCCTCTACCCTCAACCCTTAATCCCTCAACCCTAATCCATCAACCCTTAAACCCTCAACACTCTACCCTCTACCCCTATACCCTCTACCCTATACATTGGACCCTCAACCCTAATCCCTCAACCCTCTACCCTCAACTCCCAACCCTTAAAACCTCTAACCTCTATCATCGACCCAATACCCTCTACCCTCAACCCTAATCCCTCAACCCTTAAACCCTTAAACTCAATTAAACTATCTACCCTAATCCCTCAACTCTAATCCCTCAGCCCTTAAACCTCAACACTCTACCCTCTACCCTCAATCCTCAAACCCTAAACCCTCAACCCTTATACCCTCTACCCTATACATTGGATCCTCAACCCTAAACCCTCAACCCTCAACCCTCAACCCTCAAACCCTCTACCATCTACTCTCAACCCAATACCTTCTACCATCAACCTTAATCCCTCAACCCTATACCCTTAACCCTCAAACCCTTAAATCCAAGTAAACTCTCTACCCTAATCCCTCAATCCTCAACCCTTAATCCCTCAACCCTATACCCTCAAACCTTAAACCCTTAACACTCTACCCTTGACCCTCCACCCTCCACCCTCAACCCTCAAACCCTAAACACTCAACCCCTATACCCACTACCCTATACATTGGATAGTCAACCCTAATCTCTCAACCCTATACCCTCAACCCTCTACCATTAAACCCTCTACCCTCTACCCTCAACCCAATAACCTCTACCCTCAACCCTAATACCTCAACCCTTTACCCTTAACCCTCTACCATCAACCTTAAACCCTCAAATCTCAACCCTTAAACCCTCTACCCTCAACCCAATACCCTCTACTCTCAGCCCTAATCCTTCAACCACATACCAACAAACCTATACCTTCAACCCTATACCCTAAACCCTTAAACCCTAATCCTTTAAACCCTCTAACCTCAACCCAATACCCTCTACCCTCAACCCTTAAACCCTTAAACCCTTAAACCAAAGTAAACTCTCAACCCTATACCCTAAACCCTTAAACTCTCAACACTCTACCCTCTACCCTCTACCCTCTACCCTCAATTCTCAACCCTCAAACATCAAACCCTAAACCCTCAACCCCTATACCCTTTACCCTATACATTGGACCCTCAACCCTAATCACTCAACCCTATACCATTAACCCTCTGCCCTCAACCTTAAACCTTCAACCCTTAAACCCTCTACCCAATACCCTCTACCCTCAACCCTAATCCCTCAACCCCTACCGTCAACCTTAAACCCTTAACCCTCAAAAATTAAACCCTAAACCCTTAAACCCTATACTCTCTACCATCAACCCAAACCCCACTACCCTCAACCCTAATCCTTCAACCATATACCCTCAAAAACTCTATACTCCTCAACTTCTATACCACTCCTAAACCCTTAGCTCCTTAACCTCTAAACTCAATCCCTCAAACCTCAACTCTCGTAAACCTCAACTCCTAATCCTCAACCCTATACTCTCAACCCTTAATCCCTAAAACCCATACCCTACCCTAAACCCCTCAACCCTCTACCCTCAACCCTTCAACCCTCTACCTCAACCCTCAACCCCTCAAACCTCAAACCTCAATCCCTATACCCTCTATCCTATACATTGGACCCTCAACCCTAATCCCTCAACCCTAACCCTCAACCCTCTACCCTCAACCTTAAACCCTCAACCCTCAACCCTCAACCCTTAAACCGTAAACCTTTAAACCCTCTACCCTCTACCCTAATCCCTCAGCCCTTTACCCTCAACCCTCTACCATCAACCTTAAACCCTCAACCTCAACCCTTAAACCCTAAACCATTAAAACCTCTACCCTCTAGCATCAACCCTAATCCCTCAACCATATACCCTCAACCTTAATCCTTCAACCATATACGCTCAAACTTATATCCTCAACCCTATACCATCAACCCTTAACCCTTAAACCCTCTACCCTCTACCCTCTACCCAATACCTTCTACTCTCAACCCTAATCCCTCAACCCTATTCCCTCAACCCTTAAACCCTTAAACCCTTAAACCCAAGTAAACTCTCTTCCCTAATACCTCAACCCTCAACCCTATACCCTCAACCTTTAAACCCTCAACACTCTACTCTCTACCCTCTACCCTCTACCCTCAACCCTCAACACTCAAACCCTAAACCATCAACCCCTATACCCTCTACCCTGTACATTGGACCCTCAATCCTAATCCCTCAACCCTCTACCCTCAACCCTCTACCCTCAACCTTAAACCCTCAACCATCAACCCTTAGACCCTAAACCATTAAACCCTCTACCCTCAACCCAATACCCTCTCACCTCAACCCTTAAACCCTTAAACCCTTAAACCCAAGTAAAATATCTACCCTAATCCCTTAATCCCTCAACCCTTAAACCTAAATACTCTACCCTCTACCCCCTACCCTCAACCCTCAAACCCTAGAGCCTCAATCCCTATACCCTCTACCCTATACATTGGACCCTCAACCCTAATCCCTCAACCCTATACCCTAAACCCTCTACCCTCAACCCTAGACCCTCGTCCCTCAACCTTTAAAGCCTAAACCCTTAAATCCAATACCCTCTACCCTCAACCCTAATACCTCAACCCTATACCCTCAACACTAATCCTTCAAACATATACCCAAAAACCTATACCCTCAACCCTATACCCTTAAACTCTAATCCCTTAAACCCTCCAGCCTCTACCCTCAACCTAATATCCTCTATGCTCAACACTAATGCCTCAACCCTATACCCTCAACCCTTAAACCCTTAAACCCAAGTAAAATCCCTACCCCAATCCCTCAACCCTCAATCCTTAATACATAAACCCTATACCCTCAACCCTTAAACCCTCAACACTCTACCCTCTACTTTCTACCCTCAACCCCTATGTCCTCTACCCTATAAATTGGACCCCTAACCCTAACCCCTCAACCCTTAAAACCTAAAACCTTAAGCACTCTACCCTCTACCCTCTACCCACTACCCTCAACTCAATACCCTCTACCCTCAACCCTAATCACTCAACGCTTTACCCTCTACCCTCTACCCTCAACCCTCAAACCTTAAACCCTAAACCCTTAAACCCTCTACCCTCTATCCTCAACCCTCTACCTTCTACCATCTACCCTCTACCCTAATCCCTCAACCCTAAACCCTCAACCGTAATACTTCAAACATATACCCTCAACTCTATATCCTCAACCCTTAACCATTAAACCCTCTACCCTCAACCCTAATCCCTCAACCCAATACCCTAAACCATAAACCCTATAGGTCATCAACCCTATACCCTCAATTCTCAACCCTATACCCTATACATTGGATCCTTAACCCTCATCTATCTTTGTCCCTCCCTCCTCTTATCTCCTTCTCTCTATATCACTTCTCCCTCCATCTCTCCCTCCATCCATCCCTCCCTCTCTACCCATATCTCTCAACCCTATACTCTCAACCTTTAAGCACTCAACACTAAACCCTAAACCATTAGCCCTTAAACCCTCTACCATATACCCTCAACCCAATACCTTAAACCATCAACCATAATCCCTCAACCCTATACCGTCAACCCTTAAACTCTCTATCCTAAACCATTAGCCATCAACCCTTAATCCCTCAAACCTTAAACCCTCAAAACTCTACCCTCTACCCTCTACCCTCAAACCCTAAACCCTCTACCCTCAACCCAATACCCTCTACCCTCTACCCTCAACCCTAATCTCTCAACCCTATACCCTTAAACCCTTAAATCCAAGTAAACTCTCTACACTTAATCCCTCAACCATCAACCTTTAATACATCAACCATAATCCCTCAAACCTTAAACCCTCAACACTCTAACCTCTACCCTCTACCCTCTACCCTAATCCCTCAATCCTATACCCTCAACCCTCTACTATCAACCTTAAACCCTAAACCCTCAACCCTTAAACCCAAAACCATTGAACCCTCTACCCTCTACCCTCAACCCCAATACCTCAACCCTATACCCTCAACCCTTAAACCCTTAAACCCAAGTAAACTCTACCTTAATCCCTCAACCCTCAACCCTCAACCCTTAATCCCTCAAAACTATACCCTCAACCCTTCAACCCTCAACACTTTACCCTCTACCCTCTACCCTCAACCCTCCACCATCAAACCCTAAACCCTCAACTCCTATACCGTCTACCCTATACATTGGACCCTCAACCCTAATGCCTCAACCCTATATGCTCAACCCTCAACCATAAACCCTTAAACCCTAAACCCTAAACCCTTAAACCCTCTACCCTCTACCCTCTACCCAATTGATGACAATGTAGGATCTCAACCAATTTAATAGTTGTTCTTGCAACTAGGACTCATTTTCCCTTCACAAAACCATTGTGTCAAAACACCTAAACATAGAATAAGGCATAAAAATTCTTGTTTAACCCTTCACACCACCATTGACAACATTAAAGTAACTGGCCCAAACGTTTTCTCCAACACAAACACCTCAAACATAAAGACTTTCAAAAGTAGGCTGTCAAAATCCACAACTAGGCCTATTTAGACCCCATTAATAAACAACTTCTCAATTCCAAGCCTATTTCACTTCTTAATGCTTCAAACATGTATAAATATACCTGTACAACATGAAGGAACCTTTTACCAATCTTTATACATGGTATTTCAACAAATACTTATTCTAAACCATTCAACTTTGATTCCAAAATATGACTGTTATAGACTGCCAGGCAAAAATCAGTATATAAATGGTCACCAAATCCTTTAGCCCACCAGGAATTATCAGAAAAGAGGTCTAAACACATCCTAAACACCCTTTTATAAACAATATTACCCAAGAAGGACCCAAAACCCTCGATCAAAACTCATAAAATCTCCACTATACACAACTTACTAGTCATATTCACCTTTTTCTGACCTAGGGCATCTTGGAATCCACCCAAAACCTTACCATCAAACTCTAAAAATTAGAGAATTTTTAGAAAACATGCTAACATACTTATACACCAATTTTCAAGAGATTTTAACAGTGAAAACTTGAGAAACACAATTTTTATTATACACTATTTACCCTAATTTAGGGTTTTACCCGATTGGACAAAAACTTCAATATCTTTCACAATTCTAAATGGATTTAAATGAAACAAAATGTATCATAAATTATATTCATAGGGATTTAATTTCAAAAGGAGGAGAGGTGGATTCTTGCACAATAAGTGGTCGTACAAAGTCCTATAACCATGAAATTGTAGACTAAATACAAAAAAATAGGGGATTTTATTGATTTCTTCATTCATACATTATCCTCCAACCTTCCTCGAAGTTTGTGAGGCTAAAAATTTCTTTAAATAACCAAAACCAATGCCTAAACTAAATATTCAACTAATTTTTCCCTTCACCTTCCAACTTCTTACAATTTGTTGCATTTTTACAAATTTGTATTGACAACATTTTATCAATTTGTGCAACTTTTACACTTTATTCCCAATGAACTTGAAATTAGTAACTAGGACGTATTACATGCTCAAAGTGGCCATTTAGACCTTATTACAACATTATGACATCAAAATCAAATCAAAACTTGAAGTTGCTTCCCTAAGGAATGCTCTTGCTAGGGTGCATCTACACCATCAATACCCTCTACCCTCAACCCTCTACCATAAACCTTAAACCCTCAACCCTCAACCCTTAAACCCTCTACCATCTACCCTTAACCCAATACCCTCTACCATCAACCCTAATCCATCAACCTTATACACTCAATCCTAATCCTTCAACCATATACCCTCAAACCTATACCCTCAACCCTTAACACTTAAACCCTAATCCCTTAAACCCTCTACCCTCTACCCTCTGCCCTCAACCCAATACCCTCTACCCTCAACCCTAATCCCTCAACCCTATACCCTCAACCCTTAAATACTTAAACCCAAGTAAAATCTCTACCCTAATCCCTCAACCATCAACCCTTAATCCCTCAACCCTTAAACCGTCAACACTCTACCCTCTACCCTCTACCCTTAATCCTCAACCCTCAAATCCTCAACCCTAAAACCCTATACCCTCTACCCTATACATTGGACCCTCAACCCTAATACCTCAACCATATATCCTCAACCCTCTACCCTCAACCTTAAACCCACAACCCTTAACCATTAAACCATAAACCATTAAACCATCTACCCTATACCCTCAACCCTTTAACCTCAACCCTCTACCGTCAACCTTAAAACCTTAACCCTCAACCGTTAACCTTAAACCCTCAACCGTCAACCCTTAAACCCTCTACCCTCTACCCAATTCCCTCTACCCTCAACCCTAATCCCTCAACCCTATGCCCTCAACCCTAATCCTTCAACCATATACCTCAAACCTATACCTCAACCCTTAACCCTTAAACCCTAACCCTTAAACCCTACCCTCTACCCTCAACACAATACCTCTACCTCAACCCTAATCCCTCAACCCTATACCCTAAACCCTTAAACCCTCAGCACTCTACCCTACCCTCTACCCTCAACTCTCAATGCCCAAACCCTAAACCCTCAACCCCTATACCCTCTACCCTATACATTGGACCCTTAACCCTAATCCATCAACCCTATTACCTCAACTCTCTACCCTCAACCTTAAACCCTCAACTCTCAATCCTAAAACCCTAAACCCTTTAACCCTCTACCCTATACCCTCTACCCTATACATTGGACCCTTAACCCTAATCCATCAACCCTATACCCTCAACTCTCTACCCTCAACCTTAAACCCTCAACTCTCAATCCTAAAACCCTAAACCCTTTAACCCTCTACCCTATACCCTCAACCCTTAAACCCAAGTAAACTCTCTACCCTAATCCCTCAACCTGCAACCCTTAATACCTCAACCCTAATCCCCCAACCCTTAAACCTCAACACTCTACCCTCTACTCTCTACCCCCAACCATCAACCCCTATACCCTCTACCTCATACATTAGACCCTCAACCATAATCCCTCAACTCTATACCCTCAACCCTTAACCCTAAACCCTAAACCCTCAACCCTTAAACCATAAACCATTAAACCTAATACCCTCTACACTCAACCCTAATCCCTCAACCTTATACCCTCAACCCTAATCCTTGAACCATATACCCTCAAACCTATACCCTCAAACCTATACCCTCAACCTTATACCCTTAAACCCTAATCCCTTAAACCCTCTACCCTCTATAATCAACCCAATACCCTCTACGCTCAACCCTAATCCCTCAACCCTTAAACCCTTAAACACAAGTAAAATATCTACCCTAATCCCTCAACCCTCAATCCTTAATCACTCATCCCTATAACCTCAACCCTTAAACCTTCAACACTCTTGTTACACCCCAGTTGTATAGTTACTATTTACTATTACTGCATAGGGTAAAAATGGATGTAATGTGAATTCTAGAGATGAATAAAATATGCTTGTACGTTGTTATCAATATGAATGTTTTCACATTTGATGATTGTATCATTTGATGTTATCCATGGTGAAATACAACATTTATGTGAATGAAAGGTTATTGAATTGTAATTATTCTAACTTTATAGATGTTTATGTATATTGCATATGTTATGAACATTTGACTACCATGAGCATGTGTTAGTGGATGTAGGTATGTGTTCCATTCCTCTAGGTGGAGGGGAAGTATCACTCGGGAGAAGATCTTGGTTAGGTAACAAGTAAACTATCTAAGCATACAAACACCACATTAGAGTGATTGGACTGAGTCAGTTTGTGGGTTATAGGTAAGTCATCCATAGCTTGTATGTTTGCATTAGGAGTCTTGTTTACTTCTGCATGCATTTGCAGGTGATGTTTATCTATTTAAGTTTCTAAGATCTTTCTTGTATTATTACGATCATATGGATAAATGGGATGTAGGTGGAAGTATTTTTATATGTATGGACATGCATATCAATGGGATCTAATGACACGTATATGCATATGTATACATATACCATAAACACATAATTATCAATTTGATGGTAACATAAATGGATGTAAGTGAATTAGATGTTAACATATATATGTATAGTATGTGCATGTATCCATATGTATATGCATATCGATACCAACATACGTTTGAAAATGGACATGCTCATATGGATGCATCGATATGGTATACCTATATATATGTGTACATAAAGGCATATACACTTATACATATATATGCATACATCCTGTATAATGTGTTTATTATAAATTATATTTCCTGTACGATTATATATATATATATATTGGATGTATGTTGACTAGCTTACGATATATATATCTATTTATATAAATATATATATTTATTATTTGTAAATATATATTAAAATATTATATATATATATATATTTAGTTATTATATACATACATATATATATGTATGTATATGATATATACAATATATATAATAATATATATTAGACATATTGATAATGTAATAAGAATTCAACTAATTC
Source organism: Sequoia sempervirens (assembly GCA_007258455.2). NCBI lineage: Eukaryota > Viridiplantae > Streptophyta > Pinopsida > Cupressales > Cupressaceae > Sequoia > Sequoia sempervirens. The sequence goes on from VDFB02000015.1 coordinate 26,062,370, forward strand.
TTATTTAATAAGAAGATTATTTATTGAAGACTTCTTTTGACATTAAATGACCATGGCTAATATGTGTCAATGTTGGACATCAAGTTAGATGTCGACTTGGAAATACACGCGGTTGTGTGTATGAGTTGCATATCACCAACCAAGACACATATGAGAGAAACGTATGAATACGTTTTAATATGCAAACTCTGACTTGGTCGATAGAGTAAATAAGGAATACGTTGACTAAGTCCAAACACATTAAATGGTTTAGTCGAATCAACCTTTAATCTAGTCGATTCATTATATGTGTTGTTGTAATATCATTGACTAATTCACTTCATCTGTAAATCACGCCAACTTAGTTTGGTAAAGAGGTTTTGGTGCCACCTCTTATTTCATTTTCCTATAGATATCATTTCTTGAGAAATATTTGAATTCTCCATGTGCTAATTGAAATAGTCTTTTGAATGTTGTCAATGAGAAATTTGATCTGTTAATGGTTTTTGCTAAGTCTGAGCTTTATCTATCACTACCTATATGTTGATTTACTTTGCATGAGACTTGTTTCATTCTTCATGCCTAAATAGTAGGATTTTAGAATGCCTGGCTGCTCTATAAATAGTCACACCATTTCATTTGGAACACATTCATTCATAATCATTCTCATTCTCTTGTGTGAACATTATCTCCATTCTTCCATTCACTTGTGAGGGATGCATCTTACCAAGAGTTATACACCACTTTTTGTTTATCATATTGGAGTTACTACCAACCATTCTCATATGTTTTATGAGTGAGAAAAGAGTGAGATTTTTTGAGAAAGAGTTATCTTATTGTTTGAGAGAAGTGTGCTATCAACAAGAGAGAGAGGGATTTTTTTTGGGAAGCTAAATCAAGTTGAATTACTATTGGAGAAGATTGCACTATCATCATTATTTGGGATAAATGATAACAAGCATGGGGATTTCTTTTTCTTATTATTTACTTGGAATTGATGCGTTTTCTATGCTGCATGAAATGTATTTTCTATTTGAGCAATAAAAGTATTTAATATTGTTTTTGAAAAAGGGAATTGAAGCTTTTAGGCTATTTCCATATTATGCTTGTAAGAACTCCATAATAGGAGAGTAGTGTATTTCTTAGTTAAGTATATACTAGGCTTGATTGAATGCAAGAGTCACTTGAGGTACACCCAGCTAAGTTATTAATTTAACTAGGAAAGCTTGTGTTACTCCTAGGATAATTAATCCAGTATGGGAGGGAGCTTGTGTACTTGTTAAATAGATTCATTACAAGTAGAATAGTATGTTGTATGTTAGTCTGGGGTGACAGATTATCCATTGAAGGACAATACCTATGCGTAGTGTAAGATAGCCTTAAGTCAAATTGACCTTGAGTAGTGTATGTGATAGATAACTTCATTCAAAATACTGAATGAGAACACTTTGGACAAAGTAGTGCAAAGTATGAGACTCCACTTAGTTGTGTGACTACCAAGACTACACTATCAGTTCACCATGATCCAGTATTACATGCTAGTTCGAGATTGTGGAATTACAAGTTCTAGTTATGTAGGACACAACACTATGCTCAGTTGGTTGTCATTATCAGTTACTCTACCAATCTCTTTGTTGAAGGGAAGGTCCATTTTTCAAATGATAGATGTGCGGGGGACCACATTAAGAGTCCATGGTTGGCAAAAAAGCACTTTAGTGATGCTTCTCCTCCACAACAGGTGATAGAAGAACCAATATTTGAAAGGAGAGAACCGAGACCATCTTATAACTATTTTTTCTAAAGCTTTGTGAGCTATGTATGTATTTGTATGCTTTCTTACATTAATGTATATTAGAAATGAAAAGAAATTCATGTTGAAATATTTTTTGTATCTTGATTGGAAATTATCAATAAAAGAAAAGAAAAATTGTATTGTAATGGTTTTGTTACTTGTTTATTTACTCGTTTGGTGTAGAATAAGAAATTTTTACTTTATGGAAGGGTTAATATGTTACATGTGGTATCAAAGCTACCAAGTTTAACTCTGGAACCTATGAGCTTGTTATTTTTCCATCCAACATTATCTAATGTTGTGAAAATTCTTGTGTTAGGATGGTGTGTCTCAAATTAACAGCTCAAAATTTTGTAATAAGAAACAAGTGCTACCAACTCAAGGCTAAGAAGGAAAATAAGCCATTGTTAGAACGATAGAAGGAACCAACTACGATAATTCTATCTAGTTGAGTGATACCGAAACTTTTAGTCACAAAATTTCTTAGATTAGTGATGTGAAGAGGAAGATGAAGATGGAGGCTATGTACAAATACTTACCAACCATATCACTAGAAAATTCAGAGTCATTACCACTTTCTAGGGATATGCCTTCAAAAGAAAGTGTTAGTCCTTCATCTTTAGGGATCCTAGGGTTCTACCACTGCCTGAAGTAATATCAATTTATTCAAGTAAAGAGTCCGAGGGATATGTACCAAGGACACTGCCAGATGAGAAATGGTCTCATGAACAAATGTCTATGAAAAATGTAGACTACATTGTTGATGAACACCATATTGACATTAATTCTCATAACTATGTATTGGATGATAAATCTAAGGGTTATTATCCTTTTGGGGATAGGTATAAATAGATGAGAGATGAAGAGAAAGATAGGGGACAAGAATTTTCTCAGTCTATAGGTTATAATCCTTTAAGTTATGTGTCTAAGAGTGAATCTCAAGGATACTCTCCACTTGACTATCTGAATAGTCACTCCATGTAATCAAAAGGATATTGAAATCCTCATGAAATGAATAAAAAAAATTGTTTATCAAAAGAAGCGTATGCTAATTTTTGTGGAATTCTTGTGTACATGTGAATGTTTACTTTTATGTTTTCCATAAGACAATTGATAACATAATTTAGGCTAACATGGATAAAATATTCAAGTAAAAACCAATCACATAAGCATTGTGAAGATGTTGCAAGTATGAGTAAGTTTGGTGGTGTTATCATTGATGTCAACACAGTATAGGATGTTGCAAGTTGTGCATGTATAGTTGAGATGTTTTGAGTACATCTAGCTATCTTTATGGTGTTGTAGGTGTGTTGATGTATTGAGTTTCCAAGTGTTTTTGAGAAATAGTGAAGACATAATTATGTATGTGTACATAATGTACTCTAGTTTGTTCTCCGCATTTCTTCTATGTTGATCCTATGCTTGTGTGGATCTGGAGAGTTGTTTATGGGCATCATTAGATGATATATCCTAGATTGTAGCTTCTGGTTTGATGGAGAGTGAAATTTGTGTTCACCGGTGTGTGAACTGGTTTGTTAGAGTTGTTTGTCTATGGACTGGGAGAGTTTTTGCTCCACAGTCCTTCGTTGGTTTGTTTTAGGTCTTGCGGATCTGATAGAAGGCTTGTAATGATGTTGTCTATTTTATGGAAAAGGTGTTCATGGTTTCGTGCTCCAAAACTTGTGTTTTAGAGTTGCTATGTGTGTCTATACAGTCTAGATGGATTGGTGGAAGATGTTTGCTACGGATGAATCTGAAGGTATCTAAGGTGTGTTCGAGTGTATGGTGAAGCATGTTATGTGGTTGAAATACTCATTTCTTGTTGCAGAAGCATGTACTTCAAATTTCATTTATGTTTTCATTAGGTTTGGTTGACCTAGTGTCTACACTTCATGTGAAGGATAAGTATCAATTGAGGAAGTGTGTGATTGATCCAAGACATTGTTTTAGGTCTTGGTTAAGTGTTGGTTTGGTTTGCTCTCATTCTCTTCCATTGTGGGAATGTTGAGTTGTTGACCTAATTTGAATTTGTAAAATGAAGCGTGTGAAGCTGACCTTGGAGAAATTTTCTAAGGTTGAAGATGGTATATATACAAGTCGAGATGTTATGAATTGAAGTATCAAGAATGTCACAAGTGTGAGAAGTAAGAGTGTGTGAAAGTGGATTGAGGCAGTAGTACTTTAATGTGTCAGATTCCTAAAGTAGTGAGTTGATGGTGTCTGCAATCTTCTGATCAAAGCTGCGGATGTGCGTAACTTTTTGTGGTGGATCTTTTTTGTAATATTTTGTATATGTAGGTAGTGAGCCTCCTTGTTGTATAGTGAGTCCTTTCTATAGGCAGTGAGCCATCTATTTTGGGTAGTGATCCCTTGGTAGTGACCGTCTTTGTATTCAGTTTTGGAATTACTTTATATTGTGAGTTAATCCTCACTGTGGTTTTTACCTTATTGGTTTTTCCACATAAATCTGATGTCTCTTGTGTTGATATTGTTTTTTTTTATCTGCATTTCATGTTCATACTTAATAACAAAATAAAGTGGATGTGAAGTTGATAAGTGTTTGAGATTTGTGTTTGGGTTTGGTGACAACTGATTCACCCCCCCTCAGTTGTCTTGCACCTTTCAACAATTGGTATCAAAGCTTTGGTTCCTTGTAGAAGAGATTGACCACTTGAGGTAGATCCGATGGCACACAAATTAGTAATCCCTATGTTTGATGAATCTGACTACAGTGACTAGAAAGTGCAGATGAGAGGTTACATAATCTCTCTTGGTTACAAGACTTGGAAAGCTGTTGAGAAAAAATATGTTGCACCAACAAGTGGTCCTTCTATAGATTAGATTTCTTCCTATGAGGAGAATGAAAAATCAAGGTATGTGATCTAGAGTGCTTTATCTAAGACCGAGCAAACAAAAGTTATTTCATTGGCCACTGCTTATGAAATTTGGAAAAAGTTGGAAGATATCTATGAAGGAAATAATAGAGTGAAATTGTCAAAGAAGCTAACAACTAAGCACATATATGAGAACTTGAAAATGGAAGAAGGTGAAGATATTGCAAGCTATTTTTAGACGGATGATATTGCAGTGAATGAAGTTAAGAATCAAGGTGGTACCCTAACTGATGAAGATGTGATAGAGAATATTTTGATGACTCTACTAGAGAGTTATAGTGATAAAGTCTCAGTTATTGAAGAAGTGTATGATCCTAAGAAGTTTACTAAAGAATAACTATTAGGCACCTTGACGACATTTGAGATGAGAAAGTTTGGAAAAGAAAAGGAGAAGACATAATTAGCCTTTAAAGCTACAAAGACAGAAGATGATTCAGATGAGTTGGAAGCAAATTTTACAAGGAAGTTGAAGAAAGGTACTGGTAAGTACAAAGGTATGCTACCTTTTAAATGTTTCAGTTGTGGAAATATCAGTCACTATGGTTGAAGATGTCCAAACATAGTTGTTCACAAGAAGAACATAAACAATAAAGACAAAAGGGATAAGAAGTTCAAGATGTTGTATTATGTTAGAGAAGATGTTGGAATCTCTAATGATGAATCTGATTTTGAGGGTGACAATGAGGAAAGCTTGTTTCTAGCCTTAGAGAATAAATCAGTGTCTACTAACTCTAGAAGATGTGCAAGGGAACATGGTTTGGAGAACAAGAAGGAAGAGATGGAAGGTACTCTGGTTACTGCATTTCATGCTAGAAAAGATGAAGACTATTGGGTGATTGATAGTGGTTGTTCAAATCACATGACTAGAGACAAAAGTAAGTTCACTAAGATTGAAAAGTATGATGGTGGATTAGTCATGTTTGGAGATGATTTTAGAGCAAATATTGTTGGGAAAGGAACAATTAGTTTTGATGGAAAACACAGTATTGATGATGTCAATTATGTTAAGGGCTTAAGGAAAAATCTTTTTGAGTGTTGGAAAAATGTGTAGCAAAAGATTCAAGCTTGTGTTTCAAGATAACACCTGTGAGATCAGAAAAGGGTTCATAAGTGTGGTTGCTGCAGGAAGAAGAACATATGGAAACATTTATCAGCTTAAGGGTGTTGATGGTCAGTGCCTTGTATCTTAAGTTAATGAAAGTTGGCTATGGCATTGAAGGATGGGACATGTAAACTTTGATAATATGATCAAGATCAATTCAAGAGATGTTGTCCAGGATCTACCTAAAATCATAAATCCTACCAATACTATTTGTAGGAGTTGTCAATTGGGAAAGAAAACAAGATGCAGTTTTAAAGGAAAAGATCAATCAACTACCAAAATCTTGGAATTGGTTCATATTGACCTCTATGGTCCTACAAGAACAAGAACTCTTAATGGTGACAGGTATTTCATGCTTCTTATTGATGATTATTCTAGAATGACATGGGTTACATTTCTTAGAGAGAAAGCTCAAGCTTTGGATAGATTTAAAGTGTTCAAGGCAAGGGTAGAGAATGAGGTGAACTTGAGAAACAAATGTTTAAGGTTTGATAGAGGTGAAGAATTCACTTCTAGTGAGTTTAATACATTTTTTTAAGGGCATGGCATAAAGAGACATTTTTCTGCTCCTAGAACTCGTCAGCAGAATGGAGTTGTTGAGAGAAAGAACTAAACTATTTAGGAAGTTGCAAGAACTATAATGAAAGAAGCAAATGTACCTGATGTATACTGGAGAGAGGTAATCCACACTACTGTTTACATTCTTAACAGAGTTCAGATTAGAGGTAACAACACAAAGACTCCTTATGAGTTGCTGACTAGTAAGATTCCTACTGCTAAGTACTTTAAGGTGTTTGGAAGAAAATGCTATATTAAAAGAGATGATCAGAATCTTGGGAAGTTTGATGCTAGATGTGATGAAGGAATTTTCCTTGGATATTCAACTAGTAGCAAGGCATATAGATGATTCAATAAAATATTGAGGAAGATTGTTGAGAGTGCAAATGTGAAGGTTGATGAAGATGTGAATAGACCAGTTGAAATAAGTGAAGTTGAACCAGATGAACCTATCTGCGAACTAGTACTAGAAGAGAATAAGGAAGAAGAAGAATAGATTGAAGAAGAAGAAGAAACTTTGGAACTTAATCCTAAGACTCCTAAGTATGTATAGAAGAATCATCCAGAAGAACAAATAATTGGAGATAAGAGTGAAGGTGTAAAGACAAGAAGAAAAGTGGTAGTAGCTGAGGTAAATTTGTGTTTACTCTCATAGATAGAACCTAAATCTGTATGTGAATCATGCAAAGATGAGAGTTGGGTTAGAGCTATGAAAGAAGAGTTGTAGCAAATAGAGAAGAATTGGACATGGGAATTGGTTCTTGAACCTGTAAAAAAGAATGTAATTGGTTCAAAATGGGTGTTTAGGAATAAGCTAAATGAGAATGGTGAAGTTGTAAGAAATAAAGCAAGACTTGTATGCAAAGGTTATTCACAGGTTGAAGGAATAGACTTTGAGGAAACATTTTCCCCGATGGAAAGAATGGAGGCCATTAGGATGTTTTTGGAATTCTTTGCACATAAAGACTTCAAGGTATATCAAATGGATGTTAAATCTGCATTTTTGAATGGAGAATTGGAAGAAGAGGTGTACATGGAACAACCAGAGGTATTTCAATTATCAGATACATTAGACATGGTTTGTAAGTTGAAAAAGGAATTGCATGGACTCAAACAGGCTCCTAGAGCATGGTATGCAAGATTGGATAGGTATTTGACACAGTAAAATTTCAGCAAAGGCTCCACAGATAGTAATCTCTATTTGAAAGTTGAAGGAAATGAAATTTTTATTAGTGGTTGTGTATGTTGATGATATCATTTTTGGAGGAAATGAAGGTATGTGCAAGAGATTTGTAGAGGAGATGCAAAAAGAGTTTAAAATGTCTATGATTGGTGAGTTGAATTTCTTCCTTGGACTTCAAGTAAATCAAATTGATAAGGGGATATTCATTTCACAGTCAAAGTATGTTAGAGTTGTTGAAGAAGATTGGAATAGATGACTCCAAACCGGTCTATACCCCTATGGTGACTAGATGCAAGCTAAGTAAAGATGATGAATCTCCTAAAGTTGGTCAGAGCATGTATAGATCTATGATTGGTGGACTGCTATATCTTATTGCTACTAGACTGGATATCATGCATGCAGTATGTGTGGTTGCCAAATTTCAAACAGAACCTAAAGAAGCACATATTATAGTTATGAAGAGGATATTTTGATATCTTAAAGGAACTCTAGATTATGGCTTGTGGTATCCTAAGGATATTGATTTCACTTTGAGTGCTTACACTAATGCAAATTGGGTTGGTTGTGTAGATGACCGAAAGAGTACAAGTGGTGGTGCTTTCTTTCTTGGAGGAAGATTAGTTTTATGGCTAAGCAAGAAACAAGATTTAGTGTCTTTATCCACTGCAGAAGCTGAGTACATTGCTGCAACATCTTGCTACACATAGGTTTTGTGGATGAAGCAAACATTGAAGGATATGGGAGTGATATGTGATGAGCCTATCCCTATATTTTTTGATAATACAAGTGCAATAAAAATTTCAAAGAATCTAGCGATGCATTCAAGAACAAAGCATATATCTATCAGATATAGGTATTGGAGAATGAATTCATATTGGAGCATGTGCCTACAAAGGATCAAATTGTAGATATATTTACTAAGGCTCTTTCGAAGGATACTTTTGAGTATATCAGGGAGAAGTTGGGGGCTCATTGGCCCTGCTTCTTTGAACTAGGTGCACATGGAGGTGCATCAATCCAATGGATCTATAGATTCTTCATTTATCTGGACTAATGAATGGGGCTACTCCGCAAGGGGAGTAGCAAGTTTCATTGTTGCAGTATGAGATGTGTGGGTGCACTCCTAAGGGGGAGTGATCAAAGCTTTTGGTCTTTGCCATTGATGTCAAAGGGGGGAGAGAGATTCATGTGAAAAAAAGTGAAATAAAAAGGAGAGAGTATTAAGAGTGCAAGAATGTTGTGTAGGTTGTCTAATCTAAAAAATAAAGGAGTGTGTAGGAATGGAATGGATGTTGTCTTTGATGGTTTTTTACATCATGTGTTGCCATCAATGACAAAGGGGGAGATTGTTCCAAGCATGAGTAATTTTGGTGGTGTTGTCATTGATGTCAACACAGTATAGGATGTTGCAGGGTGTGCATGTATAGTTGAGATGTTGTGAGTACATGGAGTTCTCTTTATGGTATTGTAGGTGTGTTGATGTATTGAGTTTCCAAGTGTTTTTGAGAAATAGTGAAGAAAAAATTAGGTATGTGTTCAGAATGTGCTCCGGTTTGTGCTCCACATTTCCTCTGTGTTGATCCTATGCTTGTGCAGATCTGAAGAGTTGTTTTAGGGAATCATTAGATGATATATCCTGGATTGTATCTTCTAGTTTGATGGAGAGTGAAAGTTGTGTTCATCAGTGTGTGAACTGGTTTGCCAGAGTTGATTATCTATGGACTAGGAGAAATGTTTCTCCTCCACAGTCCTTTGTTGGTTTGTTTCAGGTCTTATAGATCTGATAGAAGGATTGTAATGATGTTTTCTATGTTTTGGAAAAGGCGTTTGTGGTTTGGTGCTCTGAAAGTTGTTTTTTAGAGTTGTTGTGTGTGTCTGTACAGTCCAGATGGACTGGTGGAAGGTGTTTGTTGTAGATGAATCTAAAGGAATCTGAGGTGTGTTCCAATGTATGGTGAAGTGTGTTATGTGGTCCACATACTATCTTCTTATTGTGGAAGCATGTACTTCAAAGTTCATTTGTTTTCTCATTAGGTTTGGCCGACCTAGTGTCTACACTTCATGCGAAGGATAAGTATCAATTGAGGAAGTGTGTGATTGATCTGAGATGTTGTTTTGGGTCTTGGTTAAGTGTTGGTTTGGTTCACTCTCATTCTCTTCCACTGCGGGAATGCTGAGTTGCTGACCTAATTTGAATTTGTAAAATGAAGCATGTGAAGCTAACCTTGGAGAAAGTTTCTAAGGTTGAAGATGGTATATATACAAGTCGAGATGTTATGAATTGAAGTATCAAGAATGCCACAAGTGTGAAAATTAATAGTGTGTGAAAGTGGATTGAGGAAGTAGTACTTTAATGTGCCAGATTCTTGAAAGCAATGAGTTGATGGTGTTTGCAATCTTCTAATCAAGGTTGTGGATGTGCATAACTTGTTGTGGTGGATCTTTTCTATTATCTTTTGTATCTATAGGCAGTGAGCCTCCTTGTTGGATAGTGATCCCTTTCTGTAGGTAGTGAGCCTTGTATTTTGGGTAGTGAGCCCTTGGTAGTGAGCCTCTTTGTATTCGGTTTTAGAATTAATTTATATTGTGAGTTAATCATCACCATGGTTTTTCCCTTATTGGGTTTTCCACGTGGATCTGGTGTTTCTTGTGTTGATATTTCTTTTTGTTATCTGCATTTCATGTTCATACTTAATAACAGAATAAAGTGGATGTGAAGTTGATAAGTTTTTGAGATTTGTGTTTGTGTTTGGTGACAACTGATTCACCCCCCTCTCAGTTTTCTTGCAACTTTCAATAGAAGACATATGTGAGGACATGAACTAATCCTGGTGCAAGTCAAGAGGATGGACAAGGAACCATTGGTGTAGAGGCTAGGCTTGACCAAATCTTGGAAAGGTTAAGTAATCTAGAACAAGAAAGAGTTAAGGATAGGGTAGAAAAGGAAGTAACCATTAATGAGAAAGAGGGAGAAAATTCTTCCCATGGGCATGGTGAAAATCATAATCATGAGAAAGAAAAATCACCTTCACCATCTATTGAAAGGAATAAGAAAATTGTGTCTTCTGAACTATCAAGGGACATGAAGAAGATAATTCCACCTAAGTTTGACGATAGTGTTGGAGGTGATGAGGCTAAAGTATGGCTTGTTCAAATGGAAAAGTATTTTGAAATACAAAACTATGATGAGGTTACTAAAGCCGCATGGAGTGCGTATTAGTTAGCAGGAGAAGCCTCTAATAGGTGGATGAACGAGAAGTTGGAACTTAACATAAACTCATAAAAATTAACTTGGGGAGAATTTATGGATATTTTCTACAAAATATGGTTACCACAACTTTACTATGACTAGAAACTCTCATATTTCCAAGAGTTGAAGCAAGGTAGCATGATAGTCAATGAATACTTGAAGTTCACCCAACTTCTGTGCTATGTCCCCATATATCATAAGGATGAGTGTTTCTACATTCGGAAATTTATATTGGGACTCAACAACTGGATTGGAGGGGAAGTGGGTATGCATGGTCCAACAACAATGGATCTTGTATATGAAAAATCAATTAAGCAGGAACAAAAGCTTAAAGTTGATTCCACTCGACAAGAAAGAAAAGAGCAAAAGAAGGATGTGGAAGTTCCTAACAAGATAGCTCCTAAGGAGGAATCTATGAAAAATGTTTCATAGAAAAAAGGGAAAATATTCCACTATAATGGAGAATATTTTAGGAAAGATCAAAAGAGAAATGATTCTAGCATGGGTAATACTAGCAAGGCTAATGAAAGTACCAACAAGACTGGAGAAACTATAGGGAAAAGAGGACTAATTACAAGATGTTTTATATGTAGAGGGAATCACTAGGCAAGTGAGTTTCCCAATAAAACTTCTAGTTCACAACCATATGGTAATTCATTACCCACCCAATAGGCCATATTTCAACAAAGGATACATGTGGTTGTGGATGATCGACAAACAGATTACCAAGTAAATCTAGTCGAAACATGAGGTATTTTGTTTGGCTTACCTATTTTTGTTCTTATTGATATTGGTGCAACTAAAAATTTCATTTCACCTAGAATAGCTAAACAATTATTTAGGAAGGCAAGACACATGGAAATGTCTTGGAATGTAGAGTATGCAAACCAGACAAGAGCAAAGGTGGATCAATGTCTATTAAAGGATAGGATAGAACTACTTAGTTTTACTACTGAAGTTAACCTTTATGTCACACCTCTGGGAACATATCATGTTATCCTAGGAATGAATTGGTTGTGGAAATGCAAGGCTATAGTAGACTACCATGCTAAGATTGTAGAATGCCTACATGATTTTGGAAATCAAGTTAAATTCCAAGGAATACCTAGAGTGGTTAGGATTCAAAAAATTATGGAAATGCAACTTAAAAGAGCTAAGAAGAAAGGGTGTAAACTCTTTGCCGTAAATATTGAAGAACTTGGGAAGGATAGTGATAATTCTGAGTACCAGAGTTTATAAGAATTAGAAGATGGAGAAATAGATGAAACTAGAAAATAAGATATGGAGAAGTGCCCAATTTTGAGGAAATTTTCGGATGTGTTTCTAGAAGAGTTACCAAGATTACCTCCAAAAAGAGTATTTTATTTCTCTATTGATATAGTTCTAGGATCATAACCTATTTCTAAGGTACCCTATAGGATGACAACCATTGAACTTATGTAACTTAAGACACAATTGGATGAATTGTTGTTGAAAGGATTGATAAGACCAAGTGTTTCACCTTAAGGAGCGCCAGTCATCTTTGAAAGATGGAACATTGCATTTGTGCATCAACTATCATATGCTTAACAAAGTTATGGTTAAGAACAAGTATCTATTGCCATGCATTGACAATATTTTTGATCAAATGAGAGGTATACTCTAAAATAGATTTAAGATCTGCATATCACTAGTTAAGGGTTAAAGATGAAGATATCTTTAAAACTACATTCATAACTCGATATGGAAACTATGAGTTCACTGTTTTGTCTTTTGGTTTAACAAATGAACTGAAAGAATTCATGAACCTAATGAATAGTGTGTTCAAGGATTACCTTGACAAATTTGTAATAGTTTTTCTAGATGACATCATGATTTGTTCTAGAAATGAGGAAGAGCATTGCAAGCATTTATAAATAGTCCTACAATGTTTGAGAGAGCATAGGTTGTATGGTAAAATTTCCAAGTGTACATTCTTCCAAAAGAGGGTACATTATTTGGGTCATGTGATTTCATCAAAAGGAATTGTGGTAGATCCAACAAAGATCAAAGCAATAATTGAGTGGCCTATACCCAAAAATGTGTCAGAAGTAAGAAGTTTCATGGGATTGGCGAGATATTATAGGAAGTTTGTTGCAAAATTTTCTAAGATTGCTTTTCCAATTTCTTCTTTACAAAATAAAGGAAAGAGATTCAAATGGAATGAGAATTTTCAAGAAGCTTTTGACCTACTCAAAGAGAAACTAACCACCGCACTGATCTTAAGAGTACCAGATCCTAAAGGCAACTTCACAGTTATCACAGATGCATGTAAAGAAGGGTTAGGAGGTGTACTAATGCAAGATGGGCAAGTGATTGATTATTAATCTAGAAATTTGAAACCATATGAAATAAATTATGCATCGCATGATTTAGAACTAGCAGCTGTAGTTCATGCATTGCAAATGTGGAGGCACTATTTGCTAGGAAAACCCTTTGAGTTGAAAACTAACCATAATGGATTAAAGTACCTTTTTACTCAACCTAATCTGAATGCTAAACAAAGAAGATGGTTAGAATTAATAGCAGACTATGATTTTAATATCAATTATATTCAGGGGAAAGAGAATCGGGTTGCCGATGCATTAAGTTGAAGATGACACATTGCTTCCATAGTTGCAATTCAAATCAATTTCAAAGGGAAAGTACTCCAAAAGTGTAAGGAGGATGAGTATTACATGAAAATTAAGCAATCACTCATGGATAATCCTCAAGATTCTAGGTATGAAGTTTTTCAATTTGAGCCTAATGGATTACTTAGATACAAGGGTAGAATGTATGTACCTGATGTGAAGGAATTGAGAAATATGGTATGGAAGGAAATACACGAAGTGATTGGATTAAACTATGGTTGATATTTCAAGCATAACTATCCTTGTAATTCTATTTTGAATGGGTTGAAATCAATCTTTGGGAATTTTGCAAGTTCCTTAGTTTACTCCTCAATGTCAATCTGGGAGCGTAGGCTTGCGAAAGATATTGGGGTTGTTTTCCTAAGGGTTGAACCTAGAAATCCAAGTGGGGATGGATGCAACTACATGAAAATTGTAGTTGTTCATAAATCTAGTTTTCAGACCTCCTATCACCCGTGTGACAAGAACCTATGCAATAGAAAACAAATTACTAACACACGACAAAACATAATTGATCATCTCTATTAAAACGAATTGAATGATACTAAGATTAAGAAACTGGATGAAAAAAAAATTAAGGTAGGTTCTTGTACTTCTTATCAATCACACCGATTAACACTTTGTGAACTACAACACTATCTCATAATCTAACAATAATCAATGACAATATTACTTCAGTCACTCTTTATACTAGTAACCATTAAATGTGCTGATAGATATTAAGAAAAGCTGACAAGTATTAAGCACATTAATAAAGATTAAGCACACTCATAAATATCAAACTTAACACTTAGCAGTGAACATAGTAGTTTATATGGAACATATTGAAATGATTGCAAGAACAAAATATACATTACCACACAATAGATTCCTACTACAATAATCATAATCACTGTGTAATCAATGAAGTGGGCCCTACCTCCACCGATTAACAGGTGATGAAGCTACAAGTTATTCCACACTAATCAAGCATTCATTCAATTACCATCATAGTATTTCAATTTTATGAACAGATGCGTATATCAAAAAACCACTATCAAAATATCAGTATTATCTATATCTGTTGAGTCTTAGCTTACATATTTATATATATTGTAAGCCGTTAAGCTTAGAATAGTCTACGAAATAAAAGCATACAAGAGTTTTGGTTGTTTTGGCCTATGACCAACAACCTTTAAACAATAACCATAAATAGTTCATACTCTCTTGACAACATTTCAAAATGACATAACAAACTAAAAAAAACTAATTCAACTTGGCACTAAATTAGCCAAAGCGACAAGTGACTCTTGCACAGGCTTGACCTTTACTCCACCATTTTCCCTCATGCCCATGTGTCATCCGTTCAAGCATTCCCTATTCAAAACCATGGAGATGATTAATAAACAACCAAAGGATCTGATATATTCATGTGTTTTTGTCTTTCCTTGCATTCTATAAAATATCTTCATTTCATTCATGAAAAGTGACAGGGGCAACAAAAAATACTAGGAAAGATGACACAGGTGAAGGTAGATAATAGGTAAAATAATGGCATATTTTTTCCCCCATCATTTCCCCCCAGCCGAAGACCTTGCATGTCCTCATGTAAAAGGGTATAGAATACAAACCAAAAGGAGAAGGGGCAAGTTTCTGCAGAGTGCTAGTGACCTTGATGACCCACAACTGATGGAATTCCTGTAACTATTTTTGATGTTCCTGAATTGTTATCATAGATGTGTTGGTTACATTTTACTTCTTGAGTGTTGCCTTAAGTTGATTGATCTTTGCTACTTGTGAGGCATTGAGTGACTCTACATTTTGAACCCGTTTTTGTAGGGCTTCATTCTCTTTAGTCAATTTAGTCACCAGATTCTGCATGCTATGGATTTCATCATTGGTTAGCAAGGGAGGCTCCTCCTCAAATTATTCTTCTACATCAGATTCCTATTCTCCTTGTTCATGGTGGAGAATCTCAACATTTTCCTACTCTTGATCATCCAACTTACACACCTCTTTCTCTCGTCTCTCTTCTAATTCTTGGTATACTTCCTATTTCCTTGTTGGGGGTGTCTCCATTAGTTCTTGCTCATTCTCCATTGGCACATTCAACTCCTACTTTTCCATTTGGGGAGATAGTTCAATGTTCTTGTGTTCTACCAAATTTCCAACACCTAATTCATTTGAAGGGTCTAGAATATTGGTGTTGTCAGGAGTCTCCTCCTCTTGTGATATGAATTCCCCATGTATAGCCTATCCATTTTCATCAAAGGGTTCCATTATCTTCCCTTCTTTTGTGGCTATCACTACTCCCAGTAAAACTGAAGGGTAGGACTGAAGGAGTTGGTTTTCATATTCACCCCTAGTTTCATTTTCATTAGTAGTTATGGGTGCCTCTCTAGTCTTCCTTCAATTTCTCCTTCATAGCTCCCTAGAAACATTTACTGACCTTCTAGTTCTATGATATACGAATCCTATGACTGTAAGATCATCCACCTCTTTTGACTATTCAGACCCTAAAACCTCATTAGCTACATTTGCTAAATTTTCCAATTTCTTGGTTGTAGAAGTAGGTGGACTCTCTTTAGTTGATGATTTTCCTAAGTGGGTGATTTATCCTTGTCACCAGAAGGAGTTGAAGCTTGTTTCTTTGAAGAGCTAGGGGAGACTGGGGGCATCTTCCTATGCCTTTTTCTCTTACCCCTAGGTGTGCTAGTTGTAATAGATTTACTAAGAGTAGGGGTAACATGGAAGCTCTTGGATGGTTTGCTACCTACGACTAGGGTTTTCTTGGTACCCCTTCTAGAAACCCTCTTCTTCGTAGGTGAAGGGGAATCACCATAAATTTATTTTGTCCCCAAGTCTTCACTATGTTCTTCTGAAGGATTTCCATTATTACCGACCTTATCTAATTTTGTACCTATGAACTCCTCTTTTTTAGAAGAACTAGGTGGATTGATAGGAGAATCCTCCTCTATGGAATTATTCGAGTTGTTTTCACCAAGAAGTGAATCCCAATCCCATGGAGGAGAAAGTTTTTTCAATTCCGTTAGAATTAAAAATTTAATGAGGCCATGGTGGGCTAATGAGTTTTCATGCCCCTTTTGGACTGCTTTCCACATTTGGTTTATAGAGGAGTAAAGAAAATATGGCACATTCACAAGCATTCCCCATCTCAAATGATTCATAAGTCAAAACTACTTGGCATAAACATATACATACCTTCCTTCGCAAGTTAGATACTGAATGAAAATTTTGTCATACTGTCCCAAGGTCGTGGAAGTGAGATTAACTTTTTGCCCTTCCCAATGATGATTTCAATAGACTCTCCTCATGACAGGAACTTATTGCGTAGGGGTTTGAGGTCCATGGCACATTTGGAGTTATCCGAAAAGTAATTCTCCCTTGAGAGTGGAAACCTAGAGACATCGGCTATGGCTTTCACTAAGAAAGGAATTGTTAAACCACAAACTTTTGCCTCCTTTTGGTGGCAAGTCATTGCGAATTCTTGCATAATATTTTCATCATACCTTCTTAACCATTTAAAATATGTATCCCATCCTACCTGTTTGAATATTTTATAAGCCTCAATAGCCTCTAGTGCCTTTAGTTCCTTCATGGTGTGGGGCTCAAAATGGTGGTGATTATGATCTCCTACCATGGTGTTACTAGGACGCTGTATAGGAAGAAATCACCAACCAATGCAGAAAAAACTACTATTTCAGGATGGCAGATGGATATCTAGTATGATGTAGTAGTGAGAAGTTTGGAGGATAGGTAAATTTAGAGGATGGTTTAGTAAAAATTAAAAAAAAATAGTTTACACACTCGGTTATTATTGTGGCTTGTGTTTAAGCATGTAATGATGAGTGTTAGGGATAATAATCAGTTATGGCAGATTGGAAGGGACATGGAATAAATGGGATATGATGGAAAAAAGGACATATGGTGTATGACAGGAGAACCCCCCTAGTAGATCTCGTGACCCATCCATGGGTCTTGTCACCAATCAATGCATGAACAAAAAATATTAAATAAAATAACGAGGAAAGAAAAAATGTGAATTACCAATACCGATGAGCATTGGCGAGATGGAGTGGTGATTTGGATATGGATGCGACCAAACAAAAGAGAGATCTAGAAGAAAATGGCAATAGAAATATGAAGTGAGGATGCTACTAGGTTGTCAACGAGGTGATGACAAAGTTAGTACAGGTAAGCAAATCATTTGTTGGCAAAAGAAGCAGACCAATGGGAAAGATCCATTAAAGGGTGACCAACCATGTGTAAATAGAGATAGCTGGGGCCACCATGGATGTGTAAACGGTTCATGGAACCGGCCACAAAGAAGAACAAAATAAAAGCTAACACCTTCCAACGGACCCAAATAACAAAGGTTCCTGGTGAAGAAAAGACAAGAACCCGGGCGTAGAAGATAGTTGCAAAGAATATCATACTACAGGCTGAGAGCAAACAAAATGGACAAAGTAGTGGAGAGGACCAAAAAGGTCAAGAAGAAGACCCCATGTGGCAGAGCAAAACTCAGGCACAAAACACAAATAACCACAGTAGTTCCTAGCACAAAAGTGACAGGAAAGAAGAGTACTTGCAATAGAGTAGTTTTTTTCTTTTTTTTTTTCGATTTTGATCTTGACAATAGATCGCCAGTATCTTGGTTTTGATCCTATCACTGCCTAGAAGTGTCGGGAACTCAGTTTTCACTTCTAATAATTATTTAACAGTTAACGCCTATCAGAAACTAGTTTTCAAGTGTTCACTGGCCAACAATGCCCGAGGGTTTTCATTGTTGGATCTTTTATTGCTTTTTTTTTAACAACATTTTGAAAAGTACCTAAAAGGTATTGGGAGAGGCCACAAAAACCCTATCAAGTAGATGGATCTCCTTAGGAATATTCGAGACAAAATCTTCCCTGGAGAGAGGCTTCTTGTACAACTTCAACTGGTGACTGCTGACAACTAAGTCATGCGATCAAAGTACACCGTGTAGAGCTTGACAACCTTGTTTTCGTAGACCATCTCAATTTCATAGGGCTTGAGCCACCAGGTGTGTAATTTTCCCTTAAAATCCTAAAAATAGTAATCATACAAGAGTACCCAATCACCTGGTTGAAATGACCATTGTTGAATGAAATGATCATGCCAGAGAGCACACTAGTTCTGGTTAATCTCTACATGGAAGAGCGCTTGTTGGCTGAGTTCACTAACAAGTGGAGTTGTGCAATTCATTCTTTATGTGCATCAGATAAGTTCACACCCAACTGGAGTGTGGTACGCAAAGTTTTTACCTCAAATTCGATAGGGATAACAACCCTCTTACCATAGAAAAGATCACAAGGTGTCAAACCAATGGTGGTTTTCCATGTAGTGTGGTAGGCCCACACAGCTTCAGGAAGTCGCACAACCTAGTCCTTCTTGTGGAGAGAAACTCTCTTGGTAAGAATGTTCTCGAGTTCTCAGTTGGTGACTTCAACCTAGCCATTAGCCTGTGGTTGGTAAGGTGAAGACTTGCGATGTTGAATCTCATATTCATGAACCAAAGTAGAGATGAGGTTAGATGTGAACTATGGACCTTGATCTGTAACTATCTCATGCAAAACACCAAATCGGGTAAAAATATCAGAATAGAGGAATTCAGCTACCTTGGTGTCCCTGAGATGCTTTAAAGCAACAAATTCAACCCATTTTGTTACATAATCTATACACACAAGGATGTATTCCTTGTTCTGAGATGGCAGGTTGACAGGTCCAACAAAATAAAGCCCCCATTTTTCAAAAGGCTCAATGGAAAATTGGGGATGCAGAGGCATTTCATTTGAGCACATGGGACGAACCATATACTGACATTTATCATAGTGTTGAACATATAATTTACAATATTTGTGTAGTGTGGGCCAATAGTAGCCTATAGTTAAGATCTTCTGAGTAGTCCTCTGAGCAGAAAAATGTCCCCTATAGGGTTCTGTATGGCATGTGTGGAGTATGTCGAAGACATCATCCTTGGGAACACATCACCACATGATATTATCGAGGCCACAATGGAAGAGTAATCCATTGATCCATGTATAATCACCGCTTAATCCAACCAACTTTTGGTGTTCCCTCGGAGAGAAATGAGGTGGGAACTTGCAAGTGACTAGGTAGTTTGCCATGTCAACATACCACATAATTTTTGTTGATATGGAAAAGATATGTTCATCTGGAAAGGCGTCATCAACTAGAACCGGTTCATCATCTTGCTATTGTAATCTAGACATAAATTCTACAACCAAATTCTCATGACGAAGCTTATCAAGAATAGTAATGTCAAATTATTGAAGCAACAATAACCATCTAATAACTCTACCAGTTACAACAAGTGATTAGAAATGGAATTGCTGATCAGTATAATTTATGTCCGATGATTGATATAGTAAATGGAGTAGAAGAGATTATCTTCCTTTTGTCCAAGGATGACCCCCATTGAACAATCTAAGATCGGTGTGAATATGACTGAAGGTAGCTCCAGTTTGGACCTCTGAGTACTGGTGTGGTGACAAGCTTATTCTTGATGATTTCAAAAGCCTCTTGACATTCTAGTGTCGAAGAGAAAATGAAATCTTTCGCTAGCAAAGAAAACAAGGGGGAGGAAATCTTACTAAAATTTTGGATAAACCTCCTATAGTATCTTGCATGGCCTAGAAAACTACACACATCCTTTTGGCTAGTGGGTGTAGGCAAGTCCTAAATAATCTTTATCTTTTTGGGATTGACTTGAATACCCTTAGCAAAAATATAATGACCAAGTACTATCCCTTCTGTCATAAGCATATGGCATTTTTCATGACTCAATGATAAATTAGTTTCTATACAATGCCTAAGTACCCTTTCTAAATTTTTTTTAGCCTCTTCATAAGTATTACCATGGATAGTAAAATTGTCCATATACACCTCGACACAATCATTTACAAGATCCGCAAAAATGCTCAAAACCGCCCTTTGAAAAGTGGCGAGGGCATTACATAAACCAAATGGAAAAAATTGTAGGAAAAAGTGCCCCAAGGACAAGTGAAAGTAGTCTTGTCTTGGTCCTCAGGCACTATGTGAATCTAGTTGTAGCCGTTGAACCCATCCAGAAAAGAGAAAAACTTCTTACCTGCAAGAGTGTCCAACACTTGATCAATAAATGACAATGGAAAGTGATCCTTTTTAGTAGCTTTATTTAGTGCTTTATAATCAATACAAATTCTCCACTTACCATTTTTCTTGGGAACCACAACTAGAGGAGAGACCCATTGAGTATCTAAAATAGGATATATAAACCCAACATTTAACAATTTTTGTAACTCCTCTTTAACTATTTGATGCAAGATGAGATTGAGCCATCGTTGTGCTTGCCTAATTGGATGACTACCTTCTTCATTGTAAATATGGTGGGTGCATGTGTCAAGATGAATGCCATGCATGTCTTGGTATTCCCAAGCAAATGCATCTTTATTTTTTCTAAGCATGGCAATAAGGTCTTAGATTTGTTCAGTGGTTAATTGTGGATTAATATTAAGTGTACAATTAGGAAAAATTTCCATGGCTTCTGATTGTGTAGGTGAGTTAATGGCTAGCACTTAGGAGGTGGATGCCATATCACTAGAATTTCCAGAAGATAAAAATAAACTTTGCAAACAATTATGAGGTAGCAACTAATGCAATGTAACAAAGTGTTGAAAAAATTGTGAGCTACCTACCAATGGAAAGTTTCCAAAGGGACATTGAGTATTTATACCTGAATGGAGAACCATGCTTTCAAAAATTTCATTAAATGCATACCTATTCTAAAGGAAATTAACAAGAATATTATCTTCAGTGGGTTCTTCCATATCTAAGGCTTGATCAATTGTCAAGATGGGCAATGACTTGTCTAAATCACTATCAACCCAAACTGGATCCTCCGTCTCCAACAAGGGTTGTGCTGGTGGGTATAGAGTCAATTGTTTCTTGTGCTCGCCATTAGAAATAACCATGTTTCCCGATCGACAATTGATGAATGCATCTGTAGCTACTAACCAAGATTGTCCCAAAATCAAGGGGTATCCCCCAGCTTAATCTTCGGATGCAAAATCACAAAGTCAGTTGGGTATTCCCACAAATCAATAGAAAAGATTACATTTTCAATCATACCCTCTGGTTTGACCAAAGATTGGTTTTCCATTTGTAGAAATGTGGGAGTAGGTCTAAGTCCCTCTAGTGACAATTTTTCCTTTGTTTCATTTGTCATAACATTAATTGCAACACCCAAATCAACAAGGGTATTAGGAATACTTACTTTACCAATAGATACCTTAATGACAAGACTCCCTGGATCTGAGTACTTTGAAATGGTTATGTTCTAGAGGATAAGGTCTGCCAACTATCCAATAACTTGGATGGTCTTCGAGTCTTGCTTCTTCTTTTTCTTCCAAGTACATAGATCCCAAACTATTTTTGTATAGACGGGAATGTCCTTGATAGCTTGCAACAAAGGAATCTTGAGGTTAACATTGTGTAACTCATTAACAAAATCAAAATCAAGTTGAGAGACTTCCCTTTGTATTGGTTCAAACTGAAATCATTTGGGAAAGAGGGGTTCTTTGACTGGCTCTGCTTCAGATTCCTCATTGATTTCTATAATGATGGGCCCTTGAAGAGCCTTTCCCAATCTTAATTGAACTTCATCTAATTCTACTGTGTTTACAGGATAAGTGGAGTAACCTATTACCTCATTATTATATACTGGTTGTGTTGCCTTATTGTTGGGATTTGGGTTTGGTTGGGCTAGCATTGGTGTAGGATTCAGTGGCTATGTTGGATTGGCTGGCTGAGTAAATGATGATGGTATAGCTGGAAGGAATTTTTGTGACTATTGGTATGGGTTGATCATGGGAGGAGGTGGAAATTTCAATTGTGATGGGTATGATTGTTGGTATGGTGAAGGTTGTGGTGATTGTGGCCTCCATGCCTATTGCCATGGTTGTGAAGCATACTAATATTGTGGCATCCATTGAGGGTATGGCGAGGGTTGTTTCCAACCCCCATACCATCTAGGTTGATTGGAAAAAGAATTAGGTGTGCTAGGTCCCAAAGCAAGATAATCATTCATCATGCTAGGGTGCATTACTCAAGGTGGAAAAGGTCGTGTAGGGGCCATGTAGTAGACAGGTTCCTCAGAATATTCCATATTAGGCACACCTACAAGAAGAGGCCTTAAGGTAGAACTCCTACTAACTTCTTCTAAGGATGAAATGTTTGTCCTATTGTAAGGGAAATCTTGACTACCATGTTTCTTGCGACAAGTCAGACAAAACACAGCCAAGGCCTTTTTGGCTTCCTCTTGCTTCCTATGGGTATAAAGGGTGTCTGTCTATTTACCCATATGATTTAATAAATCTATTTTAATATCCTCAAGTAAATTTCATATTTCATGCTTCATTATACCAGCTACATTACCTAGGGCATAAGGCTTACTTGGATAGTTCCTTCCTGAACGCTGAGACCTTGAATAGTTCCTACAAATATCACAAATATCGTCAAAGTCCAGTTTAGAGATATTCCCTTTACCTATTAAATTTAATGCTTCCATAGTATCATCTCTTATGCCTCTAAGAAACAACATTTTAATAGCATCCTCATTTAGACCCTGTTGGTGAGATCATTGAAGACTGAACATGAAACGTTCGAGGTAGTCTTCCATGGACTCATCTTCCTTTTGTGTCATGTGGAATATTTTATCCCAAACCTCCTTTGTTTTCAATACTCCTGGTACTTGGTTAGGAATAATTCCTTCATGACATCCCATGTCCTGATATTTTTAAGGTTCATGAACCAACACAGTGTTGCATCCTTTAATGTGGCTGGGAATAGTTTGAGCTTCTACACATCACTTTGATAATCATAGTTGTGGCACAACACATCAAATTCAAACATAAACATATTAGGATCCTCAATCAAAAGACCATGAAAAATGGGCAAAGAAAAATGAGGGATGTTTTTCATAGGGGCATCTTGTTCAGGATGTGTGATTGGAAACTCGAAGGTAACCAAATTATTATTGGCCAATGCCCTATTATGATTTTTGTTGATGATGATGATGTTGTTGTTGTTGTTGTTGGGATCCATGATGTCTAGTTCCCAAGGGGTAAAGTAGGTTCTAAATGGCTCTTGGGTTTCTAAGAATGGACCAGCTTTCGGCCCATAAGATTCTCGAAAGAACTTTTCAACCTTTCTTTGTAATATTTCAGAAGAACTTGGATGGGTACCTACGAGTGTCTCAATGGTAGTAGGCTCTATGACACACTTCTCGATATCCGGTTCAAGTAACTCTAATGATTGCAATTTAGTTTTCAATTTCTCTCAAGTTGAGCTACTTTCTTCAACATATGGCTTTGACCTATTTTGTAATTCTTTAGGTTGTGTTCTCTCAACAGATGTTTTTGATTTAAAATTTTCAAGTTGTGAACTACTTCCCTTTTCTTTTCTAATGAATCTTCCTCTACTATCCCTACTATGATTCATACACCTAAATGACTTACAACAACACAAATCAAGAGTATTAACCTTAACAAGGTTGAAAATTGTATAGGCTTTTGTCTTGACGTACTGGTCCTAACTTAGCTTGCTATGATTTCAAGCCTTTAATATATTTCCCTAGTAACGACGCCAAAATGATTGGATTAAACTGTGGTTGATATTTTGAGCATAACTATCCTTGTAATTCTATTTTTAATGGGTTGAAATCAATCTTTGGGAATTTCACAAGTTCCTTAGTTTACTCCTCAATGCCAATCTAGGAGCGTAGGCTTGTGATGCAGAGCTTGTTGTCTCTTCAACAATGACCGCCCTGATAAACATTTCCTGATCCTTCCTTTAATAGTGATTGTCCTTCTACTGGCTTTAACATCTACAAATACACTTTTCCCAACCTTGTGTTCATCTGATTCTTCCTTGCCTCTGACTTTATCCTTGGAACTATTCTCTTGTTCTTGATTCACCTTCTCTTTTCCATGCTCCTTTGTGTCCAAATTCCCTTCCTCAATGACCTTTGTCCCAACCTCAATTCCTTCTTTCTCTTTCAACTCTTTTCAATCTTTTCACCCTTGTCCTTCTCTAACTCAGTCTTAGTCATTCTTCCTTCACCTTCCTTGTTGCTCTTCATGACTGTGGTAGCCTGCAAATTCACTATCTTCTCATTTCTTGACCTTAAAGTGGCAACAAATGTCTTTTTTTCTTGTTTATCTCCTACAAACTCCTCAACCTCTTTCTTACTAAAAGTAATAACCTTGGCTTCCTTGCTTTGGTCTTTTCCACCCTCTTGCAATGGGGTTAGTATAGAAGAGATACCACCCTTCAAAATTTGATATATGTTAGCTCTCCCATCATAGATTGATTTCCTATCAAATTGCCATGGTCTTCCAAGGAGTAAATGGAAACAACTCATTGGTAAGATATCACAAAGCACTTTATCCCTATATTCACCAATTTGAAATTCAACTAGTGCTTACTCTTTAAAAAGAATAGATTGATCATCACTCACCCATGAAGCCTGATATGCTATTTCAGGAGGGATCCTTTCTAACTGTAACTTATCAACCATTTCACAAGACACTATGTTATCAGTTGATCTTGATCAATCTATCACAATTTTACACACCTTACCTTTGCACTTGCAAGTTTTCTTGAACAATTGACTTCTTTGAGCCATCTCTTTCTCCTTGGATGCTTGAAACAAAGTTCTTCTTACCATAAAACTTTCTCCAACTTCAGGTGCAACATGTAGACTATTGGAATTTGAACTCTCACATTCATCTTCTTGGACAATTTGAGCTCTCCTTTCATTCTTCCTTTCTCCACCACTTGATGAAGCACCAAATTTTTCAGGGAATTTCCAAGCAAGAAGTCCCTACTCATTACAATTTTAGCACCTTCCTGAGAATATATTTGCATTCCTACCACCTCCAAATCTGCCTCTTGATCCCCTAAATCCACCTCTAAAATCTGCAACTGGTTCTTGTCCTTTATGTGCATCACCTTGACTTTCATCGGTTTTTCTTGAAGAAGAAAATGTACCTCTACCCCTTGAAGTGCTACCCCTACTTGTTGAATTTTCTTGTCTCCTTTTCACCTTTTCTTATGCTCTTATAACCATCTAATAACATTCTTCAATTGTCTTAGGATTATGCAAACTTATTTAATCTTGGATGTTAAATCTCAATCCACTAAGGTACTTAGCCACTTTCTCAACATCATCAACCATATGTCTTACCCTTATGCTTAGTTTATAAAACTCATTTTTAACATCCATTTCTCTTTGCTTTAAATCTTGATTTTTTTTTTACATTTGGATAGCATAATCATTTGGAAAAAAATTACCCTTTAACTTAGCTACCATCCTATCCCATGAAACAATTTTAGAATTACCTCTTCTCCTCTTTGCTTGTTCATAGTCCCACCAAACTAATGCATGCCCCTTCAATTTAGTCTTGGCTATCTTCACTTTTTCCTCATCAGATACATCCTCAAATTCAAAGAAGTTGTCTAAAGCAGAAATCCAATCTAATAATGCTTCTTCATCTAAAGTACCATCATACATTGGTATTTCAACTTTTACCTTATGCTTGTTACCTTTCACTACTTTCAGTAGCTTGGCCATTCTTTGGTCTTTGGGATCCAAATCTTCATCAACATCTCCATATTCTTCATCCTCTTCATCCTCTTCATTCTCACTTTCATCTCCCACAATCATTCCTCTCTTTTGTCCTCTCTCAACATTCTCCAACCTTGCTAAGAATCTCTTTTGCAACTCTTGCAGTTTTTTTATCTCCCTTTCAATTTTATCTTCCATCTCTTGCATCTTTCTCACCACATTATCTCTTTTTGGAGGCATCTTGACACTTTGACTATTCATCTTCTCAACTTCAATCTTGAAAATCTTAGCTTTTCCTTCAAAAGATCTACACCCTGTGCTCTGATACCAACTCATGTAGAGCTTTTTGGCTTTCACCTAAATCAACACAATTCAAGTTTGTCCAATCAATAATCATATTCACAAAACTTTGACAAAACACCTTTTTAGTCTAACTCTGCCTTTACACAAGTAGGTCTGCAAACCCAATTTTTCCAACTTTTCTTCACAAAGATCCTTCCAACACTCAAGCCCTTGAAACTTTCAGACACCCATCAATTCCAACTAAAAAATATTTCAAAATTACCATAGGTTCCTTTTGAAGAACTCACACAAAACCTTGAGACAATGTTAACCTAGTAGACCAATTAGGCCTCTTTTTCAAAGAAAGTGCTCCTAAATTTGCAACCAATCTTGTAAAACCACCCAAAAATTTTCAACAGGTATCAAATGGCCTAATTCAACAACTTTTAGAATCACCAACACTCACTCAACCGCTAATCCAAAAAACCCTCATTTTTCACCCATTAAGGGTAGGGTTTATTGGTTCTCTATGTTTCCAACCTCTTACAAACTTGAAATTTCCTCCAACACTCTTCAATATGCTTGCTTATACTAAAAAAACCTTCACATAGCCTCTACACTCAACATTTCATCAAACTCTCTCTTTAAACCATCACTTTCATACCCAATTTCACTATTTTTCCTCAGGATAGTCATATATTTTCCCCAAAACTTGCATACAGATCAAACCCTATTCACTACCATCTTAATTATAACATTTTATGCCCATTCCACTTAGACACGGTGAGTACAGTATGTGGAATGGGCTTTATCTCATCTTCAAAGCCTCAAAACCCTTAAACTGGGTAAAACAACCAATTTCAGTAATTTGAATCAAATTGACACTATTTTCAACTTGAAACACTGAAACCAAATGAAAAATGAAGGTAACTCACCCCTATACAGTATTCTCAAACTTTTATAATGATTAATTATAGTACGGATCTGTACAATTAACTAGTATTGTTGGATTTACAATAAAACTCAGAAAATTATGCAAAAATAAGGGTTCTTTTATTGATTCTCCTTTACAATATCTTCAACAACCTTGTACAATGATGGGGGACATGTATTTAAAAATTTTACCCACAAAAATTACCTCCAAACTGACCAAATGAATTTCATATTCCAACTGACCATTGGGTTGCCTCAAAATTGTATTTTTTTGCATTTACAACATTTGACAATTTTGACATTTTTTAACATTTAATGCCCAAAACCTCCTAATGATGACTACATGGACTCAATAGAATATTAGATGATAAAAAAAGACCTTATTTATCAAAATCTAAAACTTAACACACTAAACCCTTCAAAAACCATTATCTACATACTCTTGCATTTTATGCATCATTTGACAATATTGCTTTACTTTACAAAAATGAACTCCCAAATACATTCTAATGGTCCATTATAGACCTTATTGACACACTTCATGACCTCAATCCCTAAGACAAACTAATCACCCAAAAAACTTGATCAAATTCAGATAAAAGTAGATTGGTGCTCCTGGACCAACTTTTGAAAGATATCAGGGTTGTTTTCCTAAGGGCTAGACCTAGAAAGACAAGTGAGGATGGATGCAACTACATACAAATTGTAGTTGTTCATAAATCTAGTTTTTAGACCTCCTATCACCCGTGTGACAGGAACCTGTGCAATAGAAAACATATTACTAACACACGAGAAAATAGAATTGATAATCTCTATTGAAATGAATTGAATGATACTAAGATTAAAAAACTGGATGAAAACATAATTAAGGTAGTTTCTTGTACTTCTTATCAATCATACCAATTAACACTTTGTGAACTACAACACTATCTCATAATCTAATAGTAATCAATGACAATCTTACTTCATTCACTCTTCATACTAGTAACCATTAAATGTGCTGATAGATATTAAGCAAAGCTGACAAGTATTAAGCATATTAATAAAGATTAAGCACACTCGTAAATATCAAACTTAACACTTAGTAGTGAACACAATATTTTATATAGAACATATTGAAATGATTGCAAAACCAAAATATACATTACCACACAATAGATTCCTAACAATAGATTCCTACTACAGTAATCACCGTGTAATCGATGAATTGTGCCCTTCCTTTGCCGATTAACAGGTGATGAAGTTACGAGTTATTCCACACCAATCAAGCATTCATGCAATTGACATCACAAAGTTTCAATTTTATGAATAGAGGTGTATATCAAAAACCCACTATCAAAATATCAATATTATCTATATCCGTTGAGTCTTAGCTTACATATTTTTATATATTGTAAGCCATTAATCTTATAACAGTTTGCGAAATAAAAACATACAAGAGTTTTGGTTGTTTCAGCCTACGACCAACAACCTTTAAACAATAACTAGAAATAGTTCATACTCTCTTGACAATGTTTCAAAATGACATAACAAACTAATTCAACTTGGCACTAAATTAGCCAAAGCAACAAGTGACTCTTGCACGGCCTTGCCCTTTACTCCACCGTTTTCCCTCATGCCCATGTGTCATCTGTTCAAGAATTCCCTAATCAAAACCATGGAGATGATTAATAGAAAACCAAAGGATTTGATATATTCACATGTTTTTATCTTTCCTCGCATTCTATAAAATATCTTTAGTTCATTCACAAAAAGTGACAGGAGCAACAAAAAATACTAGGAAAGATGAAAAAGGTGAAGGTAGATAATAGGTAAAATAATGGCATATTTTTTCCCCCATCATGAAGCACCATATTTCAGACATCCAGGAGTGATGAAAAAATGATGGCTAATGTAAAACCATTATACTTGTGGAAGGGAATGAAAGGAGATGCCACCTGTTTTGTGGCTAGGTGTCGTGAGTGTCAAAGGGTGAAAGTTGAGCATTATCATCTTGCGGGCTTGTTATACCCACATGACATACCAGAAAGGAAATGGCAATTTATAAGTATGGACTTTGTGCAAGGACTTCCTATGGAAAGGAAAAAGCACAATGCCATACTAGTGGTAGTTGATAGGCTTACAAACGTGACACATTTTATACTAGGGAACCTAACTAATGGAGCACCTGTCATTGCAAGGAAATTTGTGCAAGAATTGTTTAGATTGCATGGGATTCCTAAAAAAATTATTTCAGATAGAGATGCATGAGTCACTTCTAGGTTTTGGAAAACCTTGTTCTCTAAACTAGGGACTCAGTTAAATATTAGCTTGGCATATCATCCAAAAACAGATGGGAAAACGAAAAAGGGTAAACCAAGTATTGGAAGACCTACTTAGGATGTATTGCATAGATCAATAGTACAAGTGGGAAAATTATTTACCTTTAGTCAAGTTTTCTTACAATAAATCATATCATTCTGCAATTAAGATGGCTCCTTTCGAAGCTTTGTATGGCTAAAAGTTTCAAACTCCTATAAGTTGGGATAAACTTGAGGATCAAGTAAGTCTTGGGCTAGAAAGAATCTAGAGGATCTTTGTCAAAAATTGAAGTTTCTCATTTGTCTCCAAAATCAACATCATTAGAAAGAGTCTGAAATTTTGACTCCAAGGCAACTTGAATAGAGTCAACCAGAGCTACGGAGCTCGAGTTATGCTCGATTAAACCTTGGTCAACTTAGGGCTCAGGTCAGAGAAAAAGGCAAAAATTCAAAGTCACCAAAAGTGGTCAACACTGGACTCAATGCGAAGAGCTCATTGAGAGCTTTCCAATGACATTCGTTTCACGCAAAACGGAGTCTGTTTGCTAAAGTTACAAGCAGTTAAAGGTTGCAATTGACTAGAGTTGACCAGGTACAATGATGACATCAGCATGGGATAGTCAGTGACATGGTCCAATCATCAGATGACACGTGGAAATCTGTGGAAAAATAAAGAATCCCACGTGGCACCTTGGGACATGTGGCTTTATGATCACCAGGCGTCCACATCACTAGTCATCCAGTCAGCAACGTCAGCACATCATCAACTAACATGTGGCAGCCACATCACCATGGAACATGTCAACACATTCAACACTAGCCATTCATAAAAAAAGGCTATGTTTGGGGGTCGAACCGCCGACCCCCAACATAGTACTAAGACTCTCTACCGCTAAGCCCTGAGGCCATCGACGTATATAGAGGGGCGAGCCTTTATTTTAAAATAGACAAAATGACTATTACCAAAAAGAAGTTGGTGGGGGTCGAACCCCCCACCTCATATCTCCCATAAAGCCTGCTCAACCATTGCGCTGCCTCCGTATTTCGGGGATAAAGTACAAAAAAATCTATATTATGCATAAAACTGATATACTTAAGGCCTATTTTTATAAGTGATATGATAAACCCCAATTTTAGAGATAAGATGAAAATTTTTAGGGGTTCGATGGCTTAAGAAAATTAAGAGCCATTAAATAAAAGGCTAAGTTACCTATTTAAAAGGGATTAAGCCCTTCTATTGGTTTAAAAAAAACCGTATATGTCATATTTCCAAGGGGCTTAAAATAAATTAGTGGCTTATATGACTACGAGAGATATATTTTTGTAACCAAGGGGGATTTTCAAATATTTACTTGTAAAAATGGGGATTTGGATGATTTTTGTAAATCATTTGGTTACACACCAAATTGAGAAAAAAATTTGTATAAAAAGGGGGGTAGCTTAGGAGTTTAGGTAAGTGGTGATTTGGAGAGAAATTCCTTGGTGAAATTTTGCTCTCATCCCGTGCTTTCAAGGAGATTGTTCTTGTGCACTTTGGGGGAGCTTTTCATAATTTCTTTGTAAAACAAGGAGAAACTATGCTGGAGTTATGTATTGATTTTCTAGAGAATTAATCAAATCGGTCCTCTCAATGGAGAGGGGCCCGAAGATGTAGTCATTTTTATGATGAACTCCGTTATCAACTCTGTTTGCATTTTATCTCATTTCTTTCATTCTAATTTCATCACTTTTTTATTTCCGTTTATTTAATTATGTTTGCGTGCTAATTTGGATTTAAAATTGTAATGTTAAGCATTCAATGCAATC
Organism: Sequoia sempervirens; assembly: GCA_007258455.2. NCBI lineage: Eukaryota > Viridiplantae > Streptophyta > Pinopsida > Cupressales > Cupressaceae > Sequoia > Sequoia sempervirens. Next base: position 26,093,749 of record VDFB02000015.1, read on the forward strand.
GTCATAGATCGGTAAATAGATCAAATTTTCTATCAAAACTTTGTGTGACTAGTATTGCAAAATTGGATGCTAACACATTTTAGGAAACAACAAGGTGAAGGTGAACTAGAAGAATACAATCCTGAGATCAGCAAACGAAGGACTTTTCCAACAATTGACAAAACTGAAGCTGGGAAAAGCACTGAGCAAGAACTTGATGATAAGTCTTTTCAATGGTCCTTTCTCAACATGAAGGCTATGGTGGAAGAGCTTTATGCGGAAAAGAAGAAGTGCGAAAAGGGAGATTCTTTGAAGCGAGAAAAGAAGGAAGATCAAAAGGACAAAGAATAAAAAGCTCCATCTCCTCCATCTTCCCCTTCTTCTTCCTCTTCTACTAATGTTAATCCTTTCAAAAGAAATTCTAAGCCTATTATTAAACTAGATGTAAAATTTGAATTGCCTAAAAACTGTGGTGAGTTAAATGCCGAAAAGTTAGATGATTGGATCCAACAGGTAGAAGTGTATTGTAGGATTCAAGGGCTAACCAAAGATGCTTCTATGATCTAGTTAGCCACTCTCTGGTTGGGAGGTACAACTCTCACCTGGTGGGAGAGTAGGACTTGGGAGGAAATTGCTCGCCATGGTAAGGTTAATATGACTTGGATGGAATTTGTTGCTGCCCTTAAAAAATAGTTTTATCCTTTAGGTTATATGCAACAATTAACAATGAATTGGAAAACCTTTAGCAAGGTAAGGGCCAATCTATCCAAGATTACACCCATGAGTTTAGAAAATGGGCTATTGCTTTAAATGTTCTATTGTATACTCAAGATACATTACTTAAGTACATAGGTGGTTTGCATTCTTACCTAAGACATACTATTCTAATGTTGAGTCCTAGAAATTTGGATGAAGTTTCAGTCCAAGCCACTCATTTAGAGTCAAGGGGTACGAACACTTTTAGTGATAATTTCTCAAATAAACCATCTAAGTCTGAGGGGAAGTCTAAGGGTAAAGGTAAAGACAAAGATAAAGGCAAAGGGAAAAAGATAGCTATAGTTAAGAAGGAGGGTGATAAGCCCACATGATCCCATTGCAAGAAAGAGGGGCATGATGATTCAAAGTGTTGGAATTTGCATCCCAAATTAAGGCTAAAAAGATATAGAGGCAATAAAGGCAAGCCAAATACTACTGCAGTGATTCAACAAGATCTTGGATCCGATTCCAAAGATGAAACACAAATTGTTGCTACTAGGATCCAAGGTAAAGAGAAAGGTATAATTCTCTCTTCTGATGCAAATGTTTCTAATGCAAATGCAAGTACAAGTAAAGTATCTACTCCTCCTAATGTTGATAAACAATGGAATGAATTATTTCATATTCCAGTTGTAACTAAGCACACTAAGATTGACACATTGTCTGATAGGGGTTCTCAAGTCAAATTAATATCTGAAGAGGTGGTAAAGAAACTTAATTTAACTACAAGACCTCATCCAAAACCATATCCACTTGGATGGGTTTGCAATGATGCTCAACTACAGGTAACAAAACAATGTAAATTGAAATTTGTTATCACTGCAAACTTTGTTGATGAGGTAGAAGTAGATGTTGTCCCTTTGGATATTTGTGGGCTTGTGTTAGGGAGTCCTCTATATGACAGAAAATCAATCTTTTATATGGGGAAGAATAAGTATCATCTTTTTAAGGATGGGATAGAATACATTGTACATTCACACAAAGTTAAGACTAATCTTACACTAGTCAATGCTGGTCAAATGAAAAGGTTGGTCAATTCTAGTAAGAACTTTGTATTAATGCATTAGTTCAAAGTGTTAAAAAATGGAAACACTACTTTATGGGGAAAGAAATTGTAATCCACACTGATCACCAGCCACTTCAGTACTTGCACTCACAATCCAAACTGCAACAAAGTAGGCACTTTAGGTGGATGGGTTTTCTTCAACAGTTTCACTTAGTAATTAAGTACAAGAAAGGTGCCCATAACAAAGTAGTAGATATGCTCTCTAGGCATCCTGTTTTGAATGCTTTGATAATCCTTCATTATAGTTCTATGGTTCATGAATTTTTTTTAGGAACAATATGTTAATGATGAAAACTTTAAGGATATCTATGCAGCTTTAATCCAGGGAAAACAAGTAAAAGAGAAAGATTACTATGTGTAGGATAAATTGTTGTACCACTTGGGAAAGTTATGCATTATGAAAGATGAGCAAGCATAGGTAATCCGTGAAGCACACACCTCATTGATTGCAGGACACTTTGGGGTAAGCAAAACTATAGCTCGGCTATAGAAGTATTGTTACTGGCCTTGAATGCAAGAAATTGTATCTACATATATAAAGGGTTGTGTTATGTTTGCAACAAGTAAACCAAGTAATAGTAAATTGGGATTGTACACACCTCTACCTGTACCATCCCATCCATGGGAAAGTGTTTCAATGGAATTTGTTAGGGGGTTACCTATGTCTAGGAAGGGACATGATTACTTGTTTGCAGTAGTTGATCGATTCAGCAAAATGTGTATTTGAATGCCTTGTAAAAAATAGATCACTGTTGAACTAACAACTCAAATGTACTTTCAATTTGTATGGGTTCATTTTGGGTTACCTACTTCTATTGTATCAGATTGAGATTCTCGATTCCTAGGGGAATTTTGGTCAGCATTGTGGGGACTCATGGACACCAAATTGAAGAAGAGTACAACCTTCCATCCACAGACTGACGAACAGACACAGGTAGTAAATAGGAAAATTGTGCATCTGCTCAGAGGTTACTACAACAAACATCCCAAGTTGTGGGATGAGAGTCTTCATTATGTGAAACATGCTTACAACCATGTGGCACACTCTTCTACAAAGAGGTCTCCTTTTGAGACTTGTTTCGGTTATGAGCCTAAAACACACGATGGACTTTTCTTTTGGGAAAGATGATGTTGAAGATGGACGCCATGATGTAGAGAAGGCTTTGAAGTTCATCCAGAAAGTCCAAGAAATTCATCAGGCAATGGAAGCATAGTTAGAGAAGAGTCAAGCTAAATACAAGGCTCGACATGATAAGCATTGCAGTGATCACCATTTCCAGGTTGGAGATAGAGTTTGGTTACACATCAGCAAGTAAAGAATGCAAGGAGAAGGAAGGAAGCTCAAGCCAATTCAGTATGGTCCCTTTGAGATCTTGGAAAAGATCAGAACCAATGAGATCTTGGAATACATGCACATCTATTCAATTGTCAATGTTGAGAATCTAAAGTTGTACGAGCCTCCAATGATACTAGATGAAGAAACATACATTTAGGTTCCATCAGTTGATGATCTTTCACTGGAGTACATGTCAGAGTTTCTAGAGGATGTCATCTTAGATAGAAAAATTAGGACTTCACGAAGAGGCGAAGTTGAGTACCTCATAGTGGGACTGAAGGCAATGAATCCAAGCAAGGCAAGATGGATGGAGATTGGTAAAGTGAGGGAACTTTATCCTCACTTACTTTTTGAGTAATCAAGCTTTTGGAGGTCCAAAAGCTCTCCAGTAGGGAGGACTGATCTAGAGGATCTTTGTCAAAAATTGAAGTTTCTCATTTGTCTCCAAAATCGACATCATCAGAAAGAGTCTGAAATTCTAACTCCAATGCAACTTGAATAAAGTCAATCAGAGCTATGAAGCTTGAGTTATTCTTGGTCAAACCTTGGTCAACTCAGGGCTCAGGTCAAAGAAAAATGAAAAAATTCAAAGTCACCAAAAGTGGTCAACACTGGACTCAACACGAAGAGCTCATTGAGAGCTTTCCAACGGCGTTCATTTCATGTGAAACAGAGTCTATTTGCACAAGTTACAAGTAGTCAAAGGTTGCAGTTGACTAGAGTTGACTAGGTACAATGATGACCTCAACATGGTATAGTCAGTGACATAGGCCAATCATTAGATGACACATGGAAATCTGTGGATGAATAAAAAATTCCCACGTGGCACATCGTTGGGTGCCACATGGCACCTTGTGATACGTGGCTCTATGATCACCAGGTGTCCACATCACTAGTCATCTAGTCAGCCACACCAGCACATCTTCAACTAACATGTGGCAGCCACGTCACCATGGAACATGTCAGCACATTCAACACTAGCCATTAAAAAAAAAAGGCTATGTTTGGGGGTTGAACCACCGACCACCGATCACTGTTGAACTGACAACTCAAATGTACTTTCAATTTGTATGGGTTCATTTTGGGTTACCTAATTCTATTGTATCAGATTGAGATTCTCGATTCCTAGGGGAATTTTAGTCAGCATTGTGGGGACTCATGGACACCAAATTGAAGAAGAGTACAACCTTCCATCCGTAGACTGATGGACAGACACAGGTAGTAAATAGGACAATTGTGCATCTGCTCAGAGGTTACTACAACAAACATCCCAAGTTGTGGGATGAGAGTCTTCATTATGTGAAACATGCTTACAACCATGTGGCACACTCTTCTACAAAGAGGTCTCATTTTGAGACTTGTTTCAGTTATGAGCCTAAAGCACACGATGGACTTTTCTTTTGGGAAAGACGATGTTGAAAATGGACGCCATGATGCAGAGAAGGCTTTGAAGTTCATCTAGAAAGTCCAAGAAATTCATTAGGCAGTGGAAGCATAGTTAGAGAAGAGTCAAGCCAAATACAAGGCTCGACATGATAAGCATTGCAGTGATCACCATTTCTAGGTTGGAGATAGAGTTTGGTTACACATCAACAAGTAAAGAATGCAAGGAGAAGGAAGGAAGCTCAAGCCAATTCAGTATGGTCCCTTTGAGATCTTGGAAAAGATCAGAACCAATGCCTTCTGCCTTAATCTTCCTCCATACATGCACATCTATTCAGTTGTCAATGTTGAGAATCTAAAGTTGTACGAGCCTCCAATGATACTGGATGAAGACATATACATTTAGGTTCCATCAGTTGATGATCTTTCATTGGAGTACATGTCAGAGTTTCTAGAGGATGTCATCTTAGACAGAAAAATTAGGACTTCACGAAGAGGAGAAGTTGAGTACCTCAGAGTGGGACTGAAGGCAATGAATCCAAGCAAGGAAAGATGGATGGAGATTGGTAAAGTGAGGGAACTTTATACTCACTTACTTTTTGAGTAATCAAGCTTTTGGAGGTCCAAAAGCTCTCCAATAGGGAGGACTGATCTAGAGGATCTTTGTCAAAAATTGAAGTTTCTCATTTGTCTTCAGAATCGACATCGTCGGAAAGAGTCTGAAATTCTAACTCCAATGCAACTTGAACAAAGTCAATCGGAGCTATGAAGCTCAAGTTATTCTTGGTCAAACCTTGGTCAACTCAGGGCTCAGGGCAAAGAAAAAGGAAAAAATTCAAAGTCACCAAAAGTGGTCAACACTGGACTCAACACGAAGAGCTCATTGAAAGCTTTCCAACGGTGTTCATTTCATGTGAAACGAAGTCTATTTGCACAAGTTACAAGCAGTCAAAGGTTGCAGTTGACTAGAGTTGACTAGGTACAATGATGACCTCAACATGGTATAATCAGTGACATAGGCCAATCATTAGATGACACATGGAAATCATTGGATGAATAAAAAATTCCCACGTGGCACATTGTTGGGTGCCACGTGGCTCTATGATCACCAGGCGTCCACATCACCAGTCATCTAGTCAGCCACGCCAACACATCTTCAACTAACACGTGGCAGCCACGTCACCATGGAACATGTCGACACATTCAACACTAGCCATTCAGAAAAAAAAGGCTATGTTTGGGGGTTGAACCACCGACCCCCAACATAGTACTAAGGCTCTCTACCACTAACCCTTGAGGCCATCGGCTATATAGAGGGGAAAGTCTGTATTTTAAAACAAACCGAATGACTATTACCAAAAAGAAGTTGGTGGGGGTTGAACCCCCCACCTCATATCTCCCATAAAGCCCGCTCAACCATTGCGCCGCCTACATATTTCAGGGATAAAGTACAAAAAAAAATATATTATCCACAAAACCGATATACTTAAGGCTTGTTTTTATAAGTGATATGATAAACCCCAATTTTAGAGATAAGATGCAAATTTTAGGGGTTCGATGGCTTAAGAAAATTAAGAGCCATTAAATAAAAGGCTAAGTTACCTATTTAAAAGGGATTAAGCTCTTCTATTGGTTTAAAAAAAACCGTATATGTCATATTTCCAAGGGGTTTAAAATAAATTAGTGGCTTATATGACTACAGGAGATATATTTTTGTAACCAAGGGGGATTTTCAAAGATTTACTTGTAAATTTGGGTTTTGGATGATTTTTTTAAATCATTTGGTTACACACCAAATTGAGTAATTTTTTTGTATAAAAAGGGGGGTAGCTTAGGAGTTTGGGTAAGTGGTGATTTGGAAAGAAATTCCTTGGTGAAATTTTGCTCTCATCTCGTGCTTTCAAGGAGATTGTTCTTGTGCACTTTGGGGGAGCTTTTCAAAATTTCTTTGTAAAACAGGGAGAAACTATGTCGGAGTTATGTACTGATTTTCTGGAGAATTAATCAGATCGGTCCTCTCATTGGAGAGGGGCCTAAAGACGTAGTTGTTTTTATGATGAACTCTGTTATCAACTTTGTTTGCATTTTCTCTCCTTTCTTTCATTCTGATTTCATCACTTTGTTATTTTCATTTATTTAATTATGTTCACGTGCTAATTTCGATTAAGTAATTTGGATTTAAAATTGTAACGTTAAGCATTCAATGTAATTGTCATAGATCCATAAATAGATCAAGAAATGTTGGCTGAAATGGATGAGCAAGTTAATATTATTAAGCAAAGGTTAGCAGAAGCTAACAATCGATAGAAAAGTTACGTTGATGCTAAGAGAGTGCCTCGTAATTTTTCCTTAGGTGACAAAGTATTGTTGAGAGTGAAGCCTCACAAGAGCTTCGTTAAATTTAGAAAGTCTTCTAAGTTAGCCTTGTGTTATGTTGGACCTTTTGAGGTTCTAGAGGAAGTGAATCCAATAGCCTATCGAATCACTTTGCCACCAGCTCTTGCTAGAATGCATATTGTCTTCCATGTGTCCTACCTTAAAAAGTATATACTAGGAGATAATCATGTAATTGATTGGACTACTTTACAAGTAAGGGACCTTGGATTAGTAACTCTCGAGCCTATCAAGATGCTAGGAACACGTAAGCTATGCTTGTGTAATAGAGTGGTCTTGCAGTGCAAAGTCCAGTGGGACTAGTATGCAGAAGACTCGGCTACTTGGGAGGACTATATGGAAATTCAACAAAAATTTCCTAACATTCTTGACACTTTTGAGAATGTTGAATAATGTAATGTTAGATTGTTATGTTTTGAATAATACCCTAAGTCATCAGGGATGATGATTCTTAAGGGGGGGAGTATGTTACACCCTAGTTGTATAGTTACTATTTACTATTACTGCATAGGGTAAAAATGGATGTAATGTGAATTCTGGAGATGAATAAAATATGCTTGTACCTTGTTATCAATATGAATTTTTTCACATTTGATGATTGTCTCATTTGATGTTATACATGGTGAAATACTACATTTATGTGAATGAAAGGTTATTGAATTGTAATTATTATAACTTTAGAGATGTTTATGTATACTGCATATGTTATGAACATTTGACTTCCATGAGCATGTGTTAGTGGATGTAGGTATGTGTTCCATTCCTCCAAGCAGGGGGGAAGTATCACTCGGGAGAAGATCTTGGTCGGGTAACCGATAAAAGTAAATTATTTGAGCATACACAAAACACATTAGAGTGATTGAAATGAGTTAGTTTGTGGGTTATAGGTAAGTCATCCATAGCTTGTATGTTTGCATTAGGAGTCTTGTTTACTTTTGCATGCATTTGTGGGTGATTTTTATCTGTTTAAGTTTCTGAGATCTTTCTTGTGTTATTACGATCATATGGATAAGTGGGATGTAGGTGGAAGTATTTTTATATGTATGCACATGTGTATCAATGGGATCTAATGACGCATATATGCATATGTATAGATATACCACACACACATACTTATCGATATGATGGTAACATAAATGGATGTAAGTGAATCGGATGTGAACATATATATATATGTGTGTGTGTGTGTGTGTAGTATATAAATGTCTCCATATGTATATGCATATCGATAAAAGAGTACGTTGGCATATGGAAATGCTCATATGGATGCATTGATATGGTATACCTATATATATCTATACATATAGGCGTAATTATATTTCCTATATTTCCTATATATATATATATACATTAGATGTATGCTGACTAGCTTAAGATATATATCTATTTATATATATATATATATATATTATATGTAAATATATATTAAAATATTATATATATATATATATATATTTAGTTATATAAATATACATACATATATATATGAATACGTGAAGTAATTATATATATATATATATATGTATGTATGTATATGATATATACAATATATATAATAATATATATTAGACATATTGATAATGTAATAAGAATTCAACTAATTCTTATTTCTTAAGAAGACAATTTATTGAAGACTTCTTTTGGAGTTAAATGACCATGGCTAAAATGTGTCGATGTTGGATATCAAGTTAGAAGATGACTTGGAAATACCCACGGCTGTGTGTATGAGTTGTGTATCACCAACCAAGACATGTATGAGAGAAACATATGAATACGTTTTAATCTACAAAATCTAACTTGGTCGACAGAGTAAATAAGGAATACGTGGACTAAGTCCAAATGCATTAAATGGTTCAGTCGACTCAACCTTTAATCAAGTCAATTCATTCAATGTGTTGAAGAAATATCATTGAATAATTCACTTCATTTGTAAATTGGGCCAACTTAGTCTGGTAAAGAGGTTTTGGCGCCACCTCTGATTTCATTTTCTATAGATGTCATTTATTGAGAAATATTCAAATTCTCCATGTGCTGATTGAATTAGTCTTTTGAATGTTATCAATGAGAAAGTCAATTTGTTAATGGTTTTCATTGAGTCTGAGCTTTATCTATTGCCACCTATATGCTGATTTACTTTGCATGAGACTTATGTCATTCTTCATGCCTAAACAGTAAGATTTTTAAAAAATGGTTGGCTACTCTATAAATAGTCACACCATTTCATTTGGAACACATTCATTCATAATCATTCTCATTCTCTTGTGTGAACATTATCTCCATTCTTCCATTCACTTGTGAGGGACACATCTTACCAAGAGCTATACATCACTTGTTTTTTATCATATTTGAGTTATTACTAGTCATTTTCATCTATTTTATGAGTGAGAAAAGAGTGAGATTTTGTGAGAAAGAGTTATCTTATTGTTTGAGAGAAGTGTTCTATCAACAAGAGAGAGAGGGAGTTGCTTTGGGAAGCTAAATCAAGTTTAATTACTATTGGAGAAGGTTGCACTTTCATCATTATTTGGGATAAATGATAACAAACATGGGGATTTCTTCTTCTTATTATTTACTTGGAATTGATGTGTTTTCTATGCTGCATGAAATGTCTTTTCTGTTTGAGAAATAGAAGTATTTAATATTGTTTTTGAAAAAGGGAATTGAATCTTTTAGGTTGTTTCCATATTATGCTTGTAAGAGCTCCATAATAGGATAGTAGTGTATTTCTTAGTTAAGTATATACTAGGCTTGATTGAATGCAAGAGTCACTTGAGGTACACCCAGCTAGGTTATTAATTTAAATAGGAAAGCTTGTGTTACTCCTACGATAGTTAATCCAATATGGGAGGGAGCTTGTTTACTTGTTAAATAGATTCATTACAAGTAGAATAGTATGGTGTAGGTTAGTCTGGGGTGACAGATTATCCATTGAAGGACAATACCTATGCATAGTATAAGATAGCCTTAAGTCAAATCAGCCTTGAGTAGTGTATGTGATAGATGACTTCATTTGAAATACTGAATGAGAAATTTTTTGGCCAAAGTAGTGCAATGTACGAGACTCCACTTAGTTGTGTGACTTTCGAGATTACACTGTCAATTCACCATGATCCAGTATTACATGCTAGTTTGAGATTGTGGGATTACAAGTTCTAGTTATGTAGGACACAACACTGTGCTCAGTTGGTTGTCGTTATCAGTTACTATACCAATCTCTTCGTCGAAGGGAAGGGCCATCTGTCAAATGATAGATGTGTGGGGGACCACATTAAGAGTCCATGGTTGGTGGAAAAGCACCCAAGTGATGCTTCTCCTCCACAATAGGTGACAAAAGAACCAAGATTTGAAAGGAAAGAACCTAGACCATCTTACAACTATTTGTTTGAAAGATATATGAGCTATGTATGTATTTGTATGCTTTATTACATTGATGTATACTATAAATGAAAATGAATTCATGTTGAAATATGTTTTGTATCTTGATTAGAAATTATCAATAAAAGAAAAGAAAAAAATTATTTGGTTTTGTTACTTGTTTATTTACTTGTTTGGTGTAAAATAAGAAATTTTTAGTTTTTGGAAGGGTTAGTATGTTACAAATCTACCATCTAACATCTACTCTCAATGCTTAAAACCTAAGCCCTCAACCCCTATACCCTGTACCCTATACATTGGACCCTCAACCCTAATCATTCAACCCTATACCCTCAACCCTCTACCCTAAACCTTAAACCCTCAACCCTCAACCCTTAAACCCTTTACCCTCTACCCTCTACCCTAAACCCAATACCCTCTACCCTCAACCCTAATAACTCAACCCTTTAGCCTCAAACCTCTACCGTCAACCTTAAAACCTCAACCCTTAAACCCTCTACCCTCTACCCTCTACCCAGTACCCTCTACCCTTAACCCTAATCCCTCAACCCTATACCCTCAAAACTAATCCCTCAACCATATACCCTCTACCCTACATATTGGACCCTCAACCCTAATCCCTCAACCCTATACCCTCAACCCTCAATTCTAAACCCTCAAAACTCAACCCTTAAACCCAATAACCTCTACACTCAACCCTAATACCTCAACCATATACTCTAAACCCTAATCCTTCAACCATATACCCTCAACTCTATACCGTCAATCCTTAACCCTTAAACCATAATCCCTTAAACCCTCTACCCTCAACCCAATACCCTCTATGCTCAACCCTAATCCCGCAACCCAATACCCTCAACCCTTAAAGCCTCAAACCCAAGTAAAATATCTACCCTAATCCTTCAACCCTCAATCCTTAATCCCTCAACCCTATAACTTCAACACTTAAACCCTCAACACTCTACGCTCTACCCTCTACCCTCTACCCTCAACCCTCAACCCTCAATGATCAAACCCTAAATCCTCAACCCCTATACCCTCAACCCTATTCATTGGACCCTCAACCTTAATCCCTCAACCCTATACCCTCATCCCGCAACCCGCAACCCTCAACCTTAAACCCTCAACCCTCAACCCTTAAACCATCAACCCTCAACCCTTAAACCTTAAACCCTTTACTCTCTACCCACTAGCCTCAACCCAATACCCTCTACCCTCAACACTAATCCCTCAACCCTTTACCCTATACCTCTACCCTCAAACCAATACCCTATATCATCAACCCTAATCCCTCAACACTATACCCTCAACACTAATCCTTCAACCATATACCCTCAAACCTATACCCTCAACCCTATGCCCTCAACCCTTAACCCTTAAACCCTAATCCATTAAACATTGTACCCTCTACCCTCAACCAAATACACTCTAAGCTCAAACGTAATCCCTCAACCCCTTACCCTCAACCCAATACCCTAAACCATTGAACCTATAGGTCATCAACCCTATACCTTCAATTCTCAACCCTCTACCCTATACATTGAATCCTCAACACTCATCTATCTTTGTCCCTCCCTCCTCTTCTCTTCATCTCACTATCTCACTTCTTCCTCCATCTCTCCCTCCATCCATCACTCCTTCCCTACCCTAATCCCTCAAACCTATAACCTCAACCCTTAAACCCTTAAAAACTCAACCCTAAACCCTAAACCCTCAACCCTTAAAACCTAAACCATTAAGCCCTCAACCCTCTACCCTCTACCCTTAACCCAATACCCTAAATCATCAACCCTAATCCCTTAACCCTTTTCCCTCAACCCTTAAACTCTCTACCCTAAACCCTCAACCCTCAACCCTGTACCCTTAACCTAATACCCTAAACCATCAACCCTAATCCTTCAACCATTTTCACTCAACCCTTAAAGTCTCTACCCTAAACTCTCTACCCTCAACCCTTAATCCCTCAACCCTCAACCCTTAATCCCTCAACACTAATCCCTCAACCCTTAAACCGTCAACACTCTACCCTCCTCTACCCTCTACCCTAAAACCCTAAACCCTCAATCCCTATACCCTCTACACTATACATTGCAACCTCAACCCTCTACCCTCAACCCTCAACCCTTAAACCCTAAACCCTCTAATCCCTCAACCCTATGCCCTCAACCCTTAAACCCTTAAACCTAAGTAAACCCTCTACCCTTAATCCCTCAACCCTCAATCCTTAATCCTAACCCTAATCCCTCAACCCCTAAACCCTCAACACTCTACCCTCTACCCTCTACCCTCTACCCTAAACCCTCAAACCCTAAACTCTCAAACCCTATAACCTATACCCTATAAATTGGACCCTCAACCCTAATCCCTCAAACTTAACCCTCAAACTTCTACCAACCTTAAACCCTCAACCAAAAACCCTTAAACCCTAAACCATTAAACCCTCTACCCTCTACCCTCTACCCTCTACCCTATACCCTCAACCCAATACCCTCAACCCTCAACCCTAATCTCTCAACCCTATAACATCAACCCTTAAACCCTTAAACTCAAGTAAACTCTCTAACCTAATCCCTTAACCCTCAACCCTTAATCCCTTAGCCCTAATCCCACAACCCTTAAACAACCCTATACACTTCAAACCTATACTCCTCTAAACCCTCTACCCTATACATTAGGTCCTCAACCCTATACCTCTCAACCCTCTACCCTCATAGATCCTCAACCCTCATCTATCTATGTCCCTCCGTCCTCTTCTCTCCTTCTCTCTATCTCACTTCTCCCTAAATCTATCCCTCCATTCAACCCTCCCTCTCTACCCTAATCCCTCAACCCTCAACCCTCAACCCTTAAACCATCTACACTCTACCATAAACCCAATACCATATACCCTCAACCCTAATCCCTCAACCCTATACCCTCAACCATTAAACCATTAAACCTAAGTAAACTCTCTAAACTAATCCCTCAACCCTCAACCCTTAATCCCTCAACCATAATCCCTCAACCCTTAAACCTCAACACTCTACCCTATACCCTCTACCCTCTACCCTCAAACCCTAAACCCTCAAACCCTATACCATATATCCTATACATTGGACCCTCAACCCTAATCCCTCAACCTTATACCCTCAACCCTCTACCATAAACCCTAAAACCTCAATCCTCAACCCTTAAACACTGTAACCTCTACCCTCAACCCAATACCCTCTACCCTCAACCCAAATCCCTCAACCCTATAACCCCAACACTTAAACCTAAGTAAAATCTCTACCCTAATCCCTCAACCCTCAACCATGAAACCCTCTACCCTCTACCCTATACATTATCCCTTGAACCCTCAAGTCTCAATAATCAAACCTTAATCACTCAACCCTCAACCCTTAAACCCTAAACCCTTAACCCCTATTCCATCTACCCTGTACATTAGACCCTCAACCCTTAACCCTTAAACTCTAATCCCTTAAACCCTCTACACTCTACCCTCAACCCTAATCCCTAGTCAACCCTATACCCTCAACTCTTAAGCCCTTAAGCCTAAGTACAATCTATAACCTAATCCCTCAGCCCTTAACCGTTCATCCCTCAACCCTATACCATCAACCATTAAACCCTCAATACTCTACTCTCTACCCTCAACCCTCAACCCTCAACCCTCAAACCCTAAACCCTCAACCCCTATACCCTCTACCGCATACATTAGACCCTCAACCCTAATCCCTCAACCCTATACCCTCAACCCTCTACCCTCAACCTTAAACCCTCATTCCTCAACCCTTAAACCCTAAACCCTTAAACCCTATACCCTCTACCCTTAACCCAATACCCTCTACCCTCAACCCTAATCCCTCAACCTTTTACCCTCAACCCTTAAACCCTCTACCCTCAACCCAATATCCTCTACCCTCAACCCTAATCCCTCAACCCTATACCCTCAACTCTAATCCTTCAACCATATACCATCAAACCCATACCCTCAACCCTATACCCTTAACCCTATACTGTCAACCCTTAACCCATAAACCCTAATCCCTTAAAACCTATACCATCTACCCTCAACCCTATAACATCAACCCTTAAACCCTTAAATCTAAGTAAACTCTCCACCCTAATCCCTAAACCCTCAACACTTAATCCCTCAACCTTTTATCCTCATCCCTTAAACCCTCAACACTCTACACTCTACCCTCTACCCTCAACCCTCAAACCCTAAATCGTCAACCCCTACACCCTCTACCCTATACATTAGACCCTCAACCCTAATCCCTCAACCCTATACCCTCAACCCTCTACCCTTAACCTTAAAACCTCAACCCTTAAACCCTATACCCTCTACCCTCAACCATAATCCCTCAACCCTTTACCCTCAACCCTCTACCCTCAACATTAAACCCTCAACCCTCAACCCTTAAACCCTAAACCCTTACATGCTCTACCCTCTACCCTCTACCCAATACCCTCTACCCTCAACCCTAATCCCTCAACCCTATACCCTCAAACCAAATCCTTCAACCATATACCCTCAAACATATACCTTCAACCCTATGCCCTCAACCCTTAACCCTTAAACCCTAATCCCTTAAACCCTCTACCCTCTACCCTCTACCCTCTACCCTCTACCCTCTACCCTAATCCCTCAACGCTCAACCCTTTATCCCTCAACCCTATACCCTCAACCCTTAAACCCTCAAAACTCTACCCTATACCTTGTACCCTAAACCCTCAATGCTAAAACCATAAACCATCAAACTCTATACCCTCTACTCTATACATTGGACCCTCAACCCTAATCTCTCAATCCTATATGCTCAATCCTCTACCCTCAACCTTAAACCCTCAACCCTCAACCCTTAAACCCTAAACCCTTTAACCCTCTACCCTCTCCCTCAACCCAATACCATCTACCCTCAATCCAATACCCTCTACCCTCAACCCTTAAACCTTTAAACCAAAGTAAACTCTCTACTCTAATCCCTCAACCCTCATCCCTTAATCCCTCAACCCTTAAGCCTCAACACTCTACCCTCTACCCTCAAACCCTAAACCCTCAACCCCTATATCCTCTACCCTATACATTGGACCCTCAACCCTAATCCCTCAACCCTATACCCTCAACCCTTAAACCCTAAACCCTTAAACCCAATACCCTTTGTAGACATTGAAAAATGTCGCGAATCATATCATACACTCGAATCAGGTATACTAACATCATTTCGTCCTAAAAATCATCCTCTTTTCACTTATTGATTAAATTAGCCTAGATATTTGATTAATTATATCATTTGTATTTATTAACCTAATTTATTTAATCCAGTTAATTAACCCCTTTTCTGGCTAACATTTCATCTCATTAAACTAAATAAATCAAACTATTTAATTTAATCTCTAAATCTTCTTATTTAATTAAATAACCCTAGGTTATTTAAATAAATGTCATTTCACCTTTTCCCCTATTCATTAAATCATTTTATTTAATGAAATATCATCTAATTCTTCTAAATCCCCTAATTGTATAATTAATATTATTTAATTATCAATTAAATCTAATTCTCCCCCACTTGTAAGGGAATATTCCTCCTTTGTACATTCCTCCAAAAGGAATATTCCCACCCTTTTGCATAATTTAATTTAGTTTTAATTAACTAAATTATCTTTTTTCCTCACCCATGAGAATATTCCAAATAATATTTTCTCTCCTCACTCATTTAAAAAAGGGGAATATTCCTTTTTTTCTCAACAAACTTAGCTTCTTGAGAAAATTAACTTGTGACCTCTTGAACAAGTTGAAAGTGTGTTTGTTTGAAGAAATGTTAACCCTTGATTAAATCTCATCTTGAATTCTCATTTGTTGATCCATGCCTCCAATTTCTTCCACCCTTGATCGTTGATTAGCTTTTTCAATCTCAACCTTTTATTTCTCATTTGCTCTCCTATAAATAAAGCACTATTTGGAGACAAATGGATCCATATTTTTCAAAGAAAACTCATGCTGTTGAGATCACTCACACTCACACTCATATTTAGCATATTTTAGTTTATTTTAATTGCATTAATTAGCTTTAATATTCCATTAATGGCTTCCATGATCACATGATGCATCCATTTAGCTTGTTTATTAATTAGGGTTTGAATCTTTTAGTTTAGAATCCATTTAAATTAGCTTAGCATTTGTATATCTTCATCATTTTAGCATAAAATCATGTTTAATTAGCTTACATCATGCTCATCTAGATTAAAATCATGTTTGCATACACATCTCACAATCATTCCATCAATTTTCTTGAATAAAACTGATTGGAACAAGCTCATTCATCCATGGGATTGTGAAAGGGTCGTCGTTCCACATCAATGTGACACCACTCCCCCAATGGATAATTTTTGAATGGATTAGAGTAGATATTTAAATGCTTTCATGGTTTAGTACTTAGTTTTGGTAAATGTTTAGTTTAATTCTCATTTGAATGATCCTGTTGAGATTTGGCATTAGTGGCTCTTTTATGCTTTGATTCTTCATGGATCAAGCATAGTTAACCCATACTAATATGACCAATCACATTCTGGCAGTAGGAGGGAAAAAATGATCAAATTTAATCAAATTTTCTCTCAAATTCCATTTTTTCTAACTTTTGCAGGATAAAACAACGTTCAAAGTAGTTTTAGTGATGCCTTTGCTAGGCGTCACCATATAGTGACATTATCATCATCTAAAACAATGATGCCTATTTAATATCCCGATGTTGATTAAACTAAACAGTGACACTAATATTTTTCAAAGGTATCAAATTTGCTAATTGCGACGCTCCTCAAATAGTGACACTATCATTGCTGCTATTTTTTCCACAGAGCGACACCAAAATTCACCAAAGTGACACTATCGTGAATACGATGCCCAAATCTGGTGAGAAAATTGATGATCATTTTTTAGCATGTGTTTTAATTTTTTGGCTTCATCAGATTACTTACCTGTCTCTAATGTTGTTTTTTTTTTTAGGCTACTTGGGTTTTGTAGGTTGGATGATAAAATTTAAAAGTGAAGAAGCATTCTCATCTTTGAATATTATAATTGTAACAAGTATTTAATGCTTTTGGGGCAATTATAACCCACTTACCATTCTTTTCATTTGATGCTTTAGGACCACACTAATTTTCATTTGGGTTTAAAAAGAACACTCAAACGAGATTAAAATTGAACCCTCAATTCATCATTTTATTTTGGGTTTAAAATTGAACAAGGAAACTTAATATTTCATTTGGTGCATAAAATGAATTCATCTTAGCTTTAGGAGTTAAAATTAGTGACTATTTTCCATGTTTTGATTTACATCTTTGTTATTGAATGCGTATGCAATTCTCTCATGCCACTCGGCGATCTTGAGAATTTGAAACATTCCTAACACTTTGTATAATCACCTACATCTTTCAATTTGAATTAAAATGAACCCCTTGCTAGTGTAGGGAAAAGGTGTGGTGTGTGTTCTCTCCTTGTTTCATGAAAATTGGGATGATCAAACTACAAACGTACTTCCTTGCTATTGTTTATCTTTAGAGGGCCTACCTCCCCACTTTGAAAGGAGGGAACGACCCAAGCGGTAATGAGGTAAAGCCAAGCTCTTTCAAGTTACTATAAAAAAATGTGTTTGTGATGAAAGTCATAAACAACATGTGTGGATGCATCATATTGACAAGTGTCACCCTTAGTATCCATGTGATACATTAAAATATCTTATTAGGAAGATAGGAAGAGACTTAGAGGCCTCTTGATTCACCATAATATTGAGCTAGTATTTCTGCGTGTATGGCCACCTTGAATGAAAGCCCTTATTATGAACCAACTGTTTAGAATCCAAAAATACTTTATGCTTGCTAGTGTAGGAATGGTCATTCCGAAGCCACCCCACATTTTAATATTCAATTATCAAAACAATAAAATCCTTAAGATCTTCAAATCTTCAAGATTTGAGATTTAGTAGTCCCGAGAAGTGTGTGTCGTGGAGGGGAGCCAATGTCGCCAAATATCTATCTGTTCACATTGTCTTAGTGTTTGGAGAAATCCGAGTGGGGATTCAAAAAGTAATAGCTTTTGAGCCTATGATGGTAAATTCTTGTGAGTCAGTTTAAGACTTTGCTTGGTTCGAAAACATTACAAACAAACATTCACAATCTTCCTCAAAATTTCAAACCCTTTGGTCTAAATATGGATACCTTTTGAAAAAGCCTTGATATTCTTAGAGATTTCTAAATGTCTTGACTTATATCTCAATCCATATTTTCCAAAGTTAACATAAGCAACTATGGCTTGAATTTCATCCTTTTCATGAAATGGACATTGTAAAATTTATATTTTTGACATAGACATTTAGTTTGAAAAATATAATCAAGACAAGTGTCTGTGGTAAAAGAAATTCACTTAAGCAAGATAAATTGACAAATTTAACCCCACATGACTATTTGGAGACTGATTGCTCCTATTGAACAACTCAACCTCGAAGGTGCTATCATTCAACCAAACTTTGAACTCATTAACGGAGAACAAACCGATATAATTAGTAGTTTGAGAAGTTTCACTTTTGAAACCAAGGAAACACCAACCCAGTGGAGAAACACAACATACATCATAGAAAAAGAAGACGAACAAGATGATATTGTGGCTAGAAGGCCCATACTACTACCACCTACGTGGCAACAAATATCCTCTTTTTTTCATGATCCCAAGTTTCTTTAAATGATCTCACACAAAATCAAAATCTCCAAAAGAAGGTCTAAAGGTCATCACTTTAAACTTAGGAATCATAGTCCAAAAGCTATCAAAAGACACCTTTTAGCACTTTACCAAAATAGAAACTGATTGGTAGAAATTTTTTATAAACATGTTCAAGGAATAGTCCAAAATTGTATGCATTCTTTTGAAGTCAAAACCCTCATCTTTTTCACGATCTTGAACTTATCTAAATCATTGAGTCTTTAGGAGTTGAAAAATTTAGAGGTATAGCATGTTTCTCACTACTTGGTCTTATCATACAAAGATTCACTTTAAGTCAACATTGGGTTGAGCATTTCATTCACCCCTTCATCAAAATTCATCCTTCACTTCACCAAACTTTGCAAAAAATTTAAATACACCAACACTTTGGGACTTGAACATCTATGAAACCAACCCCTAATTTAGCTACTTTGTATGTGAAATGAATCCTTTTCCATGCATTTAGTTAAGTTAGTTATCATCTTTGAACTATTTTATCTTGAAGGTCATGAGTCTACCCTAAAGATTCTCAAGTTCATCAACATCCTTTATCTAAACATCAAAACTTCAAACTTGAGTCAAAAGTGTTGTTCCAAAACGTTTGCAAAGATCACTCCCCATATCATTCATCTCTTCATCTTCCATTATCACCATTGCTCCAAAAAGAATTAGAGCGTCCCTTTTACTTAGATTTGAATCAACTAGAGAGTTCAAACATTGGAAATCAAAACATAACTCTCCCAAAGGTGACCCAAAATTTATGGTAAAAATGAGATCACAACACAAGAGAATCATGGAGAAAACCAGAGTCACATTTATCTCAAGTGATCCAAATCCTCTAGAATTTGATCCAAGAAGTCACATTACTCCATCACAACAACCTTCATCACCATCAGGACCATATGTGATAGAAGACATCACAAAAATCATGGAGCATCAAGCCTTAGATAACATAGTGCCCAACTCCCCATTCTTTTTTGCACAATCATTGACACAAGGTTTTATGTCATCCACTATTCCAACAACTCCATCCCTAGGGATAAATCAAACATCAACGCCTAGTATTGAAGCTAGTCTTGCTAAGGACTTTGGCCATAATCTTCCATTTGAAAGAAACACACTTGTGGGTACCCTTGAGACCAATCCTCCATCACAAATGACCACTTGGAAACCAACATTTGGAACTCCTCCCAATCCCAAAGATCCCAAACAACCATATAAACCACTTACACTTCATTACTCCACAACAACTTCAACCTTTCAAGGACAACTCTCTTCATCTATATCTACATGTACCACAAGTTTTCCCAACATCACGCAAGGTAGTGTGTACCAACTAGACCCAAAAGGGAAAGGAAATACCCTAAAGTAAAATAAGACTTTAACACCACAGGGGACATCTTCATCCAATCTTCCCTTGGATACATCGAACACAGTAGTGGTTCAAAACACATCTACCCCATCTATCATCAACCCACATCAAAACAATCCCTTGGTCACAAACCCCATCAACCAAGGTAATACCTTGACCACATCTCAAACACTAGGGAATATCCAAAACATCAATCAAGGGAACCCTTTCAATCAATGGACCCAAGGTCCTAATATGCCTTTAATTTTTCAAAATCTTATGATGCCATCCTCATCTTTTTCATTTGTCCCCCAAGTCATGCAAAATAAAATGGGACTTCAAAATTACATTCCTCCACCCCAATCCACTATCTTACAAGGAATTTTGAACCAAGGGAACTCCCAACCTCTCATTAGCAATCCACTACCCACTCAAAACATCACCACTCAAAACCCATCACAGATATCCCAACAACCACCTGATCCTACATTACAAGCTCATGCCTTAGCCTTAAAACAATCACAACAAGCCTATCAACAAGCCATCCAACAACAACAATAACAAGCAGCCCTAGTAGCAAAACAACAACATCAACAACAACAAGCATCCCTAGTAGCACAACAACAACAAGTAGCCCTAGCAGCACAACAATAACAAGTAGCCTTAGCGGATCAACAATCAACCTTAGCACAACACCAACATCAATCCCATCAAGTAGCATTAGTAGCACAATAACAACAAGCCCTTGTGGCACAACAACAACAACAAGCTCAACAGAAAGCCTTACTAGCTCAACAATATGCCCAACAACAATAACAAAAAAAATAATGTTCCTATTATAACCCTCAACAAAACATCATCAATACAAACACATTGAGAACATATACATAAATACTTCAATCACCTTCAAAGAATCTCACACCACCATACACCCCATACAACATCTTATCATATCATAAATCATCCATCATCCCAACATATGTTCCTCCACCAAACTTGCAGGATGATCTAGCCTCACAACTTAAGGCATTGTCACAAGAAATGTAGGGCCTTTAGATGGGAAAGACAAAGAAGCCCCATACACAGAACCTATGTCCCTATCCATTTGATCGAAACATCACAATAATATGATTCCCTCCCAACTTTGAAATCCCCAAATTTGATGAATACAAAGGGAGAGGAAGTCCTATGGACCATGTCAAAGAATTTAACATAATGTGTATGGAGGTAACTGCTTAAAATGATTCTTATTTAATACGAATCTTCCCCTGAAGTTTAACTGGTCCTGCCATGGATTGGTTTTCTCAACTACCTCCTAGTATCAAAACTTTTCAAGAAATTACCAATAAATTCATCAATCACTTCTCCTTTAACCTTGGCATGGATGTAATCCTAGAAGAATTGTACACTCTTAGACAAAGCAAAGGATAAAATTTTGCTAATTTCTTACAATAGTGGAGACAAAGAGCTACTAAGATCAAATGGCCTCTTCCTGGTGAACAACAAGTGGGGATCATCATAACAAATCTATATCTGGATCTATCCTTCCACTTAAAAATGCAATGCATCACATCTTATGATGAGCTTGTCTCTAGAGCCCTTAACATCGAGAGAGCTCTAATATTGCAGGGAAATACTCAAGCTTACAAAGACAATCACCCATAAAATAGTTCAAATGACAAGCCTCGTGTCTGGGATAAGAACAAGAATGCAACAAATGATGGTGTGGTAGATGCTAAGCTAGTCCTAAATGCTCCTAGGCCAAACAACAACCAAGTTGCTAACATTCAACCAACTATGCAACAAACAACACCCCATCAAAACAATTAGATCAACAACACTGAAACACAACGGTGAACCCCTAACAAGAATAACTATCCTAAACACAAGTACACATAGTTATTCGAACCCATCAAAACCATAATGAAGAAATTGGTAGAGTTAAACCTGAAAACACTTCCCAACTTTGAAAACTACCAAGAAGTACAAGAGAAACCATCCTGGTACAATGAGAATGATCTTTGTGAATTTCACAAGATCAAAGGACACAAAATCACAAACTACATGAGGCACAAAAATATTATCCAAGACATTATAGAGAATGACACTATATCTGTTGAGGTACCAGTCAATAACCAGGATCTTAAGATATACAAGAACCCTATGTTAGATCATAGCAAAGGGAACAACATTGCATTTCTTGTGATAGTGTTATTATCATCATCACCATCAAAAGGCATAGTGTGGAGTGTGGAGTCACCACACGGCATGGCAAGGTCACCATCCAAGGAGTCCCATCCCAATCTAGGGCACAACCTACCCAACCAACAACAAGCACTAGCAAGTATAATCTCTTAGAGAAACTTAAAAGGTTCCCCACATAGATTTCTATCTTAGAACTATTGAGGCTATGACTTGCACATAGGGAAATCCTAGAAGAAGGTTTGTCTATGTCATCTATTCCCGAGGATATAGATACCGAACAATTTCAGGCAATGGTAGGCCATATTGCTAATCACCTTCTTACCTTCTCAGAACAAGACCTACCATCATAGACATATCATAACCATGCTTTACACCTTGAGGTTATCATTCATAAGAACAAAGTTAAAAGAGTCTTAGTAGATGGAGGTGTTGGTTTGAAAATTTTCACCCTTTAGTTGATCAAAAACTTGGGCTATTTAGTGGATACTATTGAGAAGACAAAGAGTACCACCATCAGGGCATATGATGACCAATAATGGGTATCACAAGGAATCATCACACTACCCATCCAAGTAGGCCCCCTTATCATAGAGATTACATACCAAGTGTTATACGTAGATCTTCTCTAGAACATACTACCTGGTCGACCCTAGATCCATGCCTTAAAAGTTGTAGCTTCAAACTACCATCAATGCGTCAAGTTTCCTTTCCAGGGTAGAGAAGTTACTATCCATGGAGATCTTGAGCCTTTTTACTATTGCAAGAAACTTGAGGCCAAGTTCTATAAGATACCCCAAATACCCAAGAATGACAAAGGGCCTACACCTTCTACCTCATTTTTTGACCCATCATCCCTTGCATCTATCTCTAAAACAAAAGCACTCATTGTGTAGAGCATACACGACATTAAGGAAATGATCCAAGATTATGGTTGTGGAAACTATAAGCTAACAAAAGATACTTTTGTATTGGGAAAGCTAACTCTTTCTCCCAAGTCTCTTTGGGAAACTGGCACCTAGCAACAACGTCCTAGAAACTATCAAAATGGAAGCTACTACTTTCACCAAATAGGGGGACCTAAACAAAGAAGATGTTAATGAGGAAGATATCTCTAAACTCCTCTATAAGGATGAACGACCTGTCCCTGTTCTTCGTATGGAAGATGATAACAAAGGCTTACAACTAATGAAGGACATGGGCTATACTAAGAACAAGAAACTTGGAAAAAATGACAATGGTTTGCTAGAACCTATTGTTCCTAAGAAACGCCCAAAGAATCTTGGAATAGGTTGTACTACTAGAAAGGTTACCCTTATCGACAAAGGTACTTCTGCTAAATGAGTTGAGGATTCTTCTTGGTTACAAACATAGCGTGATACTATCCTAGACAACTTCCCCCTTTGATTTTGTTGACCTATTTTAGAATAACTCCCTCTTCATGATATTTACATCATCCTTCACCCCAAGCAACCAATCGAATGAAATACGCCTAGTATACCCGTAACTCAATGACTTGGACCAATGAGGACCACTGGTTCTAGATTTATTCAAAAAAGATGAAGCGATCTCAAAATGCATGGGAATCTATGACAACTTACCATGGGGAGATCACAAAGCTAGTTTTGACATAGAGATAGACATAGGGGTGAACTATGGGGAGATGATTGAATCCTTCAATCACAAAATGGACAACTTGCAACTAATATTCACATTTTTGAGTGAAAACCACACTATGGCACTTTCTGATCCTAAAATAGTAAAAATAAAGTATGTATCTGAGGGTGAAAACATCTATGAGGTGCCCAAGGATGAAGGATTCAATACCCCCCTTAGTGTGATACATCAAAAGAATTCAATAGTGCTAGAAGAAAAGGCAACCCCAGTCAATGTGGGAACATAAGAGGCACCAAAGATCACTTTCTATGCTAAATCCTTGTTGGATGAAGAATAGAACCTAACAACATTCTTGAAAGAGTGAAGAGCTAACTTTACATGGTCATACACAAATATGCCAGGGATTGATCTAGAAGTGGTTGTGCATCATTTAGCAGTCTATCCTGAAGCCAAACCAGTAAAGAAAAAAATAAGGAAGATGCACCCTCAGATAGTACTTTTGGTGAAACTTGAGTTACAAAAAATTCTTGACGTTGGATTCATCTGGTCAATAGATTATCCTGAATGGGTTTCAAACCTAGTACTAGTCTCAAAACCCACTGGGGGCATCTAAATATGCACTAATTTTAGAGATTTAAACAAAGCATGCCTGAAGGATGATTTCCCTCTTCCTAACATTGACATCATAGTGGACTTAACAACTGGGCATGAAATGCTATTACCCATGGATGGTTTTCCAGGCTATAATCAAATCATGATCACCAAGGAGGATCAACATAAAACTACATTCACTTGTCGATTGGGGACATATTGCTAGAACATGATGTCATTTTGGCTAAAGAATGCAAGAGCAACCTATCAGAGAGCAATGACCCTCATCTTTTAGGACATGATCCACAAAAACGTTGAAGATTATGTGGATGATATTTTGGAAAAATAAAAGAAGAGGAGTGAACACATACAAGTCTTAGGAACCATATTTGAGAGACTAGAAGAATACAAGGTATGGATAAACCCAAAAAAGTGTGTTTTTGGGGTGATATCAAGAAAGCTTCTCAGCTATATTGTCTCACAAAGAGGAATAGAAATTGATCCAACAAAGGTAAAATCCATCCTAGACATGGAACCACCACAAACACTAAAGCAACTATCAGAAAAAATCCACTCTTTTTCACATCTTCTCCATAAAGGAATAACTTACAAGTGGGATGAGAAGTGTGACAAGGCTTTCCAACAGATTAAGGACTACTTATTAACACCTCCAGTGCTCATGCCACCAATATTGAACAAACCACAGATCCTGTATATCTCAGCAATATCAGTGGCATTAGGTGCTCTTTTGGCACAACATGATGAAAATGGAAAGGAAAGAGCTATATACTACATTAGTAGGACCTTAGTGGGATAGAAAATGAACTATTCATCCATTGAGAAATCCTGCTTAGCATTTGGTTTTTGCTTCGTAGAAATTTAGACACTACATGTGGTCACATCAAATCAAGATCATGGCAAAGATTGATCCATTGAAATACCTATTATCCAAAGCAATTCTCACTGGGCGAATGGCCAAATGGGTGATGATCTTAATGGAATTTGACATAGAGTATATAGAGTGCAAGGAAACCAAAGGACAAGCGATCATAGACCAACTAGAAGAGGCACCTATCTATGCAGAGAACCCATTGATATTTGAATTCCCTGATGAATCAATGTTCCTTGTCAATCTCACAAGTTGGTGGAAGATGTACTTTGATGGATCATTCACCCAACATGGATCAAGAGCAAGTATTCTTTTTATTACCCCTCAAGGCGATTGCATCCCAAAGTCATATAGGCTATCATTTCCATGTAATAACAACATAGCTAAGTATTAAAACCTAACCATAGGTCTAAGGATAGCAATTCAATGATAGATACAAGAAATAAAAGTCTATGGATATTCATAGCTAGTTATCAACCAAGTCAATGATGACTATAAAACTAAGGATGACAAGATCATTCCTTACAAGAAGATAGTAGAGAGTCTCAAGGACCTTTTCATATATATAGCCTTTGAGAAGATTCCTCACATGAACAATATAGCAACAGAGGCTATGGAAACAATCAGGTCACTATTAGACATGCTGAACAGCGTCTTACAATGTGAATTCTTGGTAGAACAACTTCTCATACCAACTTTCAAAATCCTAGAATTGGAATTCGTTTGTATCATTGTTGGTCCTGGATCCCCCTGGTATCATGACATCTTTACCTACCTGAGCAAAGGAACCCTCCCATCCAATATTACCTCAAACCTTAAAAAGAACTTTGTTAAAAAGGCATCCCGATTTGTGATCCTAGGTGATACCTTATATTGCTAAAGCATTGAAGGGACATTACTACAATGTCTTAACCAAGAGGAAGCCTTGACCGCTTTAACAAAAGTACACGATGGCATATGTGGTTCCCATTCTAGCGGTATGACTTTAGATAAGAAATTGTTGAGGATGGGGTACTATTGGTCAACCATGGAAAGAGAAGCTCATCAGTATGTGTAGAAGTGTGTCCAATGTCAGTAACATGGAGATCTAATTCATGCTCCAGCTCAAGAATTGCAACCAATGATCACACCTTGGCCTTTCTCGTAGTGGGGGCTTGACCTCATAGGAAAGATCACTCCAACCTCATCTAATGGCCACAAGTTTATCATAACAGTCACTGAGTACTTTAACAAGTGGGTCAAAGAAATTCCTATGACCTACATAATGGGGAAACAAATTGCCAAGTTTATCCTAAATTACCTAATCTTCCATTATGGTGTTCCACAAACTCTTATCTCAAACAACAGAACACCCTTCAAGAATCAGGATGTGAAAGAGCTATGTCAAAGATTCAACATACAACACTGATTCTCTACCCCATATTACCCCTAGAGAAATGGTCAAGCTAAGGCTACAAACAAGACCATTCTAAAAATCCTAATGAAAATGGTCAATGAAGTTGGTCGTGGTTGGAATCTGTAGTTTAATCTCTCTCTTTAGGCATATTGAACTAGTATCTGCATGCCTATCGGTGCAACCCCTTTCTCCTTGGTCTACGGATTAGAAACCATCTTTCTTATTGAGTTCAAGCTTCCATCACTGTGAGTGTCACTGCAGAACCTAATCATTGATAAAGAAAATAGAATATCTGCTAAATGAGCTAGAATTCTTGGATGAGTGTTGTCTCTATTCCCTCAATCACTTGCAAGTATATAAAGCCTGAATGAAACATAGCTATAACAAGAAGATCAAATGTCGATATTTCCAGGTAGGGGATCTTGTCCTAAAATAGAATTAGAAGAACCTTCCAAATTAGGATAGTAAAGGAAAGTTTGAGCCTAACTAGTTGGGTCCCTTTGTTATCACAACAAGCTATGGATCAGGAGCATATCAATTATCAACACCTGAAGGTGAACCCTTGCAGGAACCAACCAACAACTTGCATCTTAAAAATTTTTATGCCTAGTCTTGAAGGGTGTAAATCTAAAAATACAAAAAATGATAAAAATGATAAAAAAATCCAAAAAAATGGGAAAAAGGATTGAAAAAAAGTAAAGAAAAACAATCATCCTCTAGTGAAAACCACTTCGATGGCGCTTTGGGAAAGTACCTTGTGAAAACCTAGCAAACAAGCACCTCACATAAATAAAGCACCTCCACCTATTCTTTGGCTCTTTATTCTATCATTCTTTACATCACCATCCATCCATCACATCATTCATCCTATTCATTACATCGCCCATCCATTTACGCATCATAGCTTGATATTGATAAGTATCATATCCCCTTAGTACTACCTGGCATATTCCAAAGGTCAGTTTTTCCTGCCCATATCGAAGTAGTCTACCGTATCACAATGGGGGAAATTTTCTATGGATCGGATCAAGTTCTTGTATATCTTGAGGTTATTAGAAATCGCAATTTGAAAACACCAAAATTTTTTGTAAAAGTTCATCAGAAAATCTAAAAACATTTGCAAAATCTTGTACAACTAAAATCCAAAAACATTCAAAAAATTGTAAAGTCAAAATCCAAAATCTGTCAAAATCCCTGAAAAGGTCGAACATCAAAAATCCAAAAATAGAACATTGTCAAACTATGTTGTCTTTGAGCTTGAACATAGGCAAGGCCATCATTGATGTGCCCTCAAAACACCCTAGGTTAGTCCTTTAGGGGTCCATCATAATAAACTGGCAATCCATCAACTATTAATATCTCATTGTTAATAAGTCAAGTCAGTCAAACTATGTGGTCTTTGTGTGTATAACGTAGGAAAGGCTTATCTTTGATTAGCCCCTGAAACCCCTAAACATTCAAATATCAAAAAACCCCTAAAAATCCAAATGTTTGGAAAAGCCTTAAACATTTGAAAATCAGAAAAACATAAAAACATTGGAAAACCTTGGAAAACCTTAGCCTCAAATAATCGAAAACATAAACATCCACATAAACTTTTGAAAATACCAAAAACAGCCTTAAAACATTTTCAAACTACCAAAAACATTGAAATATTCCAGAAAACTCAAAACCACCCACCCCATTTTACTTTCACTTGTAATAAACCTCCATCCATAATAAATCAATCATCACCTTCACCCTTTGGTAAAACAAATAGAAAGAAAGTATCTCAAGTCATAAAGTGAGAACCTAAGTGTCAAAATATAAAGTCTAGATCATAGGTAATGAGTCGATGAAATTTGTATCAACGGATTATCAAACACCTCATCCTAATCAAACCATCTAATCAACATGTTTCCTAGGATGTATCCTTCCTGCGATAGGCATCAATATCATACATCACCTTAGCTAAGTTAAACCGGCAAGAGATATAGATAATACTGACTATTTGTCTTTAATATTTTCTTCTGATTTATCTTAATGAACCATTCCAAGGACCCCTCGATGATGTCTATCAAAATGATTTAGAGAGAAAGGAATAGGGGCATCAATCATTATCTTCCATTTGTTGTCCTTGTGGGTATTCTTGTAAAATAATCTTGGCACATACTTGCTTAGTTGTGTGTAGGGAATTTTTTTGGAGTAGATTGTTGACTATTGCATGTGCTTTGGTTCAATGTATTCTAAAGCTTCTAACTTACATTCCAACAAGGTTTCCGTATGTCAAGGTGTGAACAAGAAATATTCTATCTGTTTGCAAAGTCAAAGTCCATTACAGTAGATACAATGTCATCTTGCTTGTCAATACCTTGATGCATCATATCTATGTGTTATATCAAACAATAAGGAACGATGAAAAATACCAATCCCAAAATATAAGAAAATCATCATCATCATGCATTTCTCATCATATTTTCTAATAAAGTCTTGGTGGATCATAGACTTGGTGGAACTTTTAAATCAATCATCCAAATCAATGGTCAATCATCTTATTTCTTCTATCTTTTCTCCACGCTAACCTGGTATCATGACATTCAACAAAAACATCATCATTGCATCCATCCTACATCCACAAATTATCAACATGCATAAATTGCAACATAAATCACAACATTATCATTTAAGTTGTGAAGGAAAATATAGATTTGTTATTCAAAACATCTCAAATACATTACATTGACATATCATAAGCATGAACATCTGCATTATCCATACATACATCCATATGCATACATCATCATCTCATAAAAATGCATAAGAAAATACACAAACGAAATGCATCCATATCATTTGTATAAGCATAACATCTGCATATCATAACATGTCATGAAAAGATACTGAAAAAGAATATAACATTACATCCATTCTATATCATTACATCTCCTATCTTCACATATCGCATAGCTAAATAAAATGCATCACATCAAATGCATCCATACATTCATAAAGCATGGAATAAAAAGAACACATTGCATCACATCACATCATATATATATATCAAAAAATAACTGTCACGGTACAATATCTAAATTAGTGTATGTATAGCGATCAAAAAATACAATATCCTGGAGGCTATCAAAAGGGATCCCATGAATATATATCTGTGTAAAGAATTAGACAATAATATAAAAGTGTATGTACAAGTAAGCTAGCCCTGATGGTTGCTCCCCTCACCAAGCTATCTCTCTGGCTAATCCTCAACCCTAGGATGTGCCCCACTCCTTTGCAAGTAATCTAGCTATCTAAGTGCCACAGGGACATCTCAATGGTAGTGCATATAGTAATATGTCACCTCAGTCACAACCTCTCTATACAAATGGGTAGACACTAACTTCCCTTGAGTCGTAGTTGTCATAGTCTCTAGCTGCTAATGCCACTTGACCTCCTATGCTAACTGTATGTCAGCAGTCTACCTGAGCTAACGCTCCTGGTCCCTCTCGGCTGTCAAGGCCTAAACCTATTGCCTAGCCTGGTCTCTCTTTGTAGTAAGAACCAAAATATGGTGATGAGCTTGATCCCTCTTTCCCATAATCACTTGTATTTAGTGTTATAGTTGATGTAGCTATGGTATCTATATATCACAGGGGTCTGGGCTCGATGGTGGTGGCTATGTGGGCTACTACTACATTGGTTGTTGTTGTATTAGTGGTTGTTATGGAGGTCATTGGTGCCTTGGTGGTGCACCCAGGACCTGTCCATCCTATTGTTGGCCATCCTATGGTTGGCCATCCTAGCCATCCTATACTCTGCCCTACCCATCATTAGGTTTCCCTCTACCTCTACCTACACCTCTCCCTCTTGGTATCCCTCGTACGGGTGCACCTACTGGATCTATCAATTGACGAGGGGTTGTGAACCATGCATCATAAGTAGGTGTCATTTTTGCATCTGCTTGTCCCTGATCATATGCCCATGGTTAAGCAACCAACTATTGAAAGCCATCTACTACCTCATAGGATGGGATTGTGTGGCCCCACATTATCTCTTATGCTGATTTGGAAAAGATGGAAGTGTATGCATCATCTGGCCTATCCTGCCGCTTGCCGAACTGTCTTGCCACCCTATCAGGTAGGTATCTCTCAATGATGGTATGCTCTCGACCCTACATATATCGGGTATGTCGAGCAAAGAAAAGATGTACATCATTGTACCATGCTAGCATCTGAAGCTAGGGTTGCCATCTAAAAACTGCCATATCATCAATGACCTTACGCCAATAGGAAATCCCAAGCTGCCCTATGTGCTATAATGTGATGGCACCCCTATCTCTCTAGTCAATAAGATCATCTAGATCTACATCTGCCATCTAAAAAATCAGTCGAAGCACAACGATTTTCTCCCAGGCCCAAATGTGCAATAAGATGACCCTTGTGCCAATCACCCTACCATCGTAGTATATGAAATTGTGCATATCATGGTATAAGGAGGCCAACATCATTGGCCCCCATACATACTGGGTCCTCTAAAACAACATCTTATGCCAAGCCAAACCCTATCTCAGACTGAACCCTCTGCTCCGCCACTTTAGAGAAATCAAACTCGAGATAATTGTTGCAATGATCAGTTTGAAAGTAGACACCCGACCTCTATACATCTCAAGGTCAATCTGGGAAGTGACTAGAACTATTTCCTCCTGATTGAGCACCTCATGGAAGGAATCATAACCAATGCCAACATTGTATATCATGTGCTCACCATGTATCAGCAAATGCAATATCTTCCATACATCCTCCAGTGTCATTGTTGCCTCGCCAGTAGGTAGGTGGAACCAAGAGGTATCGTTGTGCCATCACTTGCACAACACTATCATCATCACCAGATGTGTCCAAGCTGTTGAACATATGGAATACTGAGAGGGGGGTGAATCAGTATTCCATAAATCCATTCACATAAAATCCATATAACCATTATCACAATTCTAGTTGAATCAGCAAGAGAAAACATAGAAACAAATCAAAGCAACCATACACATTAACACCAAGATTTTTACATGGAAAACCCAAAGAGGGAAAAACCATAGTGAGGTTTAACTCACAATATATTATATCCAGATACAAAATATTACGGGGCTCACTGCCAGGACTCACTATCCTTAAAAAAAGGCTCACTTCCTGAATATAAAAGATGGTTGACTGCTAAGATACAAAGATAGTGGCTCACTGCCAAGAGATTGAACTGATAGGATACACCTTCAATGTGCAGGGTTAAGTTCCAATAAAGCTCAGAATATGAAGTACTTCCTCACACAACAGTCGCTCAACAAATTTGTACTGATCCACAACTAATAAAGCATTTAGGCTTGAACCTTTCTTCTCCACACTTTTTTCTCCTTCACTCTTTCTCTATCTCATTCCTCAAAACATCTTATATATACAAGTATATCTTAATCATCAATTAGGTCAGCCTAATTCAATGAAAAAATAATAATAAAAACTCTCTTTGTTGGCACCATAAAACATTTTATCCATGTAATGCATTGTACCAAGTTGGTTGACATCCAAAAAACATAACTAGTCTCCATAATGTATTGCATATGCTGAGTCAGCCAAGACTAGAAAAAAATTCTCCAAACCAACAAATAATCCTCAAAGAAAACACCTTCCAAATATAAGAACACATTAATTTTCCATCATACCACCAACATAGAAACTATCAACAAAACCACAACATAAGAATATTCACCTTAATAAAATGTGGAGTCTCCCACACAATATGCCAAGCAAGGAACAACAGTAGAATACAGAGTTGAACTCTGTCAGAGATAAATTTCTGCTCACAACCAAAAACATCTCAAGATCTAGGATATAGCTATCTAAATGAGTTAGGATAGCATGGTTAAGAGATTAGAGTCATATCAGATCTTGCAGTGATTTATGGACTCAAATACCAACACACTGATCCATCACAAAAAGGGAATTACTGACAAACAATAGCTTTCGGTAAACCAAGTAGACTTTCTCAAAGAGTTATCATCATGTAGATATCATCATGTTGACATCAATACCAACATATAAATAACTAATCCAAACCATCCATAATTCATGCTCATGTTGCAAGGCCCAACAATCTCCCCCTTTGGCATTGATGGCAACATGCATGACAAAAAAAATTTCCAATTGTAACTGAATACTTTGAATACTCCCCTTATCAAAAATGTTCTTCACAAAAAAATGTTTCCTTTGTTAACCTCAATTTCTCCATCTCTCTATATCTCTATATCTCTCCCCCTTTGACATCAATGACAAAGGACTCGGGAGGTCAAGAAAATCTTTATATATCAAAAAGTAGCCAAAAAGATATGAACACATAACTGAATTACCTAAAGAAGAACCTCTGAGACTCTCCAAGATGACCTTCCATGATGCTTTACCTTCTTCCCATGAATCTTTTGCACTTATGAGAGTCTTGTGTAATAGTTCAAGTTTAGTTAAGGACTTTATATCATCTGCTAGAGAATTGGGATTAAGATTAATCTATGATAATTCACCAATACAGCCAAGAGCACTAGAAACAAAAGTGTGCCTGAGTTTAATCATGTCTGTAAGTGCCAAAAAATTCTTCATAACATATGTCATTTGATCTTGCAGTGA
Source organism: Sequoia sempervirens (assembly GCA_007258455.2). Lineage (NCBI taxonomy): Eukaryota > Viridiplantae > Streptophyta > Pinopsida > Cupressales > Cupressaceae > Sequoia > Sequoia sempervirens. The sequence continues at coordinate 26,127,453 of VDFB02000015.1, forward strand.
AAATAATTTATCCTAAAGCTGCACAATGTAGGACCACCTTTGACTATCTCTATCTTCTGCTAACCTGTATGTATCTTCTTGAGTGCTCATCCAGGATTCACACATCCTTATCTCATTTCTTATGTTTAGTGTACTGCCAGACCAATTTATGCAAAAATAAAGTAGTTCTTGTGCCTCTTCTTCACAACCTTGTACACTCTCCAAATCCTTCATTACTCAATTGTGTGCATTCACACATCTTTCTTTGATATCTTCCAAATTTATTTCATCAGACCTAATTTTAGTACATACTTCAAGTTTAGAGATGTAGGCCTTCAAAGAATCAATCATGCCTCTCAGATTCTCAACAACAAAAATAGATGAATCAAAATTAGCATCAAGAATAACTTTCTACAATTCTTCCAAAGCTCTCTAACTTCCATGCTCATGTTCAAACTCACTTCCATCTGTAACTTCTTTCTTAACAACATTCTTCCTTTTCTTCCCTGTTCTGGTTGTGCTAGTGAAGGTACCTTCTACATTGAGATTCTTGGGGCTTTCCAAATGAATTTTAGCATAATTATCAACTTCAACCTCTGAAGCTTTATAATCTAATTCAGATATGCATACCAACCTTGATTCAACTGCTTCCATGTGACATAAATCTGTAGACAAAAAAATTGATGCTTTCAGAGTACCTTTCAACAACACTTATTGGAATCCTAAATCTTTTGTTCATCCTCATCTAAAATGTTCCAAAGAATGCAACAAGGGAAGTCTCTTGTGCATCCGAGCTACCAAGATTTATCATGAATTTTTGATTTGATGGGCAATAGGAATTATATCTGACCATTATATCCTTCCTATTACCGGTAACTCTCTCAAAAAGTAAAAGAGCAGTCAGACAACAAGATTGCCATACCAGAATATATTCTTCTTACTCTTCTTGATTTCCTTTAAAATATTCAAAAGATGTATACGAATTAATTCACATAAGTCATAATCCATACCTCTTTTAACCATATCAATAGCAGTATGTACAAAAATAGTAGAAACTATGAGGTCATTGTTAGGGATACAAACTTTGTGACCGATGACCATAGCAAAATACCTTACTACTGGATCAACAATTGATCTCAAATCAATTTCTTTCCCTTCAAGATTCACACCGGTAACCTCAATTATCTCTTTCTCATCCATAGCCTTCCATTTGGGAACTAGTCTAGAGGAACACAAAATAGTTACATCTCTGATAGCTTCTTTGGTAATCAAATGTGTCTCATCAACCCACAAATATTCATCGTGAATTATGCTTAAAACTATTCAAATATACTTCTTTTCAAATTCAAACAAAGGGAATTTCCTCCAAACATCCAACTTTTTCTCAACTAACACTTTGTAGGCATCATGGCTCTCTTCCAATTCACTTTCTTGTAGCATGCTCAACTGAACTATTGAAATTTCTTCTATCTTATTGTAAACAAATGCATAGATATCCTCTATAGGAAACACTCTCAAATGGATGCGAGAGAATGCACCAACATATTCTTTTGACAGATCCTTGAAATATCTTCTCAAATTGACTTGTACTTTATCTGCACTATTCACAATCTTTGAATTATCCATATCAATAAAAGTGAAAGATTGTGCAAAAAAGAATACCTCTCTAAATGACAACAAGAAATGTATAGATATCCACTTGATCTTTTCTTCAAACCCTAAAACTCTGAATTTCTCTCTAAGCTTCCTTTGCATGCTTCTTCGAATTTACATAAGCCCCTTGAATTATCTAAATTTATTCCTTCCATTCTGAGTGATTTTGTAATAAATGCTTCAACTTGAAAGTAGATTACCTCAAAAATTATGTATGCCTCCATTCTTTCAAATTTTGTAGACTTTATCATTCACACATGCAACTGAAAAATTCTTTAGTTTCCTTACCACATTAAATATAATTTTGTCATAATGTGACACAAGTATCGATGAGGGGGTTCATTATATTTTCTAATAATTGCTCCCCCTTAGCCACTGCTTTACCTAGAAATTAACCTAAGTATCTGCACCAAAGGTCGGCACAAATAAGACTGATGATTCAACTTTCTTTCCTTCCTTTCTCCAAATCCTTTTCATTTCCTTTATTGCTTTTTCTGGATCAATGATTTGATCATGCTTCTTTGCCAGACAATTATTTTTTCTTCTTCTTCAATAATTAACAAGGTGTTCTGAATCACTGCACTTACAACAAATAGCATTTTTCTTTCCGTTCTCTCTTTTATTCAACTTGTCTTTACATAGATTGACTTTATATTTAATTTTCTTGCACTTAAGACATTTGTCAGAGAATTATAAATAATTATTCATTTTACTTTTGTAGTCCTTTGCCTTATGACCAAATTTCTTGTAGGAATAATAGACACCGTTGAAAGATAAATACCTTTTAGCATCATGTCATTTGATAGGATTTCTTATAGAATTTTTTCTTAGATCCTTGATTTGTCCATTTTTGCACCAAGTCTTCTTATCAGTAGATTACTTCAATTGAGAAATTTAACCTTTCTAAAACCCTAAACCACTCTTATCCATCTCCGATCTCTGAGAAGTAATCAATTCATCAAGCATTATCGAGCTTATCTTAAATTTGTCTTCAAAACGCCTTGCCTTTTCTAGATTAGATCTCAAGATTTATGCTTCTTCCTCAAGCTTTATGCATTCATCCATCTTCCTTTGAATTTCAATTTCTGATATTCTTCAGTTCTTTTTTTTTCATCAAATTGTTGCAGTAGGTTGGAGACAGTTTCATCTGCTTTAGCCAATAGATCACATAATTCAATACTTTTACTTTGCAACTCTTTAATATACTCATTTTCTTTCATCAACTTTCCCTTCAGATCTTCTATTTCTTCTAAACATTCAACAAAGACCACTTCTGGAGGAAAAAATTTCTTATATTCAAATTATGGGACCTTCCTCAATCTATTAGGCTCCTTTCAAGGAACCAAGCTCTGATACCAATTGTTGAACATCCAAAATACCGAGAGTGGGGGTGAATTAGTATTCCATAGATCCATTAACATAAAATCCATATAATCATTATCACAATTCTGATTGAATCAACAAGAGAAAACATAGAAACAAATCGAAGCAACCATACACATGAACACCAGGAATTTTACATGGAAAACCCAAAGAGGGAAAAACCATGTTGAGAGTTAACTCACAATATATTATATCTGAATACAAAATATTATGGGGCTCACTACCAAGACTCACTTTCCTTAAAAATAGGCTCACTTCCTAAATACAAAAGATGGCTAACCACCAAGATACAAAGATAGTGGCTCACTACCAAGAGATTGAACTAATAGGATACACCTTCAATGTGCAAGGTTCAGTTCCAATAAAGCTCAGAATATGAAGTATTGCCTCACATAGTAGTCACTCAAAAAATCGGTATTGATCCACAACTGATAAAGTATTTAGGCTTGAACCTTTCTTCTCCACATAATTTTCTTCACACTTTCTTCTCCTTCACTCTCTCTCTATCTCATTCCTCAAAACATCTTATATATATACAAGTATATCTTAATCATCAATTAGGTCAACCTAATTAGATGAAAACAAAATAATCAAAACTCTCTTTTTCAACACCATAAAACATTTTATCCATGTAATGCATTGTACCAAGTCGACTGACATCCAAAAAACATAACTAGTCTCCATAATGTATTTCATACGCTGAGTCAACCAAGACTAGAACACAATTCTCCAAACCAACAAATAATCCTCAAAGAAAACACCTTCCGGATCCAAGAACACATTAATTTCCCATCATACCACCAACATAGAGACTATCAACAAAACCACAACATAAGAATATTCACCTTAATAAAATGTAGTCTCCCACACAGTATGCCAAGCAAGGAACAACAATAGAATACAAAGTTGAACTTTGTTAGAGATAAATTTATGCTCACAACCAAAAACGTCTCAAGATCCAAGATATAGATATTTGAATGAGTAAATATAACATGGTTAAGATATTAGAGTCATATCAAATCTTGCGGTGATTTCCAGACTCAAATAACAACACACTGATCCATCACAAAAAGGGCATTACCGACAAAGAACAACTTTTGGTACACAAAGTAGAATTTATCATAGATTTATCATCATGTAGATATCATGTTGACATCAATGACAACATAGAAATAACCAATCCAAACCATCCATACTTCATGCTCATGTTGCAAGCCCCAACATGGATGACGGGCATGTACGCAATGTACCACAAGCCAATCTCTCCCAAGTGCTCTTGTCGCAAGTAAGATAAATCACCAAGTCTGGACAAAACTGTGGGTTGGTGCTCACAGGACATCAAAGGCGGGATAACCTCCTACACCCACAAAGTGCACAACATCAAAATTCAAACAAAAAATTGTCTAATTTTGGAGTTTGTATCCCCCAAAATGAAAATAGCGTCGCTATTTACTATAACATTACTATAATTCAAATTTCAAACTGTGATGTTAGAGGCATTTAAATTGTAAATCACAATTTGTGTCGCTAAACACATATGAATCCCAATTTAACTTTGGAAAAACCCTAACCCTAATTTTCAAACCAAAAGATGCATCACTATTTACATATGTGTTGTTATTTAAAATCTGAAACCCTAAATCTAAATAGTGAACTGCTTTGCTAAACACATGTGTCACTAAAAATCAAATTAGCGTCGCCAATTCTACAAATAGTGTCACTATATAGCGACGCTGCAAGAGTTCAAATTTCAAAATTCATTAAATGCACCAAAAAGTCAAATTTTAAATCACATATTGGTGGTCATGTCCCTAGAAACCTCTAGTACTCTTGAACCCAATCAAAAATGTGTCATGGGAGCACTTGTTGTGCCATTTCGTTAGAGGGTCGGAGCTCAAAATGCAAGAATCTTGGAGGTGTGAATGCACAAATGAATTGAAAGTGACCTTTCCTCACCTATTTATGCTTGAAAATTAGGGTTTTTTGCCCTAATTTAACCATGAAGCTAGGGTTTTTTTTATCAATTTCACCAATTTTTCCAAATCAAGGCTTATTTTGCATTTTTTTTTACATTTTTGGCATTTTTTTTCATCTTGAATCCTTTTCGAACCCCTTGGACAACCTTTTAACCTTTGTCGAGAAATCAACCCAAAATTCAAAATTTATGCCCGATTTCTCGAGGGGGCAGGGAACCGACTTATTCCTTCCACTAGGGCAACAATGGGGTATCTAAATTTTTTTTAAAAATATATATTTTTTATTTGAGCATCAATTTTTTTCATCTGAAGGGCATCAATCTTTGAACCAACGTAATAGGTACCTTGCTTCAGAGAGGGACAAAATGTAGACATTAAAAAATGTCCCAAATCATATCATACACTCGAATCATGGATACTAACATCATTTCAACCTAAAAACCATCTATTCACCTAATTATATCATTTGCATCTATTAACCTAATTAATTTAATTAGGTTAATTCACCCTTTTTTAGGCTAACATTTTGTCTCATTAAATTAAATAAATCAAACTATTTAATTTAATCCCTAAATCTTCTTATTTAATTAAATAACCCTAGGTTATTTAATTAAATTTCATTTCACCTTTTACCCCATTCATTAAATCATTATATTTAATGAATATCATCTAATTCTTCTAAATCCCCTAATTGCATAATTAATATTGTTTAATTATCAATTAAATCCAATTCCCCCCACTTGTAAGGGAATATTCCTCCTTTGCACATTCTTCCAAAAGGAATATTCCCATGGAATGTTCCTTCCCCTTTTGCACAATTTAATTTAGTTTTAATTAACTAAATTATCTTTTTTCCTCACCCGTGAGAATATTACAAAGAATATTCTCTCTCCTCACTCATTTAAAAAAGGGGAATATTTGTTTTTTTCTCAACAAGCTTACTTAGCTTCTTGAGCAAGTTAACTTGTTACTTTTTGTGCAAGTTAACTTGTGACCTCTTGAACAAGTTGAAATTGTGCTTGTTTGAAGGAATGTTAACCCTTGATTAAATTTCATCTTGCATTCTCATCCGTTGATGAGAATCCATGATCCCTACCTCCAATTTCTTCCACCCTTGACCATTGATTATCTTTTTCAATCTCAACCTCTCATTTCTCATTTGCTCTTCTATGAATAAAGCACTATTTGGAGACAAATGGATCCATCTTTTTCAAAGAAAACTCATGTTGCTGAAATCACTCACACTCACACTCATATTTAGCATCTTTTCGTTTATTTTAATTGCATTAATTATCTTTAAGCTTCTATTAATTGCTTCCATGATCACATAATGCATCCATCTAGCTTGTTTATTAATTAGGGTTTGAATCTTTTAGTTTAGAATACATTTAAATTAGCTTAGAATTCATATATCTTCATCATTTTAGCATAAAATCATGTTTAATTAGCTTACATCGTGCTCATCTAGATTAAAATCATGTTTTCATACACATATCACAATTGTTCCATCAATTTTCTTTAATAAAACTGATTGGAACAAGCTCATTCATCCATGAGATTGGGAAAGGGTCGTCATTCCATATCAACACGAGACCACTCCCCCAACAGATAATTTTTGAATGGATTAGAGTAGATATTTAAACACATTCATAGTTTAGTACTTAGTTTTGATAAATGTTTAATTCAATTTTCATTTGAATGATCTTGTTGAGATTTTTCGTTAGTGGCTTTGTTATGCTTCGATTCTTCATGGATCAAGTGTAATCGGCCCATACTAATCTGATCAATCACACCCTCTACCCTCAACCCTAATCCATCAACCCTATACCCTCAACCCTAATCCTTCAACCATATACCCTCAAACCTATACCCTCAACACTATACCCTACACCATTAACCCTTAAACCCTAATCCCTTAAACACTCTACCCTCAACCCAATACCCTCCACTCTCAACCCTAATCCCTCAACCCTTAAACTCTTAAACCCAAGTAAAATATCTACCCTAATCGGTCAACCCTCAATCCTTAATCCCCCAACCCTATAACCTCAACCTAAACCTCAACACTCTACCCTCAACCCTCAACCCTCAACCCTCAACCCTCAACCCTCAACCCTCAACACTCAAACCCTAAACCCTCAACCCCTATACCCTCTACCCTATACATTGGACCCTCAACCCTAATCCTTCAACCTTAAACCCTCAACCCTCTACCCTCAACCTTAAACCCTCAACCCTCAACCATTAAACCCTTTACCCTATACCCTCTACCCTCAACCCAATACCCTATACCCTCAACCCTAATCCCTCAACCCTTTACCCTCAACCCTCTATCGTCAACCTTAAACTGTAAACCCTTAAATCGTCTACCCTCTACCCTCAACCCTAATACCTCAACCTTATACCCTCAACCCTAATCCTTCAACCATATATCCTCAAACCTATACCCTCAACCCTATACCCTCAACCCTATACCCTCAACCCTTAACCATTAAACCCTAATCCCTCAATCCTATACCCTCAACCCAATACCCTAAACCATCAACCTTATAGGTCCTCAATCCTATACCCTCAATTATCAACCCTCTACTCTATACATTGGATCCTCAACCCTCATATATCTTTGTCCCTCCCTCCTCTTCTCTCCTCTCTATCTCACTTCTACCTCCATCTCTCCCTCCATCCATACCTCCCTCTCTATCCTAATCCCTCAACCCTATACCCTCAACCCTTAAACACTCAACCCTAAACCCTTAAATCCTCTACCCTCTACCCTCAACCCAATACCCTAAACCCTCAACCCTAATCCCTCAACACTATACCATCAACCCTTAAACTCTCTACCCTAAACCCTAAACCCTCAATCCTCAATCCCTCAACCCTTATCCCTCTACCCTCTACCCTCTACCCTCTACCCTGAACCCCTATACCCTATACCTTATACATTGGACCCTCAACCCTAATCCCTCAGCACTATACCCTCTTTCCCTCTACCCTCAACCTTAAACCCTCAACCCTCAACCCTTAAACCCTAAACCCTCTAATCCCTCAACCCTATACCCTCAACCCTTAAACCATTAAACCTAAGTAAACTCTCTACCCTTAATCCCTCAACCCTCAACCCTTTATCCCTCAACCCTAATCCCTCAACCCTTAAACCTTCAACACTCTTCCCTCTACCCTCAACCGTCAAACCCTAAACCCTAAACCCTCAACCCCTATACCATATGCATTGGATGCTCAACCATAATCCCTCAACCCTAATCCCTCAACCCCATGCCCTCAACCCTCTACCATCAACCTTAAACCCTCAACCCTCAACCCTTAAATCCTCTTCCCTCTACCCTCTACCCAATACCTTGTAACCTCAACCCTAATCCCTCAACCCTATACCCTCAACCCTTAAACCCTTAAACCCAAGTAAACTCTCTACCCTAATCCCTCAACCCTGAACCCTTAATCCCTATTCCCTAATCCCTCAACGCATAAACCCTCTACCCTCTACCCTCTACCCTCTAGCCTTTACATTAAACCCTCAATTCTCAACCATCAACCCTTAATCTCTCAACCCTCAACCCTTAAACCCTAAACCCTCAATCCATATACCCTCTACCCTATACATTGGACCCTCAACCCTAATCCTTCAACCATATATCCTCAAACCCATACCCTAAAACCTATACCCTCAACCCTAAACCCTTAAACCTTCTACCCTCTACCCTCAACCCAATACTCTCTATCCTCAACCCTATACCCAATACCCAATACCCTAAACCATCAACCCTATAGGTCCTCAACCCTGTACACTAAATTATCAACCCTCTACCCTATACATTGGATCCTCAACCCTCATCTATCTATTTCCCTCCCTCCTCTTCTCTCCTCTCTATCTCACTTCTCCCTCCATCTCTCCCTCCATTCATCCCTCCCTCTCTACCCTAATCCCTCAACCCTATACCTTCAACCCTTAAACCCTTAAACACTCAACCCTATACCCTCAACCCTCTACCCTCAACCTTAAACCCTCAAACCTCAACCCTTGAACCCTCTACCCTCTACCCTCAAACCAACACCCTCTACCCTCAACCCTAATCCCTCAACCCTATACCCTCAACCCTTAAACCCTTAAAACAAATTAAACTCTCTACCCTAATCCCTCAACCCTCAACCCTTAATCCCTCAACCCTAATCCCTCAACCCTTAAACCTCAACACTCTACCCTCTACCCTCTACCCTCTACCCTCTACCCTCTACCCTCTACCCTCAACCCTCAAACCCTAAACCCTCAACCCATATACTATCTAACCTATACATTGACCCCCAACCATAATCCCTCAACCCTATACCCTCAACCCTCTACCCTCAACCATAAACCCTCAACCCTCAACATTTAAACCCTAAACCCTTAAACTGTCTACCCTCTACCCTCAACCCAATACCCTCTACCCTCAACCCTAATCCCTAAACCCTATACCCTCAACCCTTAAACCCTTAAACCTAAGTAAAATCTCTACCCTAATCCTTCAACCCTTAATCTCTCAACCCTTAAACCCTCTACCCTCTACCCTATACATTAAACCCTCAACCCTCAATTCTCAACCCTCAACCCTTAATCCCTCAACCTGGAACCCTTAAACCATAAACCCTCAACCCTTATTACCTCTACCCTAAAAATTTGACCCTCAAAACTAATCCTTCAACGATATAACCTAAAACCTATACCCTAAACCATCTACCCTCAACCATAAATCCTCAACCATAAACCCTTAAACCTTCTACCCTCTACCCTCAACCCAATGCCCTCTACCCTCAACCCTAATCCCTCAGCCCTATACCCTCAACTCTCTACCCTAAAACATGAACCCTATAGCTCCTCAACCCTATAACCTCAATTATTAACCCTCTACCCTATACATTGGATCCTCAACCCTCATTTATCTCTGTCCCTCCCTCTTCTTCTCTCCTTCTCTCTATCTCACTTCTCCCTCCATCTCTCCCTCCCTCCATCCCTCCCTATCTACCCTAATCCATCAACCTATACCCTCAACCCTTAAACCTTGAAACACTCAACCCTATACCCTCAACCCTCAACCCTCAACCCTAAACCTTAAACCCTAAACCATTAAACCCTCTACCCTCTACCCTCAACCCTAATCCATCAACTCTATACCCTCAACCCTTAAAATCTCTACCCTAAACCCTCAACCCTCAACCCTTGATCCCTTAACCATAATACCTCAACACTTAAACCATACACCCTAAATCATTAATCTCTCAACCCTCAATCCTTAAACCCTTAATCCCTCAACCCTCAACCCTTAAACCCTAATCCATCAACCCTAATCCCTCAACCCTTAAACTCTTAAACCCTCAACCCTCTACCCTCTACAATATACATTAAACCCTAAACCCTCAAATCTCAAACCATCTACCCTATGCATTAGATCCTCAACCATATACCCTAAAACCTATATACTAAACCCTATACTCTCAACCCTCAACCCTAAACCTCATCACTCAACTCTTAAACATTAAACCCTCAACCCTTAAATTCTTGAAACCTCAACCCTCTACCCTAAACATTATACCCTCTACCTTATACATTGGAACCTCAACCCTAATCCCTAAACCCTATACCCTCAACCCCTATCCCTCTCTCTCTATCCATTTCACCTCTCTCTACCTCCCTCTCTCCTACCCTCTCTAATTGTCTCTATCTACCCTCTCCCTCTTTCTACGTACCTCTTGCTCAATCAATCCCTACCAATCTCTCTCTCTATCTCCCTCTTACTCCCTTTGCATCACTCCCTCTCTCTCCCACTCCCTCTCTCTCCCTATCTCTTAGGTCTCTCTCTCCGACCCCCTCTCTTTATTTGGTATCTCCCTCTGGTACCCTACCTAGGTAAATCTCTCTCTCTCTCTCTCTCCCTTCTCTCTATCTATCCCTCCCACCCTTCCTAGATAAGTCCCTCTCACTCCACCCCACTCTCTCACACTCCCTCTATCTCTCCCTCTCTCTTAGGTTACTCCCTCCCACACCCTATCCCTCTCTCAGGTCTCTCTCTCACACTCCCTCTCTCTCTCTCTCCCTCTCTCTACCACTCCCTCTCTCTACATATCTCTCAAGTCTCTCCCTCTCACCCCCCTTACACTTTCAAGTCTCTCCCTCTAGCATGCTACCTACATAACTCTCTCTTTCTCTCCCTCTCTCTCCCCCTCTCTCTCTCCCTCTATCCCTCCCACCCTACATAGCTAGTATCTCTCACTCCAACCCCTTCTCTCCCACTCCCTCTCTCTTAGGTCTCTCCCTTCCACCCCCTCTCCCTCTCTCTCTCTCTCCAGTCTCTCCTTCCCTCTCTCCCTCCCACCCTACCTAGACAACTCTCTCTCTTAAAACTCTCCCTCCCTCTAAAGAAATACATACATATTAGCAAACATACATACATATAAACATACATACATACTTACATAAATACAAGCATACATACATATGCACATACAATCTTACATGTATACAAACATACATGTACATATGTACATACAATCTTACATACATATATACACTGATACATACATACATACATGCATACATGCAAGCATGCATACATACATACATTTCATACAAGCATAGATACATGTACAAACATATAAATATATATACATACATTTAATAGAGTAACATTTAACAAAAAACAAGATATAACAAGAGTGTGTTATAACGCGCTCACGTTATGTCTTGCTAGACATGTCTTGGGCACAAACATAAAAACCTTGTCAAAACTAAGAACTAATGCGAGCGCATTATTTCTTGCTTTGGGAATCCCTAAGCCTTGGGCTTGGTGTTTTCCTTAGAATACCAACCCAAAGACTTGGAGTGTCTTCCCAACGTTCAAAGACGTGTTTTTGCAAATTCTATAATATTTCACATAATCGTGTTCGTATTAAGCATCAGGTTTGCACATGTTTCAATGTCAAAAAAATCAAACGCCCAAGTAATGTTAGGCTCTCTCTTAGCTATCTAACAATGTAATTTTTTTCACATTTTGACAATTTTAAGCCTTTGATCTATAATTTCTTTTGTTTGTGTGTCTATTTTTTGGCAAAAACCAATGTTTGGTGCTTTTTTCATTATAAATTAACTGTTCATCGAAATTTTAAAAAAATCAATTAGTTTCCAAAATTTATAGGGGTAGCACAGCCAAAATTCTATTTTAGGAAGTGTCCACTTTGAAAATTAGTAAAAAATCAAATATTCATTAAAAAAATTATCAAAAAAATTGAGCATAAACTACATATTGTTAGCTAATTTCTCATCAAAGCGATTTTAAAAATACTAGAAAAAATGTAACCGTTCTAGGGAGCCACACAATTTGCTATGTTATATTTTTTTGACAAAAATAACACTAATTTTTGTGGTTCCCTCTTTTGAACCCCTTAATCTCAACCATTTTTTTTTTAAAATAGCAGTTTAGAAAGTAGACTCGGAGCACTACAATCCTTTTTTTTGTTGCATCTCAAAATTTTGAGTGTAACTATCCTCAATTTCATGTCCAAGGTTAGTATTCCCTTATTTCAAAAAAAAGTGGCCACTTAAGCCCCCTTTTTAGCCCCCCATCTTTTTGCACTTACCCTTCCCTATGGTTGGACTATGCTGAGTTGGCATGTGATGGATTGGGGGTTACAAGGGGTAAAGTATTCACTCATTTTTTATTATAATGTTTGGGGGAGAGAAGCCATAAAGATGAATTGGTAGTTTGAACTCAATGTCACCATTAATGACCAGGTGTAAGGTGTTGATGTTGAGAACATAAGGTGTCTGACTTGAAAACTATGCCATAGGAGCATGTGTAATTTGGCTTGGTTGCATCATTTTACATCACTCCTCATTATATTTGTGGTCACATCAACAATCATGTCGACGTAGGGTGTTATACGAAGGATGAATTTGGAGGATTAGCCAGTCTTTTCACACTAAATTTGGGGATCATCTCATGAATTTTTTGTATTTGATGACGATTTTACATCACTCACAAGGTAGCCAATTGCACGTTCCCCACACAAAATTTTGATAAATCCTTTGGTAGTGGCATCTCATTATCATTCTCACCAAATTTGGAATTGTGCACATTCTGTGTTCTGGCCAATGGTGTTTAATGGAGGAAAGATCAAAATTTGTTGTCAGGATGTCCACTAAAATGTTGATGAGCATTGGCACCACAATGCCAATAGGGATAACTTTTAGAACCCCCCCCTCGCTGAAGGTGTAAAATCCTGGCGAATCTTGTATACTTCCCAATAAAAATATTAATTTTAGTGGCGAGTTTTTTTCATTTTTGGGGGAAAACAAAATCTCAATTGGAAAATCTTTTCTAATCACTAGAAGTATGTGGAAAATCCTAGTGAATTGCAACATTTTTTAAACCAATAAAATATTTTCATTGGCAATTAAATCCTATTTTCAAATCAATAAAATATTTTCATTGGCGAATTAAACCTTTTTTCAAAACAGAGAAAAAAAAATGTTGGTGATTAAAAAAAATTTCAAACCAAAAAAATATTTTCATTGGTGAATTAAACTTCAAATGAATAAGAAAAACATTGGAAAATTAGCATAATCTCAAACTAATAAAAAAATTTAGTGGTGAAATGTCAATGCAAATCAATATAACCACGACCATTCGATGAATTTTCGATGGACAGTTGTAGTTGCATTCTGGAAGTAAATCTCTAAAGCACTAGATTTGTGAATTGAAACCTCTAGAATAACACTAGAACCATTAGATGTGGACATGTAGCAAGATCAAGGCTCATCGCTCATCACAGTAATGAACCCGATGGGTTGAGGCATTTTGGCGATGAGTGATAGAAGAACTTAAGTGGCAAAAATATGCACGTGCATAAAGTTTGTTTTAAAAGAGGGATCACCTAGGAAGATGTTTTACACAAAGGATGTAAAGGCCAAACAAGGCTGAATTATCAACCTTATAAAATGATTGAATCCCCGGACCAAAGTAATGAAGGAAATATGTGTGAAGGATATTCCTTATCTGTATCCAGATGTCAACGCAAATCAATATAACCACAACCGTTTGATGAATTTTTGACGGACGACTATAGTTGCATTTTAGAAGTAAATCTTTGAAGCACTAGAATTATGAATTCAATTCTCCAGAATGACACTAGAACCATTAGATTTTTAGAAATCAATGGTTGAGTTTTTATTACTTATTAAATCACTTAAAGTCGTGACAACCAAAATAATATTAAGGAACGATCAAAACCGTTGAAGGAACTATAGCAAGGTGTGAAATATTAAAGAAATATTAAGGAGCCAGTGTTAAAGCCTGCGCTACTAAAGGATCCTTTTAACTTTAAGCACATGTTTTTTTTTATAGTTAAATAGCTGCTAAATGGGGAAACACCCTGTATTAATGAAAAAGAGTTTTTACATTCATTCATTTCCACAAAACATTAAAGACCCAAGTATTGAACGGACTAAAATTGGACACTTATACAAACTACAAACCATCACAAACCAAAATGACCTTTATGCATTATTGTAGCTAGTCTCGCTGGTCTTCTAGGCTTTGTTGCAGCCAGCCTCCCTGGTCTTCTTGGCTTTGATTGCATTCAGAATCACCAGACAATCACCACTGCAGGCACTATGGGAAGGATGGTTTGCTCATTCCTCCCAGTTCCTGGTGTCATTCTTTACCCATTCTTCACCAATGCCCAGCTCCCAATCCTCCTTGTTCGAAGACCACCTTTCCCCATCGAGAGCTTCCTCCACCACAAATGCCTTCACCCAACCCTTCGGTCGGTCTTTGAGAATTTTAAATGCACGTAGAAGAAAGTAGATACACCGGTCAATCTCCCCCCACCAATTTTTGAGAGCTGCATGGTCTAGTGAGCACACCAGGAGAAACTTTGGTACTGACTATTCATTCCCACGAGCCCTGTAATAGTGCAATGGTAGAGGGGTCATTAATTTTTTGTTGATGTTGTCCAATGTCATTTTGATATTTTCCAATAGAGTGTGGAAAATCATTTGGCATAGCTTCTTCCTCCAAGCTTTCAAGACACCCATGTACACGAGCATTGCCAAAAACATGGCGGGTATTTTTGAATTCCCCATGAGTTTGTGGGTAGCCATTAGAAATTATGGGCCCAAAACACCCTTCACCGGCTGGAGCACCAGTGGGTGCTTGGACATGATTATCCCTTTCAGTCATTTCTCAGTAATTTCACCACGGAAAGTGTTTTGTTGCTTTGTGGAATTTAGAAATAGAGGAGTCTCCATTTCCCCTTAGTGTTTGTCGAGAGCACTAAGCCAATTTGAGAAAAATGAGTACAACAACCCCTATATGTAGCAAAACCTCCAGTAGCCTTATGGAGACCATACCAAGAAATGAAAACCAACATCAAACGTATTATGCATTATTTATGCACAAATCTTTTTGTGATCTTTCCGACTTCTAGTTGCCACACATTCCCCCAAATTCCCAATTGAATTAACCTAGAAATTAATGCTGATTGATGCAGCCATCTTGTCATCTGTCATAGACATACCTTTTAAGCACTTGTTTTAAAGGTGAGCAAGACATCTTAATCTGGGCCATCCATTTGGTCTGAGGGTTATGCACAGGCGAATGGTCTTAAGGAAAATATCACACAGATGTGAAGCACCAGATTTAATTTGGGCCACTCCCCACTTCCTCATTGCTGAAAGTTGGACACGAGTTCAATCCAATGGGGAAGTGGGGAGGCCGAAACATGGATTTTCTCATGGGTAACTTGGAGTAATATTGTCACATCAATGATTAAGTATTCAAGTGTTGAAATAAATTTTAATTGTCACATCAATGATAGTGGTATTGGTGAATTTAAAAATGTTAAGTGTGAGTATTTGATGTCATACTCATTGTCTTCATTCTAACTTCTATATATACATCACCAACTTGATGTTCTTCATATCATTTATAATATATTTTTCTTTGATTTATTTCTTCTCTATTCTCAATTTAACTGTGATATTATGGAGTCTTCATGGCATGTCATGCTACCCAAATGTTTTTGGGAGACAAGAAGGGACGATGCATACGACAGACGAAAGTTGGGTATGGTTTTTACAATTCCTTGTGTGCAAGTTGAGGATGTTATAAGAATAATTGTGGGTAGGGAATGGCTTCATAACAACCCTCATGCTCTATATTCTAAGGTAGCTTTGGCTTTCTTTTCCAATTGCATGGACATTTTGCTCGATAAAGATTTGGTGAAGATGTTGGCAACATATTTTTTGCAGCCTTTCATTTACTCTATTTCTTTGTTGGAGTTGGTGTTGGAGCATTACAATTTTGAAAGTGGGTTAACATCTGTTGGTGGAATCTTCAAGAAAGTGGAATTGCATGCTTCTACAACATAGACTCTTTCCCTAGTTAATATGAGATGGGGTCTACTATGTGATACAAAAAAATGAATCATTAAAGAGTTTGGAGTTTTAGAGGAAGGTTTTGGGTGATTCTCTTTTCTTCTTTGTTGTTAGTTTATTAAATTTGATTCGCATTCTACTTAAACACTTGGTTGATGGCCTCAACTAATTTTACAAAAAAAAATAGTAATGAATTATGTGATGTGTCACGTGTTTATATTTTATTGTACAACGTAACAGTTCTTGTAATATGTACTTTGTGACTAGTTTTTTATCACGGCTAGTGGATTTTTGGCCATGCTAGCTATGTACTATGTACTTTAGTCTTTAGCAATAGCTACTTAAATTAAAATAATTTTGGGGCTCCACTCTTGTAAATCCTTTTTACTTTGATCAATATAAAAATGTGGCTTTTAAAACTAATAGTAATTATCAACATATAGTTCTGATCACAAGTGAGCAAAATTTATTGTGACTTATTAGTGGAAATTGATAATGATTAAAATTTAATGTAAAAAAAGATATTTAATTCTCTCTTTTCAATGCATTGAATTACTCTACCTTTCATTTATTCTATTGAAATTCTCAATATTTTTGAAGAAAGTGTGACTGCAGTACTACGGGCAATGACACGGATTAATGCCATATGAACATCCAGAACGATTGTTTGGATAGCTTTATATTGAAAACTGCACAATGTGTTGTAGAATCATAGATGATGATGTCAATAATCCAATGATCTAGTGAAACAAGATTTGTAATGATTTCATATCATTTAAGTGGCACTGGTGATTTTGACAATTGACAACTTGTCATCATGGAGTACAATTTTCATGTAGTCAGGCTGCTAGAGTCCAAACGTTAATCAAACTAAACATTTTAATTGTAAATGTAAGGCTTAAGTTACACCAATCGATTAAGTTGTTTTTTTGGTTTGCATGAATCACGATTATGATTATACCCAACCTCACACATGACACGTGTGAGGTGTACACAGTGATCAGGCTGGTAGTGGCACTATTGGCCCATAAATAAGGATAGTGAGCACAACTAAAATCTTTGGTTGAAGTCTAAAGGCTTTACTATTGAGTGCAATGTTCTGAATTGTCATAAGAGTTTCCATTTTGTAGGGTTAATAAGGATTTAGGAAGAAGATGGTGTGGTATTATTGGGAATACTCTAAATTCTCCTACCTCCATTTATGTAGTTACAGAGTAAGACCAATTTCCTTCAAGTTTAGAATTAGTGGAATTGGAAAGAAGTTGATTTGGTTCACCTGAATTATGAGGTAGGTTTTAAACCAAGATGAGGAGCTCTAATAGAGATAAGTGTTATTCCAGTGCATGGAGGCTGCATGTAAAAGATGGGAGCAATCTTACTACCCCTCATCTTTTGTATGACTCTAGTTCTCAAAGGGGAAGTATATTTTGTATCTTCACAACTCCTCTTTCCCTAGAATGGTTGGCCAGGAAATCCTCATGCATTTATTTTGAGTGCCCATGGCCTACCAGGCAAGTCCCATGCATTTATTTTTAGAGCGCATGGTTGACCTGACAAGTCCCATCACCATGCATTCATTTTCAGAGTGACATTTGTATTACGTTGTCACCAGCGGTCCAGCAAAAGCTTGGTGCTTACATTTGTATTTGTACTATGTAAAGTAACATATGTTTTTTATACCAAATAGGAGCTTGGCACTTGCATGCTCCACTCATCTTTAAAAAAATGTAATAATGTGACATTACAAGTAATTCAATTGTAATAAAATAAATGGTTGTGTTATTCTTCATTATTCATTTACAGTAAAGAATTATTTTTTTATTTCAGTGTCTATGAATCTATTCAAATTAGTTTTTTTTCCTTTAAGAAATTAAGTATTATCTATTTATGAAATAATTGCATGCAGATTTAAAACTGTTACCCTATAATTTTGACGTGGAATTGTGATATCTCAAGGTTCCCACTGCCCAATCTGTTAGCCAACAAAAACATAAAGCAATAAAAGTGAAAAAAGAAAGTTGTCATCAAATTGACAAAAAACATTATACACTGAAAGTTGTCTCTCTTATTAGGGTTTATCGAAATGTTATTGATTTCTAATTTTTCATTGACCTTCTCCCCCAGTTCCCTGTTCCCGATACCATTATTCATTTTATTAAGTCCTTTGCAGTGTTAAGTTACTAGCCCCTTGGCCTTGATGTCAATCCTAGCGCATTAAAGTTTAAAACAACTTTAAAACGCATGTTTATTATTTATATCATAAATTACTCAACCGTTCGATGAACATTTGATGTATGGTTGTAGTTGCATTCCGAATGAAATGCACAAAGCGCTAGGCTTGCAAACTTAAACCTCAAAATCACCCTATAACTGTTAGATTTACAAAGATCAATGGTTTAGAATTTGATGTCAATGTAGGACTAAATGGCTTGTTTTAAATATTGTCAGCCATGTACTAATTGTGTAGTCTAGAAGCAACACAGACGTTTCCTTCACTTTAATGTTTAAAAAAAAACCACTTTCTACTGTTAAGTGATTTTATTTTTAAGTGAGAGGGTTAGCACATGGGGAGATTTCAATCTTCAGTTTGCTCATTGCAATGCACCACCTTGCTCTAGGTTCCACAATTCCACTTCCAACAAATCCATTCCAGTAACCCAGTTTCCATGACTGTCAACATTAGTATTTTCAAGAATCAAAATCCGGGTAAGTGAAAGAATTCCTACGGCTATCTTTCATTGTTTGAAATTTCTTATAATCTTATTTTGTCAAACTTTGAAGTTTGGGTTTAGGGTTAAGAAACTTAAGAATTAAGAAAAATCAAGGAGGACTAATAGGGAATTCACAATTTCACATTGCATAAGCATGTCTACCACTAGTACCACTAGAGCAATGTCAAATAAAAAAATACATTATGCAAAATTGCTTAAAACCCTAGGTTTCACTGATGAATACCATGATATTTATGATCCTCAAACCTATGGTAGTCGTACCTCAGAACTTAGATTTTCATCTCATAATAAGGCTGCAAAGCAAATGCAAGTTAATAGTATCAATGCACTGTGGGTAACTAGATTAGGGCACATGATGTTACATGAGGTTTTCCCTTGCCCATAATTTATCATGGTCTGTGCCCAAAATTATGATGATAAAAAAAGAGCAATTGTTAATAAAGATAGAAAAGAAGAATTGTTATCCATTAATGTAGAAGAACTTGGAAAAGTGTTGGGGTTTACAATCGAAGAATTTGGAAATGTCCACATTGACCTAGAAAAGCTTGCTAGTGATTATGAAGTAGTGGATGAAATGGAGAAAAATTCTTTCTTAAATAAAATAGTTCAGGATAGACACAAATTGAAAGGTGATCATAAGCCTCCTTATGATTTGGATATTTTTAAACCATGGGTTCAGGATACTATTTCCATGCTAGAATTTTGCCTCAGACTAGATAGAAATTTGGAAGTGGGTGCAAGCCTCCTTGAAATAGTATATAATATCCATCATGGTGTTCCACATGTCAAATATTATTTTATTGAGCACATTGTAGAATCCATGCATAAACAATTTTTAATGATTAAAGGAGGTTCCACCAAGACATTTAGGTTCACAACCTACTTGTGCTATCTTTTTCTATTCAAATTTAGAAGAATGTTTCAAACCAACAAGCTTTAGATTCAACCCTATAGTACTGTTGAGGAAAATAAAATGGCTCCAGTAGATGATTGGACCAATGAGATAAGGATGCATGATTATCGAAGGAACTACAATAATTTTGTAGACTAATTTTTGGGTCCATTGCATCAAGCAATTACAAATACTCCAATGCCTAGATTGCCTATGTCATGTAGAAATTGCATTCAACTAGGAAAAGAAATACAATTGGTTGATTGATACTTAATGGAAGAATATATTGTGCTAAGATTTTATGGATCGGGAGTACAGCCATACAAACTTCCAATACATGTGACAAAAAGGGTTTTTGCATTGGAATGTGTAAGGCATATGTAAAGCACCGATTAACTACACTTTGTTGATCAACAAAAGAAGACCTTATTTCCTTATTTACCTTTTTCGTGTGGAGGGTTCACATTCAAGAGAAAATCATTTAGTGTGGAACATAATCTTTTGATTTTTTTTTAATTTTGATCCTATCTATCACTAGCAATATGATCCATGTGACACCATTAAAGAAATGATTGTGGCCAATAAGACTATCGCAAGTAGAATTCAACATCAAGGTAAACCCTTGCTTGAAAACATGAGAAACAAGGATTCTTGGGATGAGGTCAAAATTGCAATGGAGAAAAGTGTTGCTGAGAATGGTATTTCTTTTGAACAATTGTTAGCAGAAATTATGGCATTGTATCAAAAGACAATCATGAGGTACAACAATTTTTATGAAAAAAGTGATAAACCATCTAGTAGAGTAAAAATGCCAGATTCTCTAGATAAGGAAGTTACAACTAAAAATTGGTCATGATAAAAAAATATTTCCTTTTGGTATATGAGGAAGGAGCTAGGTGATTCAAGAGCTCTTGTGGAGTATGGAGATAATGAAGAAGATTGTGAGTTTAGTAAATTGTAGAATATAGAGCATCCTGATGAATATGAAGATAAAGAAATTGATGATGAATGTAATGATGATAGGGAAGAACAAGTCCATGTCAATTTCAAACTTGGTTTAAGTGAGGCCACAAAAGAATCATATACTTCAGGAGAAACCATAGTTGAAAAAATGGGTTGTGAAGGTGGTCCTTTGGGGCCCCAAAGACAAGGCCCTTGGATGATAACAAATGTAGAGAATAGAAAACCAGTTGATAAATTTGGCCTTGGGCTTGGAGGTGAAAAAGTAGACCAAGGGAATACAATTCAATGTTTTAGAGCTTCAAATCCTCATCCTCATGGTCAGATACAATCACAACTAGGGCATGCCCATGGTGGAGAGCTTAGTGCAACTGACACTTCCTCTGGTAGCGATGGTATGGGTAGTAGTACTAGTAGTGGTCAACATGTCCTACAACAAAAAATTACACACAAGAGGACAACAATACAAGATACCATAGAAACACTAGGTGATCAAGGCATACAAAAGAGGCAAAGGATTTTGACAAGTCCAAGTCACACTACCAGTGGATCCACCAAAAAGGAGTTATTTCCAGGAACTCCTCCACTACCAATTAGTGTGGTTGTAACATCATTAGCAACTACAAATAATCATATTCCTTCACCATTCAAGCATTCCATTGTTCTTGCATCTCTAGGTTTTGATTACATTGAAGAGTTTAAAAAGAAATCATACATGAATAAAAAAGAAAAGAAGCAACTAATGGAGAGTGTGTCTACTGTAACTCCAGAGCCTGCAACAACCATGGTATTACCCACATTTGACACAAATAAAGAAATCATGGAGTACACAATTCTTGTTCCCACGGTTCAAAATAAACTAGCAAATCAGATGGTTCGATCTGAATTCCAGGTGAACAATATTCAATTAGATTTTTCTAGACTCAAAAATACCAACAAAATTAATGTATCAAATAAGAACAATGAATTGGTGTACACATCATTGCTAAAGCAGGATAAAGAGAAAAAAATGTTGCAAACTCAAATAGAAAAGTTACAGGCAAACCTAGCAAATGAGAAAGCAAATAGGAAAACAATAGATAACAAGAGCAATGAATTAGAAAAAAGAATAAAAAAATATGCCTCTACATCAACAAGAAAAAAGGATAAACAAAATGAGAGAGAAGTGAATGAATTGAAGCAAAGGCTAGATGAGAGCAACAATAAATATGATGAGGAAAAATCCACTTCAAAAAAATTAAGACAAAGCATTGTGAATGGAAATGCACAGTGGGAACAAAAATTGGAGAAAGCGAGAAAAAGAAATGAAAGATTGGAGGTAGAGCTGATGGAAGAAAAAAATGAAATTAAGTCTTGTCAAAAAAAGTTATTTGCATTTTGTAGAGAAACAATGAGGCATATGAAACAAAAGATCTGGGATGAAATAATGCATAGGATTGATCATTTGTGTGACATGTTTCAATTGATTGATGCTATCAAACAACATTATAAGAAGCTCACCAAATATTTAGTAGACAACAAAAATGTGCTAGCATTAGAGAAATATGCAAATCAAGCTCAACAAACAGTCTACAAAGCCAGTGACAATGTTTTGAAATCAAAAGGGATTACTAATCAACTTGCTACATCAATGATGTTTTCATTTATCATTGAAGTGTTTGAGAATGCTTGAAACAAAGGAATATTTTCCTTTGGTTGTAGACAAGATGAATCAAGTGGATGAAAAGGTAAGGAACTTCATAAAGCTTGGTTTTCCATAGGCTTTTGACACAAATGAGCGATTCATTGGAAATAATTATTTCAGAAAGAAGATGGAGGGTGCAAGGAAGATTGATTTGGACCAGTTTCCTCATAACCCAAATGAGGTGAACTATTTCGATTCCATCAAACCATTGCTAACCTTGAATGAAAAATTGACTGAAGAATTCAAGACAGGTTCCAATTTCAATCATGAATTGTTAACAAATCTTCAAGTCAAACAACATCAGTTAGAACAAATGGCAATTCCACCACCTAAACAGTGGAAGTTTCTAGAAAGGTGATACCATAATTTGATTTTTGATAATACGAGTTTCCAAGTTCCAACTCAACTCTATGCAGAGTTGTCTTTGAGCAATATTATTCATTGCCAATGCCTCTATGTATTCCTTCATGTGAAAATCAATAAAAAATCTCAAATTCAGACTTCAGTAATGTGTTGATGTTCAATTATCTGTATTATTTATTTTATCATTTGAAGAAAAAGTCTGGCAGTGGTTTCAACTACTAGATAGACATTAAACGATTGTTGATGTTCATTGTTGTATATGCTACTAATACTATTGTTAATATGTTATTAAGCATTGAGTTGAGTGATAAATCACTAAGTACATGTTCAAGTTTTACTTTTAACATAATTAAAATATGAACTATAAGGTGATTTTAATTCCAGGCATCCATAATCTTAGTGAAATTGCATTACAATTCACACATCAATGCTCAAACTCCATGACTAATTATCAAATCCACTAAAAATTTATATGAATTCATTCTTTAATCAAGGTACTTTAACTGCTTCATTAAACTAGAGCTAGAATTAAAACATACATCAATGCATAATTGACTGAAGAATTCAAGACAGGTTCCAATTTCAATCATGATTTGTTAACAAATCTTTAGGTCAAACAACATTAGTTAGAACAAATGACAATTCCACCACTTGAACAATGGAACCATTGCTAACCTTGAATGCAAAATTGACTGAAGAATTCAAGACAGGGTCCAATTTCAATCATGAATTATTAACAAATCTTCAAGCCAAACAACATCAGTTAGAACAAATGACAATTCCACCACCTGAACAGTGGAAGTTGCTAGAAAAGGTCATACAGTGATTTCATTTTTGATAATATGACTTTCCAAGTTCCAACTCAGCTCTGTGTAGAGTTTTCTTTGAGCAATATTTTGCATTACCAATGCCTCTATGTATTCCTTCATGTGAAAATCAATAAAAAATCTCAAATTCAAACTTTAGTAATGTGTTGATGTTCAATTATCTATATTATTTATTTTATCATTTGAAGAAAAAGTCTGGTAGTGGTTTCAACTACTAGATACACATTAAATGACCGTTGATGTTCATTGTTGTATACTATTTTTAATATGTTATTAAGCATTGAGTTGAGTGATGAATCACTAAGTACATATTCAAGTTTTACTTTTAACACAATTAAAATATGAACTATAAGGTGATTTTAATTCTAGGCATCCATAATCTTAGTGAAATTGCATTACAATTCACACCTCAATACTCAAACTCCATGACTACTTATCAAATCCACTAAACATTTATATGAATTCATGCTTTAATCAAGGTACTTTAATTGGTTCATTAAACTAGAGCTAGAATTAAAACACACATCAATTCATAATGACAAAGAAGATTAATGAAAGATCATTGATCAAATTTCATTAATAATTCATGTAAAATGTTACAGCTGGAGAGACAATAGACTCAAAATATGGGAGCAAAACAAGCTTCAGGCTGAGATGTACACATGTCACATTTTCATTTGACAGATTATATTGATCATTTCCTTAAGAAATGGTTACAACAAACCAAAAGATATTCTCATGAGCAATTATCCACTCCCTGGTTATAGCATGACTTGAACTAGTTGGCCCTTGAGACTTTAATATTTCCACTTGTTGTTTCCATAATGCTAGCTCTATTTCAAGTTCAACAACCTTTTGTTGACTCTTATTATATTCATCAATAAACTCATTATACTTACTTCTATGCATGTCTCTATCTTTAGTAAGGCTCTCAACTGTTGCATTTGTGAGCTTAGCAATGTTTATGGTCATGTCAACTGCTTCTAATATTGGAGTATCAAAAACTCTTTTTATAATCAGTTTGGTAGAGCTCTAACTAAAAATTTTGAAAATTGCCAATTGATTTTGCCTTGTCATGATTCTGAGCTTTTGTGTCCATGGGTAGGGTTATTTAGAATGAAAACCCTCTTTTCAAAATCTCACAGTCATAAACCCTAAAGGTTCTATTTTTGCATTGACCTGTCATACCCAGTTACCAATATTTTAAGTTGCAACTTGAGCCATTGAGGTCATTGTATTACCGACCCTTTTATTTAGGTATGTCAGTCATCATGCTCTTGTTTACCATTTAATATTGCCTAAGTTAGACCAAAATATTTTATGAAAAAATCCTTAAATATTAAGTCTTTAATCCTGAGGGTTGAGTCACATCAACCTAGCAATGTCCCCATTTAAAAATAACTTTACTTTCATGTGCAAAATATACAACTATCTGATTGCAAGATCTAATCCTAGTCATTCCCCACCAGCCTCGTGTGATTAAAATAAGGCTTTAATAAAAGCCTCGGGCTCAACGGGTTATTGACGCATGTAATGCCGTGCGTGTGGGTCTCGGTCTTTAGTGTGGAACCCAACATTCTAAAGCTTTCAAATCAACAAATGGGATACAACGGTGAGATTACATTTCAGTTGTTCCCCGCTCACCCCGTGGGATTAAAATAAGGATTTAATAAAAGCCTCAGGGTCAGCAGGCTACTACCACATGGATTCCACAATTGTTTGGAATGAGAAAAGGTGGGGCCCAAGGAGTGGATGATTTGGCTTCTAATTGGTGAGCTTGTGTTGGCTGATGGAATGGTGCATGATGGTGATGTGAATTCAAACTTGGTTGACTTGATCTGAGTCATTCGAAAGGCCATCTCACCTAGAGATTGATGGTGGAGTTTTAAAATTGAAAGTACGACCATGGTAGCCATTTTTGCTTCGTGCAAGCGAGCAATAATGGCATAAATGACCTCCAAAGCTACTCAACCTTGCTCATGCTAGACATAAATGATTAATTCTTGCATAATTGAGAGTTGCAATTTGCAAATAAATTTAGAGCGCACAGGAGATTGAAAAGAGTATTTGTAGAGTTCAGTGTGATCAATATTAGGGTTTTCCTACGATTAAAATTTGTAAGTGAATCAAACACTGTTTTATGTGCTTTATTCAAATTACCTGGGATTAGGGTTAAAATTCATTGTTCTTTCAGTTGAATTGGCTTTGTGCTTTGTTTTAATTTATTTTTTGAGGTTTGAATTTGCTTCAAAAAATCACAATTTTTTCAAACCTTTCAAATTTTGCACCTTCAAGCCAAGCCCTAGGTTTGAATTGAGAAGCTTAGTCTTGAACCCATTTCGGCCAAAACCCTAAGTTTATCTGAACTAATTTTGTTACCAATGGCGCCCAAAACACAAACCGCTATCCCTACAACCTCATCTAGTCCACTATCCCAAGATATAGTCGACCAATTAAAACCCTCCACAAACAAAAAGGTTGAAGGAAAAGTTGTATTCTATGGTCATAGAATTACTGATAAGTTGATGGACAAGCAATGCTTCATTAAGGATGTAGAAGTGCCCTATACTGGATGGAAATTGTTCCAACACTAGTTCAGGAACATAAATCTTGGGGTTCCTATCTACAACCCTTGGAGACTGGACATGGGAAAGTTGGTAGTTCCCAATGTGTACATGGATGTAGATTTGTTGAAAGACATTGTTGCAAGATATGACTCGGTTTCCAGGATGGTTAAAACATTTGATAGAAAAGAGATGTTGAGGATAACAAGAGAAGAGATTGCAGAGATTTTCCAACTACATGAGTGGAGAAAAGATATGATTCCTCTTGACATGGATGTTTTTAGAAAGGAGTATGAGAATACTAGGGTGCTACTCAAAACGTCAATGTTACTTGTACACACTGCTAACACCAGAATGAGGAAGAATAGGAAGCAAATAAAGATTGGTAGGGATGAACTTGAACCCTTCCCCATGAAATATTTTGCTAATTACTTCAAGAAGAATATGTATTCTTTGTACCAGATCATTGGTTTCACTCTGTTCCTGATACCTTGCTAAGGGAATATAGTTACATGGCATGCCATCTGCAACACGCAGCCTTCAATGTAGTCTATGACTATACCACATATTTGTCATAACACATTCACAAGGGTTTGGTTGATTTGAAAAGTGGAAAGAATTGGGTACATTTCTAGTGGTATTCTTTGTTGATGCATATGTTCTTGCATAAGGGTGAGAATAATTTTGAGGACATGACATTGAAGAAAAGGGAAGATGACATTGATCTACCTGTCCAATGTTGGACCCAAATTCTGGACAAGGATGATCCTAAATTTTATTATGTGGTTTTCCATAATGCCTTTGCCTCAAAATTGAGAAGGTTACTAGTGTATGATCCACCCCATATCCCCAAATTCATGACTTCCTGAGACCCATGGAATGGAGAACAGATTTGAATTTGAGTCACAATTGAGGAGACAAAATCCCATATCCCCACATAACAATCTTCAGAGTCTATGGCATAAATTTCATTCCATTTTTATTACCAAGGGATGTGCCATTGAGGATTGGATTCCTGGAAATCATGAGACAATTGGGAGGATCTCAAATGACACATTTTCCTAAGACATTGAGGAAGGGTTCATTCTTCCTAGAGTACACAACGTTTGTAGATTTTGTGATAATAAAGGGAGGATGGATAGATTTTTTGAAACTTCTTGCACCTTACAACTTGAACAATGTACTCCTAAGGAACCATGATCCTAAGGTCTTTATTTCAGCGCTAAAGGCAAAGAATAGGAGTGGTACTTTCGTGCATAATTTTTACTATCTTGAGGATGTAATTAAGAATGTTTTTAATTTCCAAGAATAGGAGGAGAGAAAATAAAAATATTTGGCTTTCAATAAAATGTTGGATACTATTAAGAAATATAATCCTAACTATGACCCTATGCCCAATATAAGGGGTGAGTTCAATAGGATTATATATGTTATGAATAATTTTGAGAGCGTGGTTACAAATAAAGGGAAATCAATGGCAGTTGAGGAGGATCCCAATGTAGTGTTGGAGGAGATACCTACTTACCAACCACCAAAGAAGATAAGGATTTACTCTAGAAAGAAGGAGATAGTAAAGAAGCAGCAAACTTTTCCAACCCCTGCTACATCAGAGGGGTCAAGGGTAAGTTCTACTGTGAGGTTAGTGCCATCACCCCCAAGAGGTGCCCCTCCCACTATTATTGATATAGACTCACCTCCAAGAGGTCCCCCTCCATCAGACCAACCACCTATGAAAAAGCAAAAGGTTGAGGTAAAAAAGATAGTTGACTACCTGAACACAGAGGAGGAGGCTATTCTCATTACTCCTAAAGAAATGCTGCAAGGAATGCCTTCTCCCATTAGGGATATTGCCTCAAGTTTAGGAGGAGATGGCCTTAGACTTGGAAAGGTTGATCTCAGGGGCTTGAATAGTGCAGATGATTTGAGGCAAGAAGCATGTAAAGAATTCATGGAAGATGATGCTTTCATTAAAACAAAAGAATTTAGAGATTTTGTGTGGAGGGAAAAGGCCTCTAATATGCAAAGAATGTTGCTAGAGAGAGGAGATTCCATCTGGAGCTACCTGAGAGTGTTATTCAGGTAGATGTAAGAAAGGACATGAAGAAAGAATTTGAAAATATGACAGCGAAAAATGTCAGATCCCTTGTATAGAAAAGTGGTGTGCTATTTCTGCTTGAATGGGACATTGTTGATGTAGTTGTATTGGATACCATAAGGAGGTCTGAGAGACCCTTATTTCAAATCGAGGAGGAGGCCAAATTGGCTCTTCAAGGATCAACATTTAGTGAAGAATGGGATGCCCTATCTATTTGGTCGTTGTCCTTGGGATCTAGGAAGCCAGTGGTTGCAGAACCAAGTGATTTTAGTAGGAAACTAGTTATAAAGAGAGTGACAGACACCCCAACATTGGAGGCAGCTGACATGGCAATAAATGTTGCTAAGTTCACAAAAGCAACAGTGGAGAACCTCACCACTAATAGATACATGTATAGAAGAAAATATAATGAACTTGTGGAAAAATATAATAAGAGTCAATAAAGGGTTGTTGAACTAGAAACTAAAGTAGCATTGTGGAAGCAACAAGTGGAAACATTGAGAAATTATGGTTCAGCTAGTTCAAGTCATACCACACCTACCCCTCCTCCTCCACTAGAGAAATCTCTAGCAATAGTGCCTTATAATATGGGTTGAGAGCCACTCCCAATTGAAGAGCCAAGCACATCAGGTGCAGTTCCACCAACTGAGCCCACTAAGGAGGAATTATTGCAGCAAATTGGAGTATACAAAGAATTGCTTGAACAAGTTTAGAATACCATGCATGAGAATAATTTAAAGATTTTTCATACTATTTTGAAGCATCTAAATAAAAAGATTCAAGGTAAATTAAATAGTTTTCATGCAAATTATTCTTTAATGCTGCAAGAAATAAATTTATCTTAGAGGGATAGGGAATTGGCTACTCCAATCCTAGATAAGTGGATTCCTAGGGTTGATAATTTGAGATTCATGGAAATTGGGGCTAGACAGTAGGAAGATAGATATCCAAAGGTGGTCCCAATTTATAAATTTGTTAGTGAGGTTAAGAAATAGAAGTTTCAAGGGTATGTTACTCCATTAGAACAAAATATAAGAGAATTGAAGGCCAAGTTTGATGAGGCAGATTTGACATTGTTTCCTAACATTCAACATACCTATGATGAGTTGAAACCCTTGCAAATGTGGAAGAACCAGGTGGACACTACAATTGTTTCTCAAGCAGTTCTTATTTGTGAAAAGGTTGAAATTGATATATTAAAAGATTCTTTAGAGAAATTGTCTTTCATCATCAACTTTCTAGAAGATTTTGATAAGGAGTCCAATTCGGTAATGACAAAATACTCTCCATCTAGAAAGAAGATGGATGGAATCATTGATTTCAATTAGCCATCTAATGCAGAGTATGAGAAGTGGAAGAGAATATTTATTGATGAATTGGATCTATGAGTATAGGAATCGAGAACACATATACTTGGTCAAGTATAGTACAGGTTTGGCCTTTGAGATTATAATGCATATAAGATATGTATCTCCTGATTGAGAATACCATAGGTAAATGGAAAATGTTGATCATTGATGATGTGGATGCTAACTAGGATGTTTGTTCACCTTTTCCATCTTTACACATTTTTTTCATTTTTCTCGATGGGATGAATATGCTACAATGGCTAGAAGGTTATTCCTTTCCAAAAAAGTGCCTTTTGGAAGGCAATTTATTTTCTTCATCCAATGGATAATCTTTGTCTCAAGTATGTTCCCTCCAATTGAAAAGTGCAAATATAACTGTAAAAGGGAATGTGTGTTGTAGCGGTCAAATAAAAATGTGACATTTGTAATATTAGGCCTCAAGCTTGTTTTGCTCCCTTGTTCTTATAAAAGGGAATTCCGAGCCATTAGTATAGGTCTCTTGTTGAATTCTAGATCCAAATTATGCAAATTGTGAACAAAGAGAGAATGCATATGAAGCCTGTATCTTAAGTTTTGAGTCTAGCAAGTGAATTTTATTAATTGTATGGTTTCTAAGCATATCTGAACAATAATCAAAGTCTTTTGAGTCTATCGTCTCTCCAAATTTACTCTGTATTTGAATTATTAATGAAAATTCAATCAAGAATCATTTCACTAATCTTCATTGTCATTGTGCTTTGATGTATATTTTAATTCAGGCCTTGGTTCAATGGATCAGTTAAAATGCTTTGATAAAATCATGAATTCATATACCTGTCTAGTGGATATGATAAGTAGTCATAGAGTCTGAGTATTGATATGTGAGACAAGGGTTAAAACGCCAAGGGTTTAAGACTTAAGAAATTTGAGACAGGTTTTAGAGCTAAAACCCTAAACCCTACCCTTGGGCACAATTGAGATTAAATCTCAACATTGCATGTGGATCATCGATTTAAAACCTTAAGGCATTGGCGATGTGAGTGGATACCGGGCCCCACACCTGCATCTTCCATGGTTGTCTTTGAACACTCCACTTTGTCTCGAGCCTCATCTCCCTCTCTTTGTGTCTCCTCCAATCCTCCCTATAGCAATTTTATATCCTTAGGTTGTTATATTTCTGCAAGTTTTATATGTAATAACCAGTCAGGATTTGTAGCCCCATTCTGGAACCACAAATCAAGTTTAAATTGGTATCAAAGCCAATTTGTTAAACCCTTAATAGTCTATCCTCATCCCCAGTCGTCTGCCCCTTGTTTCTTCCTCCCTCCTTTCCTCCTTCCCGTCCACCCTTCCCCGGTGGTATTGGGGTGAGTTGTGTATAACCAAGTCATATATTGTAATGGCCTTTCAGTCTGGCCTTTCATATCAATGCAAGTGGTGCTTGTTTATCTTCTGTCTATTTTGTGTTATAGTCTTTATCGCTTTCTGTATTTATGATCAATCTCGCTCTTAAGTAATCTTAGTCTTTATTCCTCATTCTTACACGTGTCAGCATTTGGGATAAAAGGCTTAATCTAAAGCACTCGATAGTGATCTCACGGGTCTCTCTTCATCTTCTGTGCTCGTAAGCCAGACAAAATATCTGCACAAAGAATCAGACGTAGCAGCTAACGGATAGGCGAAGTAAATCGTCATTTCATTCTTCTACAGTACCTGGTAGCATGAAAGATGGATGCACACCGTGAAGAGCCACAAATGAGTCCTCTGCCTCCCACTGAAACAGTAAGTCTCGAACAACTAAACTCTGAGGTTGCTTATGAATGTAGATCTGTTTATGAACCTAAAGATGATGAGACTAGCTCATCTAGAAGATTGTTTAATGAGATACCCACTGCAAGATTTAGATTAAAGAAGAAACCCTTTACTGATATTTATGTTGATCTAGGATCATGGTCTTATAAGTCTAAATGGGTTTGTCAGATAATAGAGAGACAAATCCAAGTAACTAATGAA
The DNA here is from genome assembly GCA_007258455.2 of Sequoia sempervirens. Classification (NCBI taxonomy): domain Eukaryota; kingdom Viridiplantae; phylum Streptophyta; class Pinopsida; order Cupressales; family Cupressaceae; genus Sequoia; species Sequoia sempervirens. Next base: position 26,159,330 of record VDFB02000015.1, read on the forward strand.
ACCCAAGAGTTCATTCAGCTCTTTACTGATGAACAAATAGAAAAGATGCAGAAAGCTACATTACAAAAAAATGGTTATCAGTATGTACACATTAGTTATGTTCTCTGTGGAATAGAATCCCATTATAGATTATGAATTGAGTCTTATGCCTATTGTACATTATTAGATGTTAGGCATAATTGTTATGAAGATATGCTTTTAGGTGGAGCTTGTGGTTGTGTCGGTCTCGACCTTGTACAGTTTGATGTCATACCTAATTTCTCTGTCTCTCTCCGTGATAAAAACTTGAATCAGGTCTTGAAATTCCAATGGAAAACCGCAGGCCTAGATATGAAGATAGGGTCATTACCCCATACTTTTCACTTTGCAATTAGTGCAAGATTCTTTAATACTACTGTCCCTGTAATGAGAGATCCCAGATCCAAACCAGGTCAGGAATGATATAGTTTTGTCTGGGAAACAAAGACAGACAAACAACTGATAAAGCTGAAGGCACCCAAAACCATGCCTCTAGCCCAACTCCAGATTCCTCGAAATTGGGTTATCAATTACAGGAGCTTGGTTGAAAATAAGCAGCCTAAAGCCTTGGAACAAATATCTCGCATCAGAGAGAAAGATGGTAAAGCTTATGTAGTTTTCTCTGATGACGATGAAGAAGAATTTAACCCTGGTACATGAACATTATCCCGTACACAGAGTTTTGCTAGCACCAGAACAAGCTTTTTTGAACCTAGCAACAAAGATAAAGGAAAAGGGATGTACCATTCTGAGCCCCATAAGCCAAATCCCTTAGATAGCAGATATCATGGTAAGGATACCCAGTGTAAGAAACCCTAGAGTGAAAAACCTAGTAACCATATGCCTAACTACACATGCCATGCCCTGCTATTTGCTAAGGATAGGGTCATCCGAAAGAAAGGACAAACCATACCTGAGCCAACTCCCAAAACAATGATCTGTTCACACCCCGATTGTGAAGCAGATGAACATGGGATTATTACCTGTAAAAATTGTAAATACTGCTGGCATGAGAGGTATGGACCTGAAGACCCACCTATCCCTGAATACCACAGTAACATGATGGGTGGTAGGACAGTGAAATTCCCTGAATTTCCTGACAAAACTACATAAGAAGGGGAAATAGACACAGAGGTAGTGGTTACTATCTCCAGTGGAGGACAAAGAACCCACACGTTTGAAGGACTCCTTCCTCCTTTTAAGGATTTCTTCAAGTATGACCAAAGCGGGCAACAATGGATCCAATATTGGCCACAACGTCCTAGTGATGTAAAGTTGATGCAACCACATCAGAAAAATTGCTCAATTGGACCAATTTGTGCAACAGAAAAGCTACACTCTTGGTTAAAGATGCCCAAGCAAGGTCCCTCCAAAATGCGATCCAAGATCGATTCAATCATGAAGAAAATAAATAGATGTTTCATGATTTGCAGGCCAAGCTGGCCCAATTTAATTCTGAATATAAGGTATTCGTCACCCAAGAGATTAACTCTCTAAAGACTGACTATAATTCCTTAAAAATGACCTAAATGACTGGATGAATCAACAACAAAACATCCTGAAACAAGTATAGGAAGAAGCTATTAAGATTAAACAAACTCAGCAAGGTTTGATCAAAGTAGGACTTGATCATAAAGTCAAGCTTGAAGTACTTGAGCTTACTGTCAATCATCTTTCCTACAAAGTAAGGTGCACTGACGATAAGATTGATAGAATAGAAACTAAAGCCCTTAAGATTCAACCTCTCCAAGAGCATCAAGAGCAACTGAAGGAAACTTCAGACCAGATCTTTGAGAAACTAGAATAGTTACACTTCAATCCTTTTGGTGAACAAGTCACACAGCCTGCTAGTAATCAAGCCAGTAGTAGTGGAACAACTAGGAGACATCCGCTAGGTCAGACAATCGCTTAAGAAATTGATGAGCGAGGAAGAAAGTTCTCTTTTATGAGAACCGTAGAAGATGAGATCTTCAACCTTCAAAAGGGTACTTTTGAAAAGAAGACCAGTAATATGGCCAAGATACCTAAGGCCACTATCAGCACAACAGCAGACCCATTTCTACCAAACCTGAAGTCCCAAGGAACTTTGCTTCCGCCATGGTCAAGAATAGAGACATACAAGCCTCTAGAAAATAAAGCCATGATTGAAGCACTATCAGGATGGGTTGAAAATCAATGCAACGCTACACCACAGCGAGATCCAGTGGAGATAATCGAAGCTGCCCTCAACGGATTCACTGGTGTTGCGGCCAAAGTTTGGGGACAACTAGACTAGACTTATAAAGCTGGCCTCATACAACAAGGTATGGGCACAGTTTCTAGGGAATTAACCAGACTCTTCGTAGGAAGCACGATCACTCTAGAAGAAGAAGCTCTTGACAAATTCACCAAGAACCAGTGTTGTGATCTAAGCTATCTATGGCAATATTATGAAGAGCAGTTCACCAACTTCTGCAATTCAGGAAAAGCCATGAATGAAGAACTTGGCAAAGGATTCCTACAATCCTTTGAAGATGTTGGTGAGTTATACTACACCAAGTTCCTGGAACGGCTCCGAGATCAGAATAAAGGATGGGCAGCCATTACTATGATTGAGCTCTTTGATTTTATCAAAGAACTTAACAAGAAGATACTGGAAGCTGGCAAAGAAAGAATTCTTATTAGATCAGTCAGACCAGTCATCAAAGCTGCAGTCATGCAAACTACACAGAAGAAAAGAGGTTATGGTTGTGACCCTGTCAGCAAGCTTCATCAAAGTGATTGTACTCAGCGACCAAAGAAAAAGAAGTTTTCTAGAAAGAAAAAAATCTGTGAAAGCTGTCAGAAGACTGAGAAAAAGAAACGGAAAGGTTTCTTCAAAAAGAAAAGGGCATTTCCTAAGTCCTTTAAGAAAGATCACAAGCCAACCTGCTACATTTGTAAAGGCCCACACTATGCAAACAAGTGCCCTGAATGCGGGAAAAGAAAAGGTAAAAAAAAGGTTCATCTAATGCAAGAAATGCTCAGTGAAACGGAAGAAGAATATTACTACTTCAATGAGACAACCTCTGAGTCTGACTCAAACTGTCTTCACTTCCATTCATCAGAGGAATCTAAAGAAGAAAGTTCTGTCACTGAAGAGGCAGAACCAGAAGAAGAGTTGGACCTGGAAATCCCCTTTATGCATAGTAATATGATGCAGTTTAAAGAAAGATTTTGCAAGCCTAAAGAAGTCCTGCAGGAACAACAAGCAAAAAGGTCTGCACTTCTTCAACTCATTCAGGATAGAGGAAGCAAAGATGGTTACCATATGTGGCAATCATTTAACCAAAGAATTGAAGATCTGGATAAGCAAATCTTCCAGACCAAAGCAAAAATCAAGTATGATGAAGAAAGAAGACTACGACGACTCCAACAGATCGAGCAAGAAGAAATGGAGCGCCTGGAAAAACATACTCTTAGCTTTACTCTGAATCCTGTACAAGAAACTTCTACCCAAAGTAGAAGAGCTTGGCGACACCAGCAGATCTTGCTTCTACAAAAGGTCTTGAAAGAAGTTGCAGCAGAACTTGAAGAATTGCAGCAAGAAGAACCCGCTCTTGAAGCCTATCTACGTACTCATAAGTAGAAGACTGAACCAGGAAGTTCCAGCAGTTCATGGAATATCTCAGCTACATTCACTCCAGCAGCAAAAGCACAAGCTTATCGTCAGCAAAGACAGACTTATGGGAGAGGGATGCCACCACCATTAGATGTTCTCAATATGGTAGCCCGAGCATCAGGAGTCCATATTGAGGAATTCAATGTTGAAGCAGAATTCAAAGTAGTTCAACGGAAGTACAGTGATGAGCTAACAAAAGCCATTCTCGATGAAGTCCCAAGTCCTATAGACTCTGAGAAAGCTCCATACTTCAGTCACATGATCAAAGGATATGAAAGTCTGGTAAGTGACTTCATTATTCACTATAAAGGTATTAAATCATATCATCTAAAGGTCATGTTAGATACTGGTGCAAATCTGAATATTGCCAGATATAACTGCTTCCCTCAACATCAATGGGTGCCAACCAAGACTAAAATTAGTTTTGGAGGTCATGAAGGATATTCCTACTAGAGCGCGTGGGCGCCAATCCAATTTCCAGATTGTACACAACACCATCTAAGGTTCATCCATACGGAGCTGCCAGACAACGACGCAACCATAGGCATGCCTACCATGCAATCATGGAGTCCTATAGAAATTACTCATAACCATGTTTGTTTTGGTCATTTTAACAAATTTCCACTTCTCAGGGATTTCACTCCATCTACAAAAGTCAGAATTGATGTCCCTATTCCAGAAGTATTCTAGCATAAGAAGAGAGAAAATTACTCTTGGATCGCCTGAGAACTCTCAAGTCATGAAAGCGAATTGGAAGAAGTCAGGAAATTATATAAAGAACATTTATTCAGTAAGGACCTGAACAAGATGCAGAGAAATTTCGTCTACAAGTTGTCACTCAAGAAAGATGAAGATGGTCACTACATTGAACCAAAAAGTAGGGCCAACAGTTTCCTCATGAACAAGGATGAAAGATCCTTATGCGAACAAGAAATCCAAAAATTACTGGATCTCAAGCTTATTGAGCCAAGTACCTCACCATATAGCTGCCATGCCATGTATGTTCCCAAAATGGACGAAGAAGGTAATGAAATTGCAGAAAAACGGTTAGTAGTCAACTACAAACCTCTAAATAAATGTTTAGAATCAAACCAACATCCCTTGCCTTCTAAAGATTTCATATGGCACAATATTCAAGGAACCTTGTTTTATTCAAAGTTTTATCTAACCAAAGGTTTCTAGCAGATTAGTATTCATGCCTCTGACAGGTACAAAACGACATTCATTGTACCTCAAGGACTATACCAATGTAAGGTTTTACCCTTCAGTATAAAAACAACACCTTCAATTTTCCAAGGATTTATGGACTCTGTATTCCATAAATATCATAAAGAGATTATTGTATATATAGATGATATATTGGTCTTTTTGAAATGTGTTAGAAGCCATCTGAGAAGTCTGCGGACTCTCTATGAGCTCTGTAAGACCAATGGTCTGGTTTTAAACCCAGATAAATTTCATATGCTTGTAAAAGAAATAATATTTCTAGGTGTAAAGTTACTTGAGGAAGGATGTATGCAAGTGCAACAACACATCTTAACTAGAATTTTTGCGGTCAAGGTCATTAATGAGAATACCCTGCGACGGTTTCTCAGCCTTATTAATTATGTTGTTGCACATTATCCACACATTTCTAAAGACCGCCGAATCCTTTGCCATCTGCTCTAAAAGGAACAACCTGAATGGGAGCGAAAGCATTATGATGCGATTCAACGCATTAAGGAGAAATGCAAAGATCTACCTACTCTACGACTGCCAGGAAGCGGATACAAAATAATTGAAACTGATGCATCTGAATCTTGATGGGGAGCTGTTCTCAAAGAACAAGATGAAAGTGGAATTGAAGAACCTGTTTGATATGCCTTTGGCACATTTACAGGGGCAGAATGCAATTACCACTCCACTTACAAGGAACTATTAGCAATAGTTAAAGCCTTTGAAATGTTTATTGCTGATAAAAGTTTTCTTGTCAGGTCTGACCTCCAACACGTGCATAGCTTCCTATGAGCTAACACCAAAGATAAAGTCAAGCGTAACCGCTTGCTAAGGTGGGAAAAATTCATCTCTGAGTTCGATTACAATATCAAACACATCAAAGGTAAACATAATTACCTTGTTGATTACCTCAGTTGAGAATTTCATCAAGAAAAAGGTGATGGCATTCGAGTGTGTGACTCCACACTATCTCACTAACATCACTAAGGAGAATCTTGAGTCTATACGACAAAGTTCCCAGGAGCACTACTTCAGCTGCAAAGGTCTACTCCAAGATGAAGGTTTCCTCCGAGTTGAACCTCCACCCTTCCTACCTGCAAATCATCGCTATCAAGATCCTTTACTAGAAGATACCAATGAAACTGAAATACCAGCACCTTGGGATGTCACCTAGAAAAAACCACGTGATCCATCACGATATGCTGCAAGTACCTCAGGTTTCTATTGGGTATCTGAAAGTCTTGCCACAACTATGAGAGGATATCTGCATGGTCCTCATGCTGAACATCATTCACCCACTAACTACCATGGTAATTCTTTCCGACTCTAGTTCACTAACCCGGATCGATATGATGATGGCAACAGATACATTGTAAACACCTATGGACCACAAGGTGTTTATCTTCACCTACCATTGTATGAACAGATCGCGCATATTGTGCGACATCATGTCCCCACATGGCTCTAGATGCGACATTCTACCCATCGCCAATATTACACCAACACAATAGGTAACATGGTAGAACAGTGGCAGCGCCTCACAATAGAATACCTGTATTGGTGGAATGAACTGACACCTCCTTTTTGGTCGACACATCATCAGCCATGGACTGATGAATTCACCGATGCACTAGGAGGAGAAGATCCTGAGGACTTCTTTGAACATGAAAGTTCGTGACTAGTGATGGGGTATTTCCATCACAGGATTTACTTTACTTTACCTTTAATAAAGTAGAGATGAGAGACAACTCATTCTGTCAAATCCATGAACGCACTACCGATAGTGTGCGTATGAGAAGATGCTCTCATGATCAAAAGCATGAACCCCATAGTGACTTTTGGGTGTAAAGTCAGCATGAACGTGACATGTGTCCTAATCACGGTTGTCTACTTTTCTTGTTCATTCCACTACCTCAGTGGTACGGAAAAGTTTGTCAGTTGAACCTTATCCAATTCACGTACTAACCCCGTGGGTCTTGCTACAGATAAGATTCCTTTTTACGTGTCACTCATCTAGCGATGGAACTCAAATTTTATCAACGAGAGGGTAAAAGATCGGCTTCGGTGGAACAAGTTTCTTCCTATAAGAAGACCCCGAAGACGCCTATCTCAACACACAATCTCTGAGCGAGTTCCTAAGTCTTAGACGAGTCAAGTTTGTATTCAGTCCTTTAGCAAGTTTGTATCCTTAGGTTGTTATATTTCTGCAAGTTTTATATGTAATAACCAGCCACGATTTGTAGCCCCATTCTGGAACCAAAAATCATCATCAGTAAAGAGCTGAATGAACTCTTGGGTTTCATTAGTTACTTGGATTTGTCTCTCTATTATCTGACAGACCCATTTAGACTTATAAGACCATGATCCTAGATCAGCATAAATATCAGTAAAGGGTTTCTTCTTGAATCTAAATCTTGCAATGGGTATCTCATTAAACAATCTTCTAGATGAGCTAGTCTCATCATCTTTAGGTTCATAAACAGATCTACGTTCATAAGCAACCTCAGAGTTTAGTTGTTCGAGACTTACCGTTTCAGTAGGAGGTAGAGGACTCGTCTGTGGCTCTTCACGGTGTGCATCCATCTTTCACGCTACTACAAATCAGAAAATTTTAACCATTGATTTGAACAATGAACACCTTTATTCATTGGTTCCTTCGAGTAGTGGTAGGACCCGCCAAAAGGGTGTCCAAGTGTCACCTGCCCCTATCTCGCCGGCTCTTTAATTTGATTAATTTAATCCCGCGGGATGAAGGGGAACCAATAGAAAGCAATCAATGGGACCCGCCAAGCATAACAAAGGATTTTAATAAGCACATGCACTTATTACAAATACATGACTTAAAATGGGCTGCCTACCTAGGTTTATAACATGAATGATATTGAGCGAATATTAAAACCCAAACTTAGGGAAAGAACAAGAATTAAATAATTTTATGACTCACATAAGACAAGGATTCTACGGGTAGCAACTGGGAATAGTAGGCTCAAGGGGTCGGTGAGTAAACAAATGCAAAGGCATAAGATATGACTTAAGAGATCAGGAACGGTTAAAAACCAGTCAACTTCGAATTAGATTATTACAATGTAGGGAAAAGGAAAAGACACTATAATATCTTTAATTTTAAATATAATATCAACCTATCGTGCTGTGCAATATTGTATTCACTATCATCTGACTCAAAATAATCAATGGTTATTTATAAGTTATGGATGTTGAACTATTAGCTTCTGTTCAAGGAATGGATTAATATTCGTTTCAGATATTTATCAAAGATTGTGTAATTGGCAATGCAATAGGAATTTATAAGTAGTGTGATAAGTGTTGTTCTTTAAAAATGATGCAGAATCACATATCAAATTCAATACCATGGAATACAATATAAAATATCATCAACTATAGCTTGGAATATGATTCAAAAAGTGCAATATAAAATAAAACATCATGAAGTGCAATGATTCACAATTTCATTGAATGCAATATAAAATATCATCAACTACAATTTGGAACAATGGAAACTAATTCATGAAGTGTAGTATAAATACCTAAAAGTTGCTAATTCTCTTCCATTTCCCAAACAGAGTCAGGGTCCTGAAACTGACGTTCATCTTGAGATAAAGTAAAAGAGTTGTCTTGATTTTGAGTCTAGTCTTCATTTTCTTCGGCCTGTGTCTCAAATTCAACATTCATTGTGTAATTTGTGTCAATGTCATTTGTCCCACTGCCATTGCCAGTGCCACCAGTACCAGCGTTTGGAATTGGATCTGCATGTTTTTCTTTGTTACCCATTTTGAAACTATTAAGCGATGCTATGTGATATTTTGATGTGATGAAATTTTACTCTGATGTTATCATTATGGCATGTTTTGGATTAGCGTAGCAGTTATTTAATTTAAAAATGCCTTATGCTCTTATTATATTATTGATGTTAGACTCATCAGTTAAAAAGTCTGTATTGGTGAAGGGGACGGGATTCTATCACTTGTTTGCGAGCACCCTACGATTCTGAGATTTCCTCTTCATGGTGTGCCTTATTATATCATATATATATGCATGTTCGATATACTCTTTGTTCGCAGGTTGACAGGTACAGGACATCAACTCCACCTGATTTCACAGGTTTGAGCATGTCCATTGACCAACGGTAATCGATTGGGAGATAGTAGCTAGGTTTTCCGTGCCAAGTCGTCACCCTAGTCATAAGTGTCGTCGGGTTGTCGTCAGGTTTAGTTGTTTTGATATGGTTCATTCCCCCTTGGTTATTTATTTAATTTCATATTATAAAGGTTATTAAAATGGCGGGTGTAGTTAAAATGATGTTTAAATGTATCTAGTTGCAATGATGAATTGTTATTTATTTTATTGATTAATTTGATTTAATTAATAAAATTAGATTTAGTTTATTGATTAATTAGGTTAATGGGGTTAAATTAAATAAAGTAGTTGTTTTGGCATTATTGGATATTAAGATTTAAATTAAAATAAAAATGGAAATCATGTTTGGATAGTTAGAGTTAAATTAAAATAAAAATGAAAATGTGTTTTAAATTTCACCTTTTGAAAATTATAGATAAAGTAAATTCTTTGCAAAATTTGAATTCTTTTGTTTGAAAGAAATTTTGGAAATGCATGAGATTTCAAATAGAAAGTAAATTGGTTTTAAATTTAAAAGAAATGGAAATATCCCCAAAATTGCAATGAATTTAGTGGGTGGGATATTTTAGGGGTTTGACTAATTTGGGGAAAACTCTATTTGAGCAATTTCTATTTCATATAATTGGGAATTTTGAATTTTGGTGGAGAGTTTTTGTTGTGGCTTGCTTGGATTTGAAGAAGAAGATTGAAATTCTTGGGTCGGCTGGAAATAGATCGAAAGCACCATTTGAATCCTTCTATCTTGGGAGAAAAGAATCATTTGATTTTGAAAGAGTTTAAATCTGGTTATGTTGTTGGAAAATTTCTAAATGCTGTTTGAGTTTCAATGGAAAACCCATGTCAATTGGTTCAATACTTTTAAACTTCTGTTGAAATTTTGGAAAGAAAACAAAACAAGAATCAAACAATGGAAAAATAGAAAGAAAACCAAAAGAAATTTTCATTTCAAACTGAAATTTAAACCCATTTGTTGTATTGTCAATTTATTGTTTTATTACAAAATTTTGTTGTTCAATTTCACAATTTGACTGAAAATGGAGTTTTTGGGTATATATACTTATAAATATACTTGTGTATATATATAAATCCCATTATATATATATATTTATAAATATACCTGTGTATATATATAAATCCCAATATATATATATATTTATAAATATACCGTGTTTTTATTTTTTCTGGTAAATAAACCCTATTTTTTTTTTACAGAGTGAAGTTCTTTGTCTGTATATTATGGGGAGTTTATTTTATATTTAAAAATGTTAATAAAATAAAATTTTATTTTTATTTGTGGGGTGGGGAAACCATCGCCACCGCTGCCCAGCCAAGGGGAGGCGACTGTGTGAAGCACACAAACCGCCGCCCCTGGGGAAGGCGGGTTGTGTGCCACACAGGCTGCCGCCCCCTGTGGGAGGCGGGCTGTGTGCCTCACACAGGCCGCCGCCCTGGGGAGGCAGGGCGGCCTACGCGCCCTAATTAGGGCTTTCTTTTTAGATTCGTTTTATTATTATTATTATTTAAACTTCATTTAAATTCATTTTTATTATTTATTAGTATTAGTTTATATTATATATATTTTATAATATGTATATATATTATATATATATACAATATATTTTAATTTAAATAAATAATTTCTTTTATTATTTAAATATATTATATATATATATGAAATATAATATATATATATATATGTTAATTAATAAGGGATTATTTTGAATAAGTTGGATTATAAAATTATTTAAATATTTAAAAAAGGAATTTCTTTAAATGATTATTTCATTTTTATAGTAGAATTGAAATTGACTTTATAACAAATGTTTTTATTTAAAATGTCATTTTTATAATCAAATGATTTATTTAAAAAAAAAATGATGTTATAATCAAATGAGGTTATTGAAAAAGAATGTTTTAATCATGTGTAATTGGAGAAGACGAAATTAAATTATTGGTTTAAATTCCTTAAAATTGCTAATGTGATTTGAGTTACTAATGAGTATGTGCAAATAAGGTTAATTATTTAATTGATTTCCTGCGCTACGTCATTGCTTGGCTTGGGTTTAGGAAACCCTAACATTAGTTTATTGAGTTGCTTGAATTGCTTTCTAAGTGATGATTTCCTATGTTGGGCAGCTGGGTCAATTGTTTATGTAAGTCTTTAATTATTTGGGGTTGTCGTAGTATGTTGTCAACCTTTGTTTTGCCTTGGGAAGTGTGTATAGTTATCTTACCCAGTTTTCTCGAATGGTCATTTTATATAATCACGGTATTTAATCCTGATGTTATAAGTCAAAAATAATTAATGAAAAAGACTGATACCATCTTGTTTCATGACTCATTGGTTACCTTAAAATTAATGTGATTTGAGTGAGTACAAATAAGGTTAATTATTTAATTGATTTCCTGCGCTACGTCATTGCTTGGCTTGGGTTTAGGAAACCCTAACATTAGTTTATTGAGTTGCTTGAATTGCTTTCTAAGTGATGTTTTCGTTCATTTCCTATGTTGGGCAGCTGGGTCAATTGTTTATGTAAGTCTTCCAGATGGGGTTTTTAATTATTTGGGGTTGTCGTAGTATGTTGTCAACCTTTGTTTTGCCTTGGGAAGTGTGTATAGTGGTATCTTGTTGTCTTACCCAGTTTTCTCGAATGGGGATGGTTTGTGCCTCCTTGGGATTAGGAGAGGGTTATGTGGTTGTGCCTCCTTTGGAAGGAGTGGGTTTTGTATTTTGTTTTCTTCCAATGTTTGGAGTGAGTTTCCTTTGTTTGTTGCCTCCTTGGATTGGAGAGGTCGTCTTATCTAGTTTACCCATTGGATAGTGGTTTTGTACCGTGTGTGTTGTCGATAGGAGAGTGGATTTTTGTGGGGGTCCAACACACAAAGGGGTCCAGGGTAACTCGCTTAGGGTTTAAGTAAGTGATAACTTAAAAATAATTAATGAAAAACTCTCAGACTAATTAAGATAATAAATGCCTCTCTCATGACTCATTCACTTTTAAGGTTTGAGATGAGACGAGAAGCACAGTTTGTATGAGGGTTTGACGGTTGGTAGAGTTGAGCCAGGGTAACCCAAGGTGGGGATTCAGTTGCCTAAGATAGTTGAGCCAGGGTAACTCATAGAAAATGTCGTGTGACACTCTCGCTATGTCAACCAGAAGTTAGTTTTGTTGTACTGTGTAAATGATCATTGTTCTCTGGAAGCATTGTAACCTTTGTGTTAAGTGATGTTGTACTTGTATCCTTTTCAGTTCAGTTATGTTTTAGCCTGTGTCTAGAATTCCTTGTTACTATCTCCTAGCACGGGGGGTGAGCCTTCGGGTATCACACGGTTGGGTGGAATGTGCACCTTAACCCGTTGGGTCGTCTTCTTGCTCATGTGGACGAGATTTCCAGTAGGGGAGCTCGTGGGATTCAGTTTTCATTTCTTGCTTTATTCTTTTCGGTTGTATATTGTATTTTATTACCCCTCATTTGTATCGAGGTGGAAGATGTAATTTGTAACCTTGTTTATTGGATTTTCCTCATTTGGGGAATGAGTGTTGTAATCATATTGTAAAGTATATTATTGGAATCTTGTGGAATTTCTTATGCCTTGACGTAATTTTTTCATGTATGGAATGAGTGTGCAAATAATTTGTTAAGTAATTAAATGTTATGTTTTTAATTCATGTTTCTTGTTTGGGTTTTTAAGTAATCTCAGTCTCATAACCTTAGAGGTTGTTGGCAATGGATAGTGATCTTGCATGTTAATTATACTTAAACAAAAAAAAAAAATAGTACGTTTGAGTAGTTAATTGCAGCTTCCTCTAGGGTTGTGTGGTGGGGCACTACATTGCACAACCCGGTCCCTCTTCTTTCACATGTGGACCTCCAGATTGTGAATTCCCTTTCAAAAGGAATTTTTTTGACATTATACATAGTTCCTTTCATCCTCAAGCAATTTTCCAAATTCTTGTCTAGTTTGTTTCTTAACTTTGATTTCAAAAATGTTAATGTACTAAAAACTCTCTCATCCTCCACCGACCCCAATATCATTATTTGACATAAATCAGCAAGTTTGAAATATTTTGATATTAAATCACGTAATATTTCACTCTGACCTAAGTTTTTCCAAACCTTTTTTATTGATCCCAGTTCAAAGGCCTTCTCTATGCCCATGGAATTATACTGGTCGTTCATAGCTATTATAAAATTCTTACATTGTTGTCTAAGCTTATCTTTATTTAAAATTCCTTCTATTGTCTTCTCATTGTATGTTACACTTTTCAAAAATTGTTCGATCAATATTTTTATTTTACCATGAAAATATTTTGGGTTATCTCGATTTATCCAAAATTGAGGATATACAATACCCATGGCTTCAAGTATTTCATGCGAGGGAATCTTTCACAAATCTCTGAGGAAATAGATTTTGCAATTTCCTTCAAATTATCACTGACAGATTTAATAATACTGTTAAAATCTTCCTCATTAATAGCTACTTCTCTACTAGAGCGCTTGACTGTCTTACAATCATACATTGGTATCTCATATCCATGTACACAATTACATAAGTGCTTGCTTGCATTAAACTATAAATAATTATCAAGATTATTCAAATCAGTAATTTTCTGCCACATGAAATAATTTGGGCCTTCTTGTGTTAGATCCAGATATAGATGATCGAGGGTCAAGCATGTATGTTTACGTAGATTGGCATATTCATAAATATACATAGTTTGTCTAGGGATTTTTTCACAAGATTTTTCATCACATCTAGCATGGGGAGAAGACTAGCTAAAGTCAAGAGTATCTCTATATTGCTTAACCTATGTAACAGGTCAAGAGCTTTGTCTAATGCATTACAATGCTCGTACATCACTCCAATAAAGGATTGATATTCCGAAAGAACTTGTTGCGCTGGTCCATGCAGGGAGATCCATCTGGTATCGACATCCTTGAGAAGCTTGTTTCCTGGTGTTAATCCCTCAACAACATTTTAAAATTTTGTGAAACGTTTGGAACTTCAGTAGAAGTATGCGTGGATCTCGCAGACTAGATTTTCAAATTTTGATATTGTAGGAAACTTGCTTACAATTTTGAATGCTAAATTCATGATGTGGGCCATGTAGTGAATTCCAAGCATGTATGGTGCACAAGTAGTTTGTAAATTTGTGCAAACACCGCTCCTTTGACCTTGCATCACTGCAGCTCCATCAACTCCTACACACCAACTTTTTGGCAATTTTCAACTCATCCATACCTACAATTTTGTTCAAAGATTTCTTGACTAGTTCAAATAGATTTTGCGATGTTGAACTGTCCTTCATTTTATGAACACAGAGAATATGAGCTTGGCGAACATATTGTCCTATAGTATTATACAAATGCATATAGACCCAAGAAGTATTGTATACCATAGTAACTTCATCTAAAGATAATGTAATGAAGTTTGACTCTTTTACTTTCTCCTTTAAATCTTCCTTTTCCACTACAGCAAGATAGTTTTCCCATTCCCATCCAGTGTTTACTGACCAATGTGAGAAGGGAAAGTGAGGAACACCCAAAAAAGATAATAAACTACAATATTCTGGGTAGTCTATCATAGGACGCCCTCTGGACAAAATATGAAAAACAACACTCAATTGAATAGTTTTTGAAAAAAATTCTCCTTCCATTGCTTTTCCAAATTGATCCTCAAGTGTACCTTGACATGCAGCAAGCTTCGACATTCTTCGCATATGTGTAAACACTTAAAAATGACCTAGGCCTACAAGCTTAATTTTTCATCTTTCGTACTAGCATAATTATGACATTTAATTATGTCCTTGGTCCACATTTGACTATTAATTAAATAATTCATAATTATTTAATTAATTCATGTTTGTTTATTCTTCATGATTATTAAATAAATAAATTTTATTCATTTATTCAATACGTCACTAAGGGTCTATTGTCCTCTTACAATTAAATAAATTTCTTAATTTATTTAATTACCTTTATTCATTTATGTCTTCTCGATTATTAAATAAATGAATTTTATTTATTTATTTAATATGTCACTAATTCTCATAATTAAATAGATTTATTAATTTATTTAATTATCAGTCATATTCTCTAAATTAAATAATTATCTTTAATTATTTAATTGCCTTATTTGACATTTCTCTCATTTTAAATAAATGAATTATTTAAAATGGTCTCACATTTGTTAACTATCACTTCTTTTGGTAAATAATCTAAAAATCGATTATTTTCTGTCACACAAAATCCATATTTTGAATTAATTTAATTCAAAATGGTAATCTTCTTCCAAAAATCAAGTAATTGAGCAAATTCTTGAATTTTCAAATCTGCTTTTCAGTTCAATTCTTATCTTATTGATTTTTTGAATCTTACAAATCAAGCAGTCTTTATCTTCTTGATTTTCAAAAATCTTTATCTTTTTGGCTAATTATCACATTTATTCTCGACCGCTGATTCGATTTTCTCAAATTGCATCTTGGCCACTCATTTTAGATTTTTCCCCTAACCCTAATTAGGGATTGTCACATGCAATCTTGACCTCTGATTTTAGGCTTCTGTCAACTTTTAATCTTGGTTGTTTGTCCAAAATTGCATTTTCTATAAAATGCCAATTTTGCTCACATTTCAGACTTACACTTCGTAGGCTTACAACTTCTTGATATTTCATTCTAGCATAATTGTTGAGTCTTAGGAAATCTTACATTCTTGTCATAGACTTTATTTTGGCATAGTTTAGACATTAGTTCAATGTTTATCATTTGCATGATAGCATTATAGTCATTTTAAATCCTTCAAAATCTTGCTTAGGACTTTGTCATTAAATTGTTCGTACATTGAATCTAAGAGAAACACATCTTTCCAACAAGTTAGAAAGTGTAATGGAGATCAACCATGGAGATTGAAGACACTTGGTGAGCTTGTTTTGTTTTGTGTTTTTCATTTATTTTCCTTTGCACTTCATTACTTTCTTTGGGTTTTATGTTTATAACCTAATCATCTAATTTACCTAAAAAATTAACCCATTGATATATTTGGTGAACCTGACGTGAACTATAGGCAAAATTATAGGTAGCGAATAAAGAAAAATCTGCAAGATTTGTGTCACGGCAGCAAGAAGATTTAGATTTAGATTAGATTTTTAAATTAGATTTTAATCTAGATTTTATATTTTTAAATTAGATTTAAATTAGATTTTTAATCTAGATTTTAATTAGATTTAAAATAGATTTTTATTCTTAATTTAGATTTAATATTTTTATTTAATTTAGTTAAATTTAGATTTTAGATTTAGCTTTTAGATTTTAACTTCTAATTTAGTTTAAAAATTTTAGTTTCTAATTTAGTTTCTAATTTCATTTAGATTCAAGTTCCTAATTTGATTTAGACTTAAGTTTCTAATTTAGATTTAGATTTTTAACTTTTTAATTTAATTCCATTTAGATTTAAATTTAATTCGGATTTAGATGTTAGTTTAGATTTAAATTCTTTTTAATTAGTTTTTAAATTAGCATTTTAGATCTTTACATTAGTTTCTAGTTAGATTTTCGATTAGATTTTTACTTAGATTTTTTTTATTAGTTTTTAGATTTTAAATATAGATTTTTAACTTAGATTTTAATTTAACATAGATTTTTACTTTATTTTAGATTTTTCATTTAATTTAGTTCTAAGTTAGACTTAGATTTCTAATTTCTAACTTAACTTAGATTTTTAACTTTTTAATTTAGTTAGATTTCCAAGTTCTAATTCAATTTAGATTTTAACTTTTTAATTTAGTTTAGATTTCTAATCTTTTTTCTTTTTTTCTTTTTTTTTTAGGATTTTAATAGATTGCATGTTTTAGATTAGAGATTTTTGGTTACTAATCCTTGTTGGCAGCGTGTGACATTTACATTTCGAGGGTCCAAAATAATTTGTTCAAACTACTAATTTGTGGTTTTGCAGATTCGTTTGTCCAAGAAGTTCAAATTTGAAACCATTGTGCTTGTTCTTTTTAGAATAGAAAACATTTCTTTTGGTGCATTTAAAATGAACATGTTTTCAATTCTGTCTGATTGTGTTTGAAAGTGGTAGGCGAATATGCTCTCACCCTGTGCAAACTAGGTGACCAGAAAGCCAGACCCACTTTGTCCCTGTGTAACCTTGATGCAATAACCGAAGTATCATCTCCCCTTGCACAGTCATGCGATCCTGGGTGTAAGAGAAATGATTATTGCCTCTATAAATTGGGCCTGCCAGGGGATTTCATCACCTCTAGGCGACTCAAACCAACAATGGAGCTAAAGCTAAGCTACCCCTGACCGGTATATAATTGTGAATCTTAAGGGAAAACCTAATATTACGAGTGCGGATGTGTCATACGGACCAAGTAGTACTCCCCAAAACCCTATTGAGTTTAACCTCTTTAAGCTGAAGTGCCTCCTAAATGGAGCTTTATCTTGCGCCCCATGTATGGCCACTCAAACGGGGGTCCCGAATTAAACACCTTTGTGTAGTAGCAAAAAACCTTCTATTTGCTAGCGCAGTATTGGTCAGTGTGAAGGCATCCATATCTTTGTAGTCTTTAGTACAGGTGATCAATCTGCCATGGGAGTTTCATGGGGGTTGGAAGCTTGGTTGGCCTGAGAAGAGAGTGCACTGTAAGGGGGAGCTTGTGCAGCCAAGCTTCTAGATTCACACGCTACTGATATGCGGCTGGGGAAACCCACATGGAATCTAGCGAATATTGTCCTGGCCTAACCATAGGATTATGCTTGTCTTATTTGTGTTTGTATACATTCAAAATCTCATGCTTTCCAAGTGTTTTCTGGATACTGAAACAAAGCAAACAAGATTCACACATCTAGAAACAAACAATCAACTTCAAACAAATCAATTTTTTTACCAAAACTTTAAGTCGAAACATTTTTAGCCTACTATCAAACATCTTCCTCTAGAAGTCTTCTGTCAAAACCAGATTAGAAAATTGCTCAAATTTCCCATTTCTTGCACACTTTAGCTTGCATCTTACCATAGGGTCATCTTGGCAAATTTTAGCTTCATCCTTAGGCTTCACCATTTGCATTTTCAATCATAAACCAAAAACTTAGGTCCTCATCTCACTTTGCATATTTTGGATTAGGCTAACTCACCATACTTTGCAAAACCATCATTTTCAAAACTAGGTTATCTTGGGACATAGTCATCACTAATCTTTTCAATCATTGTCCTTTTTGTGAGAACCTCCAACTCAATAGTCTAGTTAAGAAGGCTCACTCGTCATTTTGACCTTGTCACTTAGTCCCCTTAGCAAGTCCTTTGATAACCAAAATTGAGACACAAGTTAGGCTTAGCGTGGTTAGACAAACCTTTCTCCAAATATTGTCCATCTTTGTCCTCATTTCACACCTAGACTTTGCATTAATATTGTCCATCCTAGTCCTCATTTTGCACCTAGACTTTGCATTAATATTGTCCATCTTAGTCCTCATTTTGAACCTATACTTTACATCAATCATCTCCTTAGTCAACATTATCATCTTAGTCCTCATTTGGCACTTTGGCCTTGACAACCTTGTCATCTTGCATTAATCATTTCCTTAGGAAAACGTCATCGTCACCTTGCATTGTCATCCTTTATTCCAAAAATACAAAAAAAAAATAGTGGCATAACTTGTCATCTTAATCTTCATTGTCCTTTGGAATTAGTCATTTTCTTTAGACAACGTTGTCATATTGCATCCCTTATTGTCAAAAATCCAAAAACATAGTCTTGCATTGTCATCCTTTATCCAAAGAAATTCAAAAACATAGGCTAGCGTCATCTTGGCATTTAGTTGTCATTCTTATCATCCTCATTTGAGAAATCCCCTTTTATGGTTGAGACTAGGCTTCAAGGAAAGAGAAGACAAATGGAAAACTTTGGACAAGATTTCAATCCCAACATCGATAATAACACTTATGACACAAACCAACATTGGACTTTTTCTGGCCCATTTCACAACATGAACATGCAATCTTCCATGAACATGCCATCTTCATCATGAAATCCTTCTGAACCATTCATACAAAGAGACCAAAATGGACAAGTATATGCAAAAGACTTAGAAGTTGCAGCACAAAATCTTGATATAACCTCCTTTGTAGAAAACTTAGTCTCACATGACCCTCAAAGGTATCTAGCCATGCTTTTGGACCAAGGGGCTAAGTTACCACAGGGCTTTGACATAAATACTTTGAGACCTCCATCCATCTACCCTCACCATCAATAGTCACTTAACATAAATCCTGCCATTAATTCATAACACACATCCAATTATTACCCTTATCCTAACCTTGACAAGGGAAACCAACTATCTACTAGTCCATTCCAAGTCTCCACGTCATGTGCTAGTCCTTCACCTATCAATCCCATCCACGTCTACATGCCTCATCAACCACCTACCAACTCATGTCAAGTCCCCACATCATACCATATCGATCCGGTCCAAATCTCCACATCCCATTTTAGTCAACCTTACACCACTCCAGTCCAAGTCTCCATGTCATATCCTATGTCGTCACCAACCAGTCCAGTCCAAGTCCCCATGTCACATCCTTGTCCTTCACATCCTAGTCCAATCCAAGTCTCTATGTCATATCCTATACCATCACCAACTAGTCCAGTCCAAGTCTCCATGTCATATCCTAGTCCTTCACATACTAGTCCAGTCCAAGTCCCCACATCCTATCCTAGTCCTTCATTCATTAATCTTTTTTAGGTCACCTCCTCACAAGCCACATCTAGTCATGAAAATTTTGTCATTACTCAAAGGCACATCCCATTGTCTAAATTTGAGGATACATGTCAAAACGAAAGCCCAAAGCATGACCTTATAACGTCACCCTCATGTCATGAACAAGGTAGCCCATCCCATGACCCTATCGTAAATTCCATTCAAGAAGTCCTTCAAGAAAATCATGACATCCAAAACACACCTACCCTTGACAATGATTCTATTTCCAATTATATCATCCATGACAACCCCATCTTTGACCAAGACCCTACCATTGACCAAGAAGTCCAAGACAATCCACTCCTTGACCTTTATGCCATTCATGATCAAACACTTGAAGACGACCCTATCCAAACTCTGAGCATATCCATTTTCCAAAATGAGACACTTACCTCCATGGCACACAGACGATATTCCTCAAGAGCAAGATTATTCCACTATGGACATATTTTCAAATGATCAAGCTATAGCTGAATTCACTGGCGTCTATGACACTAACCATAACGATGGGTTTGACATCGACTTGGAAGCACCAATAGAATCATTTGAACTTGATATGTCAGAAGATCAGACTAAAGATATCACTCAGAAATATGTCCAACATGTCAATGAACCTAAGACATCTTATCAATTAGGATCATCCACCTTTGTCAGAGCAGGCTTTCTTGCAGATGAAAATGTTCCAAGTAACAGTGTCAACATATATCATGATGGGTTAGCATCTTTCTTTCAAAACAATAAATACCCCATCACAAGTAGAATCTGTCAAAGCATGCATTATCAAGGAAAAGGACTAGGCATACATGAGAAAGGCATTCAAGAACCAATACAACTTCAAACAAATTACAGACATCAAGGTCTTGGCTATTCTTTAGTCAGCAAATCTAATGGTGTTAGTGGAACTTCCTCAATATTGGGGGAAGTCTTGTCAGATACAAACGTCAAAATGGAGTCCATGAGTATTCCTTGTCATAAGATTGTTGTCAACACTCTGTCCACCCGCACCATAAACCGTCATTCTCAACATCTTAAACCTTCCCTTTGGAACCAACAAAAACAAAAGTCATACAAATCAAAAGATCAAAATCAAATGTCAAAGGCTATTGAATTAAACAAAAAGACAAGTGGAAAAATGAACTTAAAATGGATCCCAAAGAAAAGTGGATCAAGCAAAGAAAATATGTCAAAAGAAAAAGTCAATCACAATGTGGAGCCACAAGTAAAGAGGACTCCCACATATAACAGATGTCCACCTCCTTCAAAATGGTCATCAAGCAAGGCATATAAAAGTGTTGGTTCCAAACTCCATCCCTCCAAAATCCGTCATCCACCATCCCAAGTTTGGAAAATAAAAAGAAATTCATCCAAACGTCCAAGCAACCTTTCCATGCCTACCATCATCCGTCATAATCCTACATCTCATCTAAAGTCCAAATATCCCACGTCACAAATCCGTCACATCATGGCAACAACTCTTTACCACAAGGACTCTCATGGCACTCTATCGCAATGTGTGTATTTTGATAAAGACAACTCTAGTATAAAAAAGGACCATGATGACATCAATCAGTTGTATGCAAGCGCTACGATCCTAACAAGGAAACTACTTCAGAAAGGACATTATTGGCATATCATGGCACTAGTCCTTACATCGGCACTGTCAACAACTTCAAAACAATCAATGGTCAGTTAAGGCATCAAGGTCATCCAAAAATATAAAAAATATAAAAAAAATGAAAAATAAAAAAATTGTCACCCTGATGAAAACCTGGCAAACAGGCATCTTGGTGACACCAAAAAAATCAAAAAGTCAAGAAAATAGTAAAGAGAAAAATTCCGTCCAACAGTGAAAACCTGGCAAATAGGTGCCCTAGATAAGTACCATGATGAAAACCTGGCAAACATGTGTCATGTGTAAAACAAATAATATATGTGGACTTTTACACTTGGGGGCAAGTCATCTCATTTCCTATGCCTTCCTCATGACATTTACGTCTATCTAAGCCCTATCATTCTAGCCCATTTTTTTTCCACCTACCTTGGTCTTGACATAAAAATAGGCACACATAAATCATGCTTTGGGGAAAAATCTTGACATGTCAATCCTTTTGTCACAAACTATTTTGTCATTTCCATCATTATCCCTATACGACATAGTCCTGGAAAATCATATGACAATTCCCTTAGTCTCATGTCCCCTGTCCTTTACCAAGACCACCTCTCATCCTTTCATGTCTCTCACCTATCTTGGCTTTCCCTTGTCAAACGGTCTAAGGATACTCCATCATCCCTTTTAGTCCTAACCAAGTCATTCCAAATGCAATGAGTCTAATCCATACAAGCACATTATCCAAAATATTACTTGAATTTTTTCCTAGCCCAACTGCAAACCTCGATACTTTCGTCACATTATCGTCGTCCTCACATTGTTTTGGGATGCGTCTTTCCCACGTCTAACAATGTTGTCATCACCTGTTAATTGGTATTCAGCTTGAGTAGGGGCACAATCATGTTTTTCCTTGGATTCTCATGTGTAGGCATTAGTCACATGCATTTTTTGTGATCCTCTTAAACCATTCAAAAAGACAAAAACATCACAAAAAGTCCTAAAAAAAAGACAAAAACATCGCAAAAAGTCCTAAAAAAAGACAAAAACATCACAAAAAGTCCTATAAAAGACAAAAACATCGCAAAATGTCCTGAAGAAAGACCAAAAACATTGTAAAATGTCCTGAAAAAAGACCTAAAAATTAAAAAGTGTCATGACAAAACCCCAACAAACGTCAAGTTATCTCAAGAACACAAAACAAAGTCATTTCTCGTTGAAATTCAGTCGTGTCAATCAATCAGTCTTTGTCATTTGTCTAAACTACGTTGTCTCTAAGCATTTACTATGTAGGCAAGACTCATTTTCGAGTCCCTGAGACATTAGGTCAGTCCTTTTAGGTTTGTTAAAATAAAATCATGATTCAATCTTTGGTCATCAAGACAAAGTCATTGGTCATGTCGAACTACGAGGTCTCTAAGTGTATGATGTAGGCAAGGCTATCTATTGATGAGCCCCAAGGCCACACTAGGTCATTCCATTAAGGTTCATGACATTACACTGGCACACACATAAAAAAAAAAGTCATCAAGTCAAACAAGTCATCTACTGTAGCCAAATTTTGGCAACCATTTATTCAACGTGACAATTACATCAACATGTCAATATCAATATATAGTCGACACAGGTCAATTCAGTCAACTTCAATCAAATTTGGTCAAAACAAGTTACATTATCATAACCAGTCAAACTATCAACTCTTGGTTATCTTTCAGATGTGTCCTTCTGAAGAATAGCCTCTGTCATTTATGCCTTAGGATGTGTCCTTCCTAGGCATCGTCACTATCATCCAACATTTTTGAGGGATCCTCTTGACATTTAAGGATCACTCCTTTCGACATTAGTATTCTTCAGATGTGTCCTTCTGAAGAACAATCTCTCTCATTCATGCTTAGGATGTGTCCTTCCTAGGCATCGTCAAGGTCATCTGACATTTTGAGAGATCCTCCTGACATTCAAGGATCTCTCCTCTTGACATCAGTATCCTTTAGATGTGTCCTTCTGAAGAATAACTCTGTCATTTATGCCTTAGGATGCATCCTTCCTAGGCATCATCACTGTCATTTGGGATTTTGAGGGATTCTCTTGACATTTAGGGATCAATCCTCTCAACATCAACATTATTCAGGATGTGTCCTTCCTGAATTTGACAATCTTCGACATTTCGTCATCTTGGCATCATAAAAACATGACACCTTGGCATCTCAACATCGTCAAACCTGACATCTTGACATCAAAACAATCGGCATTCAGACACACTTGGTAAACACTTGGCACTTGTCTTTGGCTTTTTCATCTTGTTACTAGTTTTTCAACGAGGTCTTGACAACAAGATTTAGAAAAGCAACGACGTATCATAATTGTCTTATCTTGTCTTTGGCTTTTTCGTCATGTTACTAATTTCTCCGCGACATCCTGACAATAGGATTTAGAGAAGCAGTGATGTATCATGATGATTGTCTTGTCTTGTCTTTTTGGACTGTCATGTTACTAGTTTTTCAACGATGTCCTGGTAACAGGATTTAGAAAAGCAGTGACATATCATGATAGTTGGCTTGATTTTTCATCATGTTATTATTTTTTCAGCGAGGTCCTGACAACAGGATTTAGAAAAGAAGCGACGTATCATAATTGTCTTGTCTTTGGCTTTTTCATCATGTTACTAGTTTTTCAGCGAGGTCCTGACAATAGGATTTAGAAAAGAAACGACGTATCATGATTGTCTTATCTTGTCTTTGGATTTTTCATCATGTTACTAGTTTTTTGACGAGGTCCTGACAACAGGATTTAGAAAAGCAGTGACGTATCATGATTGTCTTTAGAGGAGCAATGACATTTCATGACTTGTCTTTCTTGTCTTTTTATGCTTGTGGTTGGTTATGACAAAAAGACTAGGGCAATTGCGCTCTTAGTATGAGTCATGATCATCCTTGTTTGTGATTGTTAGTCTCATGTGATGGTACGACCTTGCACACCTTGACCTATGTCATATCATGGTGCTTGTTGGCCATTACAATAATCTGCCCAATGATAATTAAGAGAATAAATATTAAAGTCCTATGGTAATGTTTTGAAGGATTTGGTCTAGGAACTAACATGCATCTCATTTTGTCTTGTCATCTTCTCTCACCTATCTCATATAGGCATTGCATCCATATCATCATCCATATCTTTTGCACTAACATTTCTTTGTCTCTTCATATTCTAGTCTTCTCATCAATTTCGAGAGCACACCTATGTTCTTGGAACCTGTTTGTCCTCTCGAGGGGGCATACCGTTACCCTCCTCATCATTTTTTCCTCATCGTATTTTGCACTTGGGCATATTTTTGACTTATTTTCTTTGTCACAATGCGACATGCTACATTATGACAAAGAGTGGCAAAATGTAGACACTTAAAAATGATCTAGGCCTACAAGCTTAATTTTTCATCTTTTGTCCTGGCATAATTATGACATTTAATTATGTCCTTGGTCCACATTCGACTATTAATTAAATAACTCATAATTATTTAATTAATTCATGTTTGTTTATTCTTCATGATTATTAAATAAATAAATTTTATTTATTTATTCAATACGTCACTAAGGGTCTATTGTCCTCTTACAATTAAATAAATTTCTTAATTTATTTAATTACCTTTATTCATTTATGTCTTCTCGATTATTAAATAAATGAATTTTATTTATTTATTTAATATGTCACTAATTCTCATAATTAAATAGATTTATTAATTTATTTAATTATCGGTCATATTCTCTAAATTAAATAATTATCTTTAATTATTTAATTGCCTTATTTGACATTTCCCTCATTTTAAATAAATGAATTATTTAAAATGGTCTCACATTTGGTAACTATCACTTCTTTTGGTAAATAATCTGAAAATCAATTATTTATTGTTACACAAAATCCATATTTTGAATTAATTTAATTCAAAATGGTAGTCTTCTTCCAAAAATCAAGTAATTGAGCAAATTCTTGATTTTTCAAATTTGCTTTTCAGTTCAATTCTTATCTTATTGATTTTTTGAATCTTAAAAATCAAGCAATCTTTATCTTCTTGATTTTCAAAAATCTTTATCTTTTTGGCTAATTATCACATTTATTCTCGACCACCAATTCGATTTTCTCAAATTGCATCTTGGCCACTCATTTCAGATTTTTTCCCTAATCCTAATTAGGGATTGTCACATGCAATATTGACCTCTGATTTTAGGCTTCTGCCAACTTTTAATCTTGGTCGTTCGTCCAAAATTGCATTTTCTATAAAATGCCAATTTTGCTCACATTTCAGACTTACACTTCATAGGCTTACAGCTTCTTGATATTTCATTCTAGCATAATTTTTGAGTCTTAGGAAATCTTACATTCTTGTCATAAACTTTATTTTGGCATAGTTTAGACATTAGTTCAATGTTTATCATTTGCATGATAGCATTATAGTCATTTTAAATCCTTCAAAATCTTGCTTAGGGTATTTTCATTGTCTTTGTCATTAAATTGCTCATACATCAAATCTAAGGGCAACACATCTTTCCAACAAGTTAGAAAGTGTAATGGAGATCAACCATGGGGATTGAAGACACTTGGTGAGCTTGTTCCGTTTTGTGTTTTTCATTTATTTTCCTTTGCACTTCATTACTTTCTTTGGGTTTTATGTTTATGATCTAATCATCTAACTTACCTGAAAAATTAGTCCATTGATACAATATGTTCTTCATATTGCTCGACATACTTAACATGAAGACATTCTTTATTTGTTTTCCATTGTACGCTAATTATTCCTTTCCATCTATGAATCGTTTTTCATAAACTTTACCGATATGCTTTTCTATAGTGTCAAGCTTTAGTTGCAACTTCTTATCTCTTCCACATTTCCAACTAGAAATCGTACACTTGCATTATGTTGCACTTTCAATATCATTTTCTTTCCCCACTGGTACAATGAATGGGTACTTTGACAACCAACCAAATTGAAAATTCCTTGTCATTTCCCACTCACACCCCATTTTTTATTTCCTTTTCCTTTTCTTGCTACCAACATCATCCTGATCCAAGTCAATTATCTCATTTTGGCTAACCAGGGTATCCCTTGGAACATCTTCTATGGTATTACCATCCTCATTTGATACATTTTGATTTAACTCAATGACAATCTCAACTTGACCTTCCAGTGGCAGTGAGGTATTGTGAATGACTTCATTAATATTTGGTGGAAGAGTTGATGATGTAGCTCCATCTTGATCTGATGGATTAGAAGCATTTCCAATTCCAAAGTAAGACTGTATGGTACCTCTAAGTTTTGGGCATTTTGATGGCCTCCTAGTCCCTTCACTACCTTGAGGAGTCTT
This sequence comes from Sequoia sempervirens, assembly GCA_007258455.2. Taxonomy (NCBI): domain Eukaryota; kingdom Viridiplantae; phylum Streptophyta; class Pinopsida; order Cupressales; family Cupressaceae; genus Sequoia; species Sequoia sempervirens. The sequence continues at coordinate 26,186,081 of VDFB02000015.1, forward strand.
ACCCTTGCTGCTCAACATATTGATCTCTCACTTCGAATAAAAGCTGGAAAAAAATGTCTTCTTGTTTAAGAAGGAAAAAGAATATAGATCTCATTCCCTACTCAATAATATTGAAGCAAGAATGGAAAAGAGATAAAGAAATATTATTATTATAATTAATAACACTATGAAGAAATGATCACTCACCTTTAAGTCTACGGTTTCGGCTTTTGCTGACTTCCGAATCAAGAACCTCAAAACTGAACAAAATGTGTAAGAATCAATGATAGTTTCAATTGTATTTATATCAATCTTTATTTGGAAAATTTTACAGGATTTTTAAATGGTTATATTAAAAGTTTGGAAAATCATGTGTGCTTATACAACAATACGTTGCAATTTTCTATGCGAAATGGGTCCTCAAATGTAATTATTTTTTAATGTTATTGGCGAAATAGGTCCTCATAAGCAACTATTTATAAATATTGATTGGTGAAATGGGTCTTCACAAGAAACTATTTGTAAAATTTAATTGGCGAAATGGGTCCTAATATAATATTGTTTTAATAGTATTGGCAAATATGTAGGTGTTTTATTACATTGCTTCCGAGATTCTAGGAAAAAATACTAATTGGTCCATTTGAAACGTGTAGTTTGTTATGGTGAATTTGTTGCTTAAATATGCCTCATAAAATAAATCGTTGGTGAATGGGCATGCATTGGACCGATAATTCATAAAATTTGTGCGATTTGGACACCTTGTTGATTTTCGCGAATTCGCCAATTTCCACTTGGCCGATTTCTAGAATTTGCCAATTGGCGAAGATTTACCACTAAACTTTTCCCTAAACTACAATCCAGTTGCAAAGTGTTGTAAGGAAAATAGCATTTTGTAGCCCCATCACATACCAACACCTCAAGAAAATCTTGAAGAAGTATAACTCTCTCATTTTGGCGGTGGTTAAGATGGTGCTGGAAAAGGTTTTTTGGAGGATGATGAAGACTATAAGGTTGACACTAAATCACTTCCAAGTTCTTGGCCTCCTTACTAAACATAAGGATGATGAAAAGGGAGGTGAAATTATTGGTTTGGAGGCTATTCTACATAGACTTGCTGGAGGGAATGGATATGGTGTTGTATGTCGCCTCGCTCGGTATGGGCCTTCCCCGCCTGTGTGATATGCGTCTTTTCTCTGTGTTAGGTGAGGTAATCAAATATTTCCCATTCTTGCTTGATTTAAAAGGAATGACTTTGGTCAAACATAGGCAACTCACGATGGTGGTAGTGGATTCTATTTAGAGCCTTCAATCTCCCTCTACCTCAAGCTGGGCATTGGGTTGCTGATTTTAGAGGTCTTTCCCATGCCAATGGTTTCCTGGGTGATGGTCAGGTTAGTTAGGATTGTGTTAAGGGGTTGTGTTTAGTTTTTTTGTTTTTGGTATTCTCTTGTTGTTGAGAAATGTGGATACAATGGGGTGTCTGGTATGGTCTCTAGTAATCTTCTTGTAACTTTCAGGAATATGGGGTCATAATGAATATACATATGTATGTGTCAATTTTTTCGGTGGTCGATGTTATGGTGTTGGGGATGGATGTGGTGTGGTCTTGCAGTAGACTTCTACAATTTTTGCATTCCTATATAGCATACGAAATGTATTCCTTTTTGAAAATCAATACAAGTTGGTTAGGATTGTGTTAAGGGGTTGTATTTAGTTTTTTTTGTTTTTGGTATTCTCTTGTTGTTGAGAAATGTGGATACAATGGGGTGTCTAGTATGGTCTCTAGTAATCTTCTTGTAACTTTCAGGAATATGGGGTCATAATGAATATACATATGTATGTCTCAATGTTTTGGGTGGTGGATGTTATGGTGTTGGGGATGGATGTGGTGTGGTCTTGCAGTAGACATCTACAATTTTTGCATTCCTATATAGCATACGAAATGTATTCCTTTTTGAAAATCAATACAAACCAAATATTATGTATAAAAAAAATAAAAAATAAAAAATAAAACCTATTAAAAAATAAAAATTCAATTAGAAATTTATTGATTTATTTAATTCAACTTAAATAATAATTAATATTATTATTTGAAAAAATATATATTTATTAGAAACTTGTTATTATTTATATATATATATATATATATAGAAATAATAATATTATTAAAATTTTCATATAATATATATACTAAAATTAATTATTTATATTATATAGATATTATAATATAATAATTATTAAAATAAATTTAAATTTAAATTTAAAATTATTTATACATTACATTTATTATTTATATATGTTATAATTAAAAGAAACTTAAAATTCTAAGTTTAAAAAGTTTTTTTTTTAAAAATAAGTGTATTCTTATTCTAACTTTTGAACTAGACTAGATAAAAATGTAGTTGTTTTTCTTTATTTATATATTATATTTTTTATATTTTAGAAAATTTGATGGTTGAGATCTTTTCAATCATCTTGCATCCTTCTCTCTTCAATTTTCAACCTTTGATTTTCAAAAGCAAATTGTCCACTTCATATAATATAAAAAGTTTTAAGCATACAATTTATTATTTAGATATTATATTTATTATATATTGTAATATAATAATTATTAAAATCTTAGAAATAAAAGTAATATATATATATAAAACATCAAAAACAACCATTTACTCATCAACAAGGATCTACAAAGGAAATATCTTACCAAAAGATTGTTATCCATCATGTGGAAGCCCCTTTTGTCCATTCTCCTCTAAAATGAGAAAGCAACAAAAAAATAAGAGCCAAGCAAAATAAAAAAGAAGGAAACTCCTTCTCCACTCAAGGAGAAAGAACAAATATATAATATATATAATTAACTATTTATACATTATATTTATTATTAGTACTTGTCATTGGCATAGTACTATTGTAATGAGTTTGGCTTTTTTTAGTTAATTAGTTATTAATAATTTAGTTTTCAACCAATCAAAAACATTATTTAAAAAAATTAAAATAAAATTCAATTTTGTAAAGTCAACTTGTAAAATATTTAACTTTACAAAATTATAAAAATTATTTATTGTGTAAAAAGTTATGTGTGTTATTGACCCATTTGTAGGGAAAGCAAGGTAAACAATTTTTTAAAGAATGATTTTTCATTTTTTGCCAAGGAATTTCATTAAATCTTTCTAAAATAAATAAATGTTACTTATTTTTACTTTTTCTATAATGTAATTGCTATTTTTTATTAAAGAAAAACTCACAAAAATCAATTAACTATTTTACATAGATTTATTTCCATTAGACTAATATCTTTGTTATCTATGTTTTTAATATTTTATGATATAATTTAATTATTATATGCTCTCCTTCTTTTCATTAATAAATTTTTTTCATCATGTATATTTTTATATTAACTTATATATATAAGTTCTCAAAAAAATTATAACCTATAATATATAGGTATATAAGATAACCTATATTATTTTAGGTCTTATTATATATAATATACAACCTATTTTAATATAAATAATATTAATTTTAATATATAACCTATATTAATGTAGAATTTATATATATTATTTCTATTTATATCTTATGTTATTGAAGTTCATATTTTGTAGGTAAATAAGTTAATCTACATTATGTAGGTCATATATTAATTTATATTAATATATATGATAGGTTATTTTATTTTTTAGGTTCTCCTTTAATCTATATTTAAATATATTAATATATATTATATAAATTATTATGATTTTACCTATTTATATTAATATAAATTATAGTATATATATTAGAATCTATTGTATTTTAACCATTAATTTTTCATTTTAATTGAATCATTTATTTAATTTTCAAATTTATATTTTATATATAATCTCATCTTTTTTCTTTTTTCTTTGGTTAAATTATTATTGTTTTTACTATATTTTCCTTTATATCTTCCTTCATTTCTTTTAATAATTTTGTAATTGTTCTTCAATCATTTTGTTATATATAATTCATATTTATACTTCTCTTATTTCTTTTAATCTCATCTTTTTTCTTTTTTCTTTGGTTAAATTATTATTGTTTTTACTATATTTTCCTTTATATCTTCCTTCATTTCTTTTAATAATTTTGTAATTGTTCTTCAATCATTTTGTTATATATAATTCATCTTTATACTTCTCTTATTTCTTTTAATAATTTTGAGTTCCTGCAGAAGGAACGCACCACCTATGCTTTAACTAGTGATTAATAAGTTTGTTCTTAACCAATGAGAGATCATTTTTATGTTCTATTTAATAAATATTTGTGTATTATTAAAGTAAACAAGTAAATTAGATGCAAAATATTTAACAAAACAAATATCTAAAATTATTTTTCTAAAATGTAATTGGGAGAAAAGTTTTGAGCGAAGGGTGAATTTTCAAGGAGCATAAACTTTTTATGGCAGCTTTTTAAGGTTTTTCTCCCACAAAGACTATAATATAAAATAATCTAGTAACAAATTCAAATGAATAATATATTATATTATTAATTTAACAAAATATTATAATATTATAATATATAATATATAATTTTAACATCGTATTATAATATATACAATATAATATGTAACATATATAACATCTAATATATAATATAATATATTAAATAATAATATTTTAATTTTAAATTATGTAATATATTATCTTTTAAATAATTTGATATATTTTTAATATATTATATTATTAAATATTTTTATAATATATTATATTAAATTAATCTTGTATAACATTCTTTATATAACTTAAACTTATTTAAATTATTTAATTTAATGTTAACAGTAATATAATTTAAATTTATAGATATAAAGTTTACTATTTACTGATATAAGTGGTAAATAGTGGTTTAAAAAAATTATTTAAATAAGTTTAAGTTTAAATTTATAAAAATGAATTATTTAAACAATTTATTTAAACTTATTTAAATAAATTATTTAAACCACTATTATTTAAGCCATTATTAAAAATTATTATGTTATTTGTATTTTTATTAAGAACTTGTGTCTTTCTTTGAATTATTTGTAAGTTCAATAAATTCTTCATAATGATTTAAATTATTTAAATAAGTTTAAATAAATTATTAATATTGGTTTATATAATTTGTTTGTATGCTCAATAAATTCTTAATAATGATTTAAATAATTTTTTAAAACCACTATTAAAAATTTAAATAAACTTATTTAAATAATTTATTAAATTATTTTTATCTTTCTAAAATATTAAACATAAAATTAAGAATGTAATAAGGATTTAGATAACTTAAATATTATATTAAATTATTATGAATTTATATTAAGAATTTATTAAGTTCAAATATTAAATTTACTATTTGAAATATGTGCGTAGTGGTTTATATTAAGAATTTATTAAATAATAAATTTTATTCACTTAACCACATGTTTAATAGTAAACACTTAAATAGGAGCATAAACACTTAACAATAAATTAAACAATAATTAAATCATTTTCAAATATTGTTAAGTGTAATTTATATTTGAAAGTTTAATCTATTATATGCAAATAATTTACTAATTTGTTTATTATTTGATTTAATATAATATAATAAGTTTATAAATTTAAACAATTATTTAATTAACTATCTTTATTGGTTTAATAGTGATTTAATTATTTATTTAAAAGCTTATTGTTATATCAAATTACTTAGAACTTTATAATGTAATTTTAATGGTTTAATATAATATTGAATTGAGTTTTAAATAAGAATAGTGGTTTAAACAATTTATTTAAATTATTAATAGTGTTTAACTTTATATTTTAATACTTACTAAAATATCACATTCTCATTTAAAATTGATTAACTTATTTTATATTAAAACCAAGAGATGGCTGAGCGGGAAAGAGGATTTGAATTTCTTGGGCGGCAATGGGTGGCTGGTTCGAAAGATGTTGGTTCTAGACGGGGGGATGGCCCTTCTGGGGACGCGACAGGCAAGAATGTAGATGAGGAAAAGGAGGGAGTAGTGTCCAAGGACTAGGGCCTAGAGAAAGATGGGGATCCAGGTGGAAAGGTCACATCTGAAGGTAAGTGTTCCCCTAACTCTTCTTTGAAGGATGGGGCTTATGGGTCCAAGTGCCTTGGAAACTAGGTTGAGGACAAAACTTTGAGGGATCACTCACGGGGGGATCCTAAGAAGAAGTGGGTTTCACTATTTAGAACCAAGTCAGTTGGAAAATCCATTTTTCCCTCGATAAATAATATCTCATCCCCGGAGAGTCGAAAGTTTGCTATTATGATTCTTGATCCTGTAATAGACCATAACGTATCTCTAATGGAGTCATCACTAGTTGGCAAGTTTATGGGTCCATGACCAAATATTGAGGTGGTCAGGGACTTTGTGAAGAAGATATGGAGAGTTAAAGGACAAGTAGAGATTGAAGCCCTACCTAAAGGTTTCTTCTCTTTTGCTTTGTCTTGCGAAGAAGATAAACTTGCAGTTCTGTGTGGTGGCCCTTGGGTTATTGGCAAGTCATCTCTGGCTATTAGGAAGTGGTCCCAAAAAATGAATTTCTCAAATGTTTCCTTTGAGGTAGTGCATGTCTGGGTCTGCTTACTTGGGTTACCACTAGAGTTTCAGAATGAGGATGTGTTTAGAGGGATAGCCAACTCCTTTGGGGAACTCTTATCCATTGATGCTATGACTTCATCTAGAAAGAGGCTAGTTTTTGCCAGAATATGTGTGGGGGTTACCCAGTCCTTAGATCTCCCCTTGTCGATTGAGATAGTATCAAAACTTGAAAAATGGACTTAGAATGTTGAATTTGAGACTCTACCCTTTGTGTGCTTTACTTGTAAAAAAGTTGGGCACTGGGCAAAGAAATGTCTGAATAATAAGCCTAAACCCAATGAGAAGGTGGCTCCTAAGGAGACTAAGATCTGGAAGGTTAAATCAGTGGAGAAGCCTTAGGAGGAGGATAATAGTGTTGATTTATTTAAGGAAGGCCAGAAAGTTAGTGGAGAGTGTAACCCCAGTCCAGAAAAAAGGAAAGACGAGGATTCTTGCAAAGGATCTGATAATATTGCAAATCCTAAAATCAAGTTTAAAGGCCCTAATAGAGCAGAGGTAGACTTGAGAACCAAGGATTCCCAGGAGGAGGCTGAAAAAGTAGAAGGAAGGATTGCTAAAAAGCAGAATGAGATCTTGAATGTTATCCTAGACTCAGTGACTGATAGTTTGGAGGAAACTTCCCATTCACATCAGAGCATGGAAAGGGGGGTAGAGGTTTTTGAGAGGTCTAGGGAGTCTCACTCTCCTAGTCATGTTGAGCCACAAAGCTCTCCGGAGATGGTGAAATCTACATTTGGGAATTCAGTCGGATCTCCCAAGAGGGGGAATGGGTTAGCTACTCCCTATTAAATAGAGTTGCTACAACAGATGAATTTATGGATGGGAAAGAGTTTATGGGTCTAGAGGATCTAGATCTTGAAGAAGAGAACCTATACACCAAAGTTGAGAAGAAGAAGAGTAAAAAGGGGAATAATACGGTGGGGGTTTCTACAAGAAATAGGGCTAAAGAGGATGTAGGAATTTTGAAAAGTTCAGGTAGAAAATCAACTAAATGGCATAGAGAGCAGGAATGTATTCAAAACATTGCAGATGGAACTCAAAAAACCATCTTGGATCTATGTAGAACTCCATCTAAAAAATGAAAGTTATGTCATGGAACATTCGGGGACTAAATAGTTCCCATAAATAGGAGATTTTGTGCAATTTTTCTAGGGACCATAAGCCTGATATTCTTATTATTCAGGAGTCCAAAATTCCCAAAGATTGTGTGAAGAAGATTAAGATTTTTAACAATGGTGGTGTGCAGGGCAGTAGTTCGGATGGTGCCTCTAGGGCTTGGTGACTTTTTGGAACTAGGAGCATATTCAAGGAACTCTGATTTTGGGAGATGCTAATCATGTGGCCACCAGATTTAAGCATATCAGAGATGACTTTAGCTGGATCTTGTCTTTAGAAGGAATTTTTGGAAAAAACTTGAGCTTTTTAGGTCTTGTTTTCTAAATGAGAACTAGATCATCATGGGGGATTTTAATACACCTTTGTTGGGGTCTGAAAAATTTGGTGGATCTCAGATTCAGTTGGATAGTAAGATGGATTTGATGAATTTTATCAATTCTCAACATTTACATGATGTGGACCTCAAGGGGGCTACCTACACCTGGTCTAACAGGAGAGTTGGGAATGATCTCATTCAAGTGAGGCTTGACAGGGCTTTAATTTCGGATAACTGGTTGAAGGACTACTGTTTCTCGTTAAATGCTCTCTCCAGAATTGGCTCAGATCATTTCCCCATAAGTTTTATGGCTGAGTCTGTGTCAGGTAAGAGGAATTTTCCTTTTTGATTTGAAAAAATGTGGTTGTCTCATCCTAACATATTTAATTGCATTCAAGAATGGTGGGACATAAATGTCAATGGTACTGCCATGTTTAGAGTGGCTAAGAAGCTTGGTGAAGTCAAATCCAAGATCAGGACTTGGAATAAGGAAGTCTTTGGGGTTATTTTTGAGTCTAAAGCTACTATCCAATAGGATTTAAGGGATATTCAGGACTATATCCAGAAAGATGGCTATGTGGGATATTTCCTTCTAAAGGAAAATGAAATCCTTTCTAAATATCATAATATTATCTCTAAAGAAGAGGATTATTGGAAATAGAGATCTAGATGTGCTTGGCTTGTTGTTGGGGATAAGAACACTAGGTTTTTCCACTTGACCACCATGAAACATAGGGCCTCCAATCAAATTGCCTATATAATGAAAAATGGGGTCAAAATTGAGAGGGAGGAAGAGACTAGAAGTGAAGCCATTCAGTTCTTTGCTAACCTTCTTTCTTCAGGAGAGGAATTGAATGTTGATGCTCAGAAGACTCTTATTGAGGCCATTCCTAATGTCTTGGATGATCATCAAAATAATCTCTTGACGGTGATCCCTTCATAGGATGAGGTTAGGAAGGAAGTTTTTTCTTTCGAATGGAATAATGCCCTTGGCCCAGACAGTTTTGCCATGTTCTTTTTCCAAGTGTTCTGGGAAATTGTTGCTGATGATGTTACTAATGTTGTTAAAGAGTTTTTTGGAGCTAGGAAACTGCTAAAAGAGCTTAATGCTACCTTTATTGTTCTCATACCTAAATTCCCTGGTGCTAATTCTTTTAATTCTTTCTGTCCTATCAGCTTATGCAATTCTTTTTACAAGATCATTTCTAAAGTGATAACTTCTAGGTTGTTAGGGGTTCTTTCGATGTTGATCTCTCCTCAGCAGAGTGGTTTTGTTTTGGGCAGACAAATTTTGGACTCAATTATTACGGTTCATGAGAATATCCACTCCCTCAATGTTTCAAAAAACCAAGGCTTCTTGCTTAAACTAGACATGGCTAAGGCCTATGATAGGGTGGATTGGAAGTTCTTGAGTAAAGTCTTACAAGCCTTTGGGTTTTCTGAAAGATTTTTACATTTGATATGGGAATTGATCTCTACCACTAGCACCTCGGTGATCATAAATGGTTCTCCTTCCCGTTTCTTTAAGGTGTCAAGAGGAGTCAGACAAGGAGATCTTGTCTCTCCTATTCTTTTTAGCCTCATGGCTGAAAGTCTAGGGAGGCTCATGCATAAAAGAGTGATGGAAGGTAGCTTGAAAGGTTTAAAACCCTCTTTAGCAAATCTGGCCTGTTCACACCAACAGTTTGTGGATGATACGATGCTTATGGGAAGTGCTACTGTTGGTGAAGCCAAAGCTATAAAGAGTTTTCTTGTTCATTATGAGGAGGGCTGAGGGAAAAAAATTAATAGAGCCAAAAATTTCCTCTATTTTTCAATACCCCTGAGCACAGACAGAGGAAGATTGCAAACATCCTGGGCTGTCCAGTGTTAATTCCCTTCCTTCAACTTACTTGGGTCTTCCTTTAGGGTCCAAACCTCCGGACTCCTTTTGCATTTCTCTGGTTGATAAGTTTAATAGGAAGTTGGCTAGTTGGAAAGGGGCCCTTTTGAGTCAAGCTAGAAAAGTTTTGTTACTTAAGGCTTCTCTTCAGAATCTGCTTGTTTACGCCCTTAGTCTGTTCAAGATCCCGGCTAAGTTTGTTGATATTATTGAAAAGATCTAGAAATGGTTTCTTTGGTCGGGGGTTGAGGAGAAGAAGAGGATTCCATTGGTGGCCTGAGAGAGAGTGTGTAGACCCAGGAAGTCTGGAGGCCTAGGTTTGAGAAATATCAGAGTGTTTAATAAAGCTCTTCTTGTGAAGCAGGTTTGGAGAACTTTTGCAGATATTCGCAAATGGAATACTATTTGGCGTAGCAAATACTTGCGGGAGGTTGAATCCTTTCAAGACTTTCTCAACTCTCAGAACCTTCCCTCTGGTTCTTCTCTATGGAATAATACCATTAAAGCTAGAGACCTAGCTGACAAAGAGGCTTTTTGGAAGGTGGGTGATGGTAAGAAAATTTGGTTCTGGGAAGATAAGTGGATCGGTAATGAGTGTCTTTGCAATAATCTGACCTATTGTATTTATATGGAGGACTACAAGTCCAGGTTTGGCTGGTTGGTTGGGGATTACTGGAGGAATAATCAGTGGGTTGAGATTTCTTCTATTAGTCAGGATCTCCAACCTCTACAGGCCCTTCTTAATTCAATTAGGCTTAGTTCTCAAGGGCAGGAGAACACTATGGTCTGGAAGCTGTCATCCTATGGAACCTACTCTATCTCTTCTACAGTGGCTTCTTGTTACTCTTGCATCGACGACCCTATTTGGGATAAGGTGTGGGTGCACAACCTCACTCCAAAAGTCAATTTGTTTGTCTGGATTCTTCTTCAGAACAAGCAGTTGACCAATGATAATCTTTATAAGAGGGGGTTCTCTTTTCCTAATAGGTTTTATTTGTGTTGTGCTGAGGCTGAGACCTCCTCACATCTGTTTCTCCTTTGTCCTTTTGCTTATGCCATATGGTGTAGGATTCTGCGAATGTGGGATCTTAGTTGGGTTTTTCTTGGAACTATTGTGGATTTTTATAATCAATGGAAGGCCCCCTCAAAGAATTGGGCCATGAATCTGCTCTGGAACTATATCTTTCCTCACCTTTCCTAGGGTATCTGGAAAGAACGCAATAACAGAATCTTCAAGGATGTTGCTCTCTCAAAGGAAGTGGTCTTTGGTAAGATTACTAGAGTTGTGGTTGAAAACTTTAATCTGCTTAATAACAAGTTTAAAGGTAAAGGTAAGGTCAGTATGCAAGAGTATGATTGTAGAATAGTGGGAGCTTGGAAAATTAATGTGGATATGTTCAATATGTCCAAAAGCATCAAGGATCCTAGAGATGGCATATTTTGGAGTCTCCCTCCCCCTGGTTGGGTCAAAATCAACTTTGATGGCACGGTTAAGGGAAATCCTGGGCCTGCCGGAAGTGGAGGGGTGAGAAGGGATGAGAATGGTGTCTTTATTGCGGTTGTGGCAGTTCCTTTAGGCACTTAGACCAACCATGTGGCCGAAGCCTTTGGTGTTTTCCAGACCTTGAAGCTGGCTAGCCAATTGAAGTATAAAAATGTGTGGATTGAAGCGGATTCGAATAATATTATACAATGCCTAAATGGCCGTCAGAAACCTTCATGGTCTATACAAAATTGGATAGACCTTACTAAGGAAATTATTAATAACTTTGAGAAAAGTTATATTTCGCATGCCTATCGGGAAATAAACACGGTGGTAGATTTCTTCACCAACAAAGGTGTCAAAGCTCTAAAAAAGATGATGTGGCAGGGGCAGGATGAGTTGGAGGCTGATGTTAAGGTCCTATTGACATATGACCGTGTTCACAGGAAGGTGCAATTTCCCATTCCATTGAATGATGGCTGAGTGTCCTCCCCTGCAGTCTCGAGACTGCGATTTATTGATTATTCTGAGTTGGCCAAAGAGTAATTACTTTATCTCCCATTTGCATGTGATTATTTTCTCACACTTTCTGGGCATTTTAGGATCTTGTTTCTACAAGGTTCTAGACTATTCTATTCTTGCTGGCAATACGATGGGTGGCGAAAGTCGCAGAGTGTAGCCGATAAGCAAATTTGAAAAGGAAGGCAGACCAAACTTTAGTCAACATCCAGGAGATCAAGAAGTCTACACTTAACATGAACAGTCTAGAGCAGGAAGTGGCAGAGATCCTCTGAAACCTGGCCTAGGGGCTGGCTGTTTTGTGGTTTTTTGTCAGTTTTTTGGCTTTTCTGCCCTGGTTTTTTAGTGTTTTCTTCTTTTTGGGCAGTTTCCTATTTTTGTTTATGCTCTGTTAATGCTTTATCCTTTGCTATCTTACTGTTAAGGGTTTTAGGAACCCTCTAAAACTTGTTTGTTCCTTAATCAAAAACTTATTTTATATTAAAATGATTCTTAAAGTAAGTTTTAAAATATTTAAACTTATTTAAATAAATTGTTTACTATTCACTTAAATTGCATTCACATATTGTACAAATAATTCAATAAATTATTTAAACAAATTTAAATAATTTTTTAATAGCGGTTTAATAAATTATTTAAACCACTATTAAGAATTTATTGAGCATACAAATAAATCATATAAATCAATATTAATAACTTATTTAAATAATTTAAATCATTATGAAGAATTTATTGAGCATAGACACAAGTTCTTAATAAAAATACAAATAACATAATAATTTTTAATAATGATTTAAATAATAGTGGTTTAAATAATTTATTTAAATAAGTTTAAATAAATTATTTAAATAAGTTTAAACAAATTGTTTAAATAATTCATTCTTATAAATTTAAACTTAAAATTATTTAAATAAATCATTTAAACTTATTCAAATAATTTATTTAAACTTATTTAAATAAATTATTTAAACTTATTTAAATAAATTATTTAAACCACTATTTACCACTTATATAGTTAATAGTAAATTTTAAATGGATAAATTTAAATTATATTTACAGTGTTGTAATATTTACTGTAACAAATGCATTGTTTTGCTTAATTATATTTTGAAATCTTATATGAATTCTCTTCCTTAGGATCATTCCCCTCTTTCTCACACAGATTCAATTCCTCTTCATTCATTGTTGCATATTTTTTAGCATTGAGTTTATGACTGTTTATGTAATGCCCCACCTCGCAACCCCAAAGGAAACTAATACAGCTAACATTTATGGTATAATTTTTTTTTAAACAATTAAAGTGTATAAATTATTATATACATTAGATTTAAAAGATTACAAGTTATTCACCTAAGTCCTTTGGGGTACATGAGGTGACATTACGTAACTAACCCATAACAAAAATTGAAAGACAAAATTCCCAATTTCCATTAATGATAAACATTGTGACAAGAATAAACCATATGAAAACCATACATGCATTTACAATAAATTAAACATGGAAATATAAATTACATATTTCCACAAATACAACACAACATTAATAGTATTTACAAATTGTAGTTCTAGAATGATTTACATGGTGTGATTATACATTACACCAGTCTGCTAATACAACTCATTGAATACATATACAAAATTACATCATGAGTCTTCCCATCACACGTGGGAGTGATACATCAATACATAAAATACATCTGAAATACAAGTATACATCTGGTAACATATGAACTCTGGATCAAGTTGCATCTGCAAACTCTGCACTGAATGGTACAACTGCATAACAGGGGACCCAACGAGGTGTGTAGCACGTTCCACCCGACCACCTCTATGCTAGGAGTAAATAAGGAAGGATCCCCGACCAAGAACATCCAAACATAAAACACAAGACTTAACTCCAACATGAAAAGCAAGGAAATACAAAGAAAACATAACATCAAAAGACCACTTCCAGGGGTTGGCAATAATAACAACTCAAGGAAATGCTAGGGGGAAGTCGAACTAGAACCAATTGGAAAAATCATAAACCAATATTAAATCACCATAAGAGGTGCCAACAACAATAAAATTCCAAGCTCACCAAATGAGACCGCAAAATCAATCAACAATAAATATCCAAGGGCACCTTTCACCAACACTAGTAAAGTTTTCATGAGGCATATATGCAACATTGAATATCTGAAAGAAGGCTACAAAGACAACATCAAGAACCAATTTCCTTAACAACATAAGACACAATCACCTCCAGATACGCACAAAAGCAAACGCAAGGGAAGCTATGGGAGAGTGTCATCGCACAGTCCTACATGGGTTATCTTGATTGTCTTTCTCTAGGCACCGGCCCCCATCTATGGTTATCCTGACAGCCTCTCTAGGCATCGGCCCCATAGGGTGACTCATGTGGAACCGTTAACCTCTCGTTAAGATGAGACAACGATCTTTCCAACCATGGCCTTCTCAGCCCACCTTTAGTCTATGAAAGCCCTAACAGGTGGATGAGGCATCCATACTTATCTTATTAATGTTTTACCACCCACCTATTAATTAATTAATTAGGTTATCACTTGTTACTCTAACTCTAACATGGGTTATCCTGACAACCCGTTTGTGCGCCGACACCCACGTAGAGCCACTTTCCCTAGAAACCCAAAACATAACATCTAATTCCAAGGGGTTGTACCAACAAGAAAACTGAATCACAAATGGAACATCTGCGAGGAAAAATCATCCCATAAAGATGGGTACAACCCAAGTGTAAACTTAAAATCACAATTAAAGTCAAATAGTAACAAACATCAAATTAAAAGACCATAAAACAAATCACCATTTTCCCTTGCCTCTGGAAGTCTTAAACAACAACGTAAGCTCCTATAAAAGGATAAACTAACTTAAGGGTTTTCCCACATGACCATAACCCAATTAAGCAAAAACAACAGTTAATTCAATAATTCAAGAATTAAACAATCACGTACTCAAGTATTCCATAGTTTAACATATATCCTTGCAAACTTTTTCCAAGAAATATAAATAATTAATTCACCCGAATTCATTCAACTTAGTTTAATTAAAAATGTTTATTTCTAATTTAAATCAATCAACTCATAAAACCCAACTTTGCAATCTAACATCATCCAACTTTTCTATAATTTCAACATATATAAAAGTGTACATATATATACATGCTATTATGTGTATATATATATAAATTATATATACATATATATTAAAATATATCTATATATATGCATCTATATATAATATATATATATATATATATATATTAAAGAACAAGTTAAATAAAATTTAATTTAACACATTTAAATTTATATAAAAAAAATTAAAAAAATTAAACTTTTAATAGCCCACAGCCATACGGCTGTGTGGGTGTTGCCCAGTCGACCCCCCTCATGGGGATGGCGGCGGTGGGGGTAACCCCACCACCCATTATTTAATAATTTTTTTTTTAATATAAAATTTATATATATATATATATATTAACAGAAAACTAGACCCCTGTATATAAAACTTTGACACAAATTTTTTTAATAAAAGAACATAATGTATATATATCTTTTTTGCACAACTCATAAATATATATATAAGTAAACTTAAAAATAAAAGAAAATAACAGTTTGTTTTTCCTTCAGACAAAATATGAATCTGGGCATGCAAATTTAACCACAACATAATTTATTTTTCTCCAAATGAGTATTTCACAACTAAATTTATTGGAGAAGAACCAGAGGGTTTTCAATAGTTTTTCTACAAAAGATTCTAAAGTTTCACCAAAAACAAAATTTCCAAAACACAATCTTCTTTTAAATATAATTATCAAATACAAGCATGGCAAGCAAAATTTTCATTTTTCTTATAGAAACTAACAGAAACAAAAGAATTAAATGGAACAAAAGGGAACCTGGAGTCCTTCGTTTGATGTCGAATCCACAAACATGGCAACTCTCCTCCTTTTGAAAATAATCTTCACGGACTTCTTCCTTCTTCAACAACTTCTTCTCCAACCCCTTCTTTCAGCTAACTTCTAGATCAATATATTTTATTTTTCTTTTCACAGACAAATTACAGAGAAGCACACACTTGTTTTTTTTTTCAAAAACTCTTGTTACTTCTTCTCAAACACCAAAAACCCTCCCCGTGAAGAAAATCCTCTTCTTTTTCACAATAATAAAAATAAATAAATCTCTTTCTTTTTTGAAAAAATTACAACATGCATTGGTTCTTTTCCCTGATTTTACAGCTCACATTTATCCCACTAAATTAATTAAAAAATTCATTTATTTTAATATTTATCCTCAACATGCCAGTATCTTTTAATTTTATCATTTTAATATTTGAAAGAGATAATCTACAATTCTCAACAACATTATTTTTAAAAATTAATTAATTTATAACTTTTAATTAATTAAATAACTTTTAATTAATTAAATAACTTTTAAATTACAACATTTAAATCTAACATTAAACTTAATTACAATTACCTACAAATAATCATATCAACAAAATAACATTAATTAATCACACATAAAATAAAGATTAATTAAATAACAACTATTCACAAATTAAAATAAATAATCAACAACAACTAATACTAAAACAACGACGAGGTCAAGACAATGACACTGTAAGACTCACAACAAGGTGATGAACTTGGGACGGGGACACTTCCTTATCAACTCCCTTTTCAACATCATACCCATTGGGTTTATGGGACACGCTCAAACTTGTCAAGCAGGTGGAGTCAGTGTCCAATACCTGCATCCTGCATAGAAGAAAACATCTAGCATGTAAACCTCCATTATAGACATACCGTGAAAGGTAATCGTGGGGTAGCAGGGCACTCGTGAGCGAGTGATGCTACTCCGTCCTTTCACCAAGACTCACTAGCAAACACATTAGAATCCATAGCAACATTAAACCACAACATCACCACATATATTATTAAAGAAAACCATAACACAACCAAATAATATGATCACCACATAATGTATCATCAACCATCATAAGTAATATCAAGTGCATCAAACCAACTAAACTATGAATCCACACACAACCAAAATGGTGAACTAATCACCATCACAAACCAAGTACAAAACCAACACAAAAGAGTATCTAAGTGTATCAACAACACGAGGGGTATTACATCCTCCCCCCTAGAACATGGCTTACTCCTAGAAGCCATTAAACAAGTAAGGGTAAGCCTCTCTAATATGGGATGCATCCTCCCATGTCACCGAAGATCTCAATGTTAGGTCACCGTCAGACCCTCTCGAGCTCACCTGCCGCTCCTGATTCAATTGCTCGCCCTCTATTGGTAGTCTCTACAACTACACCCTGGTTCCCAGCCTGGTGGTTGTCAACTGTGGAAAACGCTCAATGAGACTTGCCAACATCACCCACCAGCAACTCAGAAGCGGCTAGTCTTTGACTAAAACTCGTAGTGTTCCTCTATGGACACTGTCTAGAAATATGTCCATGTTGACCGCAAGAGAAACAAATTGTGCCTCGACCATACCCCCAAGCACTTGAAGGAGCACTAGGCTGCGAAATACTACCTCCACCAACTGTAGACTAAAAACTCTGAGTAGGTTGATCTGAACAATCACATCTATTACTCTTCCAACTTTTATCTTTCCTCTTTTGTGACCTACTACCATGTTGAACCTACAAGATCTCAAGTCTCGACTGGGAGTGTTGTTGTTGCTCACCCTTAGTGGGTGCTTGATGGCCTTTAGAGGACCCTACAGCCGGGGCCGGACCACCAAGAGAACCAACACCCGATGTCGGTGCACTGTCGATCTGAACTCCTATGTGACCTCCCAATTCCATTGCCAAATTTTCTTCTACTAGACAAGCCTTCTCAACAGCTACCTCCATTGTCTTCAGCTTGAAGACTCTAACTCCACCACTGATTTGGGCATTTAAGCCCCTGACAAAGTGTTGCACAAGCATTGCCTCATCATTACCAATCCCTGCATACTGCTTGAGCTCGTAAAAATGACACTCATATTGCTCAACGTACATTGCCATCTACCTTAACTCATGAAATTCATCTGCTTTGCGATGTATCCATTGATCAGAAAGGAAATTTTCCCTAAATTTCTCCATAAACAATTCCCAAGTCACCATGCTGATATCAATATGTAATTTTTGTTCTTCTACAACTGACCACCATCCAGACCCGGCTGTTTCGGATTCTAACCACCACTTGTCGAATTGTTTTGGTAACTCCGTCGTTCCTCACGCTCTAAACCATGGGAACTTGAAGGTGATGGAATTTGGCTGTCGACCCCATAGCCACCACTTCGGCCTCTTCCTCAACCACGACCTCTACCCTGAGGCATGATCCTACACATCAATTGCGGGGTATATGTGAGATCAAGAGTTAAACGCAAAGGTTTCCTAATAGACTCAAACTACCCAAAGAACCCAACGTTAGCAACCTTGGCTCTGATAGTTTATTATTTTATATACTGCTTGACAAGGTGGTGTTGAACTCAACCATACCTCGAGTTGCTTCTTCAGATACTGTTTCAAAGGTAGAACCCCTCTCTAATCATACTAGTGCTTAATGTTGTTCCAACGTTTATCCACAAAAGGAGTAAGATAGCTCTCTAAAGCAATGAAAGTCGTTAGAAAGCTTTTGTAAGCTTTCACATCCTATTAAGTCTAAATAGCATTTTGATAGTGATAAAAACTATTATCCTCATGGATTACATAAACAAGCTTCATAAGGAACTACACTCTCATTTAATGGTAACTAGTTATCATGTGGAGTTTCTTGAATCCTTGTGTTCTTTTTGTTACATTTGTAGGAAAAATCTATTATCATTAAAATGCTCCAAGTACATGTTCAAAACTTGTTTCTTTTTGGTAATATTTGATAAAATTCTGACAGTGTAACGAAGGAGAAATATTACAACGATTTTCGTTCGAACCAATCAAAGTATGTTTGCTTTAGATGATTGTTCCTTGTTAAATAACTTTAATCTTGTATATCATTTTATTGAAAATTTTCCCAGTATCATTTTTACCTATATTTGTTAAAATTCTAATTTCAAGATTGAAGTTGATTCATGATCTCGTAGAGAGGACCACATTCAAAACAAAATCAATGTTGTATGCAAGACATTCAATTTGCATCTTGGCAAGTCATTATACTGATATCAGAGAGTTGAATATCTAAATATTTATTATAAATTGAAGATATAACATATCTTGGTTGTTTTCAAGTTTTTGACCCACATGCAACCCATTTACATGTTTTCTCCTTTGAAACTTATACATATTTCCTATGAGAAACAATGCCTTTTGAGGAGAGGAAAACACCAAAAATAGAAGACAAAAATTGTCCTCACCACACGTGAAACATGTATCTCCATTTGAAATGCCTCCTGTGAATTTCAAAAAGGTGCATCATTGGCCTGTCAACAATATTTATTGCTAGTAGAGATAACATTTATTTAACAATGGCAAGTTTCCTTTTCTATTGTGAAAATATCAATTAGAGATTCATTTTCAGCCATTATATGTAAACAACTTACCGCATATCTTTATATGCATATGGATTATTTGGAATAGAGAGTATTAGAGTGTTACATTGAATACACACATGTTTCAAGAAAAAATGGAGTATGTGGTCCCTAGAAAGTCATCTTGCAGCATGTCAATCAGAGCAACAAAAATTGAACCACCCTACAATTAAGAGGTTCTCCCATTTAAGTGCAATTCCAAAACATCTCGAACATCCCTTTCTCTCCAAAAGGAAAGCTGTTTTGATTCAATTATTTGCTAGAAATATTTGTCTAACTTCCTAATTAATGTAGCTCTCCATAAACAAAAGTGACTTTCTCACTAAAAACTATTTGCTTCCTATGTAAGAAACTGAAATTCAAAAACACTCAAAACTCCCACTCTATCTTTTTTGGGGGATCTATAATCCAAGAGATGAAATGTGAGGTGGAGGGAACTCTTGCATAAATTGTAAAACACCATAAATTGTGATTTTTCTCAATTTTATGTAACTAAAATGTTTTGACCAAACAAACAAACTTTGTTGTATCTATTGTATGGCAATTCACAAAACAAAAAAAATAGAATATGTGAGGGACCAACAAATTAGTGATAGAGCACCCTATCATGCAGATGGGAGGTCCTACAGTTGAATCTCATCTATTATATGATTTTCAATAGTATCCAAATTTAGATGAAAACTAAAAACCTCATGCCTTTATAGTTACATAGTTCATCAGAATCCACATGCACAATTTCAATACAATTTTACTTTGTCATGCTTGAGATGTAAAGGAAGCCAAGAAAATTCCCTTTGAAAGATACCAAAGATGGGGCAATTCGTCAGATACATAAAAGGTGCATACAATGTCTGAAATATTTTCTATAATTCAACAGCACTGGAGCATCCATTACCCTAATATCTAGTTAAATTATTTTTCTCTTTTTCCATTCTTTCCTTTTCACTGTTGTGGGTCACAAAAGTAGCTATGGAAGCCTGTTCAGTACAGTTACAAAGGATCTGTAACTCATGTAAATTAAGATTTTCTACAAGAAAAGAGAAATTCATCGGAGGACAACAAGTCATATCCCAATACCACAAAGGGGCTAGTAGCTTTGGTGATAGAGCACTTTAAGTTACTGAGCACTTCAAGCTACTAAGGTGAAATTATTGGGATTTTATTGTTCATAAGGTAAGGATAACTCCTCAAGTAATTAGAGTCAGAGTCGTGACATTTGTAGCTTGTGAGAGTATGATTTTAGCCTAATTTTTATAGTTATATTTATGTTTTGTAATGCCCCGCCTCGCAACCCTAGGGGAAGTTGCAAACTACTAAACAAATGCACAATTTTTTTATTTTTATTTTTTGTTTAATTACAAATACATGTAAGATTACAACACAAGCCAACAATCCCCTAAGGTTACGAGACAAAGATTATTTAAATGACAAATTAAAACAACATGCATGAAATGAAACATAACAACATTCACTTAAATAATTAAAGCACATACATTCCATACATGAGATTTTCATTTAAGACCATGAGATCCTTCATGGTTACCAATAACAGAAGTTTTACAATTACAATTACATCACTCATTCCCAGAATGAGGTAAATCAATAACATGATAGCTTAATTACAAATTTCAACCTCGATAACAATGAGGAGTAAAAATAATACAAGAATGACTAACATAAAAGAACCAAGGTAGCAACTGGATTCCACGAGCTCTCCAATATGAAAGCCTCGTCCACACGAGCAAGAGCCAAAACAACGGAGTAAGGTGCATGTTCCACCCAACCAAGTGATACCCGAAGGCTCACCCCCCGTGCTAGGAGATAGTAACAAGGATTTCAGGTCAAGACCAACAACCTCTAAACATAGGCAACATGACTCAACTAAAAAAGATACGAACTTGACATCACATGACACAAAGGTTACAATGCTTCCAAATTTTAAGTAAATGATCACATCATGAATACAAACATATTGTTGACTTAGGAGAAGTGTCATCACAATGTCACATGGGATATCTTGGAAAGTCTTCCTAGGTCCCAGCCCCCATCTCGGGATATCCTGGTAACCTCTAACAACTCCCGGCCCCACATGCAAACCAATGCAGAATCAGTTATCTTTTGAAGGGACAAGATAACGATCTTGCCATGCCAAGCCTTCTCGAATCATCCCAAGTCTATACAAGCACTTGCATCCATGAGCGAGGCAAAATTAATCTTTTTTAAATGTTGGTACCACCTACACTAATCAATTGGTTTAAGCTTTCACTGAATTAACTAACTTACATTGAGATCTTCTGGCACCACTTTGTGTGACGACCCTTAATGTAAGCCACTTCTCTAAGACAACACGTGGAACTATACCACAACCAAAGGGTACTCAAGTGCAACCTAGGTATAATGAATCCCTAATCACGACATGAAGTCAACACAGCCCGTTCATGATAACCGGGTACAACACTGGACACAATTACGCACTATCCAAGGCAAACAAGGTCGACCAACATGACAGCAACCCCAAAACATAGTAGACAGCTCTATCTGGAAGACTTACAAAATATGACTCAAATTCCAACAAGAATGGACACCCAACGATGAAAAGAGGCTTGCAAACAATATAAGGTAATCTACATTAGGATTTCATAAATCCAATCATTCATCGCATTAGTACACTTAATCAAATTAAATAAACTATGTTCTTATACAATCACATAAGAGTTTAACTATTCGTAAGTTTAATTTCCGCTTATACAAATGGGATGATCATTTCAGAGTTCCTATTTTAAATGTTAAGACATCATTTAAACATATGCTTCTAAACATTATTTTTTTATATTCTAATATTTCCTGATTATCCATAAACATCAAAAATGAAATTTCTAAATAGCGACATTTGATTATCAATCAACTTTATCCAATTATCATTAAGTTATCTAAAGTTCACTTGGCACCATTAAGGTATCAAATTTAATATTTTTTTTATTCTGTTTGCTCAATCCTAGATAAGGATTAAAATAACCTCTTTTTATTTTTTAAATAACATTATTCATTAAAATAACGATTCCATTCCAATTATATCAATGCTATAATTTATTTAAAACAATCTCCATTTAAAATAATTTAAACATCTTTTAAATGCCTAAATTAACAAAATATATCACTATGATCCATTTGATTAAACTTTAATACCATATTATTCCATATTAATATTATATATATAATATTATTTATTAAATATTAAATATATAATATTAATATTATACATACAATATAAAATATGATATAAATTATAACCATAAAACTTTTTTAAAAAAATAAATTTCTTTTTTTTTTTTTTTTAAAGGGCTGAAGCCCTAAGGGCACGCAGCCCTGGCCGTCCCCTGGCGGCGATGGCTGTGTGCAAAGCACACAGCGCCCGCCTCCCTGCAGGCGGCGGCCGCAGCGGCGGTGGTGGTGGGGGTTGGTTTCCCCACCCCACAAACAATAAACTTTTATTTATTTATTTTTGAAAACAAAAACTTTCATTTCCCCTATTCTGGTAAAAACCAGAATGAAAATTTTAACATGGAAAGAAAACAAAACATTTTCTTTTGAATAGGGAAATTTTCAATAAACATTTCTAGCTCAAATTGAGAAAAAGAGCAATACATTTTGCAAAACTCAAACAAATTTGCCCAAATAACAAAAGGGTTTAAAGATTCAATTTAAAAAGGAGATTTTCATTGGATTCACCATGTGTTGTTCAAACAATTTCTGTTGAAAAGCTTGATAATACCAAGTTTAATCTCTAAATTTTCACACTATCTTGAGAGTTTTTGATTCAAGATTTGAATGCAATTTCTTGATGGGTTTTTCCTTTCATTCACAATTTTAAATCTTCTAACAATTTAAACAGCTTCTAAATCATTTTCAAAATAAAGAAATTGCACAAAATTTAAACAATAACCTTGTGTTTTCTCCAAGCTTGAAGTCTTTCAATGGAGGTTTTTCCTTTGCTTTGCAATTCAGCTTTACCAATTTTCAATCTTCCCTTCACTAATTTTTCAAAAATCCCATCCAAGCTTGCTCTCCAATTTTCCAATTCTCCACCCAAAAATTAAAATTCAAAAATAAAATGAATTACCTTATGCAATTTTTCCCCCAAATTTGTCAAACCCTTAAAATGGACTCACCCACCAAATTTATTGCTAAAACAAGATATTTTATTTTTGCAATTTCATAAAACAATTTCCATTTCCAAGTGTAATTTGCACAATATTAATTTAAAACAAAGATCTATTTTTGCAACCCAAATGATAATTAAATTTTCTTTCTTCAACAAAATTGAATTTACCAATTTACATTTAAAATCATTTTTTTTAATTTTATTTCAAAAAGGAATGCAAGGCAATTTCTATTTTGATTTGATCTCAAAATTTAATAATGCTAACACAAATATTTTAATTTAATTTATCAATAAATAAATCTAATCCATATTAGATTATTTTATTGATTGAATTAAATTAACTAATTAATTAATAGTCACTCATTTATTTATTTTGACAATGCAATTAAATAAAACAAGCACCCTTTATCTTGCAAATTTAAATACACAGCAAGGAGAGAAGAGGCAACAAAGAAAATAACTTATCCCAACTAACAACCCGACGACACACTATGGCTAAGGTGATGTCACGACACAGAAAACCTAGCTACTATCTCCCAATTGTTTTCCGTTGGACAAGGGACATGCTCAGACCTGTAGAACCAGGTGGAGTTGATGTCCTGTACCTGCATCCTACACACAATACGAGTGTCGAACATGCATATAATATATTAAAACACACCGTGAAGAGGAAATCGTGGAATCACAGGGCACTCGCACGCGAGTGATGTGATCCCGTCCCCTTCACCAATACAACATCGCTAACTGACACATCTAATCATCACTGATATAATCAAAGCATGAACATCAATAATTCACACACATGCTAATTTAATCCATAACATGAAATAATAATAACATTTGATTAAAGTGCCATCACATCAAATATAATGTTTACATCGCTTAACAATTAGCGGTCAATAGTAATCAAGTTTATAACCAACGTGCTAACAAAACATACACATACACAACGAACATTGTTCGATCAAAAGAACAAAATGGAGGGGTGTTACATGTTTCATCATGTAATTATGACCAGTTGCTCATTCAAATATCAATGTTAGATATAACAACAAGAAGATAAATTTTGTATGTTAAACTTTGTGAAACCTATTTTAATTGTTGTTTAAGTGGACAAATTCTAGTGGAGAATTTGAATGAAAACTTTCTTTTTATGTACCTATTATTTATTTGTTTTATAAACATTGTTGCTAAAACTTAGTAAACACAACAAATTAAAACAAAACTACTCTAGAACTTTTTGGCAGAAACTTCATTGCTCGACAGCTCTTGTTGTAATTGTTCTTCAATCATTTTGTTATATAATTCATCTTTATACTTCTCTTAAAGTTATTTATTCACTGTTTGAGACATTTAACCTTTAACCTTTTTTGATCCACTTATTTGTGTTATATCATATTATTATATTATTCATTCTTATATTATGTCTTCATCATTTTTTGCCTATTTTCACTTTTACTTCATTTTTCAATCTCCTCCCTCCCTACACTCTCTGATAACTCTTCTTAAGGTCATTTCTACAATCATATTCTTTATGATCCTCTTCCTATGATGAGTCATTGAGTTAGGGATAGGGTAAGGTCATTAGAGTTATTTATTCATTGTTTGATACATTTAACTTTAACATTTTTTGATCCATTTATTCGTGTTATATCATATTACTATATTATTCATTCTTCTATTATGTCTTCATCATTTTTTTGCCTATTTTCACTTTTACTTCATTTTTCAATCTCCCGCCTCCCTACCCTCTCTCACCACTTAACTCTTCTAAAGGTCATTTCTACAATCATATTCTTCATTATCCTCTTCCTACGATGAATCATTTAGTGTGGTTTGAAATGTCAATTCAAAATAGCATACATAGTTTAATCTAGAAGTGTGTACTCTATCATTCATGGACTTTGAAAAAATCATACCATCTATAATCATTGATTCATTAATATTTAACAATTATTGATTTGAATGAAGAGATATAGTTGCACTTGTGTCTACTACGAATCAAATATGATAATTTAGTATAATATATTTTATTTTTTAATATTTATATATATTAAATTAAAAATAAATAACTTGTAATAAATAATCATTTTAATATATAACAATTTTATATTAATAATAAGAGAAGAAACATTGCCAACATGTAATATCTAACTTTTAATGATTTTTAGTATATATTATATTTATTTTATTTATAAAATTTATTTAATATATAATAATTCGTAATATAACTTTATTAAATATGTTATTTATTTAAAAGTTAGTGATAAAAATTAAGTTTATAGTTATGGATAGTGTTACAATCATAGTTAGGGTTAGAGATAGGTCTAGGATTAAGATAATGGTTTAAAATTTAGAGTTAGGGATAGGGTTAGGGTTAGGGTTAGGGTTAGGTCATTAAAATAACTAATTAACAATACTAAAACACTATAATTAACAAAAACTTATATTTATTTTTATTCACATTAATAAAACTTACATTTAATTTTTATCAAATTGAAAAAACAATAATTACAATACTATTAAGACAAGTACTAGCCACTACGTGACACTTGTTTATATATGTTATGATCAAAAGAAATCTAAAAAATCTTAGTTTAAAAATTTTAAAAGAAAAAAATATAAGTGTATTCTTTAATTATATATTAAATTTTTTAATATTTTAGAAAATCTAATGTTAAAATCATTATAATAAATTTTCCAAAACTTTATTCAATTTTCCTTGTAAAATTCTATATATATATTTGTATCAATATATAAATTTCATATAATAATTTTATATATATTTAAATAATTTTCTTAAAATTTATTTATTTATTTAAATTATCAATATGAAATTGTGAATCTTTGTTGTTGATTCTTGAATTCCTCTAGAAAATAAAAATATTAATTAAATATTATTTTATTCCTTTTTTTCAATATTTAATTTGTAAAATATTTTTAAGATAATTTAAAAATATTCTTTAGAATAATAATTGAAATAAAATATAAATTTTAAAGAAAAAATAATAATTTAAAATTGATTGAAGATAATTTCAATACTATGAAGATAATTATATGATTTTATTTTTCTATTATTTTTCTCAAAGAACAAAAACTAAAAGAAAATAATTAATTTTAATTATGATTTTATTTTTCTATTATTTTTCTCAAAGAACAAAAACTAAAAGAAAATAATTAATTTTATTCCGTTTAAAATCTAGAAGAATATTTATCTTTATTTTAATTTAGTTTATTTTGAATTATAATATTATAATATTTTATATTTACTTTTAATAAATTATCTATTTAACTCTAATTTATCATTTTTTAATTATTAATCATTTCAAAACTAATTATCATTTTATTGTTGAATATGTAGATTCCATTCCTAGCATCTCTTGGATATTAGATGATGCTCTACCTATTCCTCTATTAGTGAAAGTGGCCTATAAAGAGGAAATGGGGAAAAGAGTTATTGTTTTTTCTGATAAGGAGGATGTGTTAATTTGGACTAGATCTAAGTCAGGGAATTATTTTGTGAAGGAAGGGTATAAATCTTTATTGTCTTCTTTTCAGAAATTGGATCTTCCCACCATGCTTTTTTGGAGCAAGGCCTGTCTCCCAAAGGTAGGAGCATTTGCCTAGGTTGTTGTCCATGATAAAGTCTTAACTGGGGTAAGGCTAGATAGATTGGGCCAAATGGTTTCTTTCCCATGCGTCTTTTGTGGTTATTTCTTAGAGTCTTTGGGCCATTTATTCGTACATTGTCCTTTTTCTTTGCAGTGTTGGTATTGGTTGTTTCGTAAATTGGATTGGTCCTTGTTGGTGTGTCCTTCTTTGTCTATGTAGTTTAAATCTTAGCCTTTCCTTTACCGTACCTCCTCCTTTTCTTTCCTATGGACTGTTTCTCCTTCATTACTTATATGGAACATTTGGATTGAGAGAAACAATAGAATTTTCAAAAGCAAACCCTCCTCTCTGGAAGATGTGCTTTTCTCCATGGAAACTTCAATTTTTGAAGTTGCAAAAGCTCATATCTTTAAACAAATCAACAATTTGAAGACCTTTAAAAATTGGGATAGTTTTATTATCAAGACTTGGCCACTATTGAAGTCCCTTCCTTCTCATGGTTCAATCACAAATAAGATTGATAAAGTTTTGTTGCAAAAGGAAGCCAAATGGCTGCCCCCTTTGAAGAATAGATATAAATTGAATTATGATGGTGCCTCAAGAGGCAATCTAAGGAAATCTAGAGTAGTAATTGTTATAACAGATGCAAGCTCAAACATTTTGAAAGCTGCTTGCAAGATCTTACCTGATGGTACTAACAACCGGGCAGAGCTTGATGCCCTGAGCCTGGGTTTGGATTTGGCCAGGTCATTGGATATTAAAGATTTAGTTATCGAAGGTGATTCAATGGTAATTTTCCATGCTATTTCCAATAAAAATACTCATGTTTGGCAGTTGCAATATCTGTTGGAAAAATTCTTTTGCAATTAAAATGGTTTAATAGTTATTCAATTTCTCACTACTGTAGGGAAGCCAATTGCATTACAGATTTTTTAGTGAATAAAGCTATAGATGATCAAATTGTTTTTAAAGAGTTCATGAAGGAATAAATTCCTCCCTTAGGCAACTATATCATCTTTTGGCTTCTTGGTGTAAAGTCTAATGATTACAAAGTTGGTGGGAATCCTTGTTGGACATTCCTCTCAGATTGGGGTTGTATTTGCATTTCTTTATCTCCCACTTTGAATTGTTTATGATAGTGGTATGGTTGTCAATGATTGGGTTTCCTCAGAGAATTTTGATTATGTTTCATGATGTTGTAGTCAGTTGTGCAAATTATTTCCCAATCATATTTTTTTGGCGGTGAAGCTTATTATCTATTTTTGCATTGTTGCTTTTAAGGCAATGAGTATTTGGTTTACTATTTTTCTGACTGTATCATCTTTTCCACACTTGGGCCAACAACATGATTTTTTATTTTCTACTTCCCTATATATGTACAATGGCTCTTGCTTGTTTTGTATATTTCTTACATGTTTTGCAAGCTTTTGTGGTGCTTATGGACTTTGTTGTGGACTGGTATAGTGTTGCCCTGCTGGTAATCTATAAGGCTTTCTGTGATTCTCATTTATATGACCATGAAAGATTGGTAAGGTATTTTATTTGGATGATGCAAATGGTTTTATTTCTCAAATTGAGTTGCTATCTAATGGTTGTTTTGGAGATTTTCTGATGGATTTCTAGTCAGGATTTTTTTTTGTTATCTATGAGGAGACCATCCTGGAGTGTCTTCGTCTCTCAGAATTTTTTCACCAGTAGTTCTTGCTACTGGTGTGGTGGACTTCATGGGTTTTTTGGATCTTCTATTGGTGTTGGTTGTGGTTGCAATGTTTCAGGCCTTCTTTTTTTGCTTAATTTTTTCAGGCACTCTTCTAAAATTGATTTGCATGAAGGGTTTTTGTGCCCTCTTCCTAATTCGCTCTGTATGTTGGGTTATGTATTTTTGGGTGGATGTTTTTGTAGTGTAAAGTTTTGATTTGAGCTATAACGGAGGTTTTCTTCCTGGTTCTTTCCTACCAGTATGCTCTTTTGAACCAGGTTTTGTAACATTTTGTTTAATTTAATAAAATTGTTTAGTGGCCTTGCCACTTTTGATTAAAAAAAATAATAATAATAAAATAATTTATAATTAATTGTTATAAAAAAATTCAAAGTATTATAATGAAGGGGTCATGGCATATTCCTTGCTTAAGTTATGCATTGTCTTGATGCATCAAAAAATTATTTACTAAATAACTTATACAACATCATAGTTCAAAATAAATGAGGGTATAATTATTGCAATTCAATTCAATCTTCCCATGTGGCATTCTTTGTATCATACTAATCCCACCAAACATTACATTGAACTATCATCCACTTATGTAGCTAGTATTGCCACCTCTCTAAAAATTTGCAAGGTTGAACTATTATTATTATTGGCTCATAGACCCATAAGGCATACCAATTCAAGATATGTTAACTATTTGTTATATACTTCTTAAGGAGTAACGCACGAAATACATCATGGATTTGACTTAGACTTGAAGGTAAGGTTAGTCGATAAGCCACTTGATTGATCATTTCTAAGATTTCAAAGGTTTCAACATAATGGGGTGCTAATGTGGCCTTATTCCCAAATATAATAGAAATTTTATGGGGTCTTACCCTTAGAAATTCCTTCTCACCAATTGAAAAATTCTTTTAGTTCTATTTTTATCTACATAACTCTTTTTCCTATTAGATGCTTCTTTTAACCTTTTCCTTATAATTGTGATATGAACTTCCATATCCTTTAATATTTTAGGACCAATTACAACTCTATCCTCTAGATTATCCCAACTCAAAGGTGTTTAACACCTTCTTCCATATAATTCTTCAAATGAGGCTATTCCCAAGGTAAACTAGAAAGAGTTATCATAAAAAAAAACTACTAGTGGAAGACACTCTTCCCACTTTGACTATTGATCCATACAATACATGTGTAAAATATCTTTAACTATTTGATTGGTCCTTTATTCTTGCCCATCTATTTTAATATGATATGTTATAGTAAAGTTTAATTATGTTCCTAGGTCTGAGTGTAGAGTGGTCCAAGATCTTGAAGTGAACCTAACATCCCTATCTAATATAATATTTTTTGGAACCCCATGTAGCCTATATATTTCCTTTACAAAATGTTTTGCTAAAGTTGGAGCATCAATTGTAATATTTCTTGGTATAAAATGAGTTACCTTGGTAATTTTTACACCACCACCAATTTTGTATTATGTATATAAAGTGTTTGTTAGAGTAATCATGCATTAACTAATAATTAATTAATCTTTAATTAATTATTAGTCTAGTTTATTCTCATGCACTTAAGTTAAACTTAGGAGTGATTTTCTATGTTAACTAGAGAGCTATTATTAAATAATTTTGTCTCATTACATGAGATGTTGACACTTGTCATGATTTAATCCCTTCATCATTCAAGGTTACTCCTATATAGCACTCAACCCTCATTATATTATCTTTCTTGAATTATGTATCTTAATTTTGTTAAAGAATATTGCATATTATTGTTTGTAGCTCCCTTGCATGGAAGGTATCTTTGTTTGTTGTTTGATCATGTGGCTCACGTTTTTCATAACTCTAACATATCCCCCTTCTGTAATTACTTTCTACTGCACTCTCTCTCAATTCGTAAATATTATTTACTCACTTTCATTTTCCCTCTTGAAAATTTATGAACTAATGTTATATATGTGTGTCTTTTTATTATTAATATTTACTGTAGGATTATAAAAATTTTGATGAGGACCACACCGCCCAAAACCCACAAAAATCACAACAATAGATACCAACCCAGAAGATGCGAGACAAAAAAATGACTCACTTTCAATTATTTTCAGAAAATAAAATTACAAATTCAAAGCTTACATGCTACAGTCTCATGGGCTTGATTCATTACAACAAAATCAACTCCAAAAAGAAAATCTACTATTCAAAGCCATAATCTGCACTATCAGGGCCACCTCCTACAACCCCCACTTAACCCTTTTTATTTTCCCCAATAACCACTCTAGAATGTTCTAGAAATTTCAAATTTCCCCTTTCTGTTTTGGCGCAAAAAGTCTTGTCGTTCGATTTTTGGCCTAGGAAGAAATTTTTATGAAATTCACTTTTTAGAAGACCAACTTCGTGGGGCCATACCTTTTGATTTGGGTGTCTGATTTGATATTATTGCATATCGTTGGAAAGCTCTCATCGGTTTGGCCACTTTTTAAGCTATTTCAGGGCCTCTAAAGTTTTATATCTGAATTTGAAGCTGCATTGGAGAAATTTTCCGGGAGGGAAACTTTAATTTCTCCCAAACCATGCAGGGTATTGAGGTGATTCTTTCGCGACCAGAAATGTTTTTCAGCTCTACTCCTTGGGGTAAATTTTCATGTCCATACAAGCCCATATAGGCCAACTTACTAAAAATAGTAAGTTCCCATTTTTCACTATTTTTGATGCCTAACAGTCTTATACCCCTTAAGTGTCATCATGGGACTCAAAACAATTGAAGAAAATAAAGAAAACAATTTTTTTGGGTGATGCAATATTTCCCTACACCATTGGATGCTCCTGCATCAAATTTTTATTAAATTAGTTCATGTGTGGGCTATATAATTATTTAATTTAACATTTTTTTGTTAACACACATTTC
Organism: Sequoia sempervirens; assembly: GCA_007258455.2. Lineage (NCBI taxonomy): Eukaryota > Viridiplantae > Streptophyta > Pinopsida > Cupressales > Cupressaceae > Sequoia > Sequoia sempervirens. The sequence goes on from VDFB02000015.1 coordinate 26,217,910, forward strand.
ACTCCACCTCGTGTTGCCACTATATGTTACACTTCTCAATGTAATTAAATTTAATAAAATTTTAACTATTGTATTAAAATAAAATTATAAAATTTAAATTTTCTTAGATCTATGTTTGATTTAAAAAATTCTAAATAGATTTAATAATATATATTAAATTTTATTTTTCTATTTAAATCTTAACAAATTTATACATTTAATTTCAATCTAAAATTAATTATTTGTTTATTAGATTTTGTTTTTAAACAAACAAATTGTCTAATATTATCACACTATAAGATAGGGCCACTCACCCGGATTCACTAATTTCTTCTTGCTTGATTTTTCTTTTATTTTCTTGTATACATACTTCAGTCCTCTATTCTAATTATTACTTTGTGTAGCATCGTGAATTGTCACCCTTGAGAATTTCACACTATTTTTCCCCCCTAAATTATTGAGCCTAATTGGGTCCCTAATTTTTTTAAATTTTGCATTCTATAGCCCATTTGTACCACTTTTCAAGAAATTGCAAGCATTGAACAAATGCAATCAATTAATAATAATGTTTTGTCCCTGATACATTATGTCCTAGAAAATAGGGTTGGGACCCATATGCCCATGGGTCCCCCTATTATGCTGGGGGGGAATTTTTAATATGTTGGAGTGGCCATTTTAACATTCAAATTTCAAATTTCAAATGTCAGCTATCGGGATCTATTTTTTGGGAAATTAGAGAAATGCCTATAAAAACATAGTCTTTTCACCATTTGAAACTAGAAAAAAAGAGGGAAGCAAGACAAAGATTTTATGAGAAAGCATATTGTCAAGAGAAAGTCAAGAGCAACATTTTAGTGATTTATTGCAGCAATTCAAGATCCAACCATCATGCCAAAGTGTATGTGAGTTCATGTTGTTTTATTATCATTGTTTTGTGAAGGATAACCACTTTTTTAGGTCTCCAAAGAATTCAAGAAAATCAAGAAAGAAAGATCAATACCTTGAGGTGATGTGTGTTACTTCAGTCCATCAAGGAAGTCATTTAAGGGTGGTGAGTTGCAGCAATTTGTGATTTCATCATTCCTTAAGATTTTCATTATCATTTTATCATTGGTATTGCCATTGTGGAAGTGGAAACACTTACATGGCATGTGACTGAGGCAAGAACCTAAATGACACAATACATCTTCTCTTTATGAAAGTGAAAATATTAGGTTTGAAGAAGATTGAAGAAAAATTGTTAATTATTGCATTTGATACCCTTTATCTTTTCAACTCATGTAAACTTACCTATAGAATTATCCAACAACATTCTGATAAATTTGCAAGCATAAACGAGAGTCTCATCGATCTATCACTAAAGGACCTCAAAATTTGAGCAGGATGCCCTAACAAGGATTCATACGCCCTTGGGCTTATAAGTCCTCCTATGCACTCTAAAACTATTTTTGGGTAGGTACATAGTCCTCTGTACTTCCCAGATCTTCCTGAAAACTATTGTTTCAATTTGTGCATTGTTGAGATCTTGTATTTTTCATATTAGGGCATATAGTCTAATTAGGTTAATCATAAAAAATCATTTCCAATCCATTTTCAAGGATTGAAGGATGTAGATCTAGGTTTGATTGAATCTCCTTCATGGTTGAAATTCAACTTATTCTCCTTATTGATTTGCATTCTAATGTACCTTTGAAAAAGGACCAAAAAAGCAACCCTAGGTTTAGACATTAAACTTAGGGTTCCCTTTTTCATATGTTACATTTTGGTGAACTTGACATCTTGACATCATAAACCTTCTAAAATTAGAAGCCTATCAAACCCTAGATCTAAGTTTTGCATTGCATTCTTTTGCATTTCTCATTTAGGGTTTCATTTTTGCACCATGAAAAAGTCACAAAAATTCAAAAAATTGCATAGCATATTGCATCATAGGTGGAAATAGGGTTATTTTTAGTCATTTAGATTAGATTTACATTCAAAATTGTATTCATAATTATCATTTCTTATTCAAACATTTGCATTTGGGTAGCATTATCTTCAATTGGGAAAATTCTAGAAAAATAGTCATTGCCAAACCAATTTGCAGATAGAAATAACATACTTAAATAACAGCCCAAACATTTATTTTTTCACTTTTATGAACCTCTATAATTGACTCAAATACCCTTGGGTGCCTCTATCTTGCTATAGGTGGCTTAGAGAAACTTTTCATAGATTTTTGACTATGTACTTGCATTCTATTTCTGCTTGCAAATGTATGTTTTAAAATTATGAAAAGGTGTTATTTCATGTTAAATAAAGTTGTCATTTTGTTTAGCTTGTTACAAATATTGAAAGAGTTTTTCAATTTAATACTTCAAATTATACGATCTATAGGACAATTGTTTACATTATTTAAAGTATTGCATAGTTTGGATATATTAGTTTCATTTTTGCAAAAATTAAAAACCTTAGGTTGTTACAACACATTTCACTATTTGGAAACTCATAAAATAACAACAAAACCAATTCTAAATCTGATTTTGCAAGCTACCACATAGTTAGTTCCTGTCACTAGTGCCTCTGAAACTAAAATCGAAAAATAATCCCTAATAGGACTCAAACACCCTAGGGCATCCCAATCCTTCAAAATCCTACCTGAGATGTCAAGAATAGATTAATACATGTTGTCAGTTTGCATACCTGGAACCTAGTTTCTAGATTTGTGCTTGCATTAGGTCTATTAGTTTGTTTTCAATTTTAGTTTTCCTTAACATTTGTAAACCTAGATTGCAATTGAAATTTAATGATTAATCTTGGGAAAAGCATAGAAATCTAATCATGTTAGATCTCTTTCCACAAGCGCATTGCATATTTACCAAGCCCTTTAGTTGTGATGAATTTCACATGTTAGATGATGCCCTTGGGGACTTCATCTCACCTAGATCATCCACTAAAGCTTCTAACATTCCAAAAAATGCAATCATTGATACTCATGATAATTCTCATAATGTCCCTCCTAATTGTGAGAGTATCTTAACCCAAGAAAATGGCATCATTGATACATTTCTTAACATCACTTTGCCTAATCTTCATTCACATCCTGGAAAATCTTCCCTACTCGTGAAAACACTTTGGTGCAAGAGGGTGTAATTGTGGACCATCACGATGATAATAGTTATTCTTCTCTCGATGCCTTACCCAATTGTGAAGAATGTACCATGGTGTTAGAGGATCCAATCGTTGACAATTATGAGAATATTGTTTGTTTCTCTCCCAATACTTCTCCTACTTGGGAAGATATTGTGGCGCAAGAGGAAGAAATAATTGATACATTTCTTTCAAAAGATAGTAATATGGATGGCATGGATGAAGATGCTAAGTTGACATTAGACCCCCCTTCATAGAAAATCATCAACAAGTAAATAACTTAGTTGAGATAATGAATACACAAGTAACAATTGGTTCACCTCCCATTATAGGACCTCGTAAACCCCCTATCAGTATCTTGAACTTTGCAAGACAAATCACTGGTGAGCATGTGTTGCAACAACCAAGTTATCATACAATTTATCACACATTTAACATTCCTCAGTGTAGTGGTAAAGAGAATGATCTTGTTGAGCAACTTCATTGTAATCCAACAAATATCTCCCTTTGGGATTTGATTCAAACATCACCTACATACAATAGGACACTCCAAGAGGTTTTACAGAAGATTGATGTCCCGTCTTCTACTAGAATGAATGATGTAACCACCTTATTTGATTCTATGCAAGTGACAAAGTGACGAATATTGCATTCCCTCAACATGAATTACCCTCGCTCGAGATCCAAAATAAACATGAAGCCTTAATGATAAAGGTGATCATTAACGAAACTATAGTTAGGCGTACTCTCATAGATAATGGAGTGGGTCTTAATGTTTGTAGCATTTATCTCCTAGATAAAATTGGTGTGTAAAATAATCTTATAGAACCCAATGATGTTAATATTTGTGGCTTTGAAAATGTTAATAATCAATCATTAGGAATGATCACATTACCCATTGAGATTGGACCCATGGTTTTGCCTACCCCTGTCCATATCATGTTAAGACCTCTTTCATACAATCTTCTCCTAGGAAGACCGTGGCTTCATTCCATGAAGGGAGTCTCATCTACTCTCCACCATAAGATGAAGTATGAATATAATAACAAGATATACATGGTTAAAGTAGGTTAACAAATTATCATTCACTAGTGCAACATGATCATAACACCTTCAACTTTCTTAATACTTTGATTCTAACTTCAAAGGTAGAACATATACAAGTTGACGGTAATCCTAATTGTCTTTCACCTACAACAAAACTCTTACATGATGATTGAGGGCTGTTAGAATTTTCAACTTGTTTCAAAGGGGAGTCTCAAATCTCACCCTCAAAGTCCAAAGAGTGAAATACAAATGATTCATCTTCAAATATATGTTTTGGGGATGATTGGGGTTCATTATATTTTACACCCTCATTTATGGGAGAATACCAAATCTTACAATTTAAACCAAAACAATCTTGTGTTTCATTTTCTCAACTTGTTTCTACGTCAAAAACATCACCTCATGGTGGTGATGGGGGCTCTTCAACTCTCGTCCCTCATGAGATTAAGATGTGTAACTTTGAAAAACTAATAAAGGATTAGTGTGATCGTGAAGAATCCAATCCTTCTTTGAAGCATAAAATATCTTCATCTAAGTTGGAAGCATGTTATGGTCTTGGATAAAAAATTATTCCTAAACATAGATGTAATGAAAACATGATACAAAATGATAGGGATCAAGTGAAGTCTATACCATACTTTTCTAAGTAGGGTCTTGGTTTCCAACATTCCTCCCCATCTTCATCTAATGATTTACCATCTACTATGTGTATGTCATCTTGTGATAAGAAAGAGATATTTTATTCATAAGAGAAATAAATGTCCCCTACTATTGATCAAGAGAATATCTTGTCAAGGATTCTCAAATCCCGCCTAATTACTCTTCCTCCAAGAAGACAAAAGTAATTCTTAAAAAAAAACTCATTTTCTACATATCATTGAGTACATGGTCATTCTACCAATGAATGTTAGGCCTTGAGTAATAAAATACAACATATTAAGGATTGTGGTTCTCTTTCATGTGTTGATGCACATAATTCCTCTAACCAATAATGATCTTCATCCTATCATGTTGCTCGTCACAATTTTGCATTTGTAGCTTTATGTGTTTTTCTCATTTCCATTCATGGTGGTACAATCTTAAGTGCAACCATATTTTTATGGAAGAAACATGATAGTCCTTAGTGTGGTTGTCCTTGTCTCTATGCTTGGGGGGGAAGGATAACTAGTTGTGGGAGGTGTGAAATATTTTCAAGGATCCCTTCTTCCCCTCTTTCTCTTTAAAATACCAACATAGCAAGTATGTTGAAATTTTAAAGGGGGGCATATATTACTCCTATCCATTTCATCTTGTGATATTGGATCTATTAGCATACCCCCTTTGGTGGTGTTGTTGTTTGTAACACCCCTTGAGGCATGGTTATCAATTCATCCCCTAAGATGTTAAACTTTGTTTGTCCCCCAAGATGTTAAACTTTGTTTGTCCCTCAAGACGTTAAATTTTTTTTCCCCGAAGATGTTAAAATGTGTTCATCCCCTGAGATGTTAAACTTTGTTCATCACCTATTTAATGTTAAAAAATTTTCATCTCCTAAGACATTAAGCTTTGTTCATCCCCCGAGATGTTAAACTTGAACATCCATTTTGACATAGCCACCTAGCATAACACAACTTGCTTTCCAATTGAGCCATTTGTTTCATAAGTGATTTTACATCCTTGTGAGAGAATAATTTTGTTAGACAACACATTCGATGGATGATGTTTGGTATTTGAGACAATTTAAGACTAAGGTGTCTTTTCCTTACTGATTTGAATCTTTTAGTACTAACCTTGTATTTTTTTGTATGTCTTTTGTGTGTCTTCTTCATGTTTACATCATTTTTCTTTTCATTTCATCATCATCTCTATGTTCCATCATGCCATGTTTTTCATCATGTATGCTTCATGTTTTTTGACATGTATGTTTTCTTATTTCATATCATACATGTGCATTCCTTTGTGCGTATGTTTTTTTTCCATGGGATCTTGGATCTTCAGGGCTCGCGCGCTCCCCCTAGATCCTTAGTCATCCTATCTCTTCAAAATTTAGACAATCAAACTGCTCTTGTTTTATATTTTCTACTTTAGTGTGAGTCTGAGTGTAAGCTCATACTCTCACTAAAGTGGGGGCTAAGAATCATAAATTGTCATGCTTGATAATTTCACACTATGTTTTGTTCCCCCTAAATTATTGAGCCTAATTAGGTCTCTAATTTCATAAAATTAAGAATTCTATATCCAATTTGTATCTATTTTCGATAAATTGCAAGAATTGAACAAATGCAATTAATTAATGTTTTTCCCCCAATACATTGTGTCCTAGAAAATAGGGGCCCTCTATTCTTCTAGGGGCCAATTTTTAAGTATTTTAGAGTGGCCATTTTAACATTCAAAATTTGATTGTAAAGCAGCTCATTTTGACTCCCTCTTTTGTTGTTCTTGTTAATGGTTCCCCCTCTCCTTTCTTTCATAGCTTGTGTGGTATCAGACAGGGGATCCTATTTCTCCTCTTCTCTTCATCCTAATGGTTGGGGTGTTAGGTCAGAATATTTAGAAGGCATTTTCAGTTGGCTCGTTGTGGGGCTTGGTTCCCTCTTCTTGATGCACATCTATCACACATCAATAATTTTTTTATTATACTATCATCATGGGTGAGTCCTCGATTAGAGAAATTAAGGCCATTAAGCTAGTGATTGATGGTCATGAGAAATATTTTGGTTAGTATGTGACCTTCCCTAAGAGTCAACTTTTCTTCCTCAACACTCTGAAGTACCTTCACATTAAATTGGAAAGGATTTTGTCTTGTAATCATGGATTTTTTCCTTCTATATATTTGGGCCTACCTTTGTGTGTGTCCAAGATTCTAGATTCTTTTTGGATTGGTCTTTTGGATAAGTTTAATAAAATTCTAGTCGTTTGGAAGGGTTCTCTTCTCAGCCAGGTAGGTAAGGTGCAATTCATCTCCACTTTCCAAAATCTTCCTCTCTATGCCTTGAGTTTATTCAATATTCCAATGAAGTTTGAAGAGAAGATGAAACAAATCATGAGATGATTTTTGTGGTTGAGGGTGGAAAAAAAACCTAGAATTCCTCTCCTTGCTTAGGATCATGTGTGTAAACCAAAGAAGTGGGGTGGGCTTGGTTTGAGAAATATTAGATCCTTTAACAGGGCCCTTCTCTTGAAAAACATCTGGAGGCTTCTCAATGGTGAGGCTAGTTAGTCTTCTATGGTTAGAAATAAATATCTTTCTGGGCTGGGGGGAGTTTGGGACTTTCTCCAAGCCGACTCCATTCTATTGGCTCCTTATTTTGGAAGAATATTGTGCCCTATAGGGATCTCATTTCAAAGGGTGTTAAGTGGTTTTTGGGTGAGGGAACCAAGATTTTGTTTTGGGAAGATGTGTGTTGTGATGGTGGTCCGGTTGAATCAGCCTTGGGACCCTCCTCTGGTTGACTTTCGTAAGAGAAATTCTAGTAATATGGTGACAAATTATCTTCATAATTGTTCATGGAAGGATTTGTAGAGTTGGGATCCCTCGTTGGCAATTCTTCATAATTTCCTTGCTCGAACTCATGTTCCTCGGTTCCCAAAGCCTGATTGTGTGATTTGGGCCCCTCGTCCAATAGTTGCTTCCCAGTCTCTTCTACCTTTATCTCTTCTCTAGTAAAGCCCGATCCATGCCCTTTCTAGGGGAATCTTTGAAAAAGGCTACTTATTCCTAAGGTGAACATCTTTTTCTAGCTCTTGATGCAAAGAAAGATTCTAACTCTGGACACTTTGTAGAAGGGGATTTTCTATTCCTAATAGATGTGTGCTTTGTGAGTGTGATGTGGAAAGTGCTTTCCATATTTTTCTCAGTTGTAATTTTTCCTCCCTTATTTGGGGCAAGTTCCTTTCTCTTTGGAATCTTGACTAGGTTTTTTCCCAATTCTTTAATGGTTTTGTTGATCAATGGCATTGTCCTTCACTAATCCTTCTCTTTGGTTCATCTGGTCCCTTATGGCCCCCCATACTTCCTAGGGCTTATGGAAAGAAAGAAATAATAGATTTTTTTTGGGATGCTAAACTGAAAGAGGATTGTCTTTCTCAAAATTCGAAGGGCCATTATTGAGAAATTTTCTCCTTCTTGAATCTCCTCGAGGTGGTCCATCCAATTCTCTATTTGGCTATGATATTTTGGTGGCTACTAATTGGAGGATCATCACTCAAATTTCTTGTTTGGTTAAATCAGGACTAGTGCTAGAGAAAATACTACATGGAAGCACCCTCCTTCGGGGTGGGTCAAAGTTAATTTTGATGGGGCGACCAAGGAAAATCCTACCCCTATAGGTTGTGGGGGGGTGTTGAGGAATGAGGAAGATAGGTTCTTAGGCATGGTGGCACTCCCATTGGGAAACTGGACTAATCATCGCATTGAGAAAAAAGTTGCTTTCATCAACATCAAAGCTACATTGGAAAGTGGTGTTTCTAAATTATGGTTGAGGGTGACTCTCTTAATATTGTCAAGTTATTGAATGGAAATCAAAATTCGAGCTGGAAAATCAAGCCACTTATTTATGATTCCATCATGATGTTGAGATCTTTTGATGAGACCCATGTCACACATACTTATAAGGAAGGCAATTCCCTTGCTAATTTTTTTGCTAATGAGGCAATCAGTCTAAATAATTTCAAGGCATGGGAGGAGTACTCTTCCCTTCTCGAGAGGGCTAAGCTTTTATTGTAAGATGATAGCTAGATTTGGGTTTTTGATTTGGGGTGATCAAATAATTATCATTCCCTTTCATATCACACATTTTATGGGTTATGTTTTTCCCATCCTCATGTTGAGTTGTATCCTTGCAAGTGTTTCTTGGATTTAGTCTCTGTTAGTGTTTGGAATTGTTGAAATGGGTGGAGATAGGAGTAGGATTTATCCCATCTCTTGCGGTAAATGGAAGAAAAAGCGTAGAGTATGGCAGATTCTTAGACATGGGCATTTCATTCCCTATTTGGAAAGGCTTCATGGTTATGACCATGAAGCCTCTGTGAAGTTTGTTCATTACTAGCATAATAGGTGCTTGAAGGTGAATGGTATGGAGTTTAACATAAATGAATATTTTATTGCCTTCATTATTGGATTACCAATGAAGGGGTATAAATTCTACAAAGGAAGAGTAATGAAGATGTTATGGACCATATTTTTAAGGGCAATGAGAAAGATGACCTGGTGAAGATTCCCTCATGGGGATATGAATGAATCTCTCTTAAGTGCATTTAGGTCGATGTAGCAAAAGTTATAATGTGATATGTAACTCTTGATGGTCAATTTTCTATTGTCTTAGGGCATTATTTTACTCTACTAAACCACTTCAAACATGATTTGCATGTTTCCTTCCCATTTTTTCTTCTTTCTTCTATGTAGGTTTTAGTCTATTCCCACCTCAAGAATAATAGGTCTCCTGTGATCCGTGAAGGGCTTTCTAATCATGGAGCATGTGAGAGGTAATGTTAGAATAGCCAAGATCTGAAATGCAAACCAGAATATCCTTCCACATAAGAGAAAATTAGAAAAGCAGAAGCTTTGCATAAAAACATGCAAATTGATATATTCGAAAAGAGACTATTAATTACAAGAGATAATTTGCTTTATAAAAGCAAAGATACCTAAACCTAATCTTATCTTGAGCAACAAGATAGCTCGATAAGATAAAGATGAAAGCCTAAAACTTAGGAATTAAATGAAGCCTAAGTAAACTTATGCAAGCGTAATTAAAAATTAATTACACCAACACCCCCCAATAAGTGCAACTTAGGGAGAAGTAGATTATTATGCAAATATGAGTCCCGGCAACAAGGCCTGATGAGGTACTCATGTACAAATGTAAAGAGAGAGAAGCCCCCCTCAGTGAGATGAACTGCTGCGAAGAATCACTGGAAGAACTCTGATGAAGCAACACTAAATCCGGCAAGCAAGGAAAGATAGTTATGTTTGCAAAATACCAATCGGAATCACAAATGCAATAGCAGACCCGATGCCAAGGAACACTGGAAACTCACATACTGGATCAACTCTGGAATCTGTGAACAACAGTAGATGAAAGGATGAATGGACTCATAATGATGACAAATCTAGAAGCTGTGTCTCAAAGCCAATGCTAAACTGAAATTAAAACTGCCCATAGGATGAGTACCATCAAGATTCTGGAACATTCACCATAAAAACATGGCCTTCAAATGGGAAATATCTGAACCAATGAGGATCAAGAACCATAAAATCCCACTGTGAAGTGTGAACCAAAGCAAACCAACAATGTGTCCAACTAAGCAAGAAAGAAGCTAGAAGGAGACAACAGGAAACTAGAAAAACTCATGCGAGTTGTCACCAAAATGAAAGATGGATGCAAGAACCCCCCTTACTGGAACTTTATATCAGTTTGTTATTACAATACCCAATGATTGCATAAGGAGATAATGCAAAATTACAGAAACATGAGTGAAAATGCAAACCTAGAGCACGAAACAAAAATGAATGCATGCAAAAAATAAGTTATACATTTTCTAGAAATGACCTCAGATCTTTATAGAGGCCGAAACCAGCTTTCCGACGCTGTGAAAATCGTGAAAAACGGATAAGCGAGTGAAAAGATATGCGTCCCAGAGTGAAAAAGGAAACATCTAACTTCCGAGGCAGAAAAAAGCATCAAAAATGAAAAACCAGAAAACCACACCAGCACCATTACGTAGAGCGTTGAAACAGCTTTCCGACAATATCTCGTTTGCAAAAAAAGGACGTCGTATGCCCAAGATATGCCCGTTTCCGTGAAAGTTGTCCAAAAAACTCTGATTTGGCCCCCAGAAGCCCTCAGGGGCTAAAAAAAATGCGCCCCTGGTCGCATGGGCGGACCAGGGGGCTGGCGGCCAGGGGGCTGCGGCGTGGCCCCTGGTCACCCACGTGACTAGGGCTGAGGCTGGCGGCTAGCTCCTCCGGCAGAGACCCCGGTTCTTTATGTGACCGCCGCTGGCCGATGTAAGCCCTCGAGGGCGGAAGTGTATGCCGGCGGAGCTGGAGGCGGCGGTTCGGTGGTGCAGTTGGGGGAGCGGCGAGGTGGTGGAGGTCGGGTGGCCGCCCGGTGGCAGATGGGTGGCCGCCGGGCGGCGCTGGGTTTTAAACGGGCGGCGCACAAAAACCGCCGGATTTTTCAAAAAATTATTATTTTTTTGATTTTTTTCTCGAAATTTGAACCTCAGAATGCGTGCCTGGGGGCCGTACGGCCCTTGGGCAAAAAAATTTTGCTTCTCTGGATGACTGTGTCCAAATCGGACAAATTTTATATGAAAATGGGGGTTTTTGGGCACTGCGAATCCAACGGCGAGGTTCGTTTGGCCCCAAAGTGCTCCGAAAAACAGGCGACCCCCAGATCTAACAGATAAATCACCGAGCTTGAAACCTTCACAGATCTGGCAAACGGTGATGAAAATCAATGAAATAAAAGCCATTTCTGACTTTTTCCAGCACTCTGAATCCAACGGAAAACCCGATCTGATCCAAGACGCTGCATAATGATGCTCAAGGATTGAAACCCTCAAGGGACTCTAAATGAGCTATGCGACGAAATCCTCCAAAAACGCTGAGAAGGGGCTGTGAATCGAGGCTCTGATACCATGTTAGAATAGCCAAAATCTGAAATGCAAACTAGAATATCCTTCCACATAAGAGAAAAATAGAAAAGCAGAAGCTTTGCATAAAAACATGCAAATTGATATATTCGAAAAGAGACTATTAATTACAAGAGATAATTTGCTTTATAAAAGCAAAGATACCTAAACCTAATCTTATCTTGAGCAACAAGATAGCTCGATAAGATAAAGATGAAAGCCTAAAACTTAGGAATTAAATGAAGCCTAAGTAAACTTATGCAAGCGTAATTAAAAATTAATTACACCAACAGGTAACACTCAAACTAAGTTGGTTAAGGGTAAAGAGAAGACAATTAGTGATGATTTATTTTCTTCTAATTTGGATACAAGTGTTGATGGGGATGAAGAGTGGGCGGTGGAGGATAATACTATTGGGGTCTCCTCTTCCCAATTGGCCTCCCTTTCTAGAAAAATGAAAAATGGGAAACTAATGAAGAAATGACCCACCAAGAAACTATTCATGCATGGGTTAGATTCTTGTGTGTCCTTATCTAGTCGGGACAGTACTGAGTAGAATTTAGGTGGGTCTCATCAGTGGGAAACCAAGAAGAAAGTTGAACTTCATGGTCTGGATTCTAAAGATTCTAGGAAGGATGAGGAAGAGCATTTCATTTAGTTGGGGGATAATGTGGATGAGGGGATTCCTTGGTGGGCCTCAAAAAGACTTTCTAAACTACATAGGTTGGTGTCTAAAGATTGTGGTAAGGGTGAGAAAGTGGAACTGGAATAGGTAAAGGTTCTTGTTGATAATTCTGTTGATGTTGAGGATTCCCCTACTCGAAAAACTCCTCCCCATGTGGATGTTGATGGGGATAAGGTCAATGAGGATGCTTTGGATGAAAGGGATGTGCAGAAGGTTGTGAGTGAGAATCCAACCCTCGACAAGCTAAAGATAATAAATTTCAATCCTCTATCTAAGGATTTTTCCTATCTTGATGATGATAACACTACTATGTATGAGTTGTTGGACATGGCTAGGTCTGGAGCCACATGTACCTTTAAACTTGCAAAATGGGTGTTGAAGGAGTTCAACAAGGTCAACATTAAAATCAAGGGATTGAAGGAGAACATGACTAATCAATCAAAAGGTTCCTCCTCGGACTTGCTCATTGAGAGGTTGGTGGATCTAGAGTGCTCATTTTCTAATTTCAAAGCCTAGTGTGAAAGTTTCCTTGGTGTATTGGAGGAAAAGATCAAGGAAATGAATGAGGATATAAAAAATATCTTGCAAATCATTCATAGCTCTTTCAAAAATAGTGTGGACTCTCTCAAGGTTCTCTTTGACAAAATCAACCAGCTCCATGAGGATCAAATGTATTTTGTAGAAATTTTTAAGGATCAAACTTCCAAGGGGAAGGGTAAGAATAATTCCAAAGAGGAGGCTAAATTCTTAAGCACTAGAATGAGGGGGAGCCTAAGGAAGAATTTTGAAGAAAAAAAATAAGAATTGATGGATATGGTTAACCTGCACTACAATCAAGAGATTGAGGTGGTCAATACTCTAAAGAATTTGAAGTGATTTATTAGTATGTTTTTGGTCTATTGTGTCTTTGCTTTCCTACTATTAGTTTGTTGTTTTTGGACGTTGGTTGTTGCTTATGCTTTATTTTTTCTTCTCTTTCTCAACAAAATTTTGATGTAATGTGATGTAAAGGGTTTTGGGTCCCTTCAAAACCTGATTTTCCCATATAATCAAAACATTCAAAATTCAAATTTCAAATATTGACTATTGGGATCTAATTTTTGGTAAATTAGAGAAATTCCTATAAATACCTAGTATTTTCACCATTTGAACCTAGAAAAAAAAGAAGGAAGTAAGAAGGAGATTTTATGAGCAAGCATTATTGTCAAGAGAAAGTCAAGAGCAACATTTTAGTGATTTATTGCAGCAATTCAAGATCCAAGCATCATGTCAAAGTGTATGTGAGTTCATGTTGTTTTATTATCATTGTTTCATTGTTTTGTGAAGGCTAACCACTTTTGTAGGTCTCCAAAGCATTCAAGCAAGTTAGGAAAGCAAGATCAAGACCTTAAGGTGATGTGTATGACTTCAATCCTTTAAGGAAGCCATTGAAGAGTGGTGAGTTGTAGCACTTTGTGATTTCATCATTCCTTCCTTTCCATTATCATTTTATCATTTATATTGCCATTATGGAAGTGGAAACACATACACAGAGTTTGACTGAGGCAAGTGCCTAAATGGCACAACATCTCTTCTCTTTGTGAATGTGAAAATCTTAGATTTGAAGAGGATTGATGAAAGATTGAAAATAAATTGTTCATTGTTGTATTTGATGCCCTACATCTTGTCAACTCATGAAAACTCACCTATAGAATTATTTGACAACATTTCAACAACTTTGCAAGTGAAAACGAGAGTCTTAGATCTGCCACCAGAGGACCTCAAAAGTTGAGGACACCCTTACAAGGACTCATACACTCTTGGGCATATAAGTTCTATGCACACTGAAACATTTTTTTTGGGTGGGTACACAATCCTTTGCACTTCCCAGATCTTCCTGCAAACTACTATTTCAATTTGTGCATTATCAAGATCTTGCATTTTTCATATTAGAGCATATAGTCTAATTAGGTTAATCATAACAAATCATTTCTAATCCATTTTCAAGGCCCTAAGGATCCAAATTGATGTAGGAGAATCTAGGGGTACTAGCAATATTGCATCACCAAAAAAATTGCTATTTTTTTTTCAATAAGGGATTACGGATTAGGAGAGTAAATATTTTGATTTGCAATTTTATAATTTCCCTTGTGGTGAAATTGTAATTGTAATTTTGTTGAGAATTATGCATTTATGAATATTTTCTAAGGAAATTTTGGGAAAATACTCCTTTTGGGTGTCCCATTCTTGGTGGGGACCATTTGGGGTGCATGTGCTTGCATGTTCAATTGCATGCCTTGCATGTTGTTGCATGTCTATATTTGGAGTCATCAGAGCCGTTGAGAATCAAAGAAGGTGTCATAATTGACCAAATTTGATTGGACATGGTTTAGGTTACCATGTTAAGACCATGTGAGCATTGAATTATTTTATTATTTTGTGATTATTTCTCCAAATAGGGTGTGGGTTTTCTAAGGAGGTGTTTTTCTTGTGGTTTTGGAAAACCATAGTGGGTTTCTCATTCTAAAACCTCTATATTATAATGCCTTGTAATTTGGGGAGATGGATTTGAGAGTTTTTATAGGTGATATGGGGATATTATTTTGGATTGAAGAGATGATTTGAAGACTCCATTGTTGCAGATTTCTATTTGCATAGAAGCCTATGTTTTTTTGAGCTAGTGAGCTCTACATTTTGAGAGATAGTGAGCTAGTGAAGTTTGTGTGAAGGGAGCTTGAGAGATTCAAATGAAAGAAGGTTGAAAGAGACTAAGAAGAAATTTTTATTTTAGGTTTGAAGGTGTACTACAACAGTAAGAAGATTGATGATTTCATGGTTTGTTACAGTAGTGATTTCTAATGATAAATGCAAGTTAAAAGAGCTAGAATCTTGTGAAAGAAGTTGGATTGAAGGAGATCAATTTGGGAGTGATATTTTCTAGTTTGTATCAATCAGACTTTATATTTTTAATACATTTCATCATCCCATATGTCTGCACAACCATTTATTTTATTTATGCTATGTAATTCTTGAATTTCTAAGAAATTTTGAATGAACGAAGAACACTTATTATAGATTTGTGTTGTTGCAAAAAATTGTTGAGTGCATATTTTATTGTTGTGAGTTTATGTTAGAGGGTTGGATCCTTTTTCATCATTGGTATCAAATCGAGAGTTCCTAAGTGTGTAGGTAGAAGTGTCGATGTGAGGTAGTTTACATTGGGACCTATGGTGGCCTGTGTATGATTTACATGTAGACAGATCACCAAATGTGAGGTAGTCTATACCAGAGAGGATGGGATGGGTCATGAGGAGGATCATAATAATTTCGTTCTAGGAACAATATTGGGGAGAAGTGGAAAATAGGAAGTACCATAAAGAATTTGAAAATCTCTAGGTTGAAGTAGATGCATTAGAAAATATGGTTAAGGAGGAAGTGAGAATACGAGAAGAGAGATATGGGAAGAAGAATGTTCTCTTGAAAGAGGATAGTGAAGAGAAGATCGGAAAGAAAAAGTATTGCAGCCCTTTGGAAGGGATTGAATGCAAAGAAGAATATGTGGGGGCATCCCATACAAATGAAGAAGATAATGAGGCACAAGTTTCAAAGATAACATGTGAATGGAGTGCATTATGTGAAGTAGATGAAGAATGTAATTTGAATTGTGAACAACATTGGCTCAAAATTTGACAAACAAATTGATGAAGATGAAGATGATTTCTTGTTGAAAGAAGAGATGGAAATGGACAAACACAAAGAGAAGTTCACAAAACTTATCATTAGAGGTGAGAAGATGGATGTTGTAGCGAAGAATGAGGAAAAAGATGTTGGGAAAACAAATAAGAATGAGGTAAATTTTAATTTTGAATTTAGTGGTAATGATTCTATACCTTCTTTGGTTAGAGTAGAAGAGGATGTCGAGCAAGAAGAGAGCATGGAAATGGAATTTTTTTAATTTCTATGGAGTAATAATTACATATTTGTATAAGGATGTAGTAGGTTTTGATTGTTTTTTGGATAATATGTATGTTTGCATGTAGAAGTTGTAGATGATGGTGCAGAAGGAACTTGGTGGAGGTGGTCAATTTGTGGCAGGTTGAACCCCAAAAGAGTAGAGAGGAAAATGTATGGTATTAGAAGGAGGAGGGTACATGGTGGATACAAGTCCATGAGAGGAGAGAAGAATGGAGTGCAGAGTTGTCAGAGGAGAAGGTTGCTTGATCCAACTAATTGTTGGAAGAGGATAAAGAAGACTCAATTGCAAGTACCAAATTTAGTGATGGAGTTTGTTGAGGATTTCTTGCAATCCAAAAGGGTGGTACTACCACTCAAATTCATTTTGTGAATCCATATTCACAAAAATTTTCCTACCCTAGGTGTCTGATGCAAGAGCATCTAGGGGTAGTAACAATCTTACATCACCAAAAATATTGCTATTTTATTTTTATTTATTTTCAATAAGGGCTTATGGGTTAAGAGAGTAAATATTTAAATTTGCAACTTTGTAATTTCCTTTGTGGTGAAATTGTAATTGTAATTTTGGTGAGAATTATGCTCTTATGAATATTTTCTAAGGAAATTTTTGTAAAATAATCCTCTTGGGCATGCCATTCTTGGTGGGGACCATTTGGAGTGCATGTTCTTGCATGTTCAATTTCATGCCTTGCATGTATTTGCATGCTTGTGCCACAAACTTTGCATGTTGTTGCATGTCTATATTTGGAGCTGTCAGGAATCAAAGAAGGTGTCATAATTGACCAAATTGATTGGCCATGGTTTAGGTACCCATGTGAAGCCTATGTGAGCATTGAGTAATTTTATTATTTTTATGATTATTTCTCCAAATGGGGCATGGGTTTTATAAGGAGGTGTTTTTCTTGTGGGTTTATAAAACCATATTGGTTTTCTCATTCTAAAACTTCTATATTAAGATGCCTTATCATTTGGGGAGATGGATTTTGGGAGTTTTTATAGGTGAGATGGGGAGATGCTTCTAGATTGAAGAGAGGATTTGAGAGATAGTGAGCTAGTGATGTTCGTGTGAAGGGAGCTTGAGAGATTTAGATAAAATAAGTTTGAAAGAGACCAAGAATACATTTTTATTTCAGGTTTGAATGTGTACTACAACAACAAGAAGATTGATGATTTCATGGTTTGTTGTAGTAGTGATTTCTAATGATAAATGCAAGTTGAAGGAGCTAGAATCTTGTGAAAGAAGTTGGATTGAAGGAGATCAAATTGGGATTGATATTTTTTATTTTGCATTAGTCATATTTCAGATTTGTAATACTTTTCATTAGCCCATATGGCTGCACAACCATTTATTTTATTTATGCTATGTAATTCTTGAATTTCCAAGATATTTTGAATGAACAAAGAAGAACACATATTGCATATTTCTGTTGTTGTTGCAAACAAATGTTGAGTGCATATTTTATTGTTGTGATTTTATGTTAGAGGGTTGGATCCTTTTTCATCACAGATCTAGGTATGATTGACTCACCTTCATGGTTGAAAGTTATTCTAATGTACCTTTGATAGAGTTCCCTTTTTCATATGATACACTTTGATAGAGTGTCTTTCCTTTTTCTTCGAAAACATGCAAATGATTTTTGCTTTGATAGAGTTTCTTTCCTTTTTTCTTCAAAACCTGGAAATGATTTTTTCTTTGATGGAATTTCTTTTCTTTTTCTTCAAAAACTTGTAAAACTATCATGGAAAACTTCTAGCATACCAATGCATAAATATTTCTTAGTTTATATAAGTTTAGAGGGTAATCATTCTTTTATAAGAAAAATAAAAGACAATATCTATTGTTAAGAGATTCCACTCAAAATAGCTCCATTATTTTCTTTTATGGGAATGTGTCATAAATAAAATATGTAACCTCCATGGTTTCATAGAATATGCTTCAAATATCCTTATTCCTTGTCATAAAATTTACCATAGGATGTCATAAAATTACTATAGAATATACCTTGTAACTCTTGTTGATGGTGGTTTTAGCACAACTTTCTAAGCAATAATAAATTATTACTCCTCTTGAAAAGAAGGATTCTATACTCCAATGTTCATTTTGGGTTAGGTCTTGACCATGATGGATAACTAAGTGGTCTAAACGTGTTTCAACAAAGGGCATAAATTATTTAGGTTTTTTAGAAAATATATTCAAGACATGCAACCAAAGCGGAAAAAAAAAATCTTGGAAATCACAACCAATTGCATGAATAGAAAATCTACTTTATCAATATACTCATTTACTTATTTAAAATATCATAAAATAAAGATCAAAATATTTAGTTTTTAAGAGAGAATTCCAAAATATGAACTAAAAGTAAATAGACAACACTAAAGACTTATTTCATTTATCAATTTTGAGTGGTTAGAAAAAATCCCAATAACTGGTATTAAAGCAATTAGTATTCACACAATTTCTATTAGCACCAATGCAATCTTCATAGGTAATTAATCGATCTCAAGATTTTGAAGTGATATCAAATCAGATCACCATAAAACTTGCACAAATTTAAGATAAAACTTTGTTCAATACCAAAATAATATAGCAGATTTCATCTATTTACTCAATTTAGATAGATAAAATAACCATATCATCACTAGAGATCAAGATACAAATGCATGCAAACAATATGTAACCCTTTGATTCTATAAATTTAACAAAATTTAGTTGGAAGTTCCATGCTAAAATTGTATAAGTTCTTTGCAAATACAAAAGTTTTGATCCTTTACAATTTCTAAAAGTTCCAAATAAATGGACTTATGCATCCAAAATTCATGGATCTAGAAACAGAGTTAATTTAAAGTTTAACTAAAGCACCCAGTTATGATCTAGGGGTGAACTATAATTAAACTAAACAACTCACTGGAACTAGAGTCTGCCTAAAAAAACACCATATTTAAAATTAATTATCTAGGTGTTGTACTTTATTATAAAATTTATTTAAAATAAAGAAAATTTTAAAAGTCTGACTAATCCTTGCTAGGGAAACTATTGGAGAATATGGTGATGACATCATTCATAATGTCCATCAAAGTACCTTAATAGAATTGCAGCTTGACCCTTTGTGAAAATATGGAATTTTCCATCTTCTCTTATAGTTTGGTGAAGCTAGCCAGCTCATGTTAAAAATCCTACAACTCTATCTTTTAGGTCATAGCTTGGTCAATGGTTTCATGAGTAATTTGACCTCATAGGGATACTTCTATTTTTTTGACCATTTTTCTAGTAAAGGAAACTAGAGATGATGTTTCACAAAAAGTGCATCCCAAGCCTTCTACAAAATTTTATATCTTCACCATAGCTTGTTTTGCTAGGTTCTTATTCTTATTCAATTTATATTTATATTTATTCAAGGTTTTCACCACTAGTTGCACTACTTTTAGCCATTCTTTTGTCTTATCTTGGTTCTCTTCTATTATAGCCACCTTTAACAAGTCATCTAAGGAAGTAGCCTTTATTTTCTAAAAAATTGGGATGAAATCCTCACATACCATCAAATCCTCATCAATTTCCACCTTCATTTGGTGGGCCAAACTAGCTTCATCACTAATGTAGTGATACTATTTAATAACTTTTTCAAAATTTTGCTAGTTATGGATTTTAAGTCATCTTTCCATCCCCTAGCATTAGCAACCCATCCCTTAGGGTCAAGATGTAGGACTTCTCCTTTTAATGCAACCTTCAAAATTTTCTCAGGAGCAACAACATCAATGGGTCCTATCAAATTATTCACACATACTATCAATTGAGTTTGTTAGCAAGTCAAAAGGTAGAACAAAGCATATCAACATCATACTAGCAGAATACCATGGTACCAGTGAAGGACAACAACCATGAAGAAGGAGACACATCCCCTCAAGGGAATGAACATATATATGTTATATGTAAAGATAGGAGATATAGGATGTATATGATGAGAAAGATATATGATAAGAGATATATGTAAAAAAATATAGCAATAACATCAAAGAAGAGACTAGACCTACCTATTTTGCACCTATTATGATACATACATACATACATACATACATACATATATATATATATATATCGAAAGGAATATAAGGAAGATAGGTGTGTATGGATATATGAATAATTTATTTTTTGAGTATACTAGTATATGTTATGAATTACCTATAGCTTCCTACCGCATGCCTATTTCTCTTACTGTATACTTTAGGGTGTAAAATGACTACTTAGGGAATACCGAGTTATAGATCATTTCATACTATACTTCCCCCATTTCTCTTACCAACATTGGTTTTGTTGTTGGGACCCTAGAGAGAACAGTAAAGAAATTATAGGCATAGAAGAAATAGGAAGTTGGCAAAAAAATGTATCTTTTCAAACCCTAAGGCCATCTCTATGAGAAAGGGGTAGGCCATTAGGGGATGATGAATGGAAAAGAGGGAGGATCCCATAGATCCTTGACAAAATCTGATTGTTCATAAGAATCCTTCCAAAATCATGATATAGAGGAAAGAGAAAAGACTAGCCTAAGAACACATATGGGAAAAGGGAAAACCAAAAGGGAAAGAGAGATAACTAAAATCATTGAAGTAGGAATGGAGATGAGTGTGGAAGAAAGAAAGATAAAAAGAACCCAAGAAAGGGAAGAAAGGTACCACAAGCTAGAAGCAAAAATAAAAGAGAAAGAACAAGTGAGAAAAATGGTAGAGTAAATCTTAAAAACACGAATGGAGTGTTCCAAAAAGGGTGTTGTTGAGCATGTTGATATAGGTACAACCGAAGGAAAGATAGAAAAAGGGAAAGAATCAGAAGCCAAAGATACCATGAAGGAATAGAATAAGGAAGTGGTGGAATCTAATCTTGAGGGATTGTTAACTAAACATAAGATAATCTTGATCACCAATAAAAATATAGAGTCACAAGTGAAAAGGTATGAAGAATAGACATCACCCACAGACTAGGAGTCACCCCTTAAGTTGAACATAACACATATAGAGATAGATGAAGAAAGGGAAGAATGTAAGAGACTAGAGTTGTGGACAACATATACAGTGAATTAGGACATTCTAGAAGGAAACAACTAGTCCATCGAGTGAGGTACTATGGAAGAACAAAACAACTACGAACAAACAGAAAGTGACACTGAAACCAGTTCCATATTCAATCCAAAAAATAATACAAGAAGCACAGAAGGAAGTTCATTAGAAGAAGACATGTCCATGATGAAGAAAAGCAAGTCTTCAAGAGGGATACTAGTAATACTACATTATACATCTTCTTGCTAGAAACTATATGGCAAAGTCAGAATGAAAAAAGGGATAGTATAAAGTTGTTTGACTTCATTAGCTCATAAAGATAAGAACTACTAAAATGGTACTGAAAATCATACCCTTGAAATAATAAATCTTGGGATGAGGTAAAAAATATTTCCTAGAAAGATTTGATATTCTAGAACCCCCAATAGAGGGAGTAGGCAAGTTAAGAGAATTATCCAAAGGGATGATGAGTCTATTTTATAATTTGATAAAAGATTCAAGAAGGTGGTTAGGAAATTGGATGAACCATTAAACAATAAATAGAAAAAGGAATGGTTCCTTTGAGCTATAACTCCAAAACTTAGAATGGCTCTAGATGGAAAAAAATTCAATTCATATTTGGAATTAGTGGCATTAGCATGTCAGATAGAAGGAAATTCCCAGATGAAAACAAAAAAAAAGAAAAAGAAAATAGTGAAATGGAAAGGTTGCAGTTAGAAATGGACCAGCTATGACTAAAGCAGGAACTCATGAAGTAAGAAATTAGTCTACAAAGACCTAAAATTTGGTGTTCCTACTATGACAGAGAAGGCCATATCCAAAAAAAATGTCCAATGGAAATAAGGGAAAATAAGGAAAAATCCTTAAGGGTAGACCTTCGTACTATTAGAAAACCTAACACGGTCTATTGTAGGGTGTGTAGAGAATTGGACAATCATGAACATCAAAATTCCCATCACAGAAATTCCAGGTAAAGGAAGAACTAAACTACGATCGAGAAATGGCATATGTAAAAGGACTAGCGAAAGGACCATTATATACACAAGACCATGGATACAAGGTCCCACCGTGGTAGAACCATAGAATCACCAACACCATCTAAGGACCAGGAATATATGGTGATAACTACCCATACTAGGAAGGAAGAGGTCATGGTCGTGGGAGAGGAAGAAGAGTGGATGCTACTTATTTCAACTGTGGAAAATCGGGACACTTCACTGTTGAATGTTGGGGAGAAAATAAGAAACAATGTGGATTTTGTGGAGAATAAGACCATTGGAACGCCCCACCGTGTGAACCCCAAAGGACAAAAAACACCACAATTTTTTTTTGAAAGTGAACATTGCATAAGGTGAATATGTGCATACACTACATGAAAAACAAATATGCATTTACAAATTCATCTATGTCCTCTAGGGTACATGGGACGATCATTACAAAATCTAAAACTTTGATCAAAATGAAAAAATGAATGAAAACCAAGATTACATAATGATAACATATAATCATCCATGAGCAAAGGAGAGGAAAACGATACAACATTTTATTATGAATCAATTCATCATTACATGATACAATTGTGGAGCATATTTCCACCGATACAACACATCATAGATGCAATAGTACATTACATAGTGCTTTCAATGTTAATTCAATATTTTAACTGTTATAATTATCACATGCTTATTCAATTTAATTAAATCTCTTTTAGGGTGGTAAAAACTTTTAAATATATATATATATATTATTTATTATTATTATTTTAAACTTTACTTCAGAGGTAATATTTTATTACATTCCTCTCATCAAATAATTTAAATTTAAACTTAAAATTTATCAATATGTGGATTATCAATCCACTATAATTGTAATTTTAAAATAACCTTAATTTTAAAATTAAAATTTTGTGTTTTAATTTATGTTTTTGTCATAATAAAAAATTAGTATAATTTATCAAATCGTTGCAACCCATAGATTAATTTAATATTTTAATTATTAGAATTCTCTAAGAAATTTAATAATTTAATTTATTACTTTAATTAAATCAATATTGCAAAAATGAGCTACAAAGCCCAAAGCAATGCATGAACGAGGATGGACAATAACCAAACATAACAACAATAAATGAATAATTAAAATGAACGACATGAACAAAATGATACCAAACAAGACAGGTACTGATGGATGACGTTGTCAAACAATGACAAGGTGGCAGACGTGGACGTGGATGCTTTCTTGTCAAATCCGTTTTCAACTTCATACCCATTGGGAATTTATGAGACTCGCCTTGTCCTACCAGTGTAGGTGGAATCGAGGCTTGGGTACCTACAATCCTACATAAAAACAAGTGTCGAAACAACATATATATATGATGCCATACACACCGTGAGAGAGAATTGCAGTGTGGCAGGGCGCTCACGAATGAGTGATGCAACACTGTCCTTCTTACCAAAACCTCAATCAAAACAACATCATCATTAAACGATAAGTACACAACTGCATAAACATAACATCAAACACATATGTCCACATATCAAAAGTAACAGCGTCATCAACAACCAAGTCCAGTAAGCAAAACTGTCAACCAACCAAACAACATGATCAAATAGTCACCAATATAGTCTCGAGTATGAATCAAACATAAATAGTATCTGAACAACATCAATCACACACAAAATTATCATAGGAGTACAGTAACACGGGAGGCACTATAACCATGATGCATTTTACTTTAATAAATAATGTCAACATTATGTGCAAAAGGACAAGAACTAGGATTCAAGTAATACGAAAGGGGAAAAAATCCTTTGAAAAACACCCAAGGACCTAGAGGAAGGAATTAAATAGTACCAAAAGATAGGGAGAGAGGAGGAATACACAACATAAGAAGATAGCACCGAGAATGAATATCAGGAAAAAACTAGATCTAGGAAAACGGGCAAGACTATAGTAGTAACTAGGAGAGGAATGGATACCAAAAGAGTGAATGCAACAACTTCAGAAGAAGAAAGATTTGGTGAAGATTAGGACTTCCACACCATGAAGGAACAACGTGACCAATAAGTAAAACAAACTAAATGAATCCTAGAGCAAGAGCAGAATAGAGAAAGAATGGAAAATGACTATTTCATCGAACTGAAAGTGAAGGTTCTCAAACAATTTACAAGACTAGCAAGACAATAGGATATACTCACCAAATTAAAACAACTTGGTAAATATTGGAATATGAAAAACATACGACTAATTAGAACCATAGGTAAACGTTGGAAAATGAGACCAATCATGATTAAACTTCAAAACCACTAGTGAAGGATCCCCACAGTAATGGTCGACCTAGGATCAATCTAATTTCAGGAAGAATATGGGAATACTTGAGAAAACAGACGTTAGAACCCATGCCTTGCAATATTAGCTTGGAAGATAGTACCAAAATGAAAACAATGGGTGCCTAGAAGAATATAGAAGTTAACGTAAAAGGACTGAAACAATTCATAGATTTTGAGGTGGTCGCTATGAAGGAGACATTCAATTCATTCAATTCATTGCTAAGGCTCATATGGTTTGTAGATTCTAAAGGAATCATAGATTTCTAGAAGGAAGAAATATCCTTTGTAGATGGTAGAAGGGTGCTCCACATTCCCCTAGGGTAAAAACCTAGAGGACCCTATATAAAATAAGTGAAAGCTGAAGAAGATGAAGATAATGACCAAGCCATAAACACCATAACTATACCAACCAATGAAATTCTAGAAGAACCCAATTAAGAAGGAGAATTAGAAATAATAGAAACTAAAGGTAGCACAAAAAATGAGGTAGTGTTAGAAGAATGGCTATAGGACAATCAAGAGGTGTATTCCCAGAAGCTCTCTAGCTCCCAGAGAATATTTATGATAAGGAAAATACCACCAAAATGAGGCAATGTAGTGTAGGAAATGTGCAATTCCACTAAGAGGGAAGGAGAATATTGTGGAAGAGACTGTCGCATGATTTGTCACATTTCCAAAAAGAACTTTTAGGAAAAAATATCTAAATACTTTAAAATAGGGGACTAATACCATATGTAACGCACATCAAGAGAACTTTATAAGGTAGATAGGTTAGCTAGACTACCACATACTCTTACCTACACTGTCGCATGTTGGTATAATTCCCATAGGTAAAACATAAAGATGTGGAATATATTTAAAACCCCAGTGAAGGCAAGGTTCCTACTGGAAGTAGGGGATTCTAAGGACATACCACCATATGAAGGTGACATCCCACCAAAGAAACACCTAGAGACATGCACATACTATTGGGAAGGTAACTACAAATACAATGATTGGCTATACATTCAGTTATTATACTAGATGTTTTTGATTAAGGAACAAATAGGTTTTAAAGGGGTCCCAAATCCCTTAACAGTTAGATAGTGAAAGATATAACAGAGCACAAACAAAAACAAGAAGCTTCCCACTATGAAGAAACACTAGAAACTAGGGCAGCATAGCCAAAAAACTGACAAAAAACCACAAAACATCCAGCCCCTATGCCTGGTAGCACAAACTTGGTATATTGACCAAGAGAGAAGGGAAAAATATAGAACTTGGATAGAATTAACTAGTGATTTCATCCAGACCTTTTCATTTTTTAGTAAAAACCCTCAAATACAAACCATACTTGAAAGAATAAAGGGGATTATTTTTATCCCACTCAAAGAAGACGAAACATTGGTACTAGAATCCTACTCCAAACCATCAATGGAAGAATACATATACAAACACAAAGATTGGACAGAATGGGAGACATCTGAATTAGAAAAATATTGTAGGGCAATACAAAATGATAAAGAAGAATAATTACTAGATGTAGAAATCAATTAGGGGGATAAGGAGATAGAAAAATTACCAGACCAAAGAAAAAATACTACAATGAACCAATCAGAATAAAAGAAACAGACATTGTAGCATAAGGCAACCCAAAGCTAGCACGCATAGGAGATTATTGGGATGAAAAGGTAGTTACACAAACCATTGAAACACTAACCAAATCTCAAGGCCTATTTCCTTAGAACTTCACTGAAATGAAAGGAGTCAAAGGAGAAGTGAGAGTTATGTAGATTCAACTTAAAGAAGGTGCTAAACTAGTTCAAAAGAGACCATATTGACTAAATCCTAATATGAAGAAGAAAGTGAAAACTAAAATAGACAAAATGTTGACAACCAAAATAATTAAACTAGTAGAAGACGCAAAGTGGATAAGCCCAATGGTAATTCAAAACAAGAAGATCGAAGAAATAAGGGTGTGTGTCAACTTTTGAGAACTAAACAAAACATGCATCCATATGATTCATTCCCCACTCCATTTACAAAAGAGATATTAGAATCAGTTGTCAGGAGAGAGATCTACTCATTTACAGATGGATTCTTCGGATAACACCAAGTGAGAATAAAGAAAGAAGATCAACCCAAAACTAATTTTGCTATAGAATGGGGATCATATATGTACATAGTCGTGCCAATTGGATTAGAGAATGCTCCATAAGTATTCAATTGGATAATGACCAACACCTTCAAAGATTTTATTCATGGTTTTCTTGAAGTCTACTTAGATGACCAGATAGTCTATGGCCTAGTGAAAGACCATGTTTAGGTCCTTTGGATGATGCTCAATCGGTGTATAAGTATGCAAATCTCACTTAACCTAAAGAAATGCACTTTTTTGTATCCTACGAGACACTTTTTGGCCACATTATATGCAAAGAGGGACTTATGATAGATTTAATGAAAGTAGCTCTAATCTTGAACCTACCACCACTAAGGAATACCTCATAAGTCAAAATATTCTTAGGATACATGGGATACAACCAAAAATTCATTAAAGGATATGTAGGAATTGTAGCCCCATTGGAAGACCTCCTAAGGAAGAAAACAGGGCAGAGTATCAAATGGAATGAAGAAGCCTAGAAGGTGTTTGATACTTTGAAATAGAAAATAGCAAAGGCACCAATCCTAATATTTCTGTATTGGAATAATCCTTTCCATGTCCATGTAGATGCCTCTAGAATAGCATTAGGGGCAATGCTTGCTCAACCAAAGGGGAATAAGGATCATCCAATAGCTTTTGCTAGCATGAAACTATCTATGGTAGAAAAGAACTACACCACCATAAAAAGAGAAGTGTTAATCATGGTATATGCTTTACAAAAGTAATGAAACTATCTCCTATCCACCCCCTTCACCTTCTTCATAGATCATGAACCCCTAAAAACTATTGAACAAACCGATAACTCATGGATAGATATCCAGATGGTTCCTACTATTTCAAGAATTTTACTTCAAGATAATGGTGAAACCCGAAAGGAACAACCAAGCACCCAATTACCTACCTAGATTGAAATCAGCAAAGAACGGAACATATATGAGGAAGAATTACCTAGCACATACTTGTTTAGAATTACAATAGTACTAGAAGAAATAGAGGATATCGCTATCTTTCTATCAACTAGAGAATTTCCCAAAGACCTAACACCACAAGATAAATAGTCACTAGTATGAAGAGTAGCACCTTATACGTTGATAGAAGGAGAGATACGCCACAAAGGAAAAGATGAAATCCTTTGGAGAGTAGTCTACAAGCATGAAAGAAAATCCATTCTATAGGAAGCACATAGTGAGGTTGTCGGGGGACACAACTTTAAAGATTCTACCGCAAGAAGGGTGAAACTAGCTAGTCTATGGTGGCCAACATTGCATAAAGATGCCACAGACTATGCAAGAGGATGTGAGATTTTTCAAAGTAGGAAAGCCTACCACAAGGGATGAGATTCCTCTCAAATTGGTACTAGCCAAAAAACCATTCAATAAATGGGAAATTAGTTTCATAGGGCCAATCAATCCACTAGCAAGGCACTCAAAAGCTCAATTCATTGTCACCAGTGTGGAAAAAATGGGAAAAGGAAAAACCAACTAGAGACTGTACCACCAAAACTACCACCAAGTTTCTAAACAACAATATTATTACCAGATATGGAAGCCCAATAAGTATAGTGAGTGATTAGGGAAAACATTTTATAAACAACAAGATAAGGTAACTATTAGATAGCTTCATGATAACACACAATAAGAGCTCTCCCTACCATTTGCAAGCCAGTGGGGCTAATGAGGCTCTAAACAAGATAATTGGAAAAACATTGATAAAGATGTGTGAGGCAAACCAAACAGATTAGGATGTTAAGATACCGAAAATATTATGGGCATGCTAGACCTCCTATAAACAAACAAGAAAATTTACACCATTTCAGTTGGTGTACAACCTTGATGCAATAGTGCCCATGAACTTCATCATTCTAAATATATGAACTGCTCTAACTTTGCAGCTCAAAGAGGATAAATCCTTAAAGACACAAGTAGAATAATTAGAAAAATTAGATGAATTTTGACAAGTTTTCATGTACAACCAACATTTAGAATGACAAAGGAAAAAAGTGTGGCATGATCAAAACT
Organism: Sequoia sempervirens; assembly: GCA_007258455.2. NCBI lineage: Eukaryota > Viridiplantae > Streptophyta > Pinopsida > Cupressales > Cupressaceae > Sequoia > Sequoia sempervirens. Next base: position 26,246,854 of record VDFB02000015.1, read on the forward strand.
TTCGCCTAAATATATTCTAAATAGGGGACCTAGTGCTACCATATGATAGAAAATTCAAAAAATATGGGAAGTTAGAAGTTAAATGGTTAGGCCCATTCAACATTTATCACATCAATGAATCCAAAGTCATTAAACTCTGATAACTTGACGACACAATTATAGCAGGGCATATTAATAGTGCACGTTTGAAACATTATCAGCCACCACCAGAATAAAATGCATTAACCTCACCAAATGATATTGTACCATAGTGTAACTAATAAGATAGATTAACCCACATTAATACCACTAACATGCATAAAATCAACTGAAACAACCTTCAAAAACCATAAAATAGGCAAAGCATTAAAAGCTTAGCTACCACCCACTACAACTCGCACCCCACTAACCACAATATTATAAAAACCCTAAACCCCCTTCCAATCTTCACATACTACCACTATGAGATTATAGAAACCACCAAGAAAAGTTAGAGAATTCTCCAAGAAATTTCTCAATAAGAATGGAAATATCCCAAGAAGCACTCCCCAGAATGGGTACTACTATAGTCATCCAAATCTTTGAGAGATCCAGACCAGTGTTTAAGAAGCTCCCATTCAAAGAAAGGCTCATTGACAAATACAAAGCTTTCTCATCAATTCTACACAATGTGGTCCACATGGAGGACATGAGGAAATACATCCATGAAACCATTGTTGAAATCAACCACACTAAGCTAAAAGAGATCGACCAATAATTGCTAATGGAGGATGGGAAAACATATAAACATGAGTATATGGAGATTGGACAAAAAATCTTGGACATATGGAAGGACTTCCTAGACTTTTGCATGGAAGAGGAATGGGTTTGGATTGTCTTGATCTGAATACACGATGATCTGATGTACTTTGACAAGCCTTAATGAATTACAAAGGAAGTCATCCACGCTATGATTGGGCTAAGAAGGGTCAAAGGTATCTTGACCAAAAAGGCTATTAAAAATAATGAAGTGGAAAGGTTGATTGGAGCCACGTTTGACAACCAAAGTTTAAGCCTCAAAACAATTATAAATCTAGTAGTCAAATATGCAACAATGGGTATAGCTTACAAAGTATACTACACCAACCAAGAAGACTCAACCGCTGCCACCACCATCCACATCGCCTACAGATGATGGTCAAAGGTAAATATTTTGATTTTTGTGAAGTCATGTGTGAGAAACTAATGGAGAACCTCAAGAATATCAAGGACACCAAGTATCATTTCCAGTACAACACTCTAATCATTTGTTTAATGTTTTATTCTTGAATTAATTACCAGGGTTCAAAGGAAAAATCTAGCAAATAGATCAGACCATAGCAACCCAAATTAGGAACCACACCCACCAATTTTTGAACTTCCAAGCCTGAAAAACAACCTATTGAGGATTTTTCAAAAATTTCCAAGAGCAAATAGAATTCAAGAATCAGGTCCCTTATCTATCATCCAAACAATACGAGAAATCAATATCATTCCTAGTCGATAAAGATTTTACATACACAGAGGCAGTTGAATCCTGCACAATATGGATTCAAGAACTCCCTTATGAAATCACAACCCAAGAAATTGATGCATATTCAACATCCTTGCTCTAGAATCCAAAGGACACAAATTGTTCCTAAGGACATATCAAGAGGTAATGGATAGGAAGATGGAAGAGGAAGCTCAAGAGGATGAAGAAAAGAAGAAAAAGAAAGAACAAAAGAATGAAGGATCACATCCTACTACCACTTACCCAATGTGCTATGAATCTAGTGATAGAAGGACCACAAGATCCTAGGCCACCCCTCCAGTCCAATTAGTAGGACTTGTGATATCAACACCAGTAGCTCCTACTCTAAGAAAATCATCTCAAAATCCAAAAAGAACATGAAATGCAAGGGTAAAACAAAAAGATAACAAATCAAAGCTAGATCTTGAGGAACTAGAGGTCAAATAGATCTCTGAGGAAGAAGAGGAGGTGAAGAAACCTCTACAAAGGAAAAAATGAACTAGAAGGACCCCAAGGACTCTACCAGTCAAATCAGAGCCCCAAGAGAAAGGAAAATAGAAGGTAACATCATACCAACAATCTCTATCACTTTCAGTAGACCTAATAAATATACTTGAGACATTTAATGTTATTATCAACTATGGGATACTACCACAGATCCTAAAAATGTATGAAGAGGCCAATCAAGATAGAATAATCCATAGTTTGACAAGATACATCAATTACTTGAATAAAAGCCTTGAGGAATCCATGGAGGAATTCATCGACAAGATTTCCACAAATATAAGGGAAAAAAGGGATAAAGCCTTGGCCCAAGATGAATAAATTAAAGAGAATTTCATAGCATTCAATAGCACTAATATGATTGAGGAATATAAACAAAACCTAAAACAAGTACAAGAACATAAGCTTTAGACAAAATAACACATTAACAAACTAATGTAAGATGATCTGGATGATGTAGAGACCCTCTGGAAAGAAACAAAGGAATCCACTAGGAAATTGTATGAGGCAATGAAGAAGAGTCTGAAACAAGGGACAAAACAAGAAGAAAATCTTGTACAAAAAATTAGAATTGAAGAGAATGTTTCTCTAGAAGTTAGATAAATATTTTTTGCAAGAACATGGAGGATAGGAGAATGTTCCTCTAGAAACTGGAGAAGAAGAAAAGATAAAAAATCTAGAAACAAATGTAGAGACAGCCCAAGAAGAACCAAAGAAGGAAAAAGATGACTCCAGAGGGGTATCCAACCCCTCAGATACCATCTCTACAATTAAAAACTTCTTGGATCAACAACAACAAACTCAATTGGTCTCGTCTTCCCAATTACTACAAGTTCCACTAATCGATTCACAAGTGAATCTCTTTGAGATGCCACCTATTCAAAAAATATAGTTGGGAGATATTTTTCATGCAATAGCCAAAGAGGAGATCCTATAGAAACATGTCCAAAAAACCAAATAGCTCCGAGAAAATAGCTCTGAGAAGCCATAGATACATTGCAAAAGGCTATTCCACATATTTCCAAGGATTAATGCCTCCCTTTACCATAATAGCTACAACAATTGGTCATCGGAATACAAATTAACTTGATATCACAAAAGGATAGTGTCAAAAAGGAAGCCTAGGATGAGCTCAAAAAGCACAACACCAAAAAATTTATCAAGAGATGCACTTCCACACAAACTCATCTAGAAATCCAAATCCAAAAAATAGAGAATATCAATAAGGCTATTAGGGTAATCTACCACTTCTACTTACAGTGGCATAACATGACGAAGAACCTCTAGGACCAAATCACATGAACATAAGAGTAGATAGAAAAGGTAAGTTATGACCCCTTGCAAGATCCCACCAACATAGCAAGGGATAACATAGAGCACTTGCATATCCAACTCCAACAATTGCACACACAAAGAGAACTACTCAAGGAACAACTATAACAATTGAGGGAGACAATTAACAATGAGATGAGGTTTCTCTAGTTGATTCTAAGAGAAGCAAAACAAATAGACAACAGTATCACAATTCCCACCACTCTAGTAGAATTCAAATGAACTCTAGCCCAAGTCCAAGCACAAATTGGTACCCTCCCTCAAGCACAGGAACACTAGATGGAAATATTGGCACAACTCAAGGTAGAATACCAAAAAATCCTTCCCCAATCAAGCATGTCTTGAGGAAAATACACAATTTGAAAAGGGAGGTTGATGTTAGCAGGTCAAAAGTCAGAATAAAGCATACTAGTAGCATGCTAACAGAATATCACAATACCGATAATGGACAACAACCATGAAGAAGGAGACACATCCCCTCTAGGGAGTGAATGTATACATGTATGCAATAGATAGGAGATATATGACATATGTGACGAAAAAGATATATGATAGGAGATATATGTAACTGGTGCAAGAGCACCTACGCGACAACATCATTTTTTGATTATTTGAATGAATAGTAGGTTGATGCTAGTATCTTTGTGTTTATTTTGTAAAAATAAGGTCTAATAGACCAATATTCTATTTATTTAGGGAATTTGTGGGCTAAGGTGGTCAAATGTGCAAAATGCACTCTTGTCTTAAACAATTATTAATATTGCCATGAAGGAAAGCTATGTAAAATGTAAAAGGGAATGCAAGAAAAGAGTCTAGGAGTTATATTAGGGGTAAAATAAGGTGTCTAAATTGTCCTAGGTCTCTAGAACAACAAATTTGCATAATGAAGCTTATTAAGCAAACCATTGTTAATACTAGCACTTTTAGGCTTAATGAAGGTTTGGTGGTTCAAGGGTGTTTATGGGCATTGAAGGGAGTTGGTTTTGATTTAAAAATGTATTAAAACATCATACAAACCTGAATGAGGGGTTCAATGAAATGATTTTGAGGAATTTTTTCTCTGCTCAACGCCTAACTATGGACTTTCAAGCATTTTTCTGTGTTTTTAGTTTCTTTTTCCTGTGTACGGCCCAGTACAGACCTCCTATGATTTGGAATTCATAAATTACTATGATGGCATGTCTTAACTTGGACTTCTATTTTTTTTTAGACTCCTTTAGTTGCTTTGGTGAAAAAAAATCTCCATTCTTCTTGATCAACCTGTACAGACCAACAGGGTCTGAGTTTTACTTTTATTTAGAGATGGAGCCTTTCCTCCTACTGTGGTTATCTATGATTTGGAGGAAAGGCCTATAAAATATTTTTTTTAAGATTTCATGTTTCATTTAGTAGTGGTAAGGCGTCTATAGGGCTAGGTGATGTTATCTTAGGCTATGAATGTGAGTTTTTGGCATGAAAAAGAGGAACCAAAGTGGTGTTTTTGAAAACTAATGAGGCTAAAGGCCTAGTGAAAGTTTAATATGCTTGTGAAGACCCTGTTAACCTTGTTTGATGCTTTGGTGAGGCTTGGAAGGCCTTGGAGTTGTGAAATGGAGGAAACCCTAGGTATTTGTGAGCAAATTGAGGGTTTTTGTATTGGAAACCTAATTGAGCATGTAAGGTCCTAAAACCTAGAAAATATTTTGTTTTGAGACTCAATTAAAGACTTTTTTTGGGTTTGGAATTCTGGTGTCAAGTTTTAAAGGTAGTCTCTTTGGAAAGTTGGCCTAATTTGAGGCTTAAAATAAATTTTCTTGGTGTTTTGGAAAGATCTAGACAAAAGGCTGAAAAACTAGTTTCCCACTACTACAAGGAAAGCTAGTGTTCAAAGGTGAGTTTTGGAGATTGTATTCAACTGATTCAATTTTCATTATATGCATGTTGAGGACCTTTGTAAGGGTCTTGGTGAATTTTTTTGTTGTTTTGCAAGATTGAAGGGTTGAGACCCTTGAGGGTGAGTTGATGCCTATTAGGTTGAATGCTTTGTAAAGAAGAGTTCTTTGTTTTAGAATTGATATTTCCATTGTTGTGAGTGATATCCACCTTGGCTCTACATCATAGTGGTATCAGAGCATCAAGGAGTAGGTATGTTTGCATTTTGTAGGTTGAAGAAGAAGTGAAGAGTTTGGCATTCAAAGATGCCTCCAAAGAACAAAGATATGGCTAAAGAGATGAAGGAGATGAAAGACAGACATGCAAGAAAAATCAGAGAGTTGGAGGAAAGAATCATAGCCTTGGAGACAAACAAGAGAAGGGATGTAGAAGAGAGTGAGTCAGATGAAGATGAAGATGATTATTTTGAAGACATGGAAGAGGAACTTGATCCAGAGGATTGCAAAGTTGGTGAAAGCAGTAAGGAATGACAAGGTAAAAATTGTTGTTCCTAAATATGGTGGAAGTTTAAATGATGAAGAACTACTTGACTAGATTGCTGCATTAGATAATCATTTTGAATGTGATGAGGTTTCTAAGGAGCAAAGAGTAAAAATTGCAAGGCCATGCTTTGGTATGGTGGGACTACTTTCAATCTGAGAGGAGGAAGCAAGGAAAGTCTAAAATCACCTCATGGGACAAGATGATATCAAAACTCAAAGGTAAATTCTTACCCAAGGATCATCAAGTTCAGTTGTTTAAGAAATTACAAAGCTTAAGACAAAAGGAAATGGATATTAAGTCTTATACTAAGGAGTTTTATAAATTAAGTCTAAGGTATGGTCATCATGAGAATGAAGATGAAAAATTTGCAAGATATATGGGTGGTTTGAGGTTAAACATACAAGATGAATTGGTTTTAGCTAACCCTAGAATTGTTACCAAATGGCAATCAGGGTGGAGGAGAAAATGAAGAGAAGGAAAGACAAAGCAGTTAGAGGCAGAGGTAATGCATCAAGAGGAAGAGGATCTATGCCTAGTTCAAATCCAACCAATGATAATCAAGAAGATGCTATGAAAGGCCAAGAGCAATCTGATTTCAAAGGTGGATGGAGAGGCACAAGGGGCAGATTTGGAGGTAGGAATTCTAACAATGTGTTTTTAGGTTGATGTTATACTTGTAATGAATTTGGCCATCCATCTTTCAAATGTCCTGCTAAGATTGGTGCTTCATCAAGTGGAAGTAAAGGTGAAAAAAGGGTTCAACTTGTGCAAGAGGATGAAGTGGAGAGCACTGGTTCATCAAGTTATCCTATTGATCCTAAGTTTGGAGAAGCCTTGATACTACAAAAACAACTTTTGAAGACTTCCAAAGAGGTGGAGCCATTGCATAGGAAGAGGTTATTCAAAACCACTTGCAAGAGTAAGGGAAAGGTATGTAAAGTAGTGGTTGATTCAGGTTCAACTGAAAACATGGTTTCTTGTGAAATGGTGAATAAGTTAAAATTGAAAATAATTCCTCATGATTTTCCTTACAAGGTATCTTGGCTAAGTGATGGTCAATCATTGTTAGTAAATGAGAAAGCTATTGTAGATTTTCAAATTGGTGAGTATAAGGACAGTGTTGTTTGTGACATTCTCCTAATGGACTGTTGCCACATACTCCTTGGAAGACCATGGCAGTATGATAGGTGTGCTATGTATGATGGAAGAGAAAATAGGTATACCATAATGAAAGATGGTCAAAAGTTTGTTTTAACCCCTTGGGTAGAAGATGAGAAGGGCAAGGATAAAGTGATTATGTGTGGCAAGAAGGATCCTATACATGTGATGAGGGAAAACAAACATTTTGTTGTTGACAACTATTCTAAGGCTAAAAATGTAGGGATAACAGATACAAAGGTAAATGCAGAGGTAAAGAAGGTAATGACAATGAACATGAAGGAAAGTGGGATGATAGGGAGCATTGAATGCCCTATAGTTAAGAGCAAGGTTGAGAAACAAACAAAGTTTTTAGGTACAGCGAATGAAAAGCCTGATTTGACAGTGATGAAGCAAGGTAATGGGACAGTGAATGACAGTCAAGAAGGACAAGGCAATAAAGATAGTTCCAAACCTGAATATGAAAAGAAAGTGAAGACAGACCAAATGACTATTGATACATGTTTGTTTGCAGATATCAAGCATGGTAAACACTCAAAGGTTGAACATAGGAGGTTGATTGTAGGTCTGAGAATAGAGGAAAGACAAAATGCTTATAAGAATGCATTTCAAGGTGTTGAAAGTTCAGGGCGGTTTGCAGATCCTATGTGCATGCATCAGTGGAGTGCATTTGGGAACCAATGGAGTTTGAGTGATGCTTGGAGGCAGTGGTATCTACACCAATTCATGAGGCATGAGTATTTTCTAGGGGTGGTGTATGGTGCAGGAGCACCTACATGACAACATCAATTTTTGATTATTTGAATGAATAGTAGGTTGATGCTAGTATCTTTGCATTTATTTTGTCTAAATAAGGTCTAATATACCATTCTTCTATGTATTTAGGGAATTTGTGGGCTAAGATGGTCAAATGTGCAAAATGCACTCTTGTCTCAAACAATTGTTAATATTGCCATGAAGGAAAGCTATGAAAAATGTAAAAGGGAATGCAAGAAAAGAGTCTAGGAGTTATATTAGGGGTAACATAAGGCATCTAAATGGTCCTAGGTCTCTAGAACAACAAATTTGCATAATGAAGCTTATTAAGCAAACCATTGTTAATACTAGCACTTTTAGGCTTAATGAAGGTTTGGTGGTTCAAGGGTGGTTATGGGAGTTGAAAGGAGTTGGTTCTGATTTGAAAATGTATTAAAACATCATACAAGCCCGAATGAGGGGTTCAATGAATTTCTTTTGAGGAATTTGTGCTCTGCTCAATGCCTAACTATGGACTTTCAAGCATTTTTCTGTGTTTTTAGTTTCTTTTTCCTGTGTACGGCCCAATACAGACCTCCTATGATTTGGAATTCATAAATTACTATGATGGAATGTCTTAACTTGGACTTCTATTTGTTTTGAGACTCCTTTAGTTGCTTTGGTGAAAGAAAATCTCCATTCTTCTTGATCAACCTGTACAGACCAACAAGGTCTGAGTTTTACTTTTATTTAGAGATGGAGCCTTTCCTCCTATTGTGGTGATCTATGATTTGGAGGAAAGGCCTATAAAATATTTTTTTTAAGATTTCATGTTTCATTTAGCAGTGGTAAGGCATCTATAGGGCTAGGTGATGTTATCTTAGGCTATGAATGTGAGTTTTTGGCATGAAAAAGAGGAACCAAAGTGGTGTTTTTGAAAACTAATGAGGCTAAAGGCCTAGTGAAAGTTTAATATGCTTGTGAAGACCCTGTTAACCTTGTTTGATGCTTTGGTGAGGCTTGGAAGGCCTTGGAGTTGTGAAATGGAGAAAACCCTAGGTATTTGTGAGCAAATTGAGGAATTTTGTATTGGAAACCTAATTGAGCATGTAAGGTCCTAAAACCTAGAAAATATTTTTTTTTAAGACTTAAGTAAAGACTTTTTTTGGGTTTGGAAGTTTGGTGTCAAGTTTTAAAGGTAGTCTCTTTGGAAAGTTAGCCTAATTTGAGGCTTAAAACAGTGAAAAAGAAAATTTTGAAGCATTTGATCCAAAGGAAGTGTGTCTAGTTTCCTAGTATGTTGTGTAACCCTGAAATGGGTCCTTGAATCCATAATAAATTTTCTTGGTGTTTTGGAAAGATCTGGAAAAAAAGCTGAAAAACTAGTTTCCCACTACTACAAGGAAAGCTAGTGTTAAAAGGTGAGTTTTGGAGATTTCATTGAATCTGTTTTGGAGATTGTATTCAACTAATTCAATTGTCATTATATGCATTTTGAGGACCTTTTTAAGGGTCTTGGTGAATTTTTTTGTTGTTTTGCAAGATTGAAGGGTTGAGACCCTTGAGGGTGAGTTGATGCCTATTAGGCGAAATGCTTTGTAAAGAAGAGTTCTTTGTTTTAGAATTGATATTTCCATTGTTGTGAGTGATCTCCACCTTGGCTCTACATTAGTAACATAATATAGCAATAGCATCAGATCAAATACCAAACCTACGTATTTTGCACCTGTTATGATATATATACCATAAGTAATATAAGGAAGACGTGTGTATGAATATTTGAATAATTTATTTTGTTGAGTATACTAGTATATGCTATGAATGCACTATAGCTTCCTAGCGCATGCTTTTTTCTCTTACTATATCCTCTAGGTTATAAACTAACTACTCAGGAAATACCAGGTTATAGATCCTTCTAGACTGCACTGCCCCATTTCTCTTACCAATAGAGCTACCCGAGACTTTAATTCTTCTTTGGTATTCTCATATTTTTCCATCCTTTTTAGGATGGTGGACATATCTATTTTTAGGGATTGTAGACAACCTTATTGAACTCATTATTCTTTTTTTTGGGGCCTAAAATGCCTCTACAAGAATAGTGAGGTTATCTTTCTCCTCCTCTTGTACATATTCTCTTTTCCTATTTTGAATGGTATGGTTTAACCATACTAGGATATTTGATGATACTTCATGCTGAGGAGATGAAATAACTTCAATATCATGTGAGGCTTGCGATTTATCATGCTCCTGATCCACCTCATTTCTTTATACTTCTATGATTTTACTCATTTTGAACCTCTTGATTTAGTTCTATTTCTCCCTCTTCAACTTCCCCTCCTATAATGATTTCTTCTTCAACCACCTCCTTGTTTTGAATTTCTTCTTCCCTTACTGTTAATTCTTCTTGTTCTTAGGGAGGGGGAAGAGGAGTATCATTTGGAGGATATGGAGGAGGTGGAGGAATTAGGGAAGCTAGTATTTGAGGAGGATAATGAGGTGGAGAAGTTAGAGGTATTGGGGGGATATGAGGCAAAGAATGTTGTGGAGGAGATGGAGGAGGTGGAGTAGGGATTTAGTGTGGTGGAGAACTTGGAGGAGGATATGGAAAAGGTGATGCATTTGGGTCTTGATCTTTGGTGATGGTATGGTTATTTTATCTATCTATATTGAGTATCCAAGGTATAACTGATCTTGGATTATAGGGTCTTAGGTGGGTGATAGTTTTAATGGGACATGTTCGAAGAAGAATTATTTGTGTGTGTATCCAAGGTATTTTTAATGGGATATATGTTTGTTGGGGTGTTTTGTAAGACTAATAAGGGAATTTGGTAGAAACTATGATATTGGGACTTGTTGGATGCTAATCTTTTCCTTTCCATATCGATAGAATATTGCAATATTGATAAAAGACAAAAACCACGAAGAAGGAGACACATCCCCTCAAGGTAATGAATGTATATATGTTATATGTAATAGATAGGAGATATAGGATATATATGATGAGAAAGATATATGATAGGAGATATATGTAACATAATATAGCAATAACACCGGAGTAGAGACTAGACCTATATGTTTTGCACCTGTTATGATATATATACTAGAAGGAATATAAGACATGTATGTATGGATATTTGAATAATTTATTTTTTTGAGTATACTACTATATGTTACGAATGTCCTATAGCTTACTACTGCATGCTTGTTTCTCTTACTATATCCTCTGGGGTATAAACTAACTACTTAGGGAATACCGGGTTACAAATCCTTCTAGATTGTACTGCCCCATTTTTCTTGCCAATAGAGCTACCTAAGACTTTAATTATTCTTTGGTATTCTCACCTTTTTACATCTTTTTAGAATGGTGGACATAGCCATTTTTATGGATTGTTGTTCTCCCTCTCTAGTTTGGACACCAAGGTTGACTTGTTTTAGTTGGTAATCTTTAGGCAACATATTTGATTGAGGTCTGTCTATTAAAGGAATAACTATTTGAGCTATCACGTTCCCTTGTTCATCCTCCATGATGGTAGAAAACCTTATTGATATCTTTCTTCTTTTTTGGGGGCCTAAAATGACTCTACAAGAATAGTGAGGTTCTCTTCCTCCTCCTCTTATACATATGCTCTTTTCCTATTTTGAATGGTATGGTTTAACCATACTAGGATATTTTATGATAGTTCATGCTGAGGAGAAGAAATAACTTCAATATCATGTGAGTCTTGAGATTTATCATGCTCCTACTCCACCTCATTTCTTTATGCTTATATGATTTTACTCATTTTGAACCTCTTGATTTAGTTCTATTTCTCCCTCCTCAACTTCCTCTCCTATAATTCTTTCTTCTTCAACCACCTCCTTTTTTGAATTTCTTCTTCCCTTATTGGTAGTTCTTCTTTTTCTTGGGGAGGGGGAAGAGGAGTATCATGTGGAGGATATGGAGGAGGTGGAGGAATTGGGGAAGATGGTATTTGAGGAGGATAATATGGTAGAGAAGGTGGAGGTGTCAGGGAGATATGAGGCAGAGAATGTTGTGGAGGAGATGGAGGAGGTGGAGTAGGGATTTGATGTGGTGGAGAACTTAGAGGATATGGAAAAGGTGATGCATTTGGATCTTGATCTTTGGTGATGGTATGGTTATTTTATCTATCTATATTGAATACATTGATTAAATCTATTGTATTATTGTGGTATTGAATAGATTTTTTTCTTAAATTTATGCATGTTTGATGATAGTCTGATTTTATATAACTTCAAAATCTTGAGATTGATTAATTACCTTTAAAGATTACATTGGGGTTAATAGAAATTATGTGAATACTATTTTTTTTAATATTAGTTATTGAGATTTTTTCTAACCCCTCAAAATTGATAAATGAAATGAGTCTTATTGTTGTCCATTTTAGTTCAAATTTTGGAATTCCCTCTTATAAACTCAATCTTTTGATCTTTATTTTATGATATTTTAAATAGGTAAAAGAGCATAATGATAACATAGATCTTCTACTCATGTAATTTTTTTTGATTTCCAAGAAATAAATATTTATATTTTGGTTGCATATCTTGAATATATTTTCCAAAAAGCCCTAAATAATTTGGACCCCTTTTTGAAACATGTTTATATTGACCACTTAGTTATCCATCACGATCAATACCTGACCCAAAAAGAACATTGGATTAGAGAATCTTGCTTTTTAAGTGGAGTAATAATTTATTATTTCTTAGCAAGTTGGTTGTGCTAAAACCACCATCAAAAACTCCCATAGGATAATATTTCATGTGTTATAGCCTTCCTCCAAAAAAATAATATGTTAAGTTGCATCATAAATTAAAATGGATTTTTTTAAATAAGTTAGTTCATCCAACTTTATAAAGGGATAAAAATAATCCATTAAAAGATAAAATATTAATTCCTTTTGTCAAAAAAGGCTACCCACTTCTTACCTATAGTCCAAGATGCTTTCTTGCACCTCTTACACTCCCATAAATGCTTCTTACAACATTATAAATTGTGAGATTCTCTTCCATGTCATGTCAATTGTTATAGCTTCAACATGTGCTTAATTAAAACATAAATATATATATATATATATATATATATATTTACATCATGAGTTATTTAAAAATAATTTTAAAATATTTGTTTAATTCCTTTTTAAATTCAATAATTAACTCCTCATATAATTTAATAACAGAATTTGATGTGGTATAAATATTTATTTATAAATTTCTAATGGAATTTATTTTAATTCAATTTATTTATTCATTTTTTCCTTATCTTACCTTATAAATTACCTTTAATGAATAAATATTATAATACACTTTAGATTTATAATTATTATTCTATCTTAATTAAAATTATTTTCTAATATTCTAAAGGAGAGGGTTATGACACATTTGGTACCCTTGCTTTGTAGTTGTGATGCATACTCAATCTCACTTAGTCATGAATTCAAGCTATTATAATAACACTCCTAGTCATACCTCTACAATCATCATCCTTCTTCCCATTCCATTTTTTATATGAAGTGAGACCTAACTCTCACCATGTATATGTGTGATTGGTTAAGACCTTGGTTGTATTTATTCATACCTGTGTTACATTCATAGTTTTGGTGTGTGTGAGATAGCCATAGTCCCCTTTTTTGTATGGATTTTTTGTTGTTCTCATGTGACTATATCCTAGGAAAATGGGGTGGAACTAAGGGTTCCACATAATTGGGAGGTTCTCAACCACCATTGGGGAGTAGTGGATCTATTGGTGTGGCATACAATGATGGAAAACACTTAATTTCCTTGTTATTTAATTTTTAATAACGTAAAATAGATAATTTAGGATATTTTTGTCCTTATATTTAATTGTATAATTTATATTGGAACCTCCTATTGTATGGATTGTAATCCACCAACATAAGTGTTGATAGAGCTATCATTACTTTTATTGTATATATATTGACATTGGTGTCAAATACACATGTAGTTTGTTACGCTTTTCTTAACTATTGAGATGTTGGTAAAATGAAGTTAGAGAATCTTTGAATAGGGGACAAATAAATGTAATGTGTTATAAAATATCTAATCATGGTATCTTTAGGATGTTAGATATATTATTTCTCTTATCTTTTTGTTTTGTGTATGTGAACCCATCATAGGATGGTTTCATCTTGTTTTTTGATTTCTCCTTGTAAGAGGAGAGTGAGTGGGGTGTGTTGTGATCATTTCCCTTCATCTATCATATCCCAAGATTCTTTTTGAATCCCTTTTAGACCTCCATGGTCTTTTAGAAGAGTCTCTTCCATTTTCTTGTGCTTTAGATATAAGGATGAAATCTCTTGTTTGGATCTTAGGTGCATGATAGTTTTAATGGGACATTGTTCAAAGTAGAATTATTTGTGTGTGTATCCAAGGTAATTTTAATGAGCATGAGACCTAACAAATTCATCTATTTATAATTTGGTTAGGACTACAATTCCAAAAATGTCTTGTGCCAAAAATGGCTCCAACACTATATTAGATTCCAATGCCAAAAATAGACTCCAATACTAGGAGCTAACTATAGAGGGAGGTTCTAGTTTCCTTACTAGATGTTGTAGTCCTATAGGGCACTATAGTCCCCTTGGTTAATCAAGCATCTACGAACCCTCAAACAACTAGCACTTATAATATTTTTCTAACTAAACTTTATATACAAAAAAAATCGCCCTTGATCTTTTGAGTCTTCCCTAGTAAAAGCACAAAGTTGTGTCACACTTTTAGCCAACTTATCAGCACAACTGAATTTAAGTTTTTCTAACTAAAAAACAATTTTGGTCAAACATATGATCTAGTAAGATTTATTCTAGCTAAGTTAGATACTTCCACAATTTTTTCAACTAAAATTGTTGGATAAAAATATATGGAGCACCACTTTGAGTCCAATTTACCAAAAAATTAAAATTATTTGAAAAAATTGAAGTTTCAATAACTCCTACTAATGTAAATAACATTTTTTTTAAAATATAAAAATACCCTTTTGTAGATCCATAAGTTTAGTTTTCAAAAATATGTGTATTTTAATAGTTTAATTATTATTTATTATTTATTTTTTATTTTTACTAAAAGTAGATTATCAACACAAAATATTAGGTTGAATACCATGTCAAGGAAAAATACTAAAACTTATTAAAAAATAAATTAAAAAATATGACACACTAGATGAAAGAATTTATTTCAAGATGGTATATTTTTTTCCCATTTTAAATAAATGTTTAATATGAAAGTTGGCATTCGATGGAAACAACTATTTTTTGATTCACACATATTTTAATATTTATTTAAAAATATATATTTATCAAAATTGGAAAAAATATATCCATGCACTAAAGTTTCAATTTATAAATACACACAAAAAATTTGAAAGAAAAAAAAAATTACTATAAAAAGTTTGACATCTCATGCAACTTCATTTTTCAACATTTTATCAGCAACTAAATTATAGTGTTAATTTATTAAAAACTAGTTTAAAATAGTTTTTTTTTTTTTTTTTTAAATACAAACATAAAATATACTAAAAAACACATATTTTGCTAGTTTACATAATTTCAAAATTCAAAACATATATGCCACTTTTTAGTGATTCAAGTTTAAAAGTTGGATCAGTGTTGGTTGTTTCCTTTATAAAGTGTGACACAGCTTTGTGCTTTTACCCTCGGACCATGTCATCACTTTATTGATAATTATTGTACTCTAAAATATATTCTCATTTATGCATTAGGAAGCATACCTTTGCAAAAAATAAACTAATTATTGTTTCAATTGTTTGAGGTCTTGTACATCCTATTTTGGTAACCTCTTGTGTAGGTTTCTCCCTTGTGTTTTTTTTTTGAAAGAATGTGATTGTTGGTTAGGACCCAATCGTCATCATGGTGAAGCCCGACTCTCTCATAGGATCATTGTGGTGAATTTGTCATATGATTTTTAAGTCTTACACTTTTCTACACCATTCTTGGAGTAGTGGTGTTGAGGTATTGAGTTTTTGTGTTTGTTTGTGACATGGAACTTCACCACAGCATCCTTATCATGTCTTTAAGACTCATTCTTGTGTTCTTCTTTCAAAAAATAATATTGGTTAGTCTTGAGTGGGATTAGGTAATTACACTTGGTATCAAAGCATATATTCCAACACTAGGAGATTTTGTTTATATTTTTCTCATGTGATTGATATTTGATTACTTAAGTGCTTATTATAAGTCAGTTTCATGATTTCTTATCATGTGTTCCTTAGTGTGGTGTTATAAATGGTTATATGTATACTAACCCATGCAACTTGTTTATATAGGAAGAATGAATCATAGGAATTATTGCACTTATCAAGGGGGAAACTTAAATCATAATTGATATTCAACTGAGATCCATAGTGAGATCTTAAATCTAGCTATATAATTTTATCTTAAATATTATTTAGGTGCACTATTGTTCTTCAAGAGATTTTAGTAGGGTTGGTTCCTTATAAAGAGATATCACTTTCAATAAATTTTCATCCTTTTAAATAAAGGGGAGAGGATAATCCTTAAGATAAAGAGATATCTCTAGGATCCCTAATCATTCTAGAGTGGAGGATTTACCTATTTAAGATCCAACCCAATGGGGGGACATGTAGGTGGTGGATGAGCACAGTGTGTTAGTAGGACATATGCAAGGCCTTATTTGAGCTCATATACCTACCTTTGAATATTTTATACAAACATTAGAGGCTAATAATTCAATCTTAGAACTTGAAAAAAAATTGTGATGACTCCTTATGTTGGAAAATCCAAGGCTCAATGTGTCATCATGTACCTACATATATTACTTCCACCTAGTGGGCCAAAGGGAGAAAAAGTGTCACCCAAAAATTGCAATATTCACTTAGGATACATTTTTGGAGAGGTTTTTACATTTTTTACCATTTCAAGAAAATAAATGCAAATGAATTCTATGAACTTAGATAGCCTTACATGATTGTAGATCAGTATGAGAATCACATCTTCAAACTTAAGTAGTATGCAATCTTAGTTGAGGATGAAGGGATGCTAGTCAAGATATTTGTGAGAGGTTTGAATTCATATATCAATAGTGGGGTTTATTTCTTAGAACCAAAAACATTGGAAGTTTCCATAGAGAAAGATAAAATGATCGAGGAGAGTTTAGATAGAAGCCATGGTGGTCAAATAGGACTGCAGGTAATGGTTCTTGCTCAATAAAGGTTTGGAGTTAGGGATTCTTAACCTCAAACCATGGGATCTCTTAGGACACCTTCAACACCTCCTAGAACTTGTTAGAAATGGTAAAGGAAGATTCCTCCAGAGGCACCTCAAAGTGGGCAAGGTTCTAGATGGTCTTCTTATAGAGATAAAAGAGAATACTATAATGAGAACTTTCAATACAGACAACTATCCCAAAGTGTTTAATCTAGTTCTAGTTTTTGAATAGATCAATAGTTGAGTGCACATCAAAAATCTCTAACTTGAGTTAGGGGACCATGTTTCACTTATGGACAACACTGAAATAACCCATTTCATAAGCCCAAAAATTGCCACTTTTTTTCTTATTAGCTCTTCCTCTCATTTTCTTGTAAAATATTGACTTGAACCAAACATTCTTCTTTAAATTATTTCTTTCAAAATTAAAAAGACAAAATAAAAAAATTCCAAACATACCAAATGCATAAAGCATTCTCAATTTATAGAAGTTGGGCAGTAATTTTTGTTTTCAAAAGAAATAAAAGAATTTTTTATTATTTAAAAGATTCATCTTACTCCACTACTTCAATCCTAAATAAAACATGCAACTCCCATGTTATAGAATTTTCTTGAAATAAACTTATTCCCTATCATAAAATCTATCATAAGATATGTCATAAAATTGTCATAGACTATACCTTATAACTCCCATAGAATAGCCGGTATTGGCATGGTGTGATGGTTTATAGGTGGCATTGTTGTTCTTGCCACCAAGGTTCAAACCCCGTTGGGGTGGTATTGTTGAATGGTTGTATCCGGTTCATAGCTCTGGTCAAAAGCGTTTACCCCTTGAAAAAAAAAACTCCCATAGAATAATGTCATGCGTTATAGCCCTCTAAAAAATTCCTCAAATAATATATTAAGTTGCATCATAAAATAAAATTAACTTTTTAAAATAAGTTGGATCGTCCAACTCCATAAAGGGATAAAAATAACCCATTAAAACATAAAATATTAACTCTTTTTGCCAAAAAAAGGCTACCGACTTCTTACCTATAGTCCAAGATGCTTCCTTACACCATTTATACTTTCATACATGCTTCTTACACCACTATAAATTATGAGATTCTCTTCCATCTCATGCCAAGTGTTAAAATTCAACATGTGTTTAAAAAATACAAATTAATATAATATTTTCACCCAAATAATATTTGCATCATGAATTAAAAGAATTTTAAAATATTTATTTATGCCCTTTTAAATTTATTTTTAAATTTAACATTATAAATTTATGTGGTGTAAATATTAATATTTTATTTATAATTTCTTCTAATACCTTAGTCCACTATATAATTAATTTATTTTATTTTATTTTATTTACTTATTTACTTATTTATTTTTAATATATTTCTTCTTTATGTTTAATAAATGATTATTTAAAATCTTACTCAAACTTAATTAAAGGAATTTTTCAAATTTTCTAAGTGAGAGGGTTGTGACAAACACAATCACTTTGTGAGGTCTTTCTCTTTGAGGTAATCAAAATATTGTAGCTTCAAAGCTAATAGAAATCATCAAGTAGAACATCATTGTATAATTTTGAAGACCTATTTTTTTGGATGAATTGCATGCTTTTATTTTTTTAACTTTGGTTTTTTAGATTATTTTATTTCCCCATCATTGGTAGCACATTGTGGAATTATGGTAGTAAGGGAAAATGGTGTGGTAGTTTGAGTTAGCTACCAATGCTATAGTGATTGTAGACTCCCTTGTGAGAAATTGTGTGTTAGTGACTTACATATCCAACCTTTTGGATCCTAGGGGTTTTTTCCTAGTATGGATTGGTTACAAGCTCATCAAGTGAGTATTGATTATTAGTGTAAGCCCATAGAGTGTGTCGATCATCAAGGTCATTAAATAGAGATAATAGGGGTGCATAGAGGTCCAATATCACTTTGCATGACTTTATCCATGCATCATACTATATGACCACTCAAGAGCTCAATGAACTTTGTCTATAGTTGTAAGAGATGTTGGAGAAGGGAAACATTCATCCTAGTTTATCCCCTTGGGTGCATAGGTTAACCTCATGAAAATTAAGGATGGATTCATTTTCTTAAGAAAAAAATATAAGTAGTTGAATAAGGTGATGGTGAGGAATCAATATCCCTTGCTATGGATTGATAATATTTTTGAGCAAATTAAGGGATCCAAACTATTCTCTAAGATTCACCAAAATTCAAGGTACAATCTAATTTGCATTCATGAGGTAAAAATTCATCAAACTACATTTCATACTCATTGCAAACACAATCAATTCATTGTAGTTCCACTCAAGTTGATGAATCATCCTTTTGTATTTATTATTTTTATGAATGAGGTGTTTCATAATTACCTAGATGGATTTATGATTATATTTATAGAATAAATTTTGATTTAATTAAGGATAATAGAAGAGCATGAGGTCCACTTGCAATATTTTCTTCATTATTTGTGTGAGTATCAAATTTATGGAAAATTGGAAAAGTGTGAATTATTCAAGTCTAAAGTGAAGTATTTGGGCCACATTATATCTAGTGATTGTATCTCAATTTATCCATCAGGGTGATCCCACAATAGTGGGTTACACTTTTTGGTCAAACTTGACATTAAAATGAACATTTATAACTAAATCTTCACTTTCAGACACCTATAGTTGCTAAACCATGAGGAATTTGAATATGATGAAAACTAGTGATTTGAGAAAAAAAAAATTGTAGATTCTAAATATTTTTAAAAAAGAAATTGGAATAAAATTGCATTTCTTTTGCCATCTCCTTTGATAACTAGTTTTCAACAGTAAACACCATTTTTAAAGAGTGGTGTTTATTGTATAACACATAACTTTTCTCTATGAAGGATAAAATTCTTTTTTTTAGAATTTAGATTTGTAACTATGATATCTGACACCTTTATTTAGTTTCATAGTTTTTTATTGAATATTTTTTCTTAATTAAGTTTTGAAGTCAAACCAATTATAATTTAGACATAGATGTATTGTATAACACAACTTTTTTGTATGTATCAAAATTCAAAAAAAAATTGTTGGATCAAGGACATCAATACCAAGCACCTCGATATTTTTCAATTTTTTTTAGTAATCTACTATTTTTCCACATGTGCAAAACAGAGAGCCTGATTTTTGGTAAAAAAACCTACATTCACAGGAAATAAGAAATAAATATAATAATCAAATTAAATATATTCGAAGTTATATTTTTTGGAAAGCTTATAATAAGGACTACATACTTAAAAAACATAAATTTTAAATTAATTCATTTGATCCCCCAAAAGGTAAATCAAAAGTGGTTTTTTATCAACATTTTGATAGGTGTAGAGGAGACTCCATTATAGGTATGGTTTAAAACTAGTGGGGTTCTATCCAAGGGGGTTTGATATAAGGGGGTTTGATCAAACCCTCTTTAATTAGAATCATTTAAATGGAAATTTTCAATGCTTAAATCATTATATTTTCTAAAAATATGTGATTTCAACAAAAATTAGGATGTCCTAGAAAGTGTAACCCATTATTGTGGAAGCACCCATCAAATATTCAAGCCATTTTAGATTGGAAAAACCCACAAACATTTCCAAGTTTTATATTTTTAGAGGATTAGCAAGTTATTACCATTGATTTTTCATAGATTTATCTAGATTGGAACATCCAATTTATTCTCTTCAAAGAAAAGGGGAGAAGCTTTTTTTGGTAAGATAAGTGTGAGTTATCCTTTCAATTTCTTAAGGAATGGGTGACTAGTATACCTATCCTTATAGCAATTGATCTTGTAGAAAATTTTACGGTTTACATTAATGTATTATTGGATGGTGTAGGGGTGGTCCTTGTGTAAGAGGGTAGTGATTTATTATGAGTCATGAAATATCAAGGATCATGATATAAACTACTCCACCCATGATTTAGAGTTGGAAATTATCATCCATGCACTTGTGTCATGGAGACATTTTCTTTTTGGTCATCAGTTCAAGCTTCATATTGATCATCACAACTTCTAATATATAATTTATTTAATAAAAAATAAATTCTCATTAGCATTTATGGATGGAACCCCTTTGTGAGTATGAATTTAGTCTAAATACATCAAAGTGAAGGAGATGTGGTTAATGATACCTTGAGAATAATGCATTATGAGATCTTGAATTTGACCCTAAGCATGGATCTATGGTGAATCCATTGTATTAGAAGGTTAGAGTAGAGATAGAGTCCCAAATATCTCTTATGGGTAGGTATTTTGACTCTTAGTTAGAGTAAGATGGACTATTGTCAAAATATCAATCACATTTATGTCCTAGATTCTTGTGATCTTTATATGATTTTGATGGTTGAGGCCCATCATACTGCATAAGTGTGAAGAATATGGATTCTAATCTTAGGAATTTATTTTAATGAGAATGAATGAGGCATGATGTTGCCAATTTTTTGGCTAGGGTTTAGAGTATCAAAGGGTGAAGGGAAAAAATTAGCATCCAATACGTCTCCTACAATTTCATGTTATTCTCAAGTAGAAATGGGATGCAAATTCCTTAACATTATTATTTTTTATTTATCTTTGTATCATCATGATTCTATTATGGTGATAGTGGAAAAGGTGACCAAGGTTATCATATGAGATCATCTTATATTGTTCCAGTTTTGGCACATACCTTTATGGAGGAGATTGTGTACTTGCACTGAGTGCCTCGTATGATTATTTATAATCATGAACCAATGTTCATATTCATGTTGTGGACATCTTTGCAACATAATTTGGTTGCTTGAATTGATTTTATTTTTTCCTACTATCTTGACATAGATAGTAAAATCGAAAGGGTGAATTAGGTGCTAGATGACATGATTTGCATATACATTATGGACTAGAAATAAAAATCAAAGGAGATTTCTTATAATAATGGGTATCATAGTTCCCTTGGTATGACACTATTTTAGGTCTTGTATGGTCATCCTTGTCAGAACCCTTTGACTTGGGATTGTAGAATAGAAAATTTTCACCCTTAACAATTTCACACTATGTTTTGGCCCCCCTAAATTATTGAGCCTAATTGACCCCCTAATGTCCTAAAATTGTGTATTCTAGAGCCCATTTGTACCATTTTTCAATAAACTGTAAGTATTGAATAAATGCATCCAACTCATATGTTGTCCCTGACATTCAATGCCTTGGAAATATAGACCAAGATGTTGCAAGTATGAAGGTGTTGTCATTGATGTCAACTATGTCATGGAAGTTGGTTATTGATTGTATATGTCGAAGATATTGATAAAATTGTAATAAAGGTCTATAGTTATTCAGTGTATGCTTGAGATGTGCTTTGTATTGTTTCTATTGTTGTATAGATCTAAGGTATTGTTCATGGTTGTTGGTAGTTGTTGTATCTAGAATTTAGGCTTTTGGATCACTATTCAGTGCGATCTTCACCAGTATGTGAACTATGTATTTCGATGTGTCTGGTTGTGGTCTAGGAGAAATGTAGTTGCTTTAGATTTCTTTGTATTTTGGTTTCATGACTTGTGGTTCTGAGAGTAAGTTGATGAGCTCGTGTTCAAGTGAAATTTGTTGTCTGAAAAGATTGGATTATGCTAAGGATGTGTGTGCTTAATTGTGTTATATGTTTTACATTGGTGTATGGCTGACCTTGGATTAGTTTCAAGGTTGAAGACAATATAAGTACAAGTTGAGATGTTGATGAAAGATAAGATAGATGAAAAATAGATGTGAGATGTGAATTTGAGTAGAGCAGTGTGAATTTCATGTTAGGGTTCTGAAGGTAGTGAGTTGAAGGAATCCAACATCTTTCATGTGAGATTGCAAGAGTGAGAAAATTATGGTGGATTTCCTATTGCTTTGAGATAGTTTTCTCTCTATGACAATCATCTTCTATCTTCTTTATATTTTTGTGGTAGTGAGCCCTTCGATAATGAGACCTTGTTGGATAGTGTGTCCTATATTGGTAGTGAGCCTTTATATTCAGCTTTGGAATTCTTTATAGTGTGAGCTAATCTTTGTCGTGTTTTTTCCCTCATTGGGTTTTCCATGTAAATATGGTGTTATTACTTTCAATTTTTGTTTCTACATTTAGTGCTTAAACACATTAACAGAGTAAAGGATTTATGAATTCTTATTGATCTAACTCCTAGTGAAATTTTTAAAGGTATTTCTATAATTGATTCACCCCCCCTCTTATTTATCTTGTTTAACAATTGGTATTAGAGCTTGGTTCCTTGGAAGAGCTTAACCACTTAAGGAAGATCTGGGATGGAAAACAAGATATTTATTGAGTGCCCTAGGTTAGATGGAATTGAATACACTTTTTGGAAGACAAATATGGAAGGATATCTAGAATATTGTGGATATGATGTTGAGAAAGCTTATAAGACTCCCTACACTACTTCTGCTAATGGTCCAAGTACTATTGATGAGATCAAGGTGCATGAAGTAAACAATAAGGAAAAATTTATTCTGAAGAATAGTCTTTCACATTTTGAATTAGTTAAAGTTATGAATCTGAATACTGGTAAAGAGGTTTGGGATATATTGTAAAAGATCCATGAAGGAGATGAAAAGGTTAAAGAAGAAAATTTGTAGAACTTGGAGGCACAATTTGAGATCCTGCGAATGACTGAAGATGAGAACATTAAATCCTACGTATAGAGAGTGGATGAGCTAGTAGGTGGAATATGAGGACTTGGTGCACAAGTGGATGAATCCAGGATAGTAAAGAAGATTATGAAAAACTCCCCCTGACACATATAGTGAAAAGGTATCTTCTATTGAGGAATTTTTAGATTATAAGACCTATACTAAAGATCGGTTGTTGGATACTCTAACCTCATTTAAAATGAGAAATCCTAGCTTGAGAAATGGATCAAAGAAAGAAACTTCTTTTAGGGCTACAAAATTTGAAGATCCGGATGAACAAAACTTCAATGAAGTGAAAGCTAACTTTGTAAGAAGAATGAAAAGGGCTCTTATAAGTATCAAGGTAAGATACCTTTCAAATGTTTTAGTTGTGGGGGAATGGGTCATTATGCTTCAAGATGTCCTAAAAGAGCCGAGAGGAATAAAGATAGAGAAGGCAAAGAAAACAAAGGAAAGATGATCAAGAGAGCATATTGTGTAAATGAAGATGCTAGTATTTTTATGATGAGTCTGATTATGGAGACTTTGATGATAATGAATGCTTATTCTTGGATATAAAAGATGAATCTACTTCTGCCGATCCTAAAAGATATGTGAAGGAAAGCACTCTGGAGAAAGTTGACTGTATTGTGGTCTCTTCTCTTTATGCTAAACAAGAAAAGAACTACTGGGTTGTTGATAGTGGATGTTCACATCACATGACCGGTGACAAAAGTAATTTTGTTAAACTTGAAAAATATGATGGAGGCTTAGTTAAGTTTGGAGATGATATTGGCGCTAAGATTTGTGGGATAGGCTCAGTCAATTTTGATGGCAAGCATAATACTGATGATGTCTACTATGTTAAGGGTTTAAGCCATAATCTTTTGAGTGTTGGGAAGATGTGTAGTAAAGGATATAATCTTGTGTTCAAGGATGAGAAATGTGAAATAAGGAAAGGATCCAGAACTGTGATTGCTGCTAGAAAGAATTCTAAATGAAATATTTATCAACTTAAGGGTGCAGATGGACATTGCTTTATGTCTCATATTAATGACAGTTGGTTATGGCACTAGAGGGTGTTTCATATTAATTTTGACAATATGGTGAGAATTAGTGCAGTACAAGCTATGAGAAATTTACCAAAAATCACAAAACTTGTTAATGCTATTAGCAGGGATTGTCAATTTGGAAAGCAAGCTAGAAACAAATTTAGGTCAAAGGAACAATCTACTACCAAACTAATGGATTTGATTCATACAGATCTTTGTGGTCCTACAAGGGTGAGAATTCTACAAGGTGATAGGTATTTTATGCTTTTGATTGATGATTACTCTAAATTGGCATGGGTTACTTTTCTTAGAGAAAAATAGGATGCATTAGAAAAATTCAAAGCACTCAAAGCTATGGTTGAAAATGAAATGGACATGAAAATAAAATGCTTAAGGTCTGATAGAGGCAGTGAATTCACCTCCAATGATTTTAACATGTTTTTTGAAGTTCATGGAATAAAATGGTAATTGTTTGCTCCTAGAATTCCTCAACAAAATAGAGTTGTTGAAAGAAAGAACATAACAATTCAAGAAGTTGCTAGATTGATGATAATAAAGGCAAGTCTACCAGAAGTTTACTAGAGAGAAGCAATTCACACTGTTGTTTATGTGTTCAATCAAGTTTAAGCAAAATCTAACAGTGCGAAGACTCCCTATGAGTTGTGGTATGGAAAGATTCCTATTGTAAAGTACTTCAAATTATTTGGAAGCAAATGTTATATCAAAAGAGATCAAGAAAATTTAGGAAAGTTTGATACAAGATGCAATGAGGACCTAACTTCCTTGGATACTCTACTAGAAGCAAAACTTACATATGTTTCAATAAAATGCTGAGAAAGGTTGTAGAAATCATAAATGTATCAGATGAACCTGATTGTAGAGAAGTAGAAGAAGTTGTTGAAGAACAAGAAAAGAAAAATGAAGAAGAAGAAGCTTTAGAAAGGGTTCCTAAAACCCCTAAGTATGTGAAAAGGAATCATTCTAAAGAACAAATCATTGGAGACAAGAGAAAAGGAGTATTGACAAGAAGTAGAGTTGTTGCTACTGCTGAAATAAATCTATGTTTACTTTCTACAGTTGAACCTAAGTAAGTGAAGCATGTAAAGATGAGAATTGGATGAGATCAATGGAAGTAGAACTTATGCAGATTGAGAAAATTAAAACCTATGAATTGGTTCCTAGACCGACAAATAAAAACATAATTGGATCAAAATAGGTATTCAGAAACAAGTTGAATCAAAATGGAGAAGTGGTCAGAAATAAAGCAAGGCTTGTGTGTAAGGGTTACTCACAAGTTGAAGGTATAGATTTTTAGGATAATTTTTCTCTAGTGGCTAGGATGGAAGCTATTAGAATGTTTTTTTCATTTGTTTCTCATAAGGACTTTAAAGTTTACTAGATGGATGTAAAGTCTGCATTTCTGAATGGTGAGTTGGAAGAAGAAGTCTACATGGAACAACCGAAAGGATTTCAGTTGTCAAATCAACCAAACATGGTCTACAAATTAAAGAAGGCTTTATATTGATTGAAGCAAGATCCTAGAGCTTGGTATGAAAGGTTGGACAGATATTTTGAGTATGTAGCTATAAAGGATTAGATTGCTGACATATTTACTAAGGCTCTTCTTAAAGAAACTTTTGAGTATCTCTGTGAGAAGTTAGGAGTTATTGACCCTCCTTTCTTGAACTAGATGCATATGGAGATGCATCAATCTGATGGATCTATGGATCTATCTTCTTCCTGGACTGATGTTGGTGGCTACCTCTTAGGGGGAGTAGGTAGTGTCTTTTGTTGTCATTTTGGAGGTTATTGGGTGTACTCCTAAGGGGGAGTATTTAGTATTGGTAGTGTTCTTAATGTCAAAGGGGGAGAAAGAATCATGTGAAAATTTTTATCTGTGTTGTGTTGAGAATGTAAAATAAAATCATAAGAAACTGTGTTTAGAGTTGTTGTGTTCTCTTTGATGTTTTTTCACATCATGTGTTGTCATCAATGGCAAAGGGGGAAATTGTTGCAAGTATGAATGTATTGTCATTAATGTCAACTAGTTGATGTTATCATTGATGTCAACTATGTCATGGAAGTTGGTTATGTATTGTATATGTTGAGGATATTGAGAAAAATGCAATAAAGAACGTCTATAGGTATTCAGTGTATGCTCTGGTATGTGCTCCATATTTCCATTATGTTTGCACAGATATGAGATATTTTTCATGGTTTTTGGTAGTTGTTGTATCTAGAATTTAGGCTTTTGGATCATTGTACAATGTGAGATATCTTCACCAGTATGTGAACTGTGCATTTTGGTGTGTCTAGATGTGGTCCAAGAGAAATGTAGTTGCTCTAGGTTTCTCCATGTTTTGGTTTCATGACTTTCATTTCTGAGAGTAAGTTGATGAGGTCATGTTCAAGTGAAATTTGTTTTCTGAAAAGATTGGATCACGATAAGGATGTGTGTGCTTAATTATGTTGTGTTTTAAACTGGTGTATGGTCGACCTTGGATAGGTTTCAAGGTTAAAGATGGTATATGTACAAGTTGAGATGTTGATGGAAGACAAGATAGATGAAAGATAGATGTGAGATATTTATGTGAGATGTGAATTTGAGCAGAGCAATGCGAATTTCATGTTAGGGTTCCGAAGGAAGTGAGTTGAAGGCATCCAACATCTTTCATGTGAGACTAAAAGAGTGTGATAAAACTATGGTGCATTTCATGTTGCTTTGAGATATTTTTCTCTTTGTGACAATCAATTTTTATCTTCTTTTTAATTCTATGGTAGTGATCCCTTGTTGGACAGTGTGTCCTATCTTGGCAGTGAGCCTTTGTATTCAGTTTTGAAATTCTTTATATTGTGAGCTAATCCTCACCATGTTTTTTCCCTCATTGGGTTTTCCATGTAAATCTGGTGTTATTGTGTGCATGGTTTTATTACTTTCAGTTTCTGATTTTGCATTCAGTGATTAAACACATTAACAAAGTAAAGGATTTATGAATGCTTATTGATCTCACTTCTGGTGAAAGTTTTAAAGGTTAAAAATTGCTACAACTGATTCACCCCCCTCTCAATTTTCTTGTTCAACAAACTCATACACCATTGGACATATGGGTCCCTCTTCTTTTCTAGGATCCATTTTTGGAAATGTCTTTTGCAACATTTTAACATTCAAATTTCAAAGTGTTAGCTTTCAAGATCTAATTTTGGGAAATTGGATAAATCTCTATAAATACCTATTCTTTTCACCATTTGAAACTAGAAGAACAAGAGAAGGAAATTAGAAAGGTAACTTATGATCAAGAATTATTGTTAAGACTAGAATTATCAATGATTTATTGCAGCAATTCAAGACCCAAGCATCATATCAAAGTATATGTGAGTTCATGTTATCAAGTTATCAATATTTTTTAAAGGCTAACCCTTGTTGTAGGTCTCCAAAGCATTCAGGAATTCAATAAAATCAAGATCCAAATCCTTGAAGTTATGTGCATGAATTCAGCCTTTCAAGGAATCCATTGAAGGGTGGTGAGTTGCAACACTTTGTGATTTCATCATTCCTTCCTTTCAATTATCATTTCTATCATTGACATTGCCATTGTGGAAGTGGGAACACTTACACGGGGTTTAACTAAGGCAAGACCCTATATGGTACAACATTTTCCCTCTCTTTGAATGTGCAGGTTACAAGATTAAAGGAGTTTGAAAGAAGCTTGAAGATTCATTTTGCATTACTGTAATTATTGTCATATATCTTTTCAAGCCATGAAAACTCACCTACAAAATTATCTGACAACGTTATGAAAACTTTGCAAGTAGAAACATGAGTCTTAGATATACACCAGAGGACTCCAAAAGTTCATCAAGCCCCCCTGTGAGGGACTTATATGCCCCTTGGCGACTATGTCCTCCTATGTCAGTGGTTGAAACCAACTTTTTTGGGAAAGTACATATCACTCTGCACTTTTCAAATCCACTTGCAAGCTACTATTTTCGTCTGTCATTTATCAAGATCTTGTATTTTTCATTTTAGGTCATATAGTTCAATTAGGTTCATCATTCCAAATCATTCCCATCCTCAATTAGATGTATATCTAGGTTTTATTAGCTCACCTTCATGGTTGTAAGTCAATCTAATCATCTTATAAATTTGCATCTTAATGTAACTTGGAAAAAGGCTCCTTACATCCTAGGTTCGTAGCATTTAAGACCTAGGATCCCTTTTTCCTATGTTTCATTTTGGTGAACTTGATATGTTAACATTATAGACCTTCTAATATATGAAGCAAAGCATCCTAGATCTAGGTTTTGTATTACATTGCTTGCATTTCTCATTTAAGGTTTCATTTTTGCATCATAAAAGCATAAAAATTTAAAAAAATTACATGACATATTGCATCATAGGTTGCATTAATGTTTGTTTTGGTTATTTATATTAGGTATACATTCAAATTGCATTCATTAGGTCATTAGATTTTAAATTTTTTCATTGCATTCATTTAGGCATCTTTCAAAAAAAATGTATAGTTGTGTTTCAAAATTGCATAAAATCATCATTCTCAAAATTTTGCATCTTCAAATTAGTCAATCATTGCATATTAGTGTTGAAAATTGAGGTAATTATGTAGCTTAATACTTTTTAAAACTATGAGATTGTTGATCTAATTAAGTATTCTTTTTTACAAATTCTTTGTGGATGATTATCTGGTTAGATTCATTTTACCATTTGTAGAATGAAAACAAAAGGTTGTAGAAGAATAAGACCAAAAGATTAGAAGTTACACAACATATACCATGGAGAAACCCTTTCAGGAAAAAACTCCACCAAGAATCAATGTATTATTTAATCTCAGAATAAGATAACAATAATTCTAATCCTTGCTTGAGGTGCTTCTTTTTCCTTCAACAAATCTTCTTCACAACTTGCAATAAAATCTAATGAAACTCTCTTCAACTTGCTTGAGATAAATAGAAAATAATGAGCCTTGTAAACTCCAAAGTGTTTACAATTACAAAGCACAATGCTTATCTCACAAAACCCATGCCTATTCTTTGCAAGTAGAGTTCTTCCATGAAGAACGATGTCAAAACAACTCCTTCATCCATTCGGGTGTCCCAAAATAAAGTCATAACTCAATGTTGATTCCGAAGATATCTTATAAGCTTATCCTCAAAGTTGGAACCCAAGAATGGGCCCACTTAACTCAGCCTTATAAAATATCTTATCATGCAAAAGTGTTAACTCCAAGATGCCAACTTGGGTGCCCAAGGTGGGTCCAAGTCAGTCTTTGTTAACTAAAATTTATCTCTCCATCAATTCATGCAAACAGGATGCTTGATTGATCATCCCCACTTAACTGAATGTATCACCTATTATCTATCATGCAACTCAAGTCATTAGTCATGCATTCCAAGTCAACTAAAGTCAACTAGAATTCAATTGAAACTAACTACATGCAACTAAAGATAACTGAACCATAACTAAACTGAATTGGACTGAACCAAACTGAACTAAACTGATACTAAACTAAACTAAACCAAACTAAACTAAACTGATCTAAATTGAATTGAACTGAACTGAACTTCATGCATGTAAACATCAATCCCTAACTTCTAGGATCTTTACATGCATTACAAAAGTGTTATCTTTTTCTCCAAATAGTTAACTTAACTCAAGGTGGTTCCCACCTTCCATGTGGGGGCCCTATGTGCTACTATTATTTAGGAACTCATATTGGATGCCCTCACATGTTCCTATCATTTAGAATTAATTACAAATGTTAATTAACATGATTATTTCATTCAAATTTAATCTCTTTCTAATCCTAGTGTTGGGGAACACTTTCCAAGGACTTAGGAGATACATGAAATAATGTTTAGGATTGCAATTAAATGGCATCCTATTTCCAACAATAGATCTTAACACTCCATTCAAAATTATCATTTATTTTTTCATATTTTCATTTGAGTCACATTGTATTAAATTGAAAAAAATTGCATTGTTTGATTTCAAAATAGCATCAAAATCATAGTTTTTAGGTTGTGGCATCTTAGAATCAGTCAATTATTGCATTATAGATATTAAATTTTCATTAAAAACTTGTCAAAATATTTTCACCTTTGTTGTACACTTGTATGTTGAGGTACATTGTCTTAAATTGAGCAAAATCTATAAAATATCAACTGTTCAACCTATTTCCAAAATAGAGAGAACATTAAACAACATAAATATTTATATTTTTAGTTTTTTGAACCCCTGTCGGGGACTCAAAAACCCCTAGGCATCCATGTCCTACTATAGGTGTCTCAGGGGAAATTCTACATAGATTTTTTGTTTATGTATTTTTAGTCTATTTTTGCTAGAAACTGTTTGATTTAAATTTCTGAAAAAGATGTTAGGGTATGTGTAAGAAAGATGTCATTTTTCTTGATTTGTTGGAAATTATTAGATCTATAGGACAATTGCTTACATCTTCTGAAACATTGCATAATTTGGGTAGATTAGTTTTCATTTTTGCACAAATTCAAAACCATAGGTTGTTACAGCACATTGCAAAATCCATAATGCAAGTAGAGCTATGTTTAATTTTTAAAGATATAGTTTTCATAGAGTATCACATGGCTTGTATGTTTGTAATATCCCTACTTATGATCACAATCTAAGGAAATGAAATGAAACCTTTGACAAGCATATTAGTCACTCTCCCAATATCTCTCCCATTTGTGAGAATATCTTGGTGCAAGAGGATGTAATCATGGACAATGATGACAATCATAGTTGTTCTTCTCCCAGTACCTCTCCTACTTGTGAAGAAGGTACTTTGGTGTTAGAAGACCCAATCATTAAGTTTCATGAGAATCTTGTTTGTACCCCTCCCAATACTTCTACACTTGGGAAGATATTATGGCACAAGAGAATGAAATCATTGACACATTTATTAACATCACTTTGCCTAGTCCCCATTTATTTCCCAAAATCACTCCCACTTGTGAGAATGTTTTGGTGCAAGAGGATGAAATTGACAATCATGAAAATTATATTTGTTCTTCTCTCAATACCTCTCCTACTTGTGATGAAGGTACCTTGGTGTTAGAAGACTAATCATTGAGTGTCATAAGAATCTTGTTTGTTTCTCTCCCACTACCTCTCCTACTTGGGAAGATATTTTTGGGCAAGAGGATGAAATCAGTGATACACTTCTTTGAAAATATAGTAATATGGATTTCTTAAATGAAGATTATAAGGTCACCTTAGATTCTCCATCATTATAAAATCATCAACAAGAAGTCAATTCCATTGAGGTTATGAACACACAATTGGCCATTAGATCTCCCTTGATTATTGGACCTCCTAAAATTCCTCTAATTATTGGACCTCCTAATTCACCTCTCATTATAGGACCTCCTAAACCTCATGGCCATATCCTAAGCTTTGCAAAACAACTTACTAGTAATCATGTGTTGAAACAACCAAGTTATTATACCATAACTCACACACATAACACTACAAACAATAAGAATCCAAGAAAAATACAAGCCATTCCCTCATCGATACCATTCCCAAAACTTTTTTTACCTAATTCCCCTTGTTTACCTCAAAATAGTGGAAAGGAGTATGACCTTGTGGAACAACTTTGCAATACTCCTACCAAGATCTTCCTTTGGGATTTGATTCAAACATCACCTACTTACCATGGAATGCTTCATATTTCTTTGTATAAATTTGTTGTCCCTCCTAGTGCACAACCAAATGATGTGGTAGCTTTTATTGAGAATATGAATTCACCTAGTATGAACATTGTCTTTCATTAAAGTGATTACGTCTTTTAGAAATACAAACAGAATGATACTTTGATGATATTGGCTATTATTAACAAATTTGGAATTAAGCGCACTCTTGTTAACAATGGTTCAAGACTTAATTTTTGTATTGTGAACCTTTTGGATGGAATTGGAGCATATAAGACTAAAATTCAACCAACCAATTTGTCTATTCATGATTTTGAAAATGTAGGAAAATAACCACTTGGTGTGATAACATTACCTATCAAAGTTGGATTTGTTACTTTACAAAACCCTATCCATGTCATGCCCTAGGATTTTTCATATAATATTCCCTTGTGTAGACCATGGATTCATGAAATTGATGCAATTCCTTCAACTCTTCGTTGTCTAATGAAATACACTTACAACAACAAGGTTTACACAATAAAAGCTTATCCAAAATCTAAAAATTATTTACAAACTGAGAAGGGAATGAAAAGTCCTTTGAGAACATTGATACCAACTCCAAACATGGAACCTTTACAAGTTGAGGAAAAATATGAGTGTCTTTCATTAGTGAAAAATTTTTTAGATGATGAGTTGGGATTGCTAGATTTCACACCTACATTCATTGGGGAATAAAATATTACACAATCAAAGTCAAGAAAAGAGAAAAAAATGACAATGATATCAACCAAATCCAAAAAATTTAGCAAAGAAGAAAACACAAATTATACATCCACATATGATGATAATGATCATGAAAAACCACCTTCTTTGAAAGAAATGGAAGCCATTTATGGAAGAGGTTATCAACTATTGAAACAATTTGGCTATAATGGAAAAGGATATGGTGTAAAAGAACAAGGTATTTGTGTCCCTGTAGAGACTAGCATGGAAGAAAAAGAAGAGGCCTTGGTTATTTTCCTTCAAAAGAAATGAAAGCATCAAAGAAACCTTTGCTTAATGCCAATGTTATCACACAAAACACTCCTAAGACAAATATAAACAATGGTCATGATATTTCTTCACCTTCAAACACATTTTTTAGTGATGATTGGGGTTCATTATATTTTTCACCCTCATTTATAGGAGATTACAAAATATCACAACCTAAACCTAAAGAGTCTTGCATATGTATGACATATTGTGATAAGAAAGCAAGCTTTTCTTCACAAGAGAAAGAAATGACCCCTACTATGGATCAAGAGAACATCTTTTCGAGGCTTCTCAAAGTTTGTTGGATTGCTCTTCCTTGAAGAACACAAAATAAATTCTACAACAAAAACTCATTTTGTGCATATCATCAAGTGCATGGTCATTCTACCAATGAATTCCAAACATTGAGTAATAAAATACAAAATTTTAAGGATTTTGGTGCTCTTCCATGTGTCGATGCACCTAAGTCCTCTAATCAACAATGATCTTCATCTTATCATGTTGCTCATCACTATGTGGAATTTATAGATTTATATGTTTTTATCATTTCCATTCATGGTGGTACAATATTAACTGCAATCATATTTTCCATGGCAGCAAAATGATGGTCCTTGGTGTGGTTGTCCTTGTCTCTACGCTTCGAGGGAAAGGATAACTTATTTTGGGGAGTCATGCATTCTTTTCAAGGATCCCATCTTCCCCTCCTCATTAAAATGCCAACATAGCAAGTATGTTGACATTTTAAGGGGGGCATATAGTCTCCCATTCATTTTTTTTATAGGAAATGGTTCCTTCTTAGTGATGATAGCATACATCTCCTAGGAAATGTGACCTTGTCAACCAAAGTGTGGCCATCTTAATCAATGTGATGTGTCTCCTTTGTGGTTATATTAGGCTTTATTTCTCATAAGAGTGTAACTTTTCTTGGCATATGATGTTCTCCTTGGTGATAACACTATGAATAGTGTTCCCTAAGGTGTGATCTATTCCTTAACTAGTCCTCTTTTGGTGGTGATGTCATGTGTGATGTTTTGTAAGATGTTACCTTCATGTATTGAGAAATGCCCCTTTTTTTGTTTAAGCACATTTTTTGGTGGTGTTGTTACAACATCCCTTGAGTATTTTATCCTTGTTCATCCCTCAAGGCATTAAACCTTATTGCATTCGTCCCTCGTGATGTTAAACCTTAGAATTTTTTCATCACTTTGTTCATAGATGTTGAACTTATTGATGTGTTGGCATAGCATATTGATCATTTTGTGGCACCTTATTGGATTTATTAGGGAGTATAACTCTTGGTATGGTTGTTATGGGTACAAACCTAGCAAACCTAGTGTGTTTTGTTATGGGTACACACCTAGTAGGTTCCTAGTTTGTTTCTCACCCTTTCCTTGGGGGCTCACTTAGTGAAAATCAGTCCTCACTAGCCCATGTGCCTTTTAGTTTATGATTCACCTAGAAAATATCAAACTTTGCTATGGTGTGTCATGAATGCCCCATAATATGGCCACCTAGCATAACAAATTTTTCTTGCTAGTGGATCCATGTGTTTCATGAGTGATGTGGCATAACACAACTTGCTAGTCCTCATGTGAACTAACATTTATTCAATGGATAATGTTTGGTATTTGAGACAATTTAAGACTGAGGTCTATTTTCCTTATCGACTTGAATCCTTTAGTATTAACCTTATATTTTTTTTGTGTTTTTCATGTTTCTTCATGTTTGTGTTGTGTTTACACCATATTTGTTTTCATTTATTCATCATTTTTATGTTCCATCATGTCATGTGTTTTCATCATGTATGCTTTTTGTTTTCCTACATGTATGTTTGTGTATATTGTCTCGTTGCATATGATACATAAGTGTGTGTGTGTTTCTTTGTTCTTATGTTGGTTTGTCATGGGATCTTGGAAATTGAGGCCTTTTTCACTCCCCCTAGATCCTATGTCATCCTATATCTTCAACATTTGGACAATTGGACCCCTCTTGACCTAATTTTATACTTTAGTGTGAGT
Source organism: Sequoia sempervirens (assembly GCA_007258455.2). Classification (NCBI taxonomy): domain Eukaryota; kingdom Viridiplantae; phylum Streptophyta; class Pinopsida; order Cupressales; family Cupressaceae; genus Sequoia; species Sequoia sempervirens. The sequence continues at coordinate 26,282,146 of VDFB02000015.1, forward strand.
CTGAGCGTAAGTTGATACTCTCACTAAAGTGGGGGCTAAATGTAGCATAGAAAATTGTCACCCTTAAAAATTTAACACTATGTTTCCCCCCCCCTAAATTATTGATCCTAATTGACCCCCTAATGTCCTAACATTATGTATTCTGAAGCCCATTTGTACCATTTTTCAATAAACTACAATCATTTAATTAATGCATCCAACTCATATGTTTCCCCTAACATTCAATGTCCTAGAAATCTAGGCTACGACCTATGTAAGGGGGAATTATGGATCAGGATTAGTATCAATGAAATCAATCAAATGAAATAAAAATAAAGGTATAAAACCCAACCTACTCATGAAATGTAATTTCCATAGCTATGAATTAAACAAACGAAGTTAGCACAATCAAATGGAAACATAAATTAATTTAAACTAAATGATCTTACCATCACATGTTGAAGTGTATTCATGTTGATCTTGATATGTTGGATTATCTTCAACACAAAGCCTCCATGGTTTGCAAAAGCTTGATAACGATGATGATGATGACCTAGAATACAAGAATTTTTTCTCAATTTATTCAAGAATCACACTGACATGACCTTTCTACAAATTCTCCAAATTGATTATGAGAGGCATGAAGGTTGTTTTATAGATTTGCTTATTCCAAATGAACGATTAGGATGCACTGATGAAAGATCGGGATCAATGGTCAATGTTCGTTGAGAGAAAATAGATTGATTAATTAATCCAATTAAGGAAATTAATTGGATAATCAGTGGGATTGGATTGAATAATTTGTAGGATTGGAGCAATCAGTGGAATTCCCAAATTAGATTGAGAAATTAGTGCAAACGATTTGTTTGATCAAAATGTGTGAGGATGATTAATTAAATAAATAATTAAATAATGTTGAGAGGAACATGCAAGATGCATTTGATTTAATAAATAAAATTTTATTTATTTAATGGACTATATTGAGTGAATTTTGGGAAATCAAATAATTGATTTAATTATTTAATTTGGAAAAGGGAAAGTAGATTAATTAAATAATTAATGAACTATTTAATTAAATTAGAAGACTAAGTAATGTTAGAGACACAATTAAATAATTATTTTTTATTTAATTAATCAGGAGGAATAAGGCAAAATTAGTGATGTCATAGCAAAAATAATTAAATAATTCAAGATCATTTAATTAATAGAGGAAAATGGGATTAATGATGTTAATGAAGCAAAATGCAATAATGATAATGAAAGTGATGTCAATAATGGAAAAATGCCATTAAGGATGTGTGATATGTGTTAAGCCATTTTTACATGTTTACATTTTGCCCCTCTTTGACACAATGTACCTAATATATTGTTTCAAAGAATTCGATGTTTAGATCAAGAAAGAAATTTTTTTAATGATGCCCCATTGTACCCTAGCGGTCAGCAGAATGATGATAAGACATTGGGTTGCCTCCTCAAGAGGTTGGCCGAAAAAATTACTTTTTGGGTCAGGCTCGTGACAAGGTTCAAGAATAGTTCTGATGCATAGAGGACAAAAAATTATGCCCTAGGGATCACGTTTAAGGTTTAGTATGATCTAAGGTGCTCAAAATTTAACCTAGGAGGGTTCCTAGGGGTAAAAATTAGGGTCTGGGAGGTTAAAATAGGAAATTAGGGTTCATTTAGCCTCATTTGCACTCTCAGCCTTACAGAATTTCAGAGCTCTGGAATTTCCTTCTATGATTGTTGATTTATGATGGCTTGTATTCCAGGTTCCTCACATAGAGAAGACACAGTCCTCCAGTTCTAGTGGCCAGCCGATGTAGGGATTGTGGTACATATTCTTTTCATTTTCACTTTCATCTTTTTACACTTTTGAATTTAATGTTCAAAATTTTCTAAGACGATAATGATAATTTAGGAAAAAAAATTCTATTGACGCAATATGAACACTATCATACTAGGTTAGATGGCCACTTGCACAAAAACCAACGCTATCGTAGAATTAGGTCGCTATAGTAAAAAGTAGTTGCAGTTGTCAAAAACAACCACGTGTTATAAAATTTAGGAAAATGACTGCTATTGTAAAAAGTAACCAATATTGTTGTTGGAGTGAAGAAGACATTGAGAGGGGGGGTGAATCAATGTCTTAGACAAATTTTAACGTTTTCCTTTAGAAAGAATCAAGTAATTTATGCTCTTAATATTTCAATGATAAATACATTCATGAATTGAATGCAATCATTAAAGAACTTAATTAAGAAATATTAAAGCAAATAAAAGATCATCACAATCATGAAACATTATCACATCAAAACAATGAGACCATGAGACAAAGATATGACGAGTGGAAAACCCTCTAGGGATAAAAAAACCACTCCATAAATGATGCCTCACTGGCTTAATCTAAAAAAAAACTGTTTACAATGCCTCACTGGCAATACTATCTCATTGATAGATTTCAAATGCCTCATTGGCAATAAAGCAATGTCTCATTGACAAAAATGGCCTCACTGACCAAAGAACCTCACTGGTTACAAGAGTTCCTCACTGGCATACAAACATCTACCTCACTGGAAATGAGCAATTTGTCTCACTGACTTGATCATTTTAACTTCATCATACATTTCTCAATAAAAAATTCAACTACAAAGGATCACGAGCTATTTCTCTACAAACCATATTTCACTTTCACACTAATACATTTAATAACTTAAAGATTCATTCACTAGAATCTCTAAAATATTAGATATATCAGTTATACAAACTGTTTTGCATCATGTTTACAAAACTTCAATTACAGAATTTTGTTTACATATTCAGCATGATAACTTTGTGAAAAGCACCGATTATCAAACAGTGATAAATCATTGTTTATATAAACATTCCATGGTGTTCAATATACCACCAACTATCATTCATTACAATCATCAAAGAAGCCTTATAAACTGACCTCATAACTACCTGTACCTGTTGAGTCATTGTGGTGTCTTTTAACATCTTTTAAATTATCTCTTAATCAGCCTTTCAGAACAAAATAATAAACATGTTGCTTTTAATAAACAATAATAATCATTTTGTGGTATGCCAAATTGAATAAAGAATGTGGACATGATCAACTATATATGTGTTAACCCAAACTAGGTTTATTGTAACTAACCATTAACACAAAGTTATTCGTAGACTTACAAGAGTTATGAAACACAAACAAAATACAAGTAACTTTATCAAGTTCAGGTGTAAATCTATCACAAACCATAGAGACCAAACAAGGGTTAACCACAAAGAATACATATACACAGAAGAAATAGTTAACATAACAAACCCTAGCTACCCTAGTCAAGATCCCAAGTTAGGATAAAAATATAACCTTAATCATTATTCACCTAAGACAAGGGTTCAAAAATAAAAGGATTTTAATAAACAAAGATTGTTTAACAAAGACAACTTGATACAGAACCTGACTAGGACTAACACTATTTTTACAACCAAAAGATTAAGGTTACAAACACAAGAAAACTAGGATCAAAGAAAAGAAACACCTATTAATACATCTTCTTTCCACGAAGAACTAACTACCATATCACTCTCTATCGACTGTTAGACAGCAAACGCTGAAGATACACCAAGATTCAAACCACTTCACATGGCTAAGAAACCCTAACTAAATGCATGTGCCCTAGCTCGAGCTTTCGAGCCAAACTTTGTAAAATGACAATGATAAAATGAGCACCAAAACTTTAAGATATGCCTTTTATGCCATAAGGTATGAATGTTATCGATGGGATTTTATTTCCCATTTTAATTTTAAAGACCTTGGAACTAATATCAAGAACACAACCTTGTCCTTAGGAAGAATCACCTTGAACCTTGTCTTTTTCATCAAAAATGAAACTTTTCTAAGCACATATGTCATGTGTCATATACCATGCAAGTCAAAGTGTAACTCACCAATTTCATTATGATCAAGAGAAAACACCAACTCACTAATATAAATATGATCACATGTACCATTTTTTATCAAACACAAGTCTTAGCTGCCATCATAGTATCATTGTCTTTATGAAGTTGAAATAGAACTGTAAAGTGCCATAGTGTTGTAGAAAATTTCACTGTAATAGTGACTTAAGGAGCCAACCAAGTTGTCATTGTGACAAACCAAACCACCTGCTGGTATATTACTGACAATGCCATCTAGGTGCAGATTCAAAATCACATGTGAATCAAATGACTATTATTGAGAATATGCCATCAACCTTTATAAAGTATTGTCATATTGTCATCAAGTGTTAATCAAATTCCATGATCATGCATCCAAACATGTTAATTAGATTCCATGATCATGCACTCTCATTCTAATTGAAATGTTTGTATTCTTGTCCTATCAAATACAAATACCTTTGTGTGTCTTTGACATCAAGGGCAGCAACTGTGAGTGTCAATAATTGTAGTGGTAATAGGCTTGCTATCATAAAAGAGAGTTATGCTTATGAGATGCCTCATATATATGAGATACCATTTTTGATGTGTCTTATGATGTGTATGGATGCTTATGAGATGCTTATATGTTTTTATTCTCATGTTGATGGATGTATGATGATTTATGCTCATGTTTTTGGTATTTTTGATACTTTTATATGATATGCATGTATGGATAATATAGATGATTTTATTTCTTATGATATGATATGATGAAAATGATATGCTAATGATTTTGTGGATGAAAGATGTATGCGGTACTAATGAATTTTTGATGCGGGATGCAAATGTTAGTAAGAAGATATGTTAGTATGATTATAAATAGATAGAAGTGTTAGATGTTTTAATCTAATTTATGAAAATCCATGGATTATGATTATGATGATATGAATTGATGAGATGATTGATGTAGCAAATAAACACAGTGCACTAGGGTATTAATGACCTAGGTGGCTTTGTATCTATTGTGTGGACTTTGACCTTGCAAACAAGGAGTATTCTTGCTCATACCAGACATATGAAACCCTTGTTAGAGTGTATGGGTGAGAAGTTTTAGCAATTTTAGATCAATTACACAAAGAGGTATAGAGTACCTAACATGCAACCGCTACACGAATTTCCCCAAAACAACTTCCACACATTGAAGAAATCAAGTATTCACCATGGTAGTATTGCAAAAACATCCCACAAATAGAGCAGATAAAAAATCAATGATCAATGTCCCATTCCTTCCTCTCTAAATCATTATGGACATCCTCAAGGGATCCTAGGAATGCGGCACTAAAATAAATAAAAAAGATAAGATCATAAAAAGACAAATAATATTGTATCACTTGCCATAGATGTTTTGATGTTTTATGATGTATATTGTAGGAATGATTTATCTATTAAGACACATGTTAGAATGTTGATAATGATTCTCAAAAGGTAGGGTAGTTAACTCTTAGGCAATGTTTTAGTTTGATAATGATCAATTCTCTATGATTTTTTTGTTTGGAATTTTTGGATTTTGATGTTTGTTTTGTTGGTTGATTGCATTATAAAAGGTTGAATGCAGTGATCGTTTATTATGGATGGAGAGTTTATTGCGGATAGGTGATAATGGAGATAGGATTTTTGAAATTTTTTTGAATGTTTTTATGTTTTTGAAGTTATTTGATGTTGCTTTTTATGTTTTCAAAGATTTAGAGACAAAGAGGGGGACCTAAGGGGACTGACCTAATGCCTTAGGGGCTCATCAATGATGGCCTCGCCTACGTATGCTCAGAGACAACATAGTTTGACTAACCATGATTGACACTATTTTTTGGAGTTTTCTGTCTATTTATGAATGTTTTTTGGATTTTGATAAGATATTTGAATTTTTTTGGATTTTTGACCAAGTTTAAAGACCAAGAGGGACACCTAAAGGGACTGACCTAATGCCTCAAGGGCTCATGGATGATGGCATTACCTACATTCTACATGCAAAGACAACGTAGTTTGATTATTTTGACTCAATGTGGCTCGTCTAAAGATGACCTACAATACTTTTAGGATTTTGTATTTTACGACTTTGTTTTGGATTTTGATAGTTTACTGGATGTTTTTTATTGTTTTGATATTTTTTTGGAAATTTTTTATTGTTTTCCCAGTTTTTAATACATTGTTTTGATTTTGGGATGAACAAGGATCCAATCCTCTACCAGGTTTAGGAGGTTGCCCCTAGTTTGAAATAGGATTATGTTTATTACGAATAGGTGGATAAAACAGATGGTGGATATAGATGGTGCAACATGGTTCAACTCTTGATCAGTTGTTGAGCCATGGTTGGGTGCACGTTTTATTATGGCGATGGATGGAGTAGATACAATAGTAGGTGGATGGTGCCGATAGATGAGGATGGACTTATTCAAATGTAGCACTTTTTTATTAGGTTTTGACTATGATGTCGGTCCTAGAAGTGTCATATGGTGGTTTTCACTTACATGACATTTTATTTCTCTTTACCGTTTTCTTGATTTTTTATATTTTTTAATTTCCTTCTTTTTTCCTTGGGATATTCTAATATGCTATGTGTATAACTTCTTGAGATGGATATTGTTAATAGGTTCGACTAGATTTTCTCCTTTTGGCATAGCCAACTAATATGCTCTAGATTCGTAGCTTGTTGTAATGATATAGGGACCTAGCCAGTTTGGTTCAAACTTACCTTTCCCATCTTGATTCAGCTAGATCTTCTTAGTTTCCTTCAAGACCAAGTCACCAACCTAAAATTTCATATTTTTTATTCTCTTATTGTAGCTTCACTTGAGCCAATTTTGATAGGCCTAGAGATGGTTCAATGCACTCAAGCATCTTTCATCTAAGATTTCAAGCTCGTTAAGTCTAGATACCTAATACTCTTCATTGCTAACAAATTCTTCAATGATACTCTCAGGGATGGGATTTCAACCTCTATAGGAAGTATTTCTTTAGATTTGTAGACCAAGGAAAAGGGATCCACACCTGTAGGTGTGCAGATATTAGTTCTATAATCACATAAGGTTGGGTTTATCTGTAGGTGCTAGTCATGGTTGGCATCATTAATAGTCTTCTTTAGGATTTTTAGAATGGTCTTATTAGATGCTTCAAGTTGGCCATTTTCTTGGGGATAATATGAGGTTAAAAAGTGATTTCAGATAGAGAATCTCAAGAAAATCTCACAGACATATTGGTTCTTAAATCGAGTTCCATTATCTTAAATTATGATAGTTTGTGCGATACCATATTGATAGATCAAATAGTTAGGAATGAACTTAGTTATTTGTTTCCTTATGATATAAGTTAAAGGAATAGCTTCTATCCATTTTGTAAATTACTCCATGGTAGTTATGATGAAATTTTGTTTGTTGGATGAGGTTGGTGATATCTTTCCTATTAAGTCGAGTCCCCACTAAGAGAAGGGCCATGGGGTAGTGATAGGACACAAATCTTGCATAGGTGCATCCATGAGATCTCCATGTTGGCATTGATGGCACTTCTTGTAAATATGAACTACTTCTTGCTCTAGTGATGGCCAATAGTACCCTATTCATAGCAACTTTTGGACTAGGTTAGGCCCGCTAGCATGGGACCCAAAAACACCTTCATGTGCCTCTTACAAGGTAGTATGCACTTCTTAAATATGTTGAGACATCAAAGTAATATACCATCAAGACTTAAATGGTATAAGGTATCTCCAAGGATGGTCAATCAATAAGTCCAACAAATAAAGCTTTTCTTTTGATTAGTTGTTAAGTGAGGTGGTATGATTCCATGTTGGATATAGGAGAATGTATCTTCATACCAAGGTGAATTAGGACCAACAACATCATATACAAGTTCAAATATTGAGATAAAAATGTTGGTATAAGCATCTATTCCACTAGGAATTTGTATCTAGGAACATTATCAGGTATGTAAAGGAGTGAACCAATAGTGGCCATAGCATTGACAACTTTATTGTTAGCCCTTGGGATATGTTCAAATATGATGATCAAAAATTATTTCTTGAAGTTTTCCACCATTCTCTTGTATGAAGTGAGCTTGTCATCTTTAGTCTAGTATTCATCATTAACCTGCCTTATGACCAGCTGGGAGTCACCATAAACTTGTAGTTCTTTGATCTTTCATTCCACAACCATTTTCATCTTGGTGATCAACACTTCATACTCAACTATATTGTTTGTACAAGGGAAGGAAATTTTGTTTGCTTTGGGTATATTGACTCCTTGTGGTGTAAGAAATAGAATACCTGCCCTTGAGCCATGTTGAGTATGGGATCCATCAAAGTACAAAGTCCAATGGGTTGATTGAGTTATTAGTAGAATGCTTTCATCTAGAAATTTTTCTATGAGTGGTTGATGATCTTCAATAGGTGCTTCTGCTAACTAATCTACTATCACCTGTCCTTTGATGGCTTTCCTATCAACATATTCTATGCCGAATTCACTAAGTATCATGAGACACTTAGTAATTATTCCCATAAGAACTAATTTTTCAAAGAGATATTTCAAGGATCAACTTTAGATATTAGCTTGATTTGTTTGTTTAACATGTAATGCTTAATATTTTGTGTTGTGAAGACAACTAATAGACATCCTCATTCAATGGGTGTATAATTTAACTCATAACAAACTAGGGTACAACTGATATAGTAAACTTCTCTTTCTTTGTTCTTATCAAGTTGTGCCAATAGAGCTCCCAAAGCTGTTGTTGTTGTGGATAAATATAAAATCATTGTTTTAAAATAGAATCAGAGGAATCGATACTGGGGGAGTGAGAAAATAGTCTTTAACCTATTGGAAAGCTTGATCAAACCTTCCATCCCATTTGAATGTTACATATTTATGGAGAAAATGTGTGAAGGTATGACATTTATCCGCTAACTATGCAATAAACCTTCGGATGGACTGAAGCTTTCCTTGTAAATTGTGCAACTTGTAAGGAAAATTAGATGCGGAAACAATTCTCCTAATGTCAATACCTCAGGAAAGAATGCAGATACACTTTAAAATTTACACTTACAGTCCAATTAAGATGCACTTTGAAACAGATAACAAAACAAAGTATTTGACAATCACACACATGAACACCAGATATATGTGGGAAAACCCTTACGGGAGAAAAACACACCACACCAAGAGAAATCACTTTGTATTACAGTAATGGAGATTACATACAAATGTCAAACTTATCTTTCTAATGTCTTAATACAGCAGCATTCACCATGAACAATCTTTGTACAGGAACCTTCAACTTATAGTCTACACAGAATAGAAATCATTTACTGATCATACAACAATCTGTCGAATCAACCAACCATCAAACTATCGAACCATCGAGCATCTGCAACTGTAGACTATATCCATGGCATTCCCTAATAGTTGAGCTTCCTCATAGAACCGTCACAATGAACAATCTTCCAACTGTTCAAATTTGGCTTCTCCTATTGGTCCACGAGACTCCACATAGGATGGTCAAAACGGTCAAAAGAATTCACACTGAGTTGGCATCTCGGTGAGACACTAATAGTGTCTCGTCGATGCCACATAGACTTCATATCGATATCGCCAAGAGCTATCGTAATCGCCAAGATGTTTCACCGAGCTTACAACATGTATCGGCTTTAGTTTTCCTTTCGACAAGAGTATTGCTCTTGCCAGGACATCCCAATGAGCCTCCTTGTTTTACACTGAGTTCAGGAGATTACCACTAAAACATTCTTATGTTGCCAGGACATATCACTTTCGCTGAGACGTCATATCGAAGCCTCAAAGTCACACAGCCGTGAGTTTTCCATTCGACAAGACTATCGCTCTCGCCAGGACCTCATGCCAAGTCACCAAAGGTTATACCGAAGTCATTTGTCATACCGAGCTCCAAAGAATAGTCGGTAAGACTTAACACCTTCGCCGAGAGGTTTCTATGAGATCTCTATTGTCACCCCGAAGATTTCAACAATCGCCGAGACATACGCCCTTTGCTAAGACTTTACTCCAAGCGCCTTGAGTTACTTCGACGAGCATTTGGCTGTACCCCTGTCGACGAGACCTTTATCATTCGTTGGGACTTCTTCCCGAAGCCCTTTAGCTATCCCAAAGACTTCAAGTGTGTATCTTGTCGGTGAGACTTTCCTATCAATGAGAGCTCATAGCGAAGAACCAAGACTCTCCCCAATGCCCGATTGAATGGCCTGTCGGCCAAAGAACTCCACGCGACAAGAGATCACCCCGAACACAATATGTCACAGCGATAGGATCGTTCGGTGAGACAGAAGCTAGGTCACAGCGACCTATACAAAACTTGATGTTACCAATCTGCTAGTTGGCCAGACATGATGGATGTCATACCGACTTTGCTCCAGTGGAGGTTTCAACCTATGATGTTTGAGGCACACATTTCCAACAATCTCCCACTTGACGAAGATCACACAGGCACCTCCAGAGCACAACTTAACTTACTAAAAATCATGGGCACCAAGGCCCATTGAACTGGCACACCACCTTAACTTGTCTATGCTCACTAGCTTCGTCAATGAATCTACAACATTCTCCAGACTATCAACCTTTTCCAAACTGACCTTTCCATCCTCCACCATATCTCGTACAAAGTGGTACTGTACATCAATATGTTTCATCCTGGCATGGAAATTTGGATTCTTTGCCAGACAAATTGCACTCCGACTGTCACAGAAAATTGTTATTTCCCCTGCATCAAAACCAATGTTAGAACACAAACGTTTCAACCATACAACTTCTTTACAAGCATGAGTAGCTACCTTGTATTCAGCCTATGTAGTGGACAAAGCAACTACATCTTGCCGCTTGCTCATCCAACTCACTGCACCACCATTCATCATGAAAATGTATCCACTAGTGGACCTCCTGTTGTCAATGTCCCCTACCCAATCAAAATCCACATAACCTCGAATACTGAGAGTCCTCTGTGATTCAACCAAGTTCCCATGGTAACACAAAGCAAAATCTGAAGTGCCCTTCAAATATTTGAAAACTCTCTTTACAACATCCCAATGTGTTCTTCCTGGATTAGCCATAAACCGACTAAGAACTCCCACTGCTTGGGCAATGTTTGGCCTTGTACAGACCATTTCATACATGAGACTACCAACCGCACTAGCATAGGGTACACTGGTCATGTCCTCCATCTCAGTAGGAGATTTTGGACAGTCCTCAACAGATAGCTTCGTTCCCTGCAAGACTGGAACCACTAGCTGTTTGCAATCATTCATACAAAATCTCTCAAGAACAGTCTTGACATACTTACTCTGACTGAGCCAAAGCTTTCTATTCTTCCTGTCCCTGGTTATCTCCATCCCCATAATATACCTTGCTGCACCAACATCCTTCATTTTGAACTTAGCAGACAACTGAGACTTAGATCAGAAATCATTAGCTTACTATTACCTATGAATAGCATATCATCAACATAAAGAGCAATAATAAGCACTCGGTCACTTTCAACTTTATAATATACACAGTGATCAGATTTTGATCTCACAAATCCCAAAGACAATACAAAAGTATCAAATTTCTGGTACCACATTCTAGGTGACTGCTTTAACCCATACAGAGACTTCTTTAATTTGCATACCAGTTTTTCTTTACCTTTTTCAAAAAAGTGCTCAGGCTGGGACATATAGATTTCTTCTTCAAGATCACCATGAAGAAATGATGTCTTCACATCCATCTGTTCGGCCTCTAAGTCATATGCTATTGCAAGTGACAAAAGAAATCTAATGGACGTCAGCTTAGCTACAGGAGAAAATATTTCCCCATAATCAATCCCCTCGACTTGGGAATAACCCTTTGCAACCAGTCTTGCCTTGTGCTTTTCTACACTGCCATCCAGACCAATCTTTTTCTTAAATACCCATTTGCAGCCCATAGGTTTTCTGCCTTCAGGCAAGGGCACCAGACTCCAAGTTTCATTTTTTTCTAATGATGCCATCTCTTCTTCCATGGCTTCCAACCAAGAATCTGAATCAGACATTTTAAATGCCTCTTTTACAGTCCTAGGCTCATCAGTGCTAGAAATTAAAGCATAGGCACAAGTAGAATCAATCAATGAGAACCCATACCTATCTGGTTGTTTCCTTTCTTGGGTTGACCTCCTCAATGGCTGAGGCTGAGGTTCTTCTTCTTCAAAACTTTCAAAACTGCTTGAGCTCTCCTTAGTTTCAGGTACATTTTGAATTTTCAATTCCTCTTTCTCTGGTGTAGGAGGAATTAAAGCTACATCCTTATTGTTTTATGACTTTGTCTCTGACTATAGATCCAAAGTGGAAGGTTTCTGCTCACAAAAAATTACACTTCTGTTGTATACACCCTTCTCTGTATCAGGATTCCAAAGCTTGTATCCTTTTATGACAGCACTATAGCCAATAAAAATACACTTGACAACCTTGTTCTCCAATTTAGATCTTTTTACATCCGGCACATATGCATATGCCTCACAACTAAAGACTCGAATATGTCTAAGAGAGGGCTTCTTACCAGACCACGCTTCCAAAGGTTTTTTCTCAACAAGAGCAGAATTTTGAGACTGATTAATCAAGTAACATGCAGTAGATACAGCCTCAGCCCAGAACTTCTCCTCCAAGCCAGCACTACTGAGCATACTTCGTGCTCTCTCCATCACTGTCCTATTGAACCTCTCTGCAACTCCATTCTGCTGTGGAGTATAAGGTGTAGTCTTGTGTCTTTTAATCCCATGGTCTTTACAGTATCTTTCAAATTCATCAGAACAAAATTCACTACCATTATCAGTCCTTAAGCATTTTATTTTTCTACCAGTCTGATTTTCAACAAGATTTTTAAATTCTTTAAACCGACTGAATACTTCTGATTTACTTTTCAGAAAATAAACAAATGCTCTTCTTGAATAATCATCAATGAACGACACGTAGTATCTTGACTTAGACAAAGAAGAAACATCTACTAGACCAAACACATCTGAATGAATATAGTCTAGCAAACCAAAAGATTTATGAGGACTGGAATAAAAAGAAACACGGTGTTGTTTTCCATATATACAGTGTTGACAGAATTCAAATTCAAGATTACAATCTTCAAGCCCCTCCACCAGGTTTTTGTTCTTCAAGGTTTTTAAACCTTTTTCTCCTATGTGGCCTAATCTATGATGCCAGAGCATAGTCTTCTCTACTGGAAGTTTTACTTCCATAGAGTTTACATAATTAGGGATAGATCCCTCTTTACCTCCATGAGCAGCTTTCAGTGACTTTCCAGAGACACTGTTATATTGAACAGCATGTGCATCCAGCTTGTACAAGGTACCAATTCGAGCACCTCTAGCCAGCACCAGTGAACCTCTAGTCATTTTTCAGCCATTTCCAAAGAACGTGACTTGTACTCCAATATCATTTAGCTTACTGACAGACAATAGATTTCGAGCCAGACCCGGTATGTGCATAACATCATTAATTCCCTTTACTCTGCCATCAAGGAATTGTATTTTGACTCTTCCATGGCCAACAATATCCAAAGTTGAATCACTTGCCAAGTAAACCTTTCCACCATCGTATTCTTCATACTTCGTGAACCATTCTCTATGAGATGTCATGTGGAAAGATGCTCCAAAATCAATCAGCCAGACATCATCTGATGCATGAGTAGCCAAGGCAGCAATGAAGGCGTCTGCATCACTATGAGAAGAGTCATTGTCGAAAGAATACTTCTTCTTCTTCTCCTCTTTGCAATCCTTTCAGACATGACCAAGTTGCCCACAGTTCCAGCACTTCACCTTGGACTTCTTGCCAGAGACTTTAATCTCCCCTCTGATTTCGATTTTGATTTCTTGTCCTTCTTCTTGCCTTTCTCTTTCAGTCTTCCTCTGACAGCAAGAGCTTCCTTCGCCATCTCAGAAGATTTCCTTCTCATCTCTTCTGACAGCAAAGAACCAACAACATCTTCCATCTTGAAACTAGATGTTGTACTCCCAATAGCCATCACCAGATGATCCCAAGAGTCTAGAAAAGAACACAGTAGAAGCATACAACGATCCTCTTCTTTAGTATTTACACCAACAGATGTCAATTGAGCAATCAGCATATTAAATGCATTCAAATGATCAGCAACAGACCCTCCTTCCTGCATTCTCAAAGAATACAGCTTCTTCCTCAGGAACAGTTTATTCACCAAAGATTTCCCCTAATAAATAGACGCCAATCTCTTCCACAAAGAAGAGGCAGTCTTCTCCTCATGCACATTCAGAAGGACTGAATCTGCCAAACAGAGCCTTATCAGCCCTTTAGAATTCTTATCTGCAAGGTCCCAATCTTCTTGCTTCATGCCTGTAGGTTTCGCTCCAGACACAGCAATCCAAAGATCACGATCCACCAAGAGATCCTCCATCTTGAGTTTCCACAACTCAAAGTTACTGCCATTGAATTTCTCTATTTCAATCTTTTCAGACGTGCTAGCCATCTCAACCTGTAATTAGAAATAACAAAATCTACAAGACTCCCACTGAACAAAATTGACTCAAAAAACCCAAAGTACCCACAAGAATAACACAACTAGCCAGGCTCTGATACCACTTGTAAGGAAAATTAGATGCAGAAACAATTCTCCTAACGTCAATACCTCAGGAAAGAATGCAGATACACTTTAAAATTTACACTTACAGTCCAATTAAGATGCACTTTGAAACAAATAACAAAACAGAGTATTTGACAATCACACACATGAACACCAGATATACGTGGGAAAACCCTTACGGGAGAAAAACCCACCACACCAAGAGAAATCACTTTGTATTACAGTAATGGAGATTACATACAAATGTCAGACTTATCTTTCTGATGTCTTAATACAGCAGCATTCACCATGAACAATCTTTGTACAAGAACCTTCAACTTACAGTCTACACATAATAGAAATCATTTACTAATCATACAACAATCTGTCGAATCAACCAACCGTCGAACTATCAAACCATCGAGCATCTGCAACTATAGACTATATCCATGGTGTTCCTTGACTGTCAAGCTTCCTCACAGAACCGTCACAACGAACAATCTTCCAACTATTCAGATTCGGCTTCTCCTATTAGTCCACGAGACTCCACATAGGATGGTCAAAACGGTCAAAATAATTCACACTGAGTTAGCATCTCGGTGAGACACTAACAGTGTCTCGTCGATGCCACATAGACTTCATATCGATATCGCCAAGAGCTATCGTAATCACCAAGATGTTTCACCAAGCTTACAACATGTATCGGCTTTAGTTTTCCTTTTGGCAAGAGTATCACTCTCACCAGGACATCCCAACGAGCCTCCTTGTTTTACACCGAGTTCAGGAGATTACCGCTAAAACATTCTTATGTTGCCAAGACATATCACTTTCACTGAGACGTCATACTGAAGCCTCAAAGTCACACAGCCATGAGTTTTTCGTTCGACAAGACTATCGCTCTCACTAGGACCTCATGCCGAGTCACCAAAGGTTATACCGAAGTCATTTGTCATACCGAGCTCCAAAGAATAGTCGGAAAGACTTAACACCTTTGCTGAGAGGTTTCTCCAAGATCTCTATTGTCACCCCGAAGCTTTCAACAGTTGCCGAGATATATGCCCTTCGCTAAGACTTTACTCTGAGTGCCTTGAGTTACTCCGACGAGCATTTGGTTGTACCCCCGTCGGCGAGACCTTTATCATTCACTGGGACTTCTTCCCGAAGCCCTTTAGCTATCCCGAAGACTTCAAGTGTGTATCCTATTGGTGAGACTTTCCTATTGATGAGAGCTCATAGCGAAGAACCAAGACTCTCCCCGACGCCCGATTAAATGGCCTGTCGGCCAAAGAACTCCACGTGACAAGAGATCACCCTGAACACAATATGTCACAGCGATAGGATCGTTCAGTGAGACAAAAGCTAGGTCACAGCGACCTATACAAAACATGATGTTACCAATCTGCTAGTTGGCCAGACATGATGGATGTCATACTGACTTTGCTCCAGTGGAGGTTTCAGCCTGTGATGTTTGAGGCACATATTTCCAACACAACTATTTTAATGTTCTTAGGGGAGACATTTCTAGGATAGCCTTGAACTTAGTGGGATTCACCTCAATACTTCTTCTAGATACACACATTTTTTTGGATTCAGATGCAAGTTATACTCCTATAGTTTGTCAAATATCTTAGCTAAGTTATCTATGTGTTCATGTCTTTTGATTGATTTAGCCAATTTATCATCTACATAGTCCTCCATGGTAATGTGAAAAATTTCATGGAATATAGTAGTCATTTTTCTTTGATATGTAGCTCATGCATTCTTCAAGTCGAAGGGCATGATGTTCCAACAAAAAGTTCCCCAAGTATAGGTAAAATCCCTTTTGTGTTAATTCTTAGGGGCTATATTTATCTAGTTGTACCCATAAAAACCATCCATTAGTGAAAGAATTTCATGACCAACAATTAGATCCACTATTATTTCAATGTTGGGAAGGGGGGAGTCATCCTTAGGAAATTCCTTGTTAAGATCTTTGAATTTTGTACAGATCTGTATGCTCCAATGGGTTTCGACACTAGAACAAGGTTGGATGCCCACTTAGGATAATCTATAGGTCAGATGAATCCAATGTTTAGTAATTTTTGAAGCTCTACCTTGACTAAAAGTGTTATTTGCAGGTACATCCTATGAAGCTTTTGTTTAACCGGCTTCATTGTAGGGAATACTACTAGATAATGTACCACTAAAACGGGATCCAACCCAAGCATATCTACATATATCTAGGAAAAGTTGATCTTTTGTTCCTTGATGAATGTTGAGAAGTTGATTCTTTCCTTAGGGCCTACGAAAGCTGCATGATATGTTGCCTTAGGTTCCTTTGTTGTTCCAATGTTGATAGGTTCAAAACCTTCAACCAAGACTGTTGATTGTTCCTAATACTCTATGATGGGGAGATTGATTCCTCCATCCTCAAGTGCCTCGCAAAGGTTTTCACCCTCAAATGCATCCTTTGTTTTTCCTTTTTCATGATCTGATAGAGCCACATTATGGTTTTCTTTAGGGGATCTCATTTTGATTTTTAGATTTTTCATTTCAATTTTGCAACTGGAGGATGCAATATCCCCTCCAAAGTATGCTCCTTGTTCAAGTTCCATGACCAAACCAACCTCATGATCTCCTTGTGGTATACGATGTAAAATTCCAATGAACTCAACAATAGCTTTGTTATTCTAGAATAGGTCCACAATAGGTGCATGATGTTGTTGACCTCCCAATCGATCAACTATGAGTGAAGTAAGGTTAGGCTATCATTGTTATCGACAAAGATTATGGAGGATGTGGTAAGGGTAAGGATAGCAGAGTTATCAAGGTCCTAGAGGGAATATAGGTCATAGTCACTAGAGGCGTAAGAATCACATTCCCATTCATTGGAGTATGTTTCAATATGGTAGCCATTCGATGTCTCAATGATGGTAGAAGGAGCTATTTACTGACAAGGGTTAGTTTTAATTCTTGGGGTAACCACATCTATCAAACCATAACTTAGTCCCAGATTCTTCTTACATTTTTCTATTATGATGGGTTCTCTCATACCTTGTCCATGTAGACCAAGGCCACCTTTTATAGAATATCTCATATTTCTTGCTAGTTGATAACCCTTATTATTAGGATCCATAGGAATGGGATGTGGTTGTTTTTGTTCCTCTTGTTGTTCTTCTTTGTAGAGATAGGATGGGAGGTCCTCTTCGAACACCACTTTGTCCTTCATGTCTCCCCACTTGGTGAAAATAATAGGTTTGACTTTATAGGTGATAGCTTGAATATGCTTGATTTCTTGTGGTCACCCATAGGATTTTGGTGACAGGGGGAAGCTCCCTAATGTAGAAGTATTATTTAAAATGATATTCTCCATAGCCTTTGTCAAGTACCTAGATCTTAAGGTTAGATTTTGGTGGATCGGTTGATGTAGATGGACCTGAGGATGAAGTAAGTGATGCTAGATCGACATATAAAAATAAGTGGAAGGATATGTCATTACTAGGTATTCGAAGAAGCGTCTTATATTTCTCCTCCAATTTTGTGTAGTAATGGAAGGGTTTAGGATCAACATATATTGTGACTTCCTTATCATTGTAAGGAAATTTCAAGCATTGATGGAAGGTTGAAGGGACTGCTTGCATCGCATGGATTCATGGACATCCCAAGAGAAGGTTATAGGGTAACTCAAGATCTAGTACCTAGAAAATCATTTCTGCTATTATTGGCCCCACTTGAACTGGAAGTTTATTGTGCCCTCACAATTTCTTTCCATATCATCATAGGCCCTTATGGTGATACTTCTATTTTTTCGATCACATCATCAAAATATCCCAACCGCTTTATTAATTTCAAGGTACAAATGTTTAAGCCTGCACCTCCATCTATTAGGACTCTTTTGATCTTGTGTTTATGGATGTAAACCTTGAGATCTAGAGCTTGATTATGAAAGGATCTATTAGGTCTCAAAAACGCAGGTTTTTAAACCATAAGAGGGTGCCAGTCTCTTAATGCATTTTTGGCTAATGAACAACGAAAATATGGTTGATCTCCCCCTGCTCTTTAGTCTTTTCTAGACCTAGGCAGGTGTACTTGAGAAATAAGGCAGATTTGAAAGTCTGAAATGGTTTCTAACTTGGGAAATCTACTCACAATGTCATGTGGGAGTGAAGTAGATGCAAAGCTCAATGGCTAGTTCCTACTGAAAGTGTTTGAATAAGAGTGTGAATTGAATTTGTACATAAATGTTCTAAAGTTGATTAGTGCCTAATTCTATTGGGTGAATGGAGTCAAGAGGTGTATGGTGATGATGGAGACAGATTTGTAGGATAGGTGGGTCTACTTTGTAGCTTAACTCTAACTTGTTGGGAACTTGGAATGTTTGCACCTTGTACAAACGTGCAGGTCTGTAAGATAATGTACTCTTCTTTAGTAATCCCAGTGATATTCTCCTAAGTTGTGATCTCATGAAAGGACTTTTAATTTTCAGCCTAAGGGAAACAAATCATAATAATCACTTTAAAAGGATTTTAATCCTTGGCAAGAACCAATCAAAATGAATTATTTGAAAGGATGTTTAATTCACTCCAACATAAACCAATCAAGATAACCACGCAACAACAACAAATGTGTCCTAAAAAATTATGTAAATTTGAATAACTTAAAAGAACCACTTTGGAGATAGGAAAACAACATATAAGTCTGAAAATCAACACAACAGTTGAACACTAAAAATAGATCACCATTTAAGAACAGTCTTCTCCATTATATTGCTTCAAAATATATACATTAATTGCAGAAGTCTCTGAAATGTGAAAATGGATGAGTGGAATGGATGAATCTATCTACTACTGGTGATTTTTCTAACCTACTATCTAATTGCTAATTCCTAATAATTTCTTATTTTATTTCATCTGGCATATATACATTATATCTTCTAGGGTTATGACCCTTTACTCACCCTTCTGTTGCAACTCTTCATTTAATTAGTTGCCTCTGAAAAATTAAAAATATTTTAATCTTCATCATTGTATCTCCATAAAATCAATTTCCATTATAGCTATAATCCTTCTTTTTTGGAAACTTTATTTCCACCCAATCAAAAAAAATGCTCTTCAAGTAAAAATAATTACTCATCTTGTGACCCTTCGGTGAAGATGTTTCACTTGCACTTTTACCCAAAATATATCCTTTGAGTAGAGTAATTACCTATCTCAAGACTTTACATCTTCTTCTCACCTCATCCGTGAACAATTGCACTAATATGTTTTTAAGTAAAATAATTACCTAATTAGTTAATTCTTCCCATAAAATTATTTTACCTCCCAATGCAAACAATCTTCAATTCCTCTTTACATCTTTGGAAAAAATCATATTCTTCAAAAATATTATTGCTCATTTTAATAATATTTCTTCCACACATTATTGTAAATATATCCACCCTGTGTATTGCTTCATCAAGAAGACTTAATAGCACCAAAGAGACTTATCAATTTGTCTTGTCAATATCATGTTTCTCTCTAATAAACTCTTCAAACTATATACTTGGCAAAAATATTTCACTTCTTAGTGAAAACACTTTACAACACCTTATATGCTTCCATCGACAGTTATATTTTTACTCAATAAACTTTAATCACATTTTGGGGGCATCGAAGCATCAAGGAGACTTAGAGAATACTCTCACCAATCTCTTCCATATATATTTTTATGCACATCAATCTATTGATGAGAGCTCAAATTAACTCTTGTCAATATCATTTCTCCCTCTGATAGAATCTTCAATCACATGCCCATCTGCATTTTTCCATATTGGAGAGACCATATAATGACTCCCACCAATGTGCCCATGTCTCTCCAATGGCAATTAGGTCTTTTGCTTTGGCCTGTGCGGTGCGTCGAAAATGCTTTGAATTGTCTTCTGCTAAAAAATAACGTCATGAACAGAGCCTTATGAGATTCCTTAGAACTATGCCATCATTAAAGTCCACTTTTCTCCTTCGACTGTGAAATCGTGCTCAAATTTTGCATACAAATTTTCTATGATGGTTGTTTTTCTCATGGAGAAAACCTTGAGCATGGGTAGTGGGTGATCCCACAATACTGGTTTACAATTTTTGGCCAAACTGGACACTGAAATATTTTTTTTAACAAAATCTTCACTTTTGGCACCTATAGAGGCTAAACCATGAGGAATTTGAAGATGATGCAAACTAGGGATTTGTGACATTTTTTCTATAGATTCTAAATAATTTTTTTCAAAATTTTTGGAATTAGATTGCACTTCTTTTTCCATCTCCTTCGAAAACTAGTTTTTTTTAGTAAACAAAATTTTTAAGGAGTGACGCTCACTGTATAATGCATAAATTTTTTCCAGGAAGGATAAAATTCTAATTTTTTTGAATTTAGATTTGTAACTATGATATCTAGTGCTTCCAATTGGTTTGATAGTGTTTTATTGAATATTTTTTCTTAATCAAGTTTCGAAGTCAAACCAATTACAATTCAAACATAGGAGGACTGTATAACACGTAACTTTTTTTGTATGTATCAAAATTCATTTTTTTTGTTGGATCAAGGACTTCAATATCTAGTGCACTCATATTTTTCAAAAAAAAATTGATAATCTACTATTTTTCCACATGTGTAGAATAGAGAGCTTTATTTTTGGTGAAAAACCTATGTTTAAAAAAACTAAAAAACAAATACATAATAAAACCAAAACATATTAAAATTATATTCATTGGATAGATCGTTCTAAGGACTACCATCATCCAGTTGGGTCTATGAAGTCTCTTCCATTTTCATCCTCAACCCAAGCTTCAAAGTACAAAATTATGGACTTTTTTGGTGCCTAAGGGTGAGAAGGTGGGAAAAGGGGGTTTGGGAAAACCAGGGGGTTCGAGCGAACCCCCTTTCAAAAAATGTTTCTTTGTATTTTTTGGAGGGAATGGTGGGAGCTCGCATTTAATTGGTTCACTCGAACCATGGTTCATTCAAACCCTATTTTGGTTTGCTTGAACCAAAGGGTTCATTTGAACCCCAAAAACCAATTTTTTTTGCATGGGGTCATTTTTTGCAACTTTTCCTTCCTCACTTGAATTGTAAACCACTTTTGTGGGTTTACCCTAGTCAACATAATCTATTGAAGCCACAAATAATCTAATGGAGCCCTTGCAATTCCATTTCCACCTTGTATGATTGTGTTTCAACACTCAAGCTAAAAGTTTCCATTTTGCAGCGATGATATGGCTTTTTCACATGTTCCTCTTGCACTGTCATTGACCTCATTGTAAAATAGGGTTTTGATTACATATCAACTATTCATTAAGTGCATCAACCCCTTCTTTACTCCATTAGTTACAAACTGTAAAAGGATTGAAATTGTTTTCGGTTCTCATCAAGAATTTTAGCAGTTGTAGTCAAATCTTCATTATAATTGTAAGCTCTTTCAAATTTCTCAAAAATCATAGAGAATCAGTACATATGAAGTGTTCAAGATCTTTCAAAACATTTCATTGTTTCTAGGAAGGGCAGAAAAACCAATGTTGCATTATGCTTCTTTCAAAGAATGCTATTCCATAATCCATGATGCCATATTTTCACCAGGCGAGCAAGGGTATCGTTTTAACTCTTTTGAAACATGATTCATTGTTTAAAGAAATTCTTAACTTTCGAAGGCTGATCATGTTGCTCACATTTTTAAAATTAACCACCCATTCTCTAGCTTTATGTCCCAAAGTATAATGCGCTTGTGTAAAGCTTTAGCTTAACGTTGTAATAACCCAAAAATTACCACTATTTTTTTTCTTTATTACTATCTTATTATGTGTTCATTCACTTGCATACTCAGGTACTTCTATCCATATGGGATAGGCATCCATCCATCTGAGATAGGCATCCAACCATATGGGTTAGGCATTTGTCCATACAGGACAAGAATTCATCTATCCATCTGGGATAGGCATCTACCCAAACGGGGTAGGCATCTATCCATAAAGGATAGGAATGTGCTCTAGCCAGAGACTTAGACTCATCGGGACCATCCGGGTCCTGAGTCACTCACTAAAGACTACACTCCCCTTGGAAGTGCACCAAGGTTGACGGCTTTAAGAGTATGTAAAAATAAATATGTAGCTTGAGTCCTGCCTCAGAATTTAGCCTAAGGCCTCGAGGAGTCAAGCGAATCCATCTGGGATTCCTTCTAAGTATACAAGGAACATATTTTATCTTATCTTTATGTTGGATATTTATAGCCCCTTTCGACCAAGCAATTATTTTGAATTATTAATTTATATTTTAATTTATCATTATCTTAAACTTTCCCTAAGCCCCATCCCCGAACGCCTAAGGTACTGGGAGAATTCTTCATTTCCCAGACTGCCTACATACCCTACTTCCAAACGAGATCAAGGCATAAAATATGTAGTTATGTTTTCTAATCTATGTTTGATGTGAACTATTTGTGGGTACGCAACCCTTTCTAGGGCCCCTTTTCCCCAGATAGTTCCTCTACGATTGCTACCCACGAAGGGAAGCAATAAAAATATAAGTAAACAATCTTCAAGGCTATTACTTGTTTCCTAAGCATCTAAATCCTAGTTCCTAAATAACGTCTCCCTTGAACGTGTTTTACGATTCATTACCTTTTTAATTAACATAACAATATCAAAACAAATTCCATTGAATCCTATAATGGGGTTTACTAGGTTTGAACTAGTAGATTTTCATTCATTTAAAATTATCTTTTTAGATTATCGATCCAAGAGAGATTACCCATCTCTTGGATTTTATTAACATGGTGTCCCTTATTTCTCCCTGACGATTTAAAGGGACGGTGCCACAGATGTTGTTGTTGCAGCTGTGTTAGGCTATGGATGCAGTAGCTCAAGCGCGACGTCATTACCCGTAAACATGAGCCAAAGGCACCGCTAATACCGAACACTGCTAGTTTTTTTGGTTTCAACTCTTGATTAAATTTTACCTAACTAAGAAAGAGAATAACATCTAACTACTACATGAAATAAAAATACTTTTATGGAAAAGAATAAACGCTTCTTTAATCTAACACTTAATTTTGTTGATTGTTATTGTAAAAGATATCAAACATCATCGAATTAAAATGATGCAAATAGAGATACTAAGCTACTTTCTAAAAATAATCTCCTTTCCACTTTTTGATTACCAAGATCCTAGTATATAGCGTATGAGAATTATAAGTATTAATTAATCATTTCACCTATTTAAGAAGTGAAACTAACTAAAGATGCTAATCTATTCTTATAGTAAATATAGTTAAACATCATTACAAATTTACAATTTCAGGAATTTAACAAATAAGAACATTTGATAATATCATATCTAAGAAAGTTTACTAACATTTTTTAACAAATAAATAAAAACAATATTAATCACTAAATTACTTACATTACTAATTTACTTTGTAAAGAAATGAATTAAAGTAAATCTTTGATAAATCAATACCCAAATATTAACATTAAATTGAATGCAATTCCATTATAATGCAAAAGTAACTTAGTTGAGGCAATAACAATTGTTTGAGAATAATTTAGAAGCTAAGTTATTTTACTTGTCATTACTAATCTACTTTCTAAAATGATTTAAACTTAGTGAAAACAATTATGCAAAATTAAATAAGTTAAAACAATAATAACTAATTCGGAAATACAATTATCTCACTAAATTAAATACAACATTTCCTTAAATTGTTTGAAACTAAATAATGATTTGATTGAGTTAATTAGAATAACATTTAAATAATTTTCATGAATCTACTAATTTGATTTGTTTCTTAACACTAACTTTATTGCTTTTTAGAACAAATCTTAAATAAGTATGAACTTCCTAATCAAGTATTTATTGAGGGATAATTTAGTTTGAAAACCTAAAGCAAACATGAACATCTAATTTCATTTATGATGACTAAGAAAATCATTTCTTAAATCTTATTAATCTTAAAATAAATTAAATTTTCCCCTTTTAAGTAAATAAATAAATAAGACATTATAAGTTTCATTTTCCTAATTAAGTTCTATTTAACATACTTTAGAAATTTTCTTCTTTTTTTTTCTTTCTACAATTATTAGATTTGACTAAGTTCAATTTGAAACCTACGTTTTTGTAATAAAGAATCTTTTAATACTAATTTCCTTTGAAAATTGAATCATATTATTTGGTTTTCAAATAATTCTCCTTCTAATTGATTACTGTATCGACTTAATAAATTATATATATATATATATAATTAGAAATACATAAGAATTGGGCAAGGGCCCTAGCTCAGTTGGCTAAAGTCTTTTCTGTTGCAGGAGGCTGGTCACGAGTTCTAGTCTCCCATGTCCCATGGTACCGGAGGGCGTGTCGCGCCAGCACCGCCGATCACGTTAAAAAGTTTACCAGGCGCGCTGAAAGTTTACCAGGCGCGCTGCAGTAGATTTTTGCAGCTTACAAAAAAAACAAAAAAAAAAAGAAATACATAAGAATTAACTACTAACTAGCTTTGCAATTAGTCAAATTGAATTAATTAATAAATCCATCTAAGTTTTTTTCCCTTCAGAAATAATTTTAATACTAACCCTAATTACACGGTAGCAACTTATCAAAATCTAATTAAATCAATTCTAAGTGACTAATTATTCCTTTCATTTAATTTTATTTTTTTGAAATAAATTTAATGTTAATTAACTTTAGATTTGATTATACAATAATTACTATCATAGTATAACTTTAATAACATTTACCTTATATTTTACTTTTGAAAATAATTTACTTTAACATTCTTTTTACTTATTCACAAATTTTATTAAATTATCCTAAATAGATTACAAATCTTTTTTTTTGTAAAATAACTTTTTTTTGAAACATATTTAAATTAACATTAATTTGAATTTCAAACTAACCCTATTTACCAACATACTCTTGCTAAATAAATTAAGGAAACACTATTTTTTTTTTGAGTAATAAAACTAACACCCATTGCTTCAAATTTAACAATACTAATTTCCAAAGTGGACAGTAATAATTTTTTTTTTAAAATGCTAATTTATCAATTACTATATAATTGAGAAACTTTACTAATCTATATTTTTAAATTCCTAATTTGTAGATAATAAGATATTAAAGAAACAAGGTTGTAAATCTATTGTTTGAAAAGGAAAATCTGATTTATTGTTTTTAAGCTAAAGCTTCCATTAAAGTTATCTACAAGTTTGTAAGGAAAAATCAAAAGAATATTCTTTTGAATTTTCTAATTCCATAAGTGATTTAAAGCTCTAAGAAAAGAAAACTAACTTCTAATTTAAGTCCAAGACTTATAAATAAGTTTCCTTAAAAAAATAAAGAATCTTTATTTATTTTATTTTATTTTGCTAAAAATAAATCCATGAATGATTTTTCCGATGTTTAAATAGTTTTCTCCTCTCTTTTCAATCACATTTATTTCCAAAAGGTATAATATTATTATTATTATTTAATTTATTTATTTTTTGAAATTAAATGATAATTTAATAAATCAAGGTGTCATTAAATTACTAAAAGATCAAAAGGATAACTTATGAAGATCTTGTGTAATTTTTTTCTTTTTTTTGAAACTTCTAAAAACATAATTATTTACTATTAATCCAAATTCTTTTTTTTTTAAGGAAAAATCAAATTGTGTGACTAATCCAATCAAAGACACATGCAATTTCTTTTATAGAAAAACAAGTTTCTATTAATACTAATTTATTTCAAGAATTCAAATATTCATTTAATTTAATTTCCATAATTAAATATGGAATAACTATTAGTTCTTATATTCAATAATTATTTTAATACACTGTTCAATTTTATTTAGTAGACTTATTATTCTTTTCCAATCTAATCACATTATTATCATTATTGGATTTCTTTGGTTTACTTTAATTTTATTGCTGAAAATCTAAAAAAAAAACTTCTAATTTGATAACTATTGGGAAAATGTCCATTAAATGAGGAAAAAGAAAATCAACCTTCTAAATCAAAGAGTGAAATTTAAACTTCCATTTTCACTTCCTCATCTAACCCCTCTTTTAAAAAAACAATATCAATTTATGATTTATTTTAGATTTCCTTTACCCAATTTTACTATATATATATTATAACAAATAAAATTTAATATTTTAAAAATTAATCACAAATTATTTATAATTTTCTTTTTCAAATAAAAATAAAAAATAAAATAAAATTATATTTAAAAGTTTAATTAAAAACATAATTTTAAATTTTAGTTACAAATGGTAATTATAAAATTTACTAAAAACATAATTTTAAATTTTAATTATAAAACATAAACCTCTTTTTTTATATATTAAATTTAAAAATATATATATAATATTTCTTTTATAATTTAAATAATTTACTTTAAATAAAATTACCAAAAATTTAATAAAGAAAATTCTCTGTATTTCTTTTCTAAAAAAAATTCAATAACTTTTTTTTTAAATTTGCTAAAATTAAATAGATAAATTTTCATGAAATTTAATAATGTTTTTAAAGTAAAGTAAGTTAGATTTCAATGAGATTAAAGAACATTTTAACTAAAATTTTCAACGAGTCTAAAAAAAAATCTCAATCTTCAACAAAATTTCTAAGTATAATTTTTGATAAAAATAAAATAAAGTTTTTTTCTATAATTTTTTTTTAAATGAATTAAGGTCCATTGTAAGGAATAAACTTACCTATAACGCAATTGCTGAAAATCCTTCTCTGTTGAACCAAGTTCTTCAATTCTTTCAAATCTTTGTGCTTTTGTAACAAGTAAGAAAAACAACCTTTCCTACTCCCTATCTTTCTTTAATAAACTCCTATTCTACGAATGCACAAAAAAATAAACAAGATGATAATTAATGACTATCAAGGATTCTAATCTTTACCATGCTTTGAAAGAGGCTGGGCAGTCATATTTATAGAAAAATGAATGGAGATTTGATGGTGAAAATCAACAGTCGAGATTTGATGAAAAAATTCAACGATCAAGATCAGAGAAGAGAAGAGGAAAGTTTCTATTTTGACTCGTGAGAGGATAATATTAAATTTTTAAATTTAAAAGATGGATAAAGGTGCACACAAGGCTTCCATTTTTAAACGTAGTTTATACATGAAATTACTAAAATAAAGGTAGTTAACTGATAAAGGAAAGATTTAAATTCTAAAACAAGATGAAGTTAACTGATAAAAAGTAGAGAGAAGAATAGAAGTTAAAACAAAAAAAATATGACAACTTTTAAATAAAAATAAAATTTATTTCGTTCTTTCATAATTTGAAAATATTCTTATTTCCATAATTGAATTTTAGCATCATAATTTTTAATTTATTTTAAAGTATAAAGTATCTATTTGATTTTAATAAATTAATTTATTAATTTTAATTTATTTTTCTTTTGTGTTTTAATTCCATAGTAAAATAAAATAATAATTATTTTCAAACCAACTTAATTTAATAATAAAGAGTTTCATTTTCAAATGTACTGGGAAGAGGGTTGTGACAAACATTTCTTATTGAAGTATGTTGAAGCTTTTCACTCTTTGCAGCACATTCAAAGATCAGATATACATGACTTTTATCATAAAAGTAACCATATAAGCGAATTATATTGGGACATCAAAGGTAACTTTGTATTTCATCCTCCCTAAGTGCGCCCCTAATCATAACTTGTCCTCAATGAGTTTAGAGTCATCTACAAAACAAAGGGATCTTGTTCTATAAGCTTCAAAGTTTGCTTGTCTAGCCACTATATCATTTTCCCTTTTGGTAATCCTCTTTCATGGCATCGTAATTTGGTGTCTCTATCCCAATGAACCATATGTTCCAATAAATCACCAATTAAATGGTTGGGTTGTTGTGTGGTTGAAACAATAGGTTTAACTGAAGCTTCATTTGCTATATAAAATATATACTCATTTCATTTGAAATCTTTCTAGATTCATGTTCTTCCAACCCAAGCATTAAGTCACAAGATGTGCTATTAGACTCCTAATGCTTGGATAAATAGAAAGTTTCCCCTAGGCAAGCATCCAAATTATTTTGTATTGGTTCTATTGGAAGACTCTCAAAAGAACTATAATCAAAGCATGAATTGCCTGAGCTATTTTGCTTTGAAGTGCATTTATGATTAGCCGAGGTGCACCCTTCTAAAGAGTTATTTACGTCGTCATTCCATGGATCTCAATTTAGTGTGGAATGTAACTGCAACACATGTATTGGATCTTCACATATTTGAAGCATTTCTTTAGACAAATTCTTTTCCTTATCTCAATTCTACAAACTTTAAAATAGATCAATGTTTCCAAATATATATTTTTCTTCCTCATCAGCCACACTAGCACAAACATTTGCAATGAGGATATTCAAAAAAAGAGAAGCCTCTTCAATTGGGTTTACCATGATTTCCTCAAGAATTCTAGTGGCTATTGTTCTTATTCATTTTTACAAGTAATTCCCTAGAGGCATCATTACTCATTTGCAACATATTTTTCACCTTATGCATTTGTTTTCTTTCATTGGTGATTGTAATCAATAGAATTTGATTCAAACTCTTCAAAATTGTCACCTCATTACTTGAAAAAATATGAGATACATTCTAGATTGAAGTGGGTGATTAATAAGATTTCTTTCTGACTTTTACATTATGACCAAAACAAACTAGGTAGCCTCCAGAATTATCTTGGAAAATTGATCAAATCTTCTCCTAGAGCCATGAGAATGCACCAACATGTTGAGTTATGATAGGGGATTATGGTCATCAAATGGATTGAAATGAAGTCATCTGGATTGAAAACTGTTAATGCTCAAAGTTGCTTATTTAACTTTTTCTGAAAACTACCACTGTCAAACTCAACTGAAACTCTCCAACTTGCCTTCTTGAAAAATACCAAATCTGATTTTGGGAAGCTACAACTTGGGAAATTGGTTCATTTAGGTCCCATGAACACATGTACAAAGAGGTTTTCCATTATTCCATCTCCTTCACAATATATTGAATGTCAAAGTGTCCTTTGTGAAACTTTTCTGGAAATGCAATTAGAAAAACTATGTAATGTCCATTTGTTTTTTATTTTGAAAAAATACC
The DNA here is from genome assembly GCA_007258455.2 of Sequoia sempervirens. Lineage (NCBI taxonomy): Eukaryota > Viridiplantae > Streptophyta > Pinopsida > Cupressales > Cupressaceae > Sequoia > Sequoia sempervirens. The sequence continues at coordinate 26,311,742 of VDFB02000015.1, forward strand.
AAATGAGGTATTGGTACTTTGAAAATTGGCATGAAAGTAGATTGAGGTGGGAAGAATCTGAAACAACAATCGGTTCATTATGACAATCTTTCATTTGAACAATATCATCCTTCAAAGTTGACCCTTTTGGCAGATTTTACACTATGCAAACAACAGACCTTCACAGAACCCTTCAATTTGGTATTTTTGAAACCTTGTCAAAATTGATCATATGAAGCTGAAATCAAGTGTGTACACTCACATATATCAGATAAACATGCTTGCAAGGTTATTTTGTGTGAAACTAAACGGACTTCAAATTATGATTTTTCAAAGTAGGCACTTGAGGCAATTTTTACAAATGCATTTTTGAGTGCTGAAATCAACTTTTTCATTATGGGAGCCCTAAATTTTGTCAAAATTTGCATGAAATTTTAGACTCCAATAGGATCTTTGGGGAAGGTATTTTTATAAAATACCAAGTGATGGGGGGGAAGTGATGGTACCAACCATAGCTTGAAATTGATCGGTGTTAATATCGTTAGGCATTGAAGATTCAATGAGAGCTTTCTCCAGGATCTCTTTATGTGTGGGTGATAACTTTAGGAGCTCAAGGATAGAGATTAGTGATGGAGTTTTATTTAATTGGTCAAAAATATTATATTCATTTGAAGGCTCAATGGTGGCTTTTTCTTGAGTTGGGGCTCCTTGGATCATGACTTTCCCTCTTCGTGTAGTAACATTACATTCATGGTTTTTACCCATTATGGTTATAACATTGATATTGCGATCAACTTGATAGATGGTTCCTACGACTTCATCGTAGGTGAAGTTATCTTTTTGGTAATCTTGGCCCTTACCTTTGTCATTTCCTCTAGAATGGTCAGGGATTTGATCCGTGTATCTATTCCCATGTCTCTATTTTTGGAGGGCCTAAGACAATGTTCAATGTCAACCTCTCCTTTTTCTATCAAGTCTTGTACGATATTTTTAAGCCTCGTGCACTTCAGGGATAACTTTAAGAACACCCCCCTTAGAGAAGGTGTAAAAACCTAGTGAATCTTGTATACTTTCCAAAAAAAACACTTATTGGCAATTTTTTTTGGTTTTCGGGAAACAAAATCTCAATTGGTGAATCTTTTGTAATCGCTCGAATTTTGCAGAAAATCTTCATGAATTGTAATTTTTTAAAACCAATAAAATATTCTCATTGGTGATTAAAACCTATGTTCAAACCAATAAAATATTTCCATTGGTGAATTAAACCTTTTCTCAAACCAATAAAATGTCTCTATTTGTGAATTAAACCTGTTTTAAAATTAAAAACTATTTTCTCACCAACTTGAATCAATTTTTCATCCCCTTCTTCACCAAATCCATACCATTTACTTATCGTGATCTCAAACCAAAAATTATTTCTTTGGTCAATCTCTTGAGGGGGAAACCAACCATTCTCTCATCATTCCTTCATCCTCTGGGGCATAGTGGGGAAACATTATTACTAAAATATTTATAAATCAACAACATTTCCTTGAAATAACGTAACAGGTGTTGAACAAGATAACTAAGAGGGTGGGGTGTATCAGTTGTAACAAATTTAACCTTTAAAGACTTTTTCCAGAAGTTTGATCAATTACCATTCACAAATCCTTTACTCTACTAATTTGGTTAATCATTAAATGCAAAAGTAGAAACTAAAAGAAGAAAAACCATACACACAACACCAGATTTATGTGGAAAACCTAATGAGGGAAAAACCACAATGACGATTAGCTCACAATATAGAGAATATCAAAATCGAATACAAAGGCTCACTGCCAAAATAGGACTTACTATCCAGAACAGGACTCGTTGTCCAACAAGGGTTAACCACCTGAAGGGCTCACTACCACAGAATTACAAAGAAGATAGAAGATATTTGTTACAAAGAGAAAAACAATCTCAATGCAATGAAGATTTCCACCACAATTTTCTCACGCACTTGCAGACATACTTGAATGATAGAATAAACCTTCAACTCACTACCTCCAAAAACTCAATAATTAGATTTTGGATTGATCTGCTCAAACTCACATCACACACACACTATTTCACATCCATCTTGCTTGCATTCATCTTTCACAAACATCTCAACTTATATTTATACCATCTTCAACTTTGAGACTCATCCAAAGTCAGCCACACACCATTTGCATTTACAAATTTAAATTAGGTCGGTGCCAAAACATTCTACGGTGGAATTAGAATGAGGGTGACCAAAACACACACTTAATGAGGACCTAAGTAAGTCCCATCACACCTAAACACGCTTCCATGAACTTCGTAAGTAGTGTTTAACACAAGGTCAACCAATATTAGTGTAAAACACATAAATCAATTAAGCACATGCAACCTTAACACAATCCAATCTTCTAGATAACAAAGTTCACTTGAACACGACCTCATCAACTTATCCTAAGAACTGCAAGTCATAAAACCCGAACAAGAAGAAATCTAGATCAACTAAATTTCTCTTGGACCTCAGTCATTATACTCAAAAAAGCACAATTCACAACTGGTGAACATAACTCACACTATACAGCAATCCAGAAACCCAAAATTTGGAGATAGCAACTACCAACAGCCATGAACAATACCTTAGATCCTCATTAGCATAGCAACAAATCCTAGAGCAATACTCGGAGAAAACACTAAATGCCTACAACCTTTCTTTATTACAATTTTCTCAATATCCTTGACATATACAACCAATAACCAACATTCATCACATCAATGACAACACCTTCATACTTGCAAAAATAGATACATTATCTCAAAGAGGGGTAAATGTAGACACCTAAAATTGTCTAACGCATCACGCATTCTTCTAAATCTTCATTTTCACTCATTATCACTCATCATTGCCTTTCATCCCCTTTTAATTAAATAATTTCCAATTATTTGATTAAACTAACCTATTTTCCTCTATTAATTAAATAATTCTAATTATTTTATTAATTCATCATATTTCCCTTCATCACCTTTAATTAATTATTTTTTAATTAAATTATTTTCCCTCAATTAATTTTAAATTTTCCTCTCATGCATATAATTAAATAAATTTTAATTATTTAATTAAATATCATGTATTCTTGTTTACCTCCCATAATTAAATAATTTCCTAATTATTTAATTATCTAATTTCTCTTCCAAAATTAAATAAATTCTTTAATTTATTTAGTTACACATTCCCTCCACGAGTGGAATATTCCTTCTTTATTATTCCAAATATCTTCTCAATTGAAAATATCTCCTAAAAATAAGAAAGGAACTTCAATTAACTCAACTCTTCCTCAACATTCATGGACTCTTGGCTCTCATTTATCCTCAACCCTTGATCTAATATTTCATCCTCAACTGTTGATCTTAAGTTCAGACAATCTATAAAATTAGCATTCATTCCTCATTCATCTCATCCTCGGTTTTTGGCAATCAAGAGCTCCTCAATAGTTTGAATTCAAGATCCATGAAACATCATCATCAAGATTTTACACAATTGGGTTATACTAAGAATGATAAATCCACATATCCTAAGGCATAACCACGCATTTTCAACAATGGAGTAAGGTTTTAGCATTCTTTGGCTGAGATAAAAGTAGATTTAACTTTATTTATGTTTTTATTTTTTTGGTTTTATTTCATTTGATCTTTCTTAAATCACTTTATTGGTAATGGATATAATTCAATTATTTGGGTTTTTGGGTTTTATTGATTTGATCTAACCCTCTTGTTGTTTGAACTCCTTTGGTTGATCTTTCCATTATCCCCATTCAGAGTTTCATGGATGTAGGTTCCATCGATCATGTCAAAATAAAGACAAGGAATTCAAATATGGAACTAACACAAAACATAAGTATACTAAACAAACCTCTTACCTCAAATGAAAATTTCTCTTATAATGGAGTGGAAATGGAGTGTGCCCCCTCCACTTGATGTTCTCAAAAAATTCTTGTTTGACTATTGTAAATTATAATGTGAATTTCTCAATGTCAAAACCAACATCATAAAGGTATGATTGATGGATTCTTGAAGGAAAATGGGTAGCATAAACTTAGTTGCAAGTGGATTGTTGATAATGAATGGTAAAGGCTCTAATTTATAGATTTTCTTATGGGAAATGGAGAGTTGAGATTGAGTGAGAGGATGGAGGCTTAGCCTTTTGAAAGTGTCACATGGTGAGGCTTAGAAAAGTTGCATGTGGCATAGGGAAGAGAGTTAGGTGTGCTCACATGTGTGTGACCACACATAGAGAGGCCCATGAGGTTGACAAGTGGAGAAGTTATGGAAGGTGTAAGAGAGGTGGAAATCTAGGATGGTGATATGTGGGAGAAAATAGAAAGTGCAAGGTAGTTACATATGTGGGAGAATATTACGCATGTGAGAAACTAATGAGGGTTCAATTCAAAGGAAGAGGTGGAATATTATGGACACCCATTCATGTTCACACATATGTGATCATTAAAGAGGATGGTAAAATCATCACATTATGACAAGTTTTAGGATAGAACGAGATATTAAATTAAGGAAAATGCTAATGATAATTTTTTGGTAATCATCTTTTATGTGAACTATGGACCTTGATCTATCAAAATTTATCTTCGCACTCCATACCTTGTGAATATGTCTTCATATAATAATTTGACTACATTACCATCTCTATCATATTGCAATGCTTTTATTTCAAACCACTTGGTTAGATAATTTGTGAAAACTAGGATATACTTTGTGTTATTAGATGTTGGTGATATTGGGTCAATGAAGTCTAGAGCTCAAGAACTTTTTTGATGCTAGAAAAGATGATGGTTGGATAAAGGTAATGTAATAGGAATTGGATCAGATAGAAAGGAATCGGACATGGGAATTGGTTCCCAAAACTACTGATACAAATATTATATGAACAAAGTGGGTATTTTGGAACAAGCTAAATGAAAATGGTGAAGTTGTGAGGAACAAAGCCAGATTGGTATGAAAGGGTTATTCACAAGTTGAAGGTATTGATTTTGAGGAGATTTTTGCTCTGGTAGCTAGAATGGAGGCAATGAGGATGTTTCTTTCCTTTGATGCTCATAATAATTTCAAAGTATATCACATGGATGTGAAGTCAACCTTCTTGAATAGTGATTTAGAGGAAGAGGTATATATTGAGCAACCAGATGATTTCCAATTATCGAAGGATTCATATATGGTATGCAAACTCAAGAAAGCTCTCAAGCAAGCTCCTAGATCTTGGTATGCTTAGTTGGATAAGTAATTACTTCAGCAAGGATTCAAGAAAGGTACTGCAGATATTAATATTTACATCAAGGTTCACAAGTTGTTGATTATGGTTGTATATGTTGATGACATTATATTTAGTGGAGATGATAACATGTGTAAGATTTTTGCAGAAGAGATGCAAAAATAGTTTGAGATGTCTATGATTGGTGAGTTTTCTTTATTCCTTAAACTTCAAATTGTGCAACTAGATGACGGTATCTTTATTTCTCAAGCTAAGTAAGTTTAAGAGATGTTGTAGAATTTTTACATGGAGGATTCCAAACCAGTCAATACCCCTATGATTTTCTAATTTCCATTTGAGCAAGACTGATGAGTCGCTGGAGGTTGATTAGACTCTATAGTTCTATGATTGGATTTTTGTTGTACTTGACTACTTCTAGACCTGATATTGTGCATGCAGTATGTTTGGTTTCCATATTTCAAGCTAATCCTAAGAAAACTCATGAGAATGAAGTGAAAAGAATATTTAGATACTTGAATGGAACTCTAGATTATGGTCTATGGTATAAGAAGGATGATATTTTTTCTTTGAGTGCTTATACTGATGTTGATTTGGGTAGGATGTGTGGATGACTAGAGAAGTACCAGTGGAAGTGCATTTTTCTTGGGAGACATGTTGGTCTCTTGGTTCAGTAAGAAGCATGACTTAGTGTTCTTATCCATAATAGAAGTTGGATATATTTGTTGTAGCATCTTGTTGCACCCAAGTGCTTTGGATGAATTGAACTTTGAAGAATATAAAGGTGGTTTATGATGAACCTATTTTTATATTGTGTGATAATACCAATGCAATTAACATTTCCAAGAATATGGTAATGCATTCAAGGACCAAACACATTCTATCTGGTATCACTTTCTAAGGGAGAAGGATATAGAGCAAGAAGTCAAAATGGAGTATGTGCCTACTAAGGATCATATTGCAAACATCTTCACTAAGTCACTTTCAAAGGATAATTTTGAGTATCTTTAGCAGAATTTATGGGTTATTGCCCCTTCTTTTTCTAACTAGATGCATAGATGGTGCATCTATCTAGGGGGAGAAAATCATATCATGTCCCTTTTCTCCTAGATTGATGGGTTCTTCCTCTTAGGGTGAGCTGGTAATGGTGATTGTTGATAGGGGGATCCTGTTAGTTGCTTCAAGGAGTGTATGTACATCAAAGGGGGAGAATCTTGAAGAGGAGACAAAATTTTCTCCTTAGGGGGAGCTTAAAGAAAATATGAAATTGTTAAGAATGTATAGTTGCTTGAAGAAGAAGTGTTATTGGTAAAATGGGGAGAATGTGTTGATAATTCAAATAAAGATATTTCTACCCTTTTTCCTTGATGTCAAATGGGGAGAATGTGTAGGTGAGTGTTTCCATAAATTCCAAAGGGGGAGATTGTTGGCAGTAGTTTTCATTGATGTCAACACTTGAGGAGGTTGTTGTGGTGTCAATACTTGGTGAGTTTTTTGGCATTGGTTGTCAATAGTTGGAGAGATTGTTACATATGTTTTCATGCCTTTTTTGTATGTTTTTTTGATGTTCATGGTTGGATATCATGCCTTGTTTGATGAAAATTAAAATAGTATTGAGTATGGTTGTCAAAAGAGATAATATCATGATGATATATTAATATGAGGATTAGAAGTAATTTTGATGGTGGAGAGATGATGTTGATAGTCTCTGGTATGTTGTATGCTCTCTCTTGTTGTTCTTGTGGAAGTATGTGTTGTTGATAGGAAGTTCTAGTCTCCACATGTTGGTGAAAGCATCTACTACAAAATGTTGCTTGGAAGATTGTTTGGGAGAATACTCGCCATTCCTCCATTGTTGAATATATGGTAGTGTGGTTTGGGTTTTAGTGTTTTTTCTCTATGGATGTTACAATCCTATCTTTTCAAGTCACTAGTGTTGTCGAGGAGGTGTCTTGTATTTGCAGTGTATTGGCATTTTTGTTGGTTGTCTGGACTAGTCTAGAAAATGCTCTAAATTTCTCCACATTGATGTTTTTTCTCTTGCAGCTTTGTGGACGTACTATTAATTTTTGTATAATGTCTCAGTTCATTTTTCATGTGATGGTGTGTACCACAAGTTGATATGTTAATGTTCTATCTCATGTTTGTGTATTTTGTTATGATTTTGGCCAGTTTATAGTGGTTGTTTGTGGCATGACAGTGTGAAAGATTTTTTTGGAAGTGTTATTGGATTTTCATGGAACATCTCTTTGTGGTTTGCACATCATTGGTTGATCTCTTTGGTGCAACATATTTTGTTGAGTTGGTTTTTTAGGAAATTGGTGGATATCTAGCCGATAGGGCTTGTTCTCTTGCTTGTGCTAGGTGCTTGGGGATCTCTGCCAACATATGAAGTTGTGTTAAGGTGTATTTGGGTCATGACCTATCTTTTTGAGAACTGCATTGAGTAGATTTAGTTGTAAGAGTGTTTTTGGGCTGACTGGTTATGTGCTACACATTTCATCCTCATGTTTCCTCATTGTCAACTTGGTGTGTTGTGTGCTAGTGCGTGTGATTTGGGATCACATTGGAAGATGTAATAATATTTTTTTGGTCTTTTCTATCTTTTGGATGGTACCACATTATGTTTTTTTGGCTGACTTGTTAATGTTATTGGTTGTATTCTTCTCTGGTCAACCTAATTGATGTTTTGAGAACTTGCAGAGAATATAAATGCAAGAGAAATTCAATTTAAAGAGAGTGAGTGAGTAGTGTTGTTGTGTGAAGATTAATTGAAGTAGTGAGTTGTGAAAAAGAGAAGAAAAATGATCCTTAATGCATCAATCAACAAAGTGTATTATTGACATATGTTATAATTCCTAAATCTTCATGTATCATGCTATGAGATAGTGAATATCATCGGGTCCTTGTAATTTGTATCTGTATAACTGAAAATGTTATACTTCTGTGAATCCTTGCATGCAAGGATACTCAATAATGAGTCCTTGCAAATCAATTCACAGCTCTCTATCCGAGAAGAGCAGGGATTGATATTGTGGCCCTCAGATTAACCCTGTTACCTCTGCAAATACAATCTCGGAACGAGAGATTCAAAGAGGAGAAGTAAGAATGCCAATCTCCATGAATCCTGTTCTTGCAATGCAACAATGAAAACTAATCTAAATGGTTGTAAAATGCAATAAACCAAACTAATTTATTGAAATGAAAATTAATCTACATGCAATGCCATAAATGAATTATTTTGCAAATTAATCTACTATGAAGATTAAGCTAAAATGTAATATTAAACTATATGCTCTAAAAATAAGATGCTTATATAATCAAACTAATGTAATCTCAAATGATAAAATTCAAATTTGTAGCATAAGTCTGATGTAAAAATTCGTGATTTTTGAAATGAGAATGAGAGGGCTCATTTTATAGGCAAAAGTAGAATTGAAGGCAAATTCAGAAGCAATGTGGGATAAATAGAAAAATAGAAACAAATCTTGATTGGAATTCTTTTTTTAGTTTATTTCCCTTTTAACTGATTTGTTTCCTTTTTCATCACAAGATATTCTTGAGAGGATATTTCATTTATTTAATTTAATTTAAGATGATATCTCTTTTTAATAAAATAAAATAAGATTATGTAATTTAGAAATGAATATTAATAAAATAAAATAAAATTATTTAATTAAAAATAGATTTAATTAAATAGCATCATTTTATTTAAGTAATATTAACTTCAATTAAATAACATTATTTTATTTATTAAAAGGGATTTATTTCTTTTGATTAAATAAAATTAATGAAGCATTCAAACCTTAGGGAAAATTGAAACATTTGAAATAGCTATGAATTGACTAAGAAATTTGATTTGAAAATGTGACAATCATTGATTCAAAAAGTTGATGTTGACAAATTAAATAAATGGGGCCCAAAGTCTAGGTGACCATTTTAGGTTGCATACAGTATCTTTCCTTGGGTTTGTGTGCCTCAGTACTACAAGTCACTTGTAACTTTCCCTAAGGTTGTGTGCCTTAGTCTACAAGTCCATAGGTAGTAATCCTTAATTTGTAAGTAATGAGATTTTATATTGTGAGTTAACTCTCACCGTAGTTTTTAAATCTAGTGCCTTTTGCATGTGTGTTCATTTTCATATCTTTCATTGCTATTGATTTGAATGTGTTGCAGATTTGGTTAAGGCTTTACGATCATTTCAATAGTTTAATTTAGCATATTGCTAAAGGGTTAAGGCCTGAAAGGGTTTAAGTTTTTGTAGATACTGATTCACCCCCCTCTCAATATCTGGGTGTGTTTAACAAAACTATCCCAAAGAAGGAGATCCACAAATAGACCAACAAAGCAAGTAAAACACAACAAAGAAGGAATAGAGGATTAGAAAACTCATCCCCAAGAGGGGACCATCATAAAAAATTGAAGCTACCATAATGTCCCATTCCTCCTTAAGGAATTATATATTTTTCTCAATTAACTTCATGTCATATATATTATAGACTCTTTTTTCCTCTAATATTCTCCCACAATTCTGAGCTAGGATCAACCTAGTTAGAGAATCATTGGGTCCTTAGCCACTCTTGGGGAATCTTAATATTGGTAAAAATACTCCCAATAGCTAAATTTCTCAATTTTCCTTCTATAAGTTACCTTTGATATCCTATAGCTCCTTTTTCAATATTCTCAATATTTCCTCCAACTTATCCTTATCATGCTTCTACCTACAAATCTACCACAAAACATCACAATTTCCCTAATTAAGCTTACAATTTTTCTTCGAGTTGAAGGATTCACCACCAATATTTTAAAGGGGGGTTTTTAAATACCTTTTTCAATTTGGAAGCTTCCAATTTTGTAACTCAAATAATGTAACTTAACATTTTGACTCGTGTAGGTTGTGGCACCATAGATTAGGCCAAATTGGTGAAAATAGTTTTAAAACATTATTTAATACATATATGGTTGTTCGCCTATAAAATTATTATATTGGTTTTAATTTTGTTAACTTTTTGTGTTTCATAAACAAAACAAAGTTAATTTGTATTCTAGTAGTACTAGATAAAAGGGGATTTCATATGTTGTATAGAATGATTTGTTTAGTATTGTGGATATTTCTTCTATTGATAAATCTTGGGTTTTTTTTTTATAAGATAAGCTACATTTACAAGGTGTAGTAACCTTTACACGAAGGATTCTAGAGGACCAAAATCATATCAAAAACCAAAAACTAACATAATAGTCTAGTTACAACAACAACCAATAGAAACCAAAAACTTATAGAAACAATGGACAGACAATAGAAGGAAAGCCTACCCAATAGCAACACACAACCCACCTATCACTTAGCTAACCCTTCCCACTCCTCAAAGAGGAGTTTAATTACATTTTCCCCCCACCCATTTGTTTCTAGAATCCTCCTTTGCAATCTTCTTATCAACCTCCTCTTTTAGCACATCAAATAGGGTAATAGCTAAGCGGTGTATTACCTTGATCATGAAGCATATCGACCTGGTGAATTTCCTTTCTAGTTTATCAACTCGAGTCCACAGATTATTGAGCTCTTCACTTTTGTTTTTTTCCTCCTTGTTGGTCCCCACATTCCAAGTCAAGTGATTCACTCTGGTGTGGATTCCTTGAGGATCATCTTATTTAACTCAAATAAATGGCTCAGACCTTCCACAAATTCCGCAGTCTCTTCCACAGTGTCGTGCTTGCTTTCCTCTTTTCTGCCATTCTACTCAGAACTACTAGAAATATCATCCACCATCACCTCCTCTTTTTTTTCTTGTCTATTTGATCTCTTGACACTATTCTAATCAGTTCCCATATCCACACTGGCGACAACCATTGTATCACCATGGGAGTCTCTATCAACAAAGTCCTTATGCTCACTGTCTTTTAGAGATCCCTCAACCTGGCAAGGGATGCTCTTATTACCCTTTTTGTTCCATCTTGGTCTTGGCTAGTAGTTTGAAATATTTCTTAGAGGGTATTTTTTTGAGCTCACAGATCCCATTGGCACCTTTTAACTGAGCTAAACCTACACCACATTTTTTCTTTTTGGCCTAAGGTTTGATTTTAGGATCCTCAAGGGGTTGACATGCCATAGAGAGAGTCTTTCTTTTAGGCCCCATAGAAGAGGTTGGAGAGGGTTTCTCATGGGAATGGTCGAAGGTTTCCTATTCCTCAATTCTAACAGTCGAGATGGGTTTAAGAGGATAGAGGGCCAAGTGAAAGTGGTACAGGAACAGAATGAGGTCTTGGTGTAGGGGAAAAGGGGGCAGTTTATCATGGTTTTTGGCCGCTAACTCCACAGTTTCCCTCAGATATTTTGAGAGAAGAAAGTAAGAAGAAAGGAATGCTTATGAGAATACTATATCTGAGATGGTTTAACAAAGGAAAATGATAAAAATAGTAAACCTTAAACCTACCCTCAAGGGTAATTTACTTCATGATAGCCATACAAACCTGGTCCCATGGCTTCGGCAGTGAGCTCTATTTGAATCTGGCATGCAATTTGACTGGCTTTTCATTTTCTCAGAATAATGCATGGAGACTCTCCAGATACTACACCTTAGTGTTCTTTTTTAGTTTTTGACCCATGCAAGACAAGCCCATGGTTTTTCCTATAACCTCCTCATTGATTTTGAACGAGATGCCACGAATAGTAATTCTTCTATAATTTCAAGAGCTTGCAAACTGTGTTGAGAGTTTCTCGTCATGCCCATGTAAGCTCTCCATTAGAAGTGCAATGCCTCCCTCCATACATATGTGCTAGACGAGGGGGTCTCTCTAGAATTCATCTCAAGAACCAAACTCATTTCAGACCCTATCACCACCCATTTTCTCTCTCAAATTGTAAACTTTCAACAGGGTAAACAAAGTGAGAAGTTTTTCAAATTTCCAATGGGTAAAACACACAACCCATTTAACGCCATCGCCATACCAAAACTAAAAATCTTACTTAATTAAGGAAATCAAATTTTTGCATGTACCAATGGTCATTCCCAAGGAGTTTAGGGTCGTGGGGCCATAGAAAATATTGCTTAAGTACAACAATTTATAGCCAAAAGCCATAATTACATTTATTGAATCAATATTAGCCAAAGTATTAATGGTAAATTTGGCCTCACATGCATCCCAAAAAACATGTTTTAAAATATGAGCTTTGTACTTATGACAAGATGGCTCATAAAACTCATGATAAGACCATCCAAACTCCATGAGCACCCCTAACAACCACACCTCTTCACCTCATCATGCATATTCCACATCATTATGAGCCCAAGTGTGTTAAATTGAATACACCCTTCCACTATAGAAAATTTAGATCTCATCATTAATGGTAGTTTTTTTTGTTTAGCAAGCATATTTCCTTAGATTTTTATAGGGAGAGCCCCAACACTTCTCCAACACTTGGATAGCACCCATGACAAACCCAGGTTGGCTAAAGAGTCAGCCACCTAGTTTCCCTCACAATAAATGTGAGTCATTTTCTTTCTTTCCAATTTAGTGAGCAAAAATTTTGTATCTAATAGTATGTCCCTTATACTCCAACCATGGAATTGATTATGATTGAAGGAATCAAACACATCCTTGGAGTCTCCTTCAATGTGCATTTTTTTATGCCCAAATTGATAGCAATTTTAACACCCTTGAACAGTGCACTTGCCTCTATTGTCATACAGGACTATGTTCTAATTCCCCCAGCATACCCAACCACCAAATTTCCCTTTGGGTATCTGATTATACCTCCTATGCTAGCCAGCCCTAGATTTCCTTTCACCGCACCATCAAAGTTAAGTTTGTACCAACCAATATCAAGCAGTTTCCAAGCAATATTAAGTCTAGCCAGAGCTTTATAGTTGTCAAATGAGTTAATCTCTAATTTCTTATTCCAATATTTATCCAAGATGATCTCCCACTCTGAAGGATCCCTTTCTGATGGTTTCCAAATGTATAAGGAAACATTCCCCATAATTAGTCTAAGACCAATGTTGAACACCTCCTTTGGAATTTTTTCCACACTTTTGAATATCCAATCATTACTTTCTTTCCACAAACACTAGAAAAGAATGTGAAGAACCTATCACCAAATTTCCTTAGGTAGAGGGTGGTAAAAATGACCAATCCAATTATCAACTAAACTTTTAAGGTCACCATTTATGGTCCAATGAATACCTAGTCTTCCAAAAGCCAATGCTTAGACTTTTGTCGTAAATAGGCAATGGAGTAACATATGAGGAATAGAATCCTCATCATTCTTACATAGCATGCATTTGTTTGAGATTTGAAATCCCCTTTTCCTTAGGTTGTCCTGTGTGAGAATCCTGTTGTGACAAGCCATCCACCAAAAGAAAATATTTTTTGGTGTAAGTCGTTTATTCCATGCCCACTTCCAAACATTGTTTTGGGCTCCTTGCACCAACATGTTGTAGGTAGTCTTAATTGAGAGGTTTCCCTTGGTTTCCTTAATCCAATAAAATTCATCCTCCATATTAGAGATGGGTATTCTAGTAAGGGAGAGGATGTCTTGTAGATTCCTACCCTGATTTCTTAACCCAAGAGAAAAAGGATACCACTCTAGCATTTTCCATTTCCTAGAACCACGTAGCCCACATAAGTAATCACTCACATTTCTGCCAAAAAACACCTTAGAAAGGATCATTAGATTCTTGAATTCATATTGGGAGAGAGGATCATCAAGTAGCTAGGGATCCTCCCAAAACCTAATTTTGTTGTCATTTTCCAACTTCCATCTCAACCTAGATTGTAGTAGCTTTTTTATCCTATAGATATTGTTCCAAATCAAGGAACCACTAGGGTGGTCATTTGAGAGGCACCTAATCAGGGTACATTTGTTTAGATACTTTGCATTTAGAAACCTACATCATTCCTTCCTATTCCTTAATTGGTCCCAGCTAACCTTAGTAAGTGGAGCTTTATTGGTAGATTGAATTTTTCTTTTTCCTAGTCCCCCACCAGATTTGGGGAGATAGACCTTATCCTAGCTTATCGAGGATAATTTATTTTTTTCCTCTATACCCAACCAGAGGAAATTCCTTTGAATTCTTTAAAATTTCTCAACTATATATCTATGGATTTTAAATATGGATAGAAAATATATCAAAATCCCTTGAAGAGCACCAGCTAGGAGTTGCAGCTTACCAGCATGACTGAGTATGGTACCTTTCCATCTTTCCAATTTTCTTTGAACTCTTTCTAGGATAGAGTTCTAGAATATATGGGTGACCTATTTAATCATGAGGGGGATTCCAAGGCACACTGAAGAAAGGGAAACACTCTTACAGACCAAAATGGTTGTCACTCTATCTTGCAAAGCTTGAGTGTTGTTAAAGAAATAAATCATGCTTTTGTTGTAATTTATGCATTGGCTCAAACTAGAAGCATATTTTTTTAGAAAATTCTTCCATTTCCTTGCTTCCACCACATATTTTTTTCCAAAGAGGATGGTATCATCCACAAGCTATTGTATAGAATCCGAATCAAGGGTGGTGGTAGGTTTAACTCCCCTAATAGAATCATCAACAAGCATCCTTGACACATTCCTACTTAGGACATTAGCAACCATTATAAATAGGTATGGTGATAGGGGATCACCCTATCTTATTCCTCTACCAGCCTCAAAAAATCCATGAGGAATCCCATTGACTAAAATAAAGTACTTCACTGTAGAAGTGCACTCCATAATGAGGTTCACCACCTTCTAATTGAACCCAAACTTGGCTACAACTTTGAAAAGAAAGCTCCATAGAACCTTATTGTAAGCTTTGGAAATGTCAAGCTTCAAATCCATACCTTCACAATTACTTATGTCCAGAGAGTGCATGATTTCATGAGTGTAAATTGCAACATCCATAATGTGGCACCCCAAGACAAATCCTTTTTAGCATGGGCTAATCATTTTATCTAGAAAGGGCTTCAAATAGTTCACCAGAATTTTGGATAAGATCTTATAGGTGGTATTACATAGGATGATGGGTCTAAAGTCTTAGAGGTCTTCATTTTTAGGAATGAGAGCTAAAAAAGTGTGATTTGGTTATTTTAGAAGCTTACCTAACTTGAAAAAATTCTTACATTCTAGGATAGGACTTTCATTGCAACTAGTTTGGTGGTTTTTCATTGAGTTTGGACAAAGTTATAGGTGATTTACTAAAAACTATCTAGAACCCTAGTTAGGGTTTCTAATGGACTTCAAAATGTAATTTCTCACCATTCTCACAGTGGAAAATCAAAAATTTTGTGAGATGAAGTATTTTTGTGTGTATTTACTTATTCTAAGAATTCAAGTTCTAGGGTTTTGGTTGGCACATGTTTTGGTGATGCCCTAGGTCAGATTTCTTTATGTTTTAGATGGAATTGGCAAAAGAATAGTCCATTTTTTAAGGGTTATGTACAAAATAACTTACCTTGATTCTAAGATAAGTTATATAAATCTCAAATGGGTATCTAGAACTGTGTTTACATTTTGTTAAAAGTTATGGCCAAAAAACTCAATTTGTTGCCCCCATGTTTTTAGACTTCAAGGAAGGACAGCCTAAGTTTGAGCCTTGTGTTACAAAACAACCATACCTAAGTTTTGGATATGTTTAATAACTCCCAAAAGGGTACTCAAAATAGTTTTTATATTATGGATTTGAGGTCTTCTTTGCAAGTTATGTCAGAAAAAATCAATTTATTGTCCTACTTGGCCTAGGGTAAATTTAGCAAGAGAACAATTAAAGTTTGCTATCCCTAAGTTCTTGTGCATTTCTAACACTTATTTTTTTCATCCTCATTCCATTAAGATTCCTCCTAGTGTTAATTTACCTATTTGAAACATGAATGACCCATTTAGTATTGAAACTTAGTTTGCATTCATTGAAGACTATGAAGAAAAAACACCAAATCTTGTTGCGAGATGTTGAAATCTTGGAATCTCCTCTGCTCTACATCAAATTGGTATCAGAGCCTAAAAGGTTTAGGAAAAGAAGTTTGGAGTTTGTGTTTTTTCTTTTTGTAAGTTGAAGGAAGAACCTAGATGTCAAAAGACTAGGCCAAGGGAAAAGAAAGGGGCCTAAGGTGAGGTATCACAAAGACAAGAAGAAGCAAGGTGAAAAAGACTTGCTTGAGAAAGAAGAATGGACATGTTGAGGAGAATAGTCCATGGAGACTTCTAGAGTAAGGATGCACCAAACAAAAAACAAGGGAAAGGAAAAGAGAAAAGTGAGATGAAGAAGAAAAATAAGAAAGAATAATAGATAAAAATGTAGCAAGAGATAATAGAGTTGAAGCACACCTTGGAAGGAAATAGAAAAAGAAATGGAAAAAATGGAAAAAAAATAATGGAACTTGAGATGCGGGAGTTGCTTAAGAGAGAAAACCAAGAAAAAGGTTGGCATTGGCTAATAAGAAAGAAGGTTAAAGGATCTATCAAGAAGATTATTTTGAAGAGAAGAAGGCAAGAGAGGGTAGCAGAACTAGACCTTGGAGAGTCTTTGATGATGATAGAGAGCCTAAGCCATCTGAGGAAGAGGGGAAATGTGAAGACAATGGGTCCCTTGAAGCTTAAACTATTATTTCTAACAATATTTGTGAGTGTGTGTTTATAGGTGCAACAGATGAAAATGAAGATGGAAAAGGGTATAAAGAAAAGGGAGAAATGAATGCAGTGTATGCAGATTATTGTGCACTGTATGGTGAAAAAGATGTTACAAAAATAACAGAGGTAATGGTTGCATTTTCTGATTTTATGGATGATGAATATGCTGAAATATTGTATTTGAATGATGAAGATGAAGACATAGACAATGGTACTGAGGCATATGAACAAGAACTCGAATTTTTGTACCTTAAAGTTGAGAAAATGCTCAGTAAGAGATGGTACAAAAAAAAAGAAAAGGATCCAAGGAAAGTTGAAGACATGAAGGACAAGTTGTCAAAGAATTGGAAGACCAGGAAGAGAGAAAACATGCAATCAAGTGGACTTGAGTTTTTCTTCCCCTTGGGAGTATGGTGCAGGGGCACTTAGGTTCTCATGCTTAAGAGGGGTAAAAAGTTAATGTTTTGTTTTGTTTAAGTTACTAATATGTAATAAGGTCTAAGAAAACCATTTTAAATGTGTTGTAGTATATTTTAGGTCGCTAGGTGGGTTGGAGTGTCAAGTTGCATAAGTTGTCAATTTTGCAAAAATGTTATTGTTGTAAAAGTGCAAAAATAGGGAATATAAAGATTCATCGGTTGTAAATGAGGAAGTTCAATAGTTGAAACTTGAAAAATCAATTGTGAACCATTAGAAAAGGTTGGGAAATGTTTTTAAAAAAAAATTATGGTCAAATAAAGGGTTGGAGAACATGTAATGAAAATTTTGATGAAGAAATAAACACAATTTTCTAAGTTTTACCACATTTTTGCATGTTCTCTTGATTTTGTACAGTTTGTACGAATTTTTTATGATCTACACATGATTGTATCTTGTAGAGGAATGAATATCCTTTCATTTTTAATTGGTTTGGTTGTTTTTCATTGAGTTTGGAGAAATTTATAGGAGATTTACTAAAAATTGTCCATAACCCCAGTCAGGGTTTCTAGTGGACTTCAAAATGTAATTTTTCACCATTCCCATGGTAGCAAAAAATAAAATTTTATGAGATGGAGTATTTTTGTGTTTATTTACTTATTCCAATATTGCAAGTTCTAGGGTTTTGGTTGGAACATGTTTTGGTGATGCCCTAGGTCAGATTTCTTTATGTTTTAGATCTAATTGGTAGAAGAATAGTCCATTTTTTAAGGGTTCTGTACAAAGTAACTTACCTTTATTCTTGGATATGTCGTATAAATATTGAATGGGTATCTATAAATATTTTTACATTTTGGAAATCATGTCTGTATTGAAATTTATGGCCAATAAACTCAATTTGATGCCCTCATGTTTTTAGGCTTCAAGGAAGGACAGTCTAAGTTTGAACCTTGTGTTACAAAGAAACCATACCTAAGTTTTGGATGTATTTAAGAACTCCCAAAAGGGCACTCAAAATAGTTTTTAGATTATGGATTTGAGGTCTTCTTCGCAAGTTATGTTAGAACAAACCAATTTGATGTTTATTTGGCCTGCAAATTTGGCAAGAGAACAATTGAAGTTTGCTAACCCTAAGTTCTTATGCATTTATAACACTTATTGTTTGTCATCCTCATTTCATTGAGAGTCCTCTTGGTGTTTATTTACCTATTTGAAGCATGAATGACTCATTTAGGGTTGAAACCTAGTTTGCATTAATTGAAGACTATGAGCAAGAAACACCAAATCTTGTTGTGAGATGTTGAAATCTTGAAATCTCCCTTGTTTTGCATCACATTCTTCCAACCTGTTGTACCCAAAATAATTTTTTGGTAGTCTACTTAAATTGAGCTAAATCATGTGAAAATATCGTCAAAAGTTCATTTTAGGTCAAACCAAACATAAGGTCTTTGTGGGTTTGTGTCAAGGAAGATGCTTGCAAATTTTTGAAATTTTGAAAATTAGGGTTTTTGTACCCCTATTTTTAGGGAAACCCCTGGAAATAGGACCTTCCCAGAAATGATTGAAAATGATTTTGATAGGATTAATCAACTTCAAGATCACACTAATCAAGTCAGAATCATCAAAAGGTATGTTTTACTCTGGTGGGTCTATTTCTATTTTTCAGGAAGAAAGTTAGGAGCTATGTAGCCATTAATGGAGGATTGGCTAGTACCGAGTGCTGAAAGATGAGCTTCAAAAGCTTCAATGAAGAAACCATGGTAGAAAAGGATAAAAATGGTGATCTTTAACAGAGGAGATTTCTGAAACTAAAAAAGGTCAAAATTTGACTAACTCTAGAAACGTTACGAAGAAGAAATCACTCCATGATGCAAAAAGATCCCTTTTAAGAGAGGGGCACCCTTGATTCTCAAGAGGAAAATGTAGTAATTTGATCACTCTAAGATAGTCATCCTCTTCACATATGTGTTGGCTTGACAACGTAACAATCAGCAAGATCATCTGATAAAGTGATCACCGACAAATGTCAGCAGAGTGAGAAGAGGCAGTTGACGAAGACATCAAAATGGTTGTTCAGCATGAGAAAAAGAGCCCTTTTCAAGCAAAGGCACCCTTGAATGAGGTGGTCAAGATGTAACCCATTGAGAAATTTTTCCTTCAAGAGATCTCTTCAATCCCATTTCAACTCAACAACGAATCTGTCAGCAAGTCTGTGAGATGAGTCAAACGATTGTAGTGATGGATCAACTGAACATGTCAATTGAAGGATAAATCAATAAGATACAAGATAAAAGTACCCCTATTGGCTAGGGGTGCCCATATTTTTGAGGTACTTGATGACCGCGTCAGCAGTTGTGGTGTGTAATGAACTTTTCCAACTATCATCCAACCTCTAGATCAAATCAAAAGCACTTTCATCAGACCTACCAAGCAACTGGTGGAAGCAATCAAGTGGAAAATGTCCCAAAAAGAGACTGAATGTAAAACATGGTAAAACGTGTTAAGGCATGGGAAAAAGAGCCCTTTCCAGAGAAAGGTTCCCTTTCTTTTGGGCCCTTAAATGTTGTCAGATGGAAGAAGGTTCTCCAGGATGACCTTCACCATTTGGTTCAATCTTAACAACGAAGCTGTTAGCACAGGAATTCGACGAGGCAATCAACCGGGAGTGAAGATAAAACTAGAGCAATTTCCAAAGTGAAAATCAATGGAAAAAAAAAAGCAAAAGCACCCCTATTGGCCAGGGGTGCCCTTTCTTTCAAGGACCTTAAACTGACTTCCATAAACTAAAATACTAGCCATCCTTTGCATGACTGAGCTAGCCACCTAATGAATCATCAAACATGATTGTCTGACTCACTGTTCAATGATAATTTCAAATCAGGGTGCAAGAGGTCTGAATGAAGAACTTGAAGAGAAAATATCAAAATTTGGCTAAGGCAAGGCCAAAAGTGCCCTTCCTAGAGAAAGGAACCCAGCCTTTTGGGGCCTTAAACTCAGCTTTTCAACTTAACACCTCCCAGGAACAGTTCTTTAACATGGATCCAGCTTCACAGTGAATCTATCAGCACCAACTCAGGATCGACTGATTAACCTAGAACAAGGATCAAACAGAGGTCATTCAACATGGAAAAATGATAAAAAGAGTTCAAATCTTGAAAAGGATGCCTAAAATAGTCAAGGCATGTTTTGTTGACCAAGTAAGAGATTTTCGAGGAAAATTTGTTTCAAATTACCCACAATCAGTGGGATTTAGCTTTGGGAACTCTAGTTCAAGCCAAATCTCTCCAAAATCATGAGTTGGCACCCACATTTGAAGGATTCAAACTTGAAGCAATATGAACCAACTCTAGGCATCCCATTTCATTATTTCTTTTGTAGGTGTAAGGATAAAACAACCATTTACTCTCCAAGGCATATTTTCAAGATCTGAAGGAGGTTTTTGACCATTCTTTGTTATTTTTCAAAGATCAGTGGCATAGAAAGATAAATTCTTAGAGGTTGCATCTAGAAGCACTTTTTTCCATAAAGAAAGAGAATAACTTCCAATCTTCCTCTTGTCTTTTTCCTCTCTTATGTCTTAAACTTCTTGTGTGTCCAAGAAAATAACAGATAATCACAGATCTGACCAACTAGGTATGATCAGCATAGCATATTCAACAAAAACCAAATGCTATATTTTACTAGAAAAAGTTGCCCTGCTGCCCCTTTTTTTAAGGATTTCTGGAAAAAGTCACAATTTCAAAAATCAGACAAACTAGGTTTGTTCAACTTTGAAGCACGAACAATAACCATGTGTCAGATTTTTTCGAGAAAAATAAGCCTCTGCTGCCTCTGAAACCTCTGCCCTAAAGGGCTCTTGCATGTACAAGGAAAAGTGATTTTTTGGGATTTCTGACGTTCTGGGTCCATTTAGAAAATTATTCTAAGTAAAACCCACATCTCAGATTTTTTTCATAAAAATTACCCCTCGGCAGGCTATTTTTAGCAGTAGCAGAAAAAGTTGTCTAAACACATCCACATTTATAGTCAACAGTCGAGTTTTTCAAAATACAATACTCTCAAGCTAAAAGCAAGACCAAAATGGTCCTACTTCATGACTTTATGAAAACACTCAACATGAGCATGCATCAAGTGAAGCCCATAGTCAAGTTGGATGCCTTGGAAGGCGTAAATGACATCATTGTTCAACGAACAGCCAAATATGGAAGGTAGTCATTCTAAACATAGAGCCACCACCGGTTACTACCACACTACCTTCCACATTCCATGTCAACAAGGCTGGATGATGCAGCTGCAAAGAAGATCAAATATCAAAAGCAATTTGCAAGAGGCAACAAAAGTCAATGACTAGTCAAAGGATTTGTTGACTCAAGATGATGAGGTGTCAGACACCTAGTTGGGACGTCCTACCCTCTAAATGGAATTTATGGCACTTAAAGTTGACTTGATTCCTCATTCCAAGTCAACTCAAAATAGCATTAAATGTGATTGGAGTTAACTTGATGCCCCTTTCCAAGTTAACTCCAAGTCCCTAGATCATGCATGTCAAATCTCCACTAATTGAGGATGTCTAATTGATTTCCATGATTTATGGATCTCAAATCTCCACTAAACGTGGATGTCTATTTTGGAGGCAGACTTTGTAATAAAGTTCACCTTTAGTTTAGTTTCAGTCAATTGAAGTAGTTTACAGTTGACTCTTTGTTTAGTATCAGTTAACTGAAGTAGATTTCCAGTTAACTGATTGCTCACCTAATTTTAGACATAGGAATAAATCTCGCTAATTGATTGGAAAGAACTCAATGTTAACTCAAGGAGATTTTAGGGTTTCCTACTCCTTTGAGTTCTATAAATAAGAGCCTTGGGCACATTATTTGTTTAACCTTTACTTACTATGTAAAATTGTTGTGCCATTATTGCCACAAGTTTGAAAGTGATTATTTGTTCACTCTTGGATGAGATTTAATTGTTTTGATGAGAAATTGTGCATGAATTCATGCCTTTGCATGTCCCAATAGTAACTCATTGAAGAGATTTAAAGAAGAAAAGCAAAAGGCGCTTGCATTTTGATCCAAAGATTTGAGTCATTTCAACATTTTTTGTTAAATAGCTCAACTGTGAATGCTTTTTGGTGTTGTCATTGATGGCAACCCTAGTCGGTGACAAATCCGCATAACATCATTTGCTTATTCCGGCAGTCAAATTGAGGACAGTCAGGAAGAACAAAGCATCTGGTAGTCAGATTGAGGACAGTCAGGAAGAACAGAGCATCCAACAGTTTGGTGATCATCGATTCACTTATATATTTTCAGTTGTTATTTTGAGTTGTGGACCTCATGGGAGGTTTGTCAATACATCTAAAGTGTCGTTCAGAAATCTTAGTTCCTTGTATTAAGTCTTGTGTGAGTTTGGAGATTCAGTTGTTATTTCTCTATTTATCAGTATTTTGGGGCTGACTCAGTTGATGTAATGTGTTGTGGATATTCAAGAAATGTTTATTTGAATATTTTTGTGTTTTCTCATCTTGTTTTTGTTCTGAGCTAAGTTGTGGTCGACCGTTATGGATGCGCACTGCATAACTCTTATGATTTGAGCTGAGAGTTGCTAATATTTTCAAGTTTTATTTGAAGATGACTTATTGTGATTAAATTGCTAGTCACAGATATATATGTATGATCTCTTATATCATTTTGATATATATGTGTGGTGTGCCGATGTGTATTATATATACTAGAAGAGTGTTGGAGTGATTTTATGCACAGTTTCACTAGCGCATAAATATTTTGTGAAGCGAGTCAGAGCGGAGCAGAGAAAAAAATTTGTATCAGTCAAAAGGATAGAAGATTGACACCTAAGCCTAACCGAAATTGTAATCAAGCATTTGTAGATGTTATTCTTTCAGTTCATTCTTTTAGATCTAATCCAAATCTTTGTAAGGCAGTGAGCCCTCTTATCTTGAGCAGTGAGCTCTAGGTAGTGTGCCTAAATGCAAGTGAATTCCCATTTTGTAATCTTTCTTTTGGGTATCTCAAAACATATTGTGGATTGGCCATTCACTGTGGTTTTTCCCTTAACAGGGTTTCCACGTAAAATCCTTGTGTTATGGTGTTGTGGCTGTTTTCTTTTTGTTTCTACATATTACTTTTGATTGAATGTTCTAAGTGGATTAAAGATCGGAATAATAAAGTTATTTTTTGCAGAACACTGATTCACCCCCCCTCTCAGTATTGATTGTTTCCAATAATTGGTATCAGAGCAAGTTCCTCGGAAGAAGTCTAACAGCTTGGGGAGATCTTGGAAAGTGTTTTCAATGGATACAAGCAGTCTTCAATAGAAACTTATGGTGGCCCTCGATGATCTTGACCAGTCAAAATTTGAGAACCAAGAACTGCAAGAAAATCTTGAAAATGTAGAAAAATTCATACAGTCATTGAAAGACAAAATCAATGAATCAAGGGAGAAAAGAAAGCAATTATGTGATCAGCTCAAGCATAAGAACAGAAGCATGGAAGATGAACAACTTAGTCATGCCTTAAGGGGAGAAAACAAAAGAGTGTGAAAATTTTTCCAAATAAAATGTTGCCCTGAAGCGTGAGATGGAGTCTATCATGATGAAAATGACCAAGGATATTGAAGATAGAAAGAAGAATGAAGAAAAGGTTGCTCAATCCTTGAAAGAAAAATCTAAACAATGCAGCGAATTGGAGAATGAACTGGAACAATCTAAGAACAATGAGGAAGTGCTTGAAAAATAGCTTGATGATCTCAGAGATGAACTTACTACTGCAAATGAGTACAAGGATAAATTCAAAGCCAGTTTATCCAAGCTTGATGAACTGATCAAAGGTCAGAGGACTGGTGACAGGCGAGGTCTTGGATATGAATGAGAAAGTTCTGGATCTGGACAAAAGAAATCCAGACAAGGGAGATTCTGGCAAGGAAATCAAATGAATGAAGCTAGAAGAAATTTGGTGAGACAACCAAATGCTCAGAGATTCAATGGTTATTGTTTTGCTTGCAACAAATTCAATCATATGGCTTCTCAGTGTAGAAGTAGGATGAATCCAAGTGGACCATCATTCTCAAGTCAATGCTTTAATTACTATAAGTATGGTCATAAGTCAAGTGAATGTAGAGTTGTGATGAATAACTTTCATAGAGATGTCAAATGCTATGCATGCAATAGATTTGGGCATATTTCTAACCAATGCAGATCAAGGAAAAATTAGTGGAACAATTGGTCTAATCAGAGAAATGTTGTGTGCTACAACTGCAACAAATTTGGGCATATTGCTAGATTCTATTGGAATAGAAGAGGTCTGGTAAGACAAAATACACAACAAGATGTTAAAGGGAAAGGGAAAGTCACTACAGATGTGATCAAAAGGAAAATGCAGAAGAAATGGGTGAAAAAGAATCCCTCTGTCAAAAGAAATGTGTATTCACCAAAATCTGCTTCTAGTAAGTCCTCCGGGAATTAGTTTTAGGTCTTTGGCCTAGGGGGAGCTGTCAAGAAAATTCTTCAACCCATTGCAGGAGAATGATACTGGAATGTGGACCAGTCTAGTAGGTGCATCAATGTTGTTCATATGTTGTGCAATCAAATTAGAGCCAATATTGTAAAGTTTTGGGGATCCACAGAAAAATCATCTGTCTCAGTGCTTGAAATCAGAGTGACCGGATGAACTAGGGTTAAAGCATTTATTGTGAAAAAAAGGGTTAGTTGTGCAAGTAATAAAAATCTATTTTTATCCTTCATTTGTCACTTTTCATTTTTTAAGGAAAGCAGTTTGAAGAGCCCTGGAGTAAACCTTGTTGAATTGTAAAGTGATTCAAAGCATGGACAAGAATCTATGAATGAACTCTGATCCGACGGAAATGTATTTTTTGAAAAGCTTGTGAATTTATGAATTTGCAAATCATGGCCACTCTGTTGGTTGTAGAGGTCAAGGACAGACCCTATCCTAAGTTTAAATGGCACCCTTACAAGTCTGTTGAGACTAAACCCTTAGGAGCATTTTCATCTATGTCGTACAGAGTTATACACATAGAGGATATTAGGGCATATATTCATGTGAACATTGAAGAGTTAGGCACCTCTCAAATAATGAATCTATACTCCCATCATATAGTTGGAGAATATTTTATTGTAAAACCAGAATTTCAAATCCTAGAAGAGAAGAAGTTTGCACAATTTACAAGATTTCCCATATTTGAGGAAAATGAATGGGTGAGATACATTTTGAGTCATGTTCATGACGAGTTCATGTGGCTGAATATACCCTTCAAAATCACAAAAGAGTCTATATGTGTAGTAACAGGTCTGAATTCCACCGGTAGACTTCTAGTCTTGAAATTCATGAAGAATGACAAGGTTACTGAGGTAATAGGTGTGCAATGGGATAGAAGGGAAATGACAATAGAATACATTGTTGAAGTTGATGTGAAATTTGCATCAATGGTCATCGATTACAAGATATATCATTCTATTCAGGACAATTTTGTATCTGGTATGGCCATCTATGCAGCTTATGAAATGGTAAAGCAGAATGTAGACTATGACTTGTGTGAGCTGCTCAGAAGTCAATTGTTGGAAAATCTAAGCAAAATCAAGAAAGACAAGAAGAATGCTTTCAAATATGGTAATCTACTACTGTGCTTATTTTTCTATTTCATGAATGAAGTTTCAAGCATTAGAAAAGTACATTGGAAAAATGATGAGCCTGTAGTTGTTCAGATAAGGAACAAGTTGTTTGGAATGGGTGACTATCAAGTCAGGAAGACTACCCTATGGGGTTACTTCAAAAATTTCCAGGATATTTTGCATGCCAAGGAAAGAATTCCCACTTCAATTGTGGAACAGTACAAAAATACTATCTGCTTCATGGTGGACATTGACCAATGTCATATGGAAGCTATTGATCCCAAAACAATTTGGATTATGCCAATGGCATACAAAGTAGAGGAAAATGTTTTGAGGTATGCAGAACACTTGTTGGATTCACCTCTAGATCCGGGAGAAGAGAGGTTCAAAACATATGCAGAGAAAAGTATACAAGTTCATGAGGAATTGAGAAATTCAGTGATAGTCAGGAGAGTAAGAAAAGAAACAAATTTTTTTTGCAGAAAGGATGGGCTTACCTATAGAAGCCTTGAGAGAAGCAAGGAGGAGAGATGAGGTAGAAGCAACAAAAGTGAAAGAAAAACAAAGTCTACTAGTCCTAGTGCATCCTCTGTCCACACTAGATCTATAAGGAGTTCCCCTGCAGTAAAGATAGCTCAAGACCAGCCTTCCAATAAAAGGAAGAAGAATAAAAGCACAAGAACATATAAGCCTGTTTCAAAAGATGAGGAAATAGAATCAGAAGAAGTTTTGGAAGAAGTAAGAGCTACCAGAACTTAGGTTGTCGAGTTAAACAAAAGAAAATCTTCCAGCAAAGAAGAAAAGGAAAAGAAGGCTAAATTTGATAAACTTGGTATGTATGTTGATGAAGTTGTGAATGCAGATGTCAATGATGGTAATCTCAAGCCCCTTTATGAATTGTATGAAACTTTTGATGAATCTGGTCAAAGAACTCTGGAAGAAGTTGCAATAAAACATATGAACATTTTCAATAAAGTTCTTGTTGAGATTATGTCTGGCCTACCCAAGAATCTATATGATACTTTGGAGTCGAGAAGGCTAAGTGCTAGAACAGAAGAAGAGAATCTGAGGAAGAGAGTTCTTGCAGATTTGTGTCTAGAAATGTCAATTGAAGAGATGGATTCACTCCTTGAAAAAGCTAAAAAGGAATTTAAGAGCAATACAAGGGTAAATAAACTCATGATTGGTGAAACTGATGTTGTTGTTAGTGAAACTAAGGAAATTTTGGAAGAGTTTCTGTAACGCCCGCCGTGCAAACCCCAGAGAACACACACATAGCAAATAATTTTTTATTTTTTTTTTAAATAATACACAAAGTAAACATGCATTTGTACATTAATTACATTTACATATTAATTACATTAACATTGCACATTAATAACTTAACGTTACATTCTTTGGGGCACGTGAGGTTACTTCGCAAAACAACTAATAACAAAAGTAAAAGATAACTATTAAACAACTTGACCAATTATACTACAATAATCATTAATAAAAGTACATCCATAAACTAAGAGTGAAAGTATCACTACATCCCATACTACAATCATATAGAATCTCATCCAGTAAAGTTACATAGAATCCTAACTATTACATCATCATTTTAATATTACATTACAAGCTCTTGATTAATAATTACATCAAATTTTTCAAACGTGTGGGATAATATAAATACAATGAAATCTGAATTACAAAGGAACACTGGTGCAACACCAACTGTAGAAATGCTGAGAAGATAGACTACCGGTGGGAAACCCAATGGGTGAGGAGCATGTTCCACCCAACCATGTGAATTATAAATAACTCACCCCCCGTGCTCAGAGGTGACAAGGAAGAGAACCCGACCATGAATGTCAAACCGACTCCAAGAACAACATAGTACAAATACAACTCAAGGTATACAATAAAATAACCCTCGACGTTCACGAATCAACATAACAAGATAAAACTATGAAACTCACCACAATTAAGTAAAGCATTATCAATTAAACAAGTAACTAAATATCAACCATAAATCAAATTCACAAGACTCAGATACAACATAAAGTTTACAATTGCAAAGGCAACCAAAAGCCAAGTACAAGGGTGTCTAGTGGAGAGTGTCATCGCATAGCTCTCATGGGATCTACTGGCCCTTCCTCCAACTGAGGCGTCAACCCCCACGAAAAGCCACTCTCCCTAAGACCCCTTAATATAAAACAAATTCAGGCAAGGGTTGAACTAAAACAAATAAAGCATAAAACTGAAACAAGAACATGCGAGGCATTATCCCACTCGCAATAACTCAAAACCAAAAGTCTTAACAAAACCCGTCCAACCCTTCCAAGTACAAAACCAATAAGTTTCAATTCCAAAAGTATGGCTAAGATGAGGAGAACATTAAAATTAAACAAGCCTCTGGAATAAAGTTTCACAAATTGACAACAGGATTCCCACATCGATTTAAAAGTCAAAACAATAAAACTAGAACGGAAAATTTAAATAACAATCTCCAAATTTGCTCCATGTTGATATAAAATTCAACAATAATCCAACACAATTTATTACGTTGCTTTCTAAATAAAGTTCACTTAATTTCACAAATTAAACATCAAAAGAATCAATACTCGAGAAAATTCGATTTAATTACAAGCATCCAATTTATCTCCACTTTTCACAATTACACTATATATTGCAAATTTCTTAAAACTATCATAATAAAACCATTATCACAATATATCAAATCTTTTGTATATATATAAAAATATATACATATAAAATAAAACACATATTCAAAATTTATGCATATATAACCTATTATCAAATTTATAAAATATCTTACTAAAACAAAATATACATATATACATATATACATATGTATATATATAATAAAACATATTGTATACTACCATACTGTAAAATTATTAATTTATATTTAAAATTTCTAAATTATGTATAAATAATGAAACATAAATATATATATATATATTAAACTACATATATATAAGAATAAAATTAAATTAAATTAAATTTAAATAAAATTTAAAAAATTTTAAAAAAAACAATTAACAAAAGCACTCCGCAGACAGAGGCCTGCCGTCGCAGTCCTTGCAAGGACTGCGCTCGGCAGTCCCTGCAGGGACTCATGACTGTTGTGGGGAAGTCTCCATGCCGCAACAGGGGTAAGGGGGGGTACGGCCACTCTGTCCCTCCCCAAAGCCCCTTTAATTTTACTTTATTTTTTTAATAAATCTCATTTATAATATTTTTTTAAAAAAAAAAATATTTTATAATGAATATAAATATTTCCGTCCTGAACAGGTATGGACGCCGACACAGTTCGGCATGATTGAGAATTTGGAAAACAATTTTCAAATAATTTTAAATGCCAAGAATATAGTTTAGTAAATATATATATATATATCACTCCACATAATATAATATGATAAAATACAGATTCTAGAAATAAACTTTTGATATAATTAAATATATAAGTATATATATTATATAATATCCATTTCTCTTTCAGAAGTAAATCCACAGCACAACAAAATATATATATATAAATATATCTTTTATCCATCAATAAAATAATTAGACTATAATTTCCTCTGTAATAAGAAATCAGGTAACTTTCTCTGTACTATATCAGAGTTCAACTTATAATATTTTTATATAAGAATATGTATATATACTCAAATTAATCTATTTATTAAAAGAACAATGTCATTTATAAACAATTTATAAAAGGAACTACAGAATATTTTCAGAGATCATAGAAATTCCTTCATGATAGTTTTCTATTTATCAACTATGACAATTTCTAACAAAGATCCTCCTTCCAAACGTATTTATCCATTTTCTAATTTATAATTTTATTTTATTTTGAGTCAGAAGACTAAAGAAGAAAACGAGTGGAACCTGCAGTCCTACGCTCTCGAGAATCTGATGAAGTTTGCTTGATCCCGATGGCCTCTACGAAGTGCTTCAAGTTCCTGCTTCAAAATCTCCTCTACAGAATTTCGTGCTCGAACTCGAATCTGATTATTTGTTCAGAAGACTCATTAACTTGTGCCACTTCCGTCTCAATAATCTTCTGTGTGTGTAGAATCCCAAAAATATCAATTACATAAAAGATAATACCATTTTCCCCAAAAGCTCTCAAAAATCTAGAATAAAAGAAATTAATTCTTTAAAAGCAAGCTTTTCAGTCAGATCTGAGTTCTCATTCGTTCTCACAACTTTTTCATTCTTTTATTTATTTATTTTTCTATTTTCAATACTTTTTTTTTTTTTGGTTTTAATTTCCGTTTTTACAACTTTACTTGCAAAGTACATTATCTAATTAATTTAAATAATTTATTCTAACAATTATCCTCAACAAGATAATTAATTAAAATAATAAGACACAATTTAATATTTTAATTATTATTTAATAAACTCATGACTTTTAAAAATAAATAAAACATATTTAAAAATTTAAATACAATTTAATCTAACATTAAAATAAACAATCATTTCCATCATTTAAATAAAATAAATCACAGCTTATAAAATACCAACATTAATTAAAATACGAGATAACACAACCACAAACCACAATAACGACAACTACAAAAACGTACAATACCAATCAAACAAGACGATCTGACATCATGGGACGGGATGACTTCCAAGTCATCTCTGTTTCAACATTATGTCGTTGGGTTATTGGTGCTCGCCCTGTCCTGCCGAAGCAAATGGAATCGAGACTATGTACCTACAATCCCTGCATACAAACAATGTTGTGCACAATATATCTATTTAAATACAAGCACCTTGTGAGAAGGAATCGCAGCGTAGCAGGGCACCCGCGAACGAGTGGTGCTACACTGTCCTTCATCACATCTATCCAATCAATATAATATAACCGATAAATTAATCATTTCTAAACTAACAAATCATATCATAACATAATTTACTAAATTAATGCATCGCAATGTTACTGAAATCAAACTAATATCACCAATTAAATGCAATCATAATGTAATATCATACTCACAAAAATACCATTAGAAGCTTTTGTCCCATCTTCCTCTTCTGATTCCTTAGCCAGACTACCTGCACATCCCAGGTGAGAATGGAGGGGTACTACAGTTTCTATCAAAGAATAAGATTAACTTTGAGGAAATGAATACTGAAAATGTTTTAAAAAATGAGGTAGTGAATAAGGAGGTAAATGAAAATGATAAGGAGAATGTGAATGTATCTGATCCTCTAGAAGTTGAGGATATTTTGATTTCTCCTAATGTGGAAGATACAGAGACACCTATGGAAACTGAAGTTCCTAAGGTGGTATTAGTTGAGGAGAAGGTGGTGCAAAGTGATGAGGTGGAAATGCCTAAAAGCAATCTGGAAACAGTCTCAGAAGAACCCAAGGCTGAAGGTGAAAAAGTTCAAGAAATCAGATTGGAGGCAAGAGACACTGCCAAGGCAGTGAAGAGATCTCTGATGGAGCAACAGGAAGATTTTGATCTTGAATTGGATGAAATTTCAATCAATCTATCTACTATGTCCCCAATTCAGATGATGAAGGTTGCATCAATTGCTCAAGCTAAGGCCAGTGAGAAGATTTTGTGAATTGTTGAATCTTGCATCTAGAGTTCTGCAGAAACTAATGCCTACTCATGTCATGGATCCTTCAGGTTCCTTTTCCATTGAGCTAAAGAAGCTCATAAATGTTGTAAGTACTCAATTTGAGTCTCTTGAGAAATATGTTGAGGATAAAGTGCAAAAGGAGTTTAATAAAAAAAGACTTAGTCAGTTGAAGGAAGTGATTGCAAAGGATAATATTTTGTTAGCTACTTGCATAAAGAACACTCAAGGTTTTGTATCTGAAGCTGGAAAAGCCTACAAGTCATGTTTAGCTATGTCTAAGTTTATTGAAGGAAATGAGAAAAAGGTGAAGGATCTTGAAAATAAATTAGCTACCATTTCTGCTACTTTTGATCCTTTAGCTAGTGATGTGGTTTAGCAAGAAGGTTAAGTAACAACCCTACTTGACAAAATAAGATGTTTAAAGAATGAAAATGACAGAACTATTGGGAGAGTATGTGAACTCAGGGGACAAATTTGTCTAAATATTGAGATAATGGTAAGTGCTTTGAGGGAAGTGAAAGTTGTTGTACCAGTTAGTGACCCGAAGAATCTTGAAACTACAGAGGCTCAATTCTATTTAATGTGTGGTCACATAACAGTTTTGGAAAGTCTCAAAAAGGTTTTTGATGACAATTTAAGAGTGCTAAAGCAAAATTTTGTAGATATTTTCAAACTTTTGTAAGTTACAAGTTCATGTATGTACAATTTTGGAATTTTGTTTCGATTTCCCTAGTTTTTTCCATTGATGTCAAAGGGGGAGAAGTGTACAGTGAAAAATGTATAGTCGTCATAGGGGGAGTTTTTTTCCCAAGATTGAAGTTTCTTTTGTGGCAGTGTAACTCATGTTGACCTGACACTTAGTCATTTTTCACTAAGTGTTGCCACCAATTCCAAAGGGGGAGATTGTTGGCAAGAGACACTGTGAATGCTTTTTGGTGTTGTCATTGATGGAAACCCTAGTCGGTGATAGATCTATATAACATCATTTACTTATACCGGCAGTCATATTGAGGACAGTCAGGAAGAACAGAGCATCCGACAGTCAAATTGAGGACAGTCAGGAAGAACAAAGCATCTGGCAGTTTGGTGATCATCGATTCACTTACAGATTTCCAGTTGTTATTTTGAGTTGTGGACCTCATGGGAGGTTTTTCAGTACATCTAAATTGTTGTCTGGAAATCTTAGTGCCTCGTATTAATTCTTGTGTGAGTTTGGAGATTTGGTTGTTACTTCTCTGTTTATCAATATTTTGGGGTTGACTTAGTTGATGTAATGTATTGTGGATATTCACGAAATGTTTATTCGAATATTTTTGTGTTTTCTCATCTTGTTTTGGGTCTAAGCTAAGTTGTGGTCGACCATTATGGATGCACATTGCATAACTCTTATGATTTGAGCCAACAGTTGCTAATATTTTCAAGTTTTATTTGAAGCCAACTTATTGCGATTAAATTTCTAGTCACGGATATATATGTATGATCTCTTATATCATTTTGATATATATGTGCGGTGTGTCAATGTGTATTATATATACCAGAAGAGTGTTGGAGAGATTTTATGCACAGTTTCACTTGCACATAAATATTTTGTGAAGTGAGTCAGAGCAGAGTAGAGCAAAAGTTTTGTATCAATCAAAAGGATAGAAGATTGACACCTAAGCCTAATCGGAACTGTAATCAAGTATTTGTAGATGCTATTTTTTCAGTTCATTCTTTTGGATCTAATCCAAATCTTTGTAAGGCAGTAAGCCCTCTTATATTGAGCAATGAGCTCTA
Organism: Sequoia sempervirens; assembly: GCA_007258455.2. Taxonomy (NCBI): domain Eukaryota; kingdom Viridiplantae; phylum Streptophyta; class Pinopsida; order Cupressales; family Cupressaceae; genus Sequoia; species Sequoia sempervirens. The sequence continues at coordinate 26,345,051 of VDFB02000015.1, forward strand.
GGCAGTGTGCCTGAATGCAAGTGCATTCCCATTTTGTAATCTTTCTTTTGGGTATACTCAGAACATATTGTGGATTGGCCATCCACTATGGTTTAGTGCATTCCCATTTTGTAATCTTTCTTTTGGGTATACTCAGAACATATTGTGGATTGGCCATCCACTATGGTTTTTTCCCTAACAGGGTTTCCACATAAAATCCTTGTGTTATGGTCTTGTGGTTGTTTTCTTTTTGTTTCTGTATATTACTTTTGATTGAATGTTCTAAGTGGATTAAAGATCAGAATAATAAAGTTAATTTTTACAGAACATTGATTCACCCCCCCCTCTTAGTGTTGCTTGTTTCCAACATCTTAGTCTACTCTACCCTTTCTTACACACTACATCAACAAAGAGAGATATTCCTCTCTATAATCTGAAGGAGCAGTACTATAACACTTGCAATAGTTGACCGTTTATAAATAGCACTCCAAAGGTGCTAATTTAAACGCCAACACAACCCTTGGGTTCCTAAATGATAGGAATCATGGGCACTTCTTCAACAAACAGAATGACAAGAAACACGGGCACATCTTCAGTAGATAGAACAGGAGGGTCCCCCAAGGAAGGTGGTGGTGCATGTGTTGAAGGAATGCAGTCAGACATGGATAGGGGAGGGGGACCGTGGGGTACCCCCATGGTGGCATCCACCATGTGCGCAAAGAATTCAAACTAGCAGAGCAGTAAAGCAGAGCGGGAAAAGAAAACAAAACCCTATTCCTTTGATTTTTTATTTATTTTTTTGTTATTAACGAATACTCTAGACATATTTGGAATTATTTTTGAAACAAAACTCTAATTTTTAATGGATAAGAAGACAAAAATATTAAGGTCAAATATGGAAGTGAATATTTCTATAGGGAATTTGAGGACATCTATAAACATATAACTATTATTAAATACTATAATATTACCTATACACCACAAAAAAATGGGATATAAAAATGGTTGAACTAAACATTGACAAATAAAATTAGAATTATGTTTAATAGTGCTAAGCTAGAACAATTTTTTCAAGATGAAGTTGCTAGTATTGCATTTTATTTAATAAATAATTATCCTACTTCTCTAATTGAGAAGACAACATATGAAATGTGGAAAAGTAAAAATCCATGTATTTTACATGTTAAAGTATTTGATTCTAAGATTTATGTTCATGTTCCTTAAAATTGGTCTAAGTTGGATTTTAAAGTTAAATTTTTTTCCGTGTGTTATGGTAAAAATATCAAAAGGTTATAAGCTATAAATATTATAGAAATTTTGTATTCTCAAAATTTAATTTGTATAAAACTTGGATTTTATATAGTGTGGAACAACTAAAAGAAGAAGGAAAGAAGAACATAATTTTTATATCACATATGAGAAGAAAAAAATGCACCTGAGCCTAAACATGAACAAGAACAAATTCAACAAGAGGTGGGAGAAGAAAAATGATTCAAAGAATAGTTTAGAATAATAAAATGAAGAGGATCTTACTTCACGCTTGATAAGGTCAATAAGGCATGGAAGCTAGTTGAAAAGTATAGCCCACCATATTTATGTTGTGTATTTATTATATCTTGTACTAATGCTAAACCCAAATGTGTGAAGGAATCTCTCTCTTCTAAGGAGAGTGAATCTTATAAGGGGCCCTTGGGTAAGTGTGAGATTTGGTATCAAGTTGAATAGCAAAAAATAAGGAATCACATAGGTTGCAAATAGGTGTTTAAAAATAAATTTAGGGAAGATGTTAAGTCGGAAAGGTAGAAGGCCAAACTAGTGGAAATAAATTATTCCCAAGTATAAGGAATCAATTTTGATGAAAATTTTCTCCTTTTACTAAACTAAATTCCTACTCTTTATTAATTTTATTTTGCATCTCCAAAATTCACCATTTTAAACTTGTTTTAGATAGGTGTGGTGATTGATTCACCACTAATTAAGGTGAAGATATCCAAGTTCTACAATCTAATTGGGATTTTCTAATGTTAAAATTATATATTGAAGTCATTTAAGTGTATGATTTGCCATAGCTAGAGGTTCCACCAAAATATGTCATTATATACTCATAAGTTTTGGAAATATTCAAGTCTAATTATTAGATTCTAAGATTTTTGACACTATAAATGTTTATTACCCTAGAAGATTCTCTTGAACATATCATTCTTAGTACTCACTGACTATTATCATATAATCTATTATTATAATAATCTAAATTTTAAAAATTATATTTTAATAAATACATTTTTTTTTAATAAAAAGGGGGTAAAAATTTATTCACTCAAAGAAAATCCAAGAGTACAAGAAACAAGACCAAAAACAACCAGGGCCCAAAGGGCACACCGAGCCAACCAAGACCAAAGAATAACAAGTCCACAAAAACATGAAAATAGAAGCATGTTCATCGACCATGGATATCCTCATGAATCAACATCTTCAATTTATGGATAAAATCACTAGGAATATGCTCCTAATCCTCAATCTCCCAATCACCCCTAAACTCTGATGCTCATTTAGATAGACAATTTATCACATTGTTCCACTCCCTTGGGATATGAACAAAGGAAACCATCTCTAGTGAACTGCTTAATTGATGAATCTGTTGCACAATCAAAATCAATTTTCAATTCACCCCATCAAAATTTTTCTTGTTCAACAAATTAATCACAAACTGAGATTTTAATTCACAAATAACCTTGTGCCAACCAAGAGCACAAGAATTTTATAGAGAAATAATAATTTCAAGAGCCTCCATGAGATTATTAGTTTGGTTGCCTTGGTACCTGGTGAAGAAGAAAAGTGTAGCCCTAGAGCTATCTCTCCCCACTCCTCCCACACCAGCATAACCTAGATTTCCCCTAGATGAGTCATCAGTATTAATTTTCAGGATCCCAATAGGAGGCGTGGGCCACTTGCCTTCTCTTTGGATTTTCCTGTTGAGATGTCTCCTCCCTTTGGAGCAAGCCCTTAAGCTTAGTCCATTCAGACCCAAACCCTATAGCACCACAACCTCCCCTACAACCAAAGGATCCCCTACCTCACATTTAGCTGAAATAGTCTCCTAAAGCATACCAAGAATCTGTTGTCATACTAGTAGGATCATTAGCTTTTTATCCTAAAAAATCCTACGATTCCTCTCTAGCCAAATCTTCCAAATAATACATGGTGGCCCAATATTCCATGCCATCTAAAGAGGGAAATATTGAGTAGGGGGCACCCCAAATTCCTTAAAAAATTAGTTAGGGAAAGATCATGCACATAAGAGTGTCTCCACACCACCCACTAAAGGTGCCAAATAGATTTGGAGAAGGCACATTGGAAGAACAAATGTGAAAAAGACTCCTCACTACTACCACAAAGAAAACATGTGGAGGGACCTTGAAAGCCTCTCTTTAAAATATTATCCTAAGTAAGACACATGTTACAAGCAACTAACAAAAGGAAGAAGTTAAACTTAGGAAAAGCATACTTATTCCAAACATAACTCCACTAAGGGACTTCATCCTCCCCATATTCCCTTTTATCTAGCACATGATACCCAACTGTCATTGAGTAAACCCCTTTTAGGTCATAAGCCCAAGCTAGGACATCCCTCCACTATAAAGTGTTGCAAGCTCTACCTACTAAAATCCTAGATAACTTAGCATGATCCTCTTCTGAGCCCTGGGGGCCACAAGTGGTGCTCTTTCCACTTAAGAACCTCCACTTGATTGAGATGCTCCACAACTTTCAAATTACTCACCTTCGACCACCCAGGTTCCTAAAATTGCAAGCCCAAACTCTGTAAATGAGGATAGGTGGTCATGTTTGGGGGGTGACCATCCTAGGAATCAAGCCAAAAAAGAGCATCCTCACCCTTGTGAAAAATCCAAAACAGGCTCTGCTTGATTAAGCTAGCACCTCTTTTAAGTGTATCCTAAATCATAGACCCCTTACCATCCAAAGAGCATCTAGGAATATCTTCACACGCAACTCTTCTCAGATATTTAGCATTGAGGATTTTTGTCTAATGCTAATCCTGATTAATACACCATCTCTAATAAATCTTGGTTGTCATGGCCTGACTAGTAATAGTCACATGTCGCAGACCTAGACCACCCTACTAAATAGGTCTACAAATAGAATCCCACTTAACCAGACTCCACTTCTTGGAATCCAATATGTTTTCCCATAAAAATTTCCTAGAGAGTGCATCAAGCTCTTTAATAAAATCTACAAGAGAAAATTGAACCATGCACCTATAGATAGGAAGTTCTTGAACTAAAAACTTTAGGAGAATAATCCTCCAAAAAAAGGACAACCATCTGTGATTCCAATGATTGACATAGACCTTGAACTTATCCATAACACTCTTTCAAGTTCCTCTTGGCAATGTGTCCACAAAGAGGGTAACTCCCAAACACACAAAATAATACTACCTATCTAAAATCTAATAATACAAGAAATCCTAGATTGAATAAGCGAAGGAGTGTTGAAGAATAAGATAGAGGATTTCACTTCATTAATCTTCTGACCTAAAGCTACAAGATATATGTCAAGATCTTGCCTAAAATTGCTTGCTTCTCTGATTCTAGAAACACTCAAGAGCACAATGTCATCCACAAATTGTAAGTGGGACTGAGGAGGAAATCCTTCACCCCAACACCACCCGTGAATAAGCCCTTGACTCAAATGGGCTTTTAGAAGTCTTCCAAAACCTTTAGCCATAATAATGAAAAGATAAGGAGACAAGGGGTCACCCTACCTAAGACCCCTAGAAGCAAAAAATAGAGAGGAACACATAACATTAATTAACATAGAGTAAGACACCAACGTGACACGACTCATCACCCAATTGATCCAACCCTCATCAAACCCAAAATTACAAAGAACCTTGTGAAGAAAGGACCATTTTCCCATGTCATAAGCCTTATCCATGTTCAATTTGATTAACGTGTCCTTCTGACCTCCATGGAATGAATAGCCTTAGCAACAATAACTATGCCATCCTAGATATGCATGCCTACCATAAAACCTCCCCACTCATCTGAGATAACCTTGACTAGCCAAGGCTTCAGTCTCTCAACAATTATCTTAGAGATGATCTTGTAGATAACATTACAAAGGGAAATTGGTTGGCAAAGTTCAAGAGAATTTAGACCTTCTCTCTTAGGAATAAGAGCAAGAAAAGTGGAATTCGTCTTTCAACTTTTATTTCCTATTCTATGACTCCTACACAACCTCCAAAAGATCCCATTTGATAGTCTCCCAAAATTCCAAAAAAAAATCAACACGAAACCCATTCGAATCAGGGGCCTTACCTTTTTTCATACTAAAAACTACCTCCTCCAACTCATCCAGGGAAATGGGTTGATTGAGTTCAACATTAGCTTCAAAGGGAACAATGAAAGGAACACAAGCCAAAACCTGGTTCACTTCCTCTAATTCCATGAGAGATTCCTCCATGAATAAGGAAGAAAAATACTAACTTCTTGTGAAATATCCCAGAAAGAGGATAAATGAATGCCCTAAAAAGAAACTATATAAGAGATTAAATGCCTGTGTCCCCTAGCTTTGACAGAGATAAAAGAAGGCAGTATTCCTTTCCCCCTCTTGAAGCCAATTTATTCTTGACTTATGTTTCCAAAACAACTCCTCCTATAGTTTCCATTCTGATAACACCTCCAAAGCTTTTGCTTCAGCTTTAAGGGACTCTTGGGTAATCCCATGATCTTTGTTCTTCCTAGTGATCCAAAGCATTCCCTATTCCACTTTTTTAGCTAAAATTTCACAAATTGGAGCCTTTTGACAAAGGCATACATGGCAATCCCACGCGAAGGAAAACCTCTAATCCACCAGTCTTTCATAAGGTCTTGTAGAGAAGGCTCATGCAACCACTTTAGCTGGAATTTGAAAGGATTTTTAACACTATCCCTTCCATGAGCAAAAAAAATTATAGGTCAGTGGTATGAGCCCCTCCATTCAAGAATTTATGAACTAGAGACCCATTAGCACCAATAACCTATCCAGCCTCTCAAAGATAGTATTCACCCCACACCTATTACTCTAGGTGAACATACCACTGAGAGGCTTTATATCAATCAAATTCAATAGAGCTATATTATTTCTAAATACTAACAAAGAAGGCATCAGACAATCCAACCCTCCCCTCTTTTCATCAAGACTAAGGATAGCATTAAAATCACTAGCCACAACATAGGGAAATAGAAGAGCGAAGGATTGCACATACCTTGTATGATCCCATAAGCAAAGTTTACTAGCCAAATCAATCAAATCATAGACATTAGAGAGCAACAAGATTTCTCCAGAGTCAAAACTTGAAGCTACCATGGACAAGGGATGCCTACCTACAATCCACCACAAAGGGGAGATCTTTGGCTTGTCCCAAAGACATGCAATCCCACCATCACTACCATGTGCCCTAATGCACTAACACTGACCATGCCACCATAGCTTGGAGGTTACTTTGACCATACCCTCCATAGACAACTTAATTTCCTGATAAAAAAACATCAGGGGAATGAGCCTTGATCATTTCCTGAATAGCCTTTTGTCAATGGATTTTGTTGAGCCCCTCACATTCCAAGAGAGAACAAGCATTTTGGGGGGTTAGAAAAATGAGATTCAAGAGATTTAACTGAACCTAACTCTTCCATATTCTCACCTATTAACTTAATCTTATCTTGGCCTTTCTTCCTCCCTACCTTGGAGGACTTCTTTGAGCTCCCCTTCTTGAAATTCTTCTAGTGTATCCCCAATGTAGAGGAGGCCTTATTGCCCTTATTACAAGACTTCATTGGAACAAAACTCTCCTTATTTGTTTCTCCTTACGACATAGGGACTTTCCCTTTATATCTCAATGATGTTGAGCAAGGAGGAATCCTATCTAAAGCCCCACCAATGGAAGTACCTAAGACGCTAAGTTTAGGAAATTTTCACTATAGGTGACCATATTCATGGAAAATTCAGCACCAAAAGGGCAAAGCCTCATAGTCCAATTGTTGAATCCATGAAGTGGACACAACCTGAAGTTCCAATGAATCTAACAGCATGTTATTTAAATCAATCTCTACACATATATGGGCTAATGAGATTACCTTTTTCTCTAGATTCTATTGAGACAACCCCACTATCTTACACAACAAAAGAGAAATCATTTGTAAGATTTCATTCCTTCATAACTCAAATAGAAGCCAAGGAAGTCTCACCCAGACCAGTACCCTCAACAAAAGTTCTTCAGTCGGATTAATTTTGGTATGCTAGGGTTTAATTAACAACCCCACTTTATTGTAGAATTAAGGACCCCCTTCAAATGCTTTATTTCAATCTACTAAGCATGAAAAAAATACCATAAAATAGCCATTTCTTGCTTACATCACCTCCATGTATCTCTCTGGGTTGTAAGTCTTATGAGCCCAAGATTTAAGAAATGGGAGAGATACTCTAATTCCCATGAACTTATAGATTAAAGCATGGTTAATCCAATACTCAACATCCTCTACAATAGATTCTAGTTGGATTACCGAAATTGGGTGAGCCTCGCTCTTAACCAAATAGATATTCACCTTCAAAACTTGAGAAATACCACCTTGTGAGGATCTAGCACCATTTAAGGAATTTCTCAAAATATTTGCAACCTTAGCATGATTAGACAAGGAGAAATCAATTCTTGTTACCACCTCTGAGAATGATAGGTCAATATTCTCACTCAAACTTGTACCCAACTCCATACAAACACTGCCCAAATAGCAGAAAAGAGGAGAAAAAACCATAGCTTTTACAAAGACCAAACCCACAATCACAATAAGAAACCCACCCCTGTAGTAAGAAAAACCTCCAACCTCCTTTACACACCACACAATTCTCATGCAAGGGAGAAACACCTATATGTAGGTCGCAACCTATTATAAGTCACACAACCTCCTGCATAGCTCCATCCTCATTCTGCAACCTTCCAACACCAACCAATAAATATAATATTTAATCATATAGATATAATAATATTATTAATTGATTAATAATTATAATATATAAATAATGAGTCTCATTCTAAAATAAAAAGGTTGAACTACCTAAATTGGCTCAAAAACCTCCTATCCAATATCTATTGTGCAAGAATGTGTATTACACTCCAAGCTCACTACAATGGATTTGCACCCTGCCTATTTGGACTTTGAGCACTTTAATGAACACCTTGAAACAATAAAAATATATTTTGACATAGTAGGGGAGAGGGCCAATAGTTTTTCATGTACCAATAGCCACCCACTTATTGCATAGCTAACCCCCCAATTAATTCCTTCTAAATAATCAATACAACAAAATTAAAAGCCTGGTAAATTATTCCACATGCACTAATACATGTTCACTTGTGCATGTGTAGTTTACGATTGAAGGTGGACAAAATACATGGAATTGCACTTACAGTATAGAACAATTGGTCCAAAATAGGTATTTTCTTAATTACTTTCAAAATTTAATGTTTACACATCTTAGTGCACATTTTCATATAATTTCTCTCAGATCCACATGGGTCATATCCATTTACTATTGGTACCTACATGAATAATAAATGGTGTAAGGATCCCCTACTATACATAAAAATAATTATACTTCACAATTTAGTCATGTCATCATATATTTCATAAAAAAAAAAAAAAAACTTCAAATTCATATGATCAAATACAAGTTCAATTAATTCAATTTTTAACTTGTCAACTAAATTGAATGTATTCCTTTTTAAAATTTGAATCAATTATTAGATGGAAATTATGTAGTGTCATATTCTCAAGATAGTAATCTATGAATTTCCTCCAAGTGCACTACTAATATTCTCTAAAACATCTAAAGCTTCACCAAATATCCTATACAAGTTCTTGACTCCTCCAAAATTATTTAGGTTGGTAATTTCTTTGTAAACATCATCAAATGCATATATATGATTTTCCAAAACCACATTCATATATAATTTATGTACAAAATTGTAAATTTTATTGCCTTTTTCAATGTTGAACTTATTTTGTAACATGAAAGTCATAAATGGCATTTAATTAAAGTATAGTTATTTGCCTATATACATACAAAGTGATTGATATATTATGTTTAGGGTTTCATATTTAAATGAGTGTAAATATGTTATGCATATATGGGTATATACTAATATGTTTTTAACTGTGGTTTCATTATTTATTTTATTTTCATATACACACACATATACATACAATGATAAGATTTCACATGCGTCTAAATACACCATGATATGGGGTTTCATATTTAGATGTAAATATTTCATGCATATGTGGGTATATATAGATATATTTTTAATCAAGGTTTCATTATTTATATGGTTTATATATACTATCATAGATATATATTATATTCATTTCCAGGGTTTCATATTTAGAAAAAATATAACTGTGTCATGCATATCTGGGTATATAGATATGCTTTTAATCACAATTGCATCGTTATATATATATATAGTGAAACCTTTTATATTCACAGTATATATATAATTAAACATGTACATACAAGGTTTAATTGTATATAAACTCATATATACATGGTTTAATTTCTATGTGTGTATATATATAAATTGTATATGTTTAGGGTTTCCATTATATATAGACTCAAATTAAGGAATTAAAGATTTAGGGTATCCTATTTTTTTGTTCCAAATGCCACATTATGGATTTGTGTTGGCATGGACCAGAATCCTAGCAATATCCACTTCATAACATTTTTAGTTTGAATATATATTTATTTTCACCCTAATCATTTTTCACAAAGCTTCCTTCATGGCCATAACATTGTCCATCATTCCAAAAGCTCACAAAAATATCTCCACTGCATTGAATACATTGATATTGGCAACGTACTATATACCTTTATGCATATATACATATTTTTATATACACACATATATATATGTCTATCTTTATTTTTACAAATATAATTAATATATTTTGGTAAATTTCAAATCCACATTTTTCATATTTCCATTTGTTGTAGGTAGGTAGGTAGTATGTATACAGTATTGTTACAATCATCGGCTTCTCAACTATGTTATTTCCAAATATATATAACATGATAGATAGATATGTTTATATATACAAATATATTATGCATGTGTATGTACATATATATAACTCTAGCCAACCCAAGCCATTTTTTTTTTTGTTGCAATAATCTTTCTTTTCTCTTTAACTATGAAGGAATCACTTGGGCCCATGACTATATATTTCTATGCAAGATATAATATGCTATTATTAAATAGTTTTCCAACATTAACAAGTATTACTAGATATGCTAGTATATTCCTTAAGAAATTTTTATAGTTCCCTCATCTACTTATGTCATAGAATATGTTTATATCTATGTTTATATTATAGAGTATATCGTATTCTTTGACCTTATGATGTATTTTCAATGAAAACTATTGCTAGAGGTCAAAATGGAAAGAGAACATGTGAAAGGCATAGAATTAAAGTACCTTGATGGTGCAGGGGCACCAAATGCATTTTGTGTTAATGTTGTCAAGTGAGGTCCTTGATAGGTTTTTAGGGGTTTTTGAGTTTTTTCTATTAAATAAGGTCATATGGACCATTTTATAATGTAATAATTCAATTTAGAGGTCATTAGGTGGTTGGGGTATTTAATTTGCAAAATGCAAGAAAAGTTGAAAAAAATGCTTAAAGTGGGAATACCAACGGTCAGTTGGAATTCAATAGGTGGTTAGTCAGTTGGAAAGATGTGTTATTTATGTCAAAAGCTTAAATACATGATGTATGGTTGAATGGAGGGTTGATTGTTCATTTTTGAAGAAGAAATCAATAAAGACTCTCTCTTTTCTATGTAATTTTCTGCAAATTTGCTACTCCTAGCAACTGTACGGTTTCAAGCAGGAGTTTTGCATCCTGAAAGCTTTTGAAAATGTTAGATATGAGTGTTAACTCAAATTTGGAGTTAAGATATTTCATTGAGTTTTAAGAATTTTATTGCAATTTTACTCAAGGCGAGTCTGTACAATCAAGATCAAGGTTTTGAAGGCATAAAATAAAATGACTCATTCCACCTATTGTAAACTACTATGGATCGGTGGAATGGGTCCCAAATGGTAGGATTAGATATAGGAATAAGATCTAGGTGCAAGAAGTGGAGTTTTTGAAGTTTAAGAGGCTGCCCTAGTTGAATTTTTTGAGATTTTACTTGAAAGGTGATGGCTACAAGTGGAGTTTTGCATAAAATGTAGTGGTAAAATCTTGCAAAAGGTTTAGGAAGAATATGCAGTAATTTTGGGATGTTTTTGAGATGTTTGAATGGCTATTGTGAGCAAGGAGGCAAATTGAGTGTTTGGGCACATTGCCTAGTTGTCAAATTTGAGGGTTTTGAGTGAAATTTGATGGTTAGAGGAGGGAAATTGTAGAAACTCTTGGGGGCAGAATATTTTGATGAAATTTCAAGCATGTGTAGACATAACTAAAGGTGTTTGAGGCCTTGGTTGGCTGAGTAGAAGCCTGGAATAGTGGGTTTTTCAATAAACCCCCTTTGGAATGGCATAAAGTGAGGCTTTTGTAACTTGGGGTTTTGGTGAATGTTTTTCCTTCTAAGAAGTGTTGATTTAGGCTATTTGAGACCTGTGGAGAAGGTCTAAGCATATTTTTGAAATTGGGAAAGTGATTGGATAGGTGTTTCTTTGTAAATGTGGCCTAATTAGCCTATTGGTACAACGTAGAATCCTCAATTTGGAAGGTTTGTTCCAAAGGAGTCATATGAGATCTTGTAGTATGTTTTTGAAGGCCTTAATGGGTGTTTGAAATTCCTTTGGGTTTGTGATTTTGAGTTTCCTTTTGTGAGATTTGAGGGGAAAACTAGGTCTGTAGACCTACAAGTGAAACTAGGTGAATTTGGGAAAAGCTGATGAGATAGGGTTTTAGGGATTGCAAGGTTGTTTCAAAAGGCTTAAATTGTGATTGTTAAAAAAATTTCCTCCCTACTCTGCATCAATTGGTATCAGATCTTGGGCATTAGATAATTTGAGGGTGAAAGGTGAGAAGTTGAAGAGTGAAGATGCCTCCTAAGGGTAGCAATGTGGCTAGGAAGATGCAAGAGATGGAAGAGAAGACTGAGAGGGAAATTAGGAAGTTGAAGGAACTGAAAAATAGGTTGGTGGCAAGGCTAGAAAGTGTTGAAACAGGGCAGAAAAGAGGTGTGGTTGTAAGTGATGAAAGTGACTCCGAAGATGAAGAGGATGAAGAGTATGAAGATGTGGATGAAGAATTGGATATTGAAGAGAAAAAGATGGCAAGGCTACTAAAGGTAGTTAAAGGAGGTAAACATAAGGTAAAATTTTATTTTCCCATGTATGAAGGTAATCTTAATGATGAAGAATTGCTAGATTGGATTGTAGCTTTGGATAACTACTTTGAATGCGAGGATGTACCTGATGAAGAAAAGGTGAAGATAGCAAAAACCAAATTGAAGGGGCATGCACTAGTTTGGTGGGATTATGAACAAGTTGAAAGGAAAAGGAAAGGTAAGGAAAAAATTATTTCATGGGACAAAATGGTAGCTAAATTGAAAGGTAAGTTTTTTCCAAGTGATTATGCAATTCAAATGTCTAAAAGGCTTCAAGATTTGAAACAAAGGGAAATGGATGTAAAAAATTATACTAATGAGTTTTATAAGTTGAGCATAAGAGCAGGTCACATGGTTGATGATTTAGAAAAGGTGGCCAAGTATCTTAGTTGTCTAAGGTTTAACATCCAGGATGAATTGAGTTTGCACAATCCAAGGACAATTGAAGAGTGCTACCAAATGGAAATAAGGGCTGAAGAGAAACTCAAAAGAAGGCAAGATAAACAAATAAGAGGTAGAGGTAGAAACTCAAGAGGAAGAGACACATTTAACCCTCCAAGGCAATCACAAGAAAGCCAAGAAAACTCAAGAAAGGTGCATAAACAAGTTGTTGATCAAAGGGGTGGATTCATAGGCTCTAGAGGAAGATATGGTGGAGGTAGAAGTTCAAGTATATTTTTAGGAAGGTGTTACAATTGTAATCAGTTTCGGCATCCAGCATATAAGTGTCCTAAAACACAAGGCTCTACTCCAAGTGGAGGTGAAAGAGGGAACCATTTGGTGCACAAAGATGATAGTCAAAGTGTGAATTCTCCAAATCTAGTTGTTGCTCCAGAAGTTGGGGGTCATTAATTGTGAGAAGACAAATACTTCAAGCTTCCAAGGAGAAGGAGATGAATCAAAGAAGAAAATTGTTCAGGACCACCTACAAATGCAAAGGCAAGGTATGTAAGGTAGTCATAGATTCAGGTTCTATAGATAACATGGTGTCAAGTGAAATGGTTGATAAGTTGAAGTTAGAAAGAATTCCTCATGAAATACCATATAATGCATCTTGGGTGAATGGTAATCAATCCATTTTGGTTAATGAACAAGCATTATTTGAGTTTCAAATTGGTGGGTATAAGGATAGAGTTCTTTGTGATATCTTACCAATGGATTGTTGCCATTTACTACTTGGAAGGCCATGGCAATTTGACAGACATTTACTTTATGATGGAAGGAATAACACATATCAGATTGAAAAAAATGGTATTACTTTCACACTAACACCATTGCAAGAGGATGATAAAGAAAAGGGTAAGGTAACACAAGTTATCATGTTTGGTAAGAAAGAGTTTGTAAAAAGAGAGGAAGACAAAAGTGAAGAGCATGCAGCCAAGGCAAAAGGAGAAGGTGTTGAGACAATAAGTTGGAAGAGTAATGAAATGTTGAAGAAAAGAGTTGATAAGTTGGTGACAAAGAAGGTCAAGGATGAATTGACCATGAAGGTGCAAGATTTCTTAGAAAATTTTGATGGTTGCAGTAGGGACAATTATTTGTCCTTTGATAGCAAAAGAGGTGAAGGGGAAGTCTATTAATATCAAAGTAGAGGTTGATAAGTCTGATAGGTCAAAGGTATTTGAGGCAGGAAGTTTAGGGACAGAGATGAAGACAAAAGATAAGGTAAGTAATGGTGTTTGGCAAGGCCAAGAGAGTGAGTTTGAGTATGTTTCAAGAGGGAAAGAGTGGACAGTTAGAGATAGAGTTGGGAAAGGATTTTTTGCAGGTACCAAGGAAAGTTTTGCATTAGTTTCAAATGATGGGAAGATGAAAAAATAGTCAACAGGACAGTTTGTAAGGATGACACATTATCAAGGTGGAAACAAGTTTAAGGGTGCTAAGCACAATGCACATCAGCACTATTTGAATCAGTGGCAAGGTGAAAGAGCTTTTAGAGGTCAGAGGAATAGATTATTCAGTGGTGGAAAAGCTGCAACACAATTTCCAAGGGACCAGGAAAAGTTTCAAGGCCGGTTGTATGGTGCAGGGGCACCAAATGCATTTTGTGTTAATGTTGTCGAGTGAGGTTCTTCATAGGTTTTTAGGTGTTTTTGAGTTTTTTCTATTAAATAAGGTCATATGGACCATTTTATAATGTAATAATTCAATTTAGAGGTCATTAAATACATTATGTATCATTGAATGGAGGGTTGATTTTTCATTTTTAAAGAAGAAATCAATAAAGACTCTCTTTTCTGTGTAATTTTATGTAAATGTGTTGCTCCCAGCACCTATATAGTTCTGTACAAGAGTTTTATGTCCTAAAATCTTTTGAAATTGTTATATATGTGTGTTAACTCCAATTTGGCTTTTAAGTGAAGAGATTTCATTGAGTTTTAAGAATTTTATTGCAATTTTACTCAAGGCGGGTCTGTACAGTCAAGATCAAGGTTTTGAAGGCATAAAATGAAATAATGACTCATTCCACCTATTGTAAACTATTGTGGCTCAATTTAATGGGTCCCAAATGGTATTATTAGATGTAGGAATAAGATCTAGGTGCAGGAAGTGGATTTTGTGAAGTTTAAGAGGCTGCCCTAGTTGAATTTCTTGAGATTTTACTTGAAAGGTGATGGCTACAAGTGGAGTTTTGCATAAAATGTAGTGGAAAAAGCTTGGAAAAGTTTTAGGAATCATATTAAATAATTTTGGGATGTTTTTGATATGTTTTAATGGCTATTGTGAGAAGGGTAGGCGAATTAAGTGTTTGGGCACGTTGCCTAGTTGTCAAATTTGAGGGTTTTGAGTGAAATTTGATGGTTAAAGGAGGGAAATTGAAGAAACTCTTGGGTACAGTAGATTTTGATAAACTTTCAAGCATTTTCAGACATAACTAAAGGTGTTTGAGGCCTTGATTGGCTATGTAGAAGCCTGGAATAGTGTTTTTCAACAAACCCCCTTTGGAATGGCATAAAGTGAGGGTTTTTTAACTTGGGGTCTTGGTGAACGTTTTTCCTTTTGAGAAGTGTTTATTTGGGCTATTTGAGACCTATGGAGAAGGTATGAGCAGATTTTTTCAATTGGGAAAGTGATTGGATAGGTGTTGCTTTGTAAATGAGGCCTAATTGGCCTATTTGGACAACGTAGAAGCCTCAATTTGGAAGGTTTGTTCCAAAGGAATCATATGATATCTTGTAGTATGTTTTTGAAGGCCTTAATGGGTATCTGAAACACCTTTTTTTTTGTGAGTTTGATTTGAATTTTGTGATATTTAAAGGGAAAACTAGGTCTGCAGACCTACAAGTGAAACTGGGTGAATTTGGGAAGAGTTGATGAGATAGGGTTTTAGGGATTGCAAGATTGTTTCAAAAGGCTTAAATTGTGATTGTTAAACAATTTCCTCCCTGATCTGCATCACTTGAGGAGTGAATTTCACTTTTACACAATCTAGAGAAGAAGATACACTAACCACCAAACAACAAGATGGTGTTGTGGAATGTGCAAACCCCTCAACACATAATGGGGGTAGGGAACCAATTGTTGACCTTTCTCAAATAGATGACATGTATTTGGGGTCTTCAAAGGTCTATAGAATTAATTGGTAACATTATGACATCCAAAGTGCACTAGTAGACATCCAAGAAAACCATTTGTCCATCAAGGCTATAGTGAAGAAGTGAGGAATGTCGCTTAGTATTTTGAGGTCACAACTACATGGCATTACCAACAGGCCACAAACCATTTTAACTTACGAGGAGGAGGAAAAATTGTCAAATGGTGCAAGGACATGGTTTATATTGTCCATGGCCTTCAAGTTTCTCAACTCAAATCTTATGTGGCTCAAATCATTCAATCTAGGCCAAACCTGTTCACAAATAGGATTTTTAGGAGGTCATGGCAAGTAAGTTTTCAAAAAATGCATCCATATTTGACCATTTAAAATATAAATGGGGTGGAAATTGATAGAGAAATAATGCTAAGGTCATGCATAGTGGAATCCTTTTATGAAAACTTGCAGAAGTTATATAGCAAGCACCAATATGGCTCCAGTATAATTTTGAATTATGATGAGACTAGTGGATAGGCTAGTAGAAACTATGGCATGTGGGTAATTGCAAGTGGGTTTTATATGTGTCCCCCATTTAATGTACAAAAGTGGGGATTCGATCATAGTATTAGCAAGTGTAAGTGTAGTGGGTCATAGTATCCTTGGTTTCTAACTTTATAAATCAAAAAGGCACATTAAAAACTACATTTATAATTGTGATGCAAGTGCATACATGGAAACCTAGGAACGTGCTTGGATGAAAAAGAAATATTTCTTAATTGGATAGAACATTTTATTGCATCTATCCCAAGTGAGGTTTCACCCAAAAATAGAGCTCTTCTTATTTTCATGGCCATGGCAGTCATGTGGCCTTCAAGAAAAGTGAGGAAGAAAGGTATATATTCATTGACCTAATCAATCTCCCTATACATATTAACCACAAGTTGTAGCCCCTAGACATGAGTGTTTTTTCTCTGTTCAAAAATTATTTCAAATAACAAAAGATAGCATGGATGGAAAACCACCCCCAAATTAAAATAGTAAGGGAAGAGTTGGAAAATAATTCTAGCAAGGCCTTAAAACAAGCATTAACACCCTGCAATATTATTTGTGGCTTCTGAAGGATGATAATTTGGTCATCGCGCTATGCTTGAAATAGACATGATGTCAAGCGAGGCCTTCACAATTGAAGAGGAAGGAGAAATTATTGGAGAAGAAAGTGAGGCCTTCATAGTGGAAGAGGACCCATTAATTATGTATCAAAAGCTTGCTTATGCACAATTGTATATGGAGAGGAAGAGGTACAATAATTCCTCAAAA
Organism: Sequoia sempervirens; assembly: GCA_007258455.2. Lineage (NCBI taxonomy): Eukaryota > Viridiplantae > Streptophyta > Pinopsida > Cupressales > Cupressaceae > Sequoia > Sequoia sempervirens. The sequence continues at coordinate 26,362,272 of VDFB02000015.1, forward strand.
CATATAATGTTGAACATTCCATAGATGTATCCAATGAGTTAAAAGAGGAATGCACATAACTTCCTAATATTGAAATGCAAGATATTCAAACACATGTTGTTCAAACTGGTTGCAATGAGGTTGTAGACATCCAACCACCTAAAGTTCAATTAAGTGAATCACCTATTGCTAAATATGATGAATAAGGTCTAAGTTTTCCTACACAAACAACCCAGCCAGAGTGGTTGGAAGAAGCCACTATAAATTTAGGAGTGAAAACAAATTTTAGTCAGGTTGATGTCAATCTTTCCATTCCATCAACACAACATGATCCTACAAAGGTCATACACTACTTTGTGAATGCAAAAAATTGGGATGTAGAAAATGGGGCCAACTTTAAAGATGAAAATGCTAGAAGTGAACAAGATGTTGATTTTATTTCATGCACATAGGACGATCAGTTGTAAATAAAAGGTCACTCAATAAATTTCAAAATCTTAGAATGCAAAGGATGCACTCAAACCCACAAAATGGTCAAATTGGGACGGTTCATCTAAGTAGGAAAACCCAAATTTTAACATCATATGTATACACTAATATGATAAATAAATAAGAGACAAAAAGAGTTATGAATGAAATAATTGTAACAAAGAAAAAGGGATCAAATGAGAGAGAGGAAAGAAAAATAGGAAGTGAACCAACAAGAGAAGTAGAAAATAAGAATGGAGAAGTAGCTAAGAAAACAAAAAATGGTAGAGAAAAGTGCAAGCTATGACTAGAGGAGGTTCAACAAGAGCATATGAAGATTGCTTGGCAATTGAAGACAAGTCAAAGGCAAGTAGATCAAGCACAAAAAATAGACATTTGAGTTCAACATCATCTCCTCTACCACCCTAACATCCCATTTTAATGGTCATGTTCAACATATTGACCCATGCATTTGTAGATCTAAGCAATATAAAATTTGGGTACACCCCTAGTTGTTCATAACAGTTGTAGTTAAATATAGAATAAAATCAAGCTTTTCTTGCTTGTATAGCTAGTAACCTATTGAGATGTAGAAAAAGGGGTGAGAGGTGAAATAGGAAGACCTAGAAATGAGGGACCTATGCCAAAAATCACAAAGGGTGTGTCCACCTAATCACCAATCCAATTTTTCCATGTTCATTAGGAAGAGGGAGAGTGTCACAAATGGTTAGAATTTACTTGCAACCCTTAAGGTGATTCAACCCTGAGTTTGGACACTATGTTGCCCTAAACTTCCTTATGACAAAAAACAGTAAAATATGATTGAACAACAATTTTGGGAGAAGAATAAAAGTGCATTAACAATCCAATTTATGAGATCCATCACTTGAAACACAAAGTATTATGATAATACTAATAGAAACAACCATTAACCAGCAAATTTGAGAAGGTTAAATAATTGTGTACTTGTCACCAAAAAGTGTTACAAAGTGTCATGCTTAGGACTCATTCACCCAAGGGTGAATGGGTCTTTTTACAAGGCTCTAAAAATTCTTTTTGCAATCCTCTGATGTTAGATCTAAGCTTTTTATTCCCCCAAGTTTGATTGTTAGAAAGACATAAATAAATCCTGTAGGTGAGTTTTCGTGTCTTGACAACTTTGATGACAACTTTGACAACTTTGTAAAATTACATTTTTGATCCAATTTCAATCCTTCTTCACTTGCAAATCAGAAAACACACAAAGAGGAGAAAAATGTATGTTTTTGGTGGATAAGGGTTTTCCTCGATCAAACCCTAGTTTGGTAATTAAACCTTGATAATGAAATAATGATAAAAATGGAGGAAAGATGAATGAACACTAGTTTGTTGCAACTCACCAAACCCTTTAATGGCTGACCTTAGAGGACTAAAGTCTAACACATCACTCCAAGGATTATATCTAGCATGAAATGGCTTGATTAGATGCTTGATTTGACACTTGAAAACATGAAACCTACATCATAATGTTAGCTCAAAAACATGCATGAACACACATAAATCTTGACGTCGTGATAGGATCTTGAATGTTGCAATAATTGACTGATAAATATGCTCTTTAATGCTCTTGTCAATAATCTTTTCTCTTGTAATCTATCTCTTGAAATCTTAGGTTGCTTAGGATTTGAATTTGATAAAATAACCTTGTATTTATAGGTATTTTCTTAATTACCCAACAAAAAACATCACAGGCCAACCTTTGCAATTTGAATTTGAATCATTAAAATGTCACAAAAAACATATTAAAAAATGGATCCCAAGACTTAAGGAGGACTCTTTCACCCTTGGGTGAATGGGTCCTAGGCCCTAAACCTAGAACACACATTTTCCAAGATGTGTAACTAAGTGTAGGAATTAATTAAATGTGGGTTCTCCTTTCAAAAAATGAAAATAATTAGGCTTGTGAATGCATAATTGGGCCAATTAAAGGCTTAATTAAGTCTAATTAATTAGGGGGATGCAAACATAATGTGAAAATGTAGAGTACATTTTTTGACACTACACCTACAAATTTTCACAACTAATAAATTCAATTCCACTTGGAAATGACTTTGTTGGTACACAAGATGAACAACCAACTCCTTTTCATGGGTTTATAGAGAATTGAATAAGATGTTTGATGATACATAAATCTTGAAGAAGATATCTAAATTTTGTGAAACTATTTTGCATAATAGAATAGATCGTTATGTCCTACTCATTTGTATTGGATATTTTTCAAGTGTATCAATCTTGCTAATATGTGTATATATATATAGATATATATACACATATATATACATATATATACATATATATACACATATATATACATATATATACACATATATATACATATATAGATAACAAAATTATTTATTGTTATAAATATTTTAAAGCCTAAGCCAACAATCATCTAGAAGTTTTAAAAGTTTGTTTTAGTGAAAGTTTATTTGCATTATATTTTATACGTTTTTTGCATGCAACCTTTAAGACTATCAAGCCTTCGAATTGACTATGTTTGATGATAGATTGCCATTGCCTTCTCACAGTTATCAATACTATGTTTTTTATATACATACATGATTACATGCATGCATACATACATATATACATATACATATAAATACATATATATACATATATGTATGTATATGTACATATACATATACGTAAACATATAAATACATATATACATATACATATATATACATATATGCATATACATATATATGTATATGTTTACGTAAACCGCATATATTGAGGGTATATTTTTTTATTTGTAAATATTCAAGGTTCAATTTTGAGGGTTACATTTATAACCAGCCTTATATATTAAAGGTGATATATTCATGAAACTATGTATATTATTTAACATCGAGGAAGGGTTCTTATATAATCTATTTAAATAGAGGATGATATGATAAGCAGAATTGTGTATTATTATGGGCATAGTTCAACAATGAACTATGGCATGAGGATGTATTATACCTATATTTGTGTCGTTTCACTTACCAAAAAGTGAAGTAACATACATAATGTTTAACACACACACAGACACACACACACATATATATTTGCTACCTTGGGGGTATCTCCTTCGAATTAAAAGCATATATCAAAATAGTACATGTAGTAGCAAAAATTATAGAGAAAGCTACAAATATGACCTACTACGCATGTATGAAGAACTTAAGCACATAAGCTACTTATTTTAATCTTTCAATCTAGGGAGGAGATAAAAGAGAAGAGCGATGACAAACAAAAAAATTATAGACCTCCATTTTGTTTCTCATTAACCCATCCCTAAAGAGAGAGATGACATGACAGAGGTTCTCATTAAGAAATAAACCATTATCTTAGCATGGTTCTCATTTGTTATTATGCAATTGGACTTTGTTGAGTAATACAATGTTCATCTCATTAACAAACTAGTTGAATAAATGAATTGATAAATGAACCAAATAGGCAACTTGCAATTAGATATTTCATAGTTCTTTATTTTATATACATAACTTACCAATTTTACATAAAATATTGTAAGAATGGAAAGAGCAATAAATGACAAGACAAAATTCAATTTATAGCCTACTAGGTCATTTCCAAAGTAAAGTCTTCTAATATTTTACCTAAATTGACTACTTGCAATATGAGATGCTCTACAAAACACTCACCAATCTCACATGATTACAAACAAAAATTATATAATCCAAGTAGTAACGAACAAACACCAATATATCCTAATAATGTAATTTGGAGGAACCAACAAAATTGTAAATTGTACTACTAAAAATTTGCAAACAACTAGTATAACACATTAGCATCATATTAATAATGCATATATAATTGCATAGTTAATTTATCAATAATCCAAGTAATAAATATTAGAGAAAAATATCCCAATAATGGTAGTGTGTTAATAAACACAAAATCATAGTACTCTATGCCATTTACATGTTGTTTTCACCTTTTGACCTCCATCTATGTATTTTTGATTAAAACTAAACCTTAAGCAAACAATACCAATAGTTCTAGAAAAGTAGCATAATATGTAATATAAAAATAAATGTAAATATATCATGTGACATAAGTGAATGAGTGACAGAGATGCATTGTTAAGATACAATATGTAATATAAAGACAGATATAGATATATTCTAGATTCCTAAAAGGTGGTGAGAAAAAGGTGGACCTTTATATTTAACATAGTGTATATACACGTATATCTATCTACCTATATATAACTAGAAATAATAGTTGTTGAGAAACTGATAAAATTTAGAATGTTGTATACATATTAATTGAATTTGTATGAAGACATATATAGAAATATAGATATGTGAGTATAGAAAACTATGTTTAGATCTATATACGTATATATTAGGTTTCCAATGTCAACATCTTTAGTATAGTGGAGAGGATTTAATGGGCTTTTGGAATGACAATGCAATGATAATGAAGGAAGCATTGTGTAAAATGACTAGGGTGAAAAGTTAGGTATAAAGGCATTATGTATTCAACTTAAAAGTGTTATAAAATGGATACTAATAAGAGTTCATTCCATGTCAACACAAATCCTTTACATGGAATTTGGAAAAAAAAACAAGACACCCCAAACATTTAATGTCTTAATTTTATTATATACATAATGAAACCCTAAATATAAATGGTTTCACTATATATAAAAATAATGAAACTTTGATTAAAAACATATATGTATATAGCCGCTTATGCATAACATATTTACATACTTCTAAATATGAAACACTAAATATAAATATAATAAATATAGTTTCACAATGTATTTAGAAGTTGTAAGAGAGGGCAACCAACCACGTTAAGGCCCTAGGTCACAGAGAGCCAAGAGCAGAAGGCTACCCTAACTTACCTCACTCTAAAGGGGTGTTTGAAATAAGGGATGAGAATGATGAGGACTATAAAGTCCTTCGATCACTCTATAGACCCAAACTTTAGTTTGGGCTAGGAAAGTTGGCTTTTTGGAGTTGGTTATGTGCCTTAGACAACTCTTTGCCCGAGGATGGCAGTGCAGTTTTATCAGTGCGGCATGTTGGCATCCATATGGCTAGAAAACATTGAACACAATAAAACTACCAAAAAGACCTACTAACCACCTAGCTAGTTCAATCTAGATGGTAAAAACAGAATGAGAAAGTATGCAAAATAGATATTGAAATGATAAAGTAAATAGACAGGAACTAGGGTGACGAAGAAAATCTCACAAAAGCACCTATTCGCCAACTAGGTCCAAATGCACGCCCACCTACACACAAGAAAGAGGGGAAATTTGTTGGGGTTGTATAGGTGCCTTCCTCAGTCAGACCCCCATTTTGGTGTTTCCACCTTCACAGACAACCAAGTAGCAATGATAGAGAAATGTATGATAAAGAAGTAAAGAAAGGAAGTAAATGAATAACACTACAAAATAGTATATAGCTACTCAACAAAATCATAAAGGAGAGGAGTGAAACATTACCACCTCCACCAAGAGCTCACTAGCCAATGATGGAGAAAGAGAGCTTGAACAATCACCACAATGTCGACTGCGATGAAGGGAGGTGTTGAAAAACCTCAAGCCCCTGCTACAATGGCTTGCTTCACACTTGGTTAACGAAGTTGATGGAGTGTTCTTGCTGCAATGGAGTGTTGAGAATGTTGAAAATGCTAAGAAATTGTGAAGAGGGATGAAGTGAATGCTTGAAGATTTCCAAAAGAGATGAAAAAAATGAGTTGAATGAAGAATGGAAGAATTTGAAGGAGAAGAGAGAGAATCTATCATTTTCGGGGTTGGTTGATCAAAGAGCAACATTACAAACCATTCCCAATAGGAAGTGTAATGCCTCTGCTAGCTTCAAACACATGAATCCATCAGGGACATAAGCGTGCAAAGTGAACGTTTGTGCGCTGCATTGGGGTCCCCGACAAATATTCTTCTAGTGACATAACAAACAAATTCCAAGTGGAAGGAAGGTAGCTTGTTGATGTGGAATTTCACCTTCGAATTTGGTTTTTGAAGGTGAAGATGTGCAAAAGGGGAATTTGCATAAGGGGTGCAAATTCGCTCCTATACATTTTTCCCCCACTTTAGCGAGCACGAATACTGATGAGTGCTTCAGTAAAGTAGATCGAAGAGGGAATAGGGTTAGAAATTTATACCTGAACTATCGAGGAAGTAGACCTCAATTTGGTGAGCTCAAAAGCGCAGGGTAGGCAAACGACTCCATAGCTCCGTAGAACTATGAAGCTATAGAATGAAAGCATCTTATAAGCCCACAAACTTGCAAGGAGGCAACCCCCAAGATCTCTCACATGAAGGAAGCCTCGAGAAGTAAGCGCCTCACAGGCTCGTAGACCTACAAGGAGGTGACCCCCAAGATCTCTCACATGGAGGAAGCCCCAAGAAGTAAGTGCCTCACAGGCCCCCAGACTTGCAAGGAGGGTATCCTCCAAGATCTCTCACATGAAGGAAACCCAAAAAAAAGTGCCTTACAAGCCCACAAACCTGCAAGGAAGGCATCCTCCAAGATCTATCGCATGAAGGAAACCCCAGAAAAGTGCCCTACACACCCACATACTTGTAAGGAAGGTGTCCTCCAAGATCTCTCACATGAAGGAAACCTAGAAAAAGCACCCTACAGGCCCACAGACCTACAAGGGAGCGACCCCCAAGATCTCTCACATGGAGGAAGCTCAGAAGAAGCACCCTATAGGCTTGCAGACCTATAGGGAGGTATCCCCAAGATCTCTCACATGGAGGAAACCCAAGGAAGGGATACTCCGCAGAGTAGGAAAGCGGCTTTATAGGGGCACCTACAAAGCAACATGTTTACCCACAGATAGAACATGTCCAAAATCAGCCACGTAGGCAAGTAAGCAGATAGTCATGCAGACCATCGATAGATTTGGAAATCTTTCAAATGGTTCCCTCAGGAACTCGGTGTGAAGAAAGGGGTCTACTCAAGGGATGCATTGTTTGAAAGTGCGAAAGATATTTTTCTTTCTTGAATCGATTCATCATCAAGAAATCCTTTCGAAAGATGTTCACTTCATCAAGGAATTCGAAAGGAAGAAAATGCTCCCTTGTGAGGGGAAGTTTGAAGTTGCTCCCACCTCAAAGGAAAGGTCTCCAATTATTTCTTTATGAACCCATGATGAAGGAAACACATTTTGCTAGGGTTTCAAGTTGAGAATGCGATCCTTTGAAAAAGTTTCCAAAGATTCTCGAGAAAAGATTTGTTGGCAACGAATGCATTTTCTAAAAATTGAAGTGTTATAGAAATGGCATTGTCACACATGAAAGGGACAACTTAAGCAAAGGAGAGAGAAAGATAAAAGAAAATCTAAAAGAGACAAAGACATCCTGAACAAAGTGCACAAGGGTTATTTGATATTTCAAGGTCAGAGCTACTCATAAATATATATATATAAGTATAATAATAGTATATAAAATGAACTTCCACCAACCATATCATAAATGCCCGAGAATGCACAAGAAGACATAGTAGAAATAAAAAATTGGGTCAACATGAAAGGGAAGCCTAAATTCCCCCAATGCTTTGGATTGTCCCCAATTTTTCCAAAATTCAATCACAAACATGGAAGAATGATGATACAAATAGAAGAAGGTTTATGACACAACAAAACCACTCATGTATCCAAGCACCAACAAGGGTGACAAGGGTCATCCAGGCACACATAGCACAATCACGAGGGAACACATCACAACACACACATCTAATCTAACAATAATGAAGAGGCCTCCCCCTAACACTAGTCAACCAAGAGGTTATCCACTTCCCACTCTAGATCATCATAGGGGTAAGGAGGACAAGCCTACAGTTGTGGGATGTTAAGAAGAGGAGCTTCCAACCCTCCTGCAACAAGGGCTAAGGAAGAAGGCCCCACAAGGTCTCCTCCACTCGACTCTTGTGGAGCTATGGTCAACGATTTTGCAAAAATCATGACAAGGCTAGAACTTCATCCAGAGAGTTAAACATGCACTTCACTAGAGTTCCATGTCATACCTCAACGGATGGGAAAAGTTGTGCCTGAGGTTCACCCCTAAGCTCACCCAGTGACTCGGGAGTGGTGACGAACTCAAGGGAAGTCGGGACTGGTTCCATTACTAATATAGAATAATTTATCATGAGACCACCTTTTAGAAAAGGCAGACTCCTCTTACGTCCTCCATTTCTGGAAGGACCACTCTCCACCTTCTGCTCTATCAAGGGACATGAACTCCCCAAAAACAAGGCAACAGGTGCAGAGGAAGAGGAGGAAGAGAAAACCGCAACAGATACCACCGAAGTGTTTGGCATATCTACGAGTTTTGGGAAAGGAGGGACATCTAGAAGGGACATCAACAAGGGTGGATCCACCAAAGGAGTAATGAACACCTGCACCTTTTTGGGGTCAGGCGCATTCGTACTCATAGTGGAATCCGAAAATGATGTGGAGCTTAGTTGAACAGAAGCATAGGGGAGGAGAAAGGAGGATGCAATAGGAGGCCCTGATATAGGGGTGTTTGTCTCCTCTTCCTTCCTCTATAAGGCAGCTTGCTCAGCCATGAGAGCCTTTCACTGGTGCTTACACTCACATGCAAGGAAATTTCTACAACTCATTGACCTAGAGACTGGAGGTTGCGAAGGAACAGAAGGCTCCTACTCATCCATGGGAGTGTCCTCCATAGCTATTTCTAGTGGAGGGACATGCTCCTAAATGGGAGTAGGAGGAGTGGGTTGAGAAGTGGTGGGGGGAGTTGGCTCTAATGCCTCAGCAGCAGGCCTCTTCCCGTTTACTGCCTTGGGAGCATAAGCGATAGGAGGCCACGAAGGTCGAAACATAGAAGATTCCCCACAGGCAGCTTTTCCTCTACCATACAAGTAGTACCAAGGTCTAGGTGATTTAGTAGGGAGGTATGATATCCTAATCATAGGTCTGTGCTAGGGTAGTATCATCAAACTTAGTGGATAAAAACCAGGCATATTCATTGAAAACTCTTGTCTACAAAGAGGAGGAGGAGAGCCATCTCGAGGACAGGGGAGCTTCTCTTTTCCTTTTTGAGAAGGGGAGGTAGTTGGTTGTTGTACTACCAGAAGAGACAATTGCGGATGTCCCTTTTCCTCTATCTTATAATTCACATAGCTTTTTGTAAATTAAGTATGTTCTTGGAGGGAGCATATTGACCGAGGTGGGCCAAAAGTGGTCTAACAAATATCCCCCACAGGGTACCAGAGGCTAGTATCTAGTGTCATGCACTACATGCACAATACCTTCATGGAATAATTTTAAACATTTGTGGATAACGGAGGTGATTCCATTCATGGAAGCTAGCCAAGGTATGCCTAACTTCATCCTGAATAGATCCAACTCTGGGATAACAACAAAGACTATGTCTACAGCCCTAGGTCCTACTGGGATGGACAGAGTTATTGATCTGTATGCCTTTAGACAAAGACCATCGTGCGTATGGATGGTATATTTTGTTTCTTTGTACTTTTTTATATGTAATGAATTAAGCCACAACGTCTCTTTGTAATGAAATTCACTCAACTCACAAGGTCAACTAAGACCCCTATCACAATGTTGTCATTGAAGTGAGCAGGAATGTAGAGGGGAGAGGGCTTCTTGTTTAAGGGTAAATCTTGTGACATGAATGTCACGTCCAAAGAGTCAGGTGCAGGTTGCGTGGTAGGAGTAATTGTGACCATGTTAACATACACCTTAGGCCGAGTGGTGGAATCAAAGGGATCGATAATGATGTTAGCAGAGTGTGACAAAAACAACTCTGTGTATATTTGCAACTCACTATTTTCTTTCACCACTGATTTGTTCGTATTTTGTTTACTTCCATCAAGACAAATAGTACAGTCTTCGATGCGGTCATGTATCTCATAACACAAATGCATACAGAGTTCAGTATCATGTCTGTTAACTCGATGATACTGACAAAAAAAATTTAGATCGTACCAACTAGGGAAAGGTTCTTTAAGAGGCCTAGGGTTCTCCAAAGTTATGATATTATCCTTTAGCAGCTTCTACAAGATGGAAGAATAAAATTTTGCTAACTTTGTGAACTTTCAGTTGCATCTGAGGTTGTTATCGATCGCAACAGCTACTACATTCACAATAGCCTTACCCTTCCCAAAGATTGATTCAATGGACTTTCCTTCCGAACGGGAGCACAAGGAGGATCCCCCAAACTGAACTACCATTTGTTGATACTCTCGTAATGCAGCACACAAATGAGTGAAAGAAGGATATTTCATAAGGGTAAACTTCTCGTACCAAGGTCTTTGCAAGTTCCCTATGAACACCATCTGCACATTAGAATTGAGCAGCGGATATGAGATTTGTGAAAAGAGCACTTAGTATTGCGCTGTAAAATCAATAATTTTTTCATTATCACCTTGTTTGCATCAGATGAGATCTAAAAAGGTCATCTTCGATCTGATGTTAGCTTGGAATTGTTGTAGGAATTGATTTACAAGTTGATCAAATGAGAAAATGGAATTATCGGGTAAGGAATAGTACCATTTGAGTGTTGTATCCTTAAGAGATCGGAGGAATAGTTTTACCATCAATGCATCATGATGGAAGAAATTTGTACATAGGGAATTAAAGGTGGACACATGTGTTTGTGGGTCCCCTTTGTCACCATATTTTTTGAATTTAGGAATCTTCATTCCTTGGGGGAAGGGAGTGTTTAAAATTGCTACTAATAATGGGCTATGCTAAAAAAAGGGTTGAAAAATAGGCTAGGAAGAGGCCTAGGAGAGACTCGCCATTTGCATATTACTCATATTCTAAAGAAGAGTATTCAAAATAGGGTCATTAGAAGACACAAGGCCAAAAGGACCTCCTTCAGAACCACCACTAGAGCCACTTCCAAAACCACTGGTGTGACCACTGTCAGAGCCACTTCCATGGCTTCCACTGAAACCACCTCCACCAACGCCACTCTCGCCGCCAAAGCCACTGCCACTACCAAATCCCCCACCGCTCATCCCACCAAAACCTCCACCACTAGAGGTGACAAGAGGGGTGAAGCTAAATCCCAAGGGTACTCTATTCACCTTGATAGTTTTGGATCTCTCAGAGGTAGAGAGGATGCTAATCGAGGGGATGACATCGTCCATATACACAGATGTGGGAGGTATCGACATTCCTAGCTTACTCTCATGATCTTCAAAAGTGGCCCCTTGTACAATGTTAGGATTGTTTGGAGGAGCACATGCTTCAGTTAGACTAGAGAGACTATCCAGGAGCTCTATGCCTGTCCAATCCTTGCCAACCATATATTTTATTTTGATGACAACCCTAGCAGCCCTAGCCATCTTTGGGTCCTTTTCCATGTGATTTTTGAAGTTACTCAGTCCTTTGCTAAGGACAAAAATATATTCTGAAGGAATTTGAATGGTCTTGTACTCGTCCACCAACGACAATGTAATAGACACAAGAGGAGTGGGGACGTGGTCAGTCTCATTGGAGACCCCTACCTCACCCCTCAACAACTGCTCCTATGTGGCAAGACCAATGACAAATCCAGCAAAAAGGCCTATAGGGAAACCAGTAGTAACCTCTGTCCTCTCAATTAGAAGGTGTCATACACTTCTACTAACAATATACTTGGAGGTTGTGGACTGGGTTGTGATGCTCATAAACCTTCACAACACTCAGGGGCACAACAATCACAAGGTACAAGGGAAAATCCTCAACACCAACGAATGAGCAAACATTGGTTCACGTCAGGTTCACCAAAAATGTAAGAGAGGGGTACCAACCACGTCAAGGCCCCAGGTCACAGAGAGCCAAGAGCGGAAGGCTTCCCTAACTTACCTCACTCTAAAGGGGTGTTTGAAATAAGGGACAAAAATGATGAAGACTATAAAGTCCTTTGATCACTCTGCAAACCCAAACTTTAGTTTGGGCTAGGCGAGTTGGATTTTTGGAGTCAGTTCTATGCCTCATATAGCTCTCTATCCGAGGATGGAAGCGTAGTTCTGGGACATCAACATGGCGTGCTGGCGTCCATACGGCCAGAAAATAGTGAACACAATAAAACTGCCAAAAAGACCTCCTAACAGCCTAGCTAGTTCAATCTAGATGGTAAAAACAAAATGAGAAAGTATGCAAAATAGATACTAAAATGATAAAGTAAATAGACAATAACTAGGGTGATGAAGAAAATCTCACAAAAGTGCATGTTCACCAACTAGCTCCAAATGAACATCCACCTACACACAAGAAAGAAGGGAAATTTTTTGGGGCTGTATAGGGGCCTGCCTCAGTCAGACCCCCATTTTGGTGTTTCCACCTCCACGAAAATCCAAGTAGCAATGATAGAGAAATGTATGATAAAGAAGTAAAGAAAGGAAGTACACGAATAACACTACAAAACAATATATAGCTACTCAACCAAATCATAAAGGAGAGGAATGAAAAATTACCGCCTCCACCAAGAGCTCACTAACCAATGATGGAGAAAGAGAGCTTGAACAATCACAATAACCTCGACTGTGATGAAGGGAGGTGTTGCAAAACCTCAAGCCCCTGCTACAATGATTTGCTTCACACTTGCTTAATGGAGTTGATGGAGTGTTGTTGTTGCAATGGAGTGTTAAGAATGTTGGAAATGCTAATAAATTGTGAAGAGGGATGAAGTGAATGCTTGAAGATTTCCAAAAGAGATGAAAAAAGATGAGTTGAATGAAGAATGGAAGAATTTGAAGGAGAAGAGATAGAATCTGTCATTTTCAGGGTTGGTTGGTCAAAGTGGGACGTTACAAACCGTTCCCAATAGGAAGTGTAACACCTTTTCCAGCTTCAGATGTAGGAATCCGTTAGGGACATCCGTGCGACAAATATTCTTCTACCGACACAACAAATAGATGCCAAGTAGAAGGAAGGCAGCTTGTTGATGTGGAATTTATCCTTCGGATTTGGTTTTCTAAGGTGAGGATGTGCAAAATGGGAATTTGCATAAGGGGAGAAAATTCGCTCCTATACAGAAGTATGTAAACTCCATAACAAAATTATCTTCTTAAGCACCTAAAGGAAATTAATAATTTACTACCTTGAGAATATGAGAGCTGCATAATTTCCCTCTTATAATTGATTCTATTTTTAAAAGGAATGCATTATAGACATGGTTGTATATACATAAATATATAGATATAGATATATATCTATAATATATATAAAAATATATAATATATTATAATATATTTTATATATGTAAAGATATATATAAATAGATAGATGGATAGATAGACAAACATACATACACACTAATAAATAGACATAAATAGTGATATATTATATATTTTTGCATGTATAGTATATTATATAAAGATGTATAAATACATATATATAGACATTTTGTTGCATGTGTATATAATATAGATATAGATATATATTGTATATAATACATAGATATATATAAATATATTTATAATATATATATTATAAATATAAAGATATATATCTATATAATATATATGTATATTATATGGATATATATTATATGTATACATAGATATATAAATTGTTGGGTTGTACTAGGGGCAAGTCATAAGTACAAATAACGCCCAAGAAGGATTATGGAAAGATTGTGATGTGGTTGTTTGACAGTCCAAAAGTGACTCCTTTTCAAGACTTTCTAACTATGAATTTGATGTTTGGGTATGAAATGTTTCCTCAATTTTGATGCAATGCTATTCATTCATCTGTTGACTTCAGAATTCCTTCAACAGAAGATGGAAAAAAGGACATTAATGCCTAGTTGTTCTTGTTCCTACACTAAACAGACCTCTTGGCCCATTATCATTGTGTATTCATGTTGGACTCTATTGTTGTAGAGAAGGCTATCAAGGAGATCATTGGAGAAAATATGTTGAGGGGATAACACATCCATGATGAGGTGTTGTTGGAGAAGTTTCTTTTCAATTTTGTTCGAATGATGGGGGACGAAAGGTGGGGAACATTTTCTAATAATCGTTTTTACCTTCCAAGATTTATAATTGAGGCTATTATGACAATCTCAACTCTCAACAAATGGTTAATGACTAGGTTGGTTGGAGATGCAATATTCATTAAAGTTGCAAGGGGAAATTAGGACATCTTCATTTTCATCTCTCTATTTAGGGATGGGCTAATAAGAAACAACATGGAGTTCTATGATTTTTTCATTGGTCATCACTCCTCTTTTATCTCCTCCCCAGATTGAAAGATTGCAATAAATGGATTTTGGGCTTAAGTTCTAGATACACTATCAGGCATAATATGCCATATTTATGGATTTGTCTCTAATGTTTATGACTACATGTAATGTTTTTATATTTTCTTTTAATTCAAAGGAAGCTACCCTCATGGTAGCAACTTTCTTTAAAAATATATATAATGAATCATGTATAAAAAGAAAACCTTGAATATATAAGGTTGGTTAAAATTGGAACTCAAGAAACCAAACCTTAAATATATAAAAATCAAACCCTCAATATATAATTTATTATAATCATTATGTGTGTTGCTTCATTATGTTGGTAAGTGAAATGACATAAATAATACACAATTATGCTTGTCATATTATGATCTATTCAAATAGATTATATAATATCTATGCCTTAATTTTAAAGAATATGTACAATTTCATGAATAAATAACCTTGAATATATATGGGGGGTTTTGTGAATAAAATCCTAAATATTGATAGTTTTACAATATACACAATTTAATGAATACATCACCCTATATATGTGGGGGTTTTATGAATGAAACTTTAAATATAGATATTTTTAGAATATGTACAGTTTAATGAATATATCACCCTAAATATATGTAGGGTTTATGAATGAAACCATTAATATATACAATTTCATGAAAATATATATAGTGGGGGTTTCATTTTTTAACCCATATGCAAACAAAATAAAATAGATAATACAACTATATAATGATGGAAAAAAGACATGATTGAAACAGAAAAAAACTAATTGAAGGAATAATGGAAGTCACATGGTCGAATGCTCGAAAAAGTGAAGGCCCCAAATAAGTCACAATTCAAACCAATACATCCAATGCAAATTGAAAGGATAGATGACAAAATATTTTACTTGGAATGCCCATATGATCATCTTCACTCAACTCGAGAGAGTTCCATAGGCTTCTAGAATGATCTAGAGAGTACGACGGAAATGAAGGAAGCATGCTCAAAAATGATTAGGTGAAAGGTGTGGTTGAGAAATGGGCATAAAAGGAATTCTCTATTTGGACTTCAAACATTATAAAGTGGATATTAATAGGAGTGTGGTCTATTCCAACACATATCCCTACTATGGCATTTAGAACCAAAAACAAGACACTTTGAACCTTTAATTTCTTAAATTGATTTAATTAGGATCCCTAGTATCTTTTCTATTTTTGTCCCTAAATATATATACAATTAGGAATAGTAATTGGAGGATTTGTACAAATTTTTTGGTGGTGATCACACATAGTTACTAGACTGTCTAGATGTATGGGTATCAGGAAACACCTCTAAATGGTCACTTTTGAACTTTTGTACACACAACAAATCATCCTGCATTTTTCGTAACTATCAATAGCGTTAATCTCTTAAGTTACATACAAAGAAACCTCAACAAAATTTTCAAAATTCGATGTCCCATTTAGAAGCTTAATATGTGTGAAGTCAAGGTGGGTGGCTACTAGATCCTCTCCTCTAAACATTGTTCTAAAAGCACCTTTATTATACCAAGAACAAGTAAAAAATAAATTAATGAGAAATAAAGAAGGTTGGGAAAGAATTTAATTGAATGGTAAAATTCAGCTAAAAAATTATTTATATCAGCATGGTAAGTTTGATGGCAACAAATGGGGAGGAGAAGGAAAATAGGAAGAAACCTCTACACCACTCATCTCTAATATTATAATTTTTGGTTGGCTAAATGAGAGGTGGCACAAAGAAGAGAAAAGGGAGAGTAAGGAAATATTTGTGGCAACCATTGTTGTCATTTACTCCCTCCCCCTATTGCTTGGATGTCTCTGCCCATGGGAGACACCACAAAATTATATAAGAAGTTTATACTTGAGGAGAAACCAAATTTTATTTATACTTCTTGTTCATTTCAAGGTTATTGTGATGAGAGTTTTGTTTGCTAATATTTGCAGGTGTTAGGGAGGGAAATAGAGGGATATTGTATTGACATTTTGATTCTTTATTTGGATATATTGTTAATATCAATTGTGTTTTTTTTCTACACTTTTTTGGTATCATTCCACTATAGTTTTGAGATTTATTTGAGTGATTTCAATGAGTAACGTTATCCTCTTGGTGATAATACAAATGGGCAGCACAAAAAAAATTGGGGGGTATGAATGAATGACATCACATTTCAAAGGGTTTTCTAATGGATTAGTTTAATAGTATTTTTGTTCGAAATAGTTTGTGTACATGATGTCTTCTTAAATTATTTTGTAATTTTTTTATAATTATTATTTGAATGTTGTATGTTGATAGTTGATTTATTTCTAAATGTGTAAATTTTGGAAGAAAAAACTTAAAAGAATATTTGCATTAAAGATCTTTAAATTTGGATTTGAAATAAATTTACATAATTAATTTATGGGGGAATAAGGTTATTATTTAGGATGTCATAATAAAAGGTTTTAGTTTTTGTATGTATTCTTAAATTTTACTTTTCCTACAATAACATTGTTTAATTCTAATAGTTGGTCTGAAGGTGTTTTCTATCCCAAAATAGACAAAACATAACTGATAATGACAATGAAGACCACATATATATATATGGAAGCATTATGTTAATTTTTTTTTTGATATGAAGAGGAAATTTATTAGAAAAGTGAAGAATACCTTGCATGTGTTTTTTAAGATTAAAATATGTTAAGCTTTATTATCAAAGCCTAGCTATAGTTTTGTGACTAAGGAGATGCTATGTAACTCTCTTGGATGATAGTTGTAGCCTCATACGAAACATTTTTAACATTTGTATTCATCATTATGATCTTTTAATACCAATCTTAGAAAATTGATATGACTAATATGATGGCAGTTGAGTATGATATGGAATGGTGGGATCAACCCCTTAACACCATATACAGTTTTTATAATCTTACCTTTTATTTAGGGTAAATGTTATCAAGTTGACAAGATATATCCTTAGATATGGTAAAGGAATCTTTAATCATTTTTTTTATTTCTTCTTGTATGTGTCTAGAAGATATACAATCTATTTGCATTGTTGTAATATCCTTATAAGTAGCAATGCTTAATTAGACTATCAAACTAATATGATTTTAGAAAGGAAAAATTAAATGTTCTTAGGTTGGGATCCTTTTTTATGAATGTCGTAGAAGCATAAATCTTAATCTTCATACATAAGAATGGAAACAAGGGTCAAATTAGAGAAAGTATTTTGTGAGGATAATATTTTATGAATCAAGTATGGCCAAAATTATAGCATAAATTGCAAATCAGTGTTGATGTGCAAATAGAATCCAAGTACATAGATGGCATAGTTTAAAACAAATGAACAATTAATAGAGTATGAATTAAAATCTAAGGATTTTTATATTAAAACTAAATAGAGAAATAATAAGAATGCAATGAGGTGGGGTGTAAGAAGTAGATAAGGAATGTAAAAAAACCATAGGAGTAAGGTTATATTAGATACAAGTTAAAGTAAATACTAAAGTAGTAAGCAAAGGAAGTGCTATAAAATAAATAAAGATAATAGAGTATATAAATAATAAGTATAATATGAAAATTAAATGGGAATGGGTGGAGGATGAGTAATAAAAAATAAAAGGGATGAAATTATGAATTTATACAATAATTTTTTTTTCTTTAAATGAGAAGAGGTTGTTCTCCCTCTCTATGAAAAACTTATCTTGATAAAGATGAATGAATTATAATGTTATATTACTCCTTTAGCACAAGCTTCTAGAACTACCTCAATACTATAACTAGTTTGTTCTAGTTAACATATATATGATCAAGATTTGTAAGTGACTAGTTAATTTGACTTTATGAGATGGTTATTTTAGTGATAGGTTTCACTTGAACATTATTGTGGGAAAAAAAATTGTCTCTTGAAGGATATGAAAAATGTATACATTTCACATAGTATAGAATATGAGGGATGAATGTGTATATCTTTCATACTATGAAACTCATCAATATGTGTATGAGTCAAGTAAAAGGTGAACTCATAATATTATATTATCTTATTATATAATGTGATTATGTGGAGTTTATAAATGATCAAAATAGAGTTAATATTGGTTTATGAATGAATGGATACAATTTTGATATTTCATATGTGAGACTTCTACTGTCCTTGTATTTGTTAAAAAGAATGAATGGGGTACATCTAGTTTTTTCTTGCTTGACCTTTGTTTGGTCAAGCAATGTAATCTTCCCCATGCATGGTTAGAATGAAGGATTTTGTTGGGATGTTAACTTGAAAGGTCATTTGAATGAATAGTCCTTATGAGACATGCAATGATCATATGAGTTACTTTTCTTGTGGAATTGTGAAAAAATGAATGGCTCTTGATATTATTTACTTTATAAGTTTTTATTGTTTTATGTATATGTGATATATTTGAAATTTGTATGTACTTAATGTGTTATTTTATACTAGTAATACGACTCCCAAAACTCATAGGCCTATATGCATAGGTCAATGGATCACTCTTTGTTATATTGTAAGAAGGTCAACCAATCTCAAGTGTGTGAAGCCTCAAAATAATGTGTTAAATCAATGGTTATATACTTTCAAATACCATTTTTTTAAGATTGAGATAGATACAAGAGCTAACTTCTATGGCATCACAACTAGGGTTGAAAAAGTGACACTACAAGGGAATGAGTAGAGGATATTCATTCTCTTACAATATTGTTCATTATATTATCCCTACACATACAAAAAAAAATTGAAATTTTATGACCCAACTAACTTAAGGATAGATTATAGAAATGACAATATTCAAGAAGCATGCTCTACCAATAGAAACAACCAATCTTATCATAGGTTTATTCAACTTTCACTAGAAGCACGCAAGTGATAAACACCAAGAGCTACATGTTTTCATAAGATTACCCAACTTTCAATAGTAGCTTGCAAGTGATAAACACCATGAACTACCTACTTTTATGAAGTTAGACAACTTCACCAATAGCATGCAAGTGATAGACATCAAGAGCTACCCACTTTTATACAATTTAGATAGGCCTTTATAGTAACATGCAAACAATAGATGACATGATCTACCTATCTAGGATTTTAGGCATTGGTATATCAAAAATATTGTGTGTGTTTTCAATGTTGTCTCTTGCTTGATATGTGGTAAATTTCTATGCCTATGGTAATTGTTATGCAATAAGTGCCCTTACTAGTGATGACAACTAGTATGGGATACTTTTCCTATCATCATAGCTAATAGTAAACCAAGAGAGATATGGTGTATTGTGGAATATACTATCTTTTTAATTGGTCACCTTATTATAAAAAATATTATGAGTTAGTGAATCAAGTAACGGGAAGATGTATACAATAAGGCCACATCCACTTTCTATTGTCAATTGATCACTATATATATATATATGATGTATGTATGTATGAGTTTGTCACTATGTTGTTTTGTGTTAAAACTTTGATGTTGACATTGTACTAAATATGCATGCAATAAGGTAGCATCTACTTCCTATTTCCAACTAGTCACTTTCTATATATGGGATGTGTAGAGGAGGGGGACTAACTGCTCAAGACCCCACGTCATGGGAGGGTCTAAAACAATAGGTTTTCCTAATCTACCTCAAGCTAAGGAAATTTTTTCAAGAGAGTTTAAGGTTTTAAGGCTGAAAGGAAGAGAAACCAGGTTGCTATTGTCCTTTAACAAGCTCGAATGTTTCACAAAGTTAGGTGAGCAAGTTTCTAGAGTTCAAACTATAACTTAGGAAGCTCACTACCAGAGGACTACATGGGACACAGATGACAATGCAGCATGTTGGCATCTTAGTGGGGTGCTAGCATTCGTACTAAAAAAGAGCATAAAGTACAATCTAAAACCAAGAAAAACCTACTAACAACCTAATAAATATAGTTTGATGCAATAACAGAAATAGAAAATAACTAAATAACATATTAAAAAGAAGAATTATTTAACTTGATCTAATCTATGAAATGACAAAGAAGGGTAAGAAAAGCACACCTTCCTACCCACAAGTTGATATCTTCAAGTTCTTCACTTGATGAATATCCTACACACACAAGTTGGAAAAATGTTGGGGTTGTGTATAGAGGACTATCATAGTCAATCCCCCACTTTGGTGTTTCCACCTCCACAGACAGCCAATATAGCAACAATAGGAAAAATGTGATAAAGAAATATATTGAAATGAAAGTACTAAGAACTATGCTAAACAATAATATGCTACGAAAACAATACGATATGCTAAGTGAATGGAAGATAGAAGGGTATCACCTTCAACAATGTGCACTCAAGTAAAATGGGAGGAGTGAGCTCGCAAGCTATCAAAGATCAATGTTTTCACAACAACGAAGAGAGTGAACTAACAAAACACCAAATTACAGCTCCAATGGAGGTGGTAGAGCTTGAGAATTTTCTAAAAAGAGTGAAGAGAGTAGTCACAAGTGTGTGAATGATCAAGAAGCATCAAAGAATGAATGAGATGGGCATTTGAAGATGAAATTGGAGGAAAAGGATCCATTTGAGGTTGTCCAAGGGAGCAAAGACGTTACTCTTCATTTCCAATGGAGAATTGTAACACCTCTGTGGATTCCAGAGGCAAGAATCTTGTTAGGACAGTAGTGCGTCGTGCAAATGTTTGCATGCCACACTAACGTCTCGAATAGAATATTCTCCATCAACACAAAAAAGAGATGCCAAGTGGATGGAAGGTGAATAAAGGATGTGGAATTGCATTATCTGACTTAATTGTCTAAGGTAGGAGGTATGTAAATGTGGAATTTGTGAGGAGTGCAAATTCATGCCATTACATTTTTCCTCCACTTTAGCAAGCATAAGTGTCAGTGAATTCACAATAAAGTAGAGTGCAAGCTAAGAAATGTATACTTGAATTTTTAAGGAAGTAGACCACAATCTAACACACTCGAATTCACAAGAAGAGGAGATGGCTCCATAGGTACTTGGTCCTAAGGAGAGTTGAAAAAATGCATCGCAAGCCCTCAAACCTATGGAATATGAACAAAATGATTTGTAGGTGCTCAGTCATGCGAAGGAGGCACCACAAGTGCTCAATCCTAGGGGAGGCTAGATGTGGAAGGATCCACAGAGTTCGAGAGGCCCTTACAGGTGCTCGGTCCAGCAAGGAAAGCTCAAGGTGCTCGATCCTCCAAGCTTGATTGAAAAAGCAACTTCATAGGTTCTTGGTCCTACAAAGTAACATGTTAATCTGCAAAAAAAACATGTTAGATATCAAAAATCCACATAGGAAAGTAGACAGTCATGCAGACAATGAACAATTCAAGGAGAAGCTTTCAAAGGGGTCCCTTGAGAACCCTTCAAAAGAAATGGGTCCGCTCAAGGGATGCTTTGTTTGAATGGTGGATATTTTTTGTAAATATTCTAGCATCAAGGAATCCTTCTAAAAGATTTCTTTCATTAAGGAATTCAAAATAAAGAATACTCCCTCACAAGGAAATTTTTCAAACTTGTTCATCAGAAAAAGTACTCCCTTCTCAAAGGAAAGTTTTCAGATTCTTTCACTACGAATCTATTTCAAAAGAAAATTCCACTAGGGGTCCTTGTTGAAGAATATAGTTTTTGAAAAAAATAAGGGATTTTCACTGAGGGATTCATTGGCCACCGAATACACCTTTTTGAAAATCGAAGCAATATGATAGCCCCTTAGGATGGTGTGTGTTGATTACAAAGGCACGTGGCATCCTAAGGAGAGAGAAGAAAGTGATGTTGTGGCTTGTGCTACATGACGAGATGTAATCATGAAACTTTTTTACACATGTGAGGGACAACACATAGGAACCACAAGATCATGAAGCATGAAAAGAAGAGAGAAAGATAAAATGGAAACATAAGAAAAGATAAAGAAATCAAGAGACTGGGGGATTTGATATTTTGGGGTTAGAACTGGTCATAGATATAAATAGATAGATAAAATATAATAATATATATGAACTGTCATCAATCCCCTACTATATCAGATCGTGAAGAAGGGTACGTGAAAAAATAAGAATAAAAAAAATTGGGTCAACATGGAAGGGAGGCCTAAATTCCCCCAACACTTTGCATCATCCCCAATTGTTGAAAATCAAGGCACAACAAAGAGAAGAATGATATAACAAATAGAAGAAGCTCATGACACAAAATTCCCTTGTATCCAAGTACCTACAAGGGTGACAAGGGCCCTCCAAGAACACATAAAACAAGCACAGGGGAAACACAACACATGCACAAATCTAATCTACAAATAAACAAGAGGTGCTCTCCTAGTCCTCATCAACCAATGGGTCATCATTCTCCTAATCTAGATCATTATAAGGGGAATTCAGATGAGCCTGCAAGGATGGGATAGCAAGGGGAGCACCCTCCAACTCTCCTACAACAAGAGCTAAGGAAGAGGGCCCCTTGTGGTCTTCTTCTCTCAATTCTTGTGAGGTAAACATCATTGATTTTGTAAATATTGTCAACAAAACTAAGACATCATCCACCAAGTTGAGTATGCACTTGATGGGAGTGCAATGTGTCAACTAAGCGGGCAACAAAGGAAGCACCCAAGATCCACTGTCAACCTCGCCAAAAGACTCAAGGGCAGTGACAAACTCAAGGGATGTCGAGGTAACCTCCCTCACTAGGAAGACGCAAGCCAAAGCAAGACCAACTTCCAAAGAAGACGATCCCTTCTTCTGACCTCATTAGAAGCAAGGTCATCCTCCAACTTGCACTTCATTGAGGGATGCGAGATCCCCATAGAAGAAGCAGAAGGCAAGGAAGAAGAGGAAAAAATTGAAGCAGACACCACCAAGGTATTCAATATATCCACGGGCATAGAAAAAGGCAGTATTTCTAGAAGGGACATTAGGAGAGGAGGCTCAACTGAGGAAGCAATGAACACTTTCACCCTTTTAGGGTGAGGGTCATCCATGCTCATGGGGGGAGCCAGAAGCAAAACCAAGGTGACAAGAATCGAAGCAAAAGGGGTGGAAGAGGAGGGCATAGCAGGAGACATTGAAATAGGAGCTATTGGCTCCCCTTCCTCCTTCTGTAAAGTAGCCTAATCAATAGCTAGAGCCTTCCTCTGACGCTTATGCTCAAGCAAATGGTAGTTTCTTCATATTTGAGAGCTAGAAGCTGCAATTTGAAGAGGAGTAGGAGGCTCCTATTCTGCCATGAGAGTGTCCATCACAACCATTGTCAGCAGAGGGAGTGACTCCTAGACATAAATAGGAGGAAGAGATGTAAGAACAGGAACAACAATTGGTGGAGAAACAAACTCAAGTTCCTTGGCAACATGCCTCTTCCCATTCACTACCCTAAGGGCAAGAGAAGTAGGAGGCCGTGGAGGCCGAGACGTAGAGGAGACTCCACGGGGACCCTTCCCCTTATCATACACAAAGGTCTAAGGCACCATGGGCAAGACAGGAAGGTCAAACACATGACACTTAGCCTTCCATGAAGCAAGCACCATCGAACTCCCCATGAGATGCATGGGGAAAAGGCGAAGGGTGCTACAATAGGATGGGAGGAAAAAATAGGTGGAACTGCAGAGGAAGAGGAAGAAGGCTCTTGAGCATGAGCAAACTTTCCCTTCCCCTTTTGAGAGGAAGAAAAAATCTATTGTTGTGCTATCAAAGAAACCTTAACCGAAATAGTATAAGGGGAAGGAGGATAGGTCACTTTCAACGCTATGCCCTCATTCTTGTATTTTACATAAGTGTGATACAATAGGTTCATCCTTGGAGGAAGCAGACCAATAGGGGCAAGCCAGAAGTGATCTAGAGAGTAGCCCCCATGCAACACCAAGGGTTTATACCTAGTGCACAACATGCACAAAGCACTCATGAGAGAACTTCAAACATTTATGGATATCAAAAGTGACTTTGTTCATGAAAACTATCCAAGGAATGCATAGCTTCACTCTGAACTAGTCGGACTCCAAGATAATATCAAAAAGGGAATTCACAGTCCTAGGCCCTACCAGGACTAAAAGGGTGATGGAACCAATGGGAGGGACGGAAATTCCATCATGTGTGCATATTGTGCTCTTAGATTCATCGTACCCATCCTTATGTAAAAAAATTATTAGCATAATCTCCTCTATAATAACATTAACTCGACACTTAGGATCAATAACAACACCTGTCACAGTATTGTTGTTGATATGAACAGGAATGTATAATGGAGAGGGTTCTCTATTCGCATTCATAGGCAAGTCCTACGATGTAAAGGTTATAGTTGGAGACCCATTCGCAGGCTACTCAGAAGGGATGGCAAGATGTATGAAAGAATTCATCTTCTACGTACACCAAAAAGGACTTTCTCAGAAGCCCCCAAGGGTTTAACAATCAGACAATGACCTATTCTAGAGTTCACTTCACAATGTTTAGGGACTCTTCTAACTTTGTCACTAGGGGTCGTAGGTTGGATTGCAAGGCTATGTGCCCTGCAATGCCCACACCTACAACACACCTAGAACATGAGAGAATATTCCTTCAACACTATGAAACGAAAATAAAATAGTTCACATTGGGTTCACCAAAATGTAGAGGAGGGGAACAACTGCTCAAGACCCCAGGTCATGGGAGGGTCAAGAACAATAGACTGCCCTAATCTACCTCAAGCTAAGGGAATTGTTTCAAGAGAGTTTAAGGTTTTAAGGCTGAAAGGAAGAGAAACTAGGTTGCTACTGTCCTTTAACAAGCTTGAATGTTTTAGGAAGTTAGGTGAGCAAGTTTCCAAAGTCCAAACTATAACTTAGGCAACTCACTACTAGAGGACTACAGTGTGGGACACGGAGGATAGCGTGGTGTGTTGGCGTCTCAATGGGGCGTTGGCATCTGTAAAGACAAAGAGCATAAAGTATAGCCTAAAACCAAAAAAATCCTACTAACAACCTAACAAATATAGTTTGATACAATAACAGAAATAGAAAAGAACTAAATAACAGAATAACAAGAAGAATGCTTTAACTTGATCTAATCTACAAAATGGAAAAGAAGGGTAAGGAAAGTGCACCTTCCTACCCACGATTTGGTATCTTCAAGGTCCTCACTCAACAAATAGCCTACACACATAAGACAAAAAAATGTTGGGGTTGTGTATAGAGGATTGTCGCAGTCAGTCCCCTGCTTTGGTGTTTCCACCTCCACAGATAGCCAATATAGCAACGATAGGAGAAATATAATGTAAGAGGGAAGCAAACCTTCAAACAAAAATCTTACAACTCATACATGCAAAAAATTAAATGATATAAATTAAACCAAATCTTCTAAAAATGTCGCATACTCATCATTCAACATCTCTTGAATTGTTACAATAACAAAGCATCAATTAATCACAATTGAAAACACATTCATTTGTAGCCATACGGGCTATTAATTCCACTAAAAATATGATATAAAACTGATAAGAGGCGGCAAATAAAAAATACAAAAATAACTCCTTCAATCAATCTTCTTTTACAAGATCTTGCTCCTACAACCTACAACCTTCAACAAAAAACTCTGCTGCAATAAAATATTGATTCTCCCAAAAAAAATTGTTGTTGTATCCACATATTCATACCTGAAAAAACTAGAGTTTTGGACTCCTATCCAAGAACTACATCTCCAAGCCTTCCTCTCCAAAAATCTAGAAATTATCCCCCCTTCCAAATTGTCAAGTTTTCCAAAGTTTTAATAAAGAATCCACCTCCATTTTCCTGTAACTCCCATTTGCAACGCCCAACATGGAAAAATCATCATGAATGAATTATTAAATTCTCAAAAAGCATCCTCAAATCCACTCCCAATAAATTTCCAAGCTTAAGTGATAACTTGGATTCCGACTCCTCACAAATAGGAACCCCAGAATAGAAAAAAGTTGAACCACTTGCTCTTGGGCACCTAAATTCTTCATGCAACAATTACATAACATTAAATGAGTTGTCATAACTTATAACTCCCTAAATTACATGCCCATGAAGGAATGTTTGGAGATTTTTCCTTGTAAATGCCACCAAAATGCTTCCAAATTACAATTTGGTTGCTCCATAAAATATGACCAATTTTTTTTTAATATTTGGCCATTTATTACAAAATCTTTCACTTAGGATATTAAAATGTAAACTATTAAATAAATCATTTTTGGGCGATTCAATATTTCTCTCACAACCCAAGATGCCCCTGCATCAAACACCCCAGGTAGAAAGAAATGTTTCATGAGTTGCACTAAGAAACATTTGTAGAACCTATGCTTCTTTTGGATCCACCTGATTGCTTTGTCTATTGGAATCTTCTTGTTCATCAAATTATTCAAGATTAAAATATTATATCCTTTCATCTTTACTCCTCTACCCTTCATGTATTTCAAAACTTTTAATCTAACCTCCTACCAATATATTCCAATAGAATTAACAATCAAACATATACCTCCACCTTCAACAAATTAAGTGTACTTCATTACCTCTATTGATGTTTTACCTTTCTCCTCTCCTTCCACCATGTGTCCTCCATGAAATTTCATTGTTTCAACACCTTTTGTAAGACATAACAACACTACAACTCAAAACAATATTAGTACCATTATCAATAGACTCATTTTCCACTTTCCCTAACAAGGAATCATATACACAAATCAAAACATATTTATCTCCACTTTTCTCTAACAAATATTTATTAGAAAACTCTTCATTTACCTTCACTTTACACTCTTCAAATTCAACTTTATCAAATTGATCTACTGTTGCAATAAATTCTTCATCAAAGCAAACATCAAAATTTGATTTTACCTTACCTTCTGTTGCAACCTTCATCTCACCTGAGATTAACTCATCCCACTCTCCTACTCTCTTTCAATTGTTGCAATCTACATCAATAAATCATCCCCTTCACTTTCTTCTATGTCTTTCAAAGGACACTCTTGTACTACAACTTCATTATACTCGCATTCATCTTCATAACAATATTTATCAAAATTAAATTTTACCTCAGTATCCTCCACTGCTACAACTTTTGCTTCCCCTGCAACAAGTTGATCACATTCTCTTTTAATATAAATGAGTAAATCATCCTTCTCAACTTCATAGGCGTTCTTTAAATAAATATCTTTTGTTGCTACAATCAATGTAGTCTCATCCTCCATGTCTTCCAATAGACATCCCCTAGCTTCAAGTTCCTCAATCTTTTCGTACTCATCATCTTCCTCTCCCTCGATGTCACATGCATGACACTCTATTGCATCCTATTTCCTTCTTGCATTGAAAACATCATTAGAAATATAATAAAAATTGTGTTTAACTCTTCTCTTCTCTTGTTTCCTCCTCTCAATCTCTACTCTCATTTCATCTATCTATTGTTGCATCTTTATCATTTCTCTTTCTCTGGTTTTCCAAAGCCTCTCTGATTTCCTCTAGTTTGGGAATCCTTAGAATCCATTCAATGAAAAAATTATTTTCCTCTTTCTCTTTTCCATTTTCAAGACCTCTCAATGCCTTAACAGCATAAATCGTCAAAACCTCAAGTTTTACTTGTGTAAACTGCCTCCTTTGGTGATCTATTTACAAAACCCTCTTCCAATATTCACCAAAATTATTACAAACTGCCTCCTTCAATGATCTGTTTACAACCATAAGAACCTTAATTCCTCAAACCCTCTAAAAATATCTTCTTATAGGTTGCACATCCATCTACAAACAAAATCCACACTCTCCACCCTCAGGTCCTGGTGCAAACTACCTCTAATCAACGCTTTTGCCTACACTCTAAGGAACTCCCACTCTGATACCATTGATGTAAGAGTGAAGTAAACCTTCAAATAAAAATCTTACAACTCATACATGCAGAAAATTAAATGGTATAAATTAAACCAAATCTTCTAAAAATGTCTCATACTCCTCATTCCACATCTCTCGAATTGTTACAATAACAAAGCATCAATTAAGCACAATTGAAAATACATTCATTTGTAGTCATATGGACTGATTAATTCCAATAAAAATCTGATATAAAACTGATAAGTGGCAGCAAATAACAAATACAAAAATGATTCCTTCAATCAATCTTCTTTTACAAGATCTTGCTCCTACAACCTACAACCTTCAACGGAAAACTCTGCTGCAATAAAATATTGATTCTCCCAAAAAAAATTGTTGTTGTATCCACATCTTCATACCTAAAAAACATGGGGTTTTGGACTCCTCTCCAAGAACTACATCTCCAAGCCTTCCTCTCCAAAAATCTGAAAATGATCCCCCCTTCCAAATTGTCAAGTTTTCCAAAGTTTTAATAAAGAATCCACCTCCATTTTCCTATTACTCCCATTTGCAACGCCCGACGTGGAAAAATCATCATGAATGAATTAAAATAAAATATTAAATGCTCAAAAATCATCCTCAAATCCACTCCCAATAAATTTCCAAGTTTAAATGACAACTTGGATTCCCACTCCTCACAAATAGGGACCCCAGAATAGAAAAAAGTTGAACCACTTGCTCTTGGGCACCCAAATTCTTCATGCAACAATTAAGGAACATTAAATGAGTTTTCATAACTTATAACTCCCTAAATTACATGCCCAAGAAGGAATATTTTGAGATTTTTCCTTGTAAATGCCACCAAAATGCTTCCAAATTACATTTTGGTTGCTACATAAAATATGACCAATTTTTTAAAAATATTTTGACATTTATTACAAAAAAAATCACTTGGGATAGTAAAATCTAAACTATTACAAAAATTAAATAAATCATTTTTTGGGGTGATGCAAGATTGCTCTCACAACCCAAGATGCTCTTGCATCAAAATTCGATAAAGATATTGAAATGAAAGTACTAAGCACTATGCTAAACAACAATATGCTACGAAAACAATATGATAATGCTAAGTGAATGGAAGATGGAAGGGTATCACCTTCAACCACGTGCACTCAAGGAAAATGGGACAAGGATTGAGCTCGCAAGCTATCAAAGATTAGTGTTGTCGAAACAACGAAGAGAGTGAACCAACAAAACACCAACTTGCAGCTTCAATGGAGGTGGTAGAGCTTGAGAATGTTGTGAAAAGAGTGAAGAGAGTAGTCCCAAGTGTGTGAATGATCATGAAGCATCAAAGAATGAATGGGCTAGGCATTTGACGATGAAATTGGAGGCAAAGGAGTTGTTCAAGATCAGTTAAGGGAGCAGAGACATTACTCTTCATCGCCAATGGAGAATTGTAACATCGCCTCTACGAATTCAAAAGGTAGGAATCCTATTAGGGGTAGGAATCCTGTCAGGATGACAGAGCGTCACACAGATGTTTGCACATTGCGCTAGCATCCCAAATTGAATATCCTCCCTCGACACAAAAAACAATTGCCAAGTGGATGGAAGTCGAATGAAGGACGTGGAATTGCATTATCAGACTTAATTGTCTAAGGTAAGAGGCATGTAAATGTGGAAAATTCATGCCATTACAGGATGTATATATGAGCTAATTACTATGTGGTTTTGTGTTCATACTTTGGCGTTGACATTGTACAAACACATTTTGGGATACATCATGCATTATATAAGCTTAATTAATGGTTGTGATTTAATACAGAGGTCTAGAATCACATCCCCAATTAGAAAGATAAAGTCTTTATATTAATTTTTGTGTGAACTATGGTGAATTATTTCATTCCCAAAAGTTAGAATACAATGTAGGTCACAATGGATGGCACTTGAGGAATGAGTAGGTTTTTATTGTTGTTTCTATTATATGTTTACCTTTATAGACTAATATTAATGAATTGCTTGGCTAATTAAGATTGGGTTTAAGGTGTGGCAAAAAAGAGAAAATAGTAGTAACCAAGGGTGGTTGTTACATTCTTGTGATTTATAAGTAGAAAAAATGGATATTAAAACTACTTATCTAAATGGGGATTTAGAAGAAGAAATTGATACAAAACCACCTAATAATTTTTGTGGTTAAGTGAGAAAAATATAATTTGTAAGTTGAAAAATTTGTGTATGGTTTAAAGCAATCACCTAGTATGTGGAATCAAATCTATTGAAGTTGGGAAAAATCAACTCCACAGCTCCTAAGGATCATTTTCAATCAAGCACCTATCACAGAAAGAGAGAATAACAAAGCTATGGAGGCCAAGCTATTGATCCAAAAAAAGCATGAATCATTATGAATGTGCATCTTAATGATTATACAATAAATAATTCTTATAAAAGGATAATTAACCTAGAAACCCGAGGTGAGGATAAAACAAGATCATGACATGTGTCCTCATCCTATGACATGAGACATAAAAAGAACGTGACCTAAGTAAGCTTAAGTAATTAGAGGAAAAGGAACCTAATTTAGTTAAATGCATAATTAATTAAGAAATACCTTTTACTCCGACAACCCCTCTTTGAGTGAAACTTAGGGAGAAGCTCAAAACTCTAAAGATGAATGCATGATGGGTCCCAACAAACAAAGCTTGGTGAGGTACCCATGTACAAACAATCAAATCTCTCACAATCATAGAAAAGGAGAAAAACCCAATGGGAGAAAACTCCTCTCCAAAAGAGAGAAATGCAAGTGAAGGGTTGAAGAAACCTCCAAACAAGAGTGAAGGACTGAGAAGCCCCCAAAACAAAATTTCCCAAAAGATAGGAACAAAGGATGAACATGAAGAACACCACTGAAGCGTGAAGAAGTTGCAAACACTATCAAAGAATGACTGCTATAATGTTGAAAGAAGAAACTCTTCTAAAACAAATGATGATCAATATCAAGAAGACAAGAATCTACATGAGTGCCCCCAATGACACTACTCAAATCAAATGGAAAACAAAGGAAAAACATCTAGAACTTAGGGATATAGATGGCACAGGTACCAATAGTCTGAGGAACTAATCAAGTGAAAATGGAAGGTCACCTCCAAAAATGGGAATGCAAGAGTGTCCATATGGTAAATGCTCCATCTCACTGAAATGCATGGTAACCAGTCACTGATGTATGTTGCATCCGCCTAGTACATAGGAACAAATATTGTATATGTAGCTCACTACAACACAAAACCAAGGAAGCATTAGCACCAACAATAGAAACCCCCCATAATGCTAACAAAGGAGAGCTAAGACAGGTACTCTAAAATTGAATGCCAAAATGTAGTGCATGAAGAAGAATCAACATCTTAATGTGAAAACATGAGAGTACCAAAAAATATAAAGGGTGTGCAAACAAAAGGAACACACACATGAGACAAGAATCGCTATGATTTACTATTGTCGTGGAAGGGACACTCACTTGAAAAAGGTGTGATGGAAAAACAAAAGGCCTACACTACCCCCCCTCATGGTGGTTTATATCATAGTGCAAGTACAATAAGGCACAAATGATGTGTAAGATCCTAATAATACATGTACAATGTTGAGGCACTTTATTTTAGTGTGTTTACATAATAAGAAGTGCTTACAATGGAAGCTCACAATATCCAAAAAAGGCCACATGTTGAAAATACAATTCTCTAATAGAAAATGAGGAAATTGATAGCACCGTGATAAAGTAAACAAAAAATAATGCACTTTCAAAAAAATGGGACCTAAAAGTGAGTCTAAAAGTAGAGTGTTATGAAATAACTTGCACAATAGAAGAATATGATATGAAATATGTTGCAATTACTTGATAATAATTGAGAATAACAAGCCACTTCGAGGGGGAAAACCTCCAAATATCTCTAATGAGAACACCATTCACAATATGATGATGAAATAAGACTCACAACCTCCTATATATACCTATTTATGCCTAGGATATCACCTAGGCTGACTTAGACACACCTATATAAGACCTAGGCCAACCCAACCAACTAAATAACAATATACTAATGATAATATGACTTAATTAAGAGTTAAGATAGCCACAAGCTGACTATTCATAACTATATGCACTATGGAAGTAAGGGCATAATATGCCCCCCACCTTTACAAAAGTGTTGTCCTCAACGTTGAACACTTGTGGTAGTTTCTTCATATAATCTTCATCATCCCATGTGGTAACTTAACTAGAAAATATTTCCTTATAATGAGGTAACTTGGAACTATTGATGTGCCCAGCTTCTTCATGCATGTCTGGAAAATTAACTTCAGCTCCAAGATGTGTCTTCCCTTTGCATCAAGCTCTTGATGGTGATGAATACATTCTTCCTTTACTTGATCCTTTTGATGTGGCATAGAGGAAGAGGTGAGGAGTAGTACATGGTACCCTTGCATTGGTTGAAT
Organism: Sequoia sempervirens; assembly: GCA_007258455.2. Classification (NCBI taxonomy): domain Eukaryota; kingdom Viridiplantae; phylum Streptophyta; class Pinopsida; order Cupressales; family Cupressaceae; genus Sequoia; species Sequoia sempervirens. The sequence goes on from VDFB02000015.1 coordinate 26,395,219, forward strand.
AGCTTGATTAGGAACTTCTTCTTTCACTTCTTCTTCTTCATTGTCTTTTTCTTTTTCTTTTATTTCTTCTTCTTTTTCTGCTTCTTCTTCTTCTTCTTCTTCTGGTTCATCTTCTGCTTCTTCTTCTTCTTCTTCTTCTTCTTCTTCTTCTACTACTACTACTACTACTACTACCACTACTTCTTCATATGCTGCTTCTTCTTCTTCTTCTTCTTCTTCTATTGCTACTTCTTCTTCTACTTCTTCTTCTTCTTCTTTGTCTTGTTCTACTTCTTCTTCTTCACTTGGACCTTCAATATAGAACAATTTCTTTTCACTGCATTTATGTCCTTAACTATATTTGCTATCACAATTGAAACACAACCCTTTTATTCTTTTCTCCTCAATTTGTTGTGGATTCAACCTAGTAGGTTGTGTTGAATATCCTTTCTCTCTTGTCACATTAACCCCTTGCTTCTTAGGAATCAAATACCTATCCTCTACCCTACGTGCTAAGATAAAAGACTCATTTATGGAGCTAGGGCTAAACATGCGTACCTCATGTTGAATGTGATCCTTGAGACACCCCAAGAATAAATCATTCAAGTTTTCCTTCGTAATTGTATCCACTCTTAAGGATATATTTTGGAATTTCTGAATATAATCCTTAACTGATCCTGTTTGTTGAAGTTTAGCTAGCTAGCTGAAGAAGTTGTCTATCACGTTATTGCTATATTGTGCTTGGAGTTCCTCCATAAAAATTGACCATGAGACAGTGAGCCCCTTTTTCCTTCGATGAGTGCAAATCCAACGATACCAAATGAATTGATCTGGTTCTAGATATAGGGAAGCCATCGTGACCTTTTGTCCATTTGGGATTTGGTGTACTTCAAAAAAAATCTCAATTTGGTTTATCCATCTTAGAGGATCCTTGCCATCGAACTTGCGCATATCCACCTTTGGAAATAAATTCCTAGATCCCATAGGAGTACTAAAGCTTGTGTTAATGGTAGCTGACCTAGAATTTTCACCTTGGTCGCTTGAGAACTCCTTTCTTAGTTCAGCCATGTAGGTGCTTAACATGTTTCCTATGTCTGATATATCTCCTCTTAGGTCACACATATCCATGTTCATTGAGGAAATGTATTCTTTGACCTTATTTATTTCCTCATTAGGAGTAATATCCTCTATTGTTACCCCATCCTTATCAAGAGTCTTCCCCGGAGTGACAACATTCTTTTTGCCCCTTGTTGTAGGCCCCATCATGATGGGAACCACTAATTTTAAAATAAATCACACAAATGAAACTTAAATTCTCTAAAAAATTTATTGTAACTTACTAGAGACAAAATAACTCTCACCTAGAAAAATATCCAAGAAATAAGTAGATTTATAGCGTGGAGGATGATAATTGTGAAAATTTTAATTTTTCAATAACTTGCTTATTTCTAATCCAATTCCTTCAAAATTTTTATTGTAATCTCCTTTAGTATTTCTTCAAAAACCCAATAAAAATAAGACTCCAATTCGACAAGATGTGAGAGATATGCAGATTCCAAAACAATTGTGTAGAAACCCTAATTCTGTAATAATTCGCTTAATTCTGCTCCAATTCTTCTAAAATATGGATTGTAACTTCTTTAATATGTTCTTCAAAAACCCTTTAAAAATTAGAAAAAAATTCTCCAAAATATGAAAGATATGCTCTTCCCAAAATTGCCTCCAAAATTGAGAAAAAACCTTGCCTCTACGGTGCCAAGATCATGCTTTGATACCACTTGTTATGAAATAACTTGCACAATAGAAGAATATGATATGAAATATGCTGCAATTACTTGATAATAATTGAGAGTAACAAGCCACTTCAAGGGGAAAAACCTCCAAATATCTCTAATAAAAACACAATTCACAATATGATGATGAAATAAGACTCACAACCTCCTATATATACCTATTTATGCCTAGGATATCACCTAGGCCGACTTAGACACACCTATATAAGACCTAGGCTGACCCAACCAACTAAATAACAATATACTAATGATAATATGACTTAATTAAGAGTTAAGATAGCCACAAGCCAACTATTCATAACTATATGCACTATGGAAGTAAGGGCATAACATAGAGGATATGGCTTGTCAAATTCCCCAAAATGAGAATGGAATAGCAACAACACTAATATAACTGATTTTTGGAAAAATAGGAAGCCAAAATTGAAAACCACCTACACCACTACAAAGAGCACAAATTCTACCCTATTTCAAAAAAAATGCATTGAAAAAACCATTGTATGGCAAGATATGACCTCTAGAAGATGGTGTGCAAATTGAAAAGCCCAATGAAGAGGGGTTGGGTTGAAAAAAAACGCATCTCCACCAAATTTAGCAAAAAACCTCCAAATGTAGAAGTTCACTAACTTTAGAACTGTTAAGAAAAAAATCCCTCCAATGTAGGTATAGTTTGCATTTATTGCAAAAAAATTGAAAATATTGGTTATTTTTATTTAAATTTAAAAAAAAAAGCCAAAAAATATAGATAAAAATGGTTATTTTTAAAAATATATTAAAAATGGTTTTTATTGGGTCGCGGAAAGCAGAGCCCACCTATGCCAGCCCTACACGAGGCCCAAGGGGTCGTCACCTTGCTAATGGCAGGGGGTGGTACCCCATGGTACCCCCACATAGGGGGCAGTACCCCTACAGGTACCCCCCTCAAATCAAAAAAAAATTAATATATATTTTTAATCAAAACACTTGTGGAGCCCTTGAAAAGGGTTTTAAATGTCTTTTTATTTGATTTTTTATTCACAAGAAAAAATTTAAATAATTTAAAAGAAAACAATACCTCTATTTGTGTGTTGGGGAGGTCGTACGATCTTTGTGGCACAAAAAATTGCCTTAGAAGCTCCTGACACCTAAATAGGGAAAATTTTATATCAAAATTTGTCGAATCAGCCTCTTGAATGCAATCGTGAGGTTCTTTTAAGCTCAAAAAACTCTAAAATTACAAGTACCCTCTGGATCTTAAAAAATACAACTGCTTCAAACCCATGCAAATCTTATCTCAGAAGTCCAAATCAAGCCAAACAAGAGGCAAAACTAACTTTTCCAATAGCTTTGAATCTAATGAAAGACATTTTTTTTCTCTAGGATTCACCGAATGATAGCTCAAGGCATGAAATCTATTAAGAAGAGGAGAGGGGATTATAGGTTTGGAGCTCTGATGCCATGTTGAAGTTGGGAAAAATCAACTCCACATCTCCCAAGGATCATCTACAACCAAATACCTATCACAAAAAGAGAGAATAGAAAAGCTATGGAGGCCAAGAACTATTGATCCAAAAAAGCATGAATCATTATGAATGTGCAGATCTTAATGATTATACTATAAAGAATCCTTATAAAAGGATAATTAACCTAGAAACCCTAGGTGAGGATAAGACAAGATCATGACATGTGTCATCATCCTATGACATGAGACATAAAAAGAACATGACCTAAGTAAGCTTAAGTAATTAGAGGAAAAGGAACCTAATAATTTAATGAACAATTAATTAGGAAACACCTTTTACTCTAAAAAAATCATTGATGTCTTTGTCTTGGAACTTACATTTGTTAAATATAAATTTGACCACTACATTTATTGCAAAAAAGCTTAGGTCATATTTTAAGCATTGTATTTTATGTTGATATATTGCTCCTTGGGAACAATAAGGGAATGAATAGAGAACTTAAAACTCAACTTTCAAATAAATTTGATATCAAATATTTAGCAACTGAAAATATAATTTGGTTATAGAAATCAATAGAGATCAAGCTAATAGAAAGATTTAGCTAAATTAGAGAAAGTATGTTGAAATTATTTTACAAAGATTTGGTATGCAGAATAATAAACCAGCGAATCTTATTTTACCCATAGGCGCTAAGCTTTCTTTAGAACAATGTCCAAAATATAATGATAATTTTGAATATTGTAGAATGCTTAATATTTTAGTGATGTAAGAAACCTAATGTATACTATGGTATGTACTAGACCATATATTGCCCAAAGAAATGGGAATTCTTTGTAGGTTTGTGTTTAAATATAATTTGTAAGCTAAAAAATCTTTACATGGTTTTAAGAATATCCTAGGATTTGGAATCAAATGTTTGATTTCTTTGTCTTGGAAATTATATTTTTTAAATGTAAAGTTGATCACAGTATTTATTACAAACAAGTTGATGGTCATCTTTTAATCCTTGTTTTATATGTTGATATATTTCTCATTGGGAACAATAAGGGGATGATTAGAGAACTTAAAACTCAACTTTCAAATAAATTTGATTTGAAGGATTTAGGAGTTGCAAAATAGAATTTAGTTATGAAAATCAATAAAGATCAAGCTAGCACAAATATTTAGCTAAATTAGAGAAAGTATGTTGAACCTATTTTACGAAGATTTGGTATCCAAAGTAATAAACCAATGAATATTCTTTTCCCCATATGCACTAAGCTTTATTTGGAACAATATCCAAAATATAATGACGATTTTGAAGATATGTATAATCTTCAATATGTTAGTGATGTAAGAATCCTAATGTATGCTATGGTATGTACTAGACTAGATATTTCCCAAAGCAACCGGAGTTCTTAGCCCTAATACAGAAAATTAGACCTTTATGAAAATGGTGGTCAAATATTTGAATCGGACTTTAGATTACTACACTTATAATCCTAGAACTAACAATATTGGAATTTTTTAGATTTAGAAGACCTTATTGATGTGAATTGGTCTAGTGACTTGGATAGAAAGAGGTCTACAAGTGGTTGTGTGTTTACTTTGTTTGCAAGTGCTATCAACTAGATGAGTAGGAGGCAACCCACAATTATTATTTCCTCTATAGAAGTAGAATGTGTGGCCATAACACATATTTGTAAGGAAGTAGTTCGATCGCAAATATTCTTATTTAAGTATGAGCTTTCAAGTTAGGATAGTGAAGATCAATCATGACAGTCAAAGTGTTATCTATTTGGTGAACAATCATATATACTACAATTGTACTAAATATATTGATGTATAATATCATTTTTTTCTAGCAAATGGTATAGGATAAAAGGGTCAAGATACGAAAGGTTGACACTTTGGTGAATGTTTTTTATTCACCTTATGAGCTAGTGAGCATAGAAAATTTTGTTGATACAATGAGGCTATGTGTCTTGCCTGCCTTAGCACTTAGTTTCATTTATGTTTCTCTTACAATGTAAATATCAAGTGAGAATATTGGAACTATGGGTATTATTCATCTTACAAGTTCTATTTTTTTATGATGTAATTGTTCATAAATTTAATTTTATGTATGTATCTCCAACAATCATGAGTGGGAAAATTGTTGTGTCCAAGTGAGGTATTGAGGAACATGTGTGAAACAATAATTAGGTGTATTAAATGACATAAAAACACTAAAAAACAAGACACCTTACTCGCATAAGGACAAATAAGATGGAGTCACCTAATTTGAGCTAATTGGTGGGATGTGCAAGTTTGTTTGGACACATCTTGGAATAAGGACAGTGGGAAATTGAAATTTATGCCACCTCATAAAACTACCTAGGAACTACTTAGTGAGGTGTCATTTGTTAGCTCATGGTTTTGGAAACCACTAGTGATTTCTAGGTTAGCTTTTTTCTATATAAAAAAGGCATGAGATAGTGGTTTAAGCATCTTAGAAATCATATAAATTATGAGTATCATAGGTTTGAAGTTTGGGGACTAGTTGCTAAATTTTGTAGATGTTCAAAAGATTGTTGCTAAAGCACTTGTATCATAGCTTAAAGAAAAAAAGGATTAAAGTTAGAAATTGGATGTATTATACACTTTGCATTCTAAGATTAATACAATCTTGTACTCTCTTTTTTTGTTGGTCTTTAACCCAAAAGGGTTTCCTCACATATGTCAGTGTTCTCTTTGCTTAGTGGCTAATCTTGTGGTTTCCATATTAATTCATTTGCTACTCTTATATTTTTTATTATTGATTTATTATGAAGGTTAAATCAATTTTGATCACTATTTTAAATACTTTATTGTAACCCTTAACTAAGATTTCTCAACCCTCTTCTAATGGAATGGCATGCTTCCCACCTATGTGTAGATGGGCTCTTTGAGCTTGTTAAATATTTCTTTGGAGTTTAATGGATTTTTCCTATTGGATTTTACTTTGTAACTTCAATGATCTTCTCATGGTGTCTTGTAGACATTCTTCAAAGGCTTGGGAGCAATGGGAATTGAATTATCATCTTATGATCTTTACTTACAAATGGAGGTATTCCTCTATTTTATGGATTTTATTTGTTTTCCTCTAAATTGAAAAATATGAAATATGTAATGGCTTATGTTGCATTGAATGAGTTTCTTATATAGCTTGTGTTGCTCATGCATTAAAATATAATAGAGATCCTTGCACCCGTTTTTTATAAACAAAATTTTGTGTTGGAATTTTAAACTCTTTGGTTTGGTTTTGGACCCTAGATGTCTTAAAATGGCTATACTTAAGTTTATTTAAATTTCAAACTTATTGTCTTGTGATGACCTTGTAAATAAAGATTACAAGTATTGTATATAACCACAACCTTTGTATGGCTTTATGTGAAAATTAAGTGTTCTTGGTTGAAAAAAGAAGACTCCATTAATTGAGCTCGTTATGCCTTTATGGTTTTAAAAGCTACTTCCCTCCATTTTGAATTTATCCTTGATTGGATTGGTTGTGAACAACTTTATGAGAACTCTTGTCTTATGAGACACTTGTGTGAACCTATGTGTGTCTTGTGAGACCTTTATCAGATTCTTGAGTCAAACTAAGTGTGTAGATCCATACCTCTTTTTCTATGTAGCCCAAGGGTTGACTAAAGTGGCATCAGCATTCACTTGATTATGTTAATACAGTAGGGTGATGAGTAATCCTTCTATTGGCCCCTTGGTGATTATTGCTTGGAACTCATTAATGGTATTGTATACATTTAAAAATGTCTAATACATTCTTCTAATTCATCACTTCCCATCATCATCACACATAACACATTCTTCTAAATTATCATTTTTCAGTAATTATCACTTCACCCCTTTCATCACACTTAATTAAATAATTTATAATTATTTAATTAAACTAACCCATTCCCCTTCATCAATTATTTATTTTTTATCATTTTCCCTCCATCACCTTTAATTAAATCATTTTTAAATGATTTAATTAATTAAATCATCTCCCCTCATCCACTTTAATTAAATAATTTTTAATTATTTAACTAATTTCAATTATTCCTTGAATCCAAATAATTAAATTATTTTTTAATTATTTAATTAAATATCATGCATTCTTCCTTGTCCACATGATTAAATTATTTATAATTATTTAATTAAAGAATCATGCATTCTTTCTTATCCTCATAGTTAAATAATTTTTTAATTATTTAATTAGCTAATTATTCTTCCAAGATTAAATAAATTATTTAATTTATTTAGTTGCACATTCCTCCAAAAAAATATATATATTTATTTTATTTACTTCCTAATAAAATGCATGTCCTAGCTTTTTTCCTCTAATTCCTAAATTTAGAATCTAGACTAAATTTAGAGATTTTTCTTAAAAACAGTGAATGAACTTCAATTCACTTCAACTCATCTTTTCATGCAAGCCCATGCACAACTTCTTGATCTTACATCCATCCTCAATCATTGATTTGATCTAACATCTCACATTGTTGATCTTACCTCCCAAAAATCTATAAATCAAACATCTTTGATCATTCATCCTCCTCCTCGAACTTGCATCCAAGCTCCCATAACACATCATCATCAATCTTGCTTTTGCACAACAAAGTTATGCTTAGTTTATGAGCAATCCATGTATCATATCAAGAAGCATAATCTTATAATTTTGACAATGAAGGCTTGGTGATTTTGGGTGAGGTAAAATTAGGTTAGATTAGCTTAGTTTGATCTACATTCTTGATTTTTTCATTTGATTATCATTATCACTTCATTGGTAATAGGTCTATTCAATTATTGGATTAGGTTTATTGATTGTGATTTTCCTATTTGCATTGAATCCACCAATCATCTCAAAATATTCTTGTTCACAGGTATTGAAGGAAATTATTCATTAACTACACTTTAATGTTGTTGAAATGTATCAATGTTTGTATTCTACAAAATTCTATAAGACTTGTAAACTATTTTATGTTATTCAATTTTAGAGAAAATGTATAAGAATGTGATAAGGCTTTGTGTTCATGGGCATTTTTTCCATAATTTTAATATTTTTTGTATTTATGGTTTTAGTTGATGATCGTACAAATAAGTGAATTCGTGGTCATTTTATCCTATGAGCAAATCTTAAATATTTTTAAAACAAAAGATATTAGTTAAACAATGTTTTAGGCCTATGTTACCTTTGAGAAATATAATAGATTTGTTGAGTGTTTAAAATAATGTTTCAATATATTGTAACATTATGCATATGTAGGAATGAATATGAATGAGAGTTACTTCAATAAAAATGCATGTCTTATTATCTTTGTGGAATTTTATTAAAATTTCCAATATTGTTATGTTGCTACCCTATGATGGTCATGTTCATTGGTTTAACACTAAGAATTTGTCAATGCAAACATTAGTTCATTGTAGCAAATGGGAAATTGGGATGTGGTTAATGAAAGTTAGCCATAGTGAATACAAACTCATCATGTGGTAAATACTCTATGTGGAATGCTTAATACAGTATAAAATATTGTCTTTTCTTTTTTGTTTAAAAAATGAAATTTAATCCTATCTTATTGTTTTCTAACTCTTTGGAATATTAGGTTGTAGATATATATGTTTTTTCTTTATAAATGAGGCTATTTGTATTCTTGTCTACCTTACCTCTTTTGTAGGTAGTTGTATGAACATGCATGTTAGGGTTAATGAAATGGCATTTGTTGAATACAATAATGAATCCATGCATGTGTTATCATACCTATGTTTCATATCTTGCTATGTCTACTCCTAAGCATAGGAAAGAATCTAGTTGAATCATGCTTAGTGAATGTATTAGTGACAATGTATGTGTACTCTCTCTTCCTTTCTCTCTACAAACTTATAGATACTTATGTAGATTAGAGATCCATCAATATTTTTATATGATATATATTCATTTGAAAAAAAAAAGGAAATCAAATGTATGCTTAAATAATTAGACAATGAGAAAAAAAGTATTATTGTGTGTCTATAGTTCTATCTATCTTATGAAACAAGAACAGAATCTTCCACCTGTGAATGGTATGATAATCTTCTCCTCCATTTATAATGTCTTATGAAATGAAACCACTTTGAATGTCCAGTAATCTCTCTCCCAACTAATGGAAGTGATTAAGAAATGATGAAGTGTACCATGTGTGTTTTATCTTTCTTGTATCCTCATGTATATTAAGGAAAGAAACAAAAGGTTAATCATGTAACTATGGTTTTAGCATATTGTTCATTGTATTGCAAAAAGGAATATGGTGTTTTATTGAATCTACTTCATTTTACAAAACTAATTATTGTTTATAGGAGTAAGTTGTATTATGTGTCTTTTATTGAGTTTAGTCTATTGTTGGTGTGTGTGACAATGTCATGTGATATATGCCACCTTTGTGAGATGAGATCATATATCTACTTGTGTATCACCTACACATTTATTTTTTTGTGTATTTGGTGTTCATGTTTCATGTATGATGACTATACTTGAATGTGTGCAAATTGTTGCATTTGTTAACACAAAATAAATTGTAAGGTGTATTTTTTACCTACTAATGCCCTTTGTAAAATTAAGACATTACATAAATAATAAAGCAAAGAAAAATGAATTGGTGAATCAAAGAGTAAGAATGTAGAGCCACAGGGATCAAATCCGCATGGCAAAAAAACAGATTTGCAAATGTAAAAGTGATCCTAAAATTAGGACTCAATTGAGGACAAAGCATGTCCTGTGCAAAATCTAAGGCATTACACAAATAAAGAGATGCAATTTGCAAATCAAAGATCCAAATTCCAAAATATTCATCAAAAATTCAAAATCATCCATCTTTGGTCATCAATCTAAGTACTCCTATCCACTTTGTAATTAATTTCTTAGCTTAGCATTAATTACTGAATTATCAACACCACAACTCTCAATTATTAGTCTACATTGATTTGTGATGAGTTCTAAGCATTTCAGTTAATTAGCCTAGACAAAGTTTACAAAATGTTCATTTTACTTTACAATTTTATATTTAATTTTAATCCACATCAGATAAATTCATAGTACTACACATTTCATTTGATTAACCTAGCCTAGGTTTAAGAAAAAATTATTTTACTTCACAATTTTATATTTAATTTTAATCTACATCAGATATATTCATAGTACTACACATTTCATTTGACTAGTCTAGACTAAGTTTAAGAAAGTTTTTTTTGTACTTTACAATTTATATCAAGTTTTAGTCTAGATCAGAAAATTTTATAGTACTACTTTTGTGTTTCGTGACTCAATTGATTGGCTTAATATGATAACCTGGAAGTGTCTGCTAGTCTGAGTACCATAGAAAATTACAAATATTAATAACCCGTAGCATAGAGGTAACATACTAAATAATAAATGCATCTTCTAGTTAAAAGTACAGCGATGACAACTAAACTAGAAGGTCATTAATATCTCCTGTTGTAAGCAAATTTGAATGGATGGCAACTTCTTGATAAAAATATCATTCACATCTGAGATTTAGATAGAGGATTTCTCCTCCTCCAGTAATTCTTTTTTTTCTTCTGTACCCGAAGTCATCTTCTGGTTTTCTTCTTTGCGCAAACCTTCTCTCAAACCCAACACAATAAATAAGTTGGTCAGAGTCAATAATGACTCTGCAGTTCCATGAAGCCAATCCACATTTGACAATGACGTTCCATAATGTATCTTTGCTGCGAGTGGAAACACAAGATATGTGAAACAAGCGTCATTGAAACCAAAAAAGAATGTACACAATTATTGAATTCACTCTGCAGGACATGATCATAAAATATGTTTATCTGTCACCTCAACTTTAGTTTGTTTTCAACTGTTCAACTGGGCTCCAAAATTATTAGGAAATCAACTCAACTCAAAGCTGTGACCCAACATTTTGTAAGCCAACAGCTTATTGGTGACATAAAAAAGCTAAAAGGCTGTGGTCCCTTATTTTTTACTAAAACTGGGCTAACCTCGATTCCTCTCGGTAAAAAAAAAGAAAACAAAAACATTTCCAAGACTGAAAACACAGACACAAAGTAGGTGGTATTCTAATTGATTTGGCAATAGAAAACCTAATCACATATAAAAACAGTTTCGAGTTTTGAAATGGTTTTCCCTTATGTTGACCTTCCGCAGTTTTTTATAAATATTTAGCTTAGAGGGCTAATCTTCTTTAAAATATGTCCTTAGAATATTTAATTATTTATACAGTTTTCTATTCAAAAGGTAAGCTTCCAATGCTAAATAATTCAAATTACAACCAACATAACTTCCTTTTATAAGCCTAATTCATGACAGCATGTATTTTAGAAAGGAGTTATTATGTTTCATAGATATCCTCTACTAATGCAAACTGATATTTGCAACTCAGGTGATGTTTTACCATTTTATTCGATATGATTTAGTCCATAGTATTCAAAATCTTCAGTGGTACTAATGCTCATTTGATTGTTTACTACATTTTGTACAAGCATATGAATTTGAAGCTGGAATTAGTAACAGCCACCTCTGCTGAAATATTTCAGCCAATAGTAAATAAATTTCCAAACTAAGTGAACACGTTCTGGCATCTATTATGCATATAAACAATGGAAAGTGAAGGTCACTTCGAACTGAATGTCAGCTAGGAGCATAAAGATACATTCAAATTACATGTGTTTCTAACTATCCTTGTATGAGGTGTGCAAGATTCAGTCGAGAAATAAAGTAATGCAACATAAACTACTTGCTGTTCGTGTATCATGTGATACAGGTTAACATCCAATGCAATAACTGGGATCATCGGTAATCATAATTGATACTATCCTCAAGCTATTAGGCATTACTTCATATTAAACTGCAAGAGAACTAAAATAATAATTCATGCTGATAGTGTTTATCTTTCACAAGCCCATTAAGTATGAAAGACTAATTACATGTGATGCAGAACAATATTTGATTGGATCATACAATTTCCTAATAACAAAATAGTATCCAAGCAAGATGCGTGATCATAAGTAAATTATGGATATTCAGAAAAGTGAAGGTTACTTAGAACTGAATTTCAGCTAGGAGCATAAAGATGCATTCAAACTACGTGTGTTTCTAACTATCCTTGTATGAGGTTTGCAAGATTCAGTCGAGAAAATAAAGTAATGCAACTCAAATTAATGCTGTTCATGTATCGTGTTATATGGGTTGACATCCAATGGAATAACTGGGATCATCTGTAATCAAAATTGATACCATCCTGAAGCTATTAGGCATTACTCGATATTAACAGAGCCAAAATAATTCATGCTGATAGTTGTCTATCTTTCACAAGCCCATTAAGTATGAAAGAACTAATTGCATGTGATGCAGAACAATATTTAGTTGGGTCATATAATTTCTTGATAAGAAATAGTATGCAAGCAAGAAGCGTGACCATAACTAACATATAGATATGCAGAGGATGGGTTGACAGCATTACACTAACATCAAGTATGATGGACATTTTCTACTCAAGCTATGACATATACCCAATTTCCTGCCATAATGTCTGGCTAGCAAAAGAATGACGCCATAAATGATCCTGATAGACTTTTTTCATTCTAAACGTAGTCAACTTATATTCTGGTACAGAACAATAAAAGTACATGATGGGGCATAACATTTGTAAACTTACCCAGTGGTCCCATGGAGGGGGGCCTACCAGATTATTCGCCATAGGCTACTGAGAGATTTAACTTTGCAGAGGAGAAAAATGGATGTTTTTAAATACAAACAAATATTGGTATGGATACTCAGAAGGAAATGCCATTCTTGAGGAGTCAGGCCACGACTTAACTTGTGCCAATGATGATGAGCTCCCTGGGACTTAATGATGGAGCACAACCCACAAGAATGTTTTTAATGAAAAATCGGTCTAAAATCGTAATATAAAAGAGATGCACATACATCTAACCTTGTAGCAATGTTATCAACCTCGCCTGATTTAAAAATAAAAATTTCCCCCAATGTTGTATGTGCGTTGCAATATAAAATAGATACATAAAGTCAAATAGCAAAGAAATATTATCTGATAAATTAAAAAATTATTGTTTATCAGAATAAACAGATCTAAGATTTTTGGCAAAACATTACTCTTTTATATGATTCTAAGGAAATTTAAATAGTCTTTTTTTATTGTAGAGGAAATAAAACACTATTTACAATAAATATCTAGAGTAATAAATTAAATAAGGCAATCAATATAACAATTAGCCTAGATAAAAGAGCTGAGTCTAGACTTGTACCTGAATTTGAAGGATCAGAAACTAAAACAGAGATGGAATAACTGAAATAAATGCATACTTAGAATTCGGAGAGGAGACTGACTTGACTGTGACAGAAGACAAGTACCTCGAATCTGAGGCTGAATCTGGAATCAGAAGGTTGTGACAAATGTGCTCTATGAAATCAAAAACTTTGCAGAGTTGTAGATCAAGGCTGCAAGGGCAGCCTTGATCCTCCTAAGAGTGACCTTGACCTTACTGTGCAGCCCTGACCTCTGAATCTTCAAAACTTCGGTACCTGTAGAAAAGGGTTCACCTACATCAGTATTTGCAAATCAAAGACTTGGTGGTGCTAAGAAGCACCATTGGAACTTGCAATGGAAAATTTCAGTCAATCCTCATTGGTCGATTCAACAATTTTTTGATAAGTTGGTAGACACACCAAGCAGCTTATGCAAAGAATGTGTAAGTAGCTGACTAAGTGCAGTGAAGTTGTAATGAATTCATGAGGCAAGGATGCAATAAATGCCTGAGTAGTAGACCAGGCTAGATTTTTTATATTGCTGATGTAAGAGCTGATGTAGCAGAGGTGTTGATGGTGCTCCAAACACTCAGCCTTGAACTCATAGACAATTGCAAAGGAATACACTCCCATGGATGTGATCCTAGAAAATTACAAAGGATGCACTCCTGGGAATGTGAGCTCATCTCAATTGCAAAGATCAATCAGGCAATGAGGATCAGACCATCAACAAGAGAGGGTTGTCTCCTTTGCTTTGCAAGGCCAAGGAGGGTTACCCAAGGTTCTATGTATGACAACTTCCACAATTCAAAGAGACCTTCAACTAAACCCAATGTGCAAGTGCAGCCCAAATAACTGTCACTAACAATTCTTGACACCAATTTACCCTTGTACAGCAGATCAAAACCTTGAAAAGGGCATAAAGAAATCCTACAAAGCTTCACTATAATGACAGTACATAAGATATCCAGAGGTGGAATTCTCAAGTACAGTTTCCTTTAAGCATTTGCAGATTCACTTGAGAATTAATTTAAATTTAATGCAAAAGATGCATTAGGAATGATCAATTTCTTGTTGAAAGACTCGTGCCTAATCCCATTAGGTGAACAGATAGCAAAGGTCTGAAGGAATTGCATTGATCTATAGTAATTTTATCTCGTTTATCAAATTTATATCACAATTCAACAAATCTTAAAGAAGGTACATGAACATTCCATTCAGACTAGTTGCAACTTGTAACCACATGCATTTACATAAACAAAGACATCAACAAAGGCAAGATGCTTAAGACCAAAAATCAACCAAAATGTACAGTGTATTAATATGGAAAGCTTCTACAATTTATTTAATGGCACATTTCCACCTGGGTATACATCATAATATGAATGTCTAACCAAAATTTAATACATGATCAACCAAATGACACAGGGATCACAATCGCCCTAAACATGTCACTATTCCTAGTGAACTCACCTCTACCGAGTGGTTTCAGCTTTATAACACTGATCTGAAAACTTATTACAGCCAATGAACACCTAAAATCTTTGGCACGGACACAACTTGACACCAAAATTACAAAACTGTGGAAAAGGATATGGAGCCCAAGGGAAAAAGTTCCATTTATAGCTACAGTAAAACAATGCTCATCCAATGGATGATTGACAACTGTCCCCTACTATTACATTTCATGTTGAGAAAACCAATCCTAAAAGGGGCCCACCAAATCAAAGAAAATTCATGTATGCCAGGAAAAACTTCATGATGTTAGGTGCTAGGCAAATAGCTCCAAGCATTATATGCATTCCACAAAGCTTGGTGTATAGTCTTGATGTATCGGAATGTCTCCTTATTGATCTCCCCCTGGCCATGTGTTGGTAAGTAAATTGGTTAAATTGCCAATCCCAATATGAGGACGGGTACAAGTTTGGGATTTTGGTATGCCAGCAAGGCAAAAAAAATTCCCTCAAGTACAAATATGGGTTCATATATTCAATTGATCTTTCCATGATGTTTCAAAGTTAAAATGTAATTGGAATCACATTTTGGCATCTATATAAGCATGTAATGGTTTCCTAGTTGAGCATCTAGAGAGTTTGCAGAATTTGGAAGGGAGCTTAGTAGTATAGATCATAGGGTCTAGATTTGTAGAGGAGAAAGTAGGAGGATGTTGTACAAGGTTAATGAGTTAGTAGTTGCCCATTTGTCCCTTTGGGAGCAACACTGTTTTTGTTTTTGTGGAATCAAGTGAAAAAATAAAGGCAAATCCCATTTCAATCTAGAGTTTTATTTCTTTGGGGCAAATAAGGTTTCATTCTCTTCAAGTTCTTTGTTGCAGTTCTCTCTCTTCCACATTTAATAGATTATGCATCTCTTTGCATTGTTGTAATGTTTTCAAGTGACATTTGTGTTAGCAGAAAGCTTCATTTCTGCGATTTTTTAAGCATAAGACCTATGTTACCAAGTTCTACAATAGTGTCCCCCTACCAGATCTGGTCCTGGTACAGGTTATAGGTTTGGTATAACCTAGGGTTCGTCCAAGGTCTGCCCCAGGTACCCCAAGTTCCCTGTGGGTCCTTTACCCAAATGAAGGTTCATGCACCATTAATTATTTTGGTACATTGATGTTAAGATATCATTATTCATCCATGTTTTGTTAATATTTATTGAACTGTTCTCTATTATTCCATATGAGTTGTTGTAATTATGGGTCATATTTGAAGGTGAAATATTCTTTTTGTTTCTTTCTGTAGTACTTCCTAAAAGAGTAACCCATATAATCTTTGCAAGAGATTTCCTTATTCCAATCTACATTTATATGGAAATGCACAAAGCACTACCTTACAAGATCACTAGTGTTTTCACTTTTCTGATCTCATCTTTACTTTGCATTCCAAGTATGAATTAATGCCAGCATTGTTCTAATTTTTGCCTTTCCTCATAGATCAATTGAGGGAGCATGACCAGTCAAGAAGAAAGTCAAAAGACCATAATGGATAAATTCTTTCTATGCTGAAAGTGTTGATTCAAAGATCAATAGAATGCTAGATGTAGAAATTATATGATTTTTTGACATTTTGTTCTTATTATATTTATAGCTTAATAAACTATGAAAGTTCAAGCCTGCAGGTCATTTATAGTTATATTAATATATATATAAAAGTATATGTATAATACATATATATATATACATATATCAAGTATGTCTCTGCGTCTGTAAACAAACCTTTATGCATACCCAAGGGAAAAAAATGTCATACGGGTAGTATCATACCCAAACCCCAAACCCATACCCGTCCCCATACCAGGACTAGCAACTTAGGATAATACTTGAAGTAGACAAATCATAAAATATGGTACAAAATCTGTATTGGGTAAGTGTCCCCTCAAATGTCCAAATCTATAGAGATCATTAACTAGAAAAACTTCATCATGAAAAAGTGATAGTTCCTTGGAAATTGAAAATGTCCACATAACCATTATATATTTATAATTTGTCATTGCAATAGTGAGAAAAATAAGGTGAGAGTTGTCGACAGACCCTTTAACTAGATGCCTATATTAACAGTGCTGAACCAGTATCCATTTATGCTACCTGTTGTACCCAAACCAATTTTTTTTGCTTCATCAAGGCATTTTGCATAAATTAGTCTAAACCTTGCTAAAATGATGTAAAGTACAGTTTTTGGGCAATATCAAGCATGGAGTTTTATCAGTATTTTGTCAGTTAAAGTCAGTTTTATTGATCAGAACCTGAAGCAGAGACTCAGAATGGAGCTTTTCACATGGAGGAGCGTCTCATGACAACTTTTTATGTTGCACACGATCATTTCAGTGGTCGAAACGGAGTTTTCAGAGGTTAATTTATGAAGATTTTTCAAGGAAAAGCAAGAAAGCGCACCTATAGCCCAGGGGCGCCCTTCTTTTTGAAGGTCAAGATTTTGTTAAAAATGCTCATGCATATAGTCAATCTCTTCAGAATTGGTCTAGCTATCCGATGAGCTATCCAGCGAAGCTTTCTGAGACCTGCAGTTCCGGCAAACAGCGACAGAAGTTGAAATTCCCAAAGTTCCAGATATGAGAAATTGTCCTTTTTCAGGCAAAAGTGCAACTATAACTTGAGGGCGCCCATCTTAAAGAGGGGGTAGATTCTGGTATTTCTAGTGGCTAATACAGTCAGTTTGTTCTCGACTAGTCTGCTTATCCGACGAGCTATCAAACACAATCATCCGAGTCTCAGAGCTCCGGCAGCCGTCGTCTGAAGATGGACTTATAATGGAGTTTTCACGTTCCAGAGCTTCTTTATTGCGTTTCTAGTGCAACTACAGCTCAGGGGGGCTGGTTAAAATGACCCTTAAGATGGCCAAATTTACTGATGAAGTCTTCCTGACATCAGTACTACTCTAGTCCAACTTCGCGTTGCATCATCCTGCCTGTCGATCCGACATTCCAGGTGATCGTGGCAGAGGTTCTAACAAGCCCGTAATTTCACGGGCGGACCAACATAAAATTTTCATTGTTTTTCTACAGTCCAGAGGCGCCTAGCCTTTAGACCTGTCAGATGAGGTTGTTCGCGTTTGAAGTCTTCACGAGACTTGAGCGTAATTACTTTATCTATTCAACGAGCCCAGCCGTCAGCCTCCGGGATTTGGCAAACGCTCGTACGTGCGAGGTCTTTGGCGAAATGCTGAAAAGTGAAGACATTCGGAAAATGGCCAAGTATGGAGCGGATATTTTAAATAAAATACGCACTGGCATTTTTGAGGTCTTAGAAGCAGTTTTCTTGCTTCGTCACCTCTAGAGACTTCTCTTGTAGATCCTTCTGGCTGTCCGTTAAAACAAATAGTGCTCGAATCGAGTTATCCCAGCTCCAGATATCGGAGGTCGAAGTAGGGCATCTGGTTGAGAGTTCAATTTTCGTCAAAATGGTGTCAGTGCAACTAAAGGCCAGGGGCGCTTTTACTTTTGAGGCCCTTAATGAACTTTTCAGATATCATGCGTATATCCATTGGATGCAGAATGAGTCCAGGCATGCAGTGAGCTTGGTTTCCTGTCAGCAGGGTTCACCGTTCGTCGTCAGCAGTCGTTTGAAGTGTCAGATGGCAGTTTAGGAAAATGGTTAAGTCTGGAACCCGTAAATGAATTTAATTAGGGGCGCCTAATTTTTCAGGGTGTTAAATGATGGATTCTGCAATAGTGTCTCCCAGCAGACATTTCTTCCTTGTTCAGTAGGCTTTCCGATGAATTCTCCAGCTCAGTCTCAGCATTTCCCGGTCACTCAGAAATCAGTGTTGAAGTTGACCAGTCGTAACTTTGCTGTCAGCTACAAAATAGGAAGTTAATAAAAAGTGGAATAACTTGAGCAAATGGACGCCTATGAGCCCAAGAGATGACTTTTCGGAATCGGTGAAGTCTAACGGTGAATCCTAAAGCTTCATTCGAATTGTCAACTGAAGTTCAAAATATTTAATATTTATTTTGCAATTTTAGCATTAAGTGGCGATTTTCTATTTTTGGCGCCTTTGCTATTTGCATGATGAATATTTTATTATTTATTTAAATTTGAACTTCAGTCAGTGGCAGTGAAACTGAAAGGGGTCCAATCAGAGATCTTCTATTTTAGTCAGGGTTTTGAATTCTTGCAGTTCACCAATTGGTGAGAATTTCCTCTTATTTAAACATGGCGCCATCTTCATTTATGATTCATATCTTCAAGAGAAATCGAATTCTTCAAGAGAAATTCATATCTTCAAGAGAAGTTCGTATTTTCTCAAGAAGCAAAGGTGCATCTTCAAGGGAAGTTCATATTTTAAAAACAAAGGCGTATTTCTTCAAAGGCGAATTTTATCAAGAGAAATTCGTATTTCTTCAAGATAAATTCGTGGTATTTCAAACTTAAAGCAAATTCATAGCTTCAAAAGAAATTTGCAATCCTTCAGTTCAAGAAACAAAGGCTTAAGGAAAATTCGCAAATTCTTCAGTTTGTAAAGGCGAATTCTCAAACTTCAAGTAATTCGTAATTTTCTTCAAAAGGCAAATTCGAATTTCCTCAAGAACAAAGGAGCAAATTTCAAGATAAATTCATAGTTTTGAAGCAAAGGCGAATTCTTCTAGATCAAAGGCGAATTCCTCATCAATTTCCAAAGGCGATTTTATCTAACATATCTTTTTGCAGGATCAAAGTTCACAATTGTCAGCAATTTGAAGAAATCAAGGGCGATTTTCATTGAAGAAGAGCATCATAAAAACGTCTTTTTCTTCCTTGAACCTCAGATTTCTCTCAAAATATAATTTGCATGTTCCTGAAATTGGCGAAAATTGACAAGTGCAAACATCTGGATCATTTTCATACAATTTCCTCGAGTTAAAATCGTGCGCTTGATTTTTCAGGAATTTTTAACTTCAGAACATTCGTTCTCGAGTTACTAATTTTCTCAACTGAAAAGTCTTTGTATGATCGAGTAGAAGTCATATTTTCGCATATCTGACGTTCTGGGTTGTCTTAGAATCTTTTTCTGGACAAAACCCATATCTCAGATTTTTCGCTGAAAATAATTCTTCAAAAGGCTATTTTTAACTCTCGCAGGCTTTTTTTTAGCTTCCAGAAATCTTGTCAAAACATAGTCAAGTTCACAGTCAACAGGCGAATTTTTCATAATGCAGTACACTCAACTCGAATACAGGACCAAAACAGTCCTTACTCATGACTTCCTCAGGTTGGTTGAGACAGATCTTCACAAGGTGTTGCCAGAAGCAGTTCTAGATCCTGTTAAGATCAGAGCTTCAATTATTCAAAATATTGAGCAGTCTACTAGAGGCCGCTTCCATACCTATCTCCGCTTCATTGTGTTGAATTCGTGATGGCTTGTATTAAGCATTACAATCCTACTACTCGTGAGATAGTGTCAGTTGACGGACGAGTCATTTGCAGTCTCAAGCCTCTAGACATTGAAAGGAGTTTTGGCATTCCTCAACACCCGAACAGTCTGGTTATTTCTATGGAGCAGTGTGAGCAGGCATTTGATGTTGATGTGGACAAGTGTCAGAAGAAGATGGCAGAAAGATGGTTAAAACAAGCAAAGAACAGATTGCCAAACAATGTGGGTCGTGGTGAATACAAGGATGAGTACGCGATTCTAATCACACTCCTGAATCGTGTCTCAGGTCAAGCACATGCAAATGTTTTCCAGCCTTGGATGTATTACATTATTGGTCGCATCATTTCTGGGCAGGAGCATTATGACTAGGCATCCTTCATCAGCGATATTCTCCACAGGCAGATCACCGGTTTCCTGGTTGCCCATGAGTTTCACATGTGTTATATCTCATGTACTTGATCGCTATCGTGGGGGCCCAGGATCAAACACCAGGCATTCTCGTTCGAAAGTCTATCATTATATGATCAGCTTGAGTTCACGGTATGAACGCCATCAAAGCGGTTCACGAGGCTTTTCCGACTTATACATAGAGAAATTTTGGACCGAGTTGTACATCTGTATTCGGCAGCTGCTAGGGCAGCTGGATGATGGATGGGCAGATTGGTTTATTCCGGCCCCAACATACACCTACATCCAGTATACGGATTTACAGGAAATCCAGCTATGCTTCCACATTATCCTTCGGATAAGACAATCTTTCAGGAGTTCCTGAGACAGATGCATGATGTTCATCGTCTTTACGCTGCAGGCACAGACCATCTATCAACTTTCCTTTCCAGTTTGGAATGTATTGGTGCAAGTCGGCAATTGATGCCAAAATTGCAGGACAAGAGCTTGAGAAATATCATCTTAAGTATCTTGTTGAAGCACGTGCCTATGATCTTTCAGGTCATTATACAACTCGCCTTGCTGGAGGTACATATCATGAGCCTTCTATGGAGGATTACTGGGCAAATTGCGAGATGACTTCGAGGTTGTGACGAGTACGCGCTTCTCTCTCTCACAGATTTTTGTTTTCTTGTCAAAAGATGTGGAGGTTTATCAGATGATGAGGGAGAGGTTCTTCCTCAGTTTTTCAGAGAGCAAGTTGATACACAACCGTTGCCGCAGTTGATTGGTACGCCAAGGAATGCGCAACAGGTCAAAGAGAGGTCAAGTAGAGTTATTCAGAACAGATACTTTACCTCGATAGCAAGAAGACAAGGAGGGTAAGTGTGCCTAGAGAAGAGCCGCCAGTGGTGAATCCTTCACTACCTCCTCGTCAAAACCTAAACAGAAGAAGAGGAGTAATCCTCCTAAGAAAGGTCAAGCGCCAAACAATTCAAAAGGCAAGGCGCTTGCCATTAATACACACACGGAGCCTGACAGACAGCCTATCATAGAATCAGTTCAGAGGCCAGTTCAGAGTCCGCCAATGCCTGAGGTTCAGCCTCAAGTTCCTATACCAGTTCCGGAGCAGTCACCAGTCCCAATTTGCATTGAATTGGATTTAGACTCCCCATCTTGCAGTCATTCTTCTACACATTCACTTTCGTCGCAACCTCCTGTTGCTAGTACAGACCCTTCCAGTAGCATTAGTCGAGACCAATCTTGGATCGAAGCTCAGCTGGGAAGGAATAGGAGGCAGCCATCCTATGTTCTTAATCATTCCGATTTTGATGAGATTTACCAGGATGCGCCAGACAAAAGGGTCAAGAACATGGTCCATGTGGAGAGGAACACTGACATGGAGATTGTCGTCGAGACTGCTGTACCTCCACAGGGGAAGAGCTTGGCTGAGTTGGAATCTCAGGATTTTGAGGTTATCACAGTCAACCTTGGTCGTAGCACACGCCAGACCCAGGTTGATCTCCTATAGGTTGCTACAGACAGTGCCAGGGATAGAATACTGAAGGACGGAGAAGATAAGGCAGCCCTCAAGGCTGAAATCAGACAACTTCGTCAGTATATTTCTAGCCTTGTACATAGACCAGATGTCATCGCCACACTCCCGCCGATGCTTGAGCCTCCAGCAGAGCAAAGTCAACTTAATCACTTAGTTGCATATGGCAAGCGTTGGGATGAATGGGAGGAGGAGTTCGTTGCTAGAGGCCGTGCTATGCTACAGAGTTATATCGTTGCGGTACAATGCGAGCTCCATATTCGTCTCCAAGATGAGGAGCGAGATATGGCGATTAACAAACCCCGGGATGAGATTATGATTGCTCACCTGAGTGTGTATGATGCAGTCACAGATGCAGAGGATAGAGAAGCTATCTACTCTTTGAAAACACAATTGGTTTTAGCAAAGATAGAAGAGACTTTGGCATCAGAGTTGGCTGAGAGTAGAGAGCACGTCACTAGTGCACTCCGGTTTGTGAGGACTCTAGTATCTCGCTTACCGTGCCGGTATCGATCAAGGGTGGTGCCTATGTTGAGCTTACCGATGTTCAGTCAGAGCTCCAGGCACTCATTCATACCATTTTCAGTGGGGAGACCATTGGCTGTAAGGTTACTCAACTTACAATCACGTCAACATTGTTCGATGAGGCAACAAGGAGCAGAGGTGAACTTCAGTCTCAGATCACAGCTGGTGAGGATATGCTGCATCGACATAGCATTCTTCGACAGAGTCTCGTAGCTCCAGATAATGATGCAGCTAACAATCTCGTTGAGGGATTGGTTGCTCGAAATCACGGACAGTAAACTTCAGTTCCCACCTCTCAGGATAGACATTACACACAGGAGTTAAACTTGGTGTTACTTTCTCAAGTTAACTCGCTGTCTTGTCTCATGCATATCTATCCTGAGATTAGCTTTACACACTTGGAGTTTCATTTAGGGTTTTACGTTAACTGATGGTAGTCTTCCAGTTAACTCACTTTCAATAAGGACGTGCATGCTTGCACAATTGTCCATTTTTAGATTAGATGTTTCGGTTAACTGATGGTAGTTTTCCAATTAACTGTATAGTTTACTTTATTAAGGCTTAGCAATAAATCTTGCATGCGTTGCAAGACTGTAGTTGACTCAAGGTGATTTTAGGGTTCCCTACACCTTGATGTATATAAATAAGAGCTTTTGCTCATTTGTAAATAACTTTTGCTTGAGAGAGAAATATATATTGTGCCTACCTTGCCCTCAATATTGCTCTTTTGGTATTTGTTCATGCGTCTTTATTATTATGATCAATTGTTATGCCACATAGGGTTTCATGCGATTGTAATGGTGAATTCTTTCCATAGTTTAGATAAATCTGTTTTGTGCTTAATAAACTTGTTCAGATTGAGATGATAGTTGCGCCACCTTGCCTTCAAGTAGAGAATCTGCACTTGGTTATCGTGTGTTGTTGTGAACAATAAACTTGTTCGGATTGAGCTGATAGATGCGCCACCTTGCCTTCAAGTAGAGAATCCGTATTCAGTTTATCGTGTGATGTTGTTGCCAATAAACTTGTCTAGATTGAGCTGATAGATGCGCCACCTTGCCTTCAAGTTGAGAATCTATACTAGTTTATCGTCTGATAGTCAAACCTTGCTCCGTTTCCTCATGCTCTGTTTTCTTGAGGAGACTGGATAGAATTTAAGTAATTAAGTTTAGTTGTAGTTAGTAGATCTGCAAAACCAGAAAATACTCAGCTGCAACGTATAGTTTTCGAGAAAGCCTTGTACCTCTACAACTGAAACAAAAAGACATGATATAGTTTAGTTTATTTCCCTTTGCAAGTATTTTTGTCAAAGCACAACAAGGGAGCTTCCCCTCCTAATTTGAAGAGCACTCATTGCGTAGTGTGCATAGGCTGTTCGTACCAACTCTTACTCCAGAGGTGCTAGTTGTTACGCCAACACTACCAACTTTGTTTTACAACATGCATATGTTCTTATGTCCAGATTATTTTCCATCAAAATGAATATATTTTGATAAGGATTCATTCACCACCATAAGGACTGTAAGAAGGCAAAAATAAGATCTGTTTCAATTTGTGAAACACCAAATATAATTGTTATGATAGTAATTCAAAACTGAATGCATCATAAATGATGTTTCCTCTAGTAAGAACAAGAATTTATATATGTAATTTTCTCGCTTTCCACAAATTGTGTGCCTGCCTTGTTCTTTAGTTACCCTTCTCAATAACTTAAAATATCTATGGGTTTAACGTTGCAGTTTCTTTTGCAAAATAAAGTGGAAAGAAGCTGTTGGAGAGAAAAATAAATTATCTTCTGATACAATTTTGCATATATTAATAGTCAAAATTTCATAGGACTAGAACTCACCATAAATGCCTGCTGGAACTGCCCTTCCATAATGTATAACATCAAATTCCAACATGTCCATAAAGGCAAACTACAATCAGCGACTGAAATAAACGTAACAAGTATTGAAATCGAATGTACAAATATGAGAAGCATTGAAAGATAGGCAACACATTTATATATTATTTACTCACTTCCTAAAGGCATAACAGCATATGCAATGTTACAAAGGTTATTTTAGGGACATATAAAAGAGAATCAAATCCACAATCCAAGTTACATAGAAAAAATGACAGAAAAGACATATATATTCAAAGTGTACAAAGATACAAAATTCCTTAAAAAGCATGCAGCGTAGCAAGAAAGATTTGAAGAACTATAATGAAGAGTCCAAACATCGAGCTAAGAAATAAATTTTATCAGGAATGCACTAAGAACAATCTAAGTGAACGAGATAGCTACATATTCAAGATTTGATTTACAGTAAAATATTTAGCTATTGAAACAATACATAGTTGATCATAAAGAAACCCGTTGGTTTCATCATAAAGCCCTAATGAGGGTGCTTTGGTGCTTCCCTGTGTAGGCTGCAATGGACCACATCCTTGAGTGTCCCAATTCCTACCCATGGCTCCTTCACCAACAAAATCAGCACATACATTCCAAGGTTCCATTCAGCATGCACTTTCATTGACAATCAAACCAACTCCTAAAATAAACTAGTTGTTACAAACTAACAACATGCTAATAACATGTTAATGAAATTCTAAAATATATCTAATATTTTGGGGTGTCGATATGTCTCTAATTCAAGTTTTTCAGCACTCCACAAAATCAAATTAGTTTATGAACAAGAATCAAAGAGTGTATCTACTTGGGTCATCTTGATTTGAAATTTTAATGGAAGAGGTTTAGTTTGCTCGCTCTCATTTTTCCCTTCATTGCTACCTAAACACACCTCTTGGTGAAGGGATGTATAGGCAATCCTTTCATCCCCATTGGAACTACAACCCACTTTTTTGCCTTCAAATAATCTCATGGCCTCCTGCTGATTTTTTCCATCTCAATTAGCAATTTGCAACATGTTTCATCTGTGTAACAATCGACATCACAGTTCTCAAAATATGATTTGCAGAAGTAGTATTATGTTAACCTTTCCCTTTGCCTTTGGCCTTTGGTCCAGCTTGCTGTTTTTTGTGTATTTGAAGAGAAAGATGTACCCTTCTTTTTGCCCAAATCCAAATACTGAGCATGGGAATATACCTTATAAATGTCCTTAAGTCTTGAAAGCAATGTGGTCTCCTTAGATGGTTATGAAGCCCACTTATGTACTTCATCAAGGAGCAGTCCTCTTCCACGTCCTTATTCATCTGGACAGCCCTTCTTCAAGATTCACTTGTATACTCTTCAACACTTTGGCCTTGTCCTTGCCTATAATATTGCCACTCAGTGCACCTTTCCTCTTCGGCACGTATGAAATAAAATGTTTTCTGATTAGTCTTTTAAATTCATCCAAAAAACAAACAGGTGGTAATCTTCATATTGCCTAAGAATAAACATAGCTTTCAAACCATGTAACAGCATGTTTGACTAATATTTTAATCTAGCAAAAGAAATTTGTTGTTCTTCACTGATATTATGCATACCAAAATATACCTCAAGTTGTGCCAACCAAAGGTCAAGTTTGTCAGTATCTACGTCTCCTATGTAGGGTGGAATCTCTATCTTTGCCTCTATTTGAATAGAGAAGCACAACAACTAACTCATATCAAGATGTGGACTATCATAACAACCACTAATAATGTCAAAGTCACCCTAGGTTAACAACCAACTCATGTAAATTTATAAATAGAGGGTTATCTAAGTTCAATTAGGATCATTTAACCCCTCTCTCTCTCTCTCTCTCTCTCTTCCTCTCTTCCAATCTCAACACCTAAAGGACAATCTTATCATTATAGAACTTAAGAAAGACATGGAAATACAAAGGAAACAAGATCACTAACAACACCTAAAGGATAATAATATCAAACCCAAGTATGGTTGAGATCACCCTAGGATTATCATCGTAGAACTTAAGTGCTATCACAAAGCTAGTAGAACTGCCATTAACACCAAATATAATTTCTATGAACTCAAAAGAGTGGGGAAGTATAGTCATAATAATTGGTATAGATCAAATTACATATCATAAAGGTGAGAAGACAATAAAGAGAGGATTGCAATATATAGTAACAAGATTATCATTAGGACAAACTTCAAGATTATCAATTTCTCCTCCTAGATCAAATGATAGTAAATAATAGTGGACAAAGAGATAGTCAATGATTTTCACAATAACTAATAGTTCCACTAGGCCAAGGGTTATTATCACAAAAAATATAGTCATCTATCATGAATAGTCATTTGTCAAACCAAAAGAACTGGTCATTGGTCATCAAGATTGAGAGACATGAGATCACCATAAATTTTAGCATGAAAAGTAATGAAGAAAAGATGTTAAATGAAATTCTACTAAAAGTAATTTCCTTGATTCCCTATATTTTTGGCTTCTCTTGGTTTGTAGGAACAAAAAAATATATATACTTATAGGACCAACCACAATAAGGTGGAAGCCCTTTGGACCCCTTAACCTAACACAAATAAATGTTAGAAAATGACTAAAAACAAATATAAAACAAAAAGATTAACTTATCAAATAATTTATACAAAATTAAAAGTTTATATGCTAGTCAAACATACCTGAGGGGTCATCTCTTACCTTTAGAGTATCCAATATTGATTCATGATCAACATTACTAATTTTCCAGTTATTTTATTTTTGGTTTTCTATGATGTTTCAATAACTTAACATTTGTTGCCACAACCAGGAGCAGATACATAAGTATGGGTTTGTGCTTCTCAAAGTCTTTGAATGCATGCATGCCCTTCTTTTGAATTAAATATGTTTGCAACCAAGTGCCAACAATAACAACTAATCCTATAGGATAGATGAACCCATCATCATCTTTTATAGCCTCTGTTAGCTTTTTTTTCCCTTATACATATTGTGCAAATCTATAGTTTGATCTTTCTTCATTCCCATGTGGTGTAACAACAACATAAACATGTCCTTACTGTACAAGGTCTACAAGATGGTCATAGTCAAATGAGCTCTCCATGTTGTTGACTATAGATGAATGATCTTGAGATAAAAGGGTTAGATATCATAGAACCCAAGTATCTTCCCACTCACTTGATTCACAATGATCCATCAAACATTTAATACAACTCTGGAAAAAATAAGCTAATTCTCATGTCCAAATAGTTCATGTAAATGTATTAAAGATTCAAAATGAATGTGTCTCTAACAATTCATGTAATATGCTGGATCAAATTTAAACCAAATTTTGGAATTTTTCCACAATTTTACTATGCAAGCATTTTGTCAAATAGTTTGCATTCAGTTGATTTGAAATCGTTTTCAACTTGTTTTGAATGGATATTGTAAATAATCAACATGACATTGAATTTCCATCTCCGAATATACCCAACATTTCATTTATACAAAATTAGAATGCTTAATATAATCTCAGAGAAATTTTATACAATACTTTGCATTGCTGTTACAGAATGATATTCACAAGAAATTACATACAGCAGATATAACATCAATTTTAGAGTCAATATTAATATTCCAAGTGCTGACCAGGTTTGTGGAGAGTCAAAGCACCAATCAAAAATCATCTTTGTTAATATAATCACTGATTAATTGTTGGGCTCCCACTACCCATCAGTTTTTTTCCTTTTTTAGTTGTTCGTGCTTTTTTTTTTATTTGTAATTGTCGGCTTTGGACAATCTCCATTTTTGGCTTGTCCGCCTTCTTGTATGGGAAAAAGCGGAGGTTTTTTGTTTTTGGGGGAAAAGTAGGGAGGATATGGTTTATTTTTTGGTGGGAAATCAATGAGAACAGAGGATGGAGGATTTTTGTTTACTATCTCTATTTTATGCATGTCTTCTGTGAAAATGAACCTGAGTTCTGAGTTATGCTTTGTTTTGATTATCAGTTATTACAGTATCCTTAGGTGTTTGTGGATGTTTTAAAAACTAACATGCAGGTCAACAAAACCGAGAAGAGTGGTTAAGAGAGAGTAGAAGTACTCTCTACATCAATTTTTGGTATCAGAGCGATCAGCAATGGCCCGGAGGGGAGTACATGTGAATTGGGGAGGAAGGGGCAAAAGGAATGCAGGCCTTCATAGAAATGTTGCCAATGCAGTCGACCCTATGGAGAGGCTTATTGAAGCCTTAAAAAGCCAAAGTTCCAAAGTAAAGGTTGATATTTCTAATTTTAAAGGAGAGCTCAATTTAGATGTATTTCTAGATTGGGTTCAAGAGTTGGAGAAGTACTTTGACATGGAGGACATTGATGAGGATGATCCAAAAAGAGTGAAAATTGCTGCATCCAAGTCGAAGTCGCATGTGGCCTTGTAGTGGGAGAATGTGCAAATTTCAAGAAGAAGACAAGGAAAAGATAAAATTAGGCTTTGGTCTAAAAGATGCTAAAACATTTGAGAGCTCGATTCTTGCCCTCTGATTAC
Organism: Sequoia sempervirens; assembly: GCA_007258455.2. Classification (NCBI taxonomy): domain Eukaryota; kingdom Viridiplantae; phylum Streptophyta; class Pinopsida; order Cupressales; family Cupressaceae; genus Sequoia; species Sequoia sempervirens. The sequence goes on from VDFB02000015.1 coordinate 26,424,469, forward strand.
CAGCAAAAATTGTTTAAAGAATTCCAAATTTTGAAACAAAAGGATCAATCAGTACAGGCTTAAACTGAATAGTTCATGAGACTTCAAATTCGAATAGATATACAAGAGAGTGAAGGGCAAGTAGCAGCTCAGTATGTGAATGGACTCAAGTTTCAACTTCAAGATGAGCTTGCATTGTTGAAAGTGCCTACATTGGATGAAGCTTATGAATATGCATTAAGGGCAAAGGAGAAGCTAAGCCAAAAGGGAAAATTTATGAGTAAGAAAAGTGATAACTACCAAAACAGAGGAAGAGGGAGTTCCTCCAAGCATACTAAAAAAGAACCAGATGAGAGTGTGAAGCCAGATTTTCGAGGAAGGGGAAGCTTTAGGGGTAGAGGACGTGGACGACTGTCTTTTGGTGAGTGGAAGCCCTTAAAGCATTTTATTTGTGATGAAGCCCACAAGGCTGTAGATTGCCCTCAAAACCCCAAAAGGGTGATAGTAGTCCAAGAAGAAGAAAAGTTTTGGTTTGAAGAAGCTGAAGCAGAGTTAGGAGAGAACCTAATGTTGAGAACTTTGATGTCTGGGGACAAAGAAACTCCCAAAGCTAATTGGAGGAGGAAAAGTGTCTTTCGAACAAAATGCAAATGTAAGGACAAGGTATGTAAGGTGATCATAGATGGGGGATCTACTGATAATTTGATGAGTAAAGAAATGGTTGAAAAATTACAACTTGCTTGTGTTCCAAAATCTAATCCCTACAAAATTTCTTGGTTAAAGAAGGATCATAGTGTGCTAGTGGATAAATCTTGTCTTATGGCATTCAAAATTGGTCCTTATGTGGATGAAGTGCTTTGTGATGTTGTGCCAATGGATGCATGTCATTTGTTGTTGGGCAGGCCTTGGCAGTATGACCGAAATGTAATCCATCGGGGTAGAGAGAATATTTATGAGGTTCAACATGAAGGAAAGAAAACACTCTTAAAAGTTAAAACCATGGAAAGAAGAGGATGCATTTGAATGTCAGCGTTCCCTCTTGTTTCAACAAGCTATAAGAATTTTTTCAATGAGAACAAGGGATCAACTTGTTATTTGTTATGCCAAAAATAAGCAAGGGAGCCTAGTAGAGTCCAACCTCCACCAGAGATACAAAAGTTGTTGAAATAATATTCTGATACAACTCCAAAAGAGCTGCCTGCTGATTAACCTCCTTCACGAGGTATTACTCACCTGGCACCATATTAACCTAGTACCAAGATCCAAGCTGCCTAACCAAGCTGCATATCAATTATCTCCAAAAGAAAATGAAGAAATGAGAAGGCAGATTTGTGAATTGTTAGAAAAATGATTCATAAGAGAGAGCATGAGCCCTTGTGCCACACCAACTTTACTATCGCCTAAAAAGGGAGGCAAATGGAGAATGTGTGTGGACTCTAAATCCATCAACAAGTTCACGGTAAAGTCTAGGTAACCCCTTCCTAGAATGGATGACATGTTAGAGTGTTTGGCAAGTGCTAAGATTTTCTCCAAGGTTGATTTGAGAAGTGGTTACCATCAAATTCGAATTCGAGAAGGGGATGAATGGAAGATAGCATTCAAGGTCAAGGATGGGTTATATGAATGGTTGGTGATGCCTTTTGGAATGTCTAATGCCCCTACCACTTTCATGTGCACCATGAACTAGGTATTTAGATCCTATATTGGAAAATTTATCATAATCTATTTTGATGATATTCTGATTTTCACCAAGAGCATGGAAGAACATTTGGAACATCTTCAAATTGTTTTTGATACACTTAGAAGAGAGAGGTTGTTTATCAATCTTGAGAAAAGTGAGTTTTGTAAAGACAAGTTGGTTTTCCTTGGAAACGTAATTTCAGAAAAAGGAGTAAGCATGGATCCTGAAAAGATTAAGGCTGTACTTGAATGGCCTATCTGTCATGACCCCGAAATTGTAAGATATAAAGCATTAAAATGCAAATAAATAAATAAGATAAATAACAAAATATATATTATATTAGTAATTTAATAATATTATAATTATAATTATCACAAGATAATATTATAATTATAGTTATCAAATATAATATTGTAAATATCAAAATATAAATACTAAACTATTTAAATATCATTATCATAATATACCAATACTAAAGTATATATAAAATGATAATAATAACAAATATATTAAGAAACATATAATATAAAATATAAAACAATAAACAAAAAATAATAAATATAAAAAATACAAAACAAAATATAATCACCAGCAGCGATTTCATAATCAAATCAAACAGTTATTTTTACTTTATGAAAAGGTGCATACGAATAGATCTCTTTTCATAAAGTCGTCCCCTCTTATAGAAGACACCTCTCTTTGGAATAAAAAGGGATATATAAGGAATATAAATTGGACGATAAAAGAGGGAAGGAGAGCAGCGATCAAGACAGTATAAATACTTTATAAATTGAGAATCATAAGCTATAGTTCAGGTTTATAAATATTTTCAGTCAGCATAAATAAGTGACCATTTGGATCAGCACACTCTTTCAATAATTCCAATCAAGAGGGAAGAACAGGAGAAATATAGAATCAGTAAAGATATAAATATGCAGATCGAACTATTGAATAATGATGAAGGAATCTACACTCATATGGCAGAGATAGTAGAAATAAGGAGATAGGAAGGAATAGGGAATCTAAGTTGAAACAGCAGCAGGGCAGAGAGTATCTAAATGAAGACTACGAGGAGCAATCAGGGATAAACAAATGATCAGCAGATACCAAGGCGAAGTCATTATGTATCTAGTTATATAAAATGAGAAGATAGGAATCAATTAGAAGTATACACACACGTACGTGTGTGTTATTCACGAACAAGTAATAAGGATGCTTGCAGCAATCATTGAGTCTTATAAGTAGTTATGTTTCTTAATATGAATAGGGATGATAGTTTGTCATGGGCTTAATTCACACTAACCATATCTTCTGAATGTTAAGAACAGATCGGACAACAAGGCAATTGGAGCAGATCAAATTTAATTATTTGCACTCAAGGGCAGAATCAGTAGTTATTACAATTGCTGCTGTGAATATAGACATCTTATGTGTTAATAGACATTGTGGTATGCTCTATCATTTTTTTTTATTTTTATTTTTAGACTGCAGGAATCGGGTAGCACGACCCCCTATAAACTGCAGTGCGCCTGGTAAACTTTTTAACGTGACCGGCGGCGCTGGCGTGACACGCCCTCCAGTACCACGGGGGTGGGGGAGACTAGACCTCGTGACCAACCTCCTGCAACAGGAAAGATTTAGCCAACCGAGCTAGGGCCCCAACCCGTGGTATGCTCTATCATAATTATTGTATGTAATTTGTATTTATTTTACTCATCAAGCAACCATGGGGAGGAACAGGGAGATACCAATAGGTTGAGCAGATACTAGACTTCTTCCTAGGTACGCCACTCCATGATGGATGCCAGTGTGCACCACTTGGGGCCAAGGGGGTGATATCCACCCTTGGGCTTAGGGAGAGGATGTCTACGGGCCTCCTATGGTAGCCTTTTCTCCAACTTCCACATGGATTGGTGGTTGAGATGAATTTGAGGGAGTTTCAATCATAAGAGGAATGGATAAGGCAGAAAGGGTAGGGAATGCAGATACAAGTTGTCTGCCAAGTAGACCACGACGTGTGGTATGTCTGTGTGCGCGACTTGAGGGCCAAGAGGGATGGTATATCTGCTCTTGGGCTTGGTGTGGATAGCTTTAGGCAGACATATCATGCTCCTCATCCAAGTCCCATTATGATCCAACTTTCAATGTGTATTATAGATATTGTGTGGTTTACATTATTTGAAATAGTTAGATATTTTTCATTACATATGCTTGACCATATGAAATTGCATTCCAATATTGTCTAACATGATTGTAGAATCTAAACCAAGATTATCCGGCTTAAGGCATTTAATTGGTAAGATATAACCCTAACCACATTATACTTGTGATTCTCGGGCACAAATTAGGGTTTTCTCAAAAGGAGACATTACACTATCCCTCAAAGTATTACAAAAATAAGGAATCTTGTGGGTTAGTAAACTTCTATAAGAGGTTTATTAGAAATTTTAGCGGAATGAGCGCTCCCTTGACTGATTGTACTAAAGGAAAGTCTTTTTCTTGGACTCAAGCAACTGAGAGAAGTTGAGAGCAGCTTAAAAAGAAGGTAACAGAACCCCTATCCTTGCCTTACTAGACTTTGAAAATATTTTTACCATTGAGTGTGATGCTTCAGCAGTAGCCATTGGGGATGTGTTGAGTCAAGAGGGCAAGCCAATTGCCTACTTCAATGAGAAACTAAATGATGCCAAGAAGAGGTATGGTACTTACGATAAAGAATTGTATGCTATTGCCCAAACATTGAAATAGTGGAGGCACTACTTATTCATAGAGAATTCATCTTGTTGACAGACAATCAAGCACTGAAATATATCAACTCCCAAGCCAAATAATCACGTAAACATGTCAAGTGAGTCTCCTTTTTGCAAAATTATACATTTGTGATTCAACATTTGAGTGGCAAAACTAATGTAGTGGCTGATGCTTTAAGTAGAAGACATCACTTACTTGCCTCAATGACCAATGAGATTGTTGGGTTTGAGGAAATGAAGGGAGAATATGCAAATGATCCTTATTTCAGCAAAATTATTGCTGCCTTCAATAGTCCTGTTGTTGCAAGGAATAAATTTTTTGAAGATTACTTATTGGTAGATGAATTTTTATTTAGAGAACTCCAACTTTGTATCCCCACAAGATCCAAGAGGGAAAAGTTGATTCGAGAAATGCATTCAAATGGCTTTGGGGGAGCACTTTGGAAGGGACAAAACTTATAGCCTTGTAAGTGAATTTTTTTTTACCTCAGTTAAGTAAGTGAATAAATTTGTTTTTACAAGTAGAGTTTGTCAAGTCTCTAAAGGAGGACAGCAAAACACAGGGTTATACAAACCCTTACCTGTTCCTAAGGGGTCGTGGATTGACATCTCCATGGATTTCATGTTGGGATTACCTCGTACTCAACGAGGAAATGATTTTATTTTCGTTGTTGTGGATCAGTTCTCAAAGATGGCCCACTTCATTCCTTGCAAAAAGACTACTGATGCTAGTAAGGTTGCTGATTTGTTTTTTAAAGAAATTGTTCACTTGCATGGACTGCCCAAAACTATTACTAATGATCAAGATACAAAGTTTTTGAGCCACTTTTGGAGGACTTTGTGGAGAAAGCTTGATAGTAAACTACAGTATAGTTCAGCCTATCATCCTCAAATAGATGGGAAAACTGAGGTGGTAAACAAGAGTTTGGGTAATTTGCTTTGATGTCCAATTGAGGAAAATCCAAGGCAGTGGGATTTGACTTTGGCACAAGCTAAGTTTGCTTTTAATTCAAGCATCAATAGGTCCACTGGCAAGTCTCCTTTCCAAGTTGTTTTGGGAAACAATCCTAAGGGGGTTGTTGATCTTATTGATCTTCCAAATGAAAAATGGGTTAGTCAAGATGCAGAGGACTTTGCAAGACACATACAGGAAATTGTACCCAAAATAAATTTTTGCTTCAATAAGGCATTTTGATTAAAATGGTCTAAATCATGTAAAATTGTTGTCAAAAGTCCGTTTTAGGTCAAACAAAACATAGGCTTTTTGTGGGTTTATGTCAAGGAAGATACTTACAAATTTTTGAAACTTTGAAAATTAGGGTTTCATACCCCTATTTTTAGGAAAACCCCTAAAAATAGGACCTTTCCAAAATTAGTTGAAAATGATTTTGATAGGATAATTTGACTTCACATCACACTGGTCAAGTCAAAATCACCAAAAATTTTGTTTTACTCTGGTGGGTCTACTTCATTTTTTCAAGAGAAAAGCTCGGACCTTCGTAGCCATTAATGGCAGATGGCTAGTACCAGGTATCGAAATCTAAGCCTCAAAAGCTTCAATGAAGAATCCATGGCGAAAGATGCTCTGCGACGGAGGGGATTTTCAAAAGTGAAAAATGCTGAAAATATTCTAAGTCTGGAAGATGGATACCTTGCTACAAGAAAGATGCTACGTAGTCAATGCCTTAGCCATTTTTCAAGCTCCCGTACACGTAACATGGTGAAAGCAATTGCTACATTGCACGCGTTCGCGTCAGTGACAATGATGCTCAAACCAGTCAAGCTACATGGCGAATGCGAAGCACGAAGAGATGAGGATTTTCAAAGAAAATGATGAAACTGCAACCAAAAGCACCCCTGCTGGCCAGGGGCGCCCATGAAGTCAAAAGGTCAAAGGCAATCACCAAGTTTTTCCAAGGCAGTTGTCTCCTTCGTGATTCTGCTGGCTTTCCAACGCATCGCCAAGCAAGTTCACCCGATTCATCAATCACTGACAAATGGCGACGAAGACAAAAGATGTTGAAAGCAAATATCATCAAAAACGGCAGTAAAGCAAGGCAAAAGCACCCCTGCTGGCCAGGGGCGCCCATCATTTGGAGACACCTGTTGTGGTTTTCAGCAACTGTTTTCTACAAGACATCTACTCAACATCCTTTCAGCTTCCCGATCAATCCAGTTGCAAGCTCACAGGACCTGTCAAGCATTCACAAAGGAAGATCAAAGGGAAAACGCTAGAAGCAAAGGCAGAATGAAGAACATGAAGAATTGGCTAAGTGTTAAGGAAAATGCACCCTCCCAGGAATAGGCACCCAACTTTTTGGGCAATTAGATGTAGTCTTCAAGCTCCGTAACCTCCAGGAAGTCCTCCGTCTTGATCAATCTCGGCAATGACACCGTCAATAGATTCGACAGATAAATCAAACATCTAATGACGAAGATCGAACTGGGGTTGTTCGTGAAAAGTTGCAAGGTGAAAATTATAACACAAAAGGCCAAAGGCGCCCCTGCAAGCCAGGGGCGCCCATACTTTTGGGACCCCTAAATCAACTTTCAGAACCTGCAAGGCCAATCATCCTTTCCGAGACTGAACTGGTTATCTACTCCATGTTTCAGTACGCTAACAGGAATCATCAGTCATCAAGGATCTCAAATCAAAGCACTGAAGGTCAAAATGGAGAAATTGAAAACACCCAAGAAACTGACTAAGTTGGGTGCAAAATGCACCTTATTGGGAAAAGGCGCCCAAGAATTTGAGGCATCAAATTCGGGTTTTAAGCTTCGCAACTCCCGAGCACACTTCTTCAAAGTTGATTCAACTCAGCAATGGATCTGTCAGCAACACTTCAAGATCAACTGAACAACCAAAATCAAGGATTGAACAGAGGCACTTCGTCACAGAAAAAGAATAGAAAATGTTCAACTCCTCAACTTGGATGCCTAAAGTCAAAATAGGCCCAATTGATTGAAGTTGAGATATTTTGAAGGCTTTTTTATGTCTAAAACGTCCCCAAATTGGTGGAAATTGCCCCAATGAATTCCTGATCAGGCAGATTGACTCCTCAATCAAGTGTTGGCGCCTAAACTTGATTGATTCAACATCAAACACTATTTATCAAGCTTAGGCGTCATTATTCATTATCTCTCTTTGCAAGTTGAAGCTCATGAACAAGTATTTTTTCCCTCCAAAGTCATTTAAAGATCTGACAGAGGACTTTCTTAGTGTTCTTTTTCTTTTGAAAAACAAGTTGCACAAAAGAGCAATATATAAGAGTTTACATCTCCAGGCGTGATTTTCTTGAAGATTCGAAGAGGCAGTTTATAACTTCCAAACGTCTTCCCCTCTTTTTCTTCTATTCTTGTCTTAGAGCTTCTTGCATGTCCAAGTAAATGGTAGTTATTCACAGATATGACCTTCTGGGTATGATCAGCATAGCAATTTCAACAAAACCCACATGTCAGATTCTTCTAGAAAAAGTAGCCCTACTGCCCCTCCATTAGGGTTCCAGAAAAAGTCACAATTTTAAAAAACAGACAAACTGGGTTTGTTCAACTTTGAAGCGCCTACAATACCCATGTGTAAGATTTTTCAGGAAAAATAGTGCTTCGCTGCTTCTGCTACTTCTAAAGCTTCTACCCCGAGAAGTTCTTGCATGTACAAGGAAAAGTTAACTTTTTGGAATTTTTGACGTTTTGGGTCCATTCAGAAAATTATCCCCAACAAAACCCGCATCTCAAAAAATTTCATAAAAAGTACTTGACAAGGCTATTTTTAGCAGTTGCAGAAAAGTTGTCTGAACAGTATCATGCGCCCAGTCAATCTTCAAGGTTTTCATAATGCAATTCTCCCAAGTCAAATACAAGACCAAAACGGTAGACAACGATTTGCATCGGACACACCCAAAGGTCAACTTAGAACAACTGGAAGGCATAGACCAATGCACACTTCAGAATATTGAGCAATCTGGATTGCTTGAGGCAGCATCAATTCCCATCTTAGTACAGAGCGTAGAATTTGTAATAGCTTGTGTAAAGCATTACAACCCTACCGCACAAGAGATTCGATCAGTGGATGGACAAGTGATATGCAGCCTCAAGCCTAGGGATATCGAAAGGTGCTTCGCCATTCCACCATGTGCGAAAAACTTGGTCATGTCTATGAGAGTGCGAAAAGGCATTCAATGTGTCGAAAGACAAATGTCAGAAGAGGATGGCAGAAAAACGGCTTAAAGAGAAAAGAGCCAATTTTCCAAAGAATGTAGAACGTGGAGAGTTTAGAGATGAATATGCAATAATGATCACTCTACTCAACCGTATTACTGGTCAAGAAGAGGCACACAAATTCCAATCATGGATGTACTATGTCATCGCTAAAATTGTGAGCAACAAAGAACATTATGACTAACCCGCCTTGATCAGTGATACTCTCCACAAGCAGATGACCAGTTTCCTAGAGGCTCACAAATTTCACATGTGTTCATACCTCGTATCTCTGATAGCCTTCCAAGGCTTGTTTAGAGTGTTGAAAAATGTGGGAACTTTGGGTGTGCAAAAGGTTCACGAGTATTTCTCGCAACTTGAGTTCACACAATCAGAAAGACATTTCAAGCAAGTAAATGATCAGTTCCTGATGCACACCATGAGAGACCTCGGTCATGAGACCCATATACACATCTCACCAACGGCCAAGGAGGCAATGGTAGATTAAGCGGACTGGTTCATCCAGTTCCACACTTTCACCTACATCCGCGTGTATGGGTACTCGGGTCATCCCGCCATGTTGCCCCGCTATCCTTCAGATAGGTTGGTCTTCATGGAGTTCTTAAGGTAGTTGCACAAGGTACATTCTCATTTGCGTATCAAATGCAAGACGGCTGCAAACTTTCCTTTTCAGATGGAACTTTACAGGTGCAGGACAGTGGCTAATGCCAAGGCTATGGGCCATGAGATGATGAGTTGTGGATTGGTATGCCAAGGAAAGTACATCCATTGAGGAAAGAACAAGCAGAGTTGTCAAAAATAGCCAGCTCTACTTGGACAATAAAAGGACACAGAAGGTAGTTATTCCAAATACAGAGCCGCCACCGATTGACACTTCACTACCTTCCACGTCAAGAGCAAAACCCAGACGAAAGACATGGAGTAACCCTCCTAGAGGACCCAGAATGTCAAGTCATACAAGGGGAAAAATATCGATTGCTAATACAAATCACCAAGAGGAACATGTGGAGACAGCCACAAACACAACTGAGCCAGTAATGGAAACAGTTGCAGCTAAGATAGTACTAGAGGTGGAAGCAGAGCCTCCCATTTCGCCACCACCACAACAGTTGCCGATCCATATTGACTTAGAGTTGGATTCGCCACCATGCGACACTGCAACACAATCCCACTCGTCAGGAATTCATGGGCCTAGCATCCATCCTTCCAGTGAGGTTTGTCAAGATTCATCTTGGCTTGAGAATCTCCTGGGAAGGAAAAGAGGGAGGTCGTCCTACCAACTAGACTTCACAAAATTTGACCATGTCCATCAGGACATGCCAGAGAAGAAGCTCAAGAAGCAGGTCCATGTGGGAAAAAATGTTGACAATGAGATTATCATCGAGATCGCTGCACCACTTGAAGACAGAAATTCAAATGAGGTAGAGGTTGATGACTTCACCTTGTTGAAGGTCAACCTTGGTAAGAGCACGTGTTAGGTTGAAGCGGATCTCTTTGAAGTTGCATCAGTGAGCATCAAAGAAAGAATGGCAAAGGACGGTAAAGACAAAGCAGCCCTAAAGGCTGAAAACGAGCAGTTGCGACTATATATATCCAACTTGATGCACAGTACATCAAATGTCTCTGCCTTGCTTCCATAGATGCTAGAGCTCCCCATAGAACAAAATCAGCTAAGTCAACCAATCCTATATGGAAAGCACTTGAGAGATCAAGTGGAAGAATTCATCATCAAGGGTTGGTGTATACTTGCAGAGTTGTACCAGCTAAGGTACAGATCCCATGACCTTCGCACGGAGATCCAGGAATCAGAGCGAGACATAGCAAAAAGTAGGCCTATAGACAAGATAACTATCTCAGACTTGCAGATGGCATACAATTCAGTTACCACAGAGGAGAACAAGCGACATCCTTACACTTGGAAAGAATAGCTTGCATACAAAGTGAAAGCTTATGATACAAACTTTGTGGAATTGATTGAGTACAGACAAATCGTGGCAGGTGTTATCAAGTTCGTAAGAACGTTGGTAACATCTATCCCTTGCCTATACCAGCATGAAGGAGGTGCATACATCGAGCTAGCTGAAGTACAAACGTAGTTTCAGGATCTCATCCATAGCAGTTTCTACGGTGATCCTGTTGGTTGCAAGTTAAGTCATATGTCGGCAAAGCTAGATGACGAGCTGCAAAGAATATTGAATACCAGGAGCAAATTGCGAGTGGCGAGGAAATGCTGTGACAACACATCATCATCTTGCAAAGTATCAATTGTCCAAATGCAGAGGCAGTCAATGACTGGTTAGAGGAAATGATTACTCGAGTTGATGAGGTGTAAACACTCAGTTGGGACGTCCTATCCCCCCAAAATAGCATTTATGATTTATGACACAGGAGTTAACTTGATGCTTCTTTCCAAGTTAACTCACTGTCCCACTAATTGTGCATGTCTATTTTGGAGGCACTTTTGTATATTAGAGTTCTCTTTTAGTTTAGAATCAGTTAATTGAAGTAGACTTTCTAGTTAACTATTAGGTTACCTAATTTTAGACATAGGAATAAATCTTGCAGATTGGCAAGAACTAAGTGTTAACTCAAGGAGATTTTAGGGTTCCCTACTCCTTTGAGCTTCTATAAATAAGAGCAACCTTGCTCATTATTGTTTAACTTTTATTACTACACAAAATATATGTTCACACTTGGATGAGAGTTGTTTGGTTTGATTGCAATTGTGTATGATTTTGTACCTTTGTTGTCCCAAATCTTTGTAAATTGTTGAGCGAGTTTGAAGAAATAAATCAAAAGGCAATGTGCAATTTGATCCAAAGTTTCAAGATCTATCAACGTTTGTTTTATAATCTATTGTTTCAATCTACACCTTGGACAAGTGCCAACGCCTCCTTGGGAATTTGGAGATTAATGGCTATCGTTTGATGATGTTTTATGATCTATATCTCAGCCTACACCTCGGACAGGTGTCATCACCTCCTCGAGAATCTTGATATCCAGTTCATCATTCTGTGTTGTTTCTAGTAATCTACATCTCAACCTACACCTTGGACAGGTGTCGTCACCTCCTTGGGAATCCTGAGATTTAGCTTACCGTATGAGTGTTGGCTTGCATAAGACTTTATTCCAGCGTAGATCTGAAAGTTCAGAGCCTTCGGATGCATTCTGAGAGACAGTCGGCCCAAGTGATCCAACCATTCTCCAAATATTGCTCCTACACCCTCTCGCTCTATTTTACTTGAGGAGGTAGGATAGTTTAGCCTAGTTGTAGTTAAGATCTGCATAAACTAGAGAAAACCTTAGCCGCAACGCATTGAGTTTTATCACCCTTGTGCCCTGTCGCTGAGTAAAAAGATAGGAAACTTAGATCACTTTACTTGTTGCGCAAGAACAGCAAAAGAGGGAGCTTCCCCTCCTAATTTGAAGAGCAGTTAATTCTGTGCAAAGTTGTCTGTTGCCAATACGAACTCCAGAGGTGTGAATTGTAATGCCAACAGAAATACAACAGCAAGTGAAGCACAAGCTACAACTACCCAATGAGCAATATAAAGGGAATGTTGATTTGCATCGGAGAGAGAAAGTGTACGAGGAAGGTGAGCAAGTCATGGTGTATTTGCATAAAGAAAGATTTCCTCAAGGCACTTATAACAAATTAAAACCCAAGAAAGTGGGACCATGCAAAATACTAAAGAAAATTAGTGAGAATGCCTATTTATTAAATTTGCCTAAATATTTGGATATTAGTCATGTTTTCAACGTTGCAGATCTTTACCCTTGTGTAATGTCCCCTTTTTAGCGTGATCATGACTGTGGATGGTTTAGCCTATTCTTGACCCTCATAGGCTAGAACAGATGGTTAGGGGGTCTTATTTGGCAATATTCGATATGGCTTCGCCTCCAGTAATCAGTGAGAATTCAGATCTGACCTTCGTTGAACTCAGTTTGGCACACTTACTATTTATAGTAAGTGTCTATTTCAGGACAGTCAGGGTTTCTATCTATAGCAGGGCACCTAAACAGGCTTCATTTGCAGTGCCAATCCTTTACACCAATGGTTTGATCAGATAATGAGAAATCAATGGTTGATAGAGAGGGACCCTTACTATTTTTAGTAAGGCAGTTAGACGCGCAATGGATGCAGTGGTTAACTCCTTGGTTCAGACGGAATCGAGAAATAATGAGTATTTATGGAGTTATGTTATTTTAATTATTAATAAAGTAATACTTTATTAATAATTAAATATAAAATGCAATTATAATGAGCAATGGGGCCATGACCCTCATTTAAGTGATTTTCAAAGTGACTAAGGAATAATTAAAATATTTAAATGTTATTATAAAGTTATAATGTAACTTTATAATAATAAAGTCACTTTAATTTTATAAAGTGCATTAAGTGAAAATTAAAAGTGGGAATATATCTTTTATTCCACATTGGCCAGGAAAGTGTTTGAGCTCTCACAAGAAAAGAATAAAAGAAACTTAAGAGCTCATTCTCAGGCATCCAGATTTGAATATTGCTTTGATATTTTCAGTTGTGGAGCCAAGGGTTTCTGCAGTTGTTTCATTTGGCCATTGAGAACGGAAACTCTCAATTGGTAATGCGATTTTGAGGTTGTGAAATATCAACCGAATTATCGCTGGTTGTGGGCTCTATCTCAGGAGTCCAACTTGGACTTCATTGGAAAACTTTGTGGCCTTTGGCCAAGTTTTGATGGTACTCATTTGGGGTTTGATTGAAGACATTTTGAGAGCATTTAGTCTTCATCGATTTGGCATTATAGAGACAGATTTAGATCATATATCAGAGTACCAACAGTCTGATTTAATTACCAGTCATTGATACCAGCTTGTAGAAGCCACGATTTTGTATATTTCTCCCTTGTTGAGCATCGATTCTCTCTAGTGCTTGCAACACTTCATGTATGGGAGATTGGAGATGATGTCCAATGTGATTTGAAGGAGTCTTGTGGCCATAATAAATTGTTACAGAGGTCTGATCACCAGCAGCAGGGGTGGCTAGGTCAAAGGGGGCAATTTCCAGCAAAGAAGAAGAAATAAATTCAAAGAAAATTTGCGGAGCATTGTCAGATGATAAGGCAGCTAGGCGCCAGGGTTTGGGAGGCAAATCTATTAGTAGCAAGGAGAATCGAACATCTTTGTGCAGGCAGCCATTAATCTCCAGGTTCCCATTTGATGTAATTTGCATTTGTTTCACTATTTCATGCTAGCATTCATTGCAGATTTCATCAGCACTTCATGGCATTGTAATAGGAATAGTTACATTGATCCTTCACGTACTTTGGCATGCTGCTGTAGATGACTCTTGTATATCAGATTTGATAATGACTGTGCATTGGATGTTAAGCCAAGAGTCTTGGCATCTTATGTTAGTTTGGTAATGGGAGATTGCATTTCATTAAGGATATCATCTTTAAGGAGTCATACATGGTTGTAATGTTCCTTTTGAATGACATATTTGGATGCTTGACAATTGTTTGATAAAATGCCTCCTAGCTGAAAGTGCATAATTCATTAGAAGTTCATGTATTGCATTCTAAGAAGGTTAAGAACAAGCTGTTCTTGCATTCAGTTCCTTGCATACATCATTATAGTGTTAAATCTCAAGCATCTAGACCACTAATCATTACAAGTTGAAAAATCAGAACTGCAACTTTATACCAGCAAGCAAGAACATTGCACACAAACTGTTTGACAAAATTTCAAGGCAGCAAATTGAAGAGTTTTGAGTCAGCTTAGGCTAGGCTCATTACACCTTGCCATTCTAGTCCTGAACAAATTCTTGATGAAGATGTGCTAAGAGACTTGTCGAGTACATTGCCACAAAAAAGGAGAGAGCAAATTGAAAGGATAGTGGACACTAAGATTGCTGCCACAAGAGCCAAGAATTATAAGATGTATTTGGCAAAATGGGTAGGTTTACCAGATTCCAACAACACTTGGATCACTGAAGGAGATCTCATGAAGTTTACAAAATTAGACTCTTCTAAACCAGGAGATTCAGAACCTTTCAAAGGCAGGGAAGATATGTAACCGCTGATTAATTGTTGGGCTCCCACTACCCATCAGTTTTTTTTCCTTTTTGAGTTGTTCGTGCTTTTTTTGGTTTGTACCTATCAGCTTTGGATAGTCTCCATTTTTGGCTTGTTCTGCCTTCTTGTATGGGAAAAAGCAGAGGTTTTTTGTTTTGGGGGGGAAAGTAGGAAGGATACGGTTTATTTTTTGGTGGGAAATCAATGAGAACAAAAGATGGAGGATTTTTGTTTACTATCTCTTTTTTTATGCATGTCTTCTGTGAAAATGAACCTGAGTTCTGAGTTATGCTTTGTTTTGATTATCAGTTATTATTGTATCCTTAGGTGCTTGTGGATGTTTTAAAAACTAACATGCAGGTCAACATAACCAAGAAGAATGGTTAAGAGAGAGTAGTACTCTCTGCATCATTTTTCCATCCCTATGGTTGTATGGCCCCTCTTTCAACATAGTATGGTACCCAAGTGTAACGTGCAGCAGGTATAAATATTGAAGCAGCACTATTTAAAGGCTACCAGAAGCTGCAGCACATTGGTAGGGCCCATTAAAGGATATAGGAGAGTTTAGGAAGTCTTAATGACTTGAAGAATTGCATCGCTCGACCCTTAGCTTGTCTCAAATGTTGTATGGCTCCTCTTATGGGCTTGCACACTGTGTGCACTATTATTTTTTGTTTTCTTCACTCTTCACACACACTACTGATAAATTTATTATTTGCCTGCAAATCTTTAATAAATTTATACCTGATATCCTAAAGCCGACAACTATAAACAAAATCCTTGCATCTCCATTTAAGCACAATTGTGAAACCTATGTGATTTCACCTACAAATCAGCTAGGGTAGATGTCTCACTACCAAAACCAATTCCCTTTGGGTTTCTGTCCTAGGGTTTGCTCTCACTGAAAGCTTCAAGTCTCCACAAAGAAAATAGAATCAAGAATAAAAAAATGAGCTTCCAATTCAACTTTTATATTTTCACCATAGAACATTCCGTACTTTTTAATTCTCGCCTTAAAATAAATCAATAAAGTACTTTTATAAAGTGACTTTATACAATTTGTCCTTTTAAATCACTTAAGTCGCCCTTTTAAATTAATTAAAATAAAATCATCCAGAAAATTAATTTATTGGACAATTTTATTTAATTAATTAAATTATTCCCTAATAGAGTTTGAAATTAGCCTACGAAAATTAAATAGGCTAAAAGGGACTCTTTCATCTACTCAACGGAAGGGGACATTACAATTTATTGAATATCTAACAATCTAATTTCTCCCCCACTATCCCCTCATCAACCAACCAAAAGAACTTGCATACTTTTGAATTAGGTTCCATTGCTTGTGATAATGTGTAGTTTTACCACTTCACAATAGAATTTGTACTAATTCTACATAGATTTTAGATGAGTAGATCTAAATTGTCATTTGTCTCGTGGAGAATTTTTTTATCAATATTTGATAAAAAAAAGTGAAACCACTCATAATGTCTTACATATTTTTAGAAAAAAGGAATTTTATGTAGGCATAAAATAGGTGTTATTCTCAATATAACCTACTTGCAAAAGTAATTTTTTTATAATAATTTTCCCTTTACAATTTCTAATTTTCTATGTTATTATGTACTAGTAAATAATACTTCACTCAATGTAGCATCACCTCAAATATTTAGTTCTTTAATTAGAGCTGTCTTCACACATGCTCCCCTTTTCCATGTTCAACTTCAAAAAAACTCCAAATGAGAGGCATACCCTTCTCTCCATTAGGCTGTAATAAATGAGATTGATCATCACTCATGTAAAAATGGAACTCCCTGCTTATCTTCTTGTTATCTTCTATACTTAGAGGAGCATGTCTATAGGTGATGTGAATAAAAATAACAATCTGATTAGAATTATAGTACTAGGATTGCACTTTATTTTGTGGTTGTAATGTTTAGTTTTTTGCAAAATTAAACTATAGAGACAATAGTTCCAATTGGGAATAAATATTTACACATCCTAAATAGCTAACCTAACCATCAAGACCTATGGTTATGTTTAACATACTTTTAATTTTTCACCTAAAATCTAAAAATAAAATCATCAACACTTACTTCTCTTGTAACCCAACCCACATCTACAACCTTCATCTCCACTCTGCAAATTGCATTTCACTATCTCATATCCCTTCTTCTCAACCATAGTTTTATTTCCAAAATCATGCTCATTATCCTCATGCATACATGATGTAAAATTTGATACCCACCACATTGTACATACTTTTCATTTAATTATTTTTATTGAAAATGGAACCATCTCTAACACATAAAAATGAATCTAACAAGTTCCTAGATGACTTTGGTAGTTGAATTGAGCCATACTCATATAACATTTAATTAGTGTGTAAATTAGAACAAAAATTACATAATAGTTCATGATACATAGAAAAATACGTGTGGTATTTGCAACATGTACTACAAATTTTAAGAGGCACACAATAAAAGGGCTCACAAGATTAAAATTCTCTTTGTGAGATTTTCAAACATGGATGTGCATCAAATTTTTGTTTTGTACAATGTTGTGTTGGTGATTTGAGTTGTCAGTTCCAAATCCCTAAAGGTAGATCTCTTCTTGAGTGCTAGGGGCATCAAACTCAAGGAAAAACCTACAGCCTTATGATCAAGCAAGGCAACTTAGGACCAATGATTAAGGTGGGTAAAACCTCCTTCACTTATGGTTCTACTAGGCCAAGGGACCTTCTCTAAGATGTTGCAATTGAATAAAATCATATAATATGAACAATTTCCCTGCCCCAAACCATACTTACTCATAGTGTACACCTATTTCAATTGTTACAATATACCTATATGTTGGTTTGATTATGCAAGGATAAGCATCTTCATTTGAATAGACAAAGACTTGCCATAGGGGGTGTTTGAGGATAGGGATGAAACAACCCCTATTGTTGTTATGCACTGTAACACGTGGAAGCTAAAAATTACTAGAAATAAGACAAGTTGAAAGTAAATAATTTTTTTTATTTATCTTATTGTGTTGAGGTGAAATAATATGGAGCAAAAAATAGATTGCTGCCTATATCCAATTGGGTATAAAGTTATTGAATTTTCTTAAATGACGTAACCATAGAACCAAAAGGTAAAATCTTAATAAAGGTCCCACAAAGGACTATATCAATGAGAATAGTAAAACAAACTAGGTTCTACCTATATATTCAAATAGATATATGGATTTACAAAATATTAGATGAGTAATACTTAGTAATCTTTGAGCAACATGAATATTTCCTTTATTATTTTTGAAAAGGTACTTAGCAAAAGCATGGTGAAGATTTTACAAACTTTTAGCTAATTTACTCATCCAAAAATGAACACACTACACTTGGAGACAATCAAGCAAGGTCAAATATGCACTTTATACACATTCTTTAGAGGTTACAAGAGATTTTTATACTATTCAAGTAAACCCACATCATTGCAATATCAAAATTTGGTACCCAAAACTAGAAATTGAAACCTTGGGGCTTCCTATGAAAAATTTTCTCTCTTTTGCTGGCTCTATTAGAGCTCTATCTTTGTTTTACCAAATTTTCCACACTATTGAAATGAAGACCCCACTTTTCCTTAATAGTTCATAGAAGGGCATGAAAATCTACAACAAATTTGATAGTCCTCTGATTCGTATGTTGTAGAGGAGGCCCATACTTCCCAAGGGTCATTTTCATTCAATCGTGCCTGAAAATGCACACTAGATTTGGGGCATGTGCAAAAAGATGGGGGACCAAAAAGTGGCCACAACCAATTTTTGGGTCATCTATGACATAAGGCCGATCACTACCAAGCCATAACATGCTCATGCTATAACTGTGATAAAAACAAAAATCCAAAGAGGTTGAGCCCATTTGAACCCGAACTCTTACCTCTACAACAACAAACCACGAGCGAGAAAAATTTGTGTGCGTATTCTAGAGTTGATCAAGCCACCATCAAAATGTTACCATGACATCCCCAAGGTTGAGGAGGTAGATGTTTATAGCTTTTAAGTGTAAAAATTGAATAATTAGCAATTTAGCAATCGTTTTGATTCAATATTTTTTAGTTTTCAAGAATTGAAAATCCACCAATTGATGAAAACCCTAGTACACCAATTAATAAAAACCGTGGTGAAGAACATGGACAACCAAGCCCTCAACAAAATCCTCCATCAATTCCTCTACATCCTCCTTAAACGCAAGAAAACCTAATAGGTCAAATTGAAAACAATAAAAGGGAACTCCAATCATTGATGGACAGGTTGAAAAATCCAAGTGGAACTAGTTCTGATCATACAACCCTCACCATCTCATTGGAATATATCATCTCTCATATAGATTATGTGAGTAGCTAAATTAACATGTCGTCGAATAAGAGGGAGGGAGAATAATAATTTTGTGCCTCGAAATCGTCATACCAAGTAAAAGAAAATAAAATATTAAAATTTGCTTTATGTGAGTTGTTCATCGATCCACGAACTAATGCACCCTACATAGTAGTTGCAATATGTTCCCTATCCATTGGTGTTGTAATGTCCCCATTTTTAACAATATTGATTTGTGGGCTTTTGTCTAGTTTCCAAGTTCTCTCGTAAGCAATTTGGTGTGTGTTGGGAGAACTCCAAACTTCTTGGAGTGCTCTAGATTGGTTAGCAATGACTTTGGTTCTTGGAAATGAGCTCAATAGGCAATATGGATCAATATAACACTTTCAAAAGTGAATTCCAACTTTTGGTAGCTTCTCCAAACTTCTTGGGGAGACCGTCTATTTTTAGTAAGTCACCCAATTGGCTTCAATCATCATCTCAAATCTTTAGAATCATGTTGGTATGATCAGAGTTTGATTCTAATGCAATTTCAATGCTTTCCGCAACTTGGATGAGTTATTGAGTTATTAATTAATATTTCACTAATGTTGTCTAGTGTTGAGAAATAATAAAAAGATAACTTAGTGTAATAGCTTGTTGGAAAGGTGATAAAGTGTTTTAAAGTTGGACACCTAGATAAGGGGGCCTTTGCACATGAAATATTATTATTTCAAAAAGGTCTTTGTGAGGGAAATAAAGTGAATTATTATATTTTAAAATTGTATAAGTCCCTCCAAAAAAGCTATATAAGGAGGTGTTGGGGCTTTTGAAGGAGCTTTGTGAATGATATTGTTATGCTGCTGGAATGAACCCTAAGTTCTTCCAATCTTTTGAAGACAAAAACCCTCTCAAGGTTTCTGGTTTCAGATTTGAAAGATAATCCGTAGCTAGATTGGAGTAATTTCATTTTAGAGATCACCATTGTGCTTCAACAAAGCTTCCAGTTTTGGTTTTAATCATGGAGGTATTTGATGTCTTCTAGTTGCAGAATTTTTGGTGTATTGATGATATTTTGCAAAGTTTGTTGAAGATTCCTGGATTTTTCTAAGTGTTGGCCATACCAATCCTTCATTGTTGACCGTACAATTGCCTGGGAGGTGATGTGGGGTTTCCAAGGCTAAGTGCCTCACTTTCCAGTCTTTTATCATTCCAAATGTTGGCACCCAAGGTCTAGGCATGTATATATAGCTTCATTTTTATGGACTTTTGGATCTGCAGTGAGTTATGAGGGTTTCAAGTGGGTTTTTACCTACTGTACTTGCTGATTCAAACCTGTATTAGTCTGAAATTTATTTCCAGATTTTGAATCTCTCTTGCAAGGTGATTTGGTGTGGTTTGAGAGTTGTTTGGGTGAAGATACATCAGTTTTTGATCTTGTTGAAGAGTTGGAGGTGATTTGGTGAGTTCATCGGATCATTGGTTGTTGTCTAGACATGTTGTAGCATTATTTCCGATGTGTTGCAGACCTGTACCAGTGAGATATCTATCAATCATTGAGGTATATTATTGTTATTTCCGAGTTGGGTGGCTATTTCATGATTTGAGGTCCTATGGAGGTGTTTTCAACATTATTTTCTCATATCAGCATTTGTATCAGCATTGTAATCTTTATCAGCAAATTATTGTAGTAGTTATTTAGTGTTAATGATGCTTATGGACTAATCCTATAACTCTTTGGAAGGTTATACCACTGAAGATTTATCTTTCTAAGCATTAATATTGTAACACTCGATGGTAGTACTGCCAATGAGTGGATATTGTTTATTGTTGATACTTACCTCACTGGAAAAGTGGTTTATCTATAATCACTCACCACTGAATAAGTGGGTGAGTTGCTTATGTTCTATTCACTCTCAGCACCGAATAAGTGGAAGAGTTATTCTCATTTTGTTTGTACTTGCTCACCACTAGAAAGTGGAAGAATCTTGATTTTATATTTCCAGCATTGTATAAACATTCCCACTGAATAAGTGGATGTTTACTTTCAGCTGCTATATTTCAGTGAATTTGTAATCCTGAACACAATATGCTCTCACCTTGCCCTTATTGGGAACTGGGTGATCAAAAGTGTGAAGGAAGCTTATTACATCTCATTTCCAATTTGCAATAGTTTTCAAAAAAAATCTAGGGTGGTTATTACAGGTGCCAACACCAATGAATAAGGGAATTTTTTTGGGAGAGGTGGTCAATAGTTTTTGACCATCCTTCATGCAACAACAATGAAATCGCACAATATTTTTTGAGGAAAATTATTGCAAATTTGTCCTCAATGAAATTTCAAACTACTTTGGCATGCATGACTTCTAGGGTAGAGGTGGGAGATTTGCACAGGATAGAGAGGGGGCACATCATACCTAGGATCAGGCACAGAGACCCTCGGTAGGCCAAACATTGAGCATATCAAGATCCCTTCTGTTGTGAAGGAGAGTATCGAGGTAGAGACTCTAGAGTCCATTAGCTCTGTCACACAGACCTTGTTACAACACAACATGCCTTTAGCATTGAGTGACAAGGTCAAGGCTCCTAGGTCTCAATGATCACCTCACCTTTGCCAAAACTATGGGTTTGTTTGTGATTATGGGTCCAAGGATGCTCAGGATGCATGAGGCCAAGAGTAGGACACATCCATATTGGATGATATGGTTTTGCAAATGACTTGTTGGATAGAACATTTGGCATTGATGTACATGTAATTTTGAATAAGGTTAAATCTAATTTACTATATTTCCTTTTGAAATAACTATATTCATCTATGATAATTGAAAATTAATGTAAATTGATTGTAATAAAATTTCAGGGTCAAAGTGTTCATCCTATGTCTATCGGCCTTTCAACTCTCAATTACGTGGCCGTCGAGTCCATATGTATGTAATTCATAGTTCCATGAAGTTTCCTCACAAGGGGACATAGGGATGTGAGGACGAGTTTCAAGGATGAGGGGACCAAGGGCCTAAGTTTGGGGACGGCAGGGGGACGATGGCAGGGTGGCGGCCGGGGGGGCGGCGCTGAAATACATATAGTACTTGAAAAAATAATTATAAAAAGATGTATAAGAATTACAAATGAAACTTTGGAAAACTAGTTTTAAACATTTGAATTTTGAAGTGACACCAAGTTGGTCACTCCTCTTCTCGCTCTTCTTGTTCGTCCTCAACCGTCTTGCTCTTCATTCTCACTCTTTCACCTTACACTTGTAGCTCTCACTCTCACATTCACGCTTTTAGCTTCTTGTTGATTTGTTTTTGTGAATTAAAATTACGAAGGTGAGAGATTATCTACAAATCCAAATCATTAATGGCCACCAAACTTTCCAATAGAAGGCCCTTGAATTTCTATTGAAAGCATACAAAGTGGCAATATGTAAGGAATTGGGATCAAGAAGCATATTTTAATTGATAAGGAGGATGAACTTCTTTGGTGTGGAGCGAAATTTGGAGAATATATGACCAAAATGGGTTATGGAATATAAAACATGGAGGAAAACAATGCAAAGTTGCCAACGGATTTATGCTAGGGTGAATGTGCTTCCTAAGGCAGGGGCCTTTGCTTGGGCTTCCCTGCATCAAAGAATCTTAACAGGGGAATGCTTATAGAAGATTGGTATTGTTGGTCCACATAGGTGCCCGATGTGCAAACGTAGTGAAGAAACCACTAATCATCTCCTTCTTGGATGCAAATTTGCAATGGAATGTTGGATAACCATATTGAGGAAACTTGGAGGGATTAGGCCTCTTCCCTCAACAATTTTTGCGATTTTCATGTGGTGGTCCAGATTGTATACCAAATCACTTTGGGCTGGAATGTGGAAAAATGCTCTTGCTCTCATAATGTGGCATATCTAGAAAGAGCGAAACTCATGCATTTTCAATGGTAAAGCAATAAATCTTTACTTACTTATCAATAAGATTGAAGTGGCGATTTGTGAGTTTCAAAATATGAGGGTACATAAGAAGAAGAAATGGAATTACACAAATTGGGATAACAACATCCTTTCCACTTGGCATCTTTTGAAAGTCCCAAACCAATGCCTCAATCTTCAAAATAAAGATGTTGAACGAAAGATGGCCAAGTGGCAACTACCACCAAGTGGACGTTTAAAGCTAAATTTTGATGGTGCCTCACGAGGGAATCCAGGTGATTTGGAGCTGGTTTTATCATCTATAATGAACTAGGACAACTTTGTTGGGCCGGTGCAAAAAACATGAAAATGGAACTAATAACAACATTGAATTTGAAGCACTAAAAGGACTCAAATTGTGCGTGGAGAAAAATCTCATACCACTAGACATTGAAGGGGATTCCTCAATAGTGGTAAAGGCAGTCATAAACAAAAACACCCCCAACTAGAGACTAGCAAACAAATTAGCAGAGTCATTAAGGTGCATGGAATAAATAGGTGAGTTCTCAATTAAACATGTTTATAGAGAGGCAAACAAGGTCGTGGATTTCCTATCAAATTTGGCAATTGATCAAGTAGAAGCTGAGAAAGTATCGAGCAAATTGGAGGATTGGAAAACTGGTAGAAATCTTAAGAATAGATGTGTAATTGCATCTGTAGCAATAACATGTGAGATCAAATGGCTTTGGGTCATTCGAGCCTAGCAATATGTAGGAAGGACAAGACAAACCCGAAGTGGATCTCTCAAGATGGACTGCCAATTTTGGATACCACAGACAGACTAGAACACAAAAACAAATCAAATCCTAGACTTGGATTGCCCGGACTGACTCAGAAATTCGGGGTCTGTGCGACTACTGATGGTAAGGACCTATGGCATGCCTACCAAAAGGACATATAGTTTAGTGTTTTATGTAGCTTCAATAAGCATAAAGAGAAGCAAATTTCTAGGCATTTGCAATATAAACCACAAGAACACTCAAGAAACAAAGGGACACAAAAAATGAATGCTCTTTCCAAAAAATATTTGGCAAATCCGAACTAGGCAACGACATTCAGAAGATGTCCCCAAATCTACAACTGCTAAGCAAAAATCTAGACAAGATTGTCTAGGAAGGAGGATTATTGGTAGCTGTGATTTAAGCATGTTGGGCCTCGGTTGCTATATATTGTAGTATGCAGTCTCAAACAGCATGTTGAACACAATGGAGGATTTGTTGAAGATCCCAGATATAACATGCAAATGCAATCAAGACGATGTCAAAAAACAATTGAAGGAGATGTTCAAGTTAAGATCCAAGATAGAGGAGGAGGCAATCTTTGTTGTAATTGGACCACATCATTTGCAGAGAGCTCACATTCATAACAATGAATTGCTGGAGCATTTTCTCTATAATGTAGTTAGGACTTCAGGTAATTTTGAGTGGGCTGGAAAAGTTGTGACCGCATTTGTGAACAACAAATATCAGGCTGAATCCATTGGTGCTTTGGCCACCCTAAGCAAGGATCCCAAGAAAGGTCGTGTGGGAGATGTGATATGCATTGAAAGTGCAAGAAAAAATGAGGAAATGAAACAAACAATAACACTAATGAGGGAGGGACTTGGCAGGAACATGTCCACATATGCCTTCTATTTATCACAATATGATACTCTGTTCAATGCTGCCCAATTAAGGAGAATTCAAACTGTAATTGAGGGATTGAGAACCCTCTTCTTTTGTCTTATTTGGTTTCAAGTAATCTTTTTCTTTCAAGTTTAATAGAATGGGAGCTGTCCCCATGACAGCAATTTGCCTTAAAAAAAAAATTGTATGTATGAAGATAGAGAGCTAATTACCAGCAGAATATGTTGAAGAGATATTTGTATATATATCATTTATGAGTTTCTGAAATATTTTACTTTCATGCCAATTGCTTTCTTTACTTCAACTAAATCGACCCATAAAATTAGACCCTTATCTTTATAGGGTGATAGAACTTATGGATATAGCAACTAGTCAAACCTCATAAACTAAGTTCATCCCTAAAGAACTACAACGATACTTATAGGTTTCTAGAGAAACAAATGAACTTATTATTTTCCTTAAAAGCTCAAGCTATGCATGGATCCAACTAGAAATGGCCTTAACATGCGAATCTCAACATGTCCTTGAGTCTAAGGGTTTAGTTGAGTAACATAGTATAGGTTCAATTGAGAAACACGCTACCTCTAGAATTTTACATTTATCAAGTGTCACTTAATGAAATAAAATTCAAGTACTTAGTTCTCAAGTGTCACTTGATTGATCTAGTAATAATATACTGGCCAACTACTACTCATCCAATGATAGCACCTTGCATTGAGTTGTGTTACTTGTCCATCATGATAAACCTCATTGCACCAAGTACCAGTTTAGAAATGTCATATACATAAGCTTCTCTTGCTACAAACCCCCCATTTTGTTCATAAGGGTTGTATTGTAGCCCCCATCAAAGACTATGCCCTAGCCCCATCATGTAATGAGTCAATAAGTCCTCTTTACTAAGGTCAAATAGGGTTGTTTTCCCACAAAATACAATTTTTTTAGGGTTATGGTTTTTAGTTTTTAGTTTTTAGTTTTAAGTTTTAGGTTTTAGGTTTAGGTTTTGAGTATAAGGTTTATCTTTTAGATTTAATTTGTGAGTTTAAGGTTTTGACAATGACTTTTCAACCAATAGTATTATTCTATTCTATCTCTACTATTCTAGTTCTAAAATAGAACATATAAGTCGAACTCAAATCTTAAAGTTGCTTTTATAGTTATTTTTCACATATATTCACTTTATTCATACATGGTCAAGGTTAGAAAAGCTTCCTACATTATAATCCACAAACATTCACTTCCACTTCCACTCTGCATTGACCATCATCATTTGTAGAGGCTCATGCACCTCAAGCATCCTCTCCAACAAGATGACGTATGTGGCTACATTCATTGATTCAACAATTCATTAAAACAAAATAAAATCATGAATACAAATTGAAATGTTTGAACTTTGAAGTTTCAAAATTTGAAAATTGAAAGTGAAACAAAATGAAGTGGCATACCTTGTCTCAACAGGTTTGAGAAACTCCTTCTTTGAGAATGATTTGAAGAGAGCAAGTGAGGTGTGGTTATTGCAAATGAACATTTGAATATCTCTAGCTTCTGCCACCACTTGCTTCACCCAATCCAACTTCCCTATGTCTTTCAATGCATTGTTCAATGCATGAACACAACATGGGGTCCAAAATATGTGCCTATAAGTACCCTCCACCATCAAACTAGCCAATTTGCACACATGTGTTGAATCGGTGATCACCTGCACCACATTAGCAACCCCAACCTCCTCTATGGCATCTCTCAAAATGGAAAACTGGAAGTTTGCATCCTTACGTCTCCCTGAACAATCTATGGCTCTAAGAAAATAAAAACCAGCAAGGCATGTGACTATGACATTGATGAGTGGACGATGTCTAACATCAGTCCACCCATCCATCACTATAGAGCACCCCATCCTCATCCATCTTCGCCTCATATCCTCCATTAACTCATTAACTTTAGAGTACTCTTTGTTTAGGAGGGTGGTGCGTAGCTTACGATCTCTAGGGGGTATGAATGAAGGACCAATAGTGGCTATATCTTTAACCATTTGTTTGAAATAAGATGAACGGGCCACATGAAATGAGATGGCATGGGCAAAAAAGAATTTCGCAATGGAAGATTCAGTGGCTTCTCATGCTTGGTTATTAAACATAGACTCAACTAAAGCTCTCTTCCCACTAGCACTCACCTTCCTCTTTCCTCTTGTGGAAACTTCACTACTACCAATCGTGGAAGGCATAGGCATAGTTGATTGCGCACTTGGAAAAGAAGATGACCCACCTTGAACCCCATCCACTCCATTTGCAATCTTTGGCACTCTATTGCTTCATCATCTTTTATCTCAGGACACATTCTAACTCCATGGCCCACCTCACCCAAAAAATGAGACCTTACCCTTGTGTAGCTGCCCCTAAATTCTTTTTCACAAACATGGCAAAACCACACCCTACTCCACCCTGAATTTTTGTCTTTGGCCCACGGGTGTAACATATTGAAGGAAAGGTTTTTTTTTGTTTAAAGGGTGCTTTGCATAGCATTCCAGGACTGTTGAAAGGCAATGGTATGCTTTTGTTTGCTCTCCACTAACACCCTCACCACTTTCTCTTCTATTTTGCACTTCATCTTCACTATTACGCCCACCCCCACTACTGCTTATGTTTTTTATATTTTAAATGCAAGTTTCAACTAAAAAATGCAAAAAAATTTAAAAAAAGCAGACATTGTATGCTTGAGATTTTGCAAAAAAAATGTAAAAAAAAATATAAGGAAAGCAAATGCATACCTCTTTGGTGAATTTGCACTCCCAACAGCACTAGCTTCAACCTCTTCTCCTCCTTCAAACTGTTGTTCTTCCTCCTTCAATGGCTGCAACTTCAAACCCTTGGCTGCCCTTTCTCTCCTTCACAAACAAATGCACGAATGAATGAAATGAGGAGTGCTTTTTCCTCATGAGATAGCAAATAATGAAGGGGCCCACAATAGCCAAGTCATCAGGGCTTTTCCTTTTTAAAAATGTTTTATTTTTAATTTTAAAACTTGCTTTGACGTGGGGGACAGTCAAGGGACAGCTCAGGCATCCCCTGGCCGTTTCTGAGACGGTCAGCCGTCCTCCTTTCCCTTTGACCGTCCCCCCGGTCTGGAAAAGTTTCCCATGATTTTGCAAAATAAAAGGGATGCCAGGGGACCGTCCCCCAGCCGTTCCCTTGTACCCAGGACGTCACAGGGACAGGGACGGGGCATTTTAGGGGGGCGACGCGTCCCCGGGTTTCCCTAAATATTATCTATAAACTTGAAAATAACCAACATCAAGGTCTAGAAATTTTAAAGCCTTAAACCTTAGAGTAACAGCCATTTCAACATTCTATGGTGAAGTTTTCAGACTCTGTCAGATGATTGTAAGTAAATACTTGCTAACATGATGAGAAAAATGGACCAGTTACAGCAAATAGATAATAAACTAATCTTCCAAATTACAAATGCTCCAAAACCAATTAATAGGATAGCAAAATACTGTGTACAATATCTTAATCGAGCATCAATGCCAAATTGGAGTTAAATACAAAAATATGCAAATACTGAGACATAGCTTAAATTTAAAATTTGGAGTAAATGCCCCACGAAAGATATCAATAAGTAATTTATTTTTCACTAGGAAGCTTCTCAAAACAAGACGCTAAGGGGAAACTCAATACTCTATTTTTTTAACTCAGATGCCAATGTATAAGGGGAAACCTGCCAAAGCCACGCAGGACCAGACCCGAACCTTGTCCCTTTTGCACGTGCTGGGGTCTAACCTTCTGCGGAATAAAACTTTGGTAGTTTCTATAACATCCAAGTCAACTCACCAGTGGACCACAACTCAATTGACAATAATGATTTTTTTGTCAAATGATGAAAATAAAATCCAACACAACTAACGTAAAGCTTTACATAAAAAGTCTGAGATCACCATCTGGTAGATTTCTATCCCTATGGGAGTGTCCTTTACAACCCACATCTCTGAACATAATCAGGAGAATATTAAAATGGCAAACAAGTTGGTCAACAAATTTTATAAGAAGGTTAATTTAAATCCATCGAATTCTTACATAACCGTAGATAAATTAAAACCACTACAGGAGCTAACACAAAACCGATCTGAGTTTAGGATTCCTTACAATCCTTGTTTTCCATATATGGCAATTGGCAAATAAATAGTTTCTTATAAGACCCAAAAAATTGTACCCTCTAATGATATTACAAATTGTAAGCACATGCTATATCAGTTTCAGACATTACTCATAATATCTTCTTGTCCAACCTAGTAAAGATGTCTAATGGTTGCAGTCAACTTTAATTGTGGTAAATATAAGAACTATACCGTTGCTTATTGAGAATTCTGCGAGATAATGAATTTATTCATTGGTTTAAGAAAGCATTTATAATAATCAAGAGGCCTATCTTACTTATGCAGGTCAAATTGCCCCAATAACCTTGAACTATAGAATCTTCTTGGCAATTACTAACGTTCTGCCCGCTAATAACCTGACCAAACACTCGCCTATGTTGAGAACTCAATGCGGATAACGGCAACCATTTAGCACTTAAGCATGTGTGTTTGCCAAACAAGTTCACTCTGTTATCGAAACAAAAAAATATCATTAAAATTCCCACAAACGCCAACCCATTTGTTGAATTTTGATCCTCTGCCAATGAGGCTTGGGGGTCAAATGCCAACCCATGCTTTTCAGGATGCACTGAGCAAGGAATACCCACCAGTTCTCTAAGGCACGGAATCCCAATGACCAGTTACACCTAATCTCATGGGGAATAATCCCAGCCCTGTGAGTAGTGAAATCCTAATAGTCCACCCTTCATACCTAGAAAGAAGGTTTGCAATGCCTGACTGGGGATGGACCCGAACATTTTCCAAGGAGTTTCATAAGCTACGGTCATTCTGTTTTGTAATACTAGTAAGAAGAGGGGGTATAAGATGGACATGAATTTTTAGGGTCGTCCTCGTGCAATAATGTTGTTATCTGCATTTTGTCATTAAAATGAATATGATGTTTTTCAGATTAAATTATTAGATGGTGGGAGCAGGGGGTGTATGAAGATATAACATTCCAAGCTTCTCAGCCTGCAACAAATACTGTTAATCTGCATTTTCTTATTGAATTGGGTATGATATCTGATGTGCCATAGTCCTCGAATGTTGTTTTTCTAGCCTTTTTCATGTGTACGGAGAAAGAAACATGCATATGCCCATCTGTTTCAGTGTTCTTAGAAGACATTCTAAATTTAAGAAATCTCTCGAGTCATTTAAACTAGAGCTTAGGCAAAAAAAAAATTAAAATATTTGGTTAATAAGAAACTCACTTGTGGCACTCACAAAAGCTAGCAGGAAGTAAAAGCCGAAGAGAGTGAGGGAGGGAGCTGATTTGGACTTGGTGATGTAATACAAGAAGCCCAAGTATGGAAATAGCGAAACTGCAAACAGCTGTGAAGCAATACTCTGTGAATCGATGCTGGGTGCCCATGGATCAATCATAACAGCCCTCGGAGGCTTCTGCTGCATGATATGTTTTCTTCTATAATAAATACATATTCTCTCTGGCATTTGCAAGAGCTTAACTTTGGTAATTGGAGCTTTAAATAGTGAAACATTATTGCGAGATGGGCCAACGCAGGCACTCAAGCTCCCTGTCGAGTAGAGTTGCACAGATATTGTGAGCATCTTATCTTTGACAAATTCTAAGCACAGGCTGTCAGCCCATATATTGTTTTAGAATTATGATTTCCAAGTATTTTAAACTAATTTTTGGCACTCGCGTTCCTCATGATTGGAAAGAGGCATTTACCCTGCATAAGGCTGAAAGTGCATCGCCGCTTTTTAGCTACACATCATTTTTGTGTGGATGTTTTAAATCCAAATACGTGAGATGGAGTGATTTTGCTATTCTTAATTGGTTATAATTATGTTATGGTGTTTTTATAATAAAATATAATTAAATTTTGAAGCATAATTTTAAAAAAAAAGGTGAAAAAATTTTATTCGAAGAGAAATTTAACAAATATAGTAGAGAGTATCAGATGGCCATAGTCATCAAGATATACACTAAAGTTGGGTCCCAATGAGACTACATGCAAAGGGTATCCAAGATACAACCCAACTTAAAAACACCACATTCAAGAAAGAAACCATTCGGTACTAACATGAAGCTAAACATTGTGATCCTCATGGAGAGACTGAAACAAAGTTTGACTTTTATCCTAATCTAACTGACCCCAATCCAACACATTTCATGTTTGCCTTCCTTCGAAGGCCCATTTAGCCAGACAGACCGCAACTTTGTTCCATTCCCAAGGAATATGGACAAAAGAGATAGTATCAAAATTGGAAGCAAGATGGATAATTTGTTTCACTATCAAAACCAATCTCCATGAAGAATCCTGAAAATCTCTCTTATTGAGCAAAGAGATCAAAATCATTGAATATGTTTTACAAATCACCTTCCTCCAACCCAACTCACATATCTTCTCCAAATCCTTAAGAATAGCCCAAGCCTCCATGTGATAATTAGAGTGCACCCCCATATAAATGGAAAAGAAAAATTGAATAGATCCCCTACTAGTGATAATAGATTTCCACAATCCATAAAGATTATTGCAGTGTTTCTAGATAGATTGTGTTTGTATTTTTTGCATCAACGTTTCAGATCACACTATGTGATCCATCATTAGGATATCATAGAGCATAAGGAGAAAAAATGATGGATCACAAAGTGTGATCCAAAACGTTGATGCAAAAAATACAAACACAATCTAATCCAGAAACACTAGTCAACTATGAGATTAACTATACTCCTATCGAGAGAGTGTGTGTAACAATTGTTTTTGCTTCCCAAAAACTATGATATTATATCCTCAATCGTCCAATCAAGCTCATTTCAAAGGTAGATCCTCTAAAATATCTATTGTCTAAGGAAAAACTTACAGGTTGATGGCTAAATGGGTTATGATTCTCAATGAAATTGACATAGAATATGTGGATAAAAAAGCAATCAAAGGACATGCAATAGTAGATCAACTAGTAGAAGCATCGATATACGATGAAAATACTCCTATATCAGATTTCCCCAATGAAGCAATATTCACGATCACTTCAATAAATCAATGGAAACTATATTTTGATGGTTCTCACATGCAACATGGATTGGGGGCATGAATTATCTTCATTACCCCTCAAGGTGACTACATACCTAAATCATATTGGCTAGCTTTTTCGTGTACCAATAATATAGTTGAATATGAAGCTCTCATAATAGGGTTGTGGATGGCTTTATAGTGGAAAATTAAAGAACTATAGGCTTATGTTGATTCACAACTGGTAGTGAGACAAGTCAACAATGACTATCAAACGAAAGATGATAAATCGATTCCATACAAAAGGATGATAGATAGTTTCAAGGAATAATTCACCATCATTACATTTGAGAAAAATCCCAAAATGAATAACAAGGCAATAAACACTATGGCGATAATTGGGTCTCTATTAGATATGTTGCATATTAGGCACAAGTGCAAGTTTCTTATAAAACTATTGATACCAACATTCGAAGTCCAAAAATTAGAATTTGTATGCAAAATTGTTGGTCCCAATTCCCCTTGATACCATGACATCTTCCATTATCTTCAAAATGGTGTTATACCACCCAACCTCACTACCAACCTCAAAAAAACCTTTATCTAACGATCAACCCATTTCGTCATTATTAGCGATACCCTCTATAGGAAGAGTCTCAACAGTGCACTGCTTAAGTGCTTTAACTTGGAAGAAGCTACAATTTCCTTACAAGAGGTGCATGAAGGCATTTGTGGGTCACACTCAAGTGGCCCTACCCTTACCATGAAGTTTCTAATAACTAGATACTATTGGTCGACTATAAAACAAGAGGGAAATCAGTTTGTGAAGAAATGTCTACAGTATCAACAACATGGTGACCTTATTCATATCCAATACAAGAGTTGCAACCCATAACTACACCTTGGCCATTTTCACAATGGGGGCTTGACCTCATAGGAAATATTTCCCCTACATCTTCTAATGGCCATAAGTTTATCCTTATCACCACCGAGTATTTCACAAAGTGGATCAAAGCTATTCCTCTAACCTATATTATTGACAAGTAAATTTACAAGTTTATCTTAAACTGCTTAATTTGTTGGTATGGTGTCCCTCAAGCCATCATTATGGATAATGGAATAGCCTTCAAAAATCAAGATGTCTAGGATCTTTATGATCAATTCCATATCCAACATCATTTCTCCACACATTACTATC
The DNA here is from genome assembly GCA_007258455.2 of Sequoia sempervirens. Classification (NCBI taxonomy): domain Eukaryota; kingdom Viridiplantae; phylum Streptophyta; class Pinopsida; order Cupressales; family Cupressaceae; genus Sequoia; species Sequoia sempervirens. The sequence goes on from VDFB02000015.1 coordinate 26,457,373, forward strand.
CTCAAGGAAACGTCCAAGCCAAATCATCTAACAAAACCATCTTGAAATTCCTAAAAAATACTATTAATAATGTTGGTTGTGACTGACACTTACAACTCAATCCCACCTTATGGGCCTACTGAACCAGTATCAGAATACCTATTGGTGACACACCATACTCCTTGGTCTATGGTACCAAAACCATCTTACCTTTTGAGGTCAAGCTTCCATCATTAAGGGTCTCATTGCAACACCTTATTGATGATGAAGAATATCGAGTCTCCAAACTGGATAATCTTGATTTATTAGATGAACAACGTATTCAAGCACTTAACCATATTCAAGCCTATTTGAATCATCTCTACCAAAGCTACAATAAGAAGATCAAGGGCCAAAAATTCCAAGTGGGAGATCTAGTCCATAAAGAGAACTAAAAGAATCAATTACATCAAGATAACAAAGGCAATTTTGAACCTAATTAGTTAGAACCATTTGTTGTTACCACAAATTATGTATCTAGAGCTTATTAATTAGCAACACCTGAAGGTGACCCCTTGCAGGATTCTATTAACAGTAGTCACCTCAAACGGTTCTATACTTAACCCACGGGGTATTATTCAAAAAATTAAATAAAATAAGTAAAAAATATTAAAAAGTCCAAAAAAAAGAGAGAATAAAATAGTAAAGAGAAAAATCATCCTCTAGTGAAAACCACTTTGACGACGCTTTGGGAAAGTACCTTAGTGAAAACCTGGCAAGCAGGCACCATGTGTAAATAAGTACCATCCACCATCTATCAAAGGTCTTTCCCATATTACCCATAAGAAACATTCTTCATCCATCCATCTATCATATTCCCACCTACACCTAGCGTGTCTTGGTAGTTGACCAGTATTTATCGCTGCCCATATCATCTAGCATCGTCCTAGAGTCACCTCATTTAGTCCATAATAAAGTGGTCATGCATCTTGTTGGCGTTTAAATTAGCACCTCTGGAGTGCTGATTGTAAACGTTCAGCTATTTCAAATGTTTTGCAACACTTCTTCGTTATTTAAAGAGAGAGTCCCTCTCTGCTGGGAGCAATGCGTAAGGAAGGGAAATGTTAACTAAAGTTCCTATCTTTTTATGCTTCAGCGGCAGGACACAAGGGTGCACAAACACAATGCGCCGTAGCTAAGCTTTTTCTCTGGTTTCTGCAGATCTCAACTACGACTAACTAGCTTCTATCTATCCAATACCTTCAAGATAAACAGAGCATGAGGGTAAAGGAGCGGGAATGGGTTTGGTTGGATCACCTGAATTCGCCGTCTCCCGAGAATATGACCGAGGCTCTGAACTCTCGGGTACACACCGGGATGAGGTTGGTACAAGCAAACACTCTACACGGTAAACTAGATCTGAGACCTGCCAAGGAGGAGGGACTCCTATCCGAGGTATGGGCTTAGGAAAGAGTTTACTAGAAACAACAAAATCACGATGCCTTGGCCAACGAGCTTGCTAAGGAGGAGGGACTCCTATCCGAAGTATAGCTTGGAAGTCAACACATTAAACAACATCAAACGATAACTGTCAATAACAAATATCCAAGGAGGAGGGACTCCTATCCGAGGAGGGAAATGAGACAACAAGTTATTAGACACAAGACGTAGACATAACTCAAATAAGATGATCAAAACGCAAGCGCCTTCTGATATTCTTCTTCAATGCTTCATCAACGAACTACAAAAGTTGGGAAAGCAAAGGCACGAAATCATGCACAATTACAATCGTCCAACGAACTCTCATCCAAGAGTGAACAAGTATTCGCTTTCAAAGCTGTTGGCAACAATGGCGCAGCAATTTTGCATAGCAAGTAAAAGTTAAACAAATAATGAGCCCAAGGCTCTTATTTATAGAACTCAAAGGAGTGGGTAACCCCAAAATCTCCTTGAGTTAACAATGAGTTCTTGCCAATCAATTAGCAAGATTTATTCCTAAAAAGGGGGAACAAGCAGTTAACTGGAAAGCTACTTCAGTTAACTGAAAGTAAACAAAGAGTCAACTGGAAACTACTTCAGTTGACTGAAAGCAAACTAAAGGTGAACTTAAATGTAAAGTATCCCTCCAAAATAGACATCCACATTTAGTGGAGATCTAAGATCCACGAATCATGGAAGCCAATTAGACATCCTTAATTAGTGGGATCTGACAATGCATGATTTAAGGAAAGTGGAGTTAAACTTGGAAAGAAGCATCAAGTTAACTCCAACTACATTTAATAGCATCTTGAGTTGACTTGGAAAGAAGCATCAAGTCAAACTCAAGTCTCATAAATGCCACTTGGAGGGGGTATGGCGTCCTTCTTTGGTGCATTTATAATTCGCCACTAATCAGCAGTGTCTCTATCCATTGATTGACTTCATCAGCTTCTGGGGAATTAATGCTTTGTAGAATGATGACGTGGCGTCGTAGCATGACCTCACCCATTGTGAGCTGATTTCCGAAGTCCATACACTGAGATGCTGCCTCTTCAAACTTGGTTGATAAAGCTGCTACCTTAGCCAGCTTGCAACCATCTGGATCATCAAGAAAGGTACTACGGATGACATCCCTGAACTGGTTCTGTACAGTAACCATCTCGACGTATTCTCCTCCCTCACGCTGATATTCCATGCAAGGGAAAGATATCACCAACATTCTTGCGAAGTTGATAATAGTGGCAACTACCCGTCTGTAATCAATCAACTCTACTGAATGAGCGTCATAGGCTTTCACCTTGTACGCCAATTGTTCCTTCCAAGCAAAAAGATGTTGCTTGTTTTCCTCAGAGTATACTGATTGATATGCCAATTGCAAATCTGCAATTGTGCTTTCGTCTTCAAGCCTCCTTTCTGCAATCCTTTGTTCTGACTGCTGGATCTCTGCACGAAGTCCATGTGCTCTATCCCGTAACTGGTATAGGTTTGCCAGTATACATCTACCTTTGAGAACAAACTCTTCCACTTGATCCCTCAAGTGTTTGCCGAATGTTATCAATTGCCGATGATTTTGTTCGGCGGGGAGGTCTAGTAGTCCTGCTGGTAGGGCTGAGACGTTGGGTGTGCCATGTATCAAGCTGGTTATGTAAGACCTCAGTTTCTGATTTTCAGCCTTTAAGGCTGCCTTTTCTTTACCATCCTTTGCCATCCTTTCTTGTGCGCTCACCGAAGCTATTCCAAGAAGGTCTGCCTCCACCTGTCGTGTAGTCTTCCCGAGGTTAAGTTGAGACAAAGTATAGTCTTCGACTTGGACCTCGTGTATGCTTTTCTCTACTGGTGGAGCGGCCGTCTCTATGATGATCTCACACTCTGCATTCCTTTCTATGTGAACTTGTTTCTTTAACTTCTTCGCCGACGTGTCTTGTGGGACGTGGTCGAATTCGGTAAAGTCAAGTTCATATGAGGGTTTTTCCCTCTTTCTTCCTAGGAAGCCTTCAAGCCAAATAGAATCTCGGCGAACTTCGCTAGGAGGGACGTGAGGCCCTTGAATGCTGGAAGTGTGAGACTGTGCTGGAGCAATGTCTCTCGGTGGCGAATCTAAGTCGATGAGGACTTGTGTCCGCTGTGATACTGGTGATATTGGTGGCTCTGCTTCCATAACAGGCACCGTTTCTGCTGCTGCTTCTACTGTTGCTGCTTCTACCATTGGCTCAGCCACTGGTTCTTCAACAACTACTGCTGCTGGTTCCTCTGTGATAATTTCTGCTGAATCAGGGGTAGCAGTCTCTACTCTTTGTTCTGGGGCAGCAATACCTGTGATTATTTCAGGACTATGTGTGGCTTTCTCCACTGGTGTCCTCTGTGTTCTAGGCTTCGACATCCTCATCCCTCGGGGAGGATTGCACCATTGCTTCTGCCTAGGCTTCCTTCTTGAAGTGGAAGGTGGTGTAGACTGAACCTGTGGCGGCTCTGTTCTGTGAGGTATCACCTTCCTTGATTTCTTGCTGTCGAGATAGAGTTGGCTATTTCTAACCACTCTACTCGTTCTTTCTTCTATAGAAGTGTCTTCTTTGGCATACCAATCCACTCTCGGGAGCGGTTGGGAGTCAACTGAATCTGCAAAGAATGAGGGGAGAATGACTTCCCCTTCATCGTCGGAGAGGCCCTCAATGTCTGCTGACATAAAATCAGCAATCTGTGAGAGTCTGAATCTGCTGTAGTTCCTTCTTCGCACTTCATACTCGTCTTTACAATTTACCCAATAATCTTCCATAGAAGACTTATGTGACGAGTGTTGCTCAAGGTGTGCTGCATAGAGTCCTCTGGGATCATAGGATCTTCTATCAATGAGATACTTGAGGTTAAACCTCGCTGTTTCTTGACTCATCATCTTAGCATCTGCCGCGAATCCACATCTATACAGTCCCATTTCAACGGGAAAGTTAACAGCTGTCTTCCTCTTCAAGCGCAAGTGGATATGAACCTCGGACAACTGTCTCAGGAATTCCATGAAGACTACCCTATCTGAAGGGTATCTTGGTAGCATGGCAGGGTGGCCAATGTAGCCATACACGCGTATGTAGGAGAACGTAGGAAATTGGATGAACCAATCTGCCCAATCCGCCATTGCCTCTCTGGCTGTCTGTGAAATACGCACGTGCATCTCATGGTTAAGCTCACGTATTGTGTGCATAGTGAAGTGATCACTTGTTTTCTTGAAGTGCCTTTCCACTTGAGTAAACTCAAGACGTGTGAAATGTTCGTGAACCTTCTGCACACCTAAGGTTCCCACATTGTTCAATAACCTGAATTCACCTTGGAAGGCGATCAAGTATACCAGGTAAGAGCACATGTGGAACCTATGAGCTTCCAGATACCTAGTGATTTGTCGGTGGAGTGTGTCACTGATCAAAGTGGCCCAGTCATAGTATTCCCTTCTGCCAATGATTTTAGCGATGACATAGTACATCCATGGCTGAAATTGACGACCATCTTCTTCTCCAGTGATTCTATTGAGTAGAGTGATTAACACTGCGTACTCATCTTTGCATTCTCCTCGTCCCAACGGCTTAGGCAAGTTTGCCTTTGTCACTTTTAGCCATTTTTCGGCCATAATCCTTTGACATTTGTCCTTAGCTGTCTCAAATGCTTTTTCACATTCCGTCAATGATATGACTTTGCTATTAGGATGTGATGGAATATCAAAACATCTTTCGATATCCTGAGGCTTTAAACTGCAAACAATTCTTCCATCTGCTGCTCTGATTTCTCTGGTGGTAGGGTTGTAATGCTTGATACAAGCGATTACAAGCTCTACGCTTTGTAGTGTGATGGGAATTGATGCGGCCTGTAGCAACCCGGATTCTTCGATATTCTGCAATGTTATTTGATTCATGCCTTCTAGCTGCTCCAAATCGACCACCGGATTTACTTGGTGCAGATTTGTGTCAACTGTTTTCAGGTAATCATGGAGTAAGACCGTCTTGGTCTCGTATTGCACCTGGGAGTACTGCATCCTGAAAAACTTGAAGATTGACTGTAAGCTTGACCTAGTTCAGATGATTTTCGGAAACCCTTAAAAATAGCGCCTGCCGAGAAGTATTTTTCCGGAAAAAATCTGGCACATGGGTTTTGTTCGTGCTTCAATGTGAACAAACCCAGTTCCTCAGAATTTGGATTCTGAAACTTTTTCGGAAAAACCCCCAAAAATAGGGGCAGCAAGTTTGCTGATTTTGGAAAATTTGTCGAGATGGGTTTCTCCGGAAAATGATGCTGAATCTACCCAGTTGATCTGATCTGATGTAGCCTGTTGCTTTTTCTGTCAGATGCAAGAAAACCTAAGACAAGAAGGGAGGAAATAGACAGAAGGTGGATTGGAAGTTTTATCTGATCTTCTTGAAAAAATCTATCTCTGGTCCAATCCTCAAAATAGCAATCCTTTCCTGCTTCAGATCTGGAAGAAAAATGAAGAACTGATGAAAACCTCCTTCAGATCTTTAATGGCGTCCTTGAGAGCTTGTGGCTGTTTTTATCTTTCAACCTGCAATGAAATAATGAAGTGGGACGCCTTCTCCTTGAATATATATGTTTAGGCTTCAGATCCACAAATTTGGGAAACTGACTCAAGCTCAAAAGGTGATTTGGGCTTGATCTAAAGTTAAAAAGGTGATTTCCACCAATCGTGGAGCTTTTTAGCCAACTTTAACTCAAAGAACTCTTGACTTTAGTCAACAAATGACCTTTGACTTCTTTTGGGCGTCCCTTTTGGCTTTTGCAAGTTCCTTAAGCATTTTCTCTCCTGAAAACCTTCTGTTTGATCCTGAATCTAGCGCTGTTTGTTGATCCTGAGATGTCATGGACACATTCACTGCGGAGCTGGATCCAAACTGAAGAGAATTGCCTGGGAGACTGTTTGATAAAAAGCTGAGTTTAAGGCTTCAAAAGAATGGGCGCCTTTCCCAAGAAAAGGCGCTTTTGCCAATGCCTTAGTGATTTTTTAATCTTCGTTCTTCAGCTTTTTGAAATGACCTCTCGTGCCTTGATCTGGATTTCTCATTGATCGGAGAGTCAGATGATTTCGCTTGATATCTCATCAGGTACCCAGCTCTGTTTCGCCAAGAATGACTGTCTTCAGAAAACTTGGATTTCAGTTTAGGGTTCCTTTATCCAAGGGCGCCCCTCCTTGAAAAGGGCGCTTTTGCCTTTTAGCCTGATTATTTTCATCTGGAAAGTTGCCTACTTTTATTCAGATTATCCGTTGACTGCTTTGACGGATGTTGATGCTTGCAGTTGCGTTTACGAGATCTACTTGGGCTGAGAAAGATATCCTGGGAAGCCTTTTGTCATTGGTCAGCATCTGGAAGTCCAAAAGAAAGGGCGCCTTTCTTTTGAAAAGGCTCTTTTTCCTTATAACTTCGCCGTTAACTGTGGTTTCTTGATATTTCCTCAACTGCCTCTTTTTGCTTCGTCAGCAGCTGCTTGTGATCTATTCATCAGATGATCTGGATGTTTGTTTCACTGTTGAGCCAGCAATCAAACGTCGAGAATGACTGCTTCGGATGATCTTACTGATTGCATTTGACCTTCAAAGATCATGGGCGCCCCTGCTTGAAGAAGGCGCCTTTTCAACATGTGAGCAATCTCCCCTTCGTAACATTTCCAGAGTTAGTCAAATTTGGACCTTTTTTACTTTCAGGAATCTCCTTCATCAAAAAGCATCTTTTTCGACCTTTTCCGCCATGGTTGCGTCGTTGAAGCTTTTGAAGCTTAGCTTTCAGCACCTGGTACTGGCCAATCTGCCATTAATGGCTGTGGAACTCCTAACTTTGTTCCTGAAAAAGAGAAATAGACCCACCAGAGTAAAACATGTCTTTTGATGATTCTGACTTGACTAATGTGATCGTGAAGCCTTTTAAGCCTATCAAAATCGTTTTCGATCATTTCTGGGAAGGTCCTATTTTCGGGGGATTTCCCTAAAAATAGGGGAAAAAACCCTAATTCTCAAAATTTTAGAATTTTGCACATGTGTTCCTTGACAGAAACCCATCAAGATTCTATGATTGGTTTGACCTAAAACTGACTTAACATGGCATTTTAACAAGATTTAGCTCAATTTACACAGAATGCCAAAAAATTAATTTTGGGTACAACACATCTAACTGGGGACATCTTCCTAAACCTAGTTGGAAGATTGGATCTTTGTTCATCGCCAAAATCATAAAAAATCCAAAAACATCTAAATATCTCAAAAAGGAGCACAAACATTCAAATAAAATAAAAATCAAACAAAAACCAAAAATATCCAAAAAAATGCAAAATCCAAAAATAGCCTCAAATATTACAAAAAAGAACAAAAAAACCTCAAATATCTCGAAAAATCCAAAAATAGCCTCAAAAATACCTCCAAAATCTCAAAAACATTCAAAATTTGTAAAAACATCAAAAACAAAGCATCACAACTCACCCATCCGCAATAAACATTGACATCCATAATAAACCTACCGTCACACTCATCTTTGACAAAGTAATCAACATCAAGTATGACAATCATTGAAACACAAGCATTCATGAAAATTTGTAAGCATCGATTATTATTGAAACACACCAACTACCTACATGTCAATGGATTAAGGCAACTAATTCAACATCCAACATCATTGCCTTAACAAATATATCATTCCTACAATAGGCATCAATCATGGATTAACAATTAAAATCTATCTAACAAGAGATATGATGGAATTGATATGTTTTTGTTAGTTGATCTTTTCTTTTGATTTATCTTTTCTCTAATTTCATCGCTCACATGAAGCCACCTTGATCTTAAATATCTCGATGTGTCTAGAGGGGTACGTAATGGAGCATAATCATTACTTTCATCTGTTATGTTTGTGGTATGTTCTTCTAATACAACCATGGCAAATACTTGCCTTGTGTGTGTAGGGATAGTCTCGGGCAATACAATGACCTTTACATATCAGGTTCTTTATACCTTTTGTACATAAGGCCTAACTTGGTTTGAGGTTTCATTATCTCACATGATCAAATAAGGTTTATGTATGTTAGGTATGAACAAGGATACTCTTATTTGTTTGCAAAGTCAAATTTCATGCAATAGATATGACGCCACCTTGGCTTTTCATACCTTGGTGTATAGCGTATGCTTGCTATATTAAAATAATGATTGCTCTACATTATTTAACATAACCTAAAGAAAAAGAAAAACCCTCTATCTTATCTCATCCCATTTCTAATAAAATCTCAAATCAACAACAATCATAGCTTTCTCGATATTTGATCAACATCATATCCTATTCAATCTATCCATATAATTATCTATCATTTCTTATATTGTACTCATCATACTAACAATTCTATTTGTATCATAACATACATAAAAATATCTATCACATCCTACATCCATCACTCATTGGTAGTATCAAACATCATCCATCCTACATAGTCATCATATATCATCCAAAATATAAAAATAATCATAGCATTACATCTATATATTCATACATCATAGCAACATATCATACATATTGCAACCACAAATCATTAGTACCATCCTAATATCACATCATAACATCATAATCCATAACATAATATCATAGCATTATATCTATATCCATACATCATCACATTATAACATTATGTATCATACATTTTCACATCATAGAATCATTAAATGTATACATCAAAATCATAAGAATCATATAGAAATCGTATGCATCTATCACATCCATAACATCCCACATAAATCATAATCATAGTCCCAAAAAGTCCCATATATCATCAAAATGTGTGTCGTGATACAAAAATATATACAATTAGTTTGTACAAGAGGCTATCAAGAGCCATCAATACATGTGTACATCATGGATGAGGAGTTACACCTTGCTATGCCTGCCCTCCTAACTATTGAGCTTGCCCTCCTAATACACCTGTTTGTCATGTCGGTCCTCATGATGGTCTTTCCTATGAGGGTGGCTAGGTTGGATGACCAACTGATCCTCCATCAAATCTACCTAACTGGCCCACCACGACACTCCTCGCAAAAAATCAAGGTTGTCTCCTCCTAGGTGGCACTACTACCTCATACAATCTTGTAATAAGTAGCCTCCTAGGTGAGTGCTCTCACCTCTCGCATGTGCTTTTCCATTCTCACCACAACCCCCTACCTTGCAACCTCTAGCTAATGTCTCTTGGCTTACTTTGTATCCCTCTCAATTGTAATTCAAGCTAATTGATCCTCTACCTATTGTCAATAGGCTATCTCAACATTTCTCTCAGTTGTTCACTGTGTCAGTTGAACTATGAGGGTATCCCTCTCTCCCCCCACACCTGATCTCGCTCAATGAGAGCGACTCTTAGCTTGACATCATTGGGACCTACACCTTGGGGTCTCTCCTCTCCTCTCTCCCCCTCTACTCTAGGTGATACCACATGTACCACCTGTTGACCTTTATCCTCACCTCCTGCTACGTCCACCTCAGCCCTCTGTCACTACCTCCTAGCCCTCTTGATCTTTGCCTCTATCCTCCTCCTCTTGCCACCCAATGCTCCTCTGTCAAGGTGGGTAAACCTTAAAGGTCTTTATGGGACCCACTAGGCATCATAGTCATCAACAACCCCTAGATCCTCAACCCCGTTAGCCCAAATCCACTACAATGGTCCCAAATGTAATACCTTTGTGATTGCTAAAAATGGTATGGGCATAGGCCCCCACTCCTTTATCTCTCTGTTTGCATACTAACATGACATGATAGTTTAGGGTAGGCACATCCCGTGCCTCATTGATTGTCTCCTCACCTTATCTGGTAAGTATCTCTTTAGTATGCGAGGTTTCCTCCAAATGAGTCACCTAGTTTGTCGATAATATGGTAAGTGGATACCATCATCATCTCATGCCTTGCAATAAAACCATGGCCTCCATGTAAAGTCATTAATCTCATCGATGATTAGCCACTAGTAGTCCAGGTCCCTAAGTTGACGCTAAGTTGAGAAGGTATCATATCTATATACAAAGGGGTCACCTATTGCTCAAGTTGCCTCTCCAATAGGTCTCATCACAACTGTATGCTCTCATGCCCAAATGTGAAGCAACATGGCATCCACCAATAGAATGGCAGCAGATCTATAGACTACCTAGTGCATATCATGGTATAAGGGAGCTAGAATGCATGGTCTCCATGCATATACCCTACCATCCTCTATCTCTCTAGCACATGGCCCCATCCAACTTAAAATCCTCTATATCATTGATCAGGCATGATTTTCCCATAGATGAGCCCAACTACCACTAATATGATATTCTATGCTATATTGATGTACTATCACAAGTTTATCTAACAATCAACAATATCCATCTCATTATCTAAAATCACTCGGTCCTTGATACCTCTACACCATAATCAAGTTCATATGTGACCCTCACTCCCTCAATGGGAATCCTTAGGATGCGCCATACATCCTCAAGAGTAATAGTTGCCTCACCAATAGGTAGTGTGAAGGAGGATGTCTTGGAATTCCATCTCTCCACTATAGCGATCATAAACATTCTATGAGCTCGGATCTTGGGCATGTATGTGATGTGAAACAATCTGATCACTCTAAAAATCTCTACATTCATCCCACTTAGATGAGCCATCCATTCGAGAACCCTAGGTCATTGCTTCCTCGACAAGATGGGATCAAGTACAACCTACAAGCATAGCACCCACAACGTCAATTTGCTAATTTTTTGAAAAAATCTTCTACAAATCCTTGAATCAAAAGTGAGTTTTTTTCAAAAGCATCATTTTTTCGTAGTCATAAGAAAACACTTTTTAAGAAGCGTCACTTTACCATTTCAAAAGTGAACCTTTTTACAAATGCACCGCTTTATCCCAGTCAAGAGAGAACAATTTTTTGCAAGTGATCTATTTTTGCAAACACGTCATGATGCAATCAAATACATCATGTCGGGTTGCAAATGCATCGCATCGAGATTTAGAAGCATTGTTTCTAAATCGACACGTTTGAAGACCTATGTTGTCTTAGCAATTTATTATACCTAGAACTACATGTAAGCAACAAAGGATTAGATACATACCAAGGGATCTACTTTGATGAGCCATTGGAACTGTCAAACACAGTCTGCATAGTGTGTAGCTCAAGGAATGAGTGCCATCTCTACAATAGCTCTGCGATGAAATCTCACTTTGGGCTCTGGAAATCTATAACTTTGAGAATGTAAATAAGGTGAAAATGACCCCCAAAGGCCTATATATAGACCTCAAACCTTGTATTTCATCCCTCCCACCCCCTTATTCCATTTCTCACCTACACTAATCCTCCTAATCAATTTCCTCGTCACCTAGGACCTAGTTTTTCATCCTTTTCTTCACTGAACTTATCTGGTCATCCTGTCGTGAGCCTAACCTAATTTTCTTTTTTCTAGCTAACCTCTCAAGGGGTTAGCTTACCATCCTCCCATCATTTCTTCATCCATTAGGGCACAACGGGGCATCAATTTTTTTTCCAAACCAACACCATGTCTTTGAAACAATATAATAGGTACATTATCTCAAAGAGGGGAAAAATGTAGACACCTAAAATTGTCTGAACATATCACACACTCCTAATTCACTATTTTCCATCATTTTCCTCATTATCCCCTAATTCATCAATTTTAATTAAATAATTTATAATTATTTGATTAAATTCATTATTTTCCTCTATTAATTGAATAATTAATATTATTTGATTAATTCGCGATAGTTCATCATTTTCCTCAAATTTACCTTAGTTAAATGATGTTGAATTATTTAATTAAAAATCTCAATTTCTTCTCACCTCACAATTAAATATTTTTTTAATTATTTAATTAACTAATTTCCCTCCAACTTGCACATGGCATATTCTATTTCCAAAAATGGAATATTCCTTTTTCAAAATGTCTTCCCGCCATAAAATATCTTCCTTAAATCAAGGGATGGATTTCAGGTAATTGAACCTCTCATTGAATTTCTACCATTGATCTCTTGATTTGATCTCCACCATTGATCTTCATCCTTTGTTCTCCACATCAAACCTTCAAGAATTTTATAAAACAAGTCTTTTTCTTAATTCGAAATCATTCACAATCCCTTGAGAACATTGATCATTTCTTTGAGCATTTTATTTTTCATTATGAATCAAGATCTTCATTATCAAGCTTTATCAACACCATCATCAAACTTTTGCAACATGGGTTACCCATAATTGAATAATCCACATACCGAATTAGCATAATTCAATAATGGAGTACTAGGTTTGCATGCATTTGTGAAGTAGTTTGATTTTTATTTGAATTGTGTTCTTGATTTGTGTTTATTTTATTAAAAGCATTGCATTCAACTTCATTGGTTAATGGGTTTAATTGATCTCTTGATTCTAGGTGTTTAGTGTTTTCTACCCCTAGTTATTAAATCTATCTATTCAATCATTTCCCATTATTCTCGTTACACACTAACAAAACCCCACTTAAAAATAAAATACATCAAATTTTGATTCTATAGCCGAGGTGATTGCTTCAAATGATACAAAGACTATTTAATCCTATAAACTAAATTGTATTTCCCTTTTACCTCAAATATATTTGGCTATTGCATATAAATTTCTTCTTTGACATCCCCATGGAATAAATTATTTTTAACATCCATTTTCTTAATCTCAAAATTACAAGCTCAAATAATTGTTAACATGAATATAATGAAGAAAATTTAGCAATAGATAAGAAAACTTACTAAAATTAGTTCCCTCTATCTAGGAGTGGCCCTTGGCCACCAATCTAGACATGTACCTTTTTAATCAACTATTTACTCTAAATTTATTTTTGTTCACCCCCTTGTAACCAATGGACTTCGCTTACACAAACTAACAAGAGCACAAGTGTCACATTTTTATAAGTCTATTGTTTCCTCTTGCATGGCCTATAACCAAAACTCGCTATCTTTCAAAGAGATATCCTCCTTGAATTAAAATATTTCAATTCATCATTAGTATATAACAAACAAAATTCACAACATAAATCTAGTTGGCTACACTTATCAACTAGGTTTTGTTATCTCCTAGATCATCTCAATACTAGTGTAAGGGACTCTTCCTATTTCTTTGAATGCTAATCCTACTCAAAATTATCAAGTTAACCCTATTATTTATCTCCATCTTCTAATCTATCATTTGGTTCTTCCACATGTGCATCTTATTTCCTTTCAACCTTGGTCTCAAAATGCATCATTTTCTTTCATTTTTTCTCCTTTGTTTGTTAAGGACTTAAAAATGATCTAAACTCCCTATATATCACATCTCTAGAATAAATTATTTCATGAGTTAGTGAATTCCAATATTTATAACCTTATACATTCTCACCATAACCAAAAAAGACACATTTTTGTACTTTTGGATCCAATTTGGATTACTTTTCTTAGGTACATGAATTGAATCCTCACAAACAAATACCCTTAAATATGAAATAGAAGGTTTCTTACTTTTCCACACTTCATAAGGAGTTTTTTCAACAAGAGCCAAACAAGGAGATTTATTTACCAAGTAACACTTAGTACTCATAGCCTCTACTCAAAAGCATTGATGTAACTATGTACCACTTGACATATTTTTGGCTATTTTCCATGAGGTTTAGTTCATTCTCTTTGGAACCTTATTTTATTGTGGCATGTAGGGGTAGTATTATACCAAAAAATACCTGCATGCTTACATACATCATCAAATTCCTTGGAATAATATTCATCAACATTGTTATGTCTCAACATCTTTGTTTTATTATATATGAACTTCTTTACAAGTGGGCCTTGAATTCCTTGAACATGGAGAAAATTTTAGATTTAGAATGAAGAAAATACACCTAGTTGTATCTAGAACAATTATTAATAAAAGTGGAATATTATTGAGATTTACCCATGGAGCCCACATCCACTAGAGAAAACATTGGAGAATTATTTTTAACAATCCCTTAGCTTTATTATGTATAGAAGGAAAATATGCTCTATTTTGTTTTACAAACACACAATGTTCATATAAATCAAAGTGTTCATCAATGTAAATAGAAAAATCATCAACCATATTTTTATTATAAGGGTCCCAAGAAAATTTTCACCAATGTGTCCTTGTAGAAGAGGGGGATTTGCTACTCACAAGTTCTCTTCATTTAGAGAGCCTCACAGGGAAAACTACCCTAAACTACCTCAAGGAACAGTGTGAAAGTTCTAAGATCCAAAAGAGTAGGTCATAGAGATTTTCTAGACAAACTGACAAGCTCTTGGCCAAAGGACGTCAACGCAGAATATGGACAACAGCGCGATGCGCTGGCATCCTAGAGGTGCGTTGGCATCTCGTACGGACCATAGAACGAGTTTATTATAGAAAATTCCTAAATGGGTGCTAGCTATCTATTTGCTAAGAATTTACAGAATGTGATAAAGTAGTAGAATGCAATAGAACTGAAATAAAGTGAAATAGAAGTGATAAAGATAAGAAGAAGAAAGGAAAGAAGATACTCACAAAAATCCAAGTAATGAAGCCTCCAACTAGTAGATGTCTTCAGTACCTGCAAGTGTAATATCTAGAGAAATTGTTGGGGCTATATAGGGGTTTGCCTTAGTCAAACCCCCGTTTTGATGTTCCCACCTTCACGGACAACCAAGAAGATAGAGAGAGATATGAACTGAAATGGAGAAAAGTGTGTGGTGAAACCAAAACTCACTCAGGAGTAGAACCCGCATCACGAAGTAGGAGTGATAAAAGCAAACCTCGCTTGAGGAGGAGAACCTGTATCACAAAAGAGGTGATAAAAGGAATCCCCGCTCAAGGAGGAGAACCCGTATCATGAAGTAAGTATGCAAATGGTAGGGGATATGGAATCCCAGGATGCTCACAAGCATGAAATGAGGAAAATATAGCTACAAAGAGTGTTGTAAAGGGAGCTTGAGAGAGCTTGAAGTTGCTACAACAAGCTACATGAAACTATGCAAGCAAAAGTTGGAGAGTAGAAGGCTAGAGCCAAAGTAAGAGAGAAGCTAGAAGAAAAAGAGTGGAGATAGAAAATGGAGGAAGAGTTAGAAGATACAAATGGAGTGAAAAGACTGCTTTTAAGGAGAGAAAAGAAGCTTCCTGGGCGGTTACAAAGTATCTCGAGCCATTACCACCACTAGTACACAAACAACAATATATGACTAAATAAACTACTAAAAATTGCATATAAATGACTAATTTTAGTCATGTGACTATTAGTGGTTTATTTGTAGTCATTTATAACACCACCAAATTTATGACTAAACTATTTTAGTCATTTATTTAATCATTGATTTGGTCACTGATTTGGTCATTGATTTAGTCGTTAATTTAGTCATTTATTTATTCATGGTAGTGATTTATTTAGTCATGGTAGTGATTTATTTAGTCATATATTTAGTCATTAATTTTAGTCACGTGACTATTTTACTGGTTTATTTGTAGTCATTTATAACACCACCAAATTTATGACTAAACTATTTTAATCATTTATTTAGTCATTGATTTGGTCATTGATTTAGTCATTTATTTAGTCATTTATTTAGTCATTTATTTAGTCGTGGTAGTGATTTATTTAGTCATATTTAGTCATTAATTTAGTCATATATTTAGTCATTAATTTAGTCACATATTTAGTCATTAATTTAGTCATTGATTGTTGTTAACTGGTCATTTATTTAGTCATGGTAGTCATTTATTTAGTCATATATTTAGTCATGTATTTAGTCATTACTTTAGTCATATATTTAGTCATTACAAATCAAATCTAACTTAATTAATCCTCACAAATTTATGCATATAAACTTCGAGTATCATAGATATTCAAATTTTAAAAAACACCATGAAATGAAGACTAAAATGCTTGAACAAATATGATTGATCAGACACAAACACAAACAGATTACAAATGAAGAGGAGCCACAACATAGTATTTATGAGTGGAGAAAAAAACACTCTAAAAATTTACTTCATTAAGCCTCATTGGAAAATCAAAATTTCATTGGTTACATTCAATGTCTCAGTGACACTATACAACTTACAGACACTATATAAACATAATACTCTTATTTTCATATATTTATATTGTTTTCCCCTTTCTTAACTGCAGTCCTTTTGGAAGGGCAGCGACCTCCTATAGGGGCTTGACCCATTTAATCCCCTTGCAAATCCACAACTTTCCCACCGCTATTGGTTTCAATTCCTCCAAACTCTTCCTCGTTGGTATTCACCTTTCACTTCTCCAATTTGGAGTTGCGGCCTGAAAATAAGGTTTCGAAATTTGCACATCAAAAACTCAAAAAAGTCAAATAATACAGAGGATAAAATTTAAACATTTTCTTTTCCTTTTCCAACTATGGCACCCTAAACTTAGGCACTAGATATAATGTTTTCTATTTATCTCTTACAATTTTTAAAAAGATGAATTCATGCAAGACAACAAACAAATAGACAATATTCAATTAGTGATATATAACTGCCTTATTCTTGAACAACTGATCAATAGCTTGATTATTGATTGTAAATTTGTAATTGATACGCTTGAAAGTGTCCTTTCCTATGTGTGAATTGGAGCTTTGGATGAGGATATGAACATCCATCAAAAGCATATTTGGAAGTAGATTTTTATCAAACATTGTAGTTGCAAGTTCCAATAATTATAATAAAGATAAATAGTTTTACCTTTTTGCATCAACTAATGCAATTCTGATTTTTAGAGGATCGACAATGCTAGCCTTTATCATATCAACATACTCACCTGCAAGTTGCAACACAACATTAAACTTATTAATTAGACTCAACATCTAAGAAAGAAAAAAAAACTTCAAACATTATCAATTTAGTAAAAAAATCATCAATTTCA
Organism: Sequoia sempervirens; assembly: GCA_007258455.2. Lineage (NCBI taxonomy): Eukaryota > Viridiplantae > Streptophyta > Pinopsida > Cupressales > Cupressaceae > Sequoia > Sequoia sempervirens. The sequence continues at coordinate 26,474,726 of VDFB02000015.1, forward strand.
AAGATCAAAGTAGCCAATGCTTCACTCTCTACATCCTCTGCTACAATCAAAAGAGGTCTTTGTTTCTGTGATAAATGCAACAAGAAATTATTTTATTTGTCAAAACTTATCACTATGTACTTATGAACTCAAGATCATTCAAATTTTCAAACTAATCAACATGACTACCTAATTTCTTTCTATCACATACACTTTGGGTATACAAGATCATTGAGAATCCCAATTATTGAACTATGAAATTCAATAACGCAACAAAATTATATCTTAAGTAAAATGTAAATCAAATCAACATTACATCTCTCAGCTTATCAATTGATGGTTGAAGAGAAAAGAGGAGATTGATGCAAAGGAAAAGCTTAGTCAACAAGAGATAGTGTTAAACACAATCTCAATTGGCAGGGCATATTGATCTTCAACACTCCTAGCTATTTCTTCATACATTTCCCATGGTTCTCAACATAAGTTACTCCAAGAATGAATCCCATCATCAAGAACAATGTATGCAGCATGGGCATGGGGCTAAAGGAAATGTACTTGCATGGTTTAAGGCACATGAGATTACTTAAGACTCTCTAAATATGAAAGCAAGACAAGATAACTTTAAGGACTTGACACAATGTTGCCTCCAATGAAAATGGTGCAAAAGTATAAGATAGTCCTATGTGAGAGAATCTCAAGCTTGATGCAGGCTGTGGTACCTTTAAACAACATACTAGGGATGGATTTTGATGAGAAATTACTTTGTTTCAACACCCATGACAAGTACTAATGCGGGTTCAAACTGTTTTGCATGTTTTGCTTATACTGTCCTATGGAGACAGCCCCAAACAAAGAAAAATCAGGCTTGAATTGACCAAGCAATGCCTGACCTAGACTTGTAGAGACTCCAAAGACCCTTAACAACATGAGACAACAGTGGTTACTTGGAAATCCAACATGGGTTTTCGACAACCAACATCAAAAGATCAAAAGACACTATTTTCTTGCAAGATTCTCTTCATTGTTCTAATGGGACAGTTTATAAGGAAACAAACCAAGCTTGAAACAACCAAAGTAAGCCTTGCTCCAGGTCTACACACTCACCAAAAACATCAATAAACATTTTTCACTATTCTTTTCCCTTTTCGGGGCATCAGAGGGACTTAACTCTATCTCCCATCGAAGCTTCTCTCGTTGATGAAGTCCCTCAATGTTTTTCATTCCATCAGAGGGACCACAATATTTTTCCTACCGATTTCCACCTCTCTCATTGATGAGTTTGAGTGTTGTCGAGCTATCGGTGGGACTTTGATGTGACTCCTAGTGACACACAAGATTCCTCCCGATGATTGCTTCAGAACTACTTCTTGTTGGAAAATCAAGCAAATTGCATCCGGACTCAACTGTAGGTTCACATACATGCTCAAAATCGATGACAAGAAGAGATGCTATATCATCAAAAATTTCTTTCATTTCCTCGATGCAACGATTACCATCTTCATCAAATTTTAGGGCTTTCTTTATTAGCATCCAAATTAGTTATTCGATTTCCACTCTCTAATTAGTAATAGGTTCCACCTTTTTCAATTGTTTCCAAATTTCCTAGAATCTCATCCACCTACAAATCTTCTTTAAAAATTGACATTAGTTTCAGGAAGCTGAAATTGAATTACATCAAGAAGCTCAAGCCTCTTCATTTTGTATTATCACTTTCTATAGCCACATATTTGTTTGACTCCAAATCACACGATGTGCTCACTACAAACTCAACGAGATGATCTTTCAAATGCTTATGGCTGACACCCTGTATGAGTCTTCGATAGAAAATGTCCAAGTAGGATAGTCTATGACATCCTGCTTATTTTTCCTGCATTTATCCCTACCAAGGTACTTGCAATTACAACATATCGTAAGTATTCCCTTGATTATCATGCTTCGATGGATGTCCGTGTGTGATATTTATCTCAATAAAACTACATACATAGTTGGTGTTAAGCTTCAGTGGCTCAAAAACTTTCTCACGGAAAGTCAAGGACGTTCTTTATCATTTACAGACAGCCAGGAGCATTGAAGGGTGTCAGAGATTCCATCTCATGGAATACGATGATTGTGGGATATGCACAAAATGGATTTGCTGAAAAGGCTTTAGAAAATTTCAAGAAAATGCAATTAGCAAGTGTGAAGCCAAATTCCACAACCTATACCAACATCCTCCCTTCCTATGCCAAAATGGGAGCTTTGGAGTAGGGTATGAACATCCATCAGAGCATAATAGATGGGGGATTTTTGTTAGATATTATGGTTGGAAATGCTCTGTTAGACATGTATGAAAAATGTGGAAACATACACAAGGAACGTGAACTCTTTGATGGAATGCCTCAAAGAGATGTCATCTCATGGAATGCAATAATTGTAGGATATGCACAAAATGGATTTTGCAAGGATGCTCTCAAAAATATTTGAATTAATGAAGCACTCTAAAACATATCCTAACATTGTAAGCTTTGTTTGTATTCTTTGTGCATGTAGCCATGGAGGTTTAGTGGATGAGGGTTGTACATACTTCAATCACATGAGTAAGTAGTATTGCATTACACCTACAGTTGATCATTACGTGTGCATGGTTGACCTTCTTACTTGTGTTGGCTATCTCGAGGACACTCTAAACTATATCATTAAGATGCCAGTTAAACCTATGGTGGTTATGTGGATGTGTTTTATTGCTTCCTGTAGGTTACATATGAATATAGGCTTGGGAGTATTTACAACCACGCTGCTCTTCAATTTGGATCCTAAAAATGTTTCGACTTATGTTCTTCTCCAATGGCGTTTATGATTTCTTCGATAAACTTTAATCACATGTTTGAATCTCTATTTTTGAAGGTTCATTCTATGTTTTTGAAGGTTCATTCTCTTGCTATGTATTTTGATAATCAATTTCCCTTTTCTCAATATTTTGTTCCTGGAATATTGTAGACATAGACATCCACTATGGGTTGTCTAAGTAACTAGCTCAAATTTTGTCATATGCCAAATATTCCATTATATAATGTCATTCCATCTCTACCATGCCTAATGATTAGAAAAGATATAATCTGTCTTCCCACCTATTTTTTGGGATCTTCCACCTACCCGTTGTTGGTGCTCCAAACAGTACGCTACAATTCTAGCAGACACACCTCAAAATCTAAACCTGGTGAACAAGGTTTGTTTAGATAGGCTAAGTCGGACTCATGATCAAACTACAGGGGATCTGGGCCACTTAACAAGAGTGGCTAACTCTTCTACACTTCTAGCTCTATTAGGCCAAGTAGGGTGTTCATATAGATCTTACATGAACACTAATAAGAAATGAAAGAATACGGTCACATGGCTTAGCTATATCACATGCATAAAGATATCCCAAAGATTTGTCATTAAATACCCCTTATACTAGCTTACTAGTTTTTCAAACTATAAATTTATCATCAATTACTAGCAGGTTAAAATGCAAGAAAATTTATATCCCCAAATATAATATCATTTACAGTTCAATATTTCATACGTAACCTATGAAAACCCAGATTTGCGTAACTCTGTGAAAATAACTAATAAGTGCAGGCTCTCAAAATATATGGTAGATGTAAAAATCAATGAGTTTATGCAAGTTGGTAGGGCATAACTTACACTCATTTACAAAATAATGATATATATTGATTTATGAAGCATGATTAATTACCAAAAGAGGACCAGTGCCTTGGTTTATTAATGACAAAGTCAAAATCTAAAGCAAAGTGCAAACACACTTGTAAACCTAAGCCTAAGAGTTAAATATGAATCAATAAAGAGCAAAGGCCTAGAATTGCATACAAGTTCCCATCAGTCTAGTTCCAATTTCCCTTGAATACAATTCTAAGATAAAAAAACTTCATATCACAAAACGTTCTTTAATCATCCATTCATGAATACAAAAACATGTTTTTTATTACTGAAAAGCTTTAACAACTATTGCAACCAAATACTAATAAAAAATAACAAGGAAGAAATGTGACCTCAAAGATTATTCTAACACCCCTTGGGATTCCTTATTGAAATATATTGACATTCACAGATGAAGAGGATAATTGCTTATAACAACCTTCTCCAAACTTACAAAACATGAAATACACAAGATTTAGACTTTTGAACTACAACGTTATTATAAAGACTTGTTTATAACAACCTTCTCCAAACTTACAAAACATGAAATGCACAAATATTTAGACTTTTGAACTACAACATTATTATAAAGACTAGTGGACACACAACAAAAAATTTGTAATAGCTCTTAACTATGGCAAAAGATCAATAAGATATCCATAGAGAGAGATTGCATTTATAACCAATGATTTTGCCCAGATCATCCACACAGCTGACACTTGTTACAATCTTCCTACACAAGGTTTCCAATGGTCATGCCATACTTCAATTATGCAATCATTTTCTTAAATTTGTTGCAACAACTATTTCCCCAAAATTGGTTGCATTCTACACTATGGCATTTAGGCATTAAATTTACCACAAAACATTAAGTACACTCAATCAATCTTCAAAGGAGAAATTCAATACTTGGAGGGCTCAATTATCATGATGCCCACACCTCATGCACTATAGGACATTCCTTTGGATCATATTTTTTGTAGAACAGGGAAAAATATTCCCCAAATGCAAATGTATAATGCCTAGAGAGACCTAGATTTATTGATTTCTAACGCCAATTAAATGGCTGGAATACAACCCATAACTTAGGGAGTCAATCTCCTCAGTTTCTATGAAAACTATGGGAAAAAATCAACTCTTAGCTACCATCTTCCCAAGCAGCAACTTGGCATCCAAATCACAATTTGCCTCTGAAACTGCTCATTGTGTCATCTCAACATCCCTAGCTATCACCAGAGAGTTTTTTATCAATCAGGCAATTAATACTTTAGCCAAAACATATCAAATATTCCATTGTAATTTCTCACTTGCTTTGCACCTCTCTTAAACTTGCATTTAAATCTTTTAATAGGACTTAAAAGCCGTCCAATTTGAATTTATATTATAACATGATATGTAAATTGATCCAATTTCAAATCCAAGCCTTATTTCAAGCTACTCGAATTCAACACCCTCTTCATTAATCATGTAGTTGAATCAACAAAACCTATACTTTGTTATTTTCACTTTAATATCAAGAATTTGACTTATGGGATATCCAATCTTAAATGCATGCTTGATCAATGGACCACATGTATCCCTTAGATGAAATGGCTACAAGTGATCAACAAAATATCAAGCATATATCTAGCACTTTAGCTACTAAAAACCCATTCAAATCAATGGCTAAGAAATGTTTGCCATCAAGGTCTATGGCTGCAATAGATCAATGGATACCCAAGATGTGTAGCCCCTTAATCTACCAATATATCACAATTAAAATGATTGTGACATGTAGCCAAAAGGCTACGATCCACATGTCTCCTTCAATACACTAACTTGCTAAGAACATCATTGAGTAGAGAAACTGACCTGCCATCACTTATAACTAGGCTCCACATGGCAAAACTACATTCATTACTACAAAACTATACCCTTACAAGAAAACTCCTTGATCAATAAGATTTAATATTACTATGCCAAGTGTCCTTCAAATGTTTCCTATTCATTACTTGGATCCACCACCTTAATTTCCTAAACACGAGACAAGATTAACAATTGAGATGCTTTGGCTTTGATGATCAATGATATCAATGGATAACTGAACTACCAAGGTGGAAGGTGGACCAATCTACCAAAATCTACCAGATGACACCACATGGTTCTGCAAAAGCTAATTGATCATCCCTTATAATGCACTCTAACCCCACTCAATTAATGGTCTAGATCAATTTTACGTCAATATTAATGGTCAAGGGAGATCTTCTCTTTAGCCCAAAATTACTTGAACATCTTTGACTTCAAAAGCCAACCAATACATGTTGTGTAAACTTATGCTTTTGCACTTGACTATATACCCTTTGATTCACCTTGAAGATCAACAACTTCAACAAATCAGTAGACTACTAAAGTGTTGAATGGTATGATTTATCAAAGTACCTGCATCCACCAAAGTTCATTAGATCACACCACATGGTTTCACCAAAACCATTTGATAAAACTACTTGATATCTATAGGATTTACTTAAACATCAATCAACATTGAAAGTGTAGATCAACTTGCCCCAAAGATTAGTGATTACGGCCGATTGGTGGATGGCTAAAGTGTTGAGTGGTTTTATTCACCGAAGTGCAAACATCGCTGAAATCCACTAGTTCATGCCACATAGACATATCATATGCACCTAGCCTCCTACTTTCCATCAATGGCCACAATTTTCTCCTCTCAAGATTGACACCTTTAATAGATGGTTGAGGAGATTGGTAGCTCGATCTACTAATATGCTACAATACACTAAATTGTGCCAAGTAGCCACAATGTCCATTTCCAAACAGGGACCCTAACATAGACTTGTTGCACCTCTATCCCAATAAGGATCATACACCTCAACATCCCTTTGAAAAAGGCTCCATGTTGGAGATGCCCATGCTAACAATAGATACCTTTTTGGCAGATCAATATATGGATATTGAACCCACCATGCCGGTCTACCGAGATTATGGGACCATTATCCAATCATCAAACAAAAGAGATCAAATCACTTAAATGAAATATAACCTCCTATAACAAGTCAATTAAAGAATATAATAGAAAGGTGAAGGCAGAGGCAAAGTTCTTGGCCTTCAAATAAATTTGATGAACAAATTTTCCATTAACACAACTCAAGAACTCAACCAAGGTAACAAACAATTAAAAATCCAATGGGGGCAAGGAACCAATGCTTTGGAAAAGGATTTAGCCAACCACATAATAGGTGGGAGCACATTGTACTAGATAAAGCTTATGCAAAATTTGATTATAGTGGAAGATTATTTTGCTTCTAGAACTCCTCACAAACAAACCAAATCCTATTGAATCATTCTTGGTCAAATTATCTAGCAATTTTAACAAGGCTACACATAGAGCCACAAAAAGATCAGTTAGATTGGTTTTCAACACTCGTCTCACATCTCAGTTGGTGTGATTTGGTCCTTAATTGAGCTATGAGCATCTTCATTTTCCATCTGTTAGTGAAATCAAGCCCCACGAATTTGTTTTCAAAGACTATTTCAAGTGGGTTCAACTAAATATGAAGCTTATCTACTTCTTATCCTTTCAACACAAGAAGACCAAAACCTTGGTTTTGTTGGTGTCGACTTAGATCATGAGCGCCAACAACATCGGCTCGTCGTTGGAACCACCACCCAAGTCCCGGCGACAGGCACAAACTCCACCAACAACATCCACATCGGACCATCGCGGGAACAGGAGACCTCGTCCCACCGATAGAAGATCCTCACACCGATGAAAAAAAAAGAACCGTCGACGCATCGCTGGAACTAGAAGACACGTCTGGCCGATAGACTGATAAGGTGGGGGCAATCAGTTCCATTTTTTGTAATGTGGTAAGAGTCATACATGTAATGCTATGTCAGGTTGGGGAACTCTTCTTGGAGGTTCTAAACGATTTGCCTCTTTTTTATAAGATTGTGTTGGCAGTGCTACCTAGATCACAGTTGTTTGGTGGGATTCCAAACCCAGACAATGAGGTGTAGTTGTGGAAATCTCATAGAGAGAAGCTACAAGCTACCATGATGATTTTTCTGAGCAAATTTATATCATAGTCTTGCTTAGTGTGGCTTAAGACATGTGCAGATGATATTCTCTCTACAAATAGGATTGGGGGAAAGTATTTGCTTGATCTTGTGAAAAGTGGCAAGGAACTTGCAGAGAATGAGACATTGATTAGAGAAACATTGGATAGGCTGGATGCATTTGAAGGGAGCTTGGAGTGGCTAAAAACGGTTTTTGGTTCAAATGTTGAGTTTCCATGGAAATGTGTGTGTGAGATTGTTTTGAAGCACTCAAAGAGTCTATGGGATGAACTTTTTGAAAGCCTGTTGTTAGTAGGATGAAATAAATAATAGCTGATGGATTTGCAAATCTGTGTGAGAGAGTTAAGGTTGGTAAATGCCTTGAAGCCATAGTTACATCTCTGGCAAGTTACAAAGATGTTGAAACCCATTTGCACAAATTAACTACTAGTGAGGTTTTGCTTGTCAAGAGAGGGGACCTAAAAAGTGTTAATTTACCTGGGTTGAGTTATAGATTTATGATGACAAATGATGAAGATTGGTTTGGTCGTCGTAACGCTTATTTTGGAACTGAGGTTAGTCAAATAAAAGATACCATAGATGAGGGGTCCAAGAATATTCTAGAAGACCTCTTAAGTTTTCTTCATGCACATAAATCTCCTTCAAGGATAAATGATTTAGCACCTTATTTGCAAGACCAATGCTTCCATTTTATCTCAACATTGATTGTTGAGATTGAAGAACATCTTGCACATCTTTCAGAAGATCTCTATCAAGAAATGAAAAATGAGGAGATGCCAAAAAAAATGAACAAGGAGACACTAGAACCGACAGTTATAGTGGAAAGGGAACTTTTCTTAGGAAGGCTTTTAGTTGCTCTTAGTTTTCATTCAACTTCCCTTCCACTAGTTCTTGGCTCGTCTCAGCTCTGGTTTGTCGAGAACAAAGCTTTAGTTTCAGGGAAAAGATCTTTGACTTTTAGATATTCTAGTATTGATTTTGATTACCCTCTTCTAGATAGTTCTGGAAGACAAATACTAATGAGAGGGGTCGGTTTGAAGCCTGAATCACAGGATAAAATAATAACATAAAATTGAATAAATTAAGAACTATGCACAATCTTTGTATCAGAGCTAAGAGGTATCACAAAAATTGATCATAATCCTAAATATGAACATAGATACACAAACCAAAATGGGTAAATCTACATTTTGTTCAATTGAAGTTAATTAGTTTTTTGTTTTGAGGGTGGATTGCTTGTAGGCTTGAAGTTGGCCATATATTCAGTCAACTAGTTGATAACTATAATAGAAATTGTCCATGACAGATAAATAGGGGCATGCACATGCACATCTGTACACAAACAAATGGGAAAATATACATTGTTCACTTAGTTCAATTAGATTTGAAAAGATAACTCGTGTCCATCAATATGTTGAGAATTTCATATGTTTCAATATTTAAGCAAGCAAAATGCACAAGGGCTAACTTTTCTGCCTATAAAGTGCTTATTGAACACTTGACAGATTAGGATTTAAGCAACAAAGTCCTTCAACAATCAATTATATACTCTATGGAGCAACCTAAGTTGAACATAAGTTTTGAATGGAGGAAAAGAACAAAGACTTTCAAGGATTTTCTTGGTGCAGGCAGACTCAAATTAAACAATTTTACAATTCTAGTGTTGATAATTGCATGCATAAGTTATAAAAGAAAACAATAAACTGTTAGGTTTATTCATGTGAACAAAAACACTAAACTTGAAGAGGAATAAAAGTTCCTATTTTATTCTATCTGCTATTGGAATCCATTGGGATGACACAAATCAACAACTGGTTCAACAGAAAATTAGAATGCTTAAAAAATTTCATTGATCTACATGAAATGATACAATATTACATGTTTACTCAAAATAATACCTCCCAATGTAACTACCTATTAGGAGGAACTTTGTTTGGGAGAATAACATATTAGAGTCCATTCTGAAGTTGGCCCCGGTAAAGCTTTGGATGGGATGGAAGTTTAGAGATTAAGAATCCTTCCAAATCAGCTCCTTTCATTTCATGCTCCCAAAATTCCAGACCTTGCTTCTCCATCAATCCATCATCAGGCCATGCTATGCTTGCAACATGTGGCTCGTCAGGACCTATTGTTGCTGTTGGAACTATAGTTGAGCGTATCTGCAAGAAAACTAGGAAATTAACTAGGCAAAAAATGTTCAAATAAGATTTCTTCCCTTGCTAAACATCATTCCAAGATTATAAATAACAACACCCAATGGCCAGATAGAACTATCCATAAACTAGGGATATATATCTCAAATACATGTCAGCCAAATACAATGAATAAAGAACAAAAAACCAACACCATTTTGATATATAAAAGAGAAAAGAATACAACATTGACTATTATGGACAAAAGGAAAGTAAAGAAGGCATTGGTCAGAAAAAAGATATGGGCAATTCCCCATACTATGTAATACTTTAGAGTATTGTTTAATTGTCTTGAACCAAAGCTTCATAAACTTCTTTTGCACATTAAGATTTAAAATTTCCAAAGTTTATAAACAAGCCCATCCAAGGACAATATTACACAAAGCATATTTTTCACGAGGAAGTTTTTGAAAATTGCTTGGCTTGTGCAAATGTGCATGTTAGAGAAAACAAAGAAAGAAATATGAGAATGTGAGATTATAAAAAATATCATTATTCAAGTTACAATTCAGAAAGAGAATTAGCAACAAGATAAGAAATGACATAGCACAATTAGTCAGAGTGGCATCACAACTACTTGTGGTTCTAATAAACCAAGTCATAATGTTATTGCTCTCAATGAAGAGCAATATAAGGATTTATTTTGAGTTTGCATGTATTATGCAGTTTCAACACTTAATACTAGTCTATTTTGAACATATGCTATTGAACATAGTCTATTTTCAACACTTAATACTAGTCTTGTAACCATTTTGATTTATCATGTGACATCTGGTATTGAATTATCAATTAGCAGTAGTATTTTGTCATTAATTATGTGTAATATATAAATATTATGGTTAATTTTGTATATTTGACATAGAAATTTTATTGCATTTTATGTCTTTAGATTGCCATGCCTACGACATCAAACTTGAGGTAAAAACATATTGAGGAGTTGTTGTACCTAATCCCCGTACCAGTCCAAAAATAGGAGTAGGAAGTTGCTCTCATCCATAAAATTGAAATCATCATGTATATAGAGAAGGGACCCTGATATGACACCTGCACTCATATATTCACATATTCCCAGATTAATGTTCTCTTGTATTGTCACTACCAATATCATGTATAATTGAAAAGATCAAAATGAGGTTTCAATTGAGGTAAGGATAAAAAAAGTTGGCCCTAATATAAGTTGAAATGATTACATAGAAATTTCAAGAAACATTGAGGTTTCAGTTAAAGTAAGGATAAAAAAGTTGACCCTAATATAAGTAGAAGTGAAAATAATGTAAAGGTGGTTTTTGAGTCACCACTAGGGTGTTGATTTTCCATTTACCTTGCATACACACCTTATCCTTTCCAAATTCAAACTTATGCCTTCTGTAAAGAGTATAAGGATGTAACAAGAATAGTACATGATATAATTACGATAAAGAAGATAATAATGGTTGGCACACCATTCAACAAAATAGAAAGTCATTCATTCTCAAGAAAACCCTGAGAGACATAAATCTAACTTGAAAACCATTCAATTGTGGATTCAAATACAAGAATTTACAAGCACAATACGCTTACAAGTGAATGATGAAAACACAGTGTTGGATTCTCAAACCTTGAACTGTCTTCTCATTAAATCTGAAAAGAAATGCATTGCACTAGCTCAAAACTGGAACTAATGAATCACTCACACCCCAACCTTTCTTTTATATATGAAGAAGGCTAGGAACTGAAACTGTGGCCTACCTTCCATGATTCAAATTGTCTAAAATATGCACTTTACTTGAAAATAGAACTGTAGCTAAAGATGGCGCCTAGTTAAATCTGAAAAAGCTAACTGATAAATATAAAATAGCAAAAAGCAAATAAACATAATCAAAACTTATAATTCCAAATCTAGAACAACATACAATACTCTAGTGGCCTATCCTACATAACCAAAAAATATAAAAAGCATTCTACTTCTAGAAGAGGATGAGGCTAGCATATGCAATGATGCATACTTGCATGTGCCCTCTCCATGCTGATCTCTTAATTGCACATAGGAGAGAGGTTTTTCTGTTGCTGCTCTGGATCCATTGAAGTATGTTGTTGCTAAAGTGTAGCTCTGCTGAGAATAACATGGACTAAGTGAATAGGTAAAAACTCTCAATACTCCCCCTTGCAAGGATGAGATTCTTCACCAAGCCAAGATACTATCACAACATCTTGAACTTCTCTTTTTCTAGGGGCATCATCATCGTGTTAACCATTTGCGAACATGAGGAAATATAATCATGGATCACCACTCCCTTTTGTACTTTGAAATTGCTTTAGAATCTTCAAGTTGTGAATAACCAGGCTGACATAAATTAATATAAGCATTATATTAATTTACAAGACTCATACTAATATTATTGAAAGCAAAGAATAAATGTTCAAACAATGACAGTGGGCTATTGACTCCCCCTGCAAAGGATACCTCCATGAAAAACTTATCCTTCATGCATACCAATTTACATCAAGTTAACTATCACTGCATATAGTTGGATTGAAGGGCATAAAATGGTACATGCTTTTTTGTGTAGCAAATAGATCACATCCACAAACATGGGAGAGCTATGCAAAATTGGAGAAATTAGCTTGTCAAATGAAGGCAGCAGGGTATTTCCAGATTCAAGACTTTTACTTAATGCTATGGAATAGAAGAAAAAAGAATCATTTATTTGCCACCATAGTGAAAAGTTAGCAATTGCATTTGGTTTGTAAACATGGCCCCTGGTACAACTATTAGAGTTGTTAAGAACCTTCAAGTATGTTCTGATTTTCACACTGCATCTAAATTCATCTCCAAGATTGTTGCAAGAGAAATTGTTCTGAGAGATGTGAACCATTTCCATTATTTTAAATAGGGGCAATGTTCTTATGGAGAATATTGGTGATGCTAAATGAAACAATCTAAAAAATAGGCCTGCACTATAATAATGTGCACTACATTAGATATCCAGTAATAACGAAGGGACATCCATCAAAGAATAATAGTAGGGATTTCTAGAATATTTCTTAGTTCTTCTGCCAACTAGATTCATCATAGGCCATGATCTTCATGGTCATCATGTTGACCTCCATACGTGAAGAGTGAAAAGGGGGCTAGTGCAAATATTCTACAAGCTATTGCTAGATCTGGAGTCTTAGTTGGATATGATTAGTTGTAGTTAATTCCTTTTAGAAGATACTACTAATAGTTAATTCCTTTCAAAAGATACTACTAATATCATACGCTATTTCCCACTCAAGCACCCAAATTTTCCTTCAAGGATTACATTAAGAAGCTTTTCAACTTCAAGGAAAAAATTATGAGAGGGTTGTTTTTAAAATGGAAGACTATCAAGCTTTTGATGATCCTTTATGTTCTCAAACATTATTACATATTTCTCAGCTAGGGAAAAGTGCCAATGGATGATATGCACTGATGTAGATAAGTTTCTATTCTCCCATCCTTGGTTAAATAAGCTAGGTGTAACTAAGGACACAGTCCTAAACAAGTGGGGAAAATGCTAAAGACTTGGCAGAAATATGAGCATAGATAAGAGCTAAAGAAACCTTGAATAGTGAAAAAGAAATGTTTTTAGTAGGTCTGAGAAGGGATAAAAGGTATTTGAGAGGCCTGAGAAACCTCATAATAGGTTGATAGAGTATAAGAGAAGAGTGAGTCTAGTGGTCTACTGCAACAAAAGGGAAGTATGATGGTTGAATGGGATAACAATTATGAAACAATCTCTTTTACATAAATCTAGGATAATTAAGTAAATGCAAACACTTGCAAGAGAAATTTTCTAAGAGATGTGAACCATTTCCATCATTTTAAACAGGGTCAATGTTCTTGTGGAGAGAATTGGTAGTGCTAAATGAAACAATCTAAAAAATAGGCTTGCACTATAATAATGTGCACTACATCAGATATCTAGTAATAACGAAGGGACATCCATTAAAGCATAACAATAGGGACTTTTTGTCATATGTTGTAGTTACAAGTGCCCTGCTAGACATACATGAAAATGTGGAAGCATAGACAAGGCAAGCGAATTGTTTCCAAAAATGATGTTTGTGGTGAAGTCTATTCTTAAATACAACTTATTTTGATGAAACCTTTCAATGGAAGTTCCTCTTCAAAGTAGTGTATGTGTGTCAATGAAAGAGTAACTACTTTACAAGACTATTTCTCTTAACATAACAACAATGGTAAGAATTGTATTTGTACCCCTCAATCAATAAAATATTTTGGTTTACCAAATGTAAGAGTTGGAAGTTTGCAATATTGTTTGTTTAGCAAGCTATTGCATAGATTAATAATTAATTGTGTGCTTCATTAAATTTCAAGTTCTAGTAATTGTATATAGCTCTCTCTGCAACTATTCATCACGTGGGCAAGTTTTTTGGGGAAACTTTGAACACAACAGTTTCAAAGGATGACTACAGAGTAGGCTTAGGAAAAACATAACAGATGAATGAATATTAAACATTCTCAAACTACTTGACACAAGAACACAAAAAATTGGAGTGTTTCAAGCAGAACTTTTATAGAACACTGTACCCAAGCTCAAAGGCATGGGATACCATAGTTTGTGGTGAAGTGTATTCTTAAATACAAGTATTTTGATGAAAATTTTCAATGGAATTTCCTCTTGAAAGTAGTGTTTGTGTAACAATAATAGAGTACCTACTTTTCAAGACTATTTCTCTTATGTCAATAGTAAGAACTGTATTTGTACCCGTTAATTGATCAAAGTTTCTAGATTACTAAATGCAAGAGTTGGAAGATCGCAATATTGATTGGTCAACAAACTATTGTATAGATAGATTAAATGGTTAATTGTGTGTTTTGCTCTGTGAATCTCAAGTTCTAGTAATTGTATATAGTTCTTTGTGCAAATATTCATCACATGGGCAAGGTCTTTGGGGAAAGATCGAACAAAGCAGTTTCAATGGATGACTATTGGAGTTTGTTTAAGGAAAATGGAAAGAAAGAGTAAATATTAAACATTTCCAAACTATTATGCCACAGGAACACAAAACACTAAAGTATCTAAAGTTGATATTTATAGAACATCGTGGACAAGCTTAAATGCATGGGGCAACAAATCAAAATCAATTAATAAGCCAATAACACTCCTAAATAAAAATTTCTTCAGTTTTCTAAGTCCCTACCTTCATTATATGTGGATGCAATGGGCAGAGTGTAATGGGCAGTGTGTGTGGCTCAGGCTCCTCCAGATCGTGGGCTTCTCCAATAGAAGACTCGACTTCAAGCGGTTTCCTTGCACAATTTGGAGTCTTCACACCACCACTGGTGGTTTTTATGCCGCATAAAATCTCATGCAGCCTACTATTGAAATTTAGCTCGATGCCATCGTGGAGGGAAAAGGAAAATGCATGTTGAATGAGGGAAAATGAATGGAGGGAAATAAAATTAAAAAAAAATCTTATTTTCTTTTTAGTAATCTTCTTGTCTCTCTATTAAATGTTATTCTTATGTTATATTTTTTTGCTTTGATTCTTTGATGTATTTTTTATAATACATTTTATTTTAGGCTTGTACATTTAATACAAGTTTATTATCAAATATATATAATATTTCATATGATTTTTTGTGTGTATTTCATTTTTTCTATTTTCTTATTTATTACTTTGAAGTTTTTAGTTTCTCTTCATTAACCATTTAGGTTGTTTTTTGGATTAATAAAATTGATCTTTTTTTTATTTTTTTGTTTTTTCTTATTTTCTTTTTAGTAGTCTTCTTGTCTCTCTATTAAATGTTATTATTATGATATATTTTTTTGCTTTGATTCTTTAATGTTTAATTTCTTTTATTTGACATTATTTGAGCAATCTTTTGTGCTTGTCCTCATTTTATTTCCTTCTTTTTCTTTTAAATTGATTGAATTTTATCAAGTTTATTGCTTGTTGTCTCTTGTGTGCTTTTTATGAATTTCTCTCTTGTCAAGTTATTGCCCTCTTGTGCCTTGTTTCATGCGCAACTCCTTCTCACTCCTCCCCCTCTCATACCTTTTTATGCTTGTCTTGGTATGCATCTTTGCATTCTATCCTTGTGCTCTAATTTTCATCCTGATGATGGATCACAGAGTGTGATCCAAAACGTTGATGCCAAAAAT
This sequence comes from Sequoia sempervirens, assembly GCA_007258455.2. Lineage (NCBI taxonomy): Eukaryota > Viridiplantae > Streptophyta > Pinopsida > Cupressales > Cupressaceae > Sequoia > Sequoia sempervirens. The sequence goes on from VDFB02000015.1 coordinate 26,490,783, forward strand.
TAACACACAATCGAATCCAAAAATCTTTTACAATTATTAATAAAAAAATTATTTTAGAAAAAGTATTATTTTTATTGTCTTAATTTAAGACAATTAGAAAATTAATTTAAGACATTTGAATTTGTATTTTTAATTTTTAATATATATATATTATATATATAAGAAATAATAAACTATATACATATTTATATATTGTTTATTATTTCTTTTATATATATATAATGTTAATTATTTCTTTGATGTTTTAATTATTCTTTTGCTTTGGTTCTTTGATTACATTGTTCTCTTTTTGTTTTTCTTTATCTCCTCTCTTTAGTTTCCTGGTTCTTATTTTATTTTATTATCAAGGGGTAAGTTGCTTTAATTCATTTTATTATCTTTTTTCTTCATTGGTCAAATCTTTGCCTATTGTCTTCTAGCCCTCTCTTCTCCTCATCTATTTATCCTTCCAACTCTGCTATCTCACTCTATTTTTCTTCTCTTGTTGCATGCAAATCATCCTGATGATGGATCATGGAGTGTGATCTGAAACATTGAGTTAAAAAACTCACACAGTTTAAATCCATAAACTTGAACACTTAATTATCATGGATTGTGGAAACTTGATGTTGTTAATTAAAAATATAATTTAAATATAAAATATATATTTAAGACAAAACTAATATTTTGTCTTAAATTAATGTATTAAAACCTCATTTTATGTAGTAGTGTCTCTTGGTTGCATGCATCATGCCCTCATGACAAGCCTTCAAATCATAGTTAAAAACATTAATGATTCATTAACATAATGAGTAATAAAAGTTAAAGAATGCAAATGTTAATTTTTTTTATAAAATATGTGAAGGCCTTAAGATTGCACCGAGAGGCAATGCCTTTCACGCAATAGGTATTTTTGGTGCACCAAGCAACCTAGGCAGCCAAATGGCCTGCTTAGGTAGGGGTCCCATGAGGGGGGCTTAAGCTCTATGGATTATGATCAAATTCAAAAGAAAAAAGAATAGAGGAGTAATAGTCATTTATTTAGTCATTTTTATTTGTCTGATATTAGTCATTTATTTAGTCATTTAGTTGTGATTTTACCCGATGACCAAATTAGTCATTTATTTTCCAAATACTAAAAGTGTTAGTCACGTGACTAAAAGTGTTAGTCATGTGACTAAAAGTAAAATTTGGAAAATAAATGACTACGTGACTAAAAGTGTTAGTCACGTGACTAAAATTTTTAGTCACGTAGTCATTTATTTTCCAAATTGTACTAGGGTGTCGACCAAAGGAGGTGACAAGTGGAAAGCATGCTCAAAAATGGTCTTTTGAGCATTGAAACGTTGTAGGACGCTAGTGCAGCGCGCAAACATCCACACAACACGCTAGTGTTCAGACATGTCACGCTACAAAACAACACGTGTAGGAAAAGCCCAAAGTCCGATGTAAAGCTAATGCACGAGGGTAGCTGCTGAAAAGGGGCGTTGGAGCATCTTGAGAAGGGAAAGAGGTTGATGCAAGGGCTAAAATGAGCCTACTCAAGATGCTAAGGGAGTGGACACTAAAGCGGATGCAAGAACTTATGTGAAATTGCAAGGGTTACAATTTTACGATCATACATTTTGCCTCCACTTTAGCGGGCATATGAATCTACACTAATATGCACACTAAAGGAAGTTTATTGAACATAAATAACATCATATGCCAAAAAGGATACTATAGAGGAAGCAAATAACTCTTTGAACCATGGAAGCATGACCCTAGGCTGAAGACTTGTAAAACCAATGCATTAGACAAGAAAAACCTACACTAGACAACAACATTAGGACATAAAAAGCTAAAGGATTCGAGTCAACAAAGTAAAGAGACCTCGATGTAAAAGGTTGTCTCAGTGCTATGCGTCATCCCCAAATTGAAAAATAGAAGAATTCTAAAATGAAGAGAGGAAGGGTATATACACAGGATGAAGAATATTCAAATCTTTGATCCGGTGTATACAAGTTGAGAGAAAAAAAATGAAATGAATGCAAGAGTGATAAAAAAGCAATCCTCACTCGAGGAGGAAAACCTGTATCACAAAATATAGGTGATAAAAGCAATCCCCGCTCAAGGAGGAAAACCCGTATCACGAAGTATAGGTGATAAAGGAGCTCTATAGGTTCTCGGTCCTGCAGAGCAAGACAAATCAAAGAATCATGTGACTACTACAAGCTGCGCTGCAAGACATTCACAGAAAAGATAGGTCTAGTCAAGTTGCCCCCAAGCTAGACACAACTATATGAAACAAGTCTAGTCAGGTTGCCCCCAAGCTAGACGCGAAAGGATTCATTTGAGATAGAATCTTTCAAAGGGGATCCCTCGGGAACCCTTCAAAAGAAAAAGGGGTCCACTCAAGGGATGCTTCATTTGAAAGATAGAGAGAAGAGAGGGGGTCCTTAAGAAGGATGCACATCTCAAAAACAAGTTATCATTGCCCCCAACATACAAAGGAGGGGGATCATGAAAGGTACTTATAACATGAAGGATAGAGGTAGACCTCAGTATCACTTGTCATGTGAATTAAAGGTAGGTGCATCAATCAAACGAGAGTTTGATGGCACCTGAATCACAAAGTTGTGATTTGTCTTTCAAGGCCTTACATTCACTAGTGGAATGGCCAGGAACTCAATGGTATGGACAAAAAGAATGTGTTTCTCTATCATGTTCATGGAATTTCTTATGTGTAGGAGAAGGAAGAGTGATTAAGTGGGCTTTTAGAAGCTGCAACAAGATACACTCTTTCTTAGATAAAGAATGAGCAGGAAGCAACCCTTTCTCTTATGGAGAAAAGTTTGACTTCTCACAAGAAGAATAAGAAGGCACGAAGATAGAAAACAATGGAGGATCCTCATGGAGAGTATTATTCCAGCTAGGGAAATCATACTCCTCTACGGGATAGCCATCAACCTTCTTGATAGGACTACCAACATTAACCTCTTTAATAGAAGTGTGATCATCTTCCTTAGAAGGAGGATCAACACCAAGAACATTACAATTTGCATTCACCTTACCTTGTGATACAAAAGAGTAACCATCTTCAATAGCAGGTTCAGATGATGTTATCGAAAGTTCTAAGTGGATTGGGTTAACTTTATATTCCTGAACGAAGGAATCTATAAAGTCTAGAGAATCCCAATCATCACCAAGACAAGCATTTTCTTGAGAAGAGGAAGACTTAAGATTTCTTTCTTTAGAAGGATCTTCTTTAGGGGTATTTATCTCAAGAGTATCCTTTGTAGTAGATATTGTTGAAGTAAACATCGGCACAGTGGAAGATATTGAAGGAATAAGAGTAGGCACGACTGAAGCTTGACCGGCGGCTGCCATCTCACATAAGTGCATAGCATCAAGGTCAACCTTGACTGTGACTACTTTATCATTACAAATGAACTTAATAGATTTATGCAAGGTAGACGGGACTGCACCCATAGCATTAATCCATAGTCTACCAAGAAGAAGGTTATATGGTAGCTTTTCTGACATAACATATACGAGGGTGGGTACAATAATGGGTCCAAGCTGTAAAGGTAATACTATTGTACCTAGAGCTTGTCTCCCAACATTATCGAACCCACAAATGATAATAGAAGAAGTATTAAGAGAAGATGATTCAATATTAATCTTAGGCAACAGATCGATGCTACATACATTGAGCGTCGAACCAACGTCAATGAGAGTACGTCTAATACTAATTTTATTAATGTTAACTATAATCATTAAAGGATTTGCTTGCTTTTGTACTTCTGGAGATAGGAGCTCTTGCGGATAGAATGTAATATTCGGCGAGTCTGCATGAATATAAGCTATCAAAACATTAGCATCTATAGGCCTAGTGGAAGAAGGCAAGAGGATATTTTGCAATGCTTCTTGAAGTATACCTTGATAAACTGGAGCAGACTGAAGCAAGTCCCACAGTGAGATCTTAGTCGGAGTAACACAGAGTTGCTCGACAGGATCGTAATCACTGGGTGCTTTAGTCATAGGTTTAGGTGTTTGAGGAAGGCTTGGTTGTTTATTCACACTATTGTCATAAGTATGGGCTATCTCTCTATAAGAGGGAGCCTTAGAAAGATCAAGAGGGTCACTATCAAATGGAACAACATTAATAGAATAAACCCTTTTAGGAGGACTAGCTGGAGTCATGTAAATGACCAGTCTCTTAGGCCTTTGAGAGGAAACAGAGACATAGATTACATTTACTGAATCATCACAACTAGTAGGGTGATTATTTGAAGACATATTCTCAACATCAATCTAAATAGGATCAAATGTGGAATAATTATTTGAAGAAACATTCTCAACATCGATCCAGGGAGAATCAGATGTAGGAGGTTCATCATTCGCTAATGCACCATCTCTAGAAGAGACTGCAATGGAATGGAGAGGAGATTCATCATTCACGAATGCATCATCTCCAAAAGAGAGTGCATTGGAATGAATAGAAGGTAGAGTAACATTAAGAAAGGTATCAATGATTTCATCTTCTTGCAACAAGATATCCTTAGAAGCAAGAGGAATCTCATGAGAAGGACCAAAGATACCAAGTGACATGGGAAAATCCAAGTCACCATCACATGCATTAAATGGAATATCATTAATAATTTGAACAAAATTAGACACTGAACTAATAAAAGAAGATATTAAATTCATTACGATTTTTTTGGTATTTTCTATGTTTTAGTAAATCACATTTTCGGAGGTTTTTGAAGCAGAATTTGAGGTCGGAACTTGCATCGGTCCCTAAAATTTGACTGCTGAAGGGACTAGTATTCTAGGGATTGAACTAGTTCTCTAGGAGACCTTTCCAACGGTGCAAATGGTTCTGAATTTCAAGCACCGAGTCAAAAGTTATGACCCCGCCAAGTAGGGGTAAACAAATTCCTAGCTTTTCAGAAGATTTTCTCTTCATGTTGGGTTCACCAAAATGTAGAAGATGGGGATTCGCTACTCACGAGTTCTCTTCATTTAGAGAGCCTCACGGGGTGAACTACCCTAAACTACCTCAAGGAACAGCGTGGAAGTTCTAAGATCCAAAAGAGCAGATCATAAAGATTTTCTGGACAAACTAATGAGCTCTTGGCCAAAGGATGTCAGCGCAGAACACTGCGCTATCATCCCAGAGGTGCGTTGGCATCTTGTATGAACCAAAGAACGAGTTTATCACAAAAAATGTCTAAATGGTTGCTAGCTATCTAATTGCTAAGAATTTACAGAATGCGATAAAGTAGTAGAATACAATAGAATTGAAATAAAGTGAAATAGAAGTGATATAGATAAGAAGAAGAAAGAAAAGAAGATACTCACAACAATCCAAGTAATGAAGCCTCCAACTAGTAGATATCTTCAGTACCCGCAAGTGTAATATTTGGAGAAATTGTTGGGGCTATATAGGGGTTTGCCTTAGTCAAACCCCCATTTTGGTGTTCCCACCTCCACGGACAACCAAGAAGATAGAGAGATATATCAATTGAAATGGAGAAAAGTGTGTGGTGAAAGAAAAACCCGCTCAAGAGTAGAACCCGCACCATGAAGTAGTAGTGATAAAAGCAAACCTCACTCGAGGAGAACCCGTATCACAAAAGAGGTGATAAAAGCAATCCCCATTCAAGGAGGAGAACCCCTATCACGAAGTGAGTATGCAAATGGTAGGGGATATGGAATCCCAGGCTGCTCACAAGCATGAAATGAGGAAAATACAGCTACAAAGAGTGTTGTAAAGGGAGCTTGAGAGAGCTTGAAGCTGCTACAACAAGCTACATGGAGCTATGCGAGCAAAATTTGGAGAGTAGAAGGTTGGAGCCAAAGTAAGAGAGAAGCTAGAAGCAGAAGAGTGGAGCTAGAAAATGGAGGAAGAGTTAGAAGATACAAATGGAGTGAAAAAACTACTTTTAAGGAGAGAAAAGAAGCTTCCTGGGTGGTTACAAAGCATCTCGAGCCGTTACCACTGACCAAAGGAGGTGACAAGTGGAAAGCATGCTCGAAAATGGTCGTTTGAGCATTGAAAAGTCGCAAGATGCTAGCATGGCGTGCGGACGTCCACACGACACGCTACAAAACAACACGTGCAGGAAAAGCCCAAAGTTTGATGTAAAGCTAATGCACAAGGGTAGCTTCTGAAAAGGGGCGCTGGAGCATCTTGAGATGAGAAAGAGGATGATGCAAGGGCTAAAATGAGCCTACTCAAGATGCTAAGGGAGTGGACACTAAAGCAGATGCAAGAACGTATGTGAAATTGCAAGGGGTGCAATTTTACGATCATACAGTCCCAAACATTGGTGCCACTACATGCATGCATTTTCAATCTTGTTACATTGGTAGAGTTACAAAATGTGAAGGCATCAAACCTAAACAAAGTCCCACACTGAGATCCTTTAGCTACCACTATATTTCCTCTCATCCAACCTACAACTAGACTTTCCAAATATTGCATGCACTCTAGAATCATTAAACTTGGATACAAAAAGTAAGTTTCTTATAAGTTCTGAAATATGCAAAAAAATATTAAGTATTTTCACTATCCCATCACTAAAACACAATAGTACATTTAGATTATTAATAATCTAATGTGTATTATTGTCATTAAAAAAATTCTCATTCATCTTAAGCTTTGTGTGAAAAGACACACTTCTTCTAGGGATTCTTATGGTAGGAGCGACCCGAGTTAATGAGCCAATTATCATTAGTAATAGTGTTATCAAAAATAAACAATGCATCATTATCACTATCATCAAAATATTTTTCTATGGAGGAACCATTGTAGAAATTGTTTTGCAAGAGGATAGAGGGACAAAAATATCTCCATTCCAAGGCAGCTTGGAGGCCACCTGCACAGTCATGGTTTAAGCTAAACTTCGACGGGGCTTCGAGAGGAAATATAGGAAGGTCTAGTGTGGCATACATAATCTATAATTGGGAAGGATACATCATGGGTGAACTCTCAACCCCTCTTCTAGATGGGATGAATAATCATGTAGAACTACATGCCATGATTTAGGGGCTCCAATTTTGTCAGGAATTAAGGTTGAAAAGCAATGAAGTGGAAGGTGACTCGTCTCTGATAATAAGTGCTCTTAGGTTGGGAAAATTTTCAAATTGGAAATTTCAAGGGCTGGTGGAGAGATTTTTTGAGCTTCTAGGGAGGTTTGAAAACTGTGGTTAAACATACATATAGAAAAGCAAATTTTGAAGCAGATAAGTTAGCAAATCTTGGCGCGGACAAGGTTTTCAATAAACACTCTTGCTCATCATTTTCTTTAGATTAGTGTTTAAACCACATTTATAGGGAGGGCAACGAGGAGCTAGTTTCCCTAGGGATTAGGGGAGCAAATGGGTGTGTTGTGTGGTTACACAACATGCCCCAAGCTCCCTATGGAAGCTTGGGGACCCAAATTTTAAAATACCCGCTCAAAAAAGTGAGGGGGGAATGGCTTGAGAAAGTATCACAAAGATCACAAATTATCGTAGGAAGAGCAAAAGCTTGAAGGGGTATGTTTGGTGTCAGGTTGGGTAAATCAAGTTTAAGTGCATTGTTTCGGTAAGTTGGTCGTGGTTGAACTGGGTAAAGTAGATCATCGTGTAGCGAGATTGGAATCCTTGGGCAGATAATGCAGTGGGTTGTTGGATCAAGGGTGAATTAGGCAAGGTGTAAAAGAGGGGTGTGTAGGAGTCCTAAATTTTAAGTGGCCATAGTTACTAAGGATGAGAAAGGTATTGTTCAGATAGTTAGTTGTTCATCTAGTCAGCTAGTTAGATAGCTAGATAGTCAGGTAGTTGGGTAATTGAGTGTTCAGAAAACTCATAACAAAAGTTAACACCTAGCATATTTTTCCATTATCCTTTGGAATTCATGATGATGCCAAAATCTTGGAAACTCGTAGAAGAGCCAACAATTCAAAAAGGCCAAGTAGTCCATTATTTTAATCATAAATACACATTGGAAAAGACTAAGAGCATATAAACATGATTTTAATAATGCTTTCTTTTGACGAGTTAATTAAAATGCTTTAAATGTTTCAATTGAAAAGTGGCATTATGTTGATGTAGGTCTTGACAGGTGGAAAATTATAACAAGAAATGTATATGCTTGTGCAAATCAACTCTTATTATAGGAAAATAGTGATAAAATGAATTTGATGACAAGTGTGAAACCTGAGACGAGTCTGTGAAAGAAATATTTGAAAGTGGATAATGGGTAACTGGGAAAAGAGGAAGACCCAAGTTTTTGACTAGTTGACAGGGATGCAATTTTTTCTAAATTCTCGTCAACAGGGGATTTTCCTGATAGTGGGGCTCGTCATCAAGATCAAGAATTTTGAAGGGAAGTGTTAGTGGCTTATTCTCTCATTTTGAAGACTAAAGAAAGCTCGATAGATATTTGCACATGATTTTTAGGCATTTGAACTGCAGTGAGGGAATTCAAAGTGCATACTTTGACTTGATTTCTAGAATATGAGATAAATATCTCTTAAGTGCCACCAATGCTCTTGTGCCACGTGTTTAATGATTGTCTTAGTTTCTATTAGTCATGTGCTATCCTTTGATCGACTATTGGCTTGTATTCTATAAAAGGTAGAATGTTATTTTTTTTTAGGATCAAAAATTGTTGAAACAATTAGACTAAAGTTGGAACATCACCAATTTTATGTTTAAGTCATGTTTTTTGTTCAATTCTAGTATAAAAATTTGTACTCACAATATAATTTTCTAATATCAAAGCAAATTTGAAGGTTATTTACAAATCTTAAATCTTATGTAACTATAAGGTGTTTGCTCCTATTGGAAGAGCCAATTTGTTGTGCCAGATTTGGGTGCATTTTGATATTGTTCTAGTGGTGAATGGTTATTTTCTATAAACTTTTTGTATTATTTTGTATGTAGGTATGAAGCAATTTGGTGAAGTACAAAATAGTTTATGCTTTGGTTTAGTTACTTCTCTATGATTACATGGATAATAGTTGGGAGCATTTAACTTCTTAGGCCTTTTTCTCTCTTAAATTTGATCTTTTAGTTTTTTCTCTTTAAATAATTTGGACTAACAAAATATGAAGAGTGATGCATGTTATATTTTCTTACATTGCTTTAGCTTGTCAAAGTTAAAAGTCTTTAAAACTAGTGGCCTCTTATGATTAACAACAATTGCACAATGAACCTTGAGTGAACCTAGTGCATCAAGACTTGACATTCCCGAGCCTTGGGATAACTAAGATTATCTCTAAATAGGAAATTATCCCAACGATTCTTTCAAGATAGATAGGTTCCTTTGTTTAAGTGGCAAAGATTTATCTACATGTTATTTGTGTAACAACCATGTCAATAGTGTATCAAAAAGTATTAACAAAAGGTTGATGGGCTTGAGGTTCGACCTGTAGATGCTATGGTTGTGTTAGCTCCATTGGTATCAATCTCAGTGTGTGTCATAATGGTTGGGTGGCGCTCTAGCGCTTGGTTTTGTTTGAGTTCTAGCTAGATTTTAGCACCGTCAATGCGACCCATATACACGTGGCACTAGTTCTCTCCCTGGTGACTTACTTGAGCATTGGTTATGTTGAGTTGTGATGGATTAACAAGTGGCAATGTTGTCATCAGACTACACAAAGTTATTGCCAATGCGGCCCACATACACATGGCGCCAAATCACTCTCCCTAACATCTTACTTGAGCATTGGTTGCAGTGAGTTGTGATGGATTGACAAGTGGCAACATCATCATCAACTTATGCACTTTCCATTTACAGTAAAAATATGGCTTGAATCCTCTACTCTAGCTAATGTGACATGCGATAATGATTAATCAGTGTCACTCAGTTTAGTGACATCATGAGTTGGCAGGCTGAGTATGGCCGATTGATTGGAAATGATACCTCTCACACCTCTCAAGATTGATAATTGCCTTGAGGATCGACCACGCACGGAAAGGTGGATGTGGTGTACTTCAACATTGAGATGGAATGTGTTGCATTAATGGCAATAATTATCCTTAGAGTGAGATCGATACTACTCTAGTCGGGGTACGAATCTGGAGATGATTTCCTCCTGCGTGAAGTGTGGGAGGACGAGATGGCCTACTAATTTAAAGTGGCAGGGTGATAACCTTGCCATACTTTTCACAGTCGCCTTAAGTTTCCATTGAGAATGGATACTCCTATCTGCCTCACAAGCTCGTGTCGTCAAATGGATTTTGTAGGTGTCATAATAAATCATAGGCTAGAAGTGATAATGAGGCATTCCAATGACAAGACTTTGAAAGCGATAAAGATGATCCTCAATGCTGATTTCTTGTTGGATGATGGGAGGTATAGGGTAAACACTGATATAACATCATGTTTCATGGCCTCCCTTTTGGAATTAGGAAAGCTAAAGGAGATGGTGTGGGAGTTGCATTTGGAACTATTTAAGAAGCACAACCATGTTGGATTGGAGGAAATTTTGGGTGCAGAAAGGTATGGGGTCAGAGTCTCAAGGGTGAGGGATGTTTAGAGAGTGCTCAAGGAGGGGGTTGTGGTGGAATGGTTCTCATTCCTTGGAAATTTTTGCATGGAGACATTGATGCAACATAGAGCTTCGACGTGTATGGGTAGTCAGTTCCTGAAGAAAGTGAAAAATTTAGAGTCCATAGATGATAAATGGATAGTGGAGTTTTATGCCACCCCTGGTGTGGTATAATTAGATATGGCCTAGCATATGTAATGTTTTGTTAGATATGTACGCATATATGTTGGTCCGCTAATGGCCATAGCTACTATGTATATCTACCCCTAAGGCATCAAACTGTAACAATTTTTTTTGTTAATACTTAACGCAACCTTGAGTGCTCTTATGCATAAAAAAAAACATTAATCTTCTTCCTCAACCTTAATATCTACTAAAGCTAGCTTACTCAAAATCAGGTATTAAATAATTTAAAAATTCTACAACAAAATCATCATCCTTCATTTAAAATGTATAAACCTCTTTTAAGATATAATTTAGTAGTTAGTGGTTTGGTAAATATCATATATCTTCTTCCATTTTGCAAACTTAGTGGTATCCTCTATGACATTCAAGATGGTGGAATCTACAAGACAATAAAATGGTTCAACATGCCTTCTTTTCAACCTTTTCCTATCTTTACTAGACATCCCATTGATATTTTCATTATTTGTAAAAACTTTCCATTAGTCCCTCTTTTCTAAGAGATCCTCCATCTTGAACATCCCCAACTTGTAGCCAATACCATTAAACATGAATCTCTAAATGAGGCATAATCTATGGTTTCAATCACTCAAAATCTACAAAACCACTCATCAAAACTTCCCACTATATCTAAAAAACTCACAACACTTCAAGAAAGGCATACCATTATCAATATAACCAATTCTTTGATACCAAATATTATAAAATAGGGTAAACTACTACAAATATTAGCTTCTCAAAAAGTGAAAATTTATTTTTTATAAAATCATTTGATTGATCATTCAAATAACATGTCGAAGTATAAATTAACAAATGATGAGTTAGCAAAATATAATATTTGAACACATAACACTAGATGTACATGGAGAAACCATTTCAAGAAAAAACTCTACCAACAAGGAGAGCACATGTTTGTATTCATATTTGAACCAATAACACATAATCAAAATATTTCTCCCTTTAATCCAATAGCATTTCAAAAATACTTGTGTACCTATAAATACTCATAAAATCTTTTTCCAATACATACAATATATAAAGAATATTTTAAAGGAAACCATAACACCCTAACAGCATAGTATGGAAAATAAACCAACCCCCATGCAACTTATCAATGCATTCATGAGTAGAAAATATAACTTCCAAGCATCTTTCACCTTACTTAATTTGGTAGGCATCAATCCTAAAGCTAGTACTCCAAAATTAGATCACTACCTCAAGTGGACCCCACTTTCCATAAACAAGATTCTCCATTCTCTCCTCTAGTTTCTAGAAATAATAAAGGTGTTTATGAGATTTAATCAATTTTTAATTTCCACTATCATGCTCAACCTCATTCATGAATGGCATCACAACAAATATTTGTAATTTACAAGGTGAAAAACAAAATATTAATCTTTTAATGACCCACATGAAGGTCCAAGCACGCATTTTGAGATGCTTGAAGATCCAACATTGCTACATTAGGATTACAATTAAATGTGTCACTAGTCTTAACATCTAAATGTAATATGCCTAGCAAGCCACCAAATTTTAAAGTAAATGACAGTATATCCTATGTGAATTCTATAACCTCTATTACAATGCATCTCTTGATAAAATATTCATTCATTCATTTTATTAGGCATGTGTTGGATTTTAAAATTATGACAAATTCAATTTTGATTTGATGGAGTTAGTTTGCACCTCTAACTAGTGAGGGTGTAGCTCTAACAAGTTACAAATTTTACTAACTTTTTGGTTGATGTGTTCACTCATACAACATAAGGTGAGACTCCAAATGCTATCCCTCATTTCCAAGATGTTGGGGTTGACATCCTTTGAAATAAGTTTGAATTTACATCAAATAACCATCTAATTTACTATTTTTTAAGAAAAAATTACACTAAATATAGTTGCCTATGATCAATATAAATTTATTATCATTATCCTCATCTCAAAATGAAAATTCAACCACCAATTGACTAGAAAATAACTATATGTTTATAAAAAATGATTCACATACTTGGAAATGTTATAGTCACTATCTAATCTTGCCTCATTGCTTTTATGAAAAATGAGTAGCAATAATTCAAGTTGTTAATGACTCCTAATTATTATAACAATGCACTATTATCTAATATCACTTTATCACTTTTGTGTAAAAATTGACAAGTAATTATTCAAATTAACTATGATTAATGACTCACAATTACTATAATAGCGATCTATTTATGCAATCCAATGGTCAATAACCTCTATCTTCAAATGCAATTTCAATTATCAAATCACCTCAAAATATAAATTCAATGACCAACTAATTGGTGGACACCTATATATTTACAAAAAATGATTCACACACTTGATACTATATTCACTATCTAATCTCACTTCATTATGTTTGTGTAAAAACACCTTGTAATAAATTGAATTTTGTATGATTAATTAATCACACTTAAAAACAACACACTTATCTAATTCCATTTCATGGCCTTTGCGTAAAAATAAGTCCCAATATTCAATTTTTCTATGATTAATTACTCCCAATTATTGTAATAGTTTTCTATTTATGCAATTCCATAGTCAAGAACCTAAATAGCTCCAAAAAACACAATGTCATGACTTTAATTTGGAGTTATTTAAGTTCTCAACTAGATGCATTCTAACAACTCCATTATCCCACTCAATAAAATAATTTATATTTCATAATCTTTACTTTTGCTTAGTGCCCAAATTGTCCAATAGAAAGAACTTGACACTATTATTAATTTTAATATATAAAACATATACCATATTTGCTTTCATTTAATTTTCATTTAAGCACCAAAATTGCTTGCTTCCATCGATCATGAATTTAAAAAGAGATATAAATCATCAAATCATTGGTAGCTTACTTTCAAACTTTATAACAATCATGAAGTAAATAAATACAACCAATTTATCTCAAGTTATGATATTGAGTAAGAAATATAATGAAGCATTTAATTAGGCTTTCTAATTATAATATTTAAATGTTGTGTATAATGAATTTGTCCACCCCTAATATAAGGTTAGTGAATAAGAATAGTATTACACCCAGAGCGAGAGCAAATGATTCCAGATCACACCAACATATCTGCAACCAATCAGTAAATGACAAGTATTCTCTACTTCCTCTTCATAGAGAAAGCATCTATTTGGCATAACAAAGCCTCTTTTAATTAGATTATCAGTAGAAAGAATTTTGTTCTGACAAAAGAGCCAAAAGAAAATATTGATCTTAGGAGTTAATCTTGAGGACCAAACAAAAGCCCAAAAGGGGGGCAAACCAACAAAGGAATCAGAGAGATGAAAAGCCGAAGCAACAGAAAAGTTACCCATAGAGGAAGGCTTCCAAACAAACCTATCAGGAGAGGGGAGAGAAGGAATATGAACCGATGAAATAGCCTTATAAATAACTTCCAGACTAGGGTCCACCTCATGCAACTTTCTCCAACAACCTCCTTCAATATAGTCAGCAACAAATCTGCCAAACTGTTGCAGACAGGGGTCCATAAAAGGTTGAGCCCATGGCTCATCCTTGAGAGGCCCATTACCAAACCAATTATCATCCCAGAACAAAATACTCCTATTACCCATCTGCCAGAAGAGACCCTTAGCAACAAGCTTTCGGGCCTTCAACATACAATTCCACAACACAGAACCATGCAGAGGATTAAACTCCTAAGATAAAACATCTCTAACCCCAACAACACCATGTAAGTACTTGCTCCAAGCAATTTTTGCCCACTCATTTTTGGCTAACAAGAGATTCCATAATTGTTTACCCAAAAGGGCAATGTTAAACGTTCTATTTTTTTGGATACCTAACCTCCTGCCTTTTTAGGCCGACATACATCATCCCAAGCAACCAAATGAGTTTTTTTATCTTCAACACCTATCCTTAGGAAGTTTTCTGAATTCCTTCCAAGATATCCACAAATTTTCTCAGCATGTGAAAGAGACTAAGAGCATAGACCGAAATATTCTGAAAGGTGGATTTAATCAACTGAACTTTACCAGCTTGGCTTAACAAAGCTCCCTTCCATCCAACCAACTTAGAACTAAATTTTTCAATCAGCCCCCTCCATAAAGAATCAGGAGCCTTAAAGCATAAGGGGAGCCCCAAGTAAGAAGCGGGAAGTTCACCAATTTGACACTGCAAAATTCTAGCAATCCTAATTTGTCTTTGAATAGGAGTGTTGAAAAAGAAAATAACACTCTTTTGTAAGCTAACCTTCTGCCCAGACGCAACCTCATATATTTGTAAAATCAGCTTGATAGCCTTAGCTTCCTTAATAAACGCCTACCCAAGCAAAAGAGAATCATCCACAAATTATTGATGAGAGCAAACAAGGTCAACAGAAGAAGGGGCAAGCCCAGACATAAGACCATAATTAATAGATCTTTGGATAAGATGACCCAAAGACTCAACCATAATGATAAACAGGAAGGGAGAGATAGGATCCCCTTGCCGTAATCCCCTAGAGTAGTCAAAGAGAGGAGAAGGAGACCCATTGATGAGAATAGAGAACCAAGGGGTCGAAATAAGTTGATGCACCAGAGCCACCATTTTCTCCCCAAAACCAAAAGAGAGAAGAATCTTAGACAAAAAAACCCAATCCACTCTATCATAAGCTTTGAGAAAATTAAGCTTGAGGATGAAACCAACCTGTTTATTAACAGTAAGAGAGTGAATATTCTCATGAACTGTGAGAATGGAGTCCAAAATTTTCCTACTAGCCACAAAACCATTCTACTGAGGAGAGATGATGAGAGGCAAAAAAATTTGCAACCTCAATGCCAAAACCTTGGAGAAAATATTATATATCGAGTTGCACAGACCAATAGGACGAAACTCCTCAAAAGAAGTAGCACCAGGCTTTTTAGGAATCAAAACAATAAAGGTGGAGTTCAACTCCTTTAAAAGGGAACCCGATCTAAAAAAATTCTTAGTAGCCGCAACATCTTTCGCAATAATTTCCCAAATAGACTAGAAAAAGAACATGGGAAAGCCATCAGGGCCCAGAGCCTTATTACCTTCAAAAGAGAACACAACACACCGAATTTCCTCCACTGAAGGAATACAAACTAACTGCCTGTTGATCTCATCATCCACCAACTGAGGAATATCCCTCAGAATATCCTCTTGACAAGCCAAATCAAGCTCTCCCTCCACCGAAAGCAGCTGACAAAAGTAGGAAGCAACAACATTCTGCAAGTCAACATCCTACTCCAGAGCTTGGTTGTTATAGTTAATCAGATTGATCCGATTAGAGGCCCTATGTTTCAATGTAGAAATATGAAAAAAATTAGTGTTTTTGTCACCACTCTTCAACCACATGATCCTTGAATGCTGCTTCCAGAATTATTTCTCCTTCGCAATTATATTATGCAGCTTGGAAAGCAAAATATTTTCCTTTAAAATCAAGTCTTGATCATACCCAAACGATTGAATGACTTGCTGAACAGATTGAAGCTCCTTTGAAACCCCATCTTTCTCTAAAAAATATGACCAAAAGAGGTACAGTTCCATTTTCTAACATTAAGCTTTACATTAGCCAATTTCTTAACAACTCTATACATAGCCGACCCATCCACATTAATATTCCACCAGTCCTTAACCAAATTGCCCAAATCCGGATAACAAGTCCACATTTTCTCAAACCTAAAAGGAAAGTTCTTCTTGCCACCCAACAAATCAACAGACAGAGCCAAGGGGAAGTGATCTGAACCCAACCTGGTAAGAGCAGAAAGAGAGCAAGAATAGTGGACTAACCACTCAGGATTTAAAAGAGCACGATCTAGCTTGACTTGGATAAGGGCATCACCCACCTGTCTATTCGACCAAGTAAAGGAAGCCCCTTTCAAATCCAGATCAAGAAGAGTTGAATCATTAATGAACTGCATAAGGTCGTATTTGCTACCATCCACATTTTGCGAGCCACCCAACTTATCAACATCATGTAGAGGAGTATTGAAATCTCCAATAACCAGCTAATTACCAACATTATGACAATCTTTAAAAGAAGCAAGATTTTCCCAAAGCCTTTTTCTAGTGCTCTTGCAATTAGGGGCATAAATATTAGATAAAGTCTAAGAGAACTTATCATGAAGATGGAAGAAAGAAGTAGCCACATGATTACTATCATTAAGAACCTCCACACCTCTAATAACCCAAAGATTCCAAAAAGTCACAATCCCACTAGAAGCACCCGCCACCTTGGAACAATGCATACCACAATCCTTAAACAACTTCAATTTCAACCTAGAGAGCTTATCCAAACCCATTTTAGTTTCTTGAATTAAAACAATATCAGGGCGATCTCTTACCAGATTATCCAGGAGATCATGCTTGTGAGGGTGATTCAAACCCCTCATATTCTAGGAAACAAAATTCATGGTAATTTATGGGAAGTGCTCTTAGAGCATATATCCAACAAAGTTCTCTACGTACCATCAGCTATATCCATTTGACTCTCTTTCTCCCTAGCAACATTAGCTGGGGGCCGACCTCTACCATGCGGCTCAGACCCACAGTTTGACCTCTGTCAATTCCTTGTCACAACTCCCGGCGAAGGAGAATGTTTCTTCCTATTACGGCCACGAACCAGAGTATAAGGCGGGTTGTCCACTTCCTCCGACTCCTCAGACTCCTTAACATCAGGCTTCAACTCCAACCCCTCTATTTTCAGCACAACACTTTGAGGAATCCCCCCCGGAGGAGAACCAGATTCAAAAATCACAAAGGAATGATTTTCCTCCAATGTTACAGACCTCACCTCATTAGTCACAAGGGACAAACAATCCTTTTCAACCTGTTCCAAATCTTGATTCATTTCCCCCTGATCTGGTTGACATTCAACCACCTTATCAGACTCCTCAAAATATGTGTCCTCATGAACCTCTGAGGAAGGCACACCTTCAGGTTCCACCTCCTGAGCAGGAGGTTTGACAGAATCCACCTCCTGGGCTGGAGGTTTCTCTACCTCCCTCCATTGTTTAGTCATTTGCTTAGGAACTTTGAGATGACATTTCTTGGCCCAATGACCAACTTTCTTACAGTGGAAGTAGGCAAAGGGATTTGACTCGAATTCAACCAGCTGCTCCCACACCCTAAGTTTAGAGTTAATCTTGACCATCAAAGGTAGATCAGCAGATTGCTCCACGTTCACACAAAATCTGGCATAAACCAGTCACTTCCTAGAAGCCGTCATTTGGTCTATTGACAAAAAACAACCAAACGTGCTGGAAATCCCCTTGAACACCTCCTCATCCCAAAATTCCAGCGGTAGGCCAAGCAATCTAACCCATACTGGAGCAGCCGAGAAAGAGCATGAGTTCGGATTAAAGCTCGTCTCCCATTTCTTCAGCATCAAGGAGGACTTTCCAAGGAACCACGGGCCCCCTGTCAATGCCAACACCATATCATCTTCACAGCTGAAGGAAAAAGAGAAGAAACCTTTGGCCATAAAAACCACATCAATTTGTCCTTTAGGTTTCTAGTGAGTTAAAGTAAACTTGCGCACCAGCTCAATATGAGGCCGAGGACCATCAAATTTACCCAACAGATCCATGTCCATATTAGACACTCTTTTGTCCAAAATACAGTCTGGAACAAAAACAGAGTACTCACCGGTCTTTTTTTAGCAACAAAAGGCACCAGAGGAGTAATTTTTCCTTTAGGCTTAGACCCAAACAAATTTCTCCATTCAAGATTCTTAGACTTGTCAAGTCCAAGACCCTCCACATTAGAAATCCCATCACACCCATCTAAAAACAGGCCATTCCCTAACTTTTCAGAGCCAGGCGCTGGGGAGTGCGTCGGGCACACATTCTTTGAAGCCCCTTTATCGTTAGATAAAACGTTAGTCACAAAAGGAGACCCACTCAACTTACTTGCAGCGAGGGCCTCGCCTGACATCACCTTCGCATCAGCACACCGTCCGCCATTACTGCCTGAAGCAACATCCTGATCTCCCGCCTTTTTAGAATTTGAAAAATCGCCACCACCCAAAGAGCTACCCATGTTCTAAAATGTTATAATAAACATGAACATGTTGATTTACCATAATATTCAAAATAAAAAAAAACATACATAATATATTTATATCATTGCAATAGTAAAATATTCATATTTATGTTATTTTTCATATAGTTTTGTATTAGTTTGAGGAAATGTCTATATATATAGACAAGTGATACAATTTTATGTGAAGTTGGATTGATTTCACTTGCTTGTAAAATGGTTTCATTCTATACATGAGGGTATAAAATAAATTATCCATTCTTGTGTATTTTTTGTGTCGATCACACGAGTATTTACTCTTAGAGCACAATGGTATGACTTAATGGATGCATTGGAATCTTGGTTAGCATGTGCAAAGTTCTAAAAGTTTTTGGTCCATAAAGTTGGATAATGGTATAACAACAAAATCAATGACATTGTGTAAATGAAATAACCTCATAAGACAAAAAAATTGGTAATGAAATCAATTTTTTAAGCCTTCAATTCACCAATACATCCATTTTCCTCACACCAAGTCTTCTTAAATGAATTGTGACCAATCCTTGAACTCTTCCATCAAATCATGGATTAGGCATAGGTTCATCTCTTCACTTTCATCTAGTGCCATCATGATCATTCTAAGTCCTTCAAAAATCTTCATGTCAATCTCCTTATTCACAAACTTATACAAATAGTGTTAATTTATAACAAACATAAAACAATAAATATTTAATTATAAATTTTAAAAGAAATAAATATACCTACACACATTCTTTAACCATTCCCATAGACATGCCAAATGCAAAGGAGTATGTGACATCCAAAAGTAACCCCATTATCAAGAAAAGAAGAAATGATAAAAATAATTGGTGAGATAATTTTGCACTTAGATATGATAAAGACAATCTAAAGATTTGTATGGCTTGAATTTTAATATTCACATCATTAGTCAATGTTACATTAACTTTCCAATCATTTCAAGTCTCTTTTCCCTATTTCAGCACTGTTGCTAGCCACCTGTATATGCCCTCAACCTTGTTACAAAATGACACAACCCATGTAGTGAGAACCCCAACCTCTTGCTCATTAAAAAAAGAATAATATTATTGGTGCTAAAAAAAAAAATGTTATAATCATCATTAGCATCTACATATTGTGAGGACATAGGTATAAATTTAATGTAGGAAAAAAACCTCTTCAATTCCAAAACTTATCCCATATTTGTTCATTGTGAATGAGACTAGGATAGTTACAATGGATACAATAGTACAAACCAAGGCAATATATCTAAAATTTTCTCACAACCCACCTTTACAATTATAGACCCAATAATCACGACAATAAACAACCCAATTAATTGCCTCATTCTTAGGAACATTTTTAATGCAAACTTAACATGAAATAGAGAATTAAATGGCGTCGGGCGGGATCTGCATTTTGAATTATGCTGAGGGCGAAGGATGGGATGGTGAGGATGACGAATCAGATGAAGATGGTTGGTTTGAGCCGCCTTCTTTCCTTGTGCTTGGAACTATTAAGACTGGGGCAGTGCTGGGAGGGTGCAGGACTTTTGGCCTTTTTGCTTCAGTGGAGTTTGGGTTTTCTATTGGAGCTCAGAAGACCTTTCTCCTCTCTGTGTCTCTTTGCCTTGGCTTTGTCCATCTTGTTCCTGCCTGGCACTTTCTTCTGAGAGGGGTCATATGTGCTTCTCCGGAGGCTAGGTCACTTATTGTGAAGTTATCCTCCTCTGCCTGTGTGGGTTTGTGCACTAGTGTGTTCTGGGTTGTCTCTGCTAGTCTCTGGCTTTGCCCCGACCTTTGGTGGGTTCCTTCTATGTGCTTGGGGAAAGTTTTTTTTGAATGGGGGCCTTGTTGTTTCCCGTGTGCTTCCTTGCTCTTCCTTTGACATGGTTAGTTTTTGCCTGTGTTCTCTCTGTGGCTCTCTGTGGCAATCCCTTTGTGGTGTGGATTTTGTTGCTGTTGTGTTGAGTGCTCCTCTGTTGGTGGCTTCGGCCCCTGACTGGCGCTTGTACTGAGTGGTGGATTTTTTTGAGTTTGTGGGAGATTTGATTCTACTTTTGTGTTCCTGGTTGCTTCCCTGAGTCTTAAGTCTGCTCGAGACTTCTGTTGAACACTTGAATGGTGTTGTTGTTGGGGTCCTAACTTTGGCTTGTCTCTTGACCTCTCTTTTTCTTGGTGAGGGTGGCCTTGTAGCGAGCCTTCAAGTTTCTTTTGTGGTGATTATTTGCTCCTTATGCTTAGTTTCTCTGCAACGTCTCCTTCAGGGTGTTAGTTTGGGTGAGGTTATTGGGTTTTTTGTGTTTGGTTTCTACTTAATAGGCAATGATTTGTACATGCTCTCTTCCACGGGTAGCATCGCTTTTTTTGTTATTCTATTGGTGGTTGTTTGAGGAATAATTTTGAATTGTGATTTGTACTATTTGGGTGGGAAGGGGAGCCATGGAGATGGTTTGGATTTTGAGGAAGTTGTTGCTGGTGTTTTGGTTTCTAATGAGAACTTAGTGTTGTTGTGGTTCGTTGCTGACATTGAAGCTACTAGTTGTCCGTTGGGATTTTGGTTGCCTCGTTCTGCTACCAAGGAGATGAGCCTCTCTTCCTCTTGGTAGTTTATTTACCTTGTGATGGTGTCTTCTCTTGTGGTTTTGCATAAGTCTTCTTGGCTTTTGGTTTTGGTGCGAGGTTCAATTGTTTTCTTGAGACTTAAGTTGGCCTTTGACCTCCCTTGGTTAATTTATGAGGGTTGTGTGGTGGAGAGTTTTGAGCTTTCTTCGCAGTGGTGGTTTTGTATTCTTCCTCTATTGCTTGTGAAGGTGTTGTTTGGGTTTTCTTTCTCCTTGGTGGTCACTTCTACTCCTATTATGGCCTTCTATTGGTTGGAGATTCTTCTTTGGTTCTTTCTGATGCTTGTGGAAGTTTGCTTTCTTGACTTAGGGACTATGTACTTCATTTTGTTTCCTTCTTGGACCAGTTGTTCGAAATTCCATGGGGTGAGGTGTTAACTTTTTCTATAGGTTCCTATTGGTTTCTACATTGGTCTCCTATGGAGGGGGAGACTACTCCTTTAGAGGTGGAGCTCTCTCCTTTTGAGGTGGAGTTGGTTGTTGTAGTCATGGTAGGAAGCTCCCTTTCCTTCTGTTGGCTCCCAATGAGGTGGTGGTCTATTTTGTTGGCTTAGAAGCTTGGTTCGAAGGTCACTTGGGTTTCAAGTCTATTTTAGCTTGTTTTGTTGGTTAAGAGGCTTGTTTTGATGGGCGTTTGGGTTTTGGATCTATTTCCTTCTTATCCTTCTACTGTGGTTATATGGCTGCTCTGAATCTGCTAGTGCTTAGTTTCATTATTCTGGACTGCTATTTCATGATAGCAATGTTATGGTTTTGTACTTGTTGGACTATGGTTAATCTCATAAATGGTCTGCGTACTATTTTGGGGATTAATTTGGGGATTTTATTTTTGATTATGTTGATGATGGTTCTATGGTTGCAATTTTGATTACTTGGCCTGCATGCAAATTTGATGTTATTTTCTGGGGATGGCTAGTGCTATTCTTCCCAGCTTGTTTTTCTGTTTGTTGTTTTGGCTTTGTAACCATAGGATCAGGGCCCTTTCCCTGCTTATCTAATCAAAAACATTTATTTTTAGGGAAAAATCAACCATACAAGCCTCCATTAATCATCTCTCAATAGAAAAAATCCACTTATTTAAGAAGTTTACATGTCTAGATGTGGAATTTAGATTTGAAGTTAGGTATCCTATAAATGGATCCAATCACATCATACTGGATCTTGCAAGTATGACTAATGAGAGTCTAGTTACTCTCAAATTGATAGGCTCCAATATCATGATGCAAAAAATTATTCGAAATTGTAGAGAAAATACATCAAATGCTACTACTACCAAGCAAAATGCTAACAAGTTAAAAAAATTCTAGAATAACTTAAGGAAAATAGAAGAAAAATTGGAAGAGGCAAATGATAATTTGACAAAATTAAAAGAGAAATTAGTGGCTAAGAGTGAAAATTTTAGTTATGTGCAAGCAAAACTCACTCTAGTACATTTGATCAACACATTCCATTTGAGGCTCCCATAAAATGAGGACTACATTGCTGGAAAAATACTTGAATTTTTAACATGATATGCTACCACAAACTCTCATTCTAGAATTATTAAGCACAATATTTTACAGACATGATCGACATACTATTGATATATTTATCTACGCCATTTGAGATAGTTGTCATAAGAGAAGATACATAAATGAAACTAGTAATTTTGCAACCTTCGAGACCAATCCAATGAACCAATACTATACCTATTTATTCAATAATAGGATAATGTATCCCCTATCTTGGATTATATAAAGGAGGATATTAAAAAATTGCACATCCTTTGTGAGGAAATTTAGAAAGACAATGCATGTAGTGAAAAGGAAAGATGAACCCAGTATGCACCTTATATTATCCTATGTTTCTTTTGAATCAAATGTTCAAAAACTTGATACAAGAACACACTACTATGCCTTTATAGTGGAAATTGATATAGTTGATTTTCCATCACATTAACCGTTGGAGGAAAGAAATTGTAGCTTATAGATCTAAGTAAATTTTGATAACATAATGACATGTAGATAACCACTTTAAGAACATGAAAGAAGAAAAATAGAATAAAGATAAACAAAAGATAAGACACACTGATATACATGGAGAAAACACTTTTGAGTAAAAAACCCACACTGTAAAGCATCAAACCAATGTATTAATCTACAAAAACAAACATGTTAAAATAAACTTGCAAGCTCAAAGCCATAACATAAAGATTTATATCTTGCTTCTCTTGAGGAAATTTGATAGAATAACCTTGCAATGAATAATTATCCTCTCTACACTCCTCAAGCAAACACCCATATTTATAGAGCTGCAAGATGGACACCTAGAAATGTCACATGTCATGATCCTCTTCACTACATTCATGTAAACATGAAGATGAACATGCAAGATTCCTATCTTCACCTTCTTATGCAAAATAAATCCAATCTCAATATTCAAGGAGTTTGAATGCATAAAAAGGTCCCACTTGACAGGCAACATGCCTCCTTCATGCAAAGGGTCCCACTTGCCATTGTCACTTCTGTTCCAACACTTACACTATCATAATTCTATCATAATCAATCATAATCACTTAAAACTTATGACACATTCCATAAATTATGTTGCATAGTGGAGTCCACAAAGTGAGATGCCTATTTCCACCAATTTAGGATGCATGACATCCTCATCACCTACCATGTAAGTTGCCACCTCACTGAAGTCCCACAAAGTGTCATCATTAGATAAGCGTAAAATTACAAACAT
Organism: Sequoia sempervirens; assembly: GCA_007258455.2. Taxonomy (NCBI): domain Eukaryota; kingdom Viridiplantae; phylum Streptophyta; class Pinopsida; order Cupressales; family Cupressaceae; genus Sequoia; species Sequoia sempervirens. The sequence continues at coordinate 26,514,847 of VDFB02000015.1, forward strand.
AGGTATAAATAATTAATTAAATAAAAGAATGTTAGGAACTTGAAAGTTTGAAACACGTTAATTAATAACATTCTCCCACTTGTCGAAGACCTTTCAAGTCAATAGAAAGACATGATTTCAATTTTTAGGATCCAAAAAACATCATCATAGCCATCCATGAAACCACATGAATCTCCAACATGATCTTGTGCTCCAACATGATACCTACAATAAAATCTAAGATTCCCACCATATTAAGCAAGAACTCCTCTCATCCTCTAACATGACACCTATAAAAGAAAAGGAGCATGCCAAGGTGAATATGCACCAATCCAAAGAACACAACCATTGAATCCAAGTGATAACAAAGATTGCAAGATATTGTCACAACTCCACTATGCCCACAAGTTTTACTGAAGCACAATGTATCCAACTTCAATACCATTACCAAAACATAAATAAATTCAAAAACTTCCTCCTTGAAACAAGATTGGACATGAATGTTCCAAAACAGTTAGAACAACAACCACAACTAGTTGTTTACATCCAACTAAAAAATCTACATGACTAAAAAAGAAACCACAATAAATGTTAATCCATCCAATCATCCATACTCAAAGGTACAAAAAAACATTAGTATAACTCATGCCGACAATATTTCCAACCCATAAACTACAATCACAAGTTCCATGTATAAAACATGTCAATGAAGAACATACACATCTAGGAACTCCCACTGCATGGGTAATGCCAAATCTAAAAATAGAACATGGCATACCAAGTCTACCAATCAACACTTATACCATATGTGTGACTAATAATCAAACCATGTACTGGCAAAGAACAATAACAATTATCCACACATGTAACACAAACTATTGCATAATCTCTCACAACATGTCACCATAACTCTCCCAAGTCCACCATCCTGAACCATGTGAACATGAACCTCCAAGAATTATCCATAGGAAAATATAGAACACATGTAAAACATATCCCATAATCATGTCCTTCTGCCAACACCTAAAAGTGCTAAGTTGTGTCAAGTAATATCTCTTTCACAACCCCAAAGAAAAGCCTACAACAACCAAACATTCAATCTCATTGGATCAAACAAAAAATATGTATCTCATATCACCAACATGGATGTAAGATTCTATATGTAGAGAAGGGGGATTCGTTGCTCACAAGCCTCTTGATTACCAAGATATTCCCAATGAATGAACTACCCTAAATTACCTCATACTACCTTAAGTGATAAAATGAAAAGGCGAGAGTTCTAGAATCAGAAAGAGTAGATCACAAAGGTTTTCTAGAAAGACTGATGGGCTCTCGATCAAAGGATGAAAATGTGGCACACAAACACTAGTGCGTAACGCTAGCATCCCAGAGGAATGTTGACATCTTGTACGGACTAAAAACATAGACTCACATAAAAAAACTTAAGCCACTACTTCTACTCTAACTGCTAAGAACTCTTGGAATGAGAGAAAGTAACAGAGAGTAAATTAAAGTAAACTAAGTAAAATATAAATGGTAAAGCGAGAGAATAAGAGATATAAAATGATCACAATAGACCAAGCAATGAACCCTCTAACAAAAAGATATCTCAAACACCTGCACACATAAGACCAAGGAAAATTGTTGGGGCTATTTAGGGTCTTGCCTCAATCAAACCCCCATTTCAATGTTCCCACCTCCATGGACAGTTAGATAAATAGATAGATAGAATAATAGACAAGAAAGAAATTAGAAAAGATAATAGACACAATGATAAAGTGCATGGACAAGGGATGTGATAAATCCCAAGATGCTCAAAGACACAAGCCACAAGAAAGATATCACCTACAAGGCTTGAGGAATCCAAAGAGAGAGAGAAAGAGACAATTGTGAGAGCCAAGAGAGTAGTAGAGAGTGTTGTGAAAACTTTATAGTGATGTAGTAAGCAGTAAGCAAGAGAGTTGTGCGAGCAAGAGAGTAAGAGAAAGAGAGAGAAGAGAGTGTCCAAGAGAGAGCAAGAAGGAGCTCGAGAGAAATGAAAATTACAAGAGAGATTCAAAAGACCAAATGAATTGGAAATATCTATTTTAAAGAGAGAATATGAGGGAAAAGAAGGTTCTTGAGCCATTACAAGGCGTCCTAAGCCATTACCATCGACAAAAGTAGCTGACAAGTGGTAAGGCACTCAAAAAAACTGTTTGAACATCAAAATGTCGTGGGACACTAGTGCGACGCGTGGATGTCCACGTGACATGCTAGTGTCCAGACAAATCACACTTGAAAACAATGGGAATGAGGAAAGCACAAGGTTCAACACAAAGTTGACACACAAAGGTAGCTGTTGAAAAAGGGTCTTGAGCATCCTAAGAGGGAAGAAGGTTGATGGAAAGGCTAAAATGAGCCTATACAAATACTAAGGGAGCAGACACTAAAGTGGATGCAAAAATGTAAGTGAAATTGTAAGGGGTGCAATTTTACAACATTACATTTTTCCCCCACTTTAGCGGGCATATGAATCTACATGAATATGCATGCTAAAGGAAATCTACAAAACATAAATAACACAATGGTGTCAAAATGATATTGTAGAGGAAGAAGAAAGCTCTTCAAACCAAGGGAGCATGCCCCCAGGTTGAAGACCTACAAAACATACATATTAGACAAGAAATATTTACATAAGACAACAAGGTTAGAACATGAAAAGCCATTAATTACATCATGGGGTTAGAACATACACATGGATAACACATATACAAAGGCACATAACAAACTAACTAACAAAGATTTGAATCAACAAAGTGAAAGAGACCTCAATGTGGAAGGTTGTCTTAGTACTATGTGATGTTCCCAAATTAGAAATAATGCATAGAAGAATTCCTAAACAGAGAGAAGAATGTAAAGATTGATTGCTTCAAGAGAAGAATGCATACAAAAGACAGGGAAGCAACCAATGTCAAAGAGGAGAAGTATATACTTGTTGTGCCTATAGCACACACACCCCGTTCAGAACGGGGGCCCTCTCTTTTCGCTTTGTCGGGTCGCTTTTGTCATCACCTCATTTTGTGTGCCCCTTATTTTGAGTCCTAGGTGGTCAAGGAGTCCTAGAGTCATCTTAAGTTGACCAAATTTCAGCACCCTCAAAATTTCCAAGTCTTTAGCCTCTATGGAGTTTCCTTGGAAGTTTTCCTTCAAACTTCAAAATTGAAGTCCTTCATGTCCATCGGGTCTGCACTTGCGGGCCACCCTATGTGGAACTTTGTCAGATCACCATTGTTCCAAACAGCCGACCCACCATGTCTACCCGCCTCGCGGGATCCGCGGCTTCCTTTGCCATTTTTTGTGCTGACTCGTCGAACGACCAACTCACGAATGTCATCCACTTTGTGGACTGTGTCGTTCCCACCACCGTCTCCTTTGAATTGTGTTCTGACCAAACTTGGTTATTTATGTACCCACATTAATGGCGGACATTTAATGCACAAAATTATATAAAATAGCCACTTTTGATGGGTTATTTTCATCGTCAAACTCTCAAAATTTTGTTAGAGCCTCCAGCCATCACTGGCTTCGCGCCCATAGGATCTCGTTGTTGTTCGAGCATCATTGTTTGCACTCTCTTTGCATTGTTCATCTGCTTTTCCAAGTTAGTTTTCTGGTGCCATCTATGTCATGAATTTTCTTCAATTTTTGCAAAAGTTGTTAAAATTTTGATGAAAGGAAGCTCAAAACTAGTTAGATCACATCACGACGAGCAAAACCCAAGTGCTGAAATTCTGAAAAACTTTGAAAATCTGCCTTAGAAATTCATGCGGAACTTTCACCATTCATTGTCGTTCTTAAACTAGAGAAATCATGTCCTTGCGTCCCACAAACCCTTCATCGTTGTTGCTTTGATCCTTAAATGACAAACTTTAAAAACCGAACGTCGTCTCCCTTGGGCTCGCTCATGCGGGAAGGTGCTTACCCACTATCGTCACTGATCAAACTTAAGTGAAAATCATGAGTTAGACAAGGGCTTCTCACTCTCATGGGTCCACGAGTGTGGAATTCTGCACCCAGATCGCCCCTCATGATGCGCCATTCCAAAACAGTCGATTGGTCCCGACCACCCACCTTGCAAGTCCCACAGTGTCCATGTTTGTTGACTGAACTTCATACCTAACTCCATGCGAACCATATCCTGCGAGTTTCCACCACCGCTTCACCACCGTTCAATGATCGTTCCAAACAACGAAGCCTTGGGATCCTTCCGATGAGTGGGCACTGCCCTGTTTGTCTCCGTCTGATCCTCTATGCTAAAAACTTCTAAGTGTCGGCCCCTTTGTGGACTACCTGTTGCGGACTTCCATCCACGGGCTTCCGTCAGGAGCTTGCCATTCTGAACGGCCTTAGATACCCATCCATCCACTTAGCGGACCACACACTCCTTGCATCCATTTTCTACTCTATAAGGGAAAAATACAACCAAGCCTCTTGCTTGTTGGCTATCTAACGTAGGTTTCCGCCTCCATGCGTCTGCCATTTCACATGGCCAACAACCTCTGCCTATCAGATATGCGAGACCCGGCCGTCTGGCTGAAAGTGAATTAATTACTTACAACAAGGCTCCCTACGGGCTCGACTATGCGGGCCACCCAAGGCAGAACTCCGTCCCACCTCCACTGTTCTGAATGGTCAACCTCTAGCACCTTTTCGCATCTCCCTGCTTGCACCCATCTAAGTAGTTTGAACTTCAAAGATAGAACGATGTCTTCCTCACATTGCGGGATGCCGCTTGCGGGATTCCTTTCCGCTACTATTGTTTCAAATGGCGAAACCCAAAACAGTCGAGAGGCCTTCTGCACCCGCACCCTTTGCTTCCGCAAGCCTAAATGACAAACATAAGCTTCCAAAACATCAAGAGTGATCCAACCCATGTGCCAAAACGATTTGACCTCCTAATGGGTCCCATCACAAGACGAAAAACCTGATGTGGGTAGCACTATGCGAACTGTTGTGCCTTGTTTTTCGTCCATTTGTAACTGCCTCCAAACTGGCTGCCAACCCAAGGAAGTCCACAAACTTGAATATGCTTACTTCTCCTTTACTTATAGGATATATGGAACCAGCTGCAAGACCTTCAGAAGCATCCACAAAGAAGGAAAAGGACAAGAAAGCTACCAAAGCACCAAGAGGGAAGGAGGACAAGGATCAAATGAAGTACAAGTTTCAAGGAGAGGACCTCAAGTCAAAGGTCACCATAGATTGGGACAAGGTCTCAGATACTAACTTAGGGCACATTGACATTGATGAATTCAAGCAGAGGGTCATTGTCAACCCTACCACAGAGAATTACAAGAAGATTAGAAAGAGTGGGTTGGCCAAGGCCGCTAGTTTCCTGCCTGCCCTCGTGGCTCCCGAATTAGTAATGGCCTGTAGAGAGGCATATCAGGAAAGTACCAAGAGAATTGTGGATAGGGAAGGCAACATACTGGCTAATTTTTTTGCCAAATCAATAGGGAAAACTTTCCACATCCCCACCTTCAATGAAATGGATGAAACATCCAAGGAGTAGGTCGAGAGCATGTGGAAAGCCGACCCCTTTAAGTGCAAGAAATTGATCAATCAATACTGGCTAAAGGAGAAGAGGGGCAGTGCAAACAAAGTACCCGAGGAGCTCTTCAAAAGTGATTTCACAAGGATTACCATGACTTGGTAACCTTATTAAGTAGAGTCATGGGCCTCCGGACTGCAGCTTTCTTCCAGGAATGAATGTTGTACTTCATAGAAGAAATCATCAGAGGAGAGACTAAATTCCATTGGGCAGGAATGATTAGCAACTACCTACATGAGCAGTTTGTAGCTGTAAAGAAAACTTCCCAATTTTACATGACCTCATACCTGGTCTATCTGCTAGCTGATTGTGCTCAATACATAGGTCTATTTGTGACACCAAGCCAGACTCTGTGTAGGGAACTAAAGGTATACGACATGTACCCACAACTTCAGTATAGAAATTTCAAGGACTATTGCAGAGTGAATGATGCCTTCATTGGGCACATTATCATATTACTCAGAGGTGAATTCAAAAGGAGAGTCACTCATAGTGCTAACGCCTTCATCCACTGGTTCAGATTCCTTTTCATTTAGTTTCCTAAATTCACATACATCAGAATCGAGGGCTTCTCAGAAAGACCATATAAACTGCCCCTGTACCCAAATGACCGGTTGGTATTACTCAAATTCTCTAGGCAATTGCAACATGCTCACACATTGTTGAGTGATAAACACAGGCTGAGAATTCCATATCCTCTAACATTTGGCCAAGGCATGTATGCAATCCCCACATCCCAATGCACAAAATCTTCTGAAAAGGAGATAAATGAATACAACCTGGAGCTCCACACTACCAGACCACGAATAGATCCGTACGGTATGCTGAAAAAGATGGTTGGAAAGGAATTCACCCACCTACATAATGTTGAAAACTTTTGGAAAATTGCAAAGATGATAAAGAAGTGCGCATGATGCACTACATGCACATGATGGCATACTTCGTCAAAACAGTCAACTTGTTTTTGGTGCAAGACCAAATTGTGGAGGATGAAAACATGGTGACAGACCCAAGATACGATGTCGTCGCCAACCTGTCGCTGCCCCTGATTGACTAGAACGAGGAAGAGGTCCATGACCTTGATATTTTGATGAAGCCCATAGAGGAAAGAAAAAAATAATGGGTTGATAGACATGTAGCACAACTGAAGTGCCAAGGTGTAACTTTGACCTATGCCGAGCTTGAGGATGAGCTCGAGAGCGAGACTGATAGTGGAACTATTGCTGCTGCTCCATCTAGGGAAACTTTGAAGTTTCCTCCCACTACCAGGTCAACGAAGAGAAAAGAGGTGGTTGAACGCCAACGCAAGCACAAGGTGTATTCTAGAAAGGCATCAGAAGGTGGGACTTCTAAGAAGGCCAAGAGATCTGGTGGTTTCATAGAAATTCCCACCATTCAAGAAGATCCACTTCATGACGGAGATGAAGAAGGATCCGTGTAGCCGAAGTCTCCACCTGCTACCTCTACCCTCGCTGCCACTGCCATCACTCCCCCGCCTGCTTCTCAAGCGAGGCTTGCTTCTTCTCCGCCCGCGGTGGACATTTCAGTTCACCTTGTTTCTACCTTGCCTACTAAACCATTCTTGGTGGTAGATTCTTCCTCTGCTACCACTTCTTCGCTCTCTTCCGCCTCCATGTCTCCGTCTCCATCAACAACCCTTCCATTGGTCATTGCAACAACGAAAATGCCTACCCTCACTCCTAAAAGCCTTTGCTAGGCACATGCAAAACATACCAACTGAGCTATTTGGAGTATTAATGAATCCTGCAGTACAAGCTACCCTAGCACAAGTTGTTGTCGGCCTCCCTATTCCTACTCCTCCAAATGAACCGCCGAAAATGGAGGAAACAATGCAGATTTCCAAGGAGTTGGAGAGACAAGAGAGGGAGGCAGTAAAATAAATGAAGGAAGAAGCTGATGATTATCATGAGCATCTCGAGCATCAGCACCTAGTTATTGATGAAGTGGTGCATAAAGAGGAGGAAACACAATCCTCTGAGGAAGACACTGAAGATCCTCGTTCAAATTACATTGTGGAAACCTCTGACCAAGAACTTGAGGAAGAGTTGGCCCAAAAACTTAAGGATGTTGGTTAGGAAGTTGAGAAACAACCCTCTAGAGAGAAGAAGGAAATAGATGAAGAAATGGAGGTAACCACAGAACCTCCAACTGGGGAGCAAGATAAGAGCACTAAACATGATGAAGAAATGCCTTCCTTAGGAGAAGAAGTGGACAAACCAGAAGAAGAGGCTAAAACATGAAAGAGCGTAGAGGCAGAGCACCATGAAGAGCATGGGCAATAAGAAGAAAGGAGATCTAAAGGGGAAGATAGCCCCAAAGAACACAAAGCCATCACTGAATGTCCAAAGGGAGAAGCTATATTCATTCAAGATTTAGATGAAGAAGAGGAAGAGGAAGAAAGACAGAACAAAAGGCTCCAAGCAACAAAGAAATGGAAATTCAGCATACTCAAGAAGAGGAAGGTGATTGTGAATCACCAAAAGAGGGGTCCCAGATGCCTGAATGACTAGAAAAGTAACTGCAGAAGAAGGCCCCCGTCCTTATGGATCTGAAAGCAAGGCTGGAAGCCATTCTAGCTCAGGCACAGATAAGCACAAAGAAGAAGAACAAACTAAAGGTCAGATCCCACATAACGATGGATGTTCAGGATTAAGGACCGTGCAGATAGCTACTCCAGTGGTGGAAGGAGAAGGAGTTGGCTATAATATCTCCACCATTGACCTAGGAATGACCACCAGGGAGCAAAAGATTGATCATCTCTAGGGGTCCATTGCCACCATTGTGCATTAGATGAACAAAGATCAATCTACCAAGGAAGAGTTAAAGCCACAAGTGGAAAATTTAACAACCTACATTCAACAATGGTCTTCCACTGAAGAGTTGCCTTCGACATCATCAACTACTCCTCTACTACTCTCAAAAGATCATATCAGTAAGCTAGAAAGGAGAAAGAACTGGATGAAGGCTACTGAGGATTGGTTTCAATGGGTGGTTTACAATGGAAATATGGGCATCAGCTGTGTTGTCAGAATGAGAAATAAATTTTGGGAAGTGCAAAAACAACTTAAAGCCATAAGAAAATTCTGCATTGACTTCCCAAAATTATATAGAATTACATACCCTAAGCTCGAGGCTATCCTTAGGATGCTCGAGAGAATGTGGGAAAAGGAGCTTGCACTAGCAAAAGATGATCATTGGCTTGTAGAAACCTGAAAATTGGGCCTTGATCATAGAAGAGAAATCTTGGAAGGGGTGCTCAATGAAATGGAGCTTGACATTGATTGGGCTAAGGAAATTAGGATAGCTTGTGAGGAGTACCTAAAGCTGATGACAGATTTTGTTATGCCTATCGATGAGTTAGATCCAGAGAAGATAAAGACTTACTTCCATAAGAAGATGGAGGATGGAGCCATCGATGCCCTCACGCTAGACTTTATGGATTTTGTTGCTCGAGCCTTTGCTCAATCTGAGCAAGTGATAAAGAATACTCCCAAATGTGATAAAGATTGGGATGTGATTATCGACTGGTCTAGAAAGTTGCACTTCCAAGTGCTTCAATCTAATATAATGGAGTGGAATAAGCTCCAGGCATTGATAGGCAAGTTCGTGGAATATGCTACTGTGAAGAATCATGAAGGGAATCCGGTGATTGATGATGAATTCCTCATAGTATAGCTGCAACAAAGGTAGCTAGCTAAAGGACGAAATTGCTACAACACTACCCACTAGAAGACAAAATAGACTAGAAGACAAAAGTGTATTTTATATTGTAAAATATTTGGGGGTAGGTGAAACCCTAGTTTGTAGTGAATCTTGGCCACACAATGAGATTGAATCTTGGCCATTCATTTTGTTTTTTGGACACTATAAATAGGGGGTCTGCTCTCATTTTCAAGAGAGAGTTGTTGTAAAGACATGTTGTTGGAATTTGAATAGAAATTCATTGACTTTGGTGGATTCTTGAGTTCCATTTTGTGTTTCATGATTCTTCTCATAGTTAGTGAATTTGAGTAGATTGACTTTGTTGTTCCATGTGTTTAGCTTGCTTGGGTAGATTAGTAGATGTTGTTCATTGGCATTGAAGAATTATGTTGTGTCGATGCCCTTCCTTGTTCATGCTTTTTGATGTTTATTGATTATAAATAGCAGTGTAAAGCTAGTCTGAACATCAATTGAATGTTGCACTCAAATTATATCTTTTATTCATGCTTTATGGTGAACGAATGGTTGAAAATCTGTAGACCTTAGAAGATTGCACTAGTTTCATGAGACTATGAGTAAATTTGGTTAAGTGGAACTTAGTTTTAGGAAGGTTGTCCATTGTAGCATCCTCCATTATCATTGTTCATTGGTAGTTTCAGGTCTAGGAACTTAATCTCTTCCCTGCCCTTTTGACTTTTCTTTTTAAATAGCAACTGAAGACAAAGTTCATTGCACATTATAAAGCCAAATATGATGACAAAAGTGGAGTTTTAGACTGTTGTCCTGAACTTGCATTAATAGAACATAATTTCAGAATTTCATAAACTCCATCCAAAGAACTAATTCCCTCCCAACTTAACTTACGTAAGGCTGCCTTATGATTACCAACAAAATCACATCAAACCAACAGAGACATTCCAAGCATGTCATGACCTAACACCCGAGAGACCTTGCGATAATTTTCTGCAACTTGTTTGTAGGGTGTTGTCTTTGAAGAGAGGTAATGTACTTATGCATTGCCTATGTTGAGAAGTGCAAAAACACCCATCAACAGAACTGGCGCTAGAAGGAGGGCTGAATTTGTGTTAAGTTGGATCAAATTGGTTCATTCTCCCTTGAAATATTTCAAAGAGTTCTAAGATCCACACCTAACAAAGGGGAATTTTAGGAACTATAGCCCCCTGCAAGGGCTAGGAAGAATCGAAGAGAGGATTTAGCCTCATCCACTCCATATGCTTCACTTCCCTCTTCCTTCCATCTGCCCCACACTCATCCTTCCTTTTCCACATCCACCTCCTCCACTCAGCCATTCCAAATTGCCTTCTAGTTGCTTGCTTTCCACAACCAGGGTGTTGCCCCTGCCCCTGCCTTCCAAGTCCAAGGCACAACCCCAACTGTTGATGCCTCTGTGCAGCCCCAAGTTCCTGTTCAACCACAAATACAACCCTCGCCTCCCCTCATGGTTTGGCTGGGTAACAATCCCTCTCCGCTATCCTTCAACATTTACCATGACATGCCAAAGAATCTAGAAGTCTTCTACACAAAGTTTCATCTGCGTGACCCACAAAGGATAGAAAAAGAACATATTAAGATATTCCAAACAACACTGAAGGATATGTAGATTGATCATGAGGACGTGGCATGCGAAATTTTCCCTTATTCTTTAGGAGAGGAATCTTTTTATTGGTATATCAACTTGCCTACAAGATCTATTACCACTTGGGACCTTTTGAAGAACGCCTTCCTTAGGAAATACAAGATTCCAATCATCCCTTTAGAACTGTATCAGGAGTTCATGTCTGTGCGCAGGGAGGTTAACGAACCAATAAGCTCCTTTAATGATTGATTTCATTAGGAATACATGATATTACAAGCTTCATATGTGCTTAATGATGTTTTTGTCTTGCATGTCTACTATGCCGCCTTGGACAACCTCACTACAACCTTGGTGAAAAGAATGAACCCACCACCCGCTTGGTTGGTGGATGCTTATGCTAATGTAGTCATAGCTAGCACTGACTTGGGGCAAAACATTTTCAGTTCGTTTCCCTCCTTGGGATAGGTTGTTCATCCTATGTAGATTCAAGGGCTCACTCAAGCTCTACAACATTAGATGCCTCTCATGAACCAAGTTCCACAGCTACCCATAGTTCCTCACCTAAGACTCCCGATGAATCAGGCACCTCTTGTGCCTCATTATTCACAGCTTCAACAATAGTAGGCCTATTCATAGCAGTCTCACATACCTGCATACCTTCAAGGACCAAAATTCCCCCCAAGCACAACAAAACCAACCATTCGTGCAGCCAGTTCTCCTTCAAAACCAAGCATCACAGCCAAGCAATAAAGAGAAGGATCGACTAGACAAGCTGACATAAATGATCAGAAAAATGTCCACAGAGATGACACACTTGCAGAATCAAAACAATCAGCTGCAAGCTTCCCAATGCAACATTCAGGCCAATCTCAATTGAGAGAATAGAGATAACCATGATGCAGGTACCTCATCCGGACATAATTATGAACGAGGGCAGAACTTCAACCATAATTTCGAAAGAAGACCTTAACAAAGGCATAACCGAATGTGGAATACAAGTCCAAACAACAGAGGTGTTCCCACTCCTCTTGATCAGCCTGCCAATACGAAGAAGATAACTAGTGGAGTGTATTTCACCGAGGAAGCTTTGTTTGGATGGTGTTAGATCCATAAAATGAATAGGCATTCTAAATTGGATTGCCCCGAGTTCCTCACGACTGCGAAGATCTTCCAAATAGAGGTTCAAAATGTTGTGGACAACTCTGGTTGCCAATATCTAGTCCCATCCGAGCCCTATGACTCCTCTGTACTCATGGTCAATCAAGCCTCGTTCCCGCGAAGTGAGAGCAATGCACCAAAAACCAAGACTGCTTCCCCAAAGAACGAAGAAGTGAAAGAGGTAAGTAACGAAGAAAATTTATCTCAACTCTTTGCTTTGGTAGATAATGGTCCAGTATATGAGGAATATTTTCATGAAAGTGAGGTCCAAATGTTCCATTAGAGAGCATCCCCATATAACTTAAGAAATAGGCAAGTAGGAGGACCTTTCACAACTTCCACTCTACCTAATAATTTTAGCACCCCGCCTGACCCTAATGCCAACAATAGTCCAGGCTACCCCTATGTACCCACCCAATATTTTAACAAGAACAAACAAACAAACCAAATGCAAAACCAGTTAGCTGGCTCTTCCCAAGGGAGGTCCTTTAAGGCCGAAATTGAGCAAATGGGTGAGTATGTTGTTGATGAATTCAAGAAGGTCAAGATAAGCTTATCTACCTTCGAGTTGCTTAAAGTTCCAGTAGTTAGGAATGCCTTCTTTAGGATGATTAATGGGACTGCCTCTTCTAAGTCAACCCAAGAAATACCATCCAAGAGAGTCTCTTTTGAAGAGCCACAACATGAGCCTATAATTCAGGAAATCATAGGCAGAAAAAAGGATGTCCCTTCAAATTAGCAAATTGGAAAACAACTCGCTAAAGAACAAAGCCAGGTGCAAGCTAAGGAAAAGACCAATGAGAAAGATAAAAATCAACTGGCCCAGGCAGATACACCTATGGGGTTATTTCAAGGAAAGTTAGAAATGCCACCTTTTCTCACTACAATAAGAATATTTGGGAAAAACCTTCATAATTGCTTGCTTGATTCAAGAGCATCGACCAATGTTATGCCCCTCGCCATATGCAAAGCATTGGTAATAGTCCCCACTCCTTCCAAAAGAAAGGTGACTCAGCTGGACAAAACACAAGTGAATATAGTCAGAGAAATCAATCAGATTCCCATGCAGATTGTTGCAGACCCAAGGGTGTAGCAAGTTGTAGATATTCAAGTTGCTAATATCCCCGACACATATGGAATAATCTTGGGACTAGACTTCACCCGAGCATTGAACGGGTATGCTGCAACTGACTTCTCTCATGCGTGGCTGCCATGGAAGGGACTGCCAAATTAGATTCGTATAGACCGGGAGCCACACATGAAATTCATGATCACAAAATATAACAACATCAATGAGGTGTTGTTTGCTGAAACATAGTTGGATAATTATTCTCCCATGGAATTCCAGGAAGAACCAGAGCCTCAAGAAGAAGAAATGGCTGAGGAAGTCTTCTTGGTATTATGCATCCCTCCTACCAACTTAGCTTATGCACCTTAAAGCACAGAGATGATGGTAGAATCAAACGACGATGAATCCTATGATGATGAGAATTTGGGACTACTAGATGGATTCCAAGATTTCATGGAAAAGTACATACAAGATCAGCTTAGCCTGCGAGCAATAATGAATTTCCAAGAGCTCTTGTTGCTTAGTTGGTGCAGAGTGCACAATGCTGCCCATTCAGAATTCAAGTGTTGCTTATGTTAGATAGCAGTAGAACACATCAAAGGCCAAGTTATGCCTCAAAGGGAGCTGTCGATCGGGCAGCTGGCCACCAACCATGTCGAGTCAGTGTCCATTCCAAAGATGGCAGATGCAGGCGTGCAACCACGAAAGAATGAATGTATGATCAGCCATGAGGTTAAGGAACCCTCCAAGTTTTGGATTTTGTGCTTTGATGGATCCAAGCCCAAACAAGGAGTCAGAGCTGGATTCAAGCTCATCATCCCTGCGGGTAAGACTTACTTTGCTACTCATAGGCTTCAATTTTATTGCACAAATAATGTAGCGGAGTATGAAGCATTGGTTCATGGTCTCCTGATGGCCCTAAGAAAGAAAGTTAAAATGTTTCAAGTCTTTGGTGATTTAGAATTAGTAGTAAAGCAAGTTAGGAAACTGTATTCTTGCCACAATAGAAGACTAGAAAATTATAGGCATAGAGTTTGGGACCTGTTAGAAAGCTTAGATGCCTTCAATATCCAACTGATCCCTCGATCCCAAAACCATACTGCTAATGCCCTAGCCCAAGCAACCAACACCCTTCAACCACTATCGTTGTCTGGCCTTAAAAGGTTCACTGTTGAACTTATCTCCACCCCATTTGAGCCAGACAACGTTACCCATTTTGAGGTGTTTAATGACGACAAACACATCTTGGACTTCATCACCAGTTCTGATGTGTTTATGACTTAGATAATTGATGAGGCTGAGCCCGAAGAAGCTGAGTTAGATATAGGAGTCATCAACCTTAAAACAAACCCTATTCCAAGAGGCATGGTTTAGCTTGAATGAATATTTGACCTAGATCAAATCTGAGACCATGATCAATAGGCAAAGAAGGATTCCATTAATAATCAGTGCGACACTCACAACCTTAGAACAACTGAAGAGGTTAAAAATGTATTCATTGGTAAAGTCTACACGCTAGAAGAAAAGAAAGGGATCACTGATGCTTTGCAAAAGTATCATGATGTAGTCGCTTGGAGCTATGAGGATTTGAAGACATATGACACCTCAATCATCACACACAATACCTCTCAAGCTGGATGCACAACCATTTCGATAATGAAAACATCCCATTAATGCATTTTTGGAACCAATCATTTACAAGGAAGTGAAAAAGTTGTTATTATCTAGGATCATATTTCCAGTCAGGCACTCCACATGGGTGGCCAATTTGGTCCCGGTTAGGAAAAAGAATGGAGAAATCAGATTGTGTGTGGATTTTCGCAACTTGAATAGAGCTTCAGAGAAAGACAACTATTTTGTGCCCTCATTGGATGAGGTGTTGCAGACCGTCAATGGTTCTCAGATGATGTCCTTCTTGGATGGGTACTCTGGGTACAACTAAGTAATGGTGCAATACGAAGATAAGCATAAGACAACGTTCACCACCAAGTGGGGAACCTTTGTGTATAGAAGAATGTTGTTCAGACTCATCAACGTTGGTTCCAACTTCCAACGTGCAATGGACATAACATTCAAAGATTTGATCGGAAAGTGCATAATCATCTACATGGATGATCTCACCATGTTCTCAAAGAAATAGGGTGATCATGTTTTTGATTTGTGCAAAGTTTTTCAGAAGTGTGAAAAATTTGGAATTTTCCTTAATCCAAAGAAGTGTATCTTCGGAGTTACAAAAGGTAAGTTGCTCAGACACATTATTTTAGACCAAGGGGTATCAATAGACCCTGAGCGTATTCAGTCCCTCTTGAAGATTCAACTGTCAGGTAGCAAGAAAGAATTGAAGTCTTTCTTTGGGAAGATAAACTTCATCCGAAAGTTCATTACGGGCTTTGTTGAAATAGTCAAGCCACTCAATGCCATGTTGAAGTAAGATGCCAAAATTGAGTGGACTTTGGAGGCAAATCAGGCCTTCGAGGAAATCAAGAAAGCAATTGCTAATGCACCTGTACTAGTCAGTCCTGATTATCTGAATTCGTTCTATATTTACTCATTTTCCTTAAATCATTTGTGTGCCAGCATATTGACTAAAAAGGATGATGAAGGAAGTGAGCACCCAATTACCTTCATGAGTGCTCCCTTAAAGGATGTTGAACTAAGATATCACAATGTAGAAAAGCAGGCATATTCCTTGGTCAAAGGAGTTAATAAATTCACACTACATCTTGAGGAACAAGGTGTTTGCCATCGTGCCTGACCCAACAATAAAGACATTGCTAATGTAAAATGAGTTAGGAGAAAGAAGGGAAAAGTGGGTCACCCTGCTGCAGGAATATGACATGGAGATTCAACCAATGAAACTAGTAAGAGGACAATCCCTTACCCGTACAATAGCTGAAATAGTAGTTGAAGCCGAACCTAAGCTTATAGTTCAACAATACCAGCTTGAAGACATCCCTCTCGGAGAGTGGTATGATGACATTGTTTACTACCTGCTGAACAAAAAGTGCCCATCTCATCTGCAAGGAGTTCAAAAGCATGCTCTCCGGTTGAATAGTAGCAGCTATATGCTACGAGTGTCTATGCTTTACAAGAAGAATCATGAAGGGATCTACCTTAGGTGCCTTGGGAAGGAAGAAGCAACAAGAGTGCTAAAGGAATTTCATGATAAGTTTGGCACTGGTCATGGATCTAGACCTTCAACCGCTCATCAGATCCTGCAAGTAGGATATTATTGGCCAACAGTCTTCAAGGATGCGCATAGTCATGTTCGTATGTGCCACATCTGCTAGACCACCGTGACTAGAGAAAGAAATGTTGTTGTCCCGCTGCAACGAGTTCTGGAGGTAAGACCGTTTGCACAATGGGGTCTCGACTTCATCGATCCGGTAAGCCCACCATCTTCTATGGGACACATGTACATTCTAACCGCCTCTGATTATTGTACTAGATGGACAGAAGCAATTGCACGTAGGAAGTGTACCACAAAGGTAGTTACCAATTTTATTGAAAGTTTCATTTTAAATTGTTTTGGTTGCCCGTACGCCTTAGTCTGTGATAATGGCCCCACTTTTGCTTCGCTCAAATTCGCTAGTTGGGACTTTGACTACGACATTGCCATTAAATTCTTGTCTAATTATTATCCACAGGGCAACAGCCTAGTTGAATCTACAAACAAAAACCTAATCACCGTGATCAAAACACTACTCGATAGGAATCTAAAAGACTGGCACACCCAGCTCCATTTTTCCCTTTGGGTAGATCGTACATGCCACAAGGCTACCCTAGGTGATTCCCCATCCCACCTCGTTTATGACTTGGAGCCTATGTTTCCTATTCACCTTAAGATCCCCACCCTCCAATTCATCAACACCTTTTACGGAGAACGGGATCGATGAGAAGCACGCTTAGATGAATTACTCCACCTAGAAGAAGTGTGTGACCATGCCATTGAGAATTTTTCCAAACACCAGGGTGTGGTCAAAAGATGGTTCGATCGACGAGCCAAAATCAAGGCCTTTAGAATAGTTGATCTGGTCCTATGCTAGGACAAGGCCCATGAAAAGAAAGGGGGACATGACAAATTCGACAAGCTCTGGCTTGGCCCCTTTCAGATCTCTTAAATATTAGGAGATAACGCTTTCTGCCTCAAGACTTTAATTGTTGAAGATGTCTCGTTGCTTGTCAATGGGCAACACCTCAAGTATTATTTCCTTGCTTGAGCTTTGTTGAGCTTAGTTTCTGTAAATAATTGTATATAGGTTAGTCTAGGTTTCCTTGTTTGTTGTCTCGCTTTGCTTGTTTCCCGACTGCTTTATTTTTCTAAGAGTGTTCCTTTGTCTTTGTTGCAGTGGTCGTGCTCGGTTTGATGAACGGTTCACTTTGTTGGTTCACTTTTAGTATTCTTTGGATAAGTATTCACTCTCGACTGTTAGTCTCCAGTTGCTGCTTTGGAATGGCCTCCTTACCTGAACTACTGACTTGACCTAGAAGATGACCCTTAGTTGAATCTTTTCACATTTTGTCTCAGCTCCTGCACAAAACATACACTAATTGTTTCTGAAGAGTTGTGTAGTGGTCGTTATGATGGCCTAGCAAGTGAAAATCTTAAGTCTTCTTCAGTGACCACTGTGATTCCAAACCCATAGTAAGCTTCAATGCTTATACAGTTGGGTAAAAGAAAAGGTATTAAAAGAAATATCAAAAGGAAAGAACAAAAAAGAAAGGTTAAAATCAAGCAACCGTATGGGTGTGCAGACAACTCTACAAGGGCTATGGACACCCGACTGGCAGTAGAGCAATGTTCATGGAGTCACAACGACAACTCCGTCGGGGCTATGGACACTTGACTAGTAGTGGGGCAATGTCCAAGTTACTTTTGGAGTTAGATGATTCATGTAGCTTGCTTGGTCTGATTAACGGTCATTTGTCATAGTTTCTAAGGAAAGGGAATAAATTCATCATGCGCACACACTTTTAAAATGCTTTTCTAATTTGATTCAATTAAGGATCCCATTCTCCTTTGAGTCTCATAGTTCACTTTTGGAAACTAGGCCCTGGATTACAAAACCATAGATTCTAGGTTTTGAATGAGCATTAATCCTTAGAATGCTCAGGAGCGTTCCACAACAAAGTCACCATTTATTGTGCCTATATCACACACACTCCGTTCAGAATGGGGACCCTCTCTTTTTGCTTTTCCAGGTCGCTTTTGTCGTTGCGTTATTTTGTGTGCCCCCTATTTTGAGTCCTAGGTGTTCAAAGAGTCCTAAAGTCATCATCATAAGTTAAATTTCTCCACCCTCAAAATTTTCAAGCCTTTAGCCTCTACGAAGTTTCCTTGGCAATTTTCCTTCAAACTTCAAAACTGTCATCCTTCATGTCTAGCGAGTCTACACTTGAGGGCCGCCCTATGCGGAACTCCGTCAGATCATTGCCATTCCAAACAGCCGACCCACCACGTCCACCTACCTCGTGGGATCTGTGGCTTCCTTTGCCATTTTCTGTGCTAACTCGTCGAACAACCAACTCACGAATGTCGTCCGCTTTGTGGACCCCGTCGTTCCTGACTTCGTCTCTTTTGAATTGCATGCTGACCAACCTTGGCTATTTCTGTACCTGCATTAATGGCAGGAATTTAATGCAAAAAATTATATAAATAGCCAGTTTTGACAAGTCATTTTCATTGTCAAACTCTCATAAATTTGTCAGAGCCTCCAGCCATCGCCACCTTCACGCCCGTAGGATCTCGTCGCCATCCGAGCACTATTATTTGCACTCTATTCGCATCGTTCATCAGCTTTTCTAGGTCAGTTTTTCAGTGCCATCTATGTCATGAGTTTTCTTCAATTTTTGCAAAAGTTGTTAAAATTTTGATGAAAGGAAGCTCAAAACTAGTTAGATGACATCACGATGAGCAAAACCCAGGGGTTGAAATTTTGAAAAACTTTGAAAATCTACCTTAGAAATTCATGTAGAACTTTCATCATTCGTTGTCGTTCTTAAACCAGGGAAATCATGCCCTTGCGGCCTGCGAACCCTCCGTCGCCGTTGCTTTGATCCTTAAATGACAAACTTTAAAAACCAGTCGTCATCTCCCTCGGGCCTGCTCATGCGGGAAGGCACTTACCCATTGTTGTCACCAATCAAACTTAAGTGAAAATCATGAGTTAGACAAGGGATTCTCACTCCCGCGGGTCTGCGAGTGTGGACTTCCACACCCAGATTGCCCCTCATGATGCGTTGTTCCAAAATGGTTGATTGGTCCCGACCTCTCCTTGTGGGTCCTGCAGTGTCCATGTCTGCTGATTGAACTTCATACCTAACTCCATGCCAACCATCTCCTATAGGCTTCCACCACCGCTTCGTCGTCGTTCAATGATTGTTCCAAATGGTGAAGCCTTGGGATCCTTTCGATAAGTGGGCCCCACCTCAGCTATCTCCATCCAATCCTCCGCGCTAAAAACATCTTAGTGTTGGCCCCTTTGCAGACTACCTGTTGTGGACTTCCATCTGCGGGCTTTCGTTTATGGGCTTCCGTCAAGAGTTTGTTGTTCTGAACGGCCTCAGATACCCATCTGTCCACTTAGTGAACCGCACACTCCTTGCATCCGTTTGACGCTCTATAAGGGAAAACACCAACCAAGCCTCTTGCTTGCGGGCTATCTGACGCGGGTTGCCACCTTTGTGCATCTATCGTTTCACATGGCCAGTGACATCCGCCTACCCGTTGTGCGAGACTTGACCGTCAGGCTGCCATCTGGCCGAAAGTGAATGAATTACTTATGACAAGGATCCTTGTGGGCCCGACTATGCAGGCCACCCATGGCAAAAGTATGTCTTGCCTCCGCCATTTCGAATGACCAACCTCCAGTGCCTTTCTGCATCTCCCTGCCCACACCCATCTAAGTAGTTTGAACTTCAAAGATAAAACGATGTCATCCTCCCCAACCATGGGCCCCGCATTGCAGGATGCTGCTTGCAGGATTCCTTTCGGCCAGTGTTGTTTCAAACGATGAAGCCCAAAACGACCGAGAGGCCTCCTGCGCCCGCACCCTTTGCTTTCGCAAGCCTAAATGACCAATATAAGCTTCCAAAACATTGAGAGTGATCCAACCCCCGTGCCAAAATGATTTGACCTCTTGATGGGTCCCACCACAAGACGAAAAACCTGATGCAAGTAGAACTATGCAAACTGTCGTGCCCTGTTTGGCGTCCATTTGTAACTTCCTCCAAAATGACTGCCAGCCCAGGGAAGTCTGCACCCCTAGGCCTGCATTACCATATCTCCCTCTAGCAAAAGGCTAATGACGATCTGAAAGAAACGTTAAGATCCTTGAATAATGAATTACTCGATCTAACGTTGTTTTTGTAGGATTTTGCTAACGTTTCTCATGTTTTACACTAGAATATGCTTACTGCTCCTTTACTTGCAGGATATATGGAACCAACCGCAAGACCTTCGAAAGCGTCTGTAGAGAAGGAAAAGGGAAAGAAAGCTGCCAAAGAACCAAGAGGGAAGGAGGACAAGGATCAATTGAAGTACAAGTTTCAAGGAGAGGAGCTCAAGTCAAAGGTCACCATAGATTGGGACAAGGTCTCAGATACTAACTTAGGGCACATTGACATTGATGAATTCAAGTAGCGGGTCATTGTCAACCCTACCACAGAGAATGCCAAGAAGATTAGAAAGAGTGTGTTGGCCAAGGCCGTTGGTTTCCCGCCTACCCTCGTGACTCCCAAATTAGTAATGGCCTACAAAGAGGCATATCATGAAAACACCAAGAGAATTATGGATAGGGATGGCAACATATTGGTTGATTTGCTTGCCAAATGAATAGGGAAAACTTTCCACATCCCCACCTTCAATGAAATGGAGGAAGCATCCAAGGAGTATGCCAAGAGCATGTGGAAAGTTGATCCCTTCAAGTGTAAGAAACTAATCTATCAATATTGGCTAAAGGAGAAGAGGGGCAACGCAAACATTTAAGTACCCCGGGAGCTCTTCATAAGTGATTTCCATGAGGATTACCATGACTTGGTAACCTTATTAAGCAGAGTCATGGGCCTCCCAACTACAGTTTTCTTCCAAGAATGGATGTTGTACTTCATAGAAGAAATCATCATAGGAAAGACTAAATTCCATTGGGCATGAATGATTAGCAACTATCTACATGAGCAGTTTGTAGCTGTAAAGAAAACTTCCCAATTTTACATGACCTCATACCTGGTCTATCTACTAGTTGACTGTGCTCAATACATAGGACTGTTTGTGGCACCAAGGCAGACTCTAGGGAGGGAACTGAAGGTATACGACAGGTACCCGTAGCTTCAATATAGAAATTTCAAGGACTATTACAGAGTGAATGATGCCTTCATCGGGCACATTATCAGATTGCTCGGAGGTGGCTTTGAAAGGAGAGTCACTCATAGTGCTAATGCCTTCACCTGCTTGTTCAAATTCCTTTTCATTTAGTTTCCTAAATTCACATACATCAGAACCGAGGGCTTCTCAGAAAGACCATATAAGCTTCCCTGGTACCCAAATGACCGATTGGTATTACTCAAACTCTCTAAGCAATTGCAACATGCTCACACACTATTGAGTGACAAACATAGGTCAGGAATTTCATATCCTCTAACATTTGGCCAGGGCATGTATGCAATCCCCACATCCCAATGTGCAAAATATTTTGAAAAGGAGATAAATGAATACAACCTAGAGCTCCACACTGCCAGACCATAGATAGATCCGTACGGTAAGCTAAAAAAGATGGTTGGAAAGGAATACACCCACCTACACAATGTTGAATACTTTTGGGAAAATTGCAGAGATGATAAAGAAGTGCGCATGAGGCACTAAATGCACATGACGACATACTTCATCAAAATAGTCAACTTATTTCTAGTGTCAGACCAAATTTTGGAGGATGAAAACATGGTGATAGACCCAAGATACGATGTCATCACCAACCTGCCGCTGCCCCTGATTGAATAGAACGAGGAAGAGGTCCATGACCTCGATATTTTGATGAAGCCCATAGAGGCAAGAACAAAACAATGGGTTGATGGACATGTAGCTCAACTGAAGTGCCAAGGTGTAACTTTGACCTATGGCGAGTTCGAGGATGAGCTCGAGAGCGAGACCGATAGTGGAACTGTTGCTGCTGCTCCATCTGGGGAAACTTCAAAGTCTCCTCCCACTACCAGGTCAAAGAAGAGAAAAGAGGTGGTTGAACACCAACCCAAGCACAAGGTGTATTCCAGAAGGCATCAGAAGGTGAGCCTTCTAAGAAGACCAAGAGATTTGGTGGTTTCACATAAATGCCCACCATTCAAGAAGACCCACTTCACGAGGGAGAGGAAGAAGGAGCCGGGAAACCGAAGTCTCCACCTACCGCCTTTGCCCTCATTGCCACTACTGTTGCCACTTCCATCACTCCCCCGCCTACTTCTTCTCCGCTTGCGGTGGATATTTCAGTTCACCTTGCTTCCACCTCGCCTACCGCACCAATCTTGGTGGTAGATTCATCCTCTACTACCACTTCTTCGCTCTCTTCCGCCTCCATGTCTCCATCAACAACCTTTCTATTGGTCACTCCAACAATGAAAATTCCTACCATCTCGCTCCCAGAAGCCTTTTTCGGCACATGCAGAACATACCAACTAAGCTATCTAGAGTATTAATGAATCCTGTAGTACAGGTTTCCCTAGCACAAGTTGTTGTCGGCCTCCTTGTTCCTACTCCTCCAACTAAACCACCAAAAATGAAGGCAACAATGCAGATTTCCAAGGAGTTGGAGACACAAGAGAGGGAGGTAGTAAAAGAAATGGAGGAAGAAGTTGAAGATTATCATGAGCATCCCGAGCATCAACACCTGGTTATTGATGAAGTGGTGCATGAAGAGGATGAAACACAATCCTCTGCGGAAGACACTAAAGATCCTGGTTCAAAGTAAATTGTGGAAACCTCTGACCAAGAACTCGAGGAAGAGTTGGCCCGACAGCTTAAGGATGTTGGTGAGGAAGTTGAGAAACAACCCTCTAGAGAGAAGGAAACAAACAAACAAATTGAGGTAACCACAGAACCTCCAACCGAGGAGCAAGATAAGAGCACTAAACATGATGAAGAAATGCCTTCCCCAAGAGAAGAAGAGGACAAGCCTAAAGAAGAGGCTGAAACAAGAAAGAGCCTAGAGGGGGAGCACCATGAAGAGCATGGGCAAGAAGAAGAAGAAAGGAGATCTAAAGGGGAAGACAACCCCAAAGAACACATAGCCACCATTGAATTTCTGAAGGGAGAAGCTATATTCATTCGAGATTTAGATGAAGAAGAGGAAGAAAAGAGAAAAAAAGGCTCTAGGCAGCAAAGAAATGGAAATTCAACATACTCAAGAAGAGGAAGGTGATCATGAATCACCAAAAGAGGGGTCCCAGATGCCTGAATGGCTAGGAAAGTAACTGTAGAAGAAGGCCCCTGTCCTCATGGAACCGAAAGCAAGGCTAGAAGCCATTCTAGCTCAGGCAAAAATAAGCACAAAGAAGGAGAAGAAACTGAAGGTCAGATCCCACATAATGATGGATGTATCAGGATCAAGGACCGTGCAAATAGCTACTCCAGTGGTGGAAGGAGTTAGCTATAATATCTCCACCATTGACCTAGGAACGACCAACAGGGAGCAAAAGATTGATCATCTCCAGGGGTCTGTTGCCACCATTGTGCATCAGAGGAACACAGATCAATCTACCAAGGAAGAGTTAAAGGAACAAGTGGTATATTTAGTGGCATACATTCAGCAATGGTCTTCCATTGAAGAGCTTCCTTCAACATCATCGGCTACTCCTCTACTACTCTCAAAATATCATATCAACAAGCTAGAAAGGAGAAAGAACTGGATGAAGGCCATTGAGGGTTGGTTCCAATGGGTGGTTTACAATGGAAATATGGGCATCAACTGTGTTGTCAGAACGACAAATAAATTTTGGGATGTGCAAAAGCAACTTGAAGGCATAAGAAAATTTTGCACTGACTTCCCAAAATTATATAGAATTACATACCCTAAGCTCGAGGCTATCCTCAGGATGCCCGAGAGAATGTGGGAAAAGGAGCTTGCACTAGCAAAAGATGATCATTGGCTTGTAGAAACCTGGAAATTGGGCCTCGATCACATAAGAGAAATCTTGGAACGAGTGCTCCATGAAGTGGAGCTTGACATTGATTGGGCTAAGGAAATTAGGACAACCTGTGAGGAGTACTTAAAGGTGATGACAAATTATGATATGCCCCCCGACGAGCTAGATCCAGAGAAGATAAAGACTTACTTCCATAAGAAGATGGAGGATGGAGCCACTGATGCCCTCATGCTAGACTTTATGGATTTTGTTGCTCGAGCCTTTGCTCAATCTGAGCAAGTGATAAAGAATAATCCCAAATGTGATAAAGATTGGGATGTGATTATCGGTCGGTCTAGAAAGTGGAACTTCCAAGTGCTTCAATCTAATATAATGGAGTGGAATAAGCTCCAAACATTGATAGGAAAGTTCGTGGAATATGCTACTGTGAAGAATCATGAAGGGAATTTGGTGATTGATGATGAATTCCTCACAGTATAGCGATAGCAAAGGTAGCTAGCTAAAGGAAGAAATTGCTACAACACTACCCACTAGAAGACAAAATAGACTAGAAGACAAAAGTGTATTTTATATTGTATAATATTTGGAGGTAGGTGAAACCCTAGTTTGTAGTGAATCTTGGCCACACAATGAGATTGAATCTTGGCCATTCATTTTTCTTTTTGGACACTATAAATAGGGGGTCTCCTCTCATTTTCAAGAGAGATTTGAGTTGTTGTAAAGACATGCTGTTGGAATTTTAATAGAAATTCATTGACTTTGGTGGATTCCTGAGTTCCATTTCATGTTTCATGATTCTTCTCCTCGTAGTTGGTGAATTTGAGTAGATTAACTTTGTCATTTCATGTGTTTAGCTTGCTTTGGTAGATTAGTAGATGTTGTTCATTGGTATTGAAGAATTATGTTGTGTTGATGTCCTTCCCTGTTCATGCTTTTTGTTGTTTATTAATGATAAATAGTAGTGTAAAGCTAGTTTGAACATCAATTGAATGCTACACTCAAATTCTATCTTTTATTCATGCTTTATGGTGAATGAATGGTTGAAAATATGTAGACCTTAGAAGATTGCACTAGTTTCATGAGACTGTGAGTAAATTTGGTTAAGTGGAACTTAGTTTTGGGAAGGTTGTCCACTGTAGCATCCTCCATTATCATTGTTCATTGGTAGTTTCAGGTCTAGGAACTTACTCTCTTCCCTGACCTTTCGACTTTTATTTTTAAATAACAACTTAAGACAAAGTTTATTACACATTGTAAAGCCAAATCTGATGACAAAAGTGGAGTTTTAGACTATTGTCCTGAACTTGCAGCAATAGAACATAATTTCAGAATTTCATAAACTCCATCCAAAGAACTAATTCCCTCCCAAGTTAACTTACGTAAGGCTTCTTTGAGATTACCAACAAACTCACATGAAACCAACAGAGACATTCCAAGCATGTCATGACCTGACACCTGAGAGACCTTGGGATAATTTTCTGCAATTTGTTTGTAGGGAGTTTCCTTTCAAGAGAGGTAATGCACTTATGCATTGCTTGTGTTGAGAAGTGCAAAAACACCCATCAACAATACTTAGGATGAATAATATGTAGGTCTTCGATCCAAATATACAATTGTAAGGCTATGCCAAGAAACACAAAGGAAGCGATTCTTCTATCCTATGTAGTTGACTACAAGTTCACCACAAACATGTGTGACTAATCTAAAAAAAGAACATGGCATACCAAGTCTACCAATCAACACTTATATCAAATGTGTGACTAATGATCAAGCCATGTACTGACAAAGAACAATAACAATGATCCACACATGTAATACAAACTATTGCATAATCTCTCACAACATGTCACCATAACTCTCCCAAGTCCACCATCTTGAACCATGTGAACATGAACCTCCAAGAATTAGCCATAGGAAAATATAGAACACATGTAAAACATATCCCATAATCATGTCCTTCTGCCAACACCTCAAAGTGCTAAGTTGTTTCAAGTAAGATCTCTTTCACAACCCCAAATGAAAAGCCTACAACAACCAAACATTTAATCTCATTGGATCAAACAAAAGATATGTATCTCATATCACCAACGTGGATGTAAGATTGTATATGTAGAGAAGGGAGATTCGTTGCTCACAAGTCTCTTGATTACCAAGAAAGTCCTAGGGAATGAATTGCCCTAAACTACCTCATACTACCTTAAGTGACGAAATGAATAGGTGAGAGTTGGAAAATTGGAAAGAGTAGATCACAAAGGTTTTCTAGATAGATTGATGGGCTCTCGATCAAAGAATGACAGCGTGGCACACAAACGCCAGTGCATCACGTGAGCATCCCAGAGGCACGCTGAAATCTCGTACGGATTGAAAACATAGACTGTCACATAAAATAGCTTAAGAGACTACTTCTACTCTGAATGCTATGAAATCTTAAAATGCAAGAAAGTAATAGAGAGTAAATTAAACTAAACTAAGTAAAATATAAATGGTAAAGTGAGAGAATAAGAGATAGAAAATGCTCACAATAGACCAAATAATGAACCTCTAGCAAAAAGATATCTCGAACACCTGCACACATAAGACCGAGGAAAATTGTTGGGGCTCTTTAGGGGCTTGCCTCGATCAAACCCCCATTTCAGTGTTCCCACCTCCACGGATAGTCAGATAGATAGATAGATAGATAGAATAATAGACAAGAAAGCAATTAGACAAGATAGTAGACATAATGAAGTGCATAGACAAGGGATGTGAGAAATCCCAAGATGCTCAAAGACACAAGACACAAGAAATATATCACCTACAGGGCTTGAGGAATTCAAGGAGAGAGAGAGAGAGAGACAATTGTGAGAGCCAAGAGAGTAGTAGAGAGTGTTGTGACAATTTTATAGTGATGTAGTAAGCAAGAGAGTTGTGCAAGCAAGAGAGCAAGAGAAAGAGAGAGAAGAGAGTATCCAAGAGAGAGAAAGAAGGGGTTGGAGAGAAATGAAAATTACAAGAGAGATTCAAAAGACCAAATGAATTGGAAAAATCTATTTCAAAGAGAGAATAGGAGGGAAAAGAAGGTTCTTGAGCCGTTATAAGGCATCTTGAGTCGTTACCCCTGACAAAAGTAGTTGACAAGTGGCAAGGCACTCAGAAACAACCGTTTGAACATCAAAATGTCATGGGACGCAAGTGTGACGCGTGGATGTCCACGCGACACGCTAGTGTCTAGACAAATCGCGCTTGAAAACAATGGGAATGAGGAAAGCACAAGGTTTGACACAAAGCTGACGCACAAAGGTAGCTATTGAAAAAGGGTCCTGAGCATCCTAAGAGGGAATAAGGTTAAGGGAAAGGCTAAAATGAGCCTACACAAATACTAAGGGAGTGGACACTAAAGTGGATGCAAAAATGTAAGTGAAATTGTAAGGGGTGCAATTTTACATTACATTTTTCCCCCACTTTAGTGAGCATATGAATATACATGAATATGCATGCTAAAGGAAATCTACTAAACATAAATAACATCATGGTGCCAAAAGGATACTGTAGAGGAAGCAAAAAGCTCTTCAAACCAAGGGAGCATGCCCCCAGACTAAAGACCTACACAATATACATATTAGACAAGAAATATTTGCATAAGACAACAAGGTTAGAACATGAAAATTCATTAATTACATCATGGGGTTAGAACATACACATGGATAACACATATACAAAGGCACATAACAAACAGACTAACAAAGATTTGAATCAACAAAGTGAAAGAGACCTCAATGCGGAAGGTTGTCTCAGTACTATGTGATGTTCCCAAATTAGAAATAATGCGTAGAAGAATTCTTAAATGGAGAGAAGAATGTAAGGATTGATTGCTTCAAGAGAAGAATACATACAAAAGACATGGAAGCAACCAATGTCAAAGAGGAGAAGTATATACTCGGGATGAATAATATGTAGGTCTTCGATCCAACATATACAATCGTAAGGCTATGCCAAGACACAAAGAGGACGTGATTCTTCTATCCTATGTAGCTGACTACAAGTTCACCACAAGCATGTTTGTTGCAGACAAACAAGTTGGACGAAAAAGAAAAAAATAGTAGACACCATGAAAATTTCCATAAGACACAATAAGAAACAATCTGATTAAATATAAGACATCACTGATAAGTATAGCTAGCATGGCTAGATTCCATACGACAAGCATGTAGGATTATGGCTATTGCAAACTTCGTTGTAAGACACTCATAGAAAAAGTTCTAGTCAAGCTGCCCCCAAGCTAAATGCCAAGATATAAGACATCCAGACACCAAGATACAAGGATGTCAAATATCAAATATAAGACAGGTCTAGTCAAGCTTCCTCCAAGCTAGATGCCAAGATATATTAAATCCATACATCAAGACACAAGGATGTCAAATATCAGAAATAAGACACAAATTATAAGGCACCAAAGAATTCTTTTGAATTTTATTTTTACAAAGGGGTTCTTTCATCGGGTAACCATTTTCATAAAACATCAAGACACCAAGGGACCCTTTTGAAAGATCACAAGTGATTCTATCATCAAGGAATCCTTTTGAAAGAATACTCCTTGTTGAAAATTAAACAGATATGATAGCCCCTCCTTAGAATGATGTGTGCTACACAAAGTCCAACACATGTCATTCTAAGGAGAGAAAGAAAGATAAGAGATGTTGTGGCATGAGATACATGGCGAGATGTATTCGTGGGATGTTTTCACATGCACGAGGGGCAACACGTAGAAACCACAACATCAAGGAAAGGACATACAAAGGTGATGAGATCAATACATAGAGATGAGAGGGGGTCCTCAACAACGACACACACCTCCAAAATGAGTCACCCCATTCCCAATGTATATGAGAGGATAACCATGCTAGATATTATTGTGTCGTTACCATCTAGAAAGTATGGTTGCACACAGTAGTGCATGACCATGAATGGCAGTGAGCAAGAAAATCTACAAATGCTACATAGTGAGCAACAACACAATAGAAGGGAGGCGTAAGAACCTCATGAGAAGACACTCAGAATGGACAAGACATAGGTAAACCTCAATATCACTTATCATGTGAAGAAAAGACAGTTGCATCAACAGTTGGAAGAGTGATGACACTAGAATAAAGAAGTTGTCGTATTTTATCTTTAAGGACTTACATTCACTAGTGAAATGGATAGGCACTTGATGGTATGCACAAAAAGAATGGTTTTCTTTGCTTTATCATGCCTATGAAACTTCTTATGTGTAGGAGGAGGAAGAGTAATTAAGTGGGCTTTGAGAAGCGTTAACAAAATATTCTCTTGTTCAGATAAAGAATGAGAAGTAGGAAGCAATCCTTTCTCTTGTGAAGAAAAGTTTGACTGCTCACAAGAAGAAGACATAAAGACAACAGATGATGGAGGAGGAGATGGAGACAAACAAGAAGGCTTGTAACTTAAACCCCTTGCAAAAGATCAAGGTGTCAGTTCCAAAGGGACCTTAACTCCTTGTTCCATGCACCCAAGACCATTTCCTTTGTACCTATGCTTAGAAGCAATGTTAAATCCTAGACCATAACATGATTGCAAATCCTCCAAATGGGGAGGATCAACATCAAGGTAATTACAATTTTTATTCATATTATCCCATGATATAGAAGAATAATCATCTTCGATAATGGGTGTGAATGATATTGTCGGAATGTCTAAGTGTATCGGGTCTACCTTGTACTCCTCGGTAAAGGATTCAGTGAAGTCCAAGGATCCCCAATCATCACCAAGACATGCATTTGATTTAGGAGAAGAAATAGGAGGAGTAGACTTAGGACTTTTTGCTTAAGGAGGAAAGGACATCTGCCGCAAGAGTATCCTTTGTAACAGGTATTGCCAAAGTAGATGTCGACACATTGGAAGATATTGAAGGGATAAGATTTTTAAGAGCAGGTGCAAATAAAGGTTGAACAACAGCTGCCATCTCACATAAGTGTACAACATTAAGGTAAGCCTTAATTGTAATCACCTCATTATTAGCAACAAATTTTATAGAATGATGTAAAGTAGAGGTAACTTCTCCCAAAGCATGAATCCATGGTCTTCCCAAGAGAAGACTATATGGTAATTTTTTTGACATAACATATACCAAGGTGGGTACAGTAACGGGTTCCAACCTTAAAGGAAAGATTATCGTGCCTAAGGCTTGCTGACCAACATTATCGAATGCACAAATATACAAAGAATAAGCAACAAGAGAAGCTGAATCAATTTTGATCTTAGGAAATAGATTAATGCTACATACGTTGAGCGCCAAATCGGTGTCAACGAGTGTACATCTAATGCCAATATTTTAATGTTAACTATTATCATCAAAGGATTTGTTTGCTTTTGCACTTCCAGGGGTGGGGGTTCTTGTAGATAGAACGTAATATTTAGTGAATCAACACAAATATGAGCTATCAACGCATTAAAATCTGTCCACCTAACAGAAAAAGGAAAGAGAATCTTCTGTAAGGATTCCTGAAGCATACCTTGGTAAATTGGAGCAGTCTGAAGCAAGTCCTAAAGTGAGATCTTGGAAGGAGTAACACAAAGTTGCTCTACAAGATCATAATCACCAGGTGCCTTAGTCGTGGGTTTAGGTGTTGAAGGAAGAATTTGTTGATAAGGTGGTAAAGAAGTAGGTGCATTAACATTTTGCTTATTCCTTCTAGTATTATAAGTATGGGTTACCGCTCTATAAGAGGGAGCCTTAGATTGTGTGAATTTTGTATGAAGATCTGGAGAATCATTATTAAATGGAACACCATGAATAGAACAAATTATTTTAGGTGGAGGACTAGTCGGAGTCACATAAATGACAAGTCTCTTAGGCATTTGAGGAGCGACAGAGACATAGATTACATTTACGGATTCATCATGACTTTTAGAAGAATTATTCTCAACATTGATCTGTGGAGGATCATATGTGGAACAAGATTTCACATTCACTAATGCAACATCTCTAGAAGAGAGTGCATTGGAACGAAGAGAAGGTAGTGATGGTAAGAAAAGTATCAATGATTTCATCTTCTTGCAACAAAATATCCTCCAAAACAAGAGGAATTTTATGAGAAGGATCAAAGATATAGAGTGACATAGGCAAAGCCAAGTCACCATCATATGTATAGAATGGAACATCATTAACACTTTGGACAAAAGTAGAAATTGAATTAATAAAAGAAGATAGCAAATGAATTTTGAAAATAATGAGCTAAATACAAGAAATAATGCATAAACAAGTCAACCAAATGACGACGTGTTATTTCTAATTTGGCGGCATGGAATAATTTTTTTTTTCTTAAAAGGGAAAATATTTTATTTAACCTTTTTTTTTTCTTTTTTCTTTTTATGGAAGGAGCGTTCACGTTAGGTTCACCAAAAATCTAGAGAAGGGGGATTCACTACTCACGAGTCTCTTGATTACCAAGAGAGTCCTAAGGAATGAACTGCCCTAAACTACCTCAAACTACCTTAAGGAATAAATCTCAAGTGACAAGATGAAAAGGAAAGAGTTATAAAATTAGAAAGAGTAGATCGTAGAGGTTTTCTAGACAGACTGACGAGCTCTCAGCCAAAGGATGACAATGTGGCGTTCTAGCGTCCCAAAGATGCGTTGGCATCTTGTATGAACCAAAAATAGAGACTATCACAAAAAATAGCTTAAGCGACTACTTCTACTTTGACTATTAAGAACTCTTAGAATGTGAGAAAGTAATAGAGTAAAATAAAGTAAACTAAGTAAAATATAAATGGTGAAGCGATAGAATAAGAGATAGAAAATCCTCACAATAGACCAAACAATGAAACCTTTAGTAAAGAGATATCTCAAACACCTGCAAAGACTGAGGAAAATTTATGGGGTTGTTTAGGGGCTTGCCTCAATCAAACCCCTATTTCGGTGTTCCCACCTCCATGGACAACCAGATAGATAGATAGATAGAATAATAGATAAGAAAGCAAATAGACAAGATAGTAGACATAATGACAAAGTGCATAGACAAGGGATGTGAAAAATTCCAAGATGCCCAAATACACTAGACACAAGATAGATATCACCTACAAGGTTTGAGGAAGCCAGAGAGAGAGAATTGTGAGAGCCAAGAGAGTAGTAGAGAGTGTTGTGACAACTTTGGTGTTGTAGTAAGCAAGAGAGTTGTGCAAGCAAGAGAGCAAGAGAAAGAGAGAAGAGAGTGTCCAAGAGAGAGCAAAAAGGAACTAGAGAGGAATGAAAATTCTAAGAGAGATCCAAAAGCCCAAATGAATTGGAAAGATCTATTTTAAAGAGAGAATAGGAGGGAAAAGAAGGTTCCTAAGCTATTGCAAGGCGTCCCGAGCCATTACCACTGACAAAAGTGGCTGAGAAGTGGCAAGGCACTCAAAAACAACAATTTGAATGTCAAAATGTTGTGAGATGCTAGTGCGGTGTGTGGACGTCCATGCGACATGCTAGTGTCTAGATAAATCACACTTGAAAACAACGGGAATGAGGAAAGCACTAGGTTCGACACAAAGCTGACACACAAAGGTAGTTGTTGAAAAAGGGTCCTGAGCATCCTAAGAGGGAAAAAGGTTGATGGAAAGGATAAAATGAGCCTACAAAATACCTAAGGGAGTGGACACTAAAGTGGATGCAAAAATGTAAGTGAAATTGCAAGGGGTGAAATTTTACGACATTACACTATAAAACAAGGAAGATGGAACTCAAATCTATTCCAAAAACTAGGAATACACCCAATAACATCTCCTAAACTCATCATCAATGAATGCTATCATAAGTAACCTCATATCTAATAGGAGATAAAAATACCATACAATCCTCAATTGGACCCTCTAAAAATAGAACGTGTAGCTAAAGATCTATCTCCATGATAAGACAACATAAAATGTAATGCATCTGAAAAAACTAGGATAGACATTTCAAATGATTGTCTACCAAGTAAACCAAGAATGGGTAATGAAATTTATCCTCCAGGATATATTGAGTCTCATAGAATTTCTCGAAGAACAACCTCCTCTCAAGTGAAGGCTACTCAATTTTCCTATTGAAACCTCTAAAGAGTGACCATCTCAACAATTGCCTCACCCAAGTCTCCAAGTACCATAAGCATCTACAATTGATCAATCCATGCTAAAGTCCAAGTGCATCACTACACTTTCATGAAGCTCTCAAGCACATGACCAATGTACTCAATACCAACATAACTATCCAAATCACTGTCAATGCTCCAACTGCACATTTGCAGAATCAAGAACATATCATGACATCATGATCTAACGGTGTCATGCCAATACCCTAATGTATAATCAAGAATCCATCATGGTGCAACACCAAAAAATTGATAAGACAAAAAACAACCGACACCTGAACCAAAGACTCCAAGAGTCTTCCATGGACAACCAAGATGTCAAAATATCCAATCACACGAAGATAACCATCTCCTATAAATCAATCTAAAATTGTAAAAGAAATTTTATCGTAGCAACATGATCCAAGAGCTTCTCCATGGCACTAACAACCACTACAAAATATCATCCATAACAAAGAGGAATCCACATCATTCCCAAAGCTCCCATTGAACCATGAAACCAAGATCTCTAGGCATCATGATAAATATCCCCTAAATGAGGATCACTCATGCTCCACACACACTCAACTGCAATACAATAGCTCTAGAGAATAAGTAAAACCAAGATCTCTAAAACAAGAAGATAAAAGCACTACTAGAACATGATTGTCAAAATATCCCACTAAATAGTGTAACCAAGCTATACATGACTTCATGATAACCATCTTTTGAATGAAGATTATCCATGGATCTCACATAATAAAAAATCTTCACCTAAGATATCAACAAAAAAAATAAAGTAGAACCAAGATCTCCAAAACAAGAAGATACACAACATGTTACAAGTCCCATAATTGACTATCTAGGCACTCTAATCATCCATCCTCGCATCCTAATGAAAAATACCAATGCACAAATTACCATAGACAAGGCCAACTAGCAAATTTTGCATCAACACTAAATCAATCTCATGGATATAGATAGTCCACATCTGAGTCATCCCACTGTAGCCAATGGGTAGCTAATCCACAAACTGCATAACTCAAAGATCCCAAACAATAAAACATGCAAAACCATTATCACATTTGTAACTTGAGATTATAAAGAAGATAACATTTATATTTCAAGACTCGAACACAAATCACCAACATACCTGATTTGCCAACAAATCCATAACTCAATAACCATAGTCAAGGAACCCATCAAGAAAAAACTATAGAAATTTTGAGTGACTAATCACTTACCAACATCTCCACACTAAGAAAGCTACAAACATCCTCACACCATGCACAAAGCATGCATGAAAAACTACAACTATCGTCCATCTAGAAATACCCAAAGGGAAACATAATTTGAAAAAATAGTTTATTTCTAGATCTACAAAACCACAAGTTTTGATTAAACATATTAGACTTGCAAAACCACTGTGTCATTGACACACATGCAAATCCGTATCCACTTATCACCTGAAAGAGCCACAAGTCTGAGAAATAATAGAATAATCAAACCAAAATAATGGAATAACATAAATAAGCATAACCATAATTTTTTAACAAAAAATCTACAAGACCCTTAGATCCAACTAACATGAAACTGAGATAATCTATTAAAACCATCCAAAAGGAAGAAAAGGTCTAGAAATTCCAAGCCCACTTGTAGGCCAACTCCACATCTAGCATCATGTACAAGGATATGAAGGAGCTAGGCTATTCAAAAAGTTTTAAGATCATCCAATGATCAACTCCATAGCCTACATGCCTTCAAGGCTAAAGAAAAACTTCCTTCCAATGCTAAGGACTAAATCCTAACACCCAACATAAGCACATCAAACCATATTCATGACAACCTAGTTTTCTCCATATGATTGGGGAGATAAGAACATAAACCCATCACGAATGCTCTATTACACACAAGGGTGAAATCACAATATTGTGTCTCACTTTTGAGACAATGAAATTTTTGGGGGAGGATGGACATTTTTAAAATGCACCTTCGAGCGAAAGTATAACACTTTATACCTTCGATCAAAGGTAAAGGACTAAAAAATTATGCTTTTACACAGTGACCTTCAATCGAAGGTCCCTGCTAGGCTTCAAGAGAATGCACCTTCAAGCGAAGGTCCTTCGAACAAAGGGGTCAAACATGACAACTTTGGCCTTTGCACCAAAATTTCCTTAGAAAATTTAGTTTCAAAACCCGGATTGGACCTTCAGATGAACTTAACTTGACAAGATATTTTGCAAGATCGTAGCCCTCGAAACGAGATATCCAACAAGTATACTTTTGATATGTTTTCATTTTATCATGTATTTAAATTTTAATTTTTATTGAACATAGGTTTTTCTCTGAATATCAAGCTCTTCGTTCTACAGAGGTGGAAAAATAGTAAACCATTATAATTTTTTTTTCAAAAAATACCCTTGCCCTAGGTATTGATGTCCTTGTTTCACAAAAAAAAGGATTTCAATATATACACAACAAGTTATGTTGGACGACACACACATATGTCCAAATTATAGTTATAATGACTTTAGAAATTAATTAAAAAAATATATGTAACAAAAATTATGAAAAAATATCCTTTCCCTAGATATTGATGTTGAGAATCTATTTTTCAAAAATTAGAATTTTAACTTTTATAAAAAAAAAGTTATGTTGGACGACACAAACGTTACTTTCTAAAAATGTTGTTTTCTATTTTAAACTAGTTATTAAAAAAGATGTTGAAAGATTCATGATTTATTTTGGAAAAAAAAAGGAATCTACATAGAAATTTCCACAAATCACTAGTTCACATCATCTTCAAATTCTTAATGATTTATATGCTACAAGTATCAAAAGATGAAGATTCAGTTAAAAATGCTGATATAAATGTCCATCTTGGCCAAAAAATGAGATACAGTATTGTGATTTCACCCACGACCACAAAATAAAAGAACACCACCATGCATGAGGGATATTATATACTATCAAATAGGAGCTCCATATCAATATTATATTAAATGAAACCACATGATCAACTCCATAAGACTCCATCTTCTCCATCCTTCAAATTCTTGCTATCTCGTGCAAACAAGATCAATTGCAAGACAACCAATGATTAATAATCAACCAATTCCTTTTTATAGATTCCCTCAAGCTTCCCAAGCTAAGAAATCATAACAAAAGAAATAACCCGAACCTTAAAGACCATGGAACCAACACATTCAATAACATGCAAGTTCACAAAAGTACACGCAACTCACATGCAAGTACATGCAACTCACATGCAAGTACATGCAACTTACATACATGCACATGCAAACCATGGAACTTGGCTTTGATACCAATTGAAAGGGAAAAATGAACCGAGTATGCACCTTCTAGTATCCTATGTTTCTTTTTAATAAAATGTTTAACAAATTGATACAAGCACATAATATTATGCCTTTAAAGCAAAAATTGACATAGTTGATTTCCCATCACATTAACCTTTAGAGGAAAGAAATTGTAGCTTACAAATTTAAGTAAATTTTGGCAACATGACGACATGTAAATCAACACTTTAAGAACATGAAAGAAGAAGGATAGAATAAATATAGATAGAAGATAAGAAACACCAATATATGTGGGGAAAACCATTTCGGATAAAAAAGCCCCGCACTCCAAAGCATCAAGTCAGTGTATGAATTTGCAACAACAAACATGTTACAATACACTTGTAGGCTCAAAGCCTTAACATGGAGATATACATCTTGCTTCTCTTGAGGAAATATGACAACATAACCCTACAATAAATAATTCTCCTCTCTACACTCCTCAAGAAAACACCCATATTTATAGAGCTACAAGATGAATGCCTAGAAATACCACATGCCAACATCCTCTTCACTGCATGCATGCAAACCTAAATATGAACATGCAAGTTGCCTATCTTCACCTACATATGCAAAAAAGCTCCAATCTCAACATAAAAGGTGTTTGCATGCATGCAAATGGTCCCACTTTACATGCAACTCGCCTCCTTCATGCAAAAGATTCCACCTATCATAGTCACTTCTATTTCCAACTCTTATACTATCATAATTTGTCATATGACATGATCTATCATAATCTCATCGTAATCAATTATAATCACTTACAACTTATGACACATGCCATAAGTTATGCTACATAGTGGGGTGCACAAAGTGGGACACCTATTTCCAATGATTTAGGATGCATTTCATCCTAGTCACCTACCATGTAAGTTGCCACCTCACTAAAGTAGGTCCCAGAAAGTGACATCATTGGATGAATATAAAATTACATAGGCATAAAATAATTAATTAAACAAATCAATTTTAAGAACTTGCATAGGTCGAGACACCTTAATTCCCAATATGTAGAAGGTGCTTTCCTTTATATTGATGTCATAAATATACATTGAAGTGCACTTACAAGAGAGATTATACAAACTCAAAGAACTTAAAGAAGGTGTAATGCATGTATCTAACAATGGAGGAATTCAACACTCTTTTTAAGAATGTTAATGCACAACAAGAGTTAATTTTTGTCAAAAGAGAAGCTAAGACACAAAATTTCACACAACTCTAGCACCTTGTTTAAGAACAACTAGAATCAACTTTAAACCTACTAGAGACAATGTGCAACGTTAGTTAATATGTTGTTTCATGGCATACTACTCTCAACCTAATTGACATATCTGCAACCAAATTGTTTGAAAAACTATGTTGTACACCTTGCACAAGAAATCATTATTTTAATTATATAAATTAAATATTTATTTGTGATGCATCTTTTGGAGATGTGTTTAGTCCCTTAAATATTTATTTGGGTCCACTTGTAAATTTTTATTTGACATTGGCTAGACATTTTATGTGTGGGTTGCACATGGAAAAATATTTAATATTGGAAAAACTTAATACCAAAAAGTAAAGGTTAAGGTCAATGTTTTTGGGCACTCATGTTTTGAGACACATGGTTTTACCTTTACCACCTTTTTTGTGTGTGAGCTTGAATCTAAAAAAGCAAGCACATTTTTAGTGCTTACAGTTGGCTTGTTGGTAGTTTGGTTTGGCTATCACTTTTATTGAGCTCCCTTAAAGAGTGTATATGTGAAGCATGTCTTGGGATGTGTGGTTGCATAGTTACCCATTATTCTTGGACACATGGAGGATGCATTGGAGGAGCTTGATATTTAGAAGTATTCATGGAGACATTATAAGTGTACTATATTTTATTATTGAATAATGCATTGAATGTGGATGCTTTTGGAGGTTGGGTTTTTCACTCTTGAGATTTTTTCCAAGGTATATCTTGTGTAATCTTGTGGTATGTATTTGATCTTTGCATTATTGCTTTTTTGTAAGCTTACATGCACACTTTTCTCCCATTGGGTTATGTAGAAAATGGTTTGATCAACTTGGCGATTTCCTAACACAAACAACTTCTTGTATAAGTATAAATTATTATTTCATCTTCTAATGCCAAGAGATGAAACTAGAACATTTTTCTATATGATAATTTATATGTTGTTGCACTAGAATTTGTAGAATTTATTTTACAAACATAAATGCTTGCTATATTCGATATGTGTTTCAAAGTGTTCAAAGGACTAAACACAATTTTATGTTGGGAGAAAATTGACACTAAATATCATCACTCCCTAAGCTTGGCACCATTGTAATATTTTGAAATACTTGGGTAAGTAGCAAAGAGAATTATCTCACCTAAATTGTTTTTGATAGAATAAGTAGGGAAGGGCCTTAATCCCATGGAACAAAAGCAAACCAAAAAGAACATTCAAGGTGGGAAACATCACCACCAACCAAACCAAAAAATAGCTTCAGGTTGGCACGCAGGCCCAAATTTAAAACCATCATTAGAGTCCAGCCATTATCTATCAAAAACAAAAAGTTACTACCAGCTAAATTGGAGCTACAAAGGCCATTAATTAAGTCCACAGTATACCAGGTGGTATACCACCAAATCTTATAGAGAATTAACGAACAGTCCCAAAAATTGGTATAGTTCAAAAAGCCCATGAAAAATCAAGAAAACAACAAACCAATCCATTAGCTAGATTTCCTAAACAGGTCCCCATACTCTCCTAAGAGAGTCGCATATTCACGCCAGTCAGGTCCCTTTGTTTCATCCAATAGTTTGAGGGCGTCAGATTTCCCCTGCTTCTTCAATTTTCTGGTTTTCTTCACTTCTCTCGAGGCCACTCCCAGCATCGCACGTCTCATTAACCTGTTAGTAATTCTCATAAGAGAAACCAAAGCCTTTTCCATATCCTCGAATTGGACTTGCAAAAAGGTTAATCTACTTAAAAAAAAATCAATACTCAATTCTTCATTTTTATTCTCCAGACCAGAAAGCTCAACATCCTGTTCTTTCCCAGTTTCATTCTTTTCCTCATACGACTCCACTTGCTCCTCCTCTTCCTCATCTTTTTCCTCCTCCTCCAAATCATCTTCCCCCATATTGTAGGCAGTTTCCTCAAAATCATAATCTTCAGAATCATCATCTTCCTGAGCCTCAAACTCCTCATAACCCGGGATATCCTCCACATCCACATACACTTTTTCTTTCATCTCACCTAAATTGTTGAGTTGTAAGTAATAACTATTTTTATGTGCCAATGAAAGGATACATGACATTGCAAGAAATCACAAGTGACATCTAGACATTGAATTACCTTTATATATTGCAACCTATATTAAGGACAAATAGATATACATCCTAGGGTAAGAAAATGAGATTTAAGTAACTAAGCTATTAATCTTATTATGTTTCCTACACTAATCTATGAAAGGAGGTATATGTGAAAATCTAAAATGATCATATATTTACAAAGAAGTACTCTTCAAAGCAACTCAATGTATTGTTTAGTAATCAATAGTTATAATACACTTGTAAAGTCCAAGCCTTTATAAGAGTATCACCAATAAGAGATCTAAAGCAATTTTGGCAGCATAATAGTACCTACAAAACTCACCATTAAAGCTCCATCTCAAGCACCCAATAAACAGGAGAAACAAAACATGAAACCATCAAATGATAATTAAGAAACCATAAGCTAAAACTAACCAAAGTATGCCATGCAAATTCCCAATCAAAATCCTTTGCCCAAATCCCAAGTTGAGTCCATAGGCTAAAAATAGTATATTCCTTCCACCTGTCATAAGTTCATCATAATCCAATCACTAACTTGGGTGCTCCATTTTGGAGCCATTATCTCCAATCAAAGATGTCTTATGATGTGTCATAAGTTGGTGAACAAGTGCAACTCCCTCTTATAACTCTTTGATACATCATAAAATCTCTTACATTTCCAATGTGGGAGACCAAACTTTTGGAGGTCATAATTTTTGATCTAATAAGTTGATTAAGCCCTTTAAAAAAAAGAAAGATCTTAGGGAGGTCCAAATTGCCATAACTAAATTGCTCTAGTTAAGGTCTATTTAGACATTTTGGGGGGTTAAAATAGACCTTTAGGGCCTTAACAATTGCTTTTTTTTTTTGTCCTATAGCCCCAAAATTGTATATATTTGATATATTCTTAGCATTAGGATGCAAGGTTGAGGCACCTTTCCCAACATTCATCAAGGATTAGAGGATAAGTATAAAAAAATGTAGGGACGCATTGAAATCTTTGATATATGCATGAATTGAATCCAAAGGCAAGGATTTAAGGGAATCCATGATTAAGGTATAACAATGAAAAACAATGTGGGATGGGGGATCCAAAAGGTGATAATTAACTAAGGGCCAAACTTGGGGTGAAGCATTAAATCCATAAGGAGCAATCAAATATGAAAAATAATGGTAAAAATTAGGGCACATAGATTTAAAATAGAAAAATTATAAATGTAACCTTAAAGACTAGGCATGTGAGTTATGAATTCACTAAAATGAAAGGAAATAATACACACCTCTACAAATATCTAGGAGCTAATAAAGGAATAAATCAAACAAACATCAATTAACACTTTAAATTAATGAGTCGAGTTTGATAATATAATTGAAATAAGGTGGTAGAGATTGAAATTAGATGTGTTGAAATGTAAATGAGATGGTCAAGGTTGCATACCTTGAATCAATGGAAAGTGAACTTTACCTAATGTCATGTTGCAAATAAATTGGGTTAAAATATGAGAAATTGATTTTTTTTTATTGTTGAAGGTGGCTGTGAAGGGCCATGCTCTTTGGAGGCCACAAAGGGGGGACCTCCTCCCTTGCATGAATGCAATTGAACAATCTGATCCCGCGAGCATGGTAGCCTAGCAAGGGCCCAAAGTCTGCAAGCACACCATCCTAGCGAGGGATTGGACCTTAGGCATGAACCCTTGGCACATGGCATGAATGCCATTAACAACCTCAACGATGCAACTCAAGCTTGAGGGTACATTGGATCAACTAAGGCATAGTTTGGACCTTGGTGGCCACAACAATGATGCTACCTCTTAACCATTGCACTATGGGATGAACCCCAATATGAGAAATTGATTTTGTCTAAATAGACTATTAGAAATTAAATTAGAAAGATTTTAAATAGAATAATAATATGATAGAATATTAGATTAAATCTTGACTTAATAAATGTATCAAAATAATTCAATTATATACTAAAATAATATATAAAAACAACAACGCAAAAATACTTTTTTTTTTTTCAAAACTCTTGTATACCTCTCTATTTTTCTTCTTATTTTAAAAAAGTGGAATATAATAAAAATAACAATACTGGAGCAGTACTGGGATGGGTGACCTCTCAGGACGGACCAGTGCTTCACCTCTGTGAGCATCACCTAGATGCAATGAGTGCTAAGTGGACCATTCGATATCATGAGAGATGGGTTCTTGTTGAACCACTACTCATGAAACATGGGTCAATGAGTTTGACTCGAAACTACACGGTTGAATCCTGATAGCAATATCATAATTTGACACGCTATGGAAAAATACCTCCTACTTATCAATTGATGAGCTAAAGGGGCTCTATTATGAATGGTTCATAAGGCACAACACTTGAAGGTTTTGCAAATGGGGTAACAACTCAAGCGGGCTTGGAGAAAACTCCGATTAAGCGCGCTTGGGAGCTCTGGGATGGGTGACCTCCCGGGACGGACCAGTGCTTCACCTCTGTGAGCATCACCTAGATGCAATGAGTGCTAAGTGGACCATTCGATATCATGAGAGATGGGTTCTTGTTGAACCACTACTCATGAAACATGGGTCAATGAGTTTGACTCGAAACTACACGGTTGAATCCTGATAGCAATATCATAATAACAATAAAGTTCATAGGTATTGAAATCCCCATAAGTCCTAATCAAAAAAGGTGTTCCTCGGTAGCGAAATCCACGTCAAGTTTAGGACTGGAATATTTAGTTATTTTTTAACAATTTTATACCAAGGGGAAATTTCCTCTTTCCAGGGTGCTAAAGATGCCCGTGTGAAGCATTTTGCATAAATTGTAGTAAATGAGATGAGCCAAAAATAAGCGAGGAGCATCAAGGATTGCGGGTCAGAGGAAGAGGCAGAAGAGAGGAAAAAGTAGCACCGAACAAAAATGGCCAAAGGCATATTGTCCCTGCAGAAATTTATTCCATCACCCATTAGACTGTATCCCAAAGACGTCTCCGCCGCTGCCATGTGGGGCGTTGCAGCTGCCGCCGGTGCCATTTGGATGGTTCAGGTTTTCTTTTTTCATCCAAATACCCCTCTTGTCTTTATATTCTCTATGATTAAAGAAATAGTTTTGTCCAGGTAGTATTAGTATTGTATTTTCCCAATGCTCCATTTCGCACGCGGATTCTTTAGAATTGACTTGTTTTGTAAGGAAAATTTCTCATATAGGAATTGTAAGTCTGTTTTTTTTAATTTTTTAATCTTTCTTAAATTCTAGATCTGCACCATACAGAAAATGATGTCGGATTGAAATTTGAAAAAAAATCCTAAAAAAAATCCTAAGGGTTATAGTTTAATTAGTGAGGATGATTTGGTATGTTAGTTGATTATGTCATCTTCGAAGGTTCAAATCATATGAAACTAAGGGTTATAGTTTAATTAGTGAGGATGATTTGGTATGTTTTGATTATGTCATCTTCAAGGTTCAAATCATATGAAAGTAGATTGATCTAGGTTTATTCTTAGATGACTTTGACAGACTATTTCCTCATTTATAACTTAGTTGAAGGACAGCTTGTAACTTAGATATATGGAACTAAGGGTTATAGTTTAATTAGTGGGGATGATTTGGTATGTTTTGATTATGTCATCTTCAAGGTTCAAATCATATGAAAGTAGATTGATCTAGGTTTATTCTTAGATGACTTCAACAGACTATTTCCTCATTTATAATAGCTTAGTTGAAGGACAGCTTGTAACTTAGATATATCCTTATTCATCAATGTTGTAATCTGCTTAAAAATGCAGAGATGCTGATGTCTATGTAATCCAATTGTGTTTCTATTAAAAAAAAAAATCCAATTGTGTTTCTATAAAAAAAAAAGAGTCTGATTGGTGATAGAGCATTTCAGTATATAAATGGAAGGTTCTAAGTTTTTGTCTTAATTGGTCCATAGAACATAACATG
Source organism: Sequoia sempervirens (assembly GCA_007258455.2). Lineage (NCBI taxonomy): Eukaryota > Viridiplantae > Streptophyta > Pinopsida > Cupressales > Cupressaceae > Sequoia > Sequoia sempervirens. The sequence continues at coordinate 26,558,764 of VDFB02000015.1, forward strand.
GTTTTGCACCTCTGTGTGGCTCATGTACATTGTTAAAGAAAATGAGCGATATACTAACTGTAAAAAAGAGAAGCAAAAAACTGGATTAAAAAAGGGTTGGTAGTCCTGTAATAGAGTTCTCCAATATATAGATGGAAGGTCTTAGGTTTAAATACTTACAAATTCAGATAGATGAGAAAATTAATTTAAAAAAGTGTACTGATAAACCAGTAATATAAAATATCCTGTATTTAAGTCCTATCTAAATAAAGACTAAATAGGGAAACATTGAGAAGGCCCCAGATTATTAGGTTACCCGTATTGACATATGTTAATCCTGGTCAGTTTGCGTTTTAGTTTTTCAGTTCTGTTACTGGGTTCGCCAGTTTGAGGGGCAGGTTCGGGTCCGGTTTGAACCTGGTTTTCGGCTAGTCTGCCTGTGGGTGCTGCCAGGGTGCTGCAAATTGAGGCCTGGTTCATCTGGGTCAAACTTGGGTGAACCCAAGTCGAACCCAGGTCGAACCCAAGCAGAATCTGCGGCCCAGGCAGAGTTAAAACTACTTGTTTTGCATTTTTTAAATTGTTTTCTCCTTTTGACTTTGACTAGCGCCCAATGGAACCCTAAAAGAAGTACCATTGTATATTGATACGAGTTACAACTTACAATTCATGGCTACTCTATTGATCTAAAATTAACAAACATAAATCAATAACAGTGTTAGCCTGATTGCCTACAACACCCAACAAACAAAGCTTTAGGCCACAAGGTTTGAATGCAGATCTCTGGTTAATGCTTACCAGGATGTATTGTATGGCTTAAAGGGACAAAGCAATGCAATACTAGCAGCCTATATTTTCTGACATCACAAGTTGATACATTTATTTGAGACCTCCTGCAAGTAGGCTATTGATTAGTATCATTCATGTGCTGGTATAAATCCATTCTCACAACAACTTGGAGGTTTTCAATGTTAGCTGCTTAGAGATTATGGTTACAGCAACTTCTTTGGAAATTTTATAACAGCTGATGATGTTTATCTATTCTAAGAGAATTTAAGACAAATGTGGATTAGATATTGATGGTTTAGATAATCCATTTGATGATTAAAAGTGTTGTAATATTGAACTTAAAGTTTGAATGATGTTATGTGATGTTCTAATCCTAATTCTAGGCTACATATATATATATGTTTTTTGTACTAACGAACCCAAACCCCCAAAAAAATTTAGCCAAACCCGCGAACCCGAACCCAAACCAGTACTAAAGCCGGCATCTTAGAGTTTTTGTACTACTGTGACTGGTCATTGTATGTTACAATAATTTAGCCAAACCTGCGAACCCGAACCCAAACCAGTACTAAAGCCGGCAACTTAGAGTTTTTGTATTACTGTGACTGGTCATTGTATGTTACAATAATTTCCATCTTTACTCAGCAAGCCAATTTTAGATCTGGAATATTTGTCCAAACTTGGCAAATCCCAAGTTCGTTAAATATATTAAAAAATAAATATTATTATAATATCCCAAAGAAATAAAATAAAAGATCAACCATAGACAAGATTTCTAACACATATAGTCATACTTCATAAAATTCAAAAAATGCAAAGAAAATAATATCATTGCACATAAAGCACAAGGAAGGTTCTGCTACAGCTCTATAGCAGTAAAACAAACTAAATAGAAAAGTACAAAATTCATCTAAATGTATTGAAAATAGTATGAGAGAAGAAATGTAATTGAAAGCTTGAAAGTTAGAAACTTAACAAATAACAATCCAGAAAATTTTCCCTGATAAACATCGAGACTAAAGATATTTTGTATTAAATTTAAGGTTTTATTATGCATATGAACATATCTGCCTCTTTTGAAGGTATTCTGCTATATACATTTTTGTAGGGCACAGTTTTATTTGTATAAAAGTCAAAATAAAAAAAAATGCAGGTGCCCAAGTCTGCCTAAGTCTTGGACAAGTTGTCTCTCTCAGACATGCTGAGTCATCCATGTTGAGCCAGCGAAACTAGTAGCTGCCCACTTGGCTAGTGACTCAGTGAGCCTGACAGAGACTTGCAAAATCTCTGAACGATGGTATATATTATGGAGTATAAACTTCGGTTTGTGTGGTCATGGTGTATGTTGTACCATTGTATATTCATTTTATCTATTGAGAATAACATGGAAACGATGGTTCGACGATCACTTTGTGCTGTGTTAAGTGATCACCTACAAGATGCATCAACAACTCTAAGTCCTGGAAACACTTTCGTCTACTTGGAATTTCTTGGGAAGGTTCTAGAAACTTCATGAAATATTTTTTTTACCCATTCGTCAGGAGTTATTTGAAGTTTATGACTCTTAAATGTAGTTTCCAAAAGTTTCCCAAAGATTGGATTCTTGGAGTACCAGTTTTAGGAGTTTCCTTATTCTTCCAGCACTGTTTCAAACAGTTTTCTTAATTTTTTTAGTTTCCAATTTCATATCCTGCTAATTTTCGGTTTCTCATCATTTCCTTAAGAAGTTCATCCCAACGGTTTTCCTCTTTCCTTACCTAGCATTCTCCAAAGATTTCTTTGTATTCTGATTTGAAAGGCCTCACAGTCTTATAGTTTGTCCTTCTTTCTTCCACTCTGCTATATCATCCTTGCTCTGCCTTGGGCTCTCAGTCTTCTATTCCGTATACATTGTACTGGCTGATCCTTTCGAAGGCTCTTGCGTGGGCCCTCGGTTGTCTATATTACTTCATCATACATGTTGGTTCCCTTCCACGTCTCTTGTCCGTTCCCTCAATTGCCCATATTTTTTCATCGCTTCTTAGTTCCAACACTTCCTTTTGGAGTCCGCTCTAGATGCAGATTGGATTATGATATTTGGATTAGTTTCCTGCCAGTCTTGCCATCGAGATGATTGTAAGCTTAGTAGGTAGTCTTTCAAAAGTTTTCTATGAACTCTGCAAGGGTGGATGCACAAAGTAACCTTTCCAATGCAGGTAACCTGCCATGAATGTGAGCAGTCAAGATCTTAACTGCTGTCACCCTCATGGACAGATACCAATTGAAAACAGTAAGCTCCTAAATTAATATTTGACAACTCATCTTACCCCTCCAATTAACTGTCACCTATTTGGAACTGAGTTTAGCCATTTAATTCCCCAGTAGGTCTGCCATTTGCCATTTTTCTTCTCTGCCTGTAACAAATGTTAGAACTTATGGAGATTAGTAAAGGCTAATTTTAGATTTGGATTACTCTTTTATAAGGCTATCAATGTCTGATCCTTGCAGGCCCATTTATGCATCTTCCGTAATGGTCTATGAATCTGGAATGCTCAAATTTTACTAAGGTCGTTAGTGGGGTAAAATAGGCTGAGCTCATTTTTTGCATTCACTAATACAACATAAGCAGTTTTGCAATGTGCACAAACACACAGAGGGGTTGTGATCTCCATGAGAAAATTGACACAAACACGAAATACATGTGGAAGAGATGTGCCGGTGACATAGGCAATGAGATACGCTATGTAATTTCAACAAGGAAGACGTGGTGCACTTTGTAAAATAGAAGCACTAAGGTAGCCATAAGCCAACTACTCATAACCTTATGCACACTATATTATTAAGGGCGTAGCAAACCAAGTGAAGAAGAGATAGCTTGCACTTCTCCTAAACCTTTGAGCAAGGTCCACAAAGCACAAGGTGAGCTCTATCAAGCTCCAAACCAGGAAAAAGAGGGATATCTCCATAAAAATACTATGGAGAACTCCAACACACTCCAAGAATCCATACACACATAGGTGGGAAGCATGCCTTTCCATAGGAAGAGTACCCATAATTCTCACTCAAAAACCCCCAAAGGGAGTAATTTCCTATTATGGTAAATTCGAGTTGTATTCAAATGAAAGAGGTGAAATCTCTTTATAGATAATTTACAAAGAGTTTCTAATATTACAGAGTGTCGAAAGTTTCTAAAAAGAAACAAAGCAGAACTAAAAGAATAGAAACAAATCTAATATAATATATTACAAAGGCGACCATTAATATACTAATAAATATTAATCTAATACCCTCCCTTAATGGTCAATCTGTCAACTACACCAAGATGCCCCTTAAATTTTACAAACTTATCCGGGCTTAGAGACTTGGTGAGAATATTTGCAGTTTGATCCTCTATTGGAACGTACTGCAATACTATTGATCCATCTTCGACAAGTTGGTGGATGAAATGACAATGAAGTTCAACATGCTTTGTCCTTTCATGGAAGACTGGATTTTTGGCGAGTTTCAACACCCCTTGATTGTCACAGTACAAGGGGGAAGGCCCTGTTTGAGACATTTGCATGTTAGAAAGCACCCTTCGAAGCCAAACTGCCTCACAAGCTGCTTTAACAGTTCCCCGATATTCAGCTTCAGTTGAGGAAAGAGCCACTGCTTGCTGCTTCTTACTGGTCCATGTAACTGCACTTATACCCAAACTGAATACATACCCTGAAATAGACTTTCTGTCATCAACAAAACTTGCCCAATCGGAGTCTGTATAGCCAATCAGCTTAGGATCTTTGCACCTTCCATACAAAATGCCAAAGTTGGAAGTGCCTTTTGTTAATGATATTGCAGCTTCAGTCGTTCCTTCCAGCTCAGCCCTATTGAGGAAACATAAATTAAACGATAGCCCGTTGGCTATTTAATTTATATTCGTTGTTTTTGTATTAACTTCATATGGCCGACATGAGAAGATACGAATTCATCTTGATAGTCAAATCCTTTATTAGAAGACATTTAATATTTGTTTATTAATTGAGGCCGACTTTCATTAAAGAAGAGACGCGATTTCTTGGAGCCGACATCATATATCTTAGAGTCACGATTTTTGAATAGAGGCCGACATGAAGGATTTGAAGGGATGTGTCTCTCCCATTCATTTGTATATATACACATTGATTCGTCCATTCTAATTATCCAATTTCAGTTCGGTTATTCACATAAGTTCAATATGATCAAGTGCGAATATATCATATGATCAAGTGCGAATATATCATACAGTGCAGTGCGAACATATCACACAGAGCGAACATCTTACAGTGTGAAGATCATACAGTGTGAAGTATCATGCAGGTGCGAATTTCTGTAGATCTGTATTCAGTATTTGCCAGGTGCGAATTTCTGTAGGTCTATACTCTGTCAAGTGTGAATTCTTCTCAGTACTTCAAGATCAGATTGCGAATTGATCTAAGGACAGGTTGTGAACTCTCATATTGCCAGAATTTGAAGTGCCAGTTTGATATCTGTTATTGCATCTTGTACAGGTGCTGAATATTGGTCTTGAGTTAGACCTAATTGTAAAGTGAACTGTTGTCATTGTTTTATATATATAAGAGAGATCTTTGTTGCTGGGTTTTTCTCCCTCAAGAGGAGGGTTTTCCCAGGGTATCTGCTGTGTTATCGTTTCTGATTTTGAATTATTTTCTGTGCATTTAATCTGTTCACCTAAAATTTACATGGTATCAGAGTGGGTTTGAGGATCGTGATCAGATTATTGCAATTCAGCATATTCTTTTGTTGTTCACTTATCTACATCAGTCAAGATGGTGAATGGTTTGAAGGTTGAAGATAGACTCGAAGGTGCATCCAACTTCACTTCATGGAGATTTAGGATCATGCTCACCTTGCGTGAAAATGACTTAGGTGAGTTTGTGGAGTCTAGTATTTCTGAACCTGAGGAGGAAGAAGAAAAGTTGCAGTGGCTGAAGAAAGACATTAAAGCAATGAAGATATTGGTTGACTCCGTCAAAGATCATATTGTTCCTATCATTTCTAAGTTGAAGACAACGAGAGATATGCTCAAGACCTTGGAAGAGATGTACGAAGTCAACAATACCAGCCGAGCTCTTGCACTTAAGCATCAATTGCATCATGTGAAGATGTCAAAGGGAGAGTCTGTTACTGCATACTTCATGAGGATTTCAAATTTGAGAGACCAGCTCTCAACAATTGGGAATATAGTTGATGACAAGGATTTAACCATGCTTGCCCTCAATGGGCTGCCTTTGTCTTGGGAATCCTTCATTCAAGGAATTAGTGCAAGATCTAAACTGCCTAAGTTTGATCGCCTAAGATCTGATTGCATTCAAGAAGAATCAAGGTTGGTGGCAAGAGGCGTTGGTCAAAGTTCAAAGAATGAAGACATTCATGTTCTCGCCTCCCATGCTTCAAAGAAGAAAGGAAAAGATGGAAGGAAAGGATTCTTCAAGAGGAATCGGGACAAGAGAAATGATGATGCACCTCCATCCAAGAAGAAGAGGGATATGTCCAAGATTCAATGTTTTAGGTGTGATGAGTTTGGGCACTTCGCCAAGGATTGCCCAACTAGGCCTAATCAACATGCTTCATTTGCGGATATGAATAAGTTCTCTCCTCAGAAGGATTCTAGGGAATTTCTATTCTAAGTCATGGGCTTGTGTTCAAGCCGTGGAAGTTGTGTGTTGATCTGTGCTTAAAATCAGCGTACTTGCATCCATCAAAATATTTAAAGAGATAAGTATTCTTTGTGTGTTAAGTTATATCTTTTATTTTTTGGATCTTGTGTGATTAGTATAAAGAGATTGTAATTTCTCTTGAATTGTGATCTCTAGCATAAAGATCCTTTGAAGATTTCAAATTATTTATTGTGAGTTGATTCATACTAATCATGTAGATCCTTGAGTATGACTTTGAGATGAAATAAAAAAAAAGAAGAGAATTGCATTTTCGTTGTGATAGGTTGATCACATCGATATCATTCTCCAATGCATGATCTGTGATAGAACCTTGAACTCTTGGAGAGAGTTGGTTCTACATGCTAACCGCATAATGCATTCAAGAAATCTGTAGTTGTGCAAATTGTTTATTTTGTTGTGCTGAGTTTGGCACTCTCGAAAGGAGTAAAAGATGAAAGAAAAAGTTATATCAAAATTATATAAAGATAAGTTTCTTTATCCCTTTAGTTTGATCTTTTGATATAATTCTCCTTCAGGTTGATTTATTTATTCATGTTCTAACATTGTGCATAAACTCTTATGTGTTCATGCTATAACCTGAGATAGTAAACCTTGTATGATTCTAGTCTTGATATTTCTTTGGATAGTCATAAACTGTTAGTAATCTCTCTCTAAATGCCTTGTGAACAGCTAGAAGTAGGAAAGTGATGAGAGATTGCTTAGCGATGAAAAGATTGAGGCATCTTATGAGGAAGTTATGCCAACCAAAGAAATGATCAAGCATAAAGTCACAACTTGCAGCCATGGGACTGAGTTGGTGGCTAGAGGGAGTTCACTTCCAGAAGTCTTCTTTGCAAGTTCTAAAGTAGGGATCAAGAGGGAGTTTTGTAACTCACTGAGAAGAAGTGAAGATTACTGTATTGCAAGGCTAGGTACTAAATCCTTAGAGGATCCCTTCAGCTGCTGAGATCATAATTGCTCAAAGATTGTCATCTGGATTTGATATTGGTAGCTCCGCAAACCTATTCAGAATAGAGTGATCTGCTATGAGGTCGAGGAGGTCTACCTTGAACTCTCTATAATACCAGAGGTGTGCGCTGGAAAACACTTATCTAAGTCAAAGTGTTGCAGGCAATCTTGGACGAAGAGGTTAGAAGGTTGATGCAAGTGCTTGAAGATTCAGAGGGAGCCTACTGAGCCTGAAGAAGATGGTCATCTTGTTGGAGCAAAACATATCCTGAGATACTTGCGTGGCACAGTTGGATATGGGTTGAGGTATACTTCAGATGCAGACTTGGAGTTACATGGTTTCACTGATTCTGATTGGGCAGGTTGTGTCACAGATCGGAAAAGCACCTCTGGTTGTTGCTTCAGTTTGGGTTCTGCTATGATTTCCTGGTGCAGCAGGAAGCATTCATCTGTAGCATTGAGTACAGCAGAGGCCGAGTACATTGCAACTTGTATGGCAACTCGGGAAGCAGTGTGGCTTCGTAAGCTCCTTGCAGGATTGTTTGGACAATCAATGGAGCCTACTATCATTTCATTGTGATAATCAGAGTTGTGTAAAGCTTTCTGTCAATCCTGTGTTCCATGACAGAGATCAAGTACCACTACATGAGAGATATGGTATTACGGAAGGCTGTACAATTGAGGTACATCAGCACTGATGAGCAGACGACAGATATTCTCACCAAGCCTCTTGCCAGGATAAAGTTGTGTACTTTCGAGATAAGCTTGGTATGGTGGAGAATCCAGCCTTGATTGAGAAAGAGTCTCAGTATCAGTGAGCCTTGTTTATTGAGTTCTTCTCTGTGAGAGAAGTTCGAGGTGAAATCCCTTGTTAATGCATTTTCTTCTGAGATAGAAGAATTTGAGGTGCAAGCCCTTGTTAATGCATTTTCTTCTAAGACGGAAGAATTTGAGGTGCAAGCCCTTGTTAATGCATTTTCTTCTGAGACGGAAGAATTTGAGGTGAAAGCCCTTGTTTCCACCCTCTGAGAGAGTCATGGTGGATGTCATGTGTGTGACTCCATGACAGCATCACGTGAGAGAGTCCGTGATGATTTTTTGTGTACTTGTGTTTCACCCTCTGGGAGAGCCATGGTGAAAGTCACGTTGAGGTGACAACATCACGCAAGTGATGAACACTTGTACTTACCATTTGATGGTTGATATCAAGACGATATCTAATATCACGTTGAGGTGATGTCCTCTTTATATCTGATTGCAGGCAATGATGGCTGATGGACCTTATATTGAGATGATTCGTATTGTGCAGCTGGAAGTTCTCTCCCTAGCTGAGAGGGAGTGTTAATGATATTGCAGCTTCAGTCGTTCCTTCCAGCTCAGCCCTATTGAGGAAACATAAATTAAATGATAGCCCGTTGGCTATTTAATTTATATTCGTTGTTTTTGTATTAACTTCATATGGCCGACATGAGAAGATACAAATTCATCTTGATAGTCAAATCCTTTATTAGAAGACATTTAATATTTGTTTATTAATTGAGGCCGACTTTCATTAAAGAAGAGATGCGATTTCTTGGAGCCGACATCATATATCTTAGAGTCACGATTTTTGAATAGAGGCTGACATGAAGGATTTGAAGGGATGTGTCTCTCCCATTCATTTGTATATATACACATTGATTCGTCCATTCTAATTATCCAATTTCAGTTCGGTTATTCACATAAGTTCAATATGATCAAGTGCGAATATATCATATGATCAAGTGCGAATATATCATACAGTGCAGTGCGAACATATCACACAGAGCGAACACCTTACAGTGTGAAGATCATACAGTGTGAAGTATCATGCAGGTGCGAATTTCTGTAGATCTGTATTCAGTATTTGCCAGGTGCGAATTTCTGTAGGTCTATACTCTCTCAAGTGTGAATTCTTCTCAGTACTTCAAGATCAGATTGCGAATTGATCTAAGGACAGGTTTTGAACTCTCATATTGCCAGAATTTGAAGTGCCAGTTTGATATCTGTTATTGCATCTTGTACAGGTGCTGAATATTGGTCTTGAGTTAGACCTAATTGTAAAGTGAACTGTTGTCATTGTTTTATATATATAAGAGAGATCTTTGTTGCTGGGTTTTTCTCCCTCAAGAGGAGGGTTTTCCCAGGGTATCTGCTGTGTTATTGTTTCTGATTTTGAATTATTTTCTGTGCATTTAATCTGTTCACCTAAAATTTACACCTTTCACATATCGCAGTACACACTTTGCTGCAACCCAATGTTCAGCTTTAGGGGTTGTCATGAAGCGAGTAGCTCACTGCAAAATTGAGATCATGTCTAGTAGCAGTGAGATAAATGAGGCTGCCTACTAGTTGCTTGAATGCTGATTCATTTTGCATAGGCGAATTTGATTTTGCTGATAGTTTTAGCCCTTTCTCCATAGGTGTAGATGTAGGTTTGCAATCATTCATTTTGAACTTATCAAGCAGACTGCGAGCATACTTGGACTGAGAAATAAGATGCTATCAGCTGTTTGCCAAACCTCAACACCAAGACAATAATAAAGAAGTCCCAAATCTGTCATGTCAAAGGATTGATTGAGATTGTGTTTGATCTCCTCAATTAGATGTTCTAAGCTGCTAGTAATGATAAGGTCATCAACATAGACAACAAGCACAAGAATATCATCACCAAACTGTTTGACATACAAATTTGAATCAAAAGAGCTCTATTGAAAACCATGATCAAGAAGGTACTTATCAATTTTAATGTACCATGCCTGTGGTGCCCGTTTAAGGCCATAGAGTGCTTTCACCGGTCTACATACTTGGTGTTCTTTACCAACAACCTTGAAACCAGGAGGTTGCTTCATATAGACTTTTTCCTGTAGATCACCATTAAAAAATGCTCTCTTGACATCCATTTGATGGACTTTCCAACCAAATTGAGCTGCAGTAGTGAGGACAAGTCGAATAATACACATTTTGGCTGTAGGAGCAAAAGTCTCTTCATAATCAATATCCTTTGTCTATGAGAACCCTTTGGCTACTGACCGAGCCTTGTACTTATCAAGAGTTCTGTCAGCCTTGTACTTAACTTTATACACCCATTTGCAGCCAATGGGCTTCTTCGCAAGTGGAAGATTAGAAAGGACCCAAGTGTTATTCTTCATAAGGCTATTATGTTCAGCTTCCATAGCCTGTTCCCTCTCAGGTACGCCTTCAGCCTCAGAATAGGTTTGAGGCTCAGAGATGCTGTGAAGATTGGCCATGAGAGCAAAATTAACAGTATTCTGCTGCTTACTCTTTTTCCAAGTAGTTCTACCCTCAAGTAATTCATCATCACGAAGATCGCTTATGGTTTTAGCATACCATTTAGGCTGGAGAGTAGAAGTACCAATATCTGAAACAGGAGGAGCAACATCACCAGGGGTGGCTGGAACAACATCAACTGGATCAGGATCCAGATTGTCCTGAGGAGGACCCTTCTCCCTAGCTTTTAGAGAGGCTTCTTCTTGGCTACTTGTGCAAGTCTTTCAAGTTTAAACTATAAGCCTAGATTGTGTAAGCTATTGCCAGTTTTTTCATGACCATGAGAATCCATTTCATGAATTTCATTGGAGGCCTAGCCAGAATAATCACATCTTTGTTGTGGTATGTTGGTTTTCCAAAATGACATTTTTTATGCCTTTTACCAAGATGATGATACACAAGCTGCTGACCTATTCTTAAAAAAAGCTTGGAGTGATATTTGGCAGTTGTCTACTCTTATTTCTGTTCTCACTAGCTTTCTGAGTCGCTTTTGGAAACCATTGTGAAAGCTTCTTTGCTGCTGGTTGCAATATGCCATTTCTCTTCATCCACAAATTGATTGACACACTGAGATTATTAATCAAACTATAGTCCATGCTTTCTGCATCCATTATCACTAGAACAAACAAGGGGACAACTCTTTGTATATATCTTAAAGATGTTCTTCTGAAGTCTGTTACAGCTTTCTGCCTGTTGGACCTTACGAGTTTTCGATTGCTCTTCTGACATCAGCTGCATCAACCAAAAGAAGGATCAAGACAAAGCTTCTTTGTTCAAATTTCCTAGCTTCAAGCCAAAATTCACGATATCCTTCACTATAGTTGGGCCAGATTCGAGGCGATCCATGGCAACCATTGTGTACACCATTCTTTTCAAGTTGGTGATTGTGTTTGGCTTCAATTGTATAAGCTGAAGTTTCACAACCAACAACTTCACAAGTTGAAACCCCATCCATTCCAGGCTTTACACTATACTCCAAGCCATGGGTCCCAATGTGTTTTGCTTGGATTGCATAACTCAACTTGGCATCCATAATGTTGCCAATGTGAACCAACTCAAGTTATATGAGTTGTCACATTGGAGGACAAGGTTCAGGTCCCTCCTAGTAAAAGTCCAGTTCCAAATATTTACTGTCGGTTGGTGTTACTTTGCTTGATGTATGGACTCACACAATCATAACAAGCAAATACTGCTTACTTGGTTGGCTGCAAAGGCACTTTACTAACACATTCCAAGTGGCTATCCAAGTCAGCTTTTGTAGTGAAATTTCCTCATCTAATGTAGAAGTCAGGACAACTCACAATAGGAAGGGAGCAAATGATTAATCTGTCCTCGTACATATCTCTGCATTGTAAATTCCACCTTGTATGCTTGGCTTCATATGTTAAAGGATCTTCATTTACATGTATAATTCACCAGTTATATCTCAGCAAAATTGAATGAGGTGTACGTGTACATGTATGGTTCGTAATACTCATTGCACCTGTACGGCTCATTAATGGCTTTGCACCCAATTGGGATGACCATGCATGCTGAGTTCAATGACAGTTTACATCCAACATCCACTTCATCTCATCTTAGTAAATTTATATGAACTCACTAATGAGAGTGTACGAGAATTTTTGGTCGCATTTCTCTCATATTTTCAAGCTTATTCTGCTGTTATAGTTCTGCTGGTATGTATCAGACACCCTTGCATATGGGCATGAAATTCGTGGTTTACATGAATCCTAAATGGATACATAGATGTGTTGAGCCTTATAACTTCTTGGGCTTAAGTCATATTCTCTAGAAGTCCCAACATTTATGATGCAATGCAAGTGATGGGGAATAGGATGGGTTGTAGTGGGAAACTCTAAATTTGAAACTCAGTTATCAATGGTAAAGAGAAATCAAGTGATCCTTTACCTGCTGAATAGTCTATGACTATTAAGATACTTTGCTGATCCAGAGCATTTGGATTATGAACTGCAATATCTGTGACTTTGTGTTCAGGTTATTGATCTGTAAGTAGAATCTTGGACTCTTTCTTGGCTTGGAGAGCTCTACATTCTTCAATGTACTAACCATGCTTCTTATGAAAATTATGGTGCTTATTTCTTTTATTAACACATAAAGATGGCTAGTATGAACCCTATGAAGAAACACTGGTGAAGTTGAAATCAGAACTTCTAATTTGAAAAGTATTTTCAAGACTCTTAATGGAGAGTTGTAGGTTTCATGCTAGCCGTCTTTATTTTTTAGTAAAAGAAAGTAGTACTACTATTTTCATGCCTTTCCATTGATTTTAATTTTTGTATTGCTATGGTGACCCTTTTTCAATGTTTTTTACTCAGCTTGCCCTAAAGATTAGAAGCAAAGCTTTGTAAAGATAAACATCATTTATATGACAATGAACAACATCGACTTTTACTTTGGGCAATGATGGCTTGTACCAACATCAACAAGACACAATTGTAGATCATTCTGGACATCATTAGCATCACTATTTGACATGCAGAATATCTGGGTGTGTTCAAGAGTAATCCAGAAACAATCTTTACTTTCTTATCCAAGCAACATAAGAATTAACAACATTATTCAACAACACTAGTTTGGAAGTTAAAAATGTATGAAACAGATTTTCAAAGTCTGTAGTCATTGGGCCATTATATTCTTTACTATTATCAAAAAACACATATGAGTTTAGGCGTCCATCAACATACAAAATTAAAAATCCACCTATGGGGAGAGAGGCTTCATGAAAGTTTCCACGTTGGACTAGAGTGTTGGTATTGATTGGATGTAACAAATCATTAAAAGACATCTGCACTTGTGTAATAAACACTGATGAACAAATGAAAGTTTCCCATTCATAAATGAATGAGAATTCCATAGGTTAGGGCTAGGCCACATTAAGTCATCCAGCTCTCTTTATCTCTTCCTGTAGACATCCAATAATTGGTTATGATCGACCATTGAATTGATAACTAGCAAGGACTCGCCTTAGGATCACCCTCCAGAGTACTTGGGATTGACTATCCACTTCAAATTCCCTCTCTATATAGCCAGTATTCAGTCAGGAGAGTCCAGTCATAGTTAGATAACAAGGTCATCCCTCAAAGGGTTTTGCAAGCTTTGGACTTAATTACAAACATACTTCGGATGTTCACATTCAAGCAAAATGTTATATATTTGTAGGTGCAGGTTTGTGAGTATTGGTCTACTTATCTTTTGTTGGCCTCAACTAACAGGGCACACCTTAACCCTAATGGAAGTGTCTTCAGGGCCAGGTCAATCTTTCTTTCAAGGCATAGAAATACTATTGGACCAGCATGATCTTTGTCAATGCTAAATGTTAAGATTGGTGAAATAAATATTCATTTAATATTGGGATATTTTAGTTCCCTGTTTCTGCACATTCTGATTTTCCAAAGTTATGATTGTTTCAGGTTTTTTATAATGCTCAATTAAAGCTATCTCCCATTTTTTAAATTGTAGAGCTAATTTGTGTTTTTCGCTTCTTTAACGTGTTCTTGGCATTTCCAAAAGCTGAAGATTTGTGTAGCTTGAGAGGAGATTTTCAATTTTTTTTTGGCAATGATTTTACAATAATGGGTAATAGGTCCTACAGACAAATCTGGTCTTAAGGACATTAAAATTTGTCTTCATCATCATTGTCATCAGATTTAACTTGCAAATATAATAGATTTGATTTGTGGTCAGTTGGGATTTTGAATTCAAAGGTGGTGAATTCTTTTTTCGGAGTAGCATTTTGAATTAAGGGGCCCAACCTGGCATGCCTTCCGACTATTTTTGAGATTTGTAGATAATATCCTATGGTTATATTATATATATGTGTGAGCTGTTTAAACTTTTGGATGCTTGTTTATTTCAATTGAGTACATAAAACTGATGCAGTTTTTTTTAATTTTGCAGCCATTTGATTGGTTGAAGGCGCAGCTTGCTGGAAAACCAGAGGAGGAACAGAAGGAATAGAAATAATAGCCAGCCTCTAGAGGATTGAATAATGGAGAACTTATAACCTTTAGTTTTCCTTATTTTCCCACCTTTATCTTCTCGTTAACGAGACAAATTTTAAATGGAAATAGGTGATGGTCATTTATTTGAAATGTGATTCAAATGTTAATTTTGGGAGGCAAGGGAAGAAATTTTTATCCTGACAAATAGTGTGATTTGATTGAAATGAATGAGATGTAGCTGAATTTAGTTGTTTTCTGCTATCCAATTAATTCATGGAAATGTTCGAAATTTCTTTATTACTCCTGTCTTGTGGACAGCTTTTGAATGATATGTTTTTGTTCCTGTAGTCATTGATCAAATTGTGATTCATCTACAAGAATCAAGAATTCCACAAATTATTCCCCTGAATTAGCTAAAATATGAATATCTATTTGCTTTATGAGTGGGTTCCTGTGATTGTCTATGCCAATGGCAGTTTAAGGCTTTCAGCTACAAGCATGGTGGTGAGTAGGCTCATGGCATGTAACACAAACAAAGGTTAAATGATGGATAAAGATGCATTCGTTTAATTTGATTTTGAGAAGAAGTGCGAGTAGAGTGTTGTCTGTAATAATGTCAAGTGCTTGAGGCTGCTAAGGATTTTACTTAATGATATTTATACAATTGAATTCTAGAATGGGTATTGGTAGGGTAATGTTTCCAAGTTTTATGAAGCTTCCTTCTGTTCAGGATCTCTTTGTGGGCACTTTCAGTAAGGAGGATGGCTGCTTCTTGATTTATTTGCACAGGTATTATAAATAGTGACGGATGAGGAAGATCAGATACTTCTAAGGGCTGTATTGATCTACTCTCATGTATACCACTTTTGGCTGTGCCTAGGGTTCCTGGATGGAATTATCTATAGAAAATTCTTTCTAAAATATCAGTTCTGGGTATGCATAGTTTCTTCTTTCCATTGGGAAGATTAAACTTCTTATAGCATTGGAGATCTTATACGTTTATATGTAACTTGCAATCTGCCTATATCAGAAATTGTTCCCATCTTGTTCTTGAGAATCAAATACTGTACGTGATATGCCTGAAGTTTTCTGGTTACAAATATGAGCAAACAATTGACCATGGAGCCTTAACTTATTGCTGCAGAGTACATCAAGAATATGAATATTTTTCTGGGATCTGTTCTTGTCCTTCCATAACGAGTTGGAAGATAGGCAAAATTGTGCTTAATAGGATAAACTGAATCTTATAAGCTGGTGCCACAATTATTACAGTTAACTTCTTGCTATGTTGTTCAATTTAATAGAATAAACAGAGCCCATTCTTCTAATCCATTTTGAACCAACACTTTCTAGTGTACATGTTTGGACCAACTGTATGGCTATTCCTGGAAGAGACTATTGCTGATAGTCCTGAAGGCATTGTGAGATGGATGAGAGTTCTCCAAACACAGAATTAGAGGTAATGGTGGAATCAAAATATACAAAAGATAAAATTAAGTACTTCTCTGCTATTTTATGTAGCATTCGATTTTCTGGCTTGGATTTGAATGGGCTTTTGCAAATAGGACATTTGGTTTTAGAGAAATGCTTCCAAATTAAAAGATATCAAACATTGTTCTGCTTTTTCTTTTTGGTTCTACCATTACAATGGTTAACATTGTTGTATCTTGCATCGATCAGTTACTGTGTATTAAATTATTATAGACTAAGGTTGATTAAGGTAGCCATTATAACGTTAACTAGTTTTTTGCTATTACCTTTTAGTTTAGTTATCACTATATATGTACTCATTAATGTAATGGTGTAATAGATGAGGTTTAATTCTAAACGAGTGTTAGCAACAAATGCCAAATATGTGCCCTTTTAGGTAAGGACACGTAAATATAGTTCTTTTCTTTTCCATCTTAAAAAGTATTAATCTGCGTTGTGTTTTCTAAAAAAATGTATGTACAATTGCTTGTTTATGCGGCTTAGCATATCAAATGAAAATTTCGATTGGAAACGAGCTTGTAGAAAATATCAGGATTTGGATGGCTTTTGCCATCATAACAAGATAATGAGATTGCAAGGATTATGGAAATGAGGGGAATTATATATTTATCTTCTTTTTTTGTTTCCTAAAAGTATGTATGTACAATTGATTGTATATGCAGCTTATCATTTTAAACTGGAACTTTCTATTTGAAAAGACGTAGAAAATGACAGAAATTTGATAGTTTATACCAGCTTTGCAAGAGAATAAGATTACAAGAGATATGGAAATGATGGGAAGACTGGGAACCGACAGTACTAGGGTAAAACCACAATGTAAAACATAAAAACTCAAAAGCTGAGCTACAAGGGCCCAAGGATTGGCAATCAGAAATGTTAGAATCTCAATAATTTAATAGGGTTAGTTGTATTTTTCCTATAGCAGTTAGCTTTCATCACGTTTTTGTGGGAATTGATTGGACAAGTTATAGCAATATGGGAGCTTATGTTTGTTTTAGCTGACAGTGGCTCTGGTTACTTAACAAAGCATGTCTTCCTAGTGCCATTTTCAGGGAATTAACATCTATCACCAGAACTTAACTTACCTGTGGCATGCATGTCGAATCCTTAGTTTAAATTGCTTCGCGAGCAAGCTCTTAATCTTATTGTAACAAGGAACTATATGTTAAAAAATAAAATTGTAAGGAAATGCATAAACAAAAGGTTTAACTAGAGGTAAGAAGGGCATTGAAAAACCCGGTGGTATCAAGCTGACGGCAACAATACAAGTGGATCCAGAAACGAAACATGAAATCCGAAATTAAGAGCAAAAGAAGCTCAAGGCCTCTCTTCTATGAAGTCCAAGAAACTTAATATTCCAGGAATACCAGCAGCATCTCTTCTCTGATTGTATTACATATTTTGGTGCGCTTTGATCTGCCTTGGTGTCAACCTCCTTTTTATGCTTATTGATTGATTGCAAACTAACAATTTTGAGAAAGTATAGTGTGGAAGGTGACTCTGGTCCATCTATGCCTCTGCTCTCCACCGCTTTTTTTAAAATAAACATGTATTGAGCTATAACTTCCCCATTGTTCGGTATAAGTGCTAAGTGCCGGGCTTCCAAAGGCCTATTCTAAAACTTGGCTTCTAGTTGATGATCCACGTTTGGAATCTTGTCAGATTTTTTCTCTTATTTTTGAATATTGAACTCCCTTACCAAGTACATTCACATCTTTTCGTACCACAATGCCTGATGTCTTTTTTTGGGAATGAGATAGAATAGAAAGAGAATTTTAAAGAGAGCAAAGATATTCTATAGATGGATGGACGTTAAAATAGAAGAACTTAAGTAAAGTTTTTAGTGTTTTGTAAGTATAGGTGTGAAGAAATGAGAATTTTTTTTATCAATGTGTTTTGATGAATAATATTTTCGTATAATATTAATATATATGATTATATTTCAAGATTCAAATATGTGAGTGAGTTGGTTTTTATTGTGTTTAGAATATATATATGTAAGGGAATTATAATTTTTTAGACTTAAATCAATATTATTTTAACTATTTATTAAATTTTTCCATAATCTATTTTTTTATGAAATCTTTAACAAATTGTAAACTTCATTTATTATAGAATTTCATGACACATTTATTTTATATTTTTAATATTCTTGAAATGAATTAATATTTATTTAATCATATCTTATGAATTTTAAATCACAAAAATCCATCTCTTATAATTATCAATAAAATTTTAACAATTATTATCTATATAATATTTCTTACAAAAATCACTTGAAAATAATAAACGTTAAGTAAATTATTTATATATTAAATTTTTATAAATTAAAATATATAATTAATAAAAATGACTGAGAATCATATAATCAAGTTTCGATATATTATCACATAACAATGAACATGTTAATAATGTGAAATTTGCTTCTGCATGTGTCTTGCTAGGAGTGAGTGTTTGTGTAAAAGGCCCTCTGGTTACGCCAACTTCTATAATCATCTGTAAAAGGTGTGCTTAAGTCTTGTAGTTGGTAAGCATTCCTTGTGTAAGATCT
The DNA here is from genome assembly GCA_007258455.2 of Sequoia sempervirens. NCBI lineage: Eukaryota > Viridiplantae > Streptophyta > Pinopsida > Cupressales > Cupressaceae > Sequoia > Sequoia sempervirens. Next base: position 26,577,489 of record VDFB02000015.1, read on the forward strand.
CGCTCCTGGTTGAAGAATTTTATGAATACCTGCACAGAACATTTGCCCTGGTTGAAGAACTTTATCAATAACTGCAGAGAACATTTGCCTTGGAAAGAATATCCTTGACCAACTTTGCGTCCATTAAATTAAAACAAAATAGTTCCCACATTTCAGCTCTTACACCATTGATACTAGAAGCTACATCAAAAGAAGGAAAACAAGTTAATTAGACATGCAACGTCTGTACGGAGCACCAATTTGTTGCACCCAGACAAAAGCTCAAACCGAAACCGATGAAAGGCTTAGGAACCTTTTTTATTAAAAAAATCCCGGGGCTTTGTGTTGTTTGTCGTAATGTGTGAGCCTGGCTTCTTTCCCGGACTAAAATAGTTTTCTTTAACACGCCGCACTTGATCTGCCGTGTCTGTAATCTGGAATGTGTCCATTCCAACACAACGCACATTGCACAATAAGTAAGTTAATTGGAAGTCTGATAGACACGTGTCTCCATGTCCCTTAAACCCGATTGCATAATGCATTACGCCCGCATCTCTGGTTGTATCTTACACTTGCGCAGCGCATAGACTGGTTGAAAGCTAATACCTATACTTACAGTGAATTAGATGTGAATTGGAAATTGGCTAGGTGTCTACCGATCCTTACTCTATTTATGTCGACTTTTATTTTGAAGGTAGCATCATAGAGGAAGTATTAGAGTATAAGTATATAGAGGAAGTATTAGAGTATAAGTATTTTAGGGATTGATTTTCATAAGTTCATTTTTGGAAAAATTGTGGAAGGAAAAGAATTTTGGATGGTTGAAGAGTACTTTTTGTTCTTCAAAATAGATGTAAAGAGGTAGAGTTATGGGATTGAAAAATTATTCAATTTTGTTTTGGGCTTTTAGTAATTTTGGTGGTGCTTTATGGGTGTGAAATTTGGGTTAGTAGTAATGTCAAATGGTTGCATATAAAAATAATTCAAAAGCATTTGATCATAAACGAATTCAAACTTAAACATCAGTTCCCTATGAGATTCTTCTAATTGAAACAGGTGCAATTCCTATAGAAGTCATTGCTATGGTGTGTCTTTTAAGTTATTTAAAAAAAATTGATGGAAACAAATCACTATCCCAATATTTTATTTAATGATGTCTTGGGTGAAGGAAGGTAGGTGGATGAACAAATGACACATTTACTTAAATGTTTGTCTTAATAATAGTAAAGAAATTAAGACTTTTGTTGAGAAATTTCAGAAGGTTATATGGGCAAAGATAGATGGGAGAAAGAAGAGGCAATACCTTGAAGTTCTTAACCCCAACATGGACCATCAACAAAAGGCCTATATAGAGGACAATATCTCGTGGAGATCAAAGACTCTCATTGCGCAACTAAGGACTAACTCACATCATTTTCGGCATGAAATAGGGAGGTGGAAAAGGTCAAAAGAAGTTTGGGAAGAGAGGGTTTGTATCTTGTGCATAATGGGGGTTGTGGAAATTGAACAACACTTTATTTTAGATTGCAAAGCGTACAATGACAGTAGAGGCAACTACAAAAGTAGTTTAACAACTTCTTTCCAAGATTTGTTCAGGAAAAAAATTGGGTGGAGAGAATGGGAGAGCTCATTATAACTAAATTGTTGAAGCTCAACACTTCACAATGCAAAAATAGCGGGGTCTACTGTCCCATAGGCTATCTTTGGCCTCATAGATGTTTTAAGTCTTCCATTTTGTTCTATTTTATTCTCTTGAGTGACCTTTTTCCTTTTCCCCGTGCAAAATGAGGCACAACCAAACATTTAACTGTGAAATTTAATGCCAACTTGAAATGATTGACCTATTTTTTATTTCTTTTCCTAAAGTTAAACTGCATTTGAAGAGAAATAAAATGAAAAGAAATTTTTTAATCTGAGAGTTGAATTGTTCAACAAGAAATAAAAGTTTCAACCAACAATCAATTTTTATTTCTAATTGTCTTCTGCTTTTTTGTTGATCATGAATTTTTTGGTATTAATTTTGATCAAGTAATTTGTTGTTTTTGTTATCCATTCCTCTTTGAACAAAACTATTAAAGATTCTACTTTTAGAGTATCAACTTAATTGATTTGTATGTCTATATATGTCATACATTTGTATAATGCAATGTCATTCTACTTCCATTGATCTTGATATGCAAAGTCAATAACCTCCGTTAGTTCACTTTTCTTTAGGTATTTTTCACCTCCTTGTCTTGTACCTAAAATGATGTGAGTTAGTTCTTAGTTGGACTATTAGAATTTTAACTTTCCATTTTATTTCAGCTTCCAATAATGCTTTTGCTTGTGGTCACATGCATGATTGAATTGCTTGACATAATATGCTCTATTTGGTTTGAATTGTTTTGACTACATGACTACTTTGACTCTCTTACATATATTTTGATTTCCACATTTGCGTTTTGGAACTTTTGCATATTAATTCCTCATTTACTTTTCTACTTAATATTTTGCTTCATCCACATGTTCTTTCTTCTATTTAGCTTTTCCTCCATTACTATTTTGGACCAGCAGTGTCCTTTCATGTTTTATAATCTCTTCAAACTACTTAGCAGCCAAATCATCACCACCACATCAATTGATAAAGCTCCAACCTAGACCAAAATGATATTGTACAAGATTGTGACTTTTACTTTGAAACGGCTTACAATCTTTGTATCCTTTAAATTGCCTCCATTTGGATGTTGATATGTTGCTGCCCCAAACTTATTATTATATAAATTTACCATAGTTGACGGGAGATGCAGGGTACTGGTACTAGTACGGGGACGGGGATGCCAATCAAATTAGTGTACATGAGTTAAATGAATAAGGAGATGGCTACTTTATATGTAAATGATTCACTAGAAATTTTGGGTATGGGGACTGTACATTGTCTAACATATATTGTTTGATAGAAAAATAAAGTACAATTTTTTTTTATACAAATCAAAAAAATAAGTCTTATTCACTATGTCATCATTTTCTCATTTCAATTCTTTCTAAAGACATGGAAGATTATGAAAAATTTGTTATTCTTTTCCTTACAACCCGCATGCATTGAAATCAAGAAGGCATTTGTAGATAGCATCAATTTAATTGTTGCAATTAAACTAAACTATTTCTAAGTGTGATAAGATATTTCATTTGGTTTAAAGAATTTTGTGTTTAGGTAGTATGGGTTCAATTGCTTGGTTGAGTAAAATTATTAAATTAAAGTAGGTTAAAGTGAATTTAATTATATTTATAAATAATAAAGTAGAAGTAGGCAATATAATAGAGTTGAAGGAAAATAACTTTTAATAGTCTTAAATCTTTTTTTTGGATTATTATGAAAAATAAGATAATTGTTATTATCTTATTATTTAAATTCCTCAAGAATTCTTTGTTGTGGTTAAGTGTTGTCAAGAAATTAAATTATTGTTGTAAGTTCATTCACTCAATCTTCAAATTTATCTATACATCAAATTATATAATATTCTTTAATTTTAATTACAAAATGAGTTAATCTAACAATTAATTAACCTTGGATGCATTTGAGTTAAATTTTATAATAATAAATTTATCAATTTTTATTTTTTTTATAATAATAAACATTATTATTTTTCATTCAATAGATTTAAATTATGTAATTCACTCTAAGACAACAATAAGTTCTACTTTTAGATTATGTAATTCACTCTAAGACAACAATAAGTTATACTTTTAGGTAGGAAGTCTTGAAGGAAAAACATTGCTCACCAATATTCCTTGTGATATAATTCATGACAATGCCAACACCTTATTAGTTGTCTTTGTCGTTCTAAGGTATAAGGTTCCACTACATTCTCTTATGTTGTTTATCCTTCACATTCCCTGTGTACCCTCATTTTGTTGCATGTGCAACAATATCAAGTACACAATCACACATTGTGAGTGATGTAAACCTTAGTATTAAGATGTATTGAAAAAAATAGTTGCATTGTGTTTTTGTCCATTTGTACATATGTGTATGGGCGGGGATGATAATTTGCATGGAGTTAGGACATTAATTTTAAATATTTCTTTTAATTCCTATTATTTGTTTTGATTTCTTATGTAGACATTTTGGTGAACAATTAATAATAATTAAAAGAAATATATAAAATTAATGTCCTAAATCCATGCAAGCCTGCATTATGTGGATATGCTCTTGATAATGTTGATATGCGGTTGCTCTCATTTTTCCAACATAACATTAGCATTCATTGTTAGTTTATGGACTGGAGGATGAATATATAGATTTCTAGGGGGTTGGATGGATTGCTTAGATTTAATATTAAATCACGAGTTTCATCCATGATTGATGGATGTGACGAGGAGAGGTGGCAATCATGGGTGAGTTGAGAATTATTCAATTTTTATTTTTAATTTGTGATTTTTGAGTTGATTGTTTTTTTTAACTAAAATGATAGGTGAGTTAGGATCTAGGTAGGAATTAATTATTTGCATTAAATTGTTAATTAATTGCATAGAAGAGTCAACTAATTGCATGGATGAGTCATCAAATTTGATGAATGTGTTGAGTGCTTGAATGAGTCAAGAGATTTGACTGATTAGTTGACTAATTAAATGAATGAGTTAACTAATGTTGATTGATTAATTAACTAAATACAGTGGAATTTGAGAATTTAATTATTTTATTTATAATGTGAGAAGAGATGGTAGATTTTAGGGTTTTTAATTATTTATTTTTAAAAATAAATGTGGAAAATCAGCTCACTTTAATTAAATATAAGAATTATCTAACTAAATGACAATGAAGGATTAAATAGATAATAAAATAATAATGAATGCAATAATGATAAAATGATAACAGGTATTGGAGAATGATGTTTTTTATTAAACAAGTGGGAAACAAGGGTCCTGAACCTTTACAATGATTGCGAAAAGACAAGCCAAAACAAGCCCAAGTTGGCCAAAAACAACAAAGAAACAACACAACCAAAATATATCTAGATACATTTGCAGCCAAATTGCCAAAAAATAACAACAAATGAATGAAAGAGTTGGGATTCCTAGGGTCCCAATTAGACAATGCTAGGGCTAGAAAAAATTGGCCCTTTTCCCAACACTTGAGCATGAGTTTGAGAGAGTGAATTAGGAAGACCTTTCTTCCTTCTTCTCACAACAATCTAAGATACATTATCTTCCAAATTCTCAAAACAAGGGGAAGTAGGGGATTCCCCCATAGAGAGCCTGACAACATGCAAAGAGAGATCTATAGAAAAAAGAGGTGAAAAGTGACCTTCCAACCCAAGAGTATCCAAGGGTTGATCCAAAGCAATGGGAAAATGGGCTATAAGGTTAGAGTAGGAGGTTCCTATAAGGGTCCAAAGGACACATCATAGTTGTACCAAAAGGTAAGGACTCGTCATCATCCAGTAAGGATTCATCTAACAAAGAATCAATACCATGAATGGTCAAGTTATCTTCATTAACATTCTTCCACAAAGTAGAAGTGCCCTTATAATGTGTGAGAGGATAATCCATAGCCAAGTGATTGGTGAAGAACAACAAAAACATCTAAAGGGGAGATCCTCATAGTCAAGAGGTTGGGTCCAAGGCCTTTATCTAGCCATCAAAACCACATCCTTGAAAATAGGCTTGGAGAGGTCAATGTCCACCAGAATATGAGAAAAAGTAGAGTTCCCCATGTAGGAAGTCAAATCGTCAACTTTCAAGAATCAACCAATGGAGTTGTCTATGACCTCATAGCATGAAACCTCCCAAAAATGAAGGGGGGGGTTCAAAATTCTAACCCACACTAGGTGCACATTTAGTGGCTTAGTAAGAGGCTTAAAGGAAGTTGACCAAGGCTTAATGGAGAGAGTACTCTTTCCAATCCTATATCTTACCCAACACCAAATTTCTATCCTTAGAAGCGACAAAGGAGCCAATGAAAAACCTTTAACATAGGGGCAGAGCTCAATATAACCCACAAGAGGCCTCTAAGAATCCAACACCGAATTGTTAAGGTCAAGAAGAGAAGCCCAAATTTTGTATAATTTACATACCAGACTCCTACATTGGTAGAAGTCCTCATTTTCCACCACATCTTGACCACAATCTACCATCGAGGATGATTTGGAAACATGAATATGATGAGTTTCCTCCCTCAATGGATGAACAACACCATTACTAGCCACATGAGCAAAGATCTATCCATTAGCTACAATAGCAAGAATCATAGGGGGATGCATTCAACAACCATGAAACCACCAATAGTAGGTGACCCAACCCTAGACAAAGTGACACCAAAATACCCAATCATAGCGACATCAATAGACCCAACAAGGGAGCCAACATCAAAGGGAAGGAGCACCACATTCCATAGGGGGAGAAGCACCACCCAACAACGTGCCATGGTTGCTCATCAAAATAAGTGGGAACTAGCAGTTTGAAATATCGATAATAAATGAGAGCATTGAGGCAGCGGATGTGGGAGCCATAATCATTTAAATTGCCTAGTTGGGAGAATGATAATAATACTGGAATTACAATATTTTTGTGTCTATGATAAATAATTTTATTCAAAGGCTTAGCCCAAAGAAATTTTGGGATATTAACATAATGCATCGAGGATCTAACCGTTTTCATGATGGTTCAATTTTTTCTTTCTACCGCATGGTTTTTTGAGGGGGGTAAGGAGTTATAAGGTCTCTTTGGATCCCAAATAAGAAAAACAAATCTTAAAATTCTTTGTTTATAATATATTTTTTCTCATTATCTATTGTTAAGTTTTTAAATTTTAGATCATTAGTTTTTGTCAAAGTGTTTAACCTTGAAACTAGAAAGGACCTCATTTTTTGTTTTTAAGATAACAAGGGAAACAAAAATTGGTATAATCATCAAAACAAACTTAGGATATGAAGAGATCCACTTATAGAAGGGACTTGCAAAAATTTCCCATTATGTCACTCTTAACTAATTCTAAGGTTTAGTACAATTGTCATGATTTTTCTTAAAGGATAAAGTGTGTTGTTTACCTAGCAAGCATTATTTGCAATATTCTCATTTGCTTTTCATTCTAGGTAAACCAACCAAAATATCATTATTTAGCATATCATTCAAACTTCTAATATTTAAATGATCTAACCTTTCATGCCATAATTGATTCTTGTCTCTTGTTTGGATTGAAAGATAATTTTAATTTATAAAATTATTGAAGAATAAAAGGAGATTATTATAAATTATTTGGGATACTATGGATTGATTTTGATCTTTGATAATATAGTTACCTTTAGAGATAATTATTTTATAATTTTATCGTGTGAGTTGAGAGTAAGAAATAATATTTTTTCTTAATTTAGGAACAAATAGAGCATATTTTATGAATTTATTACACTTTTTTATTTTTATTTTCCTTTGTTCTCTTATGATTAAGTTATATTTGTAGATAATTATGTAGGTGAAATATCTTATTTTTCGTTGTTCCTTTTTTATTGTTTTTGATAAATGTAAAAATAGGTTTTGAAGGGACCCAAAACCCTTTACAAACATGAGCAAGGTTGCATAAAAGACAGCTTGTAGCCAGCCAAAAACCAACTCCAAAACAAGACTCTTCAAGATTTACATTTAGCATTTTTCTTGTGGGAGCAAAGAGTCATGTCAAAAGAAGGCCTAGAGATTTTAGCTTTCTTTCCCATTACAGTAATCCAACCTTCCTCCACTTGTGTCGCCTTGTTAAGCCAGGCTAGCTCACTATTATCCTGAAGATGAATGCTTGCTGCCATAGTCTTAGAGATTTCATCATTATTCCTTTGCATAGTCAAAGACTTATTTGAAGAGCCACCAGCCATGGAAGCTGTGGCACTATCATCAGGACTAGTTGCCTGAGACCTAGTCACCTATTCAATAGGAGAAGCCCCAAGACCCTATGGTTCAGAAGCAACCACCTCAGAAAAACTCCTATGTTGATTAGATTTCTTCACAACTGTATAATGTTGTTGTGAAACACCATTCCACCAAGTAGCCTTCTTAGCTTTTTTTCTCAAATCCGCATTGTGCCGCAACATGTCCTATTTTAAAACACCTTCTGCATTTGAAGGGAATTCCTTCATAATCCAAAGATTGGATCCAAGGACCCTTTGAAGATTTGAGTAAAATCTCAGCAGACAGTCCTTTTGAAACATCAATTTCAACTAGAATACGAGCAAAGGTGGAATGAAAAATATCAGAAGATTCCTCATCCACCAACAAAAATTTACCAAGGGCTTCACCCACATCCTCCAGAAGAGAGTCACTCCAAAGGTGGAGGGGAAGATTAGGCAACCGAACCCATATCAGAAATTTGTTAAAAGTTTCATACGTAGGGTTGAAATCTGAATGCCAGGGCTTAATCATCAGCAAATATTTGTCCTCCCAACTAAAAAAGTTGTCACATAATATTATATTTCTATCCTAAGCATAATCAGACTTAGCTACAAAAAACCCCTTAACCATGGGAAAAATATGCACTTTACCAAAAATCAGAGGCTCCCATTCGGAGGTGATCCAGGAATGCAGCTAATGAAGACTAGGCCAAAAACTCCTAAAGTGACAAATCACCCCACGAGCTGAAATCTCAACAACATTATCGTTTATTTCTTCTTTTGTCTCCTCCTTAATCTTCACAAATATGGCGTTGGTTATCGGGATGAACCTGCCAACGACGATCTGCCAAGATTGAAATTCGCTTTTACCACCTTTGCTTTTGCTGTGGGACCTCTGCCCCTATTCCCTGCGCTTTCTCTAGAACCCTTCACAGTAAATGAAGGACGTGCACTGCCAATACCACCAATGTCGACATCATAAGCCAGATCCTGCCTCAGACCAACGCCCAGCGCAGAAGGACATCCGCCACCGTTCGTCGTCGACACAGCATAAGGGCAGCCGCCTCCGTTCGCCGCCGACACAACATTAGGGCTACCTCCATTCGTATTCACCTCACGAGCAGACTTAGCTAAAGTTCCTCCGTTTCCCTGACCACCACCAATGTCATTAGCCACGCTATCATCCTACAATCCGTTCGTTCGAACCCTAGGTCTTCCATTTGCGCCCTCTGCCATTTCCAATTCACTGTTGGGACTTAAATAAGTATTGCTATCATAGTGAAAAAATGTTGTTCTTATGTGTACAACTATTACAAGTTAGCCATTGAATTGAAGAACATTTAAAGTTAGCAATCCCTTTTTATTGTTATTAATGTGCAATTATAGCAAATCGTTTTCACCTTTAAATTTATTTTCTAACAATGCACATAGGGCCATTGAATTGAAGAACATGTATAAATGAGCATCTGCCATCTAATCATGACAAGTTAGCCCCATTAGATGGTGTGTAGGGGTTTCAGATGTAGAACTACAGATTTTTTTTTCAATCCCCACCATTGATCCTAATCATCTTGAGGGCCTATTTTCTATTACAATAACCTTTAGTAGTGGGGTTTTACCTTGTCAAATTAAATATTTGGGATATGCAATCCCCTACCAAATACCATGTGGCATAATACTAGGATTTTAAAAATAAGGTAGAGACGATTTGGTTAGGAACAACATGAGTTGTCTAATCTACCATGATCAACTCTATTTGATAGCTAGTAGAGTGTAATACCATTTTACATTGTTCATCAATTGTGATGGCATTTGGTGGTTCAATTTTAGTATGTACAGTGTCTCCTTGACATCCTACTCAATTCTACATAAACATTTTTAATCAATAGGGAGTCTCAACTATTCATTTAAAATTTGATCATGGGTACTACATGCATTTGTGTTCAACTAACCTCCCCCGCATTGTTTGGGACATAAAATTTCACCTACCTCAAAATGACCTAGGCCACCTAATAGGGTTAAAATATATTTTCTTATTGATTAGCGCTCATTATAGATATAGTATAACCACCAATAGGGGTATTAATTCTCATCACCTTTCCTAGTCCGATCCTCTCAAGTTCATAGATGTATCTTCTCTCTCGTGGCTATCAAAATTTGGAATTCAAAATTTGGGAGAAGAGTCTCTATTATGGTTTGGTAACTCTCTAAATATGGAATTTTTTCCTATTTGGATAGGGGATGTTCTATATTGATGAAAATTTGAGTCTTATATGTAGAACATTATCTCATTTAGTGACCAACTAGAGGAACCTCCATGTATGTGTCCAATATTAGATATATTAGTAATTGTTTATTATTATCAGAAGCATTAATACAAGAGGCTATTAATCTATAGGTTTTGGTTCTTGTTTATGTGTATTATTTATCTGATGCATATATGTTTTATCTCTAATGATTACTATTACCTATGATGCTAAGATTTGATATGGTTGTAAGAAGAAATCTATTTGGTGCAATCCTTTGCATTTAGTGTTATTTTATTTCTTACATCCCTCATCCCTTTTCATCTTGAAACTAGACTTAGGTAGAGTAGGTAAGGAGCTTAAGTTATAATCCTCGAGATTGATATACAAGTCACATACCATGCTTGGTGGTATTGTGTGGTACATTTACCTTGAAAAAGATATTTAGACTATTCATAATTTTTGGCATGCTTAACAAGACTCATATCCTACAACTATTCTTGATTATTCTATTATCACTCAATGAATTTATCTTAGATGACTTAGACGTCTATGAACCTTGAAAATCCAACTAGATATGGAATAAGATCTAACACATATTCTAGTATAACCCTAGTCTCTACTCCAAGGAAAAGAACACGACTCATTCTAAACACATTCTCAAATATTGTTAATAAATCCTCAATTGGCTACTAAACAACCACCAAGTTTTTTCCCTAAATCAAAATATATAGGTCTTCTTATACCCCCCATCCACTTGTTGCAAGGGGAATAATCTTAGATGCTACCTGGCACACTCTCTCACAGTTCACAATTGAATAAACACTTACTCCTATTAAACATTTTCATGACATAATGGATAAGTACATGATGCATAACATTATTGAAGAAAGAACCACACTAAGTATCTTAGCTACTTCATTCAAGGAAAATATCTTTATTGGTATATATATCTAGCTCCATTATTAACTAATAATTGGGATAGGTTGGGTTAGGTTTTTATCAATAAGTTCAAAGATAAGAGAGATGTTGCATCATTGCTAGAACAACTTCCAAGCATCAAATGTTCTCCCATGAAGATGGTCAATGACTTCAATAATAGATTTAAGAATACATGAAAATAATTCATATCAAGGTTTGACCCCCATTAGGTATGGCCTACACATTATTTGAAATCAATAAATTATAACATTTTAATTATGGTCAAGTTAAAAGGAGGAAACAAACTCCCATATACCTATAAAACTATCATTATTTATGAGAATAACCTTGCAGACATGTAAAACTGACTTCAAACCTATCACACTTAGAATCAACCTGAAACGTCTCAGAACAACTCTGAATCAACTCAGCATGTCTCATAACGACTTTGAATCAACTCAGAATATCTCAGAATGACTCTGAATCAACTCAAAATGTCTCAGAATGACTCTAAATCAACTCAAAACGACTTCAAATCAACTTAGAATGACTCTAAATGAACTCAGAACATCTTGGAACAACTTTGAATCAACTTTGAATCAACTCGAAATGACTTTGAATAAACTCAAAACGTCTCATAATATTTTTGAACATCTCTGAAACATCTTGAAATCATCCCATGATCATCAAACGACATTGAATGACATCGAACGACATCTGAAACCCTGATTTCCTCTATTAATTGAATAATACAACATTATTTAATTAATTCACTTTTTCATCATTCTTGAAAAATTAAATAAATACCGTTTATTTAATAAAGTCTTGAAAACCCTAATTCTACTATTAGTCGAATAATAAAACGTTATTTGATTAATTCACGTTTCATCATTTCGACCAATTAAATAAATTACATTTATTTAATAAAGTCCTAATCTAATCTTACTTCATCCTGATTAGTCAGACAATGTTAATTATTTGATTACATCACTAATTCACCTTATTCCTCAAAATTGATTAAATTATTAATTCGTAATAATTTAATTATCACACTTTCCCTCCAAAATTTGAATAATCAAATCAAACTATTCAAATCAATTATCAAAAATCAAATCAAACTAATGCAACTCTATTTGCAAAAGTCAAAGTTGATTTGCATGTTCAACACAAAAAAGGAATTAATTAATTTAAAAATAAATTAATTCAAATTCCTCACCCACTTTTTCATTGAGAAAATCATGGATTGCTAACTAAGCAATCTAATTTTTCTAACTAAGCAATCTAATTTCTAACTAAACCCTAAATGATCAATCAATTGCTAACTGAGCAATCAATTGTTGACTGATCAATCTAAAACCCTAACTAGCCAATCTATTTTTCAATCACCCTAATTGTGCAATCAACTTTGCACAATATTATCATGTGTAAATCCTCTCAACACATGTTGACTGTTGATTTGGATATTCTCCAACGCGATCTTGACCGTTGATTCAAAATCTCATTTCCTATACAACAAACTCCTCTCCACACAAATAAGGATCAGAATTTCAACTTACCTTATGCAACGAAGTGTTGTCAAGATCACCATTGATAGAGCTTCCTCATTTCTTCAAACACAAGCATCATTCATCAAACTTTTGCACCAAGCAATGGAGGCTTTGCAGTGATACGAACAACCCAACATCATGCAAATACACTCCAACATGGGATGGTAAACTCTTCTTTTGTTTGTTTGAATTTGTTTTGAATATCTTAGGATCTCATTTCATTCAAATAGCATAGATTTATACATTTCATGAGTGATGGAATAAGATAGATTAAGTGTTTTGGATTAGATAGTTTCTGATTTCAATCTTGTATTTGATCTTGTTTTCACATCTTTCTTGATGGATTGTTTCCCTCTCACACATTCTAGCACGCTTGGTGGGACCAATGGTCCTCAATACTAATGTTTTTCGTGAGTTGAATTGAAGCTACAAGGGTCCAGAGGGATTCTGAAAGGCGTTCCATGCCACTACCCAGAAGAAATTTGCCATTGCCAGGCCCAAAAACTTGCCTTTGCTACAAGAAGGTCGCTTTTGCTCTAAGAAGGTCGCATTTTCCATGGGAAGGTCACATTTGCTGTAAGAAACTCACATTCGCTTCTAACAGGGGCGCCTTTGTTTACCCTATCTTTAAATGACCATATCTTGGTCATACAGAAGTATTTTTCAACACTTTTTTTTTCAAAATGGGGTATAATTTCATGATATTTGCATGGTGTAGGTGGTTTTCAATTTTTATGCATTTAAAATTTTCATTGGTGCGTTTAAAGTTAACTTACCTCACAATTTGGTCCAGGTTGTAGGGTTTTTGATGCTTAATCAATTGTCTAACCCTAAAATTTGATTGTGTGTTGTGTTTGGAATGTTTCTAACATCTCTTGGGAAGATCTTGTAGGATTTATGGTGCATTTTTTTTGGAAAACAACTAACACCTTTGTTACAGGGAAGACAATCGGTCCAAGATCTTTGGAGCCACAAATATTTTTGTTTATTAACTTAGGAACTTTCTTTTGGTGCATTAAAATGAACAAAAACAACTCTCACATTTGATTTGGTGTTGCTAAAATGAACCATTTTTAAGTTTTCTAAGTTAGGAATTTCCTTTTGGTGCTCTAAATGAACAACTCTCACATTTTGATTTTGGTTTTATTTAAAATGAACAAATTTGAAGTTTTTCTAAAGTAGGAACTTCCTTTTGGTGCTCTAAAATGAACAAAAACAACTCTCACACTTGATTTGGTGTTGTTAAAATAAACCATTTTGAAGCTTTCTAAAGTAGGAACTCTCTTTTGGTGCTCATAAAAAGAAACATAAAACACTTCAATTTTGGGCTCTAAAAATGAACACATTTTATGTTTTCATAATTAGGAACCTTTAAATTTGGTGCATAAAAAGAGTGCAAACATTTTTCATTTTGTTGATGCACGTAAGATTTAAATTTGTTGACCAGTTAGGACCAGGCCTAATTTTCTTAGAAACACTTCAATTTTGGGGCTTAAAATGAACAAAATGTTTTTGCTATTTTCACACCATTTCCATCTTAACTGCTTGATGTCCTAAACACTTTAATTGGTGCAAAAATAAAAAGAACTTTGTTTGCTTTACTCACAATTTTTTGGGGTTAACATCGCTCGAGGTGTTTAAAATGAATTAAATTGCAATGAATTATTTTCTGTGCATGCATTGATTGGAAAAGTTGAAGTGTTTTGTCTTCTCCCCTCGCACCATTTTTGTGATCTTGGGTGAGTGAAGAACATTTTTGAGCTTTGCATTTGTTTTTCAAATTTTACCTTAGAGAGGGGGCTTGCTTTGAGACACATCCCGCACTGGAGAACTCATTGCAAGGTCTCGAAGCATGTTTACTGGCAGTCTATATCAAAGGTTGCGAAATCGTAAGAAAGCAGCTTCAAGCCATGCTGACAATAGACTACACCTAATCCCATGCCTTAAGTGGAATGGGAACGGTTAAAGAGCCTTAAGTGGCCAACAGGTGAGTGTCAGATTTCTGCGTTCACAGTTACACTAAGATCCAATTGTTTTAGAAGCCATCCATTTACCCAAAAGAGTATTTTAAGGTAGTGAATTGGAATGACACTGTTTCAAGAAGTTACTTACCATGTTCAATTTTTGGTTGAGGCAATAAAGCAAATCGGGAAGGGACTCTTTTTCTTGGCATGTCAAGACGATACATTTCCTTGACATAGCCTATTTTTCCATTCCATCTTCTCGGATTAATCATCCTGAGGATGATTGGTAGGCCTACTAAGAAATGAGTACCCACTTGAGCTTAGGATTGTAAAGTGCTTGTTAATGTTAAAATTTCCCCCTTACATTCAAAAAAACAATTGTGACATCAAATTTTGTGTTTGATTTAAAGAAAAAGAACACATCAAAACAAACATTGAACAAGATGGTCAAACCACAAACCCTTTGAATTAATGTATACTTGTGAAAGAAGCCCTATGTTTTCACTCCTTGAAAGCATTTATCCTTAAAGGTTTCTGAACATGTCGGTTTTTATTTTCAAGTTGCATTGATCAAAGTAAACACTTTGGTAACTATGGCTTGGGTGTTGTGATTTCACAACTTGAGCTATAGACATTCAGGTCACATAAATTCCATGCTTTTGAGTCAGTCCAGTGCTATTATATCATTTTCCATACTCAAGAACACAAAGAAAACAAAAATAGAAGTGACAAACCGCCATTCCAAACTCACAATCTTTTTGTTGACATTTAGGAAGATAAACTGAAGTTATAAGGTCATTTTTTTGAGCCAAAAACTTGGAAAATCAGATTGGTCACAAAGTCTCTCACCCATTATTCCCATACTACTTATTTGAAATCAAAATCCAACAAAACATTAGGATCATTTTTCCACTCAAAAAGTCTATGATATCAACAACTACTTGGAACTAACAGATAGTTCAAGTATCTTTCCCACAACATATCCTCTAGACTAGGAAATGGAATATTGAACGTAGTTCTTCAACATTTTGATTTCTGAAAAGTAGCCACATTCCAAAACAACACTCAAGCCTTAGGGTTTTTGAGTTTCATAGCAAACCACCCCAAAATATCATCACACCTTATGACCATCTGGCAACCCACAACTCCAATTCAACAACCAGACCTTGTAGCACCTATTATTCAACCTAGTCTCACACACATTGAAGGTTCCCAAACCAACATCATAAGTAGTTTTAGAACCTTTATATTTGAGAAAAATGAGACACCTCACAAATTTCTCACTGCATCAATCATCTTAAACAAAGAGGAAGAAAAATAAAACATAGCAGTCAGAAGACCCATATTACCACCTCCTGCATGGAAATAGGTATTGAGTGACCTTATGATAGGGTATTGAACACCATAATCACCTCACAACACCGTCATACCTTATGACCATTTGGCGACCTACAACTCCCGTTCAATAACCAAGCCTTACAACACCAATTTTTCAACCAGGTAACACACATATTGAAGGTGCTCAAACTGACATCATAAGTAGTTTGAGAACTTTCATTTTTGAGAAAAACATACACCCCGCCAATTTATCACTGCATCTATCATCTTAGATGAAGAGGAAGAAAAGGAAGACCTAGCAGCCGAAATGCCTATATTACCACCACCTGTGTGGCAATAAATATACATCTCTCATGCTTTTTGGCAAGCAAGAGATCCTTAGGTCTAGTAAGAGTAAGATCCTTAAACGAAAATCTATACTTAGGCTCTCAAAGAATCGTCTAGGTACAAATTTTTTTGTTGAAGGTTTCTTCTCAAGGAGATATCACAACCGTCAAAACTAGCTAGATCACTTCTATTATCGCTTTGCACCAATAGGCCATATCTTTTCCAGAGAATAGGAATCTGGAAAACAATCACAAAATCTTGGTAATTGTTTATGACAACCACAAGGTCACAACATAGAAAGAAAATGGAAGCAAACAAAAACAACACTAGCATCCCATCAAACAATTCCATAAATGATGAAAGTAGCCCTTGGGGCTATAGGCCAAGTGATCTTGAAAAACCACTGAAGAGATCTATGTATATAAATACCTTCAGTGAAGAGGAACTAAATCGCAAATAGAAGGAGGTAATTGAAAAAAACAACCAAGACCCAAACAAAGTGGTTATAGAAGAGGTAGACACAGAAGAAGAAATAAACGAGGATGAATTGTTTGAACATTCTAACAACCCCAAGGTTCTTAAACTAATGGATAGGTTATTGAGAAAGGATCCAAACTCCTATTTCTTCAAGTTAGCACAAAGTGGTACTAAATTACTCGTGGATTTCAATGTAGAAGCTCTCAAGGATGCCAACCTTATTACCTTAGGGGATAACTCGGTTGTAAGATAGATAACTAAACCTCTAGAAATTCCAAACATGCCACCTATGTTCTCACAAAATGATGGTCAACCCAAAGAGAACCCTTTATTTAGAAGACCAAATTAGGTTGAACAAGCAGGAGTAGCACAACTATATCAAGGAGGACCATCATAGTATG
Organism: Sequoia sempervirens; assembly: GCA_007258455.2. NCBI lineage: Eukaryota > Viridiplantae > Streptophyta > Pinopsida > Cupressales > Cupressaceae > Sequoia > Sequoia sempervirens. Next base: position 26,594,539 of record VDFB02000015.1, read on the forward strand.
AACCACCAAACAACAATCCTCCTCCCAGACAGTATATACCTCAAAATACCTCAAACATTAATCCATCTCAAAACATTCAATACCTTCAACAGGTCGGAACACAGGGTCCCCCTCCCAACGGTCAATACCTTCAACAAGGTGGAACACAAGGTCCCCCTCCGAACAATCAATACCACCAACAAGGTGGACCATATGGTTCCATTTTGAACCAGCAATACCAACTGCAAGGTGTTCCAAAAAGCACCCTTTTCTAGTCAACCCATCAACAGGTGTCCCAATAATGCATCAACAGGGTAACCTTCAGTTTAGTCCTGCCCAACAGCAAGGTGTGCCACAGAGTGCTCTTCCTCAATCAACCCATTAACAAGGTGTCCCAATAAAACATCAACAAGGTAACCTTTAGTTTAGTTCTGCCCAACAAGGTGTGCTACAAAGCGCCCCTCCTCAGTCATCCTACCAACAAGGTGTCTTGATAACACATCAACAAGGGAACCTTCAGTTTAGTCCTACCCAGCAGCAAGGTGTGCCACAGAGCACCCTCCCTCAGTCATCCTACCAAAAAGGTGTCCCAATAACACATCAACATGGTAACCTTCAATTTAGTTCTGCCCAACAACAAGGTGTGCCATAGAGCACCCTTCCTCAGTTGTCCTACCAACAAGGTGTCCCAATAATACATTAATAGGGTAACATTCAATACACTTCATCTCAACAACAAGGAGCTAACCCTCCTTAAACCCAATAGGGACCTAACCCGTTATACACCCAAAATAGTTACCAAGGTCTCATACCTTCACAATACCTGATATACGACCCAAACATGGTGAGACAACAAGGCTATTATACACATAACTCACAAACAAACATGCCAAAAACAAACATGGAAATGAAGCTAGAGGCCGTCACCCGATAGGTAGCAGGCATGCAAGATGGAAAACAAAAGAAAACCTATACTATCCAAGAAATATGCCCATTCTCGTTCGATCAATCTGTCACTACAATACCCTTTCTGAAGAATTTTGAAATACCTAGGTTTGACAACAAATATAAAGGAAGAGGGGACCCAATAAGGCATATACAAGATTTCTATGTATCATGCATGGAAGTACGACACAATGACTCATACCTCATGAGACTATTTCCACGTAGCCTTACGGGCCATGCTATGGAGTGGTTCACTCGTTTGACACCAGTAGTCAAAACCTTCGATGAACCATGTAACAAATTCATAAGTCACTTCTCCTTCAACATTGAACAAGATGTCACTATCACAAGCTTATCCACAATCAAACATAATCAAGGAGAATATTTTATCTCCTACCTACAACGATAGAGACACAAGGCTAGTAGATGTAAATGGCCCATCCCCGACAAGGAATTGGTGGACATATTAATTACCAATGTCTTACCTGAGATCAATTATCAACTCACAATGTTATGTCTACTAGACTTTGAAGAAACCATTGAGAAGGGATTGAATATTGAGAGAGCCCTCATTGTAAGAGGTGCCCTTAAAAAAAATAGCTCAAAAGACAGTCTGTCTACTTCAAGTGAGAAACCTAAAGTTTGGGCTAAAAACAAAAACGTCACAAATGATGGAGTGGTTGATGCTAGCACATTATGGCAGGCACATAACACGGTTCAAAACAAATCATAGGTAGCACAAACAAGTTATGTTCCAAACAATGCGCAAAATAACCAAAATACCTATCCCAAGAACAATCAGGTTGTGAACCCACAAATGAATTAGGGAGGACAACAAAGGCAGTACAATCAACCAAGAAGGCAATTCATAGTTCTAGGTGAATCACTAGAAATGGTCATGCACAAACTAGTACAACAAAACCTCCTCAAAACTAATGCTCATTCAAACTATGAGGAACCTAGTTTCAAAACATCGTGGTATAACGAGGACTTGTGTGACTTCCATATGATCATAGGAAACACCACAAACAACTACATGAGACTCAAACACCTTATCCAAGATTTAATATACAAAGGGGAGGTAGATGTTGAACATCGTCCTAGGAATAAGGACCTGCAAATATACTCAAACCCAATCCTAAACCATGCCAAAGGGAATGACAAAGGAAAGAAACAAGAGTACTATAATGCCAATTACACATATGGGGACACAGTTTTAGGAACCCTCTCACAAGCTGATGATAATAGGGAAAATGTAGTAACTCTACGAGATGGAGACAATAATTGTAACGTAACCACCCGCCGAGGAAGAGTTACAATTCAAGGAGTACCACCCAAACCTACAATAAAATCACCAAATGACTACAATATTATGGAGCAATTAAAGAAAACACCTTCCATAATATCAATCTTAGAGTTGTTAAGACTATCACCTACCAATAGGGAAATACTTGAAAAGGCATTGGAAACAGTAGTCCCTGATGACCTCAATCCTACTCAATTCCAAGCTATGGTCGGTAAAATCACACAAAGTAATCACTTAATATTTTTTGAGAAATATCTACCCCAAAGAACATTCCATAACCAAGCCCTCTACATAGAGGTTGGTGTTCATAAAACCATGGTCAAATGGTTACTAATAGATAATGGTGCAGGTTTCAACATTTGTACCTTAAAATTTGTAAAACAACTGGGGTATTCTGACGATGTGATTGATAAAGGAAAGAATATCATGATAAGGGCCTACGATGACCTAGAAAGAAATTCTAAAGGAACAGTCAGGTTACCAGTGCAGATAGGGAAATTCCTAATAGAAACCACTTGTCAAGTATTGGACCTTGAATTGCCATACAACTAAGCCTCCTGGGATGCCCTTGGATCCATGCCTTACAAGCAGTCCCTTCCACTTTTCATCAATGCCTAAAGTTCCCCCATGAAGGAAAAAAGGTAACACTATATGCCGATCCTGAGCGTTTTCATTTCTGTGCCAATTTAGAGGAGAAATACAATAAAATCCAATGTGTGCCTAGCAACGAAATAACATTCCACTCCTTTTCTTATGTCGACCCTTCAACACTTCCATCCACCTCAACCAAGAACACCTCAATTGACCAACCAAAAATGGAAGCCAAGATTCAGGTACTTGACAAGGGTAATGAGAATTACTATTTCAACCAAGCATTCTGCATTAGCATGCTTCCGCCAACACCTAGAGTATATGGAGTTCCAAAAGAGATCAAGATAGTAAAAATGATTACCAAGCCCATTATCTTCACTAGGTGGGGAGACATGCAAGATGAAGACATATTTGAGGACTTTTCATCTATGATCTACAAGGAGGACAAAGAAGAACCAAAAAAGCCGCAACCCAATTTTGACCCTACTACTAGAGGTTATCAATTAGTTAAACAGATGGGATATAATGGAAAGGGTGGCTTGGGGATACACAAAAAAGGCCAGTCAGAGCCTATTATAGTAGAACAAAGGAAGAAGAATATGGGGCTAGGTTATAAGCTAAAGGATGTGGTTATTTCAAAAACTGGATGAACCTCTTGGAAGAAGCGAGAAACTTCTGCTAGCATTAAGGCACTGGATACCTATCATACCTTAGAAAAATATTTACCCATTGAAGAATTATTTGATAACTTTAGCATTGATAGATTACCTCTCCAACATATTCAAACCATTCTGAACATCTACTACTATTCTGGTACAAGCTCTAATGAATACTAGTGGGATTCTCCTTCCTTCGTCACCAGATATGATTCTCCCACTTCTAGCAATGACAACCTGAACACTTAGTGGGAAAAATATACCCATGCCATATTAACCCTTTCATCCACTTCTATAGGCTTTGTAGATTAGTATGATAAACTCCCACTCTAGTACTCGCAAATCATAGATTGGGATCAACAACAACATACACCTGTTCTAGATCAATTCCATAATGATGAGGCAATCATGGAGTTCATGAGACTTCGAACAAACATATCAACAGGAGACCACAAAGTAGGATACATCATGGAACTTGAACAAGAGGCATACTTTGGTGGAGATATTGAGTCTTCCACTCGGAAAAATGAAAGAAAGAACATAAAAATACGGTCCCCTAGAGAAAACCACCTTGTGGCTCTATCGGATCTAAAAAAAGAGAAAAATAAAGGACGTATCTAAAGGTGAAAACCTCTCAGAGGCACCTGAGGATGGAAGATTCAATCTCCCCATATCAGAATATCATGAAAGATCCACACTGCTAGTAGAAGAAGTAGAACCCATAAATGTTGGTATAGTAGAGGACCTGAAGATAACCTACCATGCTGCATCACTAGACCTAGAAGAAAAGGATAAATTCACAACTTTCATCAATTCCTAGAAGGTAAACTTTGCATGGACCTATGTTGACATGCCTGGACTAGATCCAACATTAGTGGTACATCATCTAGCTATAATCCCTGGAGCAAAGCCTATCAAACAAAAACTTAGAAAAATGCATCCATAGATAACATTACTGGTAAAAGTAGAGCTAAAGAAACTACTAGATGTGGGTTTCATCAGACCCATTGACTATCCGCAATGGATATCAAATCTAGTACCAGTTTCCAAACCTACTGGGGGCATAAGAATATGCACAGACTTTAGAGACTTGAACAAAGCTTTTCCAAAGGATGACTTTCCATTGCCAAGTATCAACATGATTGCAGATCTAACAATAGGGCATGAGATGCTATCCTTAATGGATGGTTTCTCTGGATACAATTAGATAAAGATCTCTCAAGATGACCAACAAAAAATAAAATTTACTTGTGCTTGGGGAACATTTTGTTGGAATGTAATGCCCTTTGGTATAAATAATGCAGGAGCGACATATCAAAGAGAAATGATGACAATATTTCATGATATGCTACACACAATCATGGAGGACTATGTAGACGACATTCTAGAAAAATTAGTCAAAAGAGTAAACCACTTGACAAACTTGGCCAAGGTATTTGATCATCTTGAACAGTACAATCTAAGACTCAATCCTAATAAATGTGTATTCGGGTTAACATCTATAAAGCTGTTGGTGTACATAGTATCAAGAAGAGGGAGTGAAGTAGATCCAGACAAAGTAAAAGCAATAATGGAGATGCCTCTGCCTAAGACACTAAAACAATTGATAAGCCTACAAGGGAAGCTGTAATCCATCAGGAGATTTATTGCACAATTGGCAGAAAAATATCACCCTTTCACTCATCTCCTACACAAGGACATCACCTTCAAGTGGGATGGGAGATGTGATCAAGCATTCCAACAAGTCAAGGAGTACCTACTTACTCCTATTCTCATGCCGCCTATCACAGAAAAGGAAATGATACTTTACGTGTCTACCACACAAGCAACATTGAGAGCTCTCTTGGCCCAGCTAGATGATAGCAATAAAGAGAGGGTAGTCTATTATATTAGCAGAACATTGGTGGGCTATGAAATAAACTACTCGCCCATTGAAAGAGTGTCTCTCAGTCATGTTTTCAACACAAAAGCTAAGACACTACATCCTGAACATAAAGGTCAAGCTAATTTCTAACATAGACCCACTCAAGTACTTACTGGCAAAGGAAGCCCTAACAAGTCAAATAGCCAAATGGGTAATGATCCTAAGTGAGTTTGATATAGAGTATGTGGATAGGAGAGCTATCAAGGGACAAATTATAGCAGACTAGCTGGCTGAAGCACCCTTAGATGATCATGAACCTCTCATAGTGGAATTTCCAGATGAGAGTATCTTGATGACATAACAGATAGACCAATGGACTCTATACTTTGACGGGTCCCATACACAACATGTATCTGGAGTTGGTATTCTATTTCTTACACCACAAGGAGATAGTATACCCAAGGCCTACAAGATTGCATTCCCATGCACAAACAACATCTTAGAATATGAAGCTCTTATCACATGTTAAAAATGGCTATTGAATGGAGAATAAAAGAGCTACATGTCTTCAGAGACTCTCATCTAGTGATTAAACAAGTGAATGATGAGTACCAGACAAAAGATGGAAAATTGCTGCCATATAAAAGAATGGCGGATAGCTTCAAGGAATACTTCATGAGAATAAATTTTGAACAAATTCCTTGGATCAATAACAGAGCTGCCGATGCAATGGTAACAATAGGCTCACTTCTTGATACTTCATAGAACATGCCTAAATATGAGTTCCTCATGGAACAATTGTTGGTACCAACATTCGACATCCCAAAATCAGAATTAGTATGTGTTGTTTTGGTCCCAACTCCCCATGGTACCAAAGATACCTTTGACTACATACAACATGGTACCACACCCATTGACTTAACGACCACATAGAAGAAAACCTTCACCCATAGAACTTCCTGTTTTACCATCCTAGGAGATACCCTATACCATCGTAGTCTAGATGGTATGTTACTCCGGTGCCTTGCGCAAAAGAAGCAAAAACAACCTTACAAGAGGTTCACAAAGGTATTTGTGGATCCCCCTTTGGCAGACTTAACCTAGTCCAGAAATTGCTCAGAACAGGATACTATTGGACCTCCATGGAACATGAATGCATATAATATTCTAGAAAGTGTCGACAATGTCAGTAGCACAGTGACCTAATTCATGCACCAACACAAGAATTGAGACCTATAACCACACCATGACCTTTCTCACAATGGGGATTAGACCTGGTAGGCAAGATATCACACACCTCATCCAATGGGCATAAATTCATTATCATGGAAAAAAAGTACTTCACTAAATGAATATAGGCAATTCCATTGACCTATATCACTGGAAAACAGATATCAAAATTCATTTTGAATTATTTCATCTGCAGGTAAGGAATTCCCCAAACAATAATAACAGACAATGGAACCCCTTTCAAAAATTAGGATGTCCAAGAGCTCTATTCCCAATTTTCTATCCACCATCGATTCTTCATGCCCTATTACCCCCAAGGAAATAGTTAGACTGATGCATATAACAAAACCATACTAAAAATACTCAAAAGACTGTTAATGAAGCTAACCATGATTGGCATTTATAGCTAAATCCAACCTTATGGGCCTATCGAACTAGCATTCGCACACCTATAGGAACCACACCATTTTCCTTGGTCTACGGATCATAGGCTGTCTTGCCTATTGAGGTCAAAATCCCTTCATTGTGAGTTTCACTAAAAGGCATGGTCAACAATGAAGAATACATGGTGTTTAGGATGAATGAATTAGAACTCCTAGATGAAAGACATTTGAGCACGTTAAACCATCAGTAGGTTTATCAGAATCGACTCAAATGAAACTATGACAAAAGGATCAAGGACAAAAACTTTCAAGTTGGTGAATTAGTCCTCAAAGATAATAAAAGAATATAACTAAATCAGGATGGCAAAGGAAAATTTGAACCCAACTGGTTAGGATCGTTTGTCATCACAACAAGCTATAGCTCTGGGGAATATCAGTTAGCTACTCCTGAAGAAGAACCTTTAACTAAACCACTGAACAACAGCCTCAAGAAGTTCTACACGTGAAGCACATCATAATACCCTAGGAAAAAGGGTAAAAATCCAAAAAAATAAAAAAAAGAATAAAAAATACAAAGAAATCAAAAAGAAAGAAAACTAGTAAAGAGAAATAAAATGTTCTCTGAGTGAAAACCACTCTGTGGCGCTCTTAGAACAGGTATCGTAGTGAAAACCTGGCAAATGGGTGCTATGTTTGAATGAAACTTGCATCAATATCTATCGGTACTATCCACAACATCCACCCATTTCATTTCATAATAAAATAGGGTATCCAACCATGGATTGTCACTGATTAAGGATAGTTGTCTTGTCACAACTGGGGGCAGTTTCAAAAGTTGGTCATGGATTAGATCTTTGAGTGTCCTATCATGGTCATAGAAAACAACAAAATCAAAAACATTTAGAAAACCAAAAAAGACAAAAACATTTGAAAAACATAAAAAAAAAATAACATAGTGGGGTTATTCCTTCACTCAAACAGTCTAAGATATCAACATTTTCTTGAACCTCATAGCTAGCTCAAGTAGATTTCCCGCAACATATCCTCTAAACACACAAGTGGGATATCAATCTAGGTTACGTTTTCCAAAAATAGTTTATGCTTTGAGTCAAATGGTCGAAATACGTGGTCTCTGTGTGTACAATGTAGGAAAGGCTCATTAGCCCCTGAGACCCTAGGTCAGTTCCCTTAGGTTTCTAGCATGCTTTATTTCAACTTAGTCAAAAAACAAAAAATCCAAAACAATCAAAAGATCAAAAATGCAAAAAATCCAAAAAAATAGTCAAAATATACAAAATCCAAAAACATTCACAAAACATAAAAGGTAAAAAACATTCAAACAAACCAAGTGAACTATGAGCCTCTGCGTGTACAATGTAGGCAAGGATTATCTTTGATGATCCCTCGAGGCCCTAGGTTAGTCCCTTGAAAATGTCAAAAACAACATCATAAAACTTAGAAAAATAAAAAAGAACCATGTCCACCATCACAATTTGCAATAAGACATCATCCATAATAAATAAATCATCAAACTCACCCTTTGAAAAAACAAACAAAAGAAACAAAACAAGCAAAGCAAGCGTCAACAATTGGAACCTTCAAGCAAACAATCACAAAGTAATTTGATTGCAAAACAAACTAAAACAAAGCCAAGAATCAAATACATATCTTTTTGACAAGACCCAACAACACCCTGAGATATGTCTTAATGGATCCATTCCTATGATAGACAAGATCAACATTGGATAAATAGACCCACCCCAAACAGATATGGCAAGTGATATAACAACATTGTTTTATCTTTTTGTTATCTTATTTTTGTGATTTACATTAGTGACTCATTCCTAGGATCTCTCAAGGATGTCAATAAGGATTTAGAGAAGAAGGAATGGGGGCAATTGAGTGTCATTTCAATTTGCTATTTGTGGATAGTCTTGTTATACTACCATGGCGAATACTTGCTTTTTTTTGTGTGTGGAAGTCATTTTTGGAACATTTCGTGTAATAGTGACATGTTAGGTTCTTAATACCTCTTGTGTTACTGGTTTGACATGTTTTAAAGCTTCTCACCCATACACTCTAGCAGGGTTTCTATGTGTTTGGTATGAGCAAGAATACTCCTTGTTTGTAGAGTCAGTCCATGCAATAGATACAAAGTCACCTTGGTCATTAATACCTTGGTGCATCACATCTATTTGCTATATAAAAAAGGATTGTTCAAACTGCAAAGTCTCTAAAGCAAAGAAAAAGCAACTCATCAACTACTAACAAACATCACATTTTTATCTATCATCATTATTTCTTCTAAATTAACATCACATTTCTATCTATCATCAATATTTCATTTCTATCTATCATCAGATATTTCCTCTAACTAACATCCACCCTGCATAGCAATATCACTCATACCATATTCATCCTGCATCCACAATGTCGTCAGTACATATCATGATGATAAATAAACCAATACAAAACATCATATAAACAAAGTCACCTTGGTCATTAATACATCATATATGGTCAAACTCAAAGTCTCTAAAGCAAAGAAAAAGCAACTCATCAACTACTAACAAACATCACATTTTTATCTATCATCATTATTTCTTCTAAATTAACATCACATTTCTATCTATCATCAATATTTCATTTCTATCTATCATCAGATATTTCCTCTAACTAACATCCACCCTGCATAGCAATATCACTCATACCATATTCATCCTGCATCCACAATGTCGTCAGTACATATCATGATGATAATAAACCAATAAAAACATCATATAAACATACATCATCATATATGGTCATCACATAAGCATAAAATGAGAATGAATCGAAGAAGGTATATATCATATATATCATCATAAAAAAAGAGTACATCATCAGTGTGATAGGATATACAAAATTTAATTAATTCACTTTTTCATCATGCTTGAAAAATTAAACAAATACTGTTTATTTAATAAAGTCTTGAAAACCCTAATTCTACTATTAGTCGAATAATAAAACGTTATTTGATTAATTTACATTTCATCGTTTCAACCAATTAAATAAATTACATTTATTTAATAAAGTCCTAATCTAATCTTACTTCGTCCTGATAAACAACGTTAATTATTTGATTATGTCACTAATTCACCTTATTCCACAAAATTGATTAAATTATTAAATCATAATAATTTAACTATCACACTTTTCCTCCAAAATTTGAATAATCAAATCAAACTATTCAAATTAATTATCAAAAATCAAATCAAACTAATGCAACTCTATTTGTAAAAGTCAAAGTTGATTTGCACGTTCAACACAAAAAATGAATGAATTAATTAAATAAATTAATTCAAATTACCCACCCACTTTTTGATTGAGAAAGTCATGGATTGCTAACTAAGCAATCTAATTTTGCCAACTCAACCATCTAATTTCTAACTAAACCCTAAATGATCAATCAATTGCTAACTGAGCAATCAATTGTTGATTGATCAATCTAAAACCCTAATTAGCCAATCTATTCTTCAATCATCCTAATTGTGCAATCAACTTTGCACAATCTTCTCATGTCTAAATCCTCTCAACACATGTTGACCGTTGATCTAGATATTCTCCAATGCGATCTTGACCGTTGATTCAAAATATCATTTCCTATATAACAAACTCCTCTCCTTACAAACAAGGATCATAATTTCAACTTACCTTATGCAATGAAGTGCTGCCAAGATCACCATTGATAGAGATTCCTTATTTCTTCAAACACAAGCATCGTTCATCAAGCTTTTGCACCAAGCAATGGAGGCTTTGCAGTGATATGAACAACCCAATATCATGCAAATACACTCCAACATGGGATGGTAAAATCTTATTTTTCTTGTTTGAATTCGTTTTGAATATCTTACGATCTCATTTCATTCAAATAGCATAGATTTTTACATTTCATGAGTGATGGAATAAGATAGATTAAGTGTTTTGGATTAGATAGTTTTTGATTTCAATCTTGCATTTGATCTTTTTTTTGCATCTTTCCTGATGGATTCTTTCCCCCTCACACAAAGATAATTCAAATAGGAAGGTTTAAACCTCGACGCCATATTCTATTGTCTCCTAACATATACCTTCCATACCAACCTCCTCTTAATGCATGACCTAAAATCCACTAATTGGCTATGAATCTCCTTATAGCCCCAATACCTAAGCCAACCCTAAATATCATTTTATTGAACCATCATTCCTCAATGAACTTGATGAGATATAAAAATTACTTATAAATGTGTATAATAAGGTCACCAATCTCAAAATATAGAATAATATTTAGAGGCCCATATTCTCAAGTAGACAATTTCCCCAAATGCAACAATATAACCCTTAGGAAAATCAATGTTATAGGATTACCTTTCAAAAAAACCATGGATATCAATACATGCTTATATTTAAAAGAAATAGAGCCCCTAATAATTTTTGTAATCAATTGGTTCATGTTGAGGGATTCCTCTTTAGAAAATTATACACAATCCTAACTAAGAGCTAATGGTTATGCAAAATAACTATGTTGAGGAATCTACCATGTGGTGCTACTTCTTGTTCAATTACGATGCTCCCACCACATCCCTCATAACTATTAGTCATATTTTTTCCCTCTTCCTAGCTAAGCTCAAAAGAATAACTAAAATGGTTAAATGAAAAATGTGTGGACAAGTCCCAAATTATCTACTTAGAAGAAAATATTGTCAACCTAGGACAATTGTGAAGCTTTCACAAACCTAATTTTCACCATGTATCGTTACTGATATACAAGTTTAATTTTATTGTATATACTTTAATTACTATGTTGATATACTAGTAATGTGGTTTTAGTTGTACTAATCATGAGATACAACTAATATTTTGCAAAAAATATGTTGAATGGCACTTTTTCTAGCAATTGTTAATGTTGTGAACAATTTTATTATAGTTTAGATTTCAAAAATGGACTAACTATAATTTGTTGTTATGTGAGTGTGACATGACAAGTATCGACACTCTCATTGAGAGAGAGGGTATCATCAGGAAGAATATTCTACCCATCTAAGGATGACATGCTATGAAATACCTTACATGTACACAAACACATAATGCCATATAGAATAATTACATTTTGTTGTAAGATAAATGTTACCTAGTTGGTGTGTCTGCATACGTGAAAGATAATAGATTTTTTATTAGATTAGGAAAATAAAGAATTACATCATTAGATAACATTGTTACAATATAAATGTCAATATAAATAGTACATGCTAACATTCTTTTTCTTTAAGAAAAAGGTTTAAAGTTTTTTTTTTTAAATGTTTAAGAATAATTTAATACATGATATATGGATTAAATTATTTATTATTTTCAAAACCTTTAAATGGAGGCATGTGGCCACCATATGCCTTCAAAAAGGAAATATTGTCAAAATTCTTGTATTTTTCCCTTCACATAGCAGCAAAAAGAGGGATTTAACCTTTGATTTTAGGATAGGAAGAAAACAAAAGAAGAAAAAAAAAAGAGAAGGGGGAAATACTAGAGGAAAGAAGGGAAAATAAAATCAAGAACTTGTGCTATACTAAGTAAATATTTTCATTGCATTTTAGAGGTAAGGTAATTTAATTGTATATTCTCCAATTTTATTATTATTTGATGCATGCATATGTGACTATGGAAAATAAAACCAGTGAATATTGGCATTAATATATTCTAGAAATAAAAGCATGATTTAAAAATTTCATTTGACTGGTATTGTGTTGTTATTTTAAATACCTAGGTGGTAAAATGTATTATTAGTGAAATTGGGCACATTACAGTATTGGATGGCTAGGTTGTAGCACATGGGATGGTTGGGAAAATCCCAATAAGTTCTATTTTCCCATTTGGTAGGGAAACTAGGTTGAAGTATAATAGTTCATCTTGATAACAATTTTTTTTTTTAACCCTCTTACACTATTTGGTGGCTAAATATGGCCGCATAAGCTTGGTTGCTAAATTATTTTTCAGTTTTGGCAATTAGACTTGGTAACACTACATTTTCCATGCCTTGATTATGATCATAAAACTCCTTTCCATTATATTATGTTGAAATAGGCATTGACATTATTTTACCCTACACATTATTTTGGATGCAACTATACAAAATAATGGAATTACATCTCTTGCATTTTGTTTGATATTGTTAGTGTCAATTGATTTCAAACTTCTAAATGACTATAAATTTGATCCATGAAACATTTGTTGCTCTTATAAATATAAAGTATAGTGCTATATAAAAATTAAGCATAATCGACTAATTAAATTAGGCCAATAAGAAGTATAATATTGTTCAAAATATTGATATAACTTAATCCAATAGGAAGTACAATGTTGTTAAAAAAATTGTGCATAATAGGACAATTTACCTGGGCCAAATAGTGTGTACCTTTTTGTGTAAAATCTAGCTTGAGGTTGTTATAACCAAGCCACGCAATATGCAAGGTTTTGTTTATAAAAAATTAGTGGCTCTATATTTTTCAAAATTATAAGAGAGTTTAATCCTATAGGTACAAGGTTTAAGTCAATGGTGGTTATGAATCTATTCATGAATTTCTATAACTCCTTATAGTAGCCATGAATGAAACCATAACTAACATTTAACCCGTGAATTTTAATTATGTTGAATAAAAATGAGAATAAATGGGTAGCTAAATGTATTCTTTTGAGTTATACTTACAAGGTACAATTTTTTTTATATATATGTGGATAATGATTTTGGATTACCCAACTGCTTTAAGCTCCTTCTAGGGTTTTTCACCTAAAAGGAGAAAGGAATGGGGTCCAAAATGCAAATTTCTACACTCAATATTAATGCAAATGGGATGTAATATGTCTAATTATGATGTACTAATGCACTGATCTAAAAAGAAAATGATCTAATGATGCAAAACGTAAGAAATGCAACATGTTTGAAAACACATTATGATATGCAAAAACACCTAAAAATGCAAGTAAATGATGAAATAACTGAATAGGATTCGAGAGGTGCACTTGGAATCTGAAATCTGACATGGAGATAGAATCCTGAAAATTTGACTGAAAATTTTGACTTAGACTCTTATGCCAAGCTAGGCGACTTAGTCCCAGTTTCAGGAAAAACTTGTCGAAACAAGAATCTACAAAATGGGTATCCAAAAATGAAAAAACCACTTTTTAGGCCTGGCTGTGGGACTAATTCACCACTGGTGGTGACTTAATCCACCTACAAATTTTGAGAATCTTGGGACAGGATCTTGTAGTTTCAGATCTACACTTGCTTTTTTGATAGGTATTCGCTCTTGATTTTGCAGAAAACGGGATAAATAGTGTCTCCAAGCTTGAATTAGGGTTATGTTGACTTGAATAGCTTTGATGAATTCTTGACCACTTTTCAACACCTATTTCTTTGACAAATCTACCTACAAATTCTGCAAACACACATGCAAAGAGGGAAAAATGGTTAAGGGTTAGAGTATAGGGGTTTGCCTTGGTCAAACCCCACTTTGGTAATCAAACCCTAAGAAATGAAATGAAATGGAAAGAGAATGATAAATAGATAATATGCAATGTCATAAACTTACCAAACCCTTGATGTAGAAAATATGAAGATATGTAATGAAGTGCTCCAATGGATGACTTGATTATGCTTAGATTGCTTGAGTGCTTGTAAGATTGAATGCTTAATGAGTGCAAGAGATTAGGAGATTGTAGTAGATGAAAAATGAGGAGAGAAACCCTTATCTATACATGATTTTACTAAACTTCTTGAAAATAACACATCACAGGCCAACCTCAAGGGTTAGAGGACAAAGTCCCGCCAAAAATTTGAAATAATTTTGAGTTTTATGCCAAAAAGGACTAAGTCGCCCCTATTGGTGACTTAGTCCCACTTAAGAAAATTAAGTGGGTGTTAGGAATTAAAGGGCATTAAATGTTTTCAAATGGGAATATCCTTAAAAACACACTTAAGGGAGGCCGAAAAGTGCATTAAGGGGACATTTAAACATGAGAAAGGGTTGAATTAGTGATGAAAAGTCTAGAAAAGCATGAAAGTGGGTTACAACACTTTGAAATAAGACTTGGTAAGTGACAAAAAGGGATTATTTAAGTGAATTGTGATGAAAGGGGCCTAGAAAAGTGTGAAAGTGAGTTACAACACTTCACAACACCTTTACAAGACATCCTAAAAGTCTTAATGATTCACAAGGGTCCAAGACCTAATGTGAATGTGTTGACCACATTACAACATTAAATCTAGGAAAAAATCAAGCCAAAGTCCACTAGGAGGGCCTGGACATGAAAAAGTAAAGGGGTTAATTTTTCCATGTCCATAGTTAGCCCCCACTTTAGTGAGAGGATGAACTTGCTTCAAACTTGCACTAAAGTAGCCGATCATGCAACCAAGAAAGGTCCAAATGCACTAATGCTTGATAAGATGGGATAACGATAATCAAGAGGGATGATCAAGCCCCTATGATCACGATCCCATGGAAAATAAAAAATGAACACAAAGGAACACACACGATGATGAGAAAGGATGAATGAAAGCTTTGATCATCTGTCCAACTTGTTGTGGATTAGATCTAGGCTATTTGTTTGAAGGAAATTTGTACTCACTCTGGGGCAATGGAATTTATGGCTGTCCGTTGGGTGAGAAAGCCAAAGTATACTCACTTTGGGGCCATGAAACTTTTGGTTGTCCGCGGGGTGAGAAATACCAAGTATACTCACTCTAGGGCCATGGAACTTCTGGTTGTCCATGGGGTGAGAAATCCCAAAAAGGTGGCTATGGGGAACGTCGTGCCACATAATGGGCTTCCTGCTCAACCATATTAAAGTTATACCTCCTGATAATTTTAATAAGGTGCCACAAAGGCAATGTTGTTTCATGCTTCATGAGACAAGCAAAGCTTTGTATGCTTAGAACTCATGAAGAAATGCAATGGTACCACAGGCATGCAAGCTGTGTTATGGAAGGTGGCCATGTAAATGAAAAATGTAACATGCAAAAGGAATGTTCAAATGAATCTTGTCTAGTTCATGCGAGATCTATAACTTAGGGAACATTATGTCTAATGTATCCAAGAGAGGACCAATCAAAGAATAGAATATTTGCAACTTAGGGGATGCAGTGCGTCACATCAAGCCACCAAGAGGAATGTAATATGCTAAGAGAGATCACACTCATGAAGGACACTATACCCAATGTCATCCACAAAGTGGCAAACACATCATATGAAGTAACAAGGCTACACTAAGAATCAAGGAAAATGAATACAAAATGAATAATGCCAATGTATTCCACCACTTTAAAGGAATTGCTACACATCGTTCTGTGAGAAATTACTTTAAAGTAGCAAATGAAAAATGCAAAAAGAAAAGAAATGAGACATGAGAGCCAACTTGGAAAGCCTCTATTCAAAGTCATACATTTCTGAGTAAGGCTACATCATGTGAAGGAAAAGGAACAAACAAAAGAAAGAAGCGTTTCCCCCAAAAGAAACACACCAAACACATAAGGGATCTATGGATTTGGAGTCAGTATGTTCGTTGCTGCAATGTTTTGATTAAAGAGCTCAGAACTTTCATCATTCCCCGAATACATAGAACTGGAAGAATGACACAAAGAGAGTGAAAACAAAAGAAAAATAAAGTCTATTTTGGGTCAACATGGAAGAGATGTTGCAGTCTCAACACTTTGCATCATCCCCAAAAGGAAAAAAAAGCAAAAAGAAAACAAAAAGGAGAAAGAAAATGAAAAGATTTTGGGTCAACATGAGAGACATTTTGGTCTCAATGCCTTATGTCATCCCCAGAATGAAAACACAAGCAAAAAGAAAACAAAAATACAAAACCAAAGAAAAAGCTTTTGGGTCAACATGGAAGAGACATTGCGGTCTCAACGCTTTGCGTCATCCCCAAAAGGAGAAACAAAAAATAAAAGAGAAACATAAAAGGGAAATGTACGACATATAGAAGAATAGAGGTACAAATAAAGGAAGTGCACAAAGAGAAGTAGAACATCAAATGTCACATCACAGGGGAACACGATACACACACATAGAAAAGATGAAAAAGTAAATGCAAAAGGCTAGCGAGGTGAATGTGAATCAGCCATCTAATAGGCCATCCGCCTCCCAATCATGTTTAGTGTATTGCGAGGGAGGTTGATTGTCCAAATGAGGAATCACAAGTGTTGAACTAGGGGAAGTACCAGGTTCTTTACTTGGTGTGAGAGATTTATCATTTAAGCTCATGGAAGAGGAAAATAAATAATTCAAATCATTATGCACCTCTTCATCTATTTTAGAGATCTCATCATCATCATCATCATCTAGATTAATCACGACAGGAGGACAAATGGTAATTTCCAATGAAGGGTGTATCAGGAGTTGGGGCTGTTGTATTTAATCATTTTGTTGTGATGGTTGTAATGTACTATCTTGTGGCAAGTTAGGAGGAGGGTGATCAGGTATTACTTCTATCAAAGGAAGAGGTTTATTTTCTGTGTTGTTTTTGGTTTGCAATTGATGAGCAAGGAGACAACGTTGACGCCTACATTCCCTAGCACCGCTTCTTTTGATTCTATTTTGAAGTTGTGTGGGTGTAAGAGCGGGTTGATCCACCATAGGCTCCTTTTCTTCCTGAGGATGAGGAATGGAAGGAACTGAAGGAGATGGGTCAATCACTTTCTCTTTGGATTTATACACTTATTTAATGTGAGGAGGAATGACGGGGTCGGTTTCATTATCTAGTGGGAGTTTGGAGGAAGAAGGGGAAGTGTTTAGTGTTGGTTGATCTAAGTTTTCTCATTCAGGTTTAGGTTGAAGCATTGTCTAGTCAAGGATGGGGAGCTTGGAAGCGGATGGGGAATGATTGCTTAGGGACAATTCAACAATTTTCTTGGATTTAAAATTTTGATAAGCAATGAAAAATAAGTCTTTGTGAGGTGTTATGGGCTCCATGGGCTCTGGCCAAAAGGCTTCTAAGGCAAAATTTTCTCTAGAAGACAAAGGGTTAAAGCCACTATGGTGGATAGTGAATATGTCATTGTGATGTAGAATCTTTAAAAATTTGTGTATGACTGAAGGAACAAATTTCATCGAGTGAAGCCATGGATGGCCTAGCCGTAGACGAAATTGATTTGATTGTGGAATGATAGAGAATGTAACATTCACTGTCTTAGGTCCTATTTGTAACAAAAGAACAATCGATCCAATCGTAGGGCACACAAAATCATTATGTGTTTTGATCCATGCTCTTGGTTTGTCATAGTTATTTTGATAAAGATCATGTAATGCCAAAAATTCCTCAATGATCACATTCTCACCATAGGCGGGATCTATGAGTATCCCATTAGTGGGCTTATCATAAATACATCCAGCTATGTAGAGAGCACCATCAGAAAGATTCAAAAGAATATCTTTAGAAGAGAAATTAATATCAAGATTCTTCTTAGTTTGGCCCTTACGAGGGATAATGTCTATCGCTCCTACCATTTCATCCATAGGATTAATAGAGGGTGTATGTGGAATACTATTAGGATGTTTAGTCTCTTTATGAACAATCATCACATCATTGTTTTGAGTTTCACTAGATTTGACAAATGACACATTATGTTTAGGCATGTGATTGGTAAAAAATTGCAAATTTTGATTGGGTGGGGCAATGAACATATTGCCTTTTACATTAACATTTGAAATGGATAGATGGTTAGAATTGATGAGGCCTTGCACTATGTGTTTAAGACACTTACATTGTTCTGTGTAATGTCCATTTTGTTTATGATAATGTCAATAAGCGTTATGTTGGAAAGTTGGAGGCAACAGTTTGGTTGTATCTAATGGTTTAATAGGAGGTAAAGAGATCATTTGTTGTTGTATAAGTTGGGTCATGGTGTTATGAAGAGTGTCTGGTAATGGTGTAAACTATCGTTTTGGATCTCCATAATTGTAAGGTATTGCAGCTTTAACAATGACTACTTGGTTGTTGAGGAGGAGGGTTGAATTGTAAAAACCCTTTGTTTGGTTTGCAAAATGGTTGCAAATTGTTTGAAGTGCTAGGTTCAGATTTCTTAGTTTGGTTGGAAGTGAACTTTGCATCGTGACTACTAACCGAATTGTGATAATCACAAAGGGTTGTGCATAAGTGCATGAAAGAAGGAAATTTCATCATGGTTAATTTATCTTGAATTTTAGTTTGTAAGTTTTTGATAAACATCTTTTGGAGATGTGAATTAGGAACCTTGGCATCTACTTGAGCATATAATGACTGATAGCATGAAATGAAATCAGTTACTTTTTCATCCTTATTTTGTTTACATCTCATTAAATCAGCCATTGTCTTTTTGGGAGTCATATGGACTTGAAAATGACTTATAAAGGCATCAACAAGTTCATTAAATGATTGGGTAAGTTTGAAAACCACTCCAAGGTAGTGTCCTTTAAAGTCCTAGGAAATAGTTTAGCTAATAGTTTATCGTCAAGGACAAAATCACTGCATAAGTATGTATAAGAATTGACATGATTAGTAGGGTATCCTTTACCTCCATACTTCTCAAATCTAGGCATCTCAATTCCTTGTGGCATCAGTGTTCTTAATATTTCCAAAGATAATGGGATATTATGGACACAGTAGGTGGGTGGTGCGGTTTGATTTTGGTTTATGGTGGATATTTGTTGTTGGATGGAAGAAAAAGTTTGGAAGAGTTGCGTAATGAGAGGGTCAGTGTAAGTGGTATGAGGTGGAAGAGAGAATGGTGATGGAGTGTATGTAATTTTGGGACAAGTGAAGGGGACACTAATAGGGGTGAAGGTGGTGGAGGATGGAACATTCGATGCCACAAAAGAACTAGGAATGCTAGTTGGAATAGTGAAAGAAGGAGTCACATGACTAACTTGTTGCATGGTTGTTGTAACTTGAGGAGTGGTATAGGTAGGTATGGATGCTACAGTTGAAGGAGGAGGAATGTGAGATCCTCCTTGGCTAACCATAGTGTTTGTTGGTTGAGATGTGCTAGAGGTGGAAGAAGCATGCTTTTGGTATATCTCAACAATTTGTTTCATAACATCTAATCCCTCATAACTTTCAAGCATTTGATGGATGTTGTCTATAGTAGGAATTGCAGTGGTTGAAATTTTTTCAAGACACAAGTTTTGTTGCAAATGTGCTAAATCCTCATGAATGTTAATGACTTTATCTTGTAGAATGTGGGCATTGGATGTTTCAACATGCATTGTATGTGAAGGTAAAGGTGTACTAGTGGTAGTATCCATGCCTAAATCACCATTTTCCATACTAGGAGTAGGAGCTCGAGACAACCCAAGGTACACAACGAGTGTGTTATCGCGGGATGTCATGAGTCGGGAACTTCATCTCACTAAAGTATTATCAATAGGGCACCAAACACTCATACAAATACCACAAGAGGTGGGGTGAATGCAAATGCAATGAAATATAGGACTAATAAAATGAAAATAAAATAAATTCTATAAATTGAAACGAGAATGCAATAAAAGAAAACAAAAAATGCATAAAATACCAGAAATTACAGTGCAAAGTGTGCAGGAGGACTAAGTTGCACAGTGTGGCGAATTAGTCCAAGTGATGATTTTTTTGAGATTTTTCAAAAAATTTGAATGCAATTTTATGTCTTTCAGATGCACAAATGCAATTACAATATGGAAATACAATTTTTTTGTGATTTTCAATGCAAGAATGATGCAAAAATGCAAGCTATTTGAGCTTTTCACTAATGCAATTTTGAAAACCCTAGGATGCAATTTAAACAATGCAATATCTCATGCAATGTAAATGCAAATGAAACCTAGGATGCACTTAAAATTAGAAGTAAATATGTTCAAAAGTCAGGTTCACCAAAATGTGGACAATGATTTTGGATTACCCAACTGCTTTAAGCTCCTAGGGTTTTTCACCTAAAAGAAGAAAGGAATGGGGTCCAAAATGCAAATTTCTATAGTCAAGATTAATGTAAATGGGATGTAATATGTCTAATTATGATGTACTAATGCACTGATCTAAAAATAAAATGATCTAATGATGCAAAACCTAAGAAATGCAACTTGTTTGAAAACATAATGTGATATGCAAAAACACCTAAAAATGCAAGTAAATGATGAAATAACTGAACAGGATTGGAGAGTTGCACCTAGAATCTAAAATCTAATGTGGAGAGATTCTGGAATCCTAAAAAAATGACTAAAAATGTTGACTGGGACACTTACACCAAGTTGGGTGACTTAGTCCTAGTTTCAGGAAAAACTTGTTGGAATGGTAATTTGCAAAATGGGTATCCAAAAATGAAAAAGCCACTTTTCAAGCCTAGTTGTGGGACTAATTCACCACTGGTGGCAACTTAGTCCACCTATAGATTTTGGGAATCTCGGGATAGGATCTTGTAGCTTCAGATCTGCACTTTCTTTTCTGACAGGTGTCCGCTCTTGATTCTGTAGAAAATAGGATAAACAATGTCTCCTAGCTTGAATTATGGTTATGTTGAATTGAATAGATTTGACGGCTTCTTGACCACTTTTCAAAACCTATTTCTTTGACAAATCTGCCGACAAAGTTTGCAAACACACATGCAAAGAGGGAAAAATGGTTAAGGGTTAGAGTATAAGGGTTTTCCTTGGTCAAACCCAGCTTTGGTAATCAAACCCTAAGAAATGAAATGAAATGGAAAGAGAATGATAAATAGATAACATGCAATGTCACAAACTTACTGAACCCTTGATGTGGAAAATCTAAAGATATGCAATGAAGTGCTCGAATGGATGACTTGATTATGCTTAGATTGCTTGAGTGCTTGTAAGATTGTTAATGATTTACAAGGGTCCAAGACCTAATGTGAATGTGTTGATCACATTACAACATTAAGTCTAGGAAAAAATCAAGCCAAATTCCACTAGGAGAGCCTGAATATATATGACATGGAGAGATATTTTAACATAACCTCTATGTCATAATTAAAAGGGATTTGATGAAATATTCAAAATTATAAAAATTGTCTATCTTGTGAAAAAGGTAATATGTTTGGAATTATTAACTAGTTAGACCATGAAAACTAAGTATAAATAATGTTTAATTTTTCAAAAAAAATTATTACACATCCTTATTTGCTGATCCAAAGGGACTTGCATACTATTGAATTGTCGTGAAAAATTATATTTCATAAAAATTGCATGTATTGAAAGAGTTTCTAAAGTGGTCTTTGTATTGATGTGAAAAGACCATGAACATTATGATTAAGTTTGATATCATATGGTGCCATTCATTATTCATAGATAAAAATTATGTAATAATATATATATATCTTGAGAGCATTAAATAGGTTGCACAATGTTAGTTATATCATGATCACACAATTTTTCAAGTGTGTTGGCCAAGATTAGCTAGACTCTTCATGATTGGTCAAACTTCTCTTATGGAGTAGAATGGGGAAGCCTATAGCTAATGATTATCTCTTTCTCTTCGTAGGTTGTGAAGAAGAGAAACAAAAAAGATATTTTATTGTGCAAATTTCTATTACACACAAGTGTTTGTGTATCTATCTATTATGTGATATAAAAATCTTGAGAAGCGTATGTGATTCTCATTTTATTGATTTTACTTATCAATTGTAATATTTTATCTCTTTGTATTGATGTGAAAAGACCATGAACATTATGATTAAGTTTGATATCATATGGTGCCATTCATTATTCATAGAAAAAATTATGTAATAATTCATCTGTACATAATTTGGTATTATTCTTGATGTTGTAATGATATTATTCTCATAATGAATATCTTTTATTGTGGAACATATGTGGATGTTGTTACAAAAGGAAATAAAATTAATGATCCAATCTCAACTTTTCGAATACCATAGATTCAATCTGAATTTTCACTAGAGATTAAAAATAGAAGAGAAAACTCATGAAAATAAATAAATATGAAGTGTACAAAAAGGAGAAGAATTTCCTCTTTTGGCATGTCTTCTACATCAACTTATAAACCTATGAATACAATTAGTGCCAAGAAAAATTACCTTGGAACAAATAGGCCAATAGAAGCTCCTTCAAAGTAAATTCAAATATTCTACCCTTTAGTCGAGAGGTTGAGAGTATATTGGGAACCTACTATGAAGCAACTGATGCAATAAGTCAACTCCTTTGATATTATTGATCAATTGAATAGGTCTATAGTCAACATAACACTTTGCAAAGTTCTCTCCATACCAAAGAATTGAGGTAAGTAAAGCTAAACCAAGACCATTGTACTTGGCAATTTTATACAAAGATAATTTGATTCATAAATGTATAATGGATTCTAGATCATATACCTCTACCAGGCCTATGAAGATTGCTAATGCATTAAGAATAAATTATGAACCTACCAAAAAAGGAGTAGTTCAAGAGGATGACACACTATTCCATTAATTAGGATTGTTAAAGAACCTTGCTTGTCTCTACATGCTTGCCCCAATATTGAAGTTCTCCAAGATGTATCTATAATTGAGTTTCCTATTTCCTTCACCCTATGCCTCTCTAGGGACGTCAATAATAAAATATGAGGGATACCTATCATTGCATTACATCCATATGTTCCAAATAACTGGATATATAGAAAAGATGAAAATCCTCTATAAGATTCTAAATATGCATCAAATTGAGACCAAACCTTTGATTCTTCTAGAGTTGATCATTCCTTTGTAATAGAAGATGAGTATTTTTCTTTAGAGATTTACAATATAATTTACACTACCAACCAAATATTGAATGAAGAACATAATAAATGGTAGAAAATAGACAAGTTATATAGTAATTTTCATGGATTATTTGAAGAAACCAATTTAAAAACATACACCATTATGAGGAGGCATCACTTATTCTAAAATTTGTGAAGAAAAGGAGTGATATTGCTATAATACAAAATTCTAACTTTGATAGTACAAGTTATAGAATTTAAATTGAGGCTAGCATATCTCTAATCTCATTGGAAAGAGAAAATAATAGTCATGTATCAGTTACAGTTCAATTTTACCAATAATGTAGTTGAGTATGACACATAGGTCCATGCTTAGATATATGTTAAAAAGATAGATTTAAATGTTGTAAGTGTACAAACATGTAAGGTCATAATGTGTGGAAAATAATTCCTTGATGAAAGTATACAAACACTCTATGTGGGATTTATTAGAAACCTTTGACACTTTGAATGTAGAAACAAATATAATGGCCTTAATAGTATCACAATTTGATCTAACATATGACTTGCCGATAAATAGGGATGATATCAAGATAATTAGTAGGATTTCCATGCTAGATAATGAATATCATTAAATAACGTTTTAGAATGATACAAAATATTCATTCCATCCAACCATTTGACAAGTTTGTATAGGAATTATCTATAAAAATTGAAGAGGTGTAAGTAGATTAGATCATTCAACTAAAAGATAACTTTTCATGAGGAATAATAACCTAGAAAGCATGCTTACTTTATATGATTCATGTAGAGACAAAATAAACATAGAGATAAGTAAGGACAATAAATATATTGAGATATACCTAGGGAGAGTAATAAATTTTATTAAGGTATGAACTACTAAAGAGAATGAGCATATTATTGACCTACATACGAGGAATTATCAAGTCATGGCTTGGGAATATGATTTAGACATCATAGTCATAGTAAAATCAAGTCAAATATTGCATGATTATATCTTATTCAAAGATCAGGTACCTACTATTGAGATCGGATTGATAGATGATACATGATCTCATCGACTCATTCACCACCAAATGGTTCACAAAAAATGGGTTTCTAATTCCAATGCTAGCGATAGATTATTTTGACCACTTGGATAAAGTATTTCAAAAACATCAAATTTTTTGGATCTCCTTGAATCCTAAAAATATATCTTTGGTGCTCCATGAAGAAAGTTGTTAAGATGTTATTTCCAAGGAAGGTATAGCCATTGATCTTAATAAGGTTTGAGATATCCTTGAATTCTCACTTCCTTGATATAAAAAGGTTAGCAATATTTCTTAAGAAAGATTAATTTTGTGAATTTTTTATATCAAACTATATAGGAATAGTATGCCCTATTACCTTCATGTTGAAAAAAGACTAGCAGTTCAAATGGGTAGAGGACAACAAAAGGAGTTTCAACTTATCAAAGAAGGCATACCTGAGGCTTTAGTTTGGTTAATCTTGATTTTTCTAAGTATTTTCTTTTATATAGAAGAAATGGTAGTATAGCTTAAGTATAACATAGAAAAATATGATCCCTTGTAATTTTACTCTAATTTAGACATGCTTTAGTGTCCACTTCCCTAGAATATTTCAAGGATCACTTGGACCTTAAATTACCCAATTTTCCCTCATCAAATTGCTAGATTAATATATCATAGTCATATTCCACTTGCTAACATGGGATCACATGTTTGATTTTAGGTATTTTTTCTACAATGCATGTGACATGATAGTGCCGCATAAAATTCAAAAAAGTTAAATGTACCACCCAACCAATTATAATGCCCACAAATCCAAAAAATACCTCAAATGTGATAGTTGGGCTTCCCACTCCTTTTCTAATATTCCCTCCATTTAAAAAATTAATCTGAATTTACATGCACAATTATCTCTCTCTTTCTAGGTTTTTGGTTACAATACTCCACTATTACATTCCAAAAATCTTGGTTTATTAGTACTCTTGGAAGGGTGAAGTTGCCAAAGACTTGGGGGCATTTCCAAACTCTTCTTCTTCATCATATTTTATAATAAAGGTTGATAATATCACTCAATAATTTTCTATTTTTTGTTAATATTATTAGTTGGTTATTTTTATACTATTTTCTATTTGAATTTGGAAATTTAGTGGTGATTTATCACATCCTTATCTCATACATACATTTTTTAATATACACTAGGTATTTATCCCTCTAAGATTGGAACTAGAACTAGAACTAGATTTGTTAGAGCATCTAATTAAGTAGTGAACCACAACCACAACTATAATCTATAGACCAAGGATGCATACTTATAGATTTTATTTTATTATTTCTCTATTGATTCCTAGACAATCTTAGGATAGGAGCACACAAATTTTATTTTGATTCTACATCATTGGAAACCTGTATAGGTTAAACAAATAAAATAAGGGATTGACCACTATTAGAAATCTCCCATGCGACCCAAATAATTCTTCTCTTTGTCTAGCTAACAATTTTTTGTAACAAACAAATTGAATGGAGGTTTTGTATCATTTCCTCTTCTTTTTCATTTCAATTTTCTCTGTAAAATATGAATATTTATCTATATTTTATCATTTAAAAATATATTTTGTTATATATATTTATCCTATTGTGTAACACCCCTCCATTTTGGATATTTGGATCGGCAATGTTCTTCCTTGTTATGTTGCTTTCTGTTTATGTTGTGACTTTGGAACTTGGTTACTTTTTATCGCAAATTGTTAAACGATGTGAATGTTATATTTTGATGTGATGTTTTATTCTGATGTTATCCTTATGGCATGTTTTGGATTAACTTAGAAGATAATTTATTTAACGATGTTTTATGTTGTTGATCATATCATTGATGTTAGATGTGTCAGTTAGTGATATTGTATTGGTGAAGGGGACGAGATTGTATCACTCACTTGCGAGTGCCCTACGATTCTGAGATTTCCTCTTCACGGTGTGTTTGATCATATTATATATCTATGCATGTTCGATGTACTCTTTGTTCGTAGGTTGATAGGTACATGACATCGACTCCACCTGGTTCACAGGTTTGAGCGTGTCCATTGACCAATGAAAATTGATTGGGAGATAGTAGCTAGGTTTTCCGTGCCAAGTCGTCACCCTAGTCATAGTGTGTTGTCGGGTTTGAAAGTTGCTTCTTTGTTATTCTCTCTCCTTGTTTCATTTAAATTTCAATTGAAAAAGGTAGACAAGAGGTGTTATGTATTTAAAGTCGTTTATTAAATTTATCTGGTTATAATGTTATAAATGTTGCTTAATTTATTCGTTAATTTAATTTAATTAATAAAATGATCTAATATGAGATTAGATTTATTGTATTGATTAATTAAATTAATTGTGTTGAAATAAATCAAGTATTCTTTTGGAAATTATAAAGTTAAATTCTTTTGGAAATTATGAAGTTAAAGTCCTTTGGAAATAAAATTGTTAAAAGCATTTAAATGCATATGAAATGGAAATTTCAAATAGGTAATAAAGTCTTGTTGAAAACAATTTTGTTTTAATTTTGAAAAAATGGAAATATCTCCAAATTGTTCAATAAATTTAGTTGGTGGGGATATTTTAGGGGTTTGACCAAATTTGGGGAAAGTTCTATGTAAAGAAATGAAAATTCATTTGTTTTGGAATTTTTGATTTTGGTGGAGAGTTTGGCTATGGCTGAAATTTGGAGTTGAAGAGGAGATTGGAATCACCATTGTTGAAGTCTTCAAAGCTTGGGGAGAAAACACCAGGTTCATCTTCATTTCTTGTCTCTCTTTTGCAATAATCTTCAAATTTCTTGTTTGCTATTTGGAAAACTCTTTGAATGCTATTTTAGATGCAAAGAAAACCATGAGAAATGAATTTAAACCTTGCAAACAACTGTTAGATTAGGAGAGAAAACTCAAAACAACAATCTCAATGGAAAGTAGGAAGAAAACCCAAAACAAAATCTTCATTTCATTTTGTTATTCTCAACTCTTGTTGTTTTTCCAAATTTAATCTTGTTCTTGCAAACAAAAATTTTTGTTGTTCTTTTGCACAATTTAAATTGGGAATTAAAATTTGGGTATATATATATTTGTAAATATACCTGTGCATATGCACACACAAATATATTTACAAATATATATAATATGTCTTTTTCATCTTTGTTTCTAGGAAAAAAATTCTGTTGTTTTTTTTAAAAAATATAGGGGCTACCGTGTTCTCACATTTTTTAGACAGTGGTTTTTATTTATAAAAAAAATTTATAGAAAAAAAATTATATTTCATTGTGGAGGCGAGGGCCGAAGCCCTGCACCCCCCACGCCGCCCGTATGGGAGGCGCTGCTCCCACGCAGCACCCCCCATTTGGGAGGCGCTATGTGGAAGCAGCGCCGCTGCCTACAGGCAGCGGCGTTGCCCACACAACACCGCCCGTATGGGGGAGGCTGCGCTGGCAACGCCCTTCCCCATATGGGAGGGGCCCGCGCCCCTTATGGGGTTTGAGTTTTTATTTATAATTTTAATCTATTTTTTTTAATATTATTTATTATTATATTGTATATAATAATATATATTTATATTATATATGTAATATATATATATTATATATTATATATATAATATAAATAAATGTTATATGTATATACATATAATATTTTTTTAAAAAAAAAAGGGGTAAAAATTTTATTCAATCAAAACCAAAGTACAAGCCAAAGCCAAAGGCCCACCAAAGCAAGACCACCACCAAAACAACCAACAAGAACACTACATATAACTGTCCTCCACTAATAGCCTCTCTAGAGTCTCCAAGTAATTAGAAGGTAACTCATCTCTTCCACTAATATCCCAGTCGTCCACATTCTCAGATGCCCACTTCGCCAGACAATCGGCCACTCTGTTCCACTCTCTAGGGATATGACAAAAGGAGACAGAATCCAAGGAACTGCAAAGACTCAGAATCTGTCTGACCACAGAAGCCAGATGCCAACTAACATCCTCCAGCTTCTGGTTGTTCAGCATATCCACCACAATCTAAGAATCAGACTCACAGATGATCCTCCGCCAACCTAAAGAGTATCCATGCTCAATAGCTATCTTGATAGCAAGGGCCTCCATCAGATTATTAGAATGCTGCCCTTTGTAAATAGAGAAGACGAAAACCGCACCTCCATCATTACCTCTACCAATACCCCCAACACCAGCATGACCAGGGTTCCCCCAAGAAGAACCATCAGTGTTAATTTTTAAGACCCCCACCGGGGGAGGCGTCCACCTTCCATCGTGACTGACCCGTTGCCTGACATGGTGGGATCTTCTACCAGCAGGGCAGCCCCTGCTACTATCCCCCAGATTCAAATTTTGCAAAATAGCCAGATCACCAGGATCAGTATGTACTGACATATCACACTTAGCTGAAATAGTCTCCTGGAGCCTGCTAAGAATCTTCTTCCACAATTGAGAACTTCCCAAGTTGGAGCTACAAAAAACTCTTCGGTTCCTCTCCAGCCACAGGTTCCAGAGAATGAGAGTAGGCCCAACAGACCAGGCCACCTGCAGGAAAGACGTCTTTGTAGGAGGTCTGCCCAAACTTTCCCAAAAGTCGATCAAGGAGGTAGCGTGAATACAACCATGTTGCCAAGCCTCCCACCATCTATGCCATAACTCTCTAGAGTAAGGGCAAAGAAAGAACAAGTGAGAGATACACTCCTCATTGCAAGAACAAAGAGGGCAAATAGACGGACCCTGAAAACCTCGCTTGCGAAGATTTTCCCAACTGAGGCACTTCCTCTGAGCAACCAACCATAAAAAAAAAATTGCATTTGGGCCATGAGACGTTGTCCCAAACCTTCTTCCACCAGTGCACCTCAGCCGGACCATGTAGGTTCCTGTCAAGCATAGCGTAGCCTTGAGCAACAGTAAATTTACCTTTTGGACTAGGACTCCAAGCCAGAACATCCCTCCCACTCAGAGAGCTGCAAAGCCTATCCTTCAAAATTCTAGCAAGAACATCACGATCCTCATCAGAACCACCCAAGGGCCACTCCTGGGGATCCTTCCAGCAATCCACCATCGCCTGACCAATACGCTTGACAGTTTTAAAATGCTCCACCTTAGTCCAACCAGCATCTGAGAAAATCTGGCTCAGAGGCTGAAGCTGAGGAAAACTAGAAATAATGGGAGGGTGGCCATCCCAAGAGTCCTGCCAAAAAAGAGCATCAGAGCCTCTATTACAGATCCAGAAGAGCCCCTCCTTAATCAGCTGAGCACCCTTCTTAAGAGTGTTCCAAATACAAGAACCCTTGCCCATCAAATGAAGACGTGGCACATCAAGGCAATCGACACCGGGGAGATACTTGTGGGCCAGGATCTTAGCCCAATCCTGATCCTGATTGTTGCACCACCTCCAGTACAGCTTGGCCACCAAGGCAGTGACGGCAAGAGCCATAGACCTAAGACCAAGGCCCCCAGCATGCTTCGGCCTGCACACAGACTCCCACTTGACTAAACTCCACTTCGAGGAAAGAAGGTTGCCAAACCAGAGAAATTGCCGAGACAGAGCATCAAAATCCCGCACAAAGGCTGATGGGGGAGCCTGCACACAACACCTATAGATGGGGAGAGACTGCACCACAGTCTTTAGAAGAACCACTCTCCCAGCAGAAGATAGCCACCTGTAAGTCCAATGACTAACCTTACTCTGAAATTTATCCAAAATTCCCTGCCAGTAATCTCTACGCTGGGCTCCCAAAGCCAAAGGGATCCCAAGGTACATCAAGGGGAGAGAACCGATCTGAAATCTTAGGGTCCTAGCAATCCTGCTCTGAATACGCTGAGGAGTATTAAAGAAATAAATGGAAGACTTGTCATCATTAATACACTGACCTGAAGCCTTCAAATAGATGTCAAGAGCTCTCCTGAAATTCACAGCCTCACTAATTCTAGCCAAGCCCATCAGCCCCGTATCATCCACAAACTGAAGATGAGAGTAGGAAGGAAGAGAATTGCTCCAGCTCCAGCCACGGATAAGACCCTGACTCACCTGAGATTTAATAAATCTTCCAAGACCCTCAGCCATGATAATGAATAAGTAAGGAGATAAAGGATCCCCCTGCCGGAGACCCCGAGAAGCACTAAACAGATTTGAAGGCTCCCCATTAATAAGAACCGAGAAAGAGGCAGAGGTAACACAACTAAGGACCCAATTCACCCACTCCTCAGCAAAGCCAAAAGCCAGGAGATTTTTCTGTAAGAATTCCCAACTCACCCGGTCATAAGCTTTAGACATGTCAAGTTTAATAAACATAGCCTTCTCCTTAGAGTTAGCCATAGAATGAATAGCTTCCATGGCTATCACGACGCCATCCAAAATTTGTCTCCCTTCAACAAAACCACCCTGCTCAGCAGAGATCAGAGAACCGAGGAGTGGTTTGAGTCGCTCAGCAATCAACTTGGTAATGATCTTGTAAACCACATTACATAATGCAATAGGCCTGAATTGCGCCAGCCGGTTAGCTCCTTCCATCTTGGGTATGAGAGCCAAAAAGGTAGAATTCATGGACTTGAGCATCTGCTTGTTCCTATGAGATTCCTGAATCACCTCGAGGAGGTCAAACTTTATAATTTCCCAAAACTCCTGAAAGAACTCAATCGGAAACCCATCCGGACCCGGAGCCTTGCCTTTTTTCATATTAAACACCACTTTCTCCAATTCAGGTAACAAGATAGGACATAGGAGAACCCCATTCATCTCAGCAGAGACTAGTTGGGGAATACAATCCAAAATGGCCCCCTCCTCAGCCCTAGCAACAATATCCTCCCTAGAAAAAAGGTTAGAAAAATAATTGACAGCTTCCTTGGAAATATCAGCACTGGAGGAAAGCTGAGCCCCATCTTGTGAAACTAGAGAGGAGATAGAGTTCCCCTGTCTCCGAGCCTTAACCGAATTATGGAAGAAAGCGGTGTTCCTATCCCCCTCCTGAAGCCAATCAATGCGAGATTTCTGCTTCCAGAAGATCTCCTCCCGAAGCTCCCACTCTTCTACTCCCTTTAGAGCCAAAGACTTAGCAATACTAAGGTCAGAGGTCAGCCCCTGGTCACGAATCTGACGAGTGATGGTATCCAACTTGGACTGGGCATCCAACTTTTGAGCTTGTAGGTTCCAAAAACACTGTTTATTCCATCTCTTTAACCTGAACTTCACATGTTGAAGCCTCTTAGTGAAAGTAAACATGGCCGTCCCATGGGTAGGCCTCCCCTCCTGCCACCAATCCAACATAAGATCATGCAAAGATTGATCTCTTAACCACATCAACTGAAATTTAAAAGAGGGATTTTTGGTGATTCCATAAACGGTGACAGAGAGCTTGATAGGCCAGTGATCAGAGCCCCTCCAGTCAAGAATTTCAGAACTTGTGATCAACCTCCTATTCAACCAATAGCAGGAGACAAGAAATCTATCAAGCCTCTCTGAGATAGCCTCACCACCATATCTCCTATTATTCCATGTAAATACACCATTGGTTGGCTTCACATCAATAAGATTCAGGGAGCCAATCATATCCCTAAGCAAATTTGCAGAAGGGTCCAGCCTGGCTAGTCCGCCACGTTTTTCCTCCAAGCAAGTAACAGCATTAAAATCACCAGCCAGAATCCATGGGAGGAACGGATCCAAGGCCCGAATGAATTGAATGTGGGCCCATAGACTATACTTACCCGAAAGATCAGTAGGAGCATAGATATTGGATAGAAGACACCTTTCTCCAGTCGCAAAACACAAGGCAACTAGAGAAATAGAAGAGCGACTGGACATCCACCATAAGGGGGAAACTCTCCTCGGGTTCCAGAAACAAGCCACCCCCCCTGCACTATTCAAAGCACCCACCCCCTGCCAATTGCCTTGGGGCCAGATACAAGGAGCACAACTCGCCAAACCGTCAACTAAAAGCTTGGTCTCCTGAATGAAGACCACATCTGGTGATTGAGATTCAATTAATCTGCGAACAGCCTTTTGTCTAGGGATGCTGTTCAACCCCCTTACATTCCATGATAAAACAATCATTTATGGGGGTGGGAGAAATGAGAATGAATGGGTTTCACTGACCCTGACTCAACCAAAGTATCCCCCATGATCTTAACCTTCTCTTGATCAGTCTTCCTTCCACTCCTTGACGGTTTATCAAGAGGCCCCTTCTTAAAGGATTTCTGCTGTAAGCCTAAAATAGGAGGAGCTTTGTTACCCTTTACAGATTTCAAGGCCCCCTTTGGAGCAAGGGGATCAGGAACCACCACAGCAGAGCCTAACGGAGTCTGAGACTCCTGGGGAACCCTGAAAACCTGAGCTTGAGAAGACAAAGCCACAGCCATCTGATCCGCTTGATAGACCTCTGAAGATAAAATTTGATCCTCTTTCTTTTCATTCTCATCCTGAGCTTCATGCAGACCCTTATCCCCACTCAAAATGCCTTCCTCTTGTGTCAAATCATCAAGAACTTCAAACCTGTTAAAAGTATCTTCATTCTGTCTATCCAGCCAGGATATTACCTTAACCGAAATAAAACCCTCATTATCCATAGGTTCATTAGACATTTTCCCTTGTCCCCCCTAGGAGGTCCATGATTTAAATCTGGGACATTTGCGGTGCAAATGACCGTATTCATGACAAATTCTACATCTAAAGGGTAAATTTGTTGGATTGCGAATTTCCATAGAATCTGGTAATGGATTATTTAAATCTATTTCCACACAGATGCTTGATCTTGGGTTTGTGAAGCCGATTTTTCCAAGATTGAGTGAAGGAACTCCAAAGGAAGCCTTGGAAAGGGGATCTCTTCAGCGGAGTTGAAGCCCATGTGCCAAGGCTTGATGTTGGTCCCCCTTCAAAGGCGATTTGAAAAGATAACCAGAAAATAATTATTAGCAGGGGTTCCATGACGTGGTATTTGGGGCATGATGAGACAATAATTATAGAGAGTATATACATATAATATTATTTAATATTTAAATAATAATTATTTTGTAATAGTTTATTTATATATATATTATATATATTTATGTATATATATCATACACATTTAGTATGTATATGTATATATATAATGTATATATGTATATTTTATATATTTTAAATAAATTATTTTTATAGTGTTGAACTGAGATTTGGAGTTTTAAATATATAAATATATAATAGTACATACATTGTGTATATACTTTTAGGTATATATTTTTTTAGTGTAGATTGTATCCTTTATAGATGAGTTTTAATTGATTAATTTATTCTAAGTTGAAATAAAGATTAATTCTATTTTATCTAAATATTTATTTATCAAGTAATTTTGATTATTGAATTTAATTGCGAAACTTAGAGTAAGTGATTGGTGTTTAATTACTTCAACGTCATGAAATGAATTTGGCGTATTTGATTGGATAAATGCAAGTAATGGAAATTGAGATTGACTGGATTTAGGAAATCCTAACCTTAGTTTATTTAATTGCCTGACGTGCTTTCTAGCGATGTTTTGTTCATTCTCGATGTTGTGCAAATAGAGTAAATGTTCTGAAGTCTTCCAAATTTGGTTTCTTTTAATTTCGTGGGTATCGTAAAGTGTTAGTCAACCTTGGGTTTGTTTTGGGTAATGTGTATAGCTGTATTCTGTTGTTTTACCCAGTTTTCATGAACGGGGATGATTTGTGTCTCCTTGGATTAAAAGTGGTTTTTTTTGTGGTTTGTGCCTCATTTGGAAGGAGTGGATTATGTGTTTTGTTGCCTCCAGTGTTTGGAGAGGGTTTTGACCTTTTTTGCCTCCAGTGATTGGAGTGAGTTTTATTTATGTGTTCCTCCTAGAGTTGGAGTGGTTTTATCCTATTGGTATGCACTTGGGATTCTCTTGGTGATTGGTTTTGTTTGGTATGTTGTCAAGTAGAAGAGTGGCTTCTATTAGGGGCCAGAGCCCAAAGAGGTAAACTGGGAAACCTTCAGAGGTGGTTTAATCAAGTGAAAACTAAATCAATGTACTTAGATGTTAGGTAGTATTTCACACTAATTAAGATAATTGAGCCTCGCTCATGGACACAAGGGCTTGTATAGACTTGGGATGAGATGGGAAGGCCTAGAATGGAAAGGTCATCTATCTTGTCCTTACGAGAGGTATTTGATTCCGCATGAGTGAGCATGGGTGCCGGGATTTGGTAGAGGCCACCAGGACAACCCATAGTGGGGGCCGGAGCCTAGGAAGATTCCCAGAGGATATCCCATGACAAGCTGTGTGATGACACTCTTTCTATGACAACAGTTGGTATTTGGGTTTATGTGCATGATCTTCGTATCATTCTTGATCTGTTTTATTTGTAGAAGCAATGTGACCTATGTCGGTGATGTTGGAGTTGTACTTGTGTTATCCTTTTGGATGTTTGGTTCATGTGTTTGGTTGTGTCAGTGTGAGTTAGCCTATGTCTAGGGGTGGATGGTCTTGTCTAGAATTCCTTGTTACTATCTCCTAGCACGGGGGGTGAGCCTTTGGGTATCACATGGTTGGGTGGAACGTGCATCTTAATCCGTTGGGTCGGCTTTTGTTCTCATGGATGAGATTTCCAGTTGGAGAGCTCATGGGATCCAGTTCTTCATGCTTTACTCTTTCATTTATTAATGTAATTTTAATACCCCTCTTTGTATCAAGGTGGAAGTTGTAAATTGTAATCTTTATTCTTTGGAAGTATCTCATTCAGGGAATGAGTGTTGTAATCATATTGTAAAGTGTATTATTGGGATCGTGTGGAATTCTTATGTCTTTGATTTAATTTTATCATGGATGGAATGTATGCGCATTAATTTGTTAAACAATTAAATGTAATGGTTTTAATTCATGTTTCATATTTGAGTTGATGTAAGCTCAGTCTCGTAACCTTAGGGGTTGTTGGCATTGTGTAGTGAACCTGTTTGGCTTTTTTTTTTTTTTTTAAATTATTGTGTTTTGTTGTTAAGTGCAACTTCCCCTAGGGTTGCGTGGTGGGGGCGTTACATATTGTGTTCTTATATGGATGAAAATGCATCACATAGATGTCCACATGTCATGAAGGCATCCTAACCAAAGGGCTCCAAATAATGCATCATGTAGATGTCCACATGTTATGGAATTATTTTTTTGAAAATACTTTCCAATTTTAATGTTTTTATTTATTTCTCATTTCATGGATTATTTAGTTCATAAAAATATTTCTTTTGAATCTGAAACATCCTAAGAAAATCTACATATTTCTCTTTTCTAAATTGAAATAGTATCAAGCATTTCATTCTCTAAACAACAGACTTTTCCTTGTGTAATATATAAAACAATTTAATTTGGAAAGATGTAAGCTTTCTAAGGTAAACCATTTTTTTATATTACATTTTGGTGAACCCAACACTAATTATAAAATTCTTAAACTATATTTCACTTCATTTCTAAATATTTTTTATTTCTTCCTTCAATCATTTACTATAGGTTTCAATCGGATCTTTTCCTAATATGATTTTGACCCATTAGATGAGGCATTACATGATTTTCTCCACAATCCCCATCATTGAAATTCAAAGAAAAAAATATTCTCTTTTAATTCAAAATAATATTAATGTGATGATAGTTAATAAAAATCAAATTCAAAATCCACAAAAGACCATTGTAGTGCATGGGGCCCCTAAAGTTCACTAACCTTGTCATCCTTTAATTACGGTCTAGGCTAATCATTGAAACCCTTGACCTCCTATATATTACACTCTTGTTGAAATATTTATAAAATCTCAACCCCTAGCTATTGATTATCATGAGGTAGCTCATATGTATAACAATCAAAGAAACAAAAAAGAAACCCATATCCCTATTTTTCTTCCTCCATTATCTCCTCTTCTTCCATTAGGCCCTCACTTTTCTATTAAGGGTGTCTGTGAATATGATCTTATTGAGAAGCTACAAGCTACCCAAGCTAAGATCTCTCTTTGGAATTTGATTCAAACTTCACCTTTGTATCATGAAATGCTTCACAACTCTTTGTAAAATTTATCTTCCACCTTATATTAGGCAAAATTAAGTTGCTACTATAATCTATTGCCTCTATATAATAACTTATAATTTATCATATTTGAATAGTATGATATGCCTTCTATCAATATTCAACAACAAAATGAACCTCTTATTTTTATTATTGGCATTAAGTGAACTCTCATTGACAACGATTTTGTCTTAATATATGTAGTTTAGACATGTTGAACCACATCAATATTGAATCCTATTGACTCACTTTGAAAAAAAATCTATTAATTTTTTTGATAACATAGTTCACCAAACTCTAGGTGCCATTGTGTTGCCTATTGAGTTCGGTCCCATTATATTTCCTGAATTAGTGCATGTAATGCCAAGGGCACACTTTCTTATAATATTTTATTAGGCAAGGCATGGATACACACTATGGGTGCAATCTTGTCTAGCTTACACCAATCTATTAAATTTATTTTTTATAATAGACATAAAATAAAAGATGATCCTAATCTCTTTTATCATGTCAATAGTTTGAATCAAGTAAAGAAAAGCTTCCTTCTACATCATCTTATCTTTGAACTCTCATTCCTTCTTCACCAAAATTGGTTACTACATCATACCAATTATATATGAAAAGTAACATTCCTTCTTCTCCTTCTAACACATGTCTTGGTGATGATTCAAGTTCTTTAGACTTCACTCCTTTGCTAGGAGAGTATAAGGTTAATCTCACTTTGATAACCTAGTTATTTATGCTAAGCATTATTTATGATTCAAGGTTGAGAATAAAAAGCTCTTAAAATCTAGTTTCATCCACTTCATTGACTATTCCCCTTAGATTTCTAATATTGCGGTTGTTATTGATGGTTGTATTAACATTTGTATTGAATTCCGTGACCTTAACAAAGCATCAATAAAATATGTTTTTCCCTTTCTTAATACCAATATGATTGTTGACAATCACAAGCCATGCAATACTTTGTTTCATAGATGGTTTCTTGAGTTACAAATAAATCCCTATTAATCCCCTCAATTAGTATATATTTTATTTTACTACTTGGTGAACATTCTATTATGTGATCATGCTTTTTGGTCCAAAGAATACAAATACTTTATAACAGGCTATAACCCTTATAATATTATGTCAATAACATCTTGACCAAACTTATTTTGCACCAAGATCATATTTATAACCTCCATCTTAGAAATTGAACTACTCCAAGTTCAATGTTACTAGGTCATGGTAATGTAGGAAAAAATTAATGACTTATGTAGTCATCCCCATTTAATGTTGTACCTTAGTGATATCTTGACTAATTAATGTTAGTGTAAATAGAGTCATTATCATACCTAGCTAGTTAATCACATTTCTAGGATTGACCAATTCACACTTAGCTTAAGTTCACTTAGGTTTCTTTTGCTTTAGTCTCACTTTATAACATTGAGACATGTGTCCTCATGACTTGAGACACCTATTGACATTTTCTCACACACTTGTCAAGTGAGCTCACAAGTGTTCCATATTTGGAGGGGTCGTTAGAGTTTCACTCCTACCTTCTCACTTCCTCATCCTTGCTTATATAAGAAAGGCTTGATCATTGTATTTACAAACTCTTCATATTACATTTCATAAACATACTATTGTGCATATTTTATTCACTAGTGAAATTTGTTTAATACTCTTAGATCTTGGCATTCTCCAACATGGTATCACATCCATGAGAGCCCGCCCCTTCCTGCATTGAGGTGACTCCCACATATGGCCCCATTAATGGAGTGTCATAGAGCCAAATGGACACTCCCATCATGTTGAGAATGATCGATAATTGAAAAAATACCTTTCATTTCATCAAATTTTGTTAGTTTTCATTTTTTGCACTTTTTGACCACTGTACTTGTTTTTGAAAAGTTAAAAAAAAATCATTTTTTTAGTAGAGGGCCAATCTATCATTTTCCAGTCTACTCGTTAGGGTATATTTTGCATTGTACATATAATTTTGGCCTATCCAAGCTATTGAACATGCAATTTCTTGGCCCATTTGACCTATTTGCATACTTATTTCTCTGTTTGCATGGTTTCATGTTCTGGTTAGAGATATTACAGGACAATTTTGTGGCAGTTCTAAGTAGAAGGGAGTTATTGGAGGTGCAACACAAATGTTCATTGAGGTCAAAATTCTTATTTATTTACAAATTGGACATTTTCTTTGTGTATGTGATCAACCTTTGTAGCACTTGATCCAAGGTTGAGCTTACAACCTTCATCCACTTGTAATCAACATATTGAAAACATAATTGTTACTGCATTAGGTATGTGACTAATTTGAATTTCTCTTCATCAAATCACGATCTCCTTAATGGTATTTGCTCTCCATTGTTGATGGGCAATCTATAATGCATAAAAACTGCATTATGTTTGATTTGTGCTTTGTTTCTATTCTTTAAGGTGATTGAAGAATCTGAGTTTGGTGTATGAGCCAAGCCACAACCTACTCGGCCTCCTATCACACACGCAATCTCTTCATTTGTAGCAGCGACCGATACAGTATAGAAGGGCGACTTCATTTCTATGGCAGGTTTTTTTAGCCTTTTTTCGAGGCCTCTATTCCCCTCCAATTACTGCAAGATTTGATCCCCTATGCCCTCCAAAAATATTCTCCAATAGTTTTCCAAATTACACGTATTTGTTGGTGTAAATAGTTTTTTTTATCTATCTAGGTCTTATTTACATGTTAAGTTCATTTAGATCTTAGGAGTGAATCTTTCTAGATAGTGTTAGTTGTCACTAGATATTATCTTATCTTTTCACATTTAATGCTTGTGTTCTAAGTCATTTAATATTTGTTGAGGTAGTTGTTTCATTATATAAGATTAAGACACATGTTAAGATCTTGTCTAATCCTAATTCATATTTTTCCTATATAAGTAAGACATCATTTGTATATCTTTAAGACAATTTAGTTTAGTTGAATTAGTCCAATATATCACTACAATCTTGAGTATTGCATATTGGCCATATCTTGCATCAATTATTGCAAATTTGTGTTCTTGTTTTTCTCTCTTGTGGAAGGTTGCTTTTTAATTTTTGCAAATGATCTTGGAGGCTTGAGTCCTTGAGTGAGTCTAACATGGTATTAAAGCATAAGAATTGCAAAAACCCTTCTCAGATCTCAAAGTGATTCAATCTTGAGCTTTTGCAGGGTATGTATTGGGGTGAAATAAATCTCACAGTTGAGTCTAGAAGGCCCAAAACCCCTATTTTCATATAAAATACTTTATATTTGGGTGATTGTTTTTAGACCATTTTTGGAGGGTTTGACTAGAAGCTATAGAAGTTTGTACATACATCGTATGGACTCGCACCATCCATACATAAGATGAATTCTATACTGTTTGTACCAAGTGGCATCAATAATCTATAGAGGTATTGAAATCTTTGCCAAGTGGCATTAACGGTCTTCTCGGAGGTACAATTTCATCAATTTTAAATATTAAAATATTTGTAATCCATTGTTTAAAGTCTTTGGTACTCGGTTCCCATCGATCCTCATGGAAGGTCCCGTGGGAGGCTCCCGAGGCCCATATACCCATTGGGGGGGATGGGGTTACAAAGCCGTTGCTCTACCCGAGCGACACTATGCTAGGTGGGCGACGTTTTGATTTTATTTTTTAAAATTTTAAGTGATGGTCATATTGGTGACTAAGGGCGAAGCACCAAGGTGCCAAATTTTTTTCCCCCCAAGCCCAAATTTGGAAATTTTCAAAATGTCATCTTTTTTGGGAGGGTGTTAAAATTTTGCAAATGAGGTATCGACAAAAAGCTAGTTCTGAGCACTTCACAGTGGTGCAAGTCATTTTTTCAAATTTTGCCTGTATTGCTGGTTGAATTCATATTTTCCTTTTTAGACCTCTGAATTCCTAACTTTTTGTCATAATTTTTTATTTTTTCGATTCTTGCAGCATTCAAAAAGTATTGAGGAGCTCCACATTCTATCTATGCACTTTTTTTAGATTCATCCCCATGTATATTTTATTCAAATTTATGCAAATTTGCATTCTGGTTGATTAATTGGACATACTGCAACTTGGAGAAGTTTTTCCCTCTTGGGAAGGATTCATTTTTAGTGTAGATCATATTGGGAAAATTTACTTTCTGTTTGAGGATTTCATTTTGAGATATTGTTGTAATTTTCCATATTTGATCCATCTTGACATTGTAAATGCACTACATATAAAGTGTCAACATATTATTGGGGGGATTCTTGATTGATTGATTATGGGGCTCTCCTGGTGCATTGTTTTTATCTATTTTTCTTGTGCTCTTCTTTTTCCATGGATCATTTTG
Source organism: Sequoia sempervirens (assembly GCA_007258455.2). NCBI lineage: Eukaryota > Viridiplantae > Streptophyta > Pinopsida > Cupressales > Cupressaceae > Sequoia > Sequoia sempervirens. The sequence goes on from VDFB02000015.1 coordinate 26,635,602, forward strand.
AGGTTCCTTTGCTAACATCATATAACTATTCAACATGGTATCAAAATGCATGAAGTGTTCTAATGAATGAAGGTCACTCTCTATATGTTAAAAATAAGGTACTTAATCCTATAGATGCAAATACAAAGATGAAATGGATGATTGAACATACGAAAGCTCTTGGATATCCTTGTAAACTAGTTTCTCAAGATTTTTTGTTTCAAATTAAATCATGTAAGAATTTTCATGAGGCTTGGGGAAAGTTTAAAACATTGTATGGTACTACATATGAAGTAAGAGGTTATATAATTAATAATGAACTAATGATTCTTGATCCTTAGAACTTTGACAACATCAAAATCTACATCACTAAGGTTAATGATCTAAGAGATCAATGTGAAGCATGTAGAATTGATAGGACATTTAGTTGGTCTATAATACATTGAACATACTTGTTCTTGATTATGCTTCTTTTGTTTCTATCTTTCATACTCATAGGTTGACTATGGGGTATGCATATACTACACCTTCATTTACATCATTTTATGAGATGTTAATACATGAGCAAGAAAAAAATATATTGATGGGTCTCATTAGGTCATCTAAATCTCAAGAATTATTGGCTAGTCAAGTGAAAGAATAAAAACATACTGATAAGAAAAAAATAAATCAAAGAAAAACCCACATTTAGATCAACCAAAGAATAAATCCTCTTCCACAGATAAATCATCGAAGAAGGAGAAGCCTACTTGTTCATATTGCAAGAAGCTTTGGCATGAAGAAAATTCTTATTATAAGAAGGATATTGATGAGTTGAAACATCTTCTCAAAAAGATTCAAATTGATTTTTCTTCTAGAATGTCTAAGGAACCTTCTTATTTTCTTCAAAATAGTCTAATAAGGATAAAGCTCATGCTGGTTTGGTTACTAGATCAAGAAGAAAGGGAACAACTTATGTGCTTTTTTAGGTCATGGATCAAGGAGATGGCTTCTACATTATGCAGAATCTCATCATATGGAATCTTTGTGGTCCATATTCTCTTCTTTTAAGCCTTGGAAACTAATATTATTTCTATATATCAGATTTAGTTATCATTAGAGACTTAGAGAGTAGAGAGATTCTTGCTATGAGGATGGTTGATCATTCATCTTGGTTGTACACCTTTGAAATTTTTTCTTCTGACGATGACATTGTTCCTTCGGTTGTTGATCACATTTCTAGTGTGAACTATGATTCAGAGGAGACATTTGGCTTCTTGAACTTGGGAGTTCTCATATCGGATCTCATTCTTGAGCCTTGTATTTCATCTCCTCCATCTTTTATTATATTTGATGATGCTCATATTGGAATAGTTTTGGAATAATGTGGACCATGATTTATAGGAGACATTTGGCTTCTTGAACTTGGGACTTCTCATATCAGATCTCATTCTTGAGCCTTGTATTTCATCTCCTCTATCTTTAGTGCAAAAGGATCTACATCATATTCAAACTACATCTACTTGAGATGCATACTTGACAGACATTGGTAGTTTATTTGTTGAGTCCCACATTTTAGATTTGGGAGGCCATTTGTATACATCTTTTCTTTGATGGAGATGATCCTTCTTTAGTTGTTGTGAAGGAATACGCTCTTTTTCATTCTCTACATGATCATTCTTTGTAGTTTGATGTGAGTGTGGATACTTTTGGATAGCATTTGGAGGAGGATTCTTTGTCTTCAAAGGAGGCATCTTTGTCTATGGAGTGTGTTCTATATTCATCTCTCAAAGATTTTGGATTGAAATCTTTAGCTATGTGGCCTAGAATGCTTGTTTAGGAGTTTGTTAGCTTTCAACATCAACATGGAGACACTTGAGCATTGTTTAGAGAAATCACATATCATTCTTAGATGCCCACATCTTCCTTTTAGGAATGGGAAGACATCCTGCATATCGTCCTAGTTTTATTTCTTCCTAAGGAGAGGAATGTTGTTTGATGAGATTGGATCATCTTTACCATTCAATGTTGAGCTTCTACCATTGTAGGAGACTCACCATTGAGAGGGGGCTGTATGGTCTCTCTTCTTCTCTCTTATGGGGGTCTTTTTCCTCACATGGGGTTTTGTCCCTCTCATGCATCATTGAGAGTATTTTGTATTTCATCTCTCTTTTGGGGAGGAGTTTTGTCCCACTGGATTTTCTCCTTTTCTCCTTTTGTGAGAGATTGCATTGCATATGTACATATGTACCTAACATGGTCTCATAGTTAGGACCCATCTCTATATCATTTGCATAATAATCTACTCCTTAAGTTTTACTTAAGGGGGGTATTCGTGTAAATATGTATTTTACCTATCTAGGTCCTATTTACATGTTAAGTCCACTTAGGTCCTAGGAGGGAATCTTTATATATAGTGTTAGTTTTCACTAGATCTTATCTTATCCTTTGGCATCTAATTCTCGTGTCCTAAGTCATTTAATATTTATTGAGGTAGTTGTCTCATTATACAAGAATAAGACACATGTCAAGATCTTGTCTAATCCTATCTCATATTTTGCCTTTATAAATGAGGTAGAATTTGTACATCTTTAAGACAATTCAGTTCAGTTGAGTCAGTCCAATATATCACTACAATCTTGAGTATTACATATTGGCCATATCTCGCATTCATTATTGCAAATCTATGTTCTTAATTTTCCCTCTTGTAGGAGGTTGTTTTTGGTTTTTGCAAGTGATCTTGGAGGCTTGAATCCTTGAGTGAATCTAACACTATTCATAGATGGAAATGTGTCCTCCTTCCATACATGTTTGTTCCAATCAATTTGGCACAAAAAAGTTGCTTAGGAATGTGGAATGATTTTATAATTTTGGTTGCACAGTGCACAAGCAACAACCTAATGGTACTCATGTTACTCAATATTTACATGTGGCTTTGAACCAGTCAAAAACCCCATCATCGACCTCTATCTAGCGGATCGACTAGGGACATTAAATCCTCCTTCAAGAGGTGGCTTGATTTTTTTTTTCATTCTTCAAGTTTTGAGGTGCAACATAATTATTTGCACTTGCCATATTATTTTTACCAAGCCTATTTGCACTAGCATGATCCTCCTAGCTTCCAACAAAACTCATCGCTCTAGTCTCCCTCAATGGCTTGCAACATACCTTTGACTTGGTCAATCAATAATTATGTTGTGTCATCTCATACTATCCATCACAACAACATCCCACAATCCGTGATTTGATGGATAAAGTCAACTTGGTCCACTCCCCCTTTCTCAGCAACTTGATTAAGATTTTATGGTACTATAATTTATTGTAATCTTGCAAATTTGTGCTAACCTTTAGTGGTCAACTTTAACCACCAACCATAATTGTATTTGTAAAGGATAGGAGTTTTATTTTTTTGTGTAACTTTCAAATGGGGGGTTGGTTTTTCAATTGTAAATAGTCATTGGAAATCTAGTTCCAACATCAACATTTTAGCATCGAGAAGTTTTGGAAATTATGTTGTTTTAATGCTTTCTTAATCCTCTAAAGTCAATTTTGACGGGGCATAACTTTCACCCCACTTATTGAATATTTTCAAACCTTTTTTTATTTATATTATTATTTTGAAAGGAATTTGATTTGCATGTAAAAATAAGATTTGAGTTTCCATGTTTTCATAAAATAGTAAAAATATCCATTAGTTATAAATGAAATATTTTGGCATCCGATCTTCATAACTTGTAAAATTTTCTTGCACATTGTTCTAGGGGGGAAATAATTAGCACTAATTATTCTTGGGAGGCTCTCTAAATCAAGGGAGAAATCTAGGTGTTTTTTCTTTTCAATTTTTTGGTTCATGTGATCGTGTCTCTCACACTAAATCCCTTCCATTTGGGTACTTTTCGTAATCCTCCTAATAAATGGAAAATAAAATGTGGATATTGTAGAAAGAAAAGGCACACAACAAAAGAATTTTAGTTTTTTCAAACTAAGGAGTTGGAGAAAATTCTTCTTATTCATGGTATTGTCTTACCTGATCCTTTAGTTCCAACACATGCAAAAACATCATCTAGTCTCACTCAGGAATCTTGTGAGACACAATCATTTGGGGATGAATAATGTAGTCTGATGAATTGCATTGATATCTCATCACCCATATTATTTGTTGCTACATATAAATCTAGTTTTGACTCATCCATGAGTTCCATAGATTCTTTGTATTAGGACATTGCTATCATCTTTCTAGATCCATCACATTAGGATGCATATCTACCATACATAGCATATTTGTTTGTAGAATCTCAAATTGTAGATTTAGATGACAATATTGAAGATGTTCATATTTTTTTTTATGTCAAATTTGATGAAGTTGCATCACCATTTCCATTTTGGATATTTCTCTTTCCTTGCCTACATCAGCTTCTATTGTGACAGATTATGCAGAAATTCATGAGTTGACCTATCCAACTCAGTTATCATCATTTACAATAGTATCAAATTCACATAATTCCAAACATAACCATACATCCATGATCCATGTTCTAGAATCACCTATGGTACTCAATTCATCTTATCAACATCTTTCACACGTCAGCATTGGCTTGGAGATCTTTGAGCATCATTCAAAGGCATCATTGAAATCATTTTATTCTTTGGATCATGTGCATTATTTAGAGACATTCACCTTACTTCTTGCATATTCCTATTTGGAATGGGAAGTCATCTTGCACACAATTGTGGTGTTGTTTCTTCCCAAGGGGAGAAACGTTGTTCAATATTCATGGATTATCTTCAACATCCAGTTTTGAGCAATGCAAGCACCCAATCAATGGATTATGAAATATATAAATGAAATTACTCTATTATGTGTTGGGTAAATTAGAATTTAGTTATTCAATGCAAGCACCCAATCAATGGATTCAAATTTAAATATATTTTAAATAGATGTATTTTGTATTGATTTCAAAAAATATCAAAAGTTTAGGGTTAGGAAAAAAATGGGCCTATTTTATAGCACCACCAATTAATCAATTCATTGAAAATAAATATAAACTAACTTTACTTGATCGGTAATACACATAATAATTGACACAAGTAAGTACAATTTTCTATGGATTACCTTGAAAATAAAAGAAAAATGTATAATTAATGTATTACACATGAAGATTCCACACATCACCTCTCAAAATCAAACATCGACAATATATTTTCCATTCAACATGACCTAGACTTTCATCCTTTTATAATTTCAAAATGGGTGTTACAACATAAACTAGTTCAAAACTTGGAACTTTTAAATTTACTTGCTACTTCTAATCTATTTTCCCTTAGATATATATTTTCCAAAAATCTAACATATATCCAAAGTTTTGATGAAGCTATAATCACTTACATTTTTTTTTATGAGTATTTATACCCAACCTAGGTGCCTTAAATGAAACCTCAAGTACAAGTTGGCTTGAACTTTAAATTAATTTATGGGTCCAAAATTAAAAGTTATAATGTTTATTTAATTCATAGGCTCGAGATTAAATTGCATGCCTTTATTCATTTTTGGGGTCTAAAATAATTACAATTCAACACACTCTCAACTTATAGAGTGGATTATTACAATCTTCAATCTCATCAAAAGGAGAGAACATCCTCAAAGGAGGGTGTTATCCCTTATATTCCTACTTCATCTCCCTTGGTGGTTGTTATACTTGTGTCTATATTACCAAAATAAACACAAGAGCCATTATATACACATTAATAACCATTTTATAGCTCCATCATAAGTATGAGTAATTAATTTGTATATCTCAGTTAATCAAAAAATAATACATATTATTTATGTAATACAAAAGAACTTGATTAATATGATATAGTAAATAGACAAGTTCTTAAGGGTGGATTGAGGTCATGCTAGAATTCCTACCACTATATATATACATTGATTTACTTCAAATAGTCAAGGAATCATGCTTCAAGATTCTAGGACGATTCATATCAAAAGTGTTGGGGATCCCAAAATTTTGACATATAAAAAAGTAAACATAGTTAAAAGAAATATATTAGGTTTTTTTTTACTTAAGGAAAGAGAATAAGGAGAGGGAGATTAGAGATAAATGTCTTGATATAGTAAAAGAAAAGATATTAGAACAAGGTTGAACTCGGGAACCCAAAAAGGTAACACAATGTAAAATGGATTTTGGGAGTTAGGGATATTCAATGACTTGTGTATAAAGGAAGCCTTAAGGAGTACAACTGAATCAATGATATTGAACTAAGTGTAAGAGTGAGATGTCAATGATCCAAAGTCATGAGTACTCCATAACTCAAACTCAAAGAAAATGAATAAGGGAATCTCTATATTGTTGATTCAAAAAGGATATACAAAATAAAAATGTCAAGAATTAGGGATCAAAGATACCATATAATTTATGTCACTTGGTATTCAAATAAGAATATGCCAAGACATGGGAACCCAAAGAGAAAAAATATTAAGGCATTAGGTTTGAGGATCAAAGAAATTTAATAACTTGCACTAAAAGTGCCACATTAGAGGTACCTCAACATCATTGATTCTAAAAAAGATACATGATGCAAAGGATCAATAATCAAGGATTTGGAATACCAAACAAATCATGCCACAAGGAATTAGGAGAAAATTATGATTATAATTGTGACTCCAAAAATAAATAAAAAATTCCAAGTATGAGAGTTAGGGATTAGGAATATGAAATAACTCATTCTTGATGCAAGGTGGTAGAACCAAATCTGCTAGCCCGAAACCAAGGTGAAGGGCTTATAGGAGAGTTACCTCAATTTTTGATCAAGCCTCAAGAGTCTTAACTTTTAAAAAAAATCATTATATATTAATATCCTTCAATTTCTTTGTATGAAAACTCAACATTCGAAGTCACTCTTGAAAATTTCTAAGTGTTTTTTATGTCAGAGTTTTATCTAGTATTAGGAACCTCCTTTATCCTCAATTTTAGTTTCTTAAGTTTCTTTGTTGGAGGTTCCTATGGTGTCAAAAACCATAAAGATATACAATTATTTCTCTTTTTTTAGTTCTCATGACTCAAATATATTACATAATTTTATTATAAAGTGATGTTGGAGAGTATTTAGGAACCAAGAACATTTTAAAAAAAGCGTAACCTTTATCAAGTTCTCAACTTAGTATAAATTCTTGATAAGTGTTTCTTAAAAATTCCCTTGCAAGTTCCAAGTTGAAGCCAAACATTTGACATTGGAAATATAATAATCTAATGAACATGCCAAATTATATCAAGGTTTTGTGAACTTGAGGAACTCTCGAGAAGGCTCTTATTCATATTGAAGTTCTTGGCAAGGCTCCAAATTGCAAAATAGATTTTTAGGTGAAGTTTTTCAAAAGATCCAATAGGTTGATGAAGCTCCAACATCATGAAATTTATTGTAATGATTAGTAAGTTTTAGGAACTAATAATGTGGCTAACATGGAGACACAAAGACATTCCAAAAGTGGAAAAGTATTCTAAGTAATTGGGAACCAAAAATCACCACCAGAGTTTTAAGTTCTTAGTTTATCTTCAACATTTAATAAAATGGGGAAATATGAAGAGAAGAGATGAAAGGAAAATGATAGTTCCTACAAAGAAAAAAATATTCAAAAAAGAGGAAAATGGAGGTTATATAAATTTATTTTTCCAATTGTTTTGAACATTTAAAATTTGGAGTCAAAGAAGAAGCAATGTATCCTGCTCCAACCAAGTGTTCCTATAAATATCTTGGTTTCTTTCAGTTATTATCCACTTAAATCCCAAGGTAGTCCAAAGTTACCCCTTTTACATTTCTCTCTTTGTATGTTATATTATATCTCTCGATTATCAAAAACAACAATGTCCCTCCTTTCCAAAACCTAGTTTTCATGAATTATACTCAATGTACTATTTGTCCTCGTCTAATTTTAATCCCTCTTATCTCCATTAACCAAATTTTATTACAAAAATTAAATTATCTACTTTGGTTAGTTTCCAAACCCCATAAAATGAAATATATATGGTAGGATTTCAAGAGGGAGTCCATTTTGCATAATTCATTATCTAAGGTCAGGGATAGCAAACTAGGGCATATTGATTTAGAAGATTTTTGAATGAAAATGTATTATAACCCTAGGATTGATATGGATAAAGCTACCTTTAAAAGTGGGTTGGCACACACTACATGCTTCACTACTTCAATATAATGCATTAATTTAGTATTAACCTATGTCACCTTATAAACTAGAAATAAGGGAAGTTAATTGTGTTGATGATAGAACAATATAAATTTTAGATGTGCCTTCTATAAGCACCATTTTAAAGCTCCCAAATAGAGAAGAGTATGCTAATATGAGGATAGAAAAGGTTGGCTTCTATTTTTTGAACAAAAAAGATTTGTGCCTCAACAACAATGCTAAGTATTGGTTAAAATTACAACTCAAAGCTACCCTAACACCTTCTAAGGTTTCACTTTAATGAAGATATATCTAACATTGTTATTTTATTAAACAAAGTTATGAGGAACAAAGAAACCAACACTTTTGAATATTGAACATGTCAATTTATTATTGTGATTAGCTAAAATTCACAATATATTGATTAGGAAAAGTTAATTAGTGATAATCTTCATAATCAATTAGTGAACTTTCAAGAAACTCAAAAGTTTTGAATGACCTGCTATTTTTTAATGCCCCATCGTGCAAACCCCAAAGGAACAACTAAAAATGCAACAATTTAAAAAAAAAAAAACATAAAGAATGTAGTTTGAGTTTTCCAACAAAACCAATGTTTCAAGTTGCACATCAAAGTCCCTTGGGGTACATGAGGTGACATTACCAAACTATCCCATAACAAAGTTATCAGATGAACATTAAATTTCCAATTATGTAATCCATTCATTCACATATCATCATATAAACATTCATTAATGATAACCAAAATAATAAGAATAATCCATATAAAACCATACATACAAATTACAATAAATCAATCATGGAAATTTTAAGTACATATTTCCATAGATACAACATAACATTAACAATGTTTACAAATGGTAGTTCTAGAATGATTTACATGGTATGATAATACATTACATCAGTCTAATAGTACATCTCAATGAACACATATACATAATTACATCATAGGTCTTCCCAACGCACGTGGGAGTGATATATCAATACATAGAATACATCTGGAGTACAAATATACATTTGGTAACCTATGAATCCTAGATCAAACTGCATCTGCAAAATTCTACACTGAATGGTACAACTACATCAAAGGGGACTCAACGGGGTACATAGCACATTCCACCCGACCACCCCCATGCTAGGAGGAAATAAGGAAGGATCCCCGACCAAGCACATCCAAACAGTAACACAAGACTAAACTCCAGACACGAAAAGAAAGAGAACACAAAAATAACATATCATAACAACAATAAATCACCAACAACATAACAATAGACCACTTCCAGAGGATTTCAATAAAATAACACAAAGGGAACGCTAGAGGAGAGTGTCATCGCATGGCCTTACATGGATTATCCAAACAACCTATCACAAGGTTCCACCTCCATCTATGGTTATCTTGACTTCCTATCTCAAGGCGTCGCTCCATAGGGTGACTCATGCGAAACTGTTAACCTCTCGTGAAGATGAGGCAATGATCTTGCCAACCACGACCTTCTCAGCCCACCTTTAGTCTACGAAATCCCTAACAGGAGGACGAGGCATCCATAATTATCTTATTAATGTTTTACTACCCACCCCCTAATTAATTAATTAGGTTATCACTTATTACTCTAACTCTAATGTGGGTTATCCTAACAACCCCTTTGTGCGTCGACGCCCACGTAGAGCCACTCTCCCTAGAACCCAAAACATAAAAATCCAATTCCAAGGAGTTGTATCGGCAATAACACTGAACCACAAATGGAACATTTGCGAGGCAAAACCATCTCACCAAAATCATATAAATCAACACCCATAAAAATGGTACAACCCATGTGTAAACTCAAGTCACAACTATAGCCAAGAATAGGGACAAATATCAAAATTAAAAGATCAAATATCAAACATCAATTTCCCCATCTCTGGAAGTCCCTAACCAACAACTTAAGCTCCTACAGAAGGATAAACTAACTCAAGGGCTTTCCCACATGACATAATTCCAATTAAGAGAAAACCACAATTGATTTAACGAATAATCTCGAGAGTACACAATTACGTAAAACAACGCCATATAACACATTTCGATACACAATAATTTCACCAAGAAATAAATTAATTAATTTACTCGAGAATATTCAACTTAATTTTATATCACTTAGTTTATTGCCCTTATTGAAATCTCTACCCCTGACGGCGAGTCTCCGATGCTGTAGCACGATCACAAGCTCGAGAGCTAGCTGCCCATCCTCGACCTTTAGAGCATTCCAATCAAGTACGTGAGTAACATTAGGATAATATGGTCTAAGGATTGAAACATGAAAAACATCATGAATCCACGACAGACTGGGTGGCAAGGCTAGGTGGTAGGCAACAAGACCAATTCTTTCTAACACCTCAAATGGCCCTACGAAGCGGGGCGCAAGATTAGAACCCTTTCCATAATGAATAGGGCTCTTACACAGACGTACTCGAAGAAACACCTGATCACAAACTGCAAACTGCCAATCAACTCTATGTACATCAACATACTTCTTCTGCCTATCTTGAGCTGCTACAAGATGGTCTCTAATGCGAGCCACCTGCTGTTCCATATCTCGAAGCATTTCAGGTCCAAGAAGAACCCTGTCCTCTAATCGATCCCAGCTCAAAGGGGTATGACAAAGATGACTATATAAAGCCTGAAAAGGAGCCATGCCGATCGAACTATGGTAACCATTGTTGTAGGAAAACTCGACTAAGTGCAGATAATCTTCCCAATGTGATTGTTGGTCCATGACATACATGCAGAGCATATCCTCGAGCACCTGATTGACTCTCTTAGTCTGACCATCTGTCTCGGGATGGTAGGCAGAACTAAAGTTCAATTGAGTCCCTAAGGATCGCTGCAAAGATGTCCATAGCGTAGATGTGAATACTGGATCTCTATTAGAAATGATTCTTCGTGGTATCCCATGCAAATGAACAATGTCTTCCATGAACACCTTGGCTACCGAAGAAGCAGTATAGGAAGATCAGATAGGAGAGAAATGGGCTACCTTGGTCAATCTGTCCACAATGACCATGATAGCGTCGTGCCGCTTGGAAGACATAGGCAAGCTGATAATGAAATCCATAAAGATAATGTCCCACTTCCATTCTGGAATAAGATGAGGCTGCAACAAACCTGTCGGATGATGATGCTTAGCCTTAACCCTCTGACATTCTAGACATCTAACCACAAAATTGGTGATATCACGCTTCAATCCTACCCAAAAATATAGTGAGCCCAGATCCGCATACATTTTCTTAACTCCAGGATGTGCCGAATAAGGTGCCCAATGGGCTTCAATCAAGATTAGGGTGCAAAGATCCTCTACAGGAGGTACATACATTTGGCCCGCATAGTGCAAGACACCATCAGAATCTAGTGAGTATCCAACAAATTTTCCTTCCAGAGTTCTACCCAACTCGATTTCAGATTTCACTTCTTGATGCCAATTGTTTGAGGAGAGAGTGGTGAGGATTTGACTCCTCAAATCAACCTCGAGAGCCACTGCAAAAATCTCATGTCTACGTCGGCTCAAAGCATTTTCCACCACATTCTCTTTTCCCTAGATATACTTTACTTCAAAATTGTATTTGCACAAGAATTCCATCCACCTTCTTTGTCTTGCATTTAGGTTCGGCTACGTGAAGATGTATTGCAGACTGCGATGATCCGTATGCAACTCGAACTGATGCCCTAAAAGGAAGTGTCTCCATCTTACCAGAGCATGAACCACAATGGGCAACTCAAGATCATGTGTGGGGTAGTTCAATTCATGATCCTTAAGTTTATGGGATTCATACACAATCACTCACCCTTCTTGCATCAAAATGACCCCTAAGCCTTCCAATGAAGCATCTATACATACTAAAAATTCCCCCATAGGATCTGGTATTGGCAAAATTGGTGCACTAGTAAGCTTTTCCTTAAGAGTCTGGAATGCTAACTAACACTGATCTGACCAAAGAAATTTCTTCCCCTTCCTCTAGAGAGAGGTGATGGGATGCACAATCCTAGAAAATCCTTGGACGAACTACCGATAATAGCCTACTAATCCCATGAAACTGCAAATTTCTGAGAGATTTGTGGGTACGAGCCAATCCACAATGGCCTGAATCTTTGCAGGATCAACAGAAATTCCCTCACCTGAAATGACATGGCCCAAATATTGAACTTCAGTCTTATAGAATTCACACTTTTCTAGGTTGGCATACAATTGATTGTCCCTTAAGCACTGCAACACCTGTCTTAGATGTTCCTCCATAGATTAGGAATAAATCAGAATATCATCGAGAAAAACAAGGACAAATCTATCCAAATACGTTCAAAAAACCCCATTCATTAAGCTCATGAAGACTGAAGGTGCATTTGTCAACCCGAACGACATCATAGTGAACTCGTAATGTCCGTATCGAGTGCAAAATGTTGTTTTATGAATATCTGGTTTCACAATCCACAACTGATGATATCCTGATTTGAGATCAATCTTAGAAAATACCTTTGCCCCTTTTATTTGATCGAAAAGATCATCAATTATGGGCAAGGGATATCGGTTCTTCACCGTTACTTTGTTCAACTGCCCACAATCAATACACAGACAAAGAGAACCATCCTTCTTCTTTATGAAAATTATGGGTGCTCCCCAAGGGGAAACACTTGGGTGGATAAACCCCTTAGCCAACAACTCCTCCAATTGTAGATGGATTTCTTGAAGCTCCTGCATTGTCATTTGGTATAGAGCCCGATATATAGGCTCAGCTCCAGGTACCAGATCAATCCTAAAATCTATATTCCGTTTTGGCGGCATACCTGGTATCTCACCCAGAAAAACATCAGAAAACCCCTTAAGGAGAGGGTAATCATCCAATGACACCCCTCGACTATCCTCTGACTCAAGATCACCCACTGATACTACAAAAAGTTGACAACCCTGCCGGAAAAACCTTTTTAGTTGCATGGAAGAGATCATTTGCAATGAAATGGGCCTTTGAGTACCCATGATCTCCACCTCCTTTTCAGAATCATCGACACACCGCATTGCTTTATAGTGACAGTCTATCATGGCACGGTGTGCACTCAACCAATCCATTCCCAAGATGACATCATATGAGCGAAGTGGTAGGATCCGAAGATCAAACTTAGTTGTCAATGCCCCTATATCCAAATTACAACCCTAAACAAGCTTCTCAACTACAACCTTTGACCCAGAGGCCAATTCAACCTGCCATTTAACACCTTGCCTAGATGCCACCAATCTACATCGCTCAACTACTGAAAGAGATATAAAAGAGTCAGATGCACTGGAATCAAAGATTATGGAAACACTAGTACCATGCAATACACATGATGTCTTGATTATAGTGCCATGATGTTCTGCTTGATGATTGTCCACTACCGCAAACACCTGATGTGCTCTACTCGCATCGCCCACTGTCAGCTCAGAAGTAGCTGGTTTCTGGCTAAAACCTAAAGTACTCCTTTGTGGACACTGTCTAGCAATATGTCCCTACTGCCCACATGAGAAACAACCTATGCCTCGCCCAAATCCTTTGACACCAGATGGTGCACTCGACTGCTGAAAACTGCCTCGTGAAGGTGCCAACTGTGTGCTTTGTGCAGGTTGCACAAAATGATCCGGTCTATTTCGCTTCCAACTTTTGTTCTTCCTATTCTAAGATTTGTCACCCTACTGAGACTGTGATTTGTTCTGTTTGGGCTATGACTGTTACTGTTGTTGCGGACCACCCTTAGAGGGTGCCTAAAAATTCCTAGAAGACCCTGCGGCTTGAGGCTATCCACCTCTAGAACCAAAACCTGATGTTGGGGCACTGCCGATTTGAACTCCAGTGTGTCCTCCCAATACCATTGCCAAATTTTCTTCTACTAGATGAGCCTTCTCAACCGCTACCTCTTCAGTTCATAGAATCACCGTTCATATTGTTCAATGAACATCAACATTTTCTTAAGGTCATGAAACTTATTTTCCCTGTGTTGCCTCCAATGATCTGAAAGGAAGCGAGCCCTGAACCTGTCCAGAAATAGCTCCCATGTGACCATGCTGATATCTAGATGTAACTTTTTCTCTTCCAGCTGCCACCAAGTGGATGTGAAGCCTCACAGATGCATGAATGCGCACTGAGCTTTGGTATTGCTACAATAGGGGTGCATTGTGAAGCGTCGATCCAAATCGATTAACCATGTTTCTGCTTCTAGACCTCCTCCAGAACCATCAAATGTAGACAGGTGTGCTCTCATAAAGTCTCTCATATGACTAGCTAGCACTGCATCTTGATCTGCCATCATTTCCCTCTGCCTTGGTGACCTTTCCCTTTCTCTCTCGACCCGCTACTCCTCCTTTGGCCTGGGTCCCAACTGATCAAGAATCTCCCCCAAAAGGTGCTACAACTGTCCATCTAAACCAGGTTGTTCTGGGTTCTGACCACCACTTGACGGATTGTTTTGAGGAATCTGTCTTTCCTCATGCTCAAAACCATGGGAACTCGGTGGTGATGGAATTTGGTGGTTGGCTCCACGGCCACCACCCCAGCCTCTTCCTCGTCCATGACCTCTACCTCGAGGCATGATCCTGCACAACAATCAGGGTTATGTAAGATCAATAGTTAACAAAAAGGTTGCCTAATAGACACAAACTACCCAGAGAACCCAACATTAGCAAACCCCAAAGGAACAACTAAAAACACAACAATTTAAAAAAAAAACATAAAGAATGTACTTTAAGTTTTCCAAAAAAACCAATGTTTCAAGTTGCACATCAAAGTCCCTTGGGGTACATGAGGTGACATTACCAAACTATCCCATAACAAAGTTAACGGATGAACATTAAATTTCCAATTACGTAATCCATTCATTCACATATCATCATATACACATTCATTAACGATAACCAAAATAATAAGAATAATCCATATAAAACCATACATGCAAATTACAATAAATCAATCATGGAAATATTAAATACATATTTCCACAAATACAACATAACATTAACAGTATTTACAAATGGTAGTTCTAGAATGATTTACATGGTACGATAATACATTAAATCAGTCTAATAGTACATCTCAATGAACACATATACATAATTACATCATAGGTCTTCCCAACGCACGTGGGAGTGATATATCAATACATAGAATACATCTAGAGTACAAATATACATCTGGTAACATATGAATCCTAGATCAAACTGCATCAAAGGGGACCCAACAGGGTGCGTAGCACGTTCCACCCGACCACCCCCATGCTAGGAGTAAATAAGGAAGGATCCCCGACCAAGCACATCCAAATAGTAACACAAGACTAAACTCCAGACACGAAAAGCAAGAGAACACAAAAATAACATATCATAACAACAATAAATCACCAACAACATAACAATAGACCACTTCCAGAGGATTTCAATAAAACAACACAAAGGGAACGCTAGAGGAGAGTGTCATCGCATGGCCTTACATGGATTATCCAAAAAACCTATCACAAGGTGCTGCCTCCATCTATGGTTATCTTGACTGCCTATCTCAAGGCACTGCTCCATAGGGTGACTCATGCGGAACCGTTAACCTCTCGTGAAGACTAGGCAATGATCTTGCCAACCATAGCCTTCTCGGCCCACCTTTAGTCTACAAAAGCCCTAACAGGTGGACGAGGCATCCATAATTATCTTATTAATGTTTTACTACCCACCCCCTAATTAATTAATTAGGTTATCACTTATTACTCTAACTCTAACGTGGGTTATCCTAACAACCCCTTTGTGCGCCGACGCCCATGTAGAGCCACTCTCCCTAGAACCCAAAACATAAAAATCCAATTCCAAGGAGTTGTACCGGCAAGAACACTGAACCACAAATGGAACATTCGCGAGGAAAAACCATCTCGCCAAAATCATATAAATCAACACCCATAAAAATGGTACAACCCATGTGTAAACTCAAGTCACAACTATAGCCAAGAATAGGGACAAATATCAAAATTAAAAGATCAAATATAAAACATCAATTTCCCCACCTTTGGAAGTCCCTAACCAATAACTTAAGCTCCTACAGAAGGATAAACTAACTCAAGGGATTTCCCACATGACATAATTCCAATTAAGAGAAAACCACAATTGATTCAACGAATAATTTCAAGAGTACACAATTACGTAAAACAACGCCATATAACACATTTCGATACACAATAATTTCACCAAGAAATAAATTAATTAATTTACTCGAGAATATTCAACTTAATTTTAAATCACATAGTTTATTTCTAATTTATTCAATTACACTATAACATTGCAACTTTAAAATTATCTAATTATTCCATAATTTCAACATATATAACCATCTCTATATATATACATATATATATGCTTTTTACGCATATATACATATATTTATGTATATATTTTTATATAAATAAAACATATATTAAAATTATACATTTACATCACATTATAAAAATTGCCCTTATACTTCACTGTAATTAACAGTAGTATATATATAAAACAATAAATAAAGTTTAATCTAAAAAAAACATTTTAATACACAAACCCCCACATAGCCTATACTGCGTACCTCCCTATGGGGAGGCCACAACTCACATGGTTGCGCCCAACAGCCTGTGGCCTGCACACAGTACCACCAGGGGTCGGGGGTGGTATGGCGGCAGCCAACCACTCCCCCCCATAATATATATAAATTTTTTTATTATTATTTTTGATAAATTTGTTTTTTTTTTAAATGTAGTATAAGAACTCTGCAAAATAATTATATATTTCTTTCAAAGAGAAAAAATATAAAATTTGAATATGTATATTTATATATACATATATATTTTTATTTTATATATATATAGGTATATATACATATATATATTTTCCCACAATATAAAATAAATAATATGAACAACAATCTGGTTTTTTTCTCCAGACACAAAATAAATTTGGGCATACAAATTCAACCCCATAATAAATTGATTTTCTTTTCAAACAAGAATTTCACAACTAGATTTATTGAAGAAAATTCAGAAGGTTTCTCAATAGTTTTCTACAGAAGATTTAAAGGTTTAACACAAGCAATCTTTCAACAACAAAACCTTTTTTTTTTTAAAACATAGATATTGATTTTCAAATATGGTAGACATGATTTCCGTTTCCCTTTCAGAACAAATAAATGAATAAACCGAAAGAATAAATATATATATATATATATATATATATATATAGCAAAAGAACCTGGAGTCCTTCGTTTGATGTCGAATCCACTAGCACTGCAACCCTTCTTCCTCTTTCGAAAACATATTTCCTCTACAGTTTCTTCTCCAATTTCTTCTTTCAGCTAACTTTTGGATCAATATTATATTTTTCCTTCCAAAGAACAATTTTTACCAAAGAAGCACAAAACATATATTATTTTCAACCTTTGTTACTTCTTTTTCCAGACAAAACCAAAAACCATTGTGTACAAAAACTTCTTTTCTCTCACAATAAAAATAAAGAAAAATAAATAAAGCTCTTCTTTTTTTCTCAAAAATCTAACCCATGCATTGGCTCTTTTTTTCTTGCTTTAAAAGCTCACATTTATCTCACAAATTTAATTAAAAATTCATTAATTTCACATTTATCCTCACATGATATTATCCTTAGATTTTATAATATTAATATTTTGAAAAAGACAAATTACCATTATAATAAACATTATTTATTTAAATTAATTACTTTATACTTTTTAATTAATTAAATAACTTTTAAATTAAAAAATTTAAATCCAACATTTAACTGGATTACAATTACGTATAATTAATCATAGCCACAAAATAACATTAATTTATCCCATATAAAATAAAGATAAATTAAATAACAACTATCACAAATAACATAAATAATCAACAACAACAATACTGAAACAAGGACAAGGTCAAAAACCACAACACTGTACGACTCACAACGAGGTGATGAACTTGGGATGGGGAAACTTCCTTATCAACTCCCTTTTCAACATCATACTCGTTGGGTTAATGGGACACACTTAGACTTGACAAGCAGGTGGAGTCGGTGTCTTGTACCTGCATCCTGCATAGAAACAAACGCCAAGTAGCATGTAAATCCCCATTGCAGACACACTGTGAAAGGTAATCGCTGGGTAGTAGGGCACTCGCAAGCGAGTGATGCTACTCCGTCCTTCCACCAAGACTCACTAACAAACACATCAAAAATCATAGCAACATAGAATCACAACATCACCATATATAATATTAAAGAAAACCATAGCATAACCAAATAATATAACCACCACATAATGTATCATCAAACATCATAAGTAATGTCAAGTGCAGCAAACCAACCAACTATGAATCCACACACAACCAAGTCGGTGAACTAATCACCATCACAAACCAAGTACCAAACCAACACATAAGAGTATCAAAGAGTATCAACAACATGAGGGGTATTACATATTTATTCTATTCTATTGCTAGTATGCATTCATGGTCAAGTCAACAAGAAGGGGGAGTTTATGATAGTTCACTATATTTTTATATATATGATTTTTACTCTCAATTATGGTTGGAAAAGAACAATAAACATTTTTTGGAGGGTTAATGATGCCTTCACTATGCTTACTATGAGGGATTTGGAAGGGAATGTTGGGTTGAGAAGCTTCATTGAGGTAGCTAGTTTCATTAATCAATTTGATAGCTATTTTATTTAATTACCAAAGTATATATACATTAGAGTTGGTGGTTTTGATGAATAATTATATAGATTACATAGATATCCAAGTGATCATATAATTCTTATTGAACTATGTAGACAAATAAAATATGTAAATAAGGTGTGTAGGGATAAAAGAAGGTTGGATATCCTTTTCATTTGAGCCTATCTTATTATACATGTTCGTCCACGATAGAGGCTCAAAATATAGAAACATATCTAGTTAAAATAACTATACGCTTTTATACCATGAGATATACCTTTGATAGCAAAGATTATGGGAAAAAAATTTACATTTGGGATCTAGATATTTTCATTAGCTATATTTGGAATATTATTGGGTTGATTGTGTATATTATTTTGTGCTACAAAAAGGAGTTGGTATAGAATATTAGTCCAACAAATGAAATAATACAAGCTTGGATGGGATACACCATATATAGAAGAAGATGGTTCTAATATGTGATGCAGTACAAGGATGGTTTTTTTTTTTCAAACAACCCATCCAAGCAGCCATAACACCACCAACAAGTTTCAAAAATTGAAAACATTTGCAAAAAAAATTTAATGGAAAATATAACCAAATATTCTTCATTCAAATAGAATAATCTGATTTTTACATACAATGTGCAACCACAACAACAACATATGCTATTGGAAATCCATAGGTTAAACTAGAATAAATTCCATAAGCAAGAATCACTACAACTCCACAAACCTGTCACTTTCTTCTTACCAATGCTCCTTCATTCCTTTGAATCTTCTAAAATAGTTTATGGGTTTTATGTGCTTCCTTCCAAACTTTCTAGTTATGCCTTTTTTTCTAAGATAGGGTCTTATAGTTATGATCCAAACAATCTTCTCCTTAAAAAAAATGCAGTAAAACCTCCACCTCTTCCATTCCGAGCATGGTAAATCATGCAAATGACCTCTTTAATGCCTTTTCCAGGAAAATTCAAACCTTTTCCAAAAATTATCATCCAATTCCTCATCTAGAATATCCACTCCCCAAGCGCCCAACAACATGGAAAATATTTTATTCCCTATCATTTACTTCTTCCTGGGAGTTAAAAATAATAATAATAATTTTTTTTCCCAACAACACAATAGCAAGCCAAAATTTGAAAAGGAAAAATAAAACAAATATATTTTTGGTTGTGCAAGATTGTTCTTCACCCCTGATTCTCCTGTATCAATATGGTTGATAAACCTAATCAAAATATATTCATTTTGATCCACGCACTCCTATTGGTTGGTTAACTAAAGAAATTACATATACAATCAAGGGATCTTTCTTTGTTATAAAGAAGTCCAAGAAATGGTTGGATGATAAATTGGCTAAGCGTACTTCGACAAGGCCTCATGATTTATATCTAGATAGGAATCCATAAAGTCAAACTAGAGCTTCAACATTTACAGAACCCGCAAATATATACATATCAAGAAATAGGTCAAGTATAGGTAAACGATGAGATGGAGATGATCCAAAGAGAGGATTTGATTTGGAAAGTGCATGTGCATAAGGAGATGCTAGAAAGAGGCCCAAGTTACAAGTAAAAAGACCTCAAGCTTCCAAAATTGTGCCAAAAAAAATCAACAAGAAGAAACTAAAATAACCCCCAAGGTAGATCCTAATCCATCAACACTCCCATCTTCTCCTAACATAGATCTAGCCACTCATAAATCACCTCCCCCATCCCCATATCTAGAAGATATCATCGTAGATACTTCCTTTAGAACCACTCTTCCACCTATTACCTCTTCATTTTCCTTAAGTCCCCAAAAAATATCTTCTTCTCTGTAGCTAAGTGAAGAAGTATGTAAGAAGAGAAGTGCATAGATGTTGTGAATCATGATTATGACGTAGTTGCCCAATTTTTACATAAAACTACTCCCAAATATAATAAAGATAAAAAAACCTCAACGATGATGATTAATTCATTTGGAAATTCATATGTAGAGGTGGATAAACCTATTAGTGACAAAGGATGAGAATAAATAATTCTAAGGAAAATTATCAAATCTCTCAGGTTGAACTTGGACCTTCTACACATGAGGGAGATATTCATAATTTCTAGGTATCAATTGCAAAATTGATACATAAAATGAAGAAGGAAAAGGCTACTAGAGAACAACTTGAAGAAAAAGTTCAAGCACTAACATTATACATCAAATCAATAATAGATACATCAACCCAAGCATTAAGCGAATTATCAACTTTAGATGACAAAGATTAAAAAATGTCAATAAGGAGATGATAGAAAATATAAGAAAATATAAAGCATGTGAAAAATCATCAAGAGCATGGGTTGAAAAATCATGATTGATGGAATTTTATGTATTAAGGAATCAACCAAATTATATTGAAATGATAAAAGTAAAATTAAAGAATTAAAACATATACTCTTTAAGGATTAAGAAAGAGGAATTTGTGTGACAACATGCAAACATAGGTATTGAAGAGATGTCCAAAATTAATGTTAAAACACCGGCTTCTAAGAATATTTTAATGCAACATGAGTAATACAAAGCACCAACATGGATGATAAGTATTGAATGAAAAACAAACCATCACTGATTGGAGAAATTCCTAAAATAAGTGGAACATATTAAATCTAAAATTATTGTAGGATGCTTGGATATAGAAGTAGATATATTAGAGGAGGATATCTTTGCTTTAAATGATGTTTAAACTGTTAAATAGATTTTCAAAGGTTTAATCTCTAAAGAACTCTTCAATAAGGAGGTTATTAGTGTCAATATAATGAAGAAGTTAGCCTCCATATCAAATGTAGCAAGTAATTTTTGCAAATATATATCCACATTACTTATAAAAAACAAAGGAATAGAAGAAAGCTTTATGACTTGGAAGTAGCATCTTCAAAATAATATAGTTCCATAGGAAAAAATAGTGGCACTTGTTATAAAGAAGTTCAAAATTTATAACTTGGTTCATCCTTGGAGAATTCAAATGTTGCTAAAGAAGATATTCCAACAAATTAATGATGAAGACTTTTTCTTTATTCAAACAAATGTTTTATTTCTTTAATTATAAATTTAGTCATTTATATGACTTAATATGAACATATTTTATTTATTAATTTATGATATAAAATAAATAATCTTTATTTTTATTATTATCATAAATTATGGATAAAATTTAGTTACAAACCATTATTGGGAGAAAAGCCTACATATATGAGGCTTAGTTGTATTTGAAAGGATTTTTGGCTCTCACATTTTTGGGCTCTTAAGAATTTTTAGTTGTAAAACTTTGCAAAGATAAAAAAATACTTTGATTGTACAATTATGGTATTTTCTATGTGTTGTTGTCAATCTCTCACAGGTTACTTGGATGATAGTATTTACAAATCCTAAATTATTGTATGTGAAAGTAATCAATATTTCTTTAGATATTTCATAAATTATGTAATGTTGAAGATACATGCAATCAATTTTTGTTAATCTGAAATTCACACTATTGATAATTATCTTTCCTTTTTGTAAAATAACACTAGTATAACATATTTTTTCAGCATTGTTACATGCATTCCATTGAAGCAATTCTAGTAAAAAGATAGTTTATTTTCTTTTAATCCAAGAAATTTGAGTCAGTATTTGTAAGTCTATTGTTTAGGTTTCTCCAAATCCTTGCTCTTTATTTTCTTAAAAAAATGCCTTGGTATTTTTGGGTTAAAAATACCTTAAAATCAAGATTCTTTATCATAAGAGGGAGTTGCCCCTATCAATACAAAAGAGAGTTGTTAAAAAATAACAAATTTTCCAATAGTTGGTAAAATTATCATTGCTTTTGGGTAGAACAAAATTATTTTCAAAGATAAAATCATAGTGATCAAATTTGTTTATCAACAAGGAGCATGACGTCACCTGACAAAAAAAAATCCTTGAACCTCGATAAGAACCAATATTATATTTTATGGCAAAGAAGGGAAAAGGATAATTAAAGCACATACATAATATGACAGACACAAAAGAGATTAAAAATAATGAAAATCTAAAATAAAATGACCAAAAGGAACCAAAATTGGCTAAACAAGTAAAGCAAATTCCCTACCCACAAAGAAAAAAATAAAACAACATAACTAAGAAAGCAACCAAAGGAAACATAAAAACACAAGTACCATTAGTAACTAAGAAATATGACAAAAGCCTTCATGGTTAACAATGAAGAAAAAAGTGAACAAAATAAATATAGTAAAACACATGCACACTCTAACAACCTCTCATAGTTCCATGATCACAATCAATATTTATTTGTGAGGAAGTAATAAATTGCTAGAACTAAACAATGTAGTAAAAATGAAAACAAAAGCAATGATAAGGAAAACTACGAGGACACAAAAAAAAACATGTATACATTCAAGAAAAATAACATAAATATAAAATCAAGGGTTGGTTAGGGTTAGGTCAAATCTCTTGCTAAGCATTAAAGTTCATAGATTATACATATTCACATGGCTTGTGTTGGATTGGTGGTCTAGCAAAGAAAACCCAAAAATTCTAATGAGAATGACCCAATGAACCCTTGATAACCATTAGGATATAATAAATGTAGGGGTTTATATATTCCTTTACTCTCATGCCAACATGAAAAAACTAAACAAATTTGAGAGGACAAAAAATACTCAAAATAAAGTATGAAACAAAGAAAAAACTAAGATAAAACTCAAATCAAACCAAGCAACAAAAAAGATTATTTGTGTTTTTATTCCCTAATTGACGATTTTGAGTTTTCTTAAACCTTATTGGTATTTTTGTGAATTCATAAACTCCCTATAAATCTTACATGTCTCTCTTTGAAAACCTTGTTGACATTTTCCCCAATTTTCTAACTTTTAAACTTCTCAATAGTTACACTCGTCACTTTTTCAAAAAGTCTGAAAATTTCAAAAATAATAACAGAATTTTTTTTCAAGGAGATCCTAAAGTTTCAAAAACCTTGAAAATCACTAAAAAAGTTCATTTCAAGCTTCGAGTTCCAATTGAAGGTTACAATTTTTTTGGTATGAGTAGGTTTTTGAGCTCATGAAATTATCAAAATGGTGACAAAGGTTTTAAATTGATGAATTTTTTTTTTTTTAGAGGGTTTAAAACTTTATAAAACACCAATAACATTCAATGTAGCTCAAATTTTTTGACAATATTAAAACATAAGTTATAAAACTAGGGTCATTTTTTTGCTAAGGTAAAATGAGTCATATGTGCAAGGCACTACAATAGTTATGTTCTTGAGTCTATAGCCCAAAGGATAGATCAATAGTCCTTATTTGAGAGTACGGGTTCATTCTACATACATATGTTCATTCTACATCCTCAAGGCTCTTGTCCCTAGTATGAGCCATGTGCATCCAAGTTTTCAACGTTGGAAAATTTTGATCAATTCACAACCAATTGTGTTACAAATTTTTCCACCTGATAGTCACATCCTTTATCCTTTTAAAATATGTTTAGATGAAGTGAAAATATGCTTGGGTTGAGCCTACCTCACATTTTTTAGTAGACTACATCAAAGCATTAAAATATGTTATTTGTATACCTATTCAAATTTGAGTTTTAAGTGAAGTTTCTCTCCAATCCATTTCAATTGAATGACTTGTATTGAAAATACCAATTAAATATTTTTTAAGTATTCTTAACCTTTGAATAAGTGAAATAAAAGGTATTGGGAAACACTTCAACATCCAAAGCACTCCTTGAAACCTTATAAGCTCCTAATGAGTTCCTTGGAACTGTTTTGACATTGAAGTAAGTGTTTTGGAACTTCATTAGTTCTTGATAAAGGTAATTTTATTAAAGCATCAATGCTATCATTTCACAAAAAAAATTTGGTAAATAAGTTGGTGTCAAGAACCCCTTTAGCACTTGAAGATGTTCCTAGAACTATATAAGTTGTCAAAGTCATGAGAATTACTAAAATAGTCAAATCTTATAAGAGGTTTGACTTGATCATTAAAGAATGCATTTTCCACATTTTAACTTAAAATATGGTTCTTGGCACCCCACTTTTAATCAACTAATTTGTTCCAAGAACCAATTCAAATACCAATTGTATCACTTCAAATAAATTACAATAATTATTTAAAAAAAGGATAAGTATCGAGAACTTTCTTGGCTCTTCAAGTGGTTCTTGGAACCCCCCTTTTCTTGAAGTAGTCAAAATATTGTTTCTTAAAATCATTTTTGGTGAAAGTGGAATTCCTTAGAACACTTAATTAGTTGAAATAATAGCTCTTGCCATGACACTAGTTTTCAAAAGGTTCAAAAATATTAAAATATATGAAAAGGTCATAATTTAAAATCTCAAATGTTTCTCATGGGCTTGGAGAAATATCTAAAGTATTACAAGAATATTTGAAATGAAAATATATAAATGAAGATTAAAGTTCACATCTTATTTTTAACTATTGATTTATATTCTCACACAAACTTGTGACTTGAATGTGGTTTGCTTGCATACCCAAGACTATTCCCTACTCCACTTTAACTATTACATCTCACATTCACTTGGTCTACACTTGGTAGCAAGGTAAACATTTTTTCTCTACTTTCTTACTTGACACTAATTTTATTAATAAATCTTCATTCTCATTAAACATAATCTATGTGTTGCCTAGAAATTATTCATAAACACAACTAATTGTATTACTTCATTTATTTACAAATCTACTTATGACATCTAGGAAATCTCCAAAAATCCTCATTCTATTCCATTTTTATTGATACATATCATAACTAAACTAAATCTTTTGAATGCAATTTATGAAAATCCATTACCAACAATTTAAGATTAATCCTTTTTGTAACCTAATTCACCAAAGTCAACTAGTATCCCTAGCTCAAGCAACATCCCTAGTTATCAAATCAATGAATAAAATATATAAATACCAAATGGTATGGGCATATGTTCATCCTTGGAATTGACCTACCAAAGGTTGGTGACTTAGTGCTAGGGAATGTAAACATAAATAATTTCTAGTGTAGAATGCAAATTGATAGAAGTGCTCCAATTGCTCAAAGGATTTTTTAAAGTAGATTATCCCATGTTGTTAGCATCCCTATAATTATGTAATGCATTGATATACTATTTTATTTTGTAAAATAATACAACGAAAAGACTAGATAAATTAGGACTATTAACGATGAAGTGGTTTCCATGCTAAATATATAGTCCCAAAACATCGCTTTTAAGCTTCCACAAAGAGATAAATATATTGAGACCACTAAAGAAATAGGAGAAGCATATTATGAGGAACTCAAGGATCAATGCATGATAGTGATGCCATAATCTTACATAAGAAAGAAGAGGAAAGGGCTAGAAAACCTACCTAGAAATTTATGTAGGTCAAATTTTAATGAAAACCTATCCAATATGATTATTCTCTTGAATGGGGTCATGAGTTACAATGTAACTAACACTTCACTATTGGATTTTTTTATTACTGTTAGTTGTCAAGGTGAATTGTTCACTTATTGGGGAGAAGCTATAAGTGATAACATCCATAATCAGTTAGTCAATCTTGAGCAAACCTAATGTTTCTATATGACCTCATGTCTATTTTATGCAATATCAAGTAACAAGACGAGGCTTTCTCTTATAACCCAAGGCATTTTAGATGAAAATATCCAAATATATGACTATTACCCTTAATTACTATTGGAGGAGATCAATAGAATTTTTAGATGAGTGAATGATGCATCCACTATGATAATTGTGAAGGTGTTGAATATATACATTATTGTCAGAATATCTATAGAAGCAATTGCCTTGATCATGAAGTATAGAGGCTATGTTATTAAAATCCCTACATTTACTTATTTTCATATTGGTGTTTTTTAAGGTGATACAAGCATCATATGTTTGCTAATACAAGATTATCACAACAAAATTATGAAAATAAATAATGAAAATCAATAAGAAATATAAAGAGAAGAAGATAGTTAGGTCCCATTCCCAATTTATCTCAACTACTACTTATGTAAATCTTAATTTTATGCACAAGATATTGAAATGACTCTCACCAAATCAACAATACATTGTATGATAAAGTATTCCCATTTGACAACAAATATTATTTAAATACCAATCTTGATTTTGGCCCAAAATATCATCACATTCCCCATATAGAGGACTATTGGGAGGAATATGAGAATGATTTTGAAATAAAATGAAGAGTATAGATGTGAATTAATTTGGATAAGTTGAGGAATCTAATTAAGAATAGATAACCCAAGGAATTATGGTTGATGGAATAGACCTAATTGATCTTGTTTACAAAAAAATTCCAAATGATATTATTACCACTAATTAATTAGGCTAAAAAAGAGATGACAAGTATCCTAGAAAGGATTTTGAATGTGTTACAAATATTAAAGGCATAGCTCAATAAAACAATTGTTAAATACACTGCTAGTAGAACCGAGCTAGTAAAGAAGGTGTTGCAAGGTGTGCGTCCATGGTATCCTTGTGCTATGTAGTGCAGTGCTCAGGTTTGTGACATGGCTTAATCGCCTCCCATGGATTCTTTAACTTTAACATTTGTATTGGAAATTAATAGGTCGATATTTTGGTGCAATGGCAACTGTCTATGCACAAATTGGTATTAGAGCCTAGGTCACGGGTTTGAACCCCTTGCTTGCATTGGGGGGGATAGTTGCAAGGTGTGCACCCTTGGTCTCCTCATGCTATGCAGTGTGGTTTTTGGGTTTGTGACATGGATTAACCACCTCTTGTGGATTCTTTAACTTTGGAAGTTGTATTAGGCATTAATAGGTCGATCCTTTGGTGTAATGGAAACCATTTGTGCAACAAAAGGATCATCATAGAGTTCAAAATAAACAAAGATCCAATTAGTTCCATAGTTTTTTATATTTTATCTAACTCAAGGGATGGGAAGTTTAATAAGCAGTAGAGGTGATCACAATCCTAATAAGAGATAAATTCCTAAATACTATCGTGGTGGTGATATTACCCCTTAAAGGAAATTAGAAATAAATAATCCTTAAGATCTAATATCTCAAGTAGATATATCCACTTCTCTCCCAAATGTTGATCTCTCTTTACAAGGTGATAATATCATACAATAAACCCCTACACATAACTCAAATTATCTTAAAAATTCCCAAGATGTTCCTCACATTACAACTCCTCTGTCATTCCCTCACAATAATCATTAGCTTTTACTTGTGTCTTATCTCCCCTTGCATCTTCACTTACCCCACCTCCTCCACAAATTCTTATTTTAACTACAAGCCAAGACAATACTATGGAATATTCTATTATGGTTGATAATCAAGTTATTCCTATCAATAAAGCCACTACTCTTCATTCTCGTTTAGTTATTTTTAGTTTACCTCCACCTTGGATCTAGCAAATGGTGATGAAGAAAAGGAAGATTATAAAGGTGATCTCACCTAGTTTTGACATTGTCATTGATTTAGTTAAAAAGTTTCCAACCCGTAAGAAAGCTAAAACTACTTCAATATTGATGATAGAAACTTATTAGACACATAATATGTCAAGATTACTAGGCCCACTACTACTAAAAATGAAGAATATATGATTGTAGTTGAATACAATATTATTAGAGTGGATTTGGGTCCATCTACCCATGGAGACATTCACAATTCCTTAGTGTTATCTTCCAAGCTATTTTAGAGAATCAAAGAAGAAAAGAAAACCAAAGAGTGGCTTGAAGAGTAGGGGTGCACTTTGACAATAGTATCGATGAACAACTTATAAGTGCAACCCACATTGTATCTATCATAATAATCACCCTCAATGATAATATTAATAAGGATACTATAGAGAAGGGGGATTCACTACTCATGAGTCTCTTTATTCTCAAGAGAATCTTAGGGAGTGAACTTCCCTAAACTACCTCAAGGAACAGAGTGAGAGTTCCAGAACCAAAAAGAGCAAGTCATAGAGATTTTATGAGCAAACTAACAAATTTTCAGCCAAGGATAACAATGCAGAATATAGATAGTAGTGCAGTGCACTGGAGTCCTAGAGGTGCATTGGCATCTTGTATGGACTGAAAATGAGGATATCTCAGAGAACAACTAAAGTGACTACTAACAATCTGATTACTAAGAACTTGCAGAGCACAAGAAAATAACAAAAATTAACATAACTAAAATAAGGTAAAGTAAATGATAAGACTAAAGAGGATAAAGAGAGTGCTCACAACAATCCAAGTAATGAAGCCTCCAAAAAGTAAATATCTTCAATAAGACCAAGGAAAAATGTTGGGGCTATTTAGGGGCTTGCCTCAATCAAACCCCCATTTTGGTGTTCCCACCTCCATGGACAACCAAATAGATAGAGAGAAATAATAAGCAAAAATGAAATGAATGCAAGAGTGATAAAAGTAAACCCTGCTCGAGGAGGAGAACCCATATAACAAGATAGAGATGCAATAGATAGGGGATGTGAGAAATCCCAAGATGCTCAAAGATACAAGGTAAGCAAGATATCACCTGCAAGGCTTAAGGAAGCCAAAGAGAGAAAGAGACAATTGTGAGAGCCAAGAGAGTTGCAATGAGTGTTGTAATAACTTGAAAGTGTTGTTGTAGCAAGCTGTAGAGAGTTGTGCAAGAAATATAGCAAAAGCGAGACAAGAGAATGTCCAAGAGTGAAGCCAAGAAGCTAGAAGACAAAATGAATTGAAAAGATGAATTTAAAAGAGATAATATGAGGGAAAAGAAGCTTCTTGAGCCGTTACAAGGTGTCCCAGGCCATTACTACTAACAAAAGTAGTTGACAAGTGGCAAGGAACTTAGAAATGATCATTTGAACGTCAAAATGTCATAGGATGTTAGAATTGCATGTAGACGTTCACATGATGCGCTAGTGTCCAGACACATCACGCTACAAAATGGTGAGAACGAGAAAAGCATAAGGTTTGACACAAAGTTGATGCAGGAAGGTAGTTGCTAAAAAGGGGTCCTGAGCATCCTGAGAGGGGAAAAAGGTGATGCAGGGGCTAAAATGAGCCTACACAAGTTCTAAGGGAGTGGTAAATTGGATATAAAAATGCATGTGAAATTGTAAGGAGGTGCAATTTTACAACATTACATTTTCCCCCACTTTAGCAAGCATATGAATCTACACTAATATGCACGCTAAAGAAAATCTACTAAACATAAATAACATCATGATACCGAAAGGATATTGTAGAGGAAGGACATAACTCTTTGAATCAAGGAAGCATGCCCCTAAGCTGAAGACCTACAAAAAAAAATGCATTAGATAAGAAATATTTGCACAAGACAACAAGGTCAGAACATAAAAATCCATTACATCATAGGGTTAGAACATATACATGAATAACACGCAGACAAATGCACATAAAAAGCTAAAGGATTTGAGTTAGCAAAGTGAAAGAGACCTCGATGTAGAAGGTTGTCTCAGTACTATGCAACATCCCCAAATTAAGAAATAATACATAGAAGAATTCTTAAATGGGGAGAAGAATGTAAGGATTGATTGCTCCAAGAGAAGAATACATACAAAATATAGGGAAGCAATCAATGTTGAAGAGAGAAATGAGTATATACTCAGGACGAAGAAGATGTAGATCTTCAATCTGGTATATACACATAATTAAACTAAGAGAAAAGAGAGAAGAGAGAGATGGCTCCACAGGTACTCGGTCCTAGAGAGTTAATAAAAGGCTCTATAGGTGCTCAGTCTTGCAAGACAAGCTTGATGTAAAAAAGCTCTATCAGTTCTCCATCTTACAGAGCAAGACTGATCAAATAAGCTTGTGTCTACTGCAAGCTGTGTTGCAGGACAGTCACAAAAAATATAGGTCTAGAAGGGTTGCCCCAAAACTAGATGCCAGGATATAAACAAGTCTAGTTAGGCTTCCCCCAAGCTAGACGCCATATAATTCATTTGAGAAAAAATATTTTAAAGTGGGTTCCTTCGATAGGGATCCCTTCAAGATGCAAAGGGGCCCATTCAAAGGAACACTCCAATTGAAAGATAGATATAAGAGAGTGGGTCCTTAAGAAGGACACATGTAATGCCCTGCCATGCAACCCTAGAGGAAGTTGCAATTAACTACTCAAACGTACTATTTTTTTTTTTTTGTTTAAGTACATTGAACATGCAAGTTCACTACCCATTGCCAACCACCTCTAGGGTTACGAGATTGAGATTACTTTAAAACCCAAACAAGAAACATGAATTGAAAACATAACATCTAATTACTTAATAATTTAAGTACACATACATTCCATACATGATAAATTACATTCAAGCATAAGAGATACCGCATGATTTCAAATAACAATCATTTAACAATAAGATTACAACTCTCATTCCCCGAATGAGGTAGATCCAATAAGCATGGTTACATAATACAACTTCCACCTCGATAACAAATGAGGGGTAATAAATTACAATAAGATCTGAAATGAATAAAGCATGAAATAAAACTAGATTCCACAAGCTCTCCAACTGGAAATCTTGTCCACACAAACAAGGAGAAGACCCAACGGATGAAGGTGCATGTTCCACCCAACCATGTGATACCCGAAGGCTCACCCCCCGTGCTAGGAGATAGTAACAATGAATCCTATACAAGACCATCAACCTCTAGACACATGCTAACTCACACTAACACAACCAATCACATGAACCATACAACCATACGAATAACACAAGTACAAATCTAACATCACTGACATAAGTCACATTGCTTCCAGAAATAAAACAGATCAAGTATGTTAAGAAGACCATACACACAAAAACATGTACCAACTGTTGTCGTAGAAAGAGTGTCATCACACAACTCAACATGGGATATCCTCTGAGAATCTTCATAGGCTCTGGCCCCCACTATGAGTTGTCCTGGTGGCCTCTACCGAATCCTGCCCCCCATACTCACTCATGTGGAATCAAATACCTCTCGTAAAGACAAGATAAATGACCTTGCCATTCTAGGCCTTCCCACTCATCCCAAGCATATACAAGCACTTGCATCTATGAGTGAGGCTCAATTATCTTAATTAGTGTGAAATACTATCCAAACTTCTAAGTATATTATTTTAGTTATCACTTGATTAAACCACCTCTGAAGGTTACCCAGTTTACTTGTTTGGGCTCCGACACCTAACATAAGCCACTCTTCTACTTGACAACACACCAAACAAAACCAATCACCAAGGGAATCCCAAGTGCATACTAACAAGATAAAACCACTCCAACTCTAGGAGGAACACATAATGAAAACTCACTCCAAACACTGGAGGCAACAAAAGTCAAACCCTTCTCCAAACACTAGAGGCAACAAAACACATAATCCACTCCTTCCAAAGGAGGCACAAACCACATAAACCACTCCTAATCCAAAGGAGACACAAACCATCCCCGTTCATGAAAACCAGGTAAGACAACAGGATACAACTATACACACCACACAAGGCAATACAAAGGTTGACTAACATAATACAACAACCCCAAAAAGTTAAACCCCTTCTGGAAGACTTAACAACCCTTCTAATCAAATTTCCCAAAGCGAAAACAAAAGAAGTGTACATTCAAGAAGGGCGATCAAATAGGAATTAAATCTATATTTGGATTTCCTAAATCCACTTCCTTCATTAACATTCAGTAGTTTATTGCCTTAATAAAACTGATTTAATAACGTCTCTTTCAGACAAAAGAAGAAATTTAAACCAAATATTTAATTCCCTAATTGCTTTAAATAATAATAAAATAAACATTTACTTCTTCGATTTAAATCATATCCTTTTAAAATAACTATTTCTCCTTTGCAAAATAAATCATTTTAAAAACAATTAATCTCGCTATCAAACTCCTTACATTTAAATCCAATATTTGTCCTTTCAAATATATTATTTTACAATAAAATTAATAATTTGACTATGAACACAATATTTTAAATTCCTCAATTACACATTTTATGAAAATAACTAGACTTGACATAAATTCGTTTGCAACCAAATAATATTTAAACTACCATAACATCGTTTTCTTACAAATTTTCATTTCATTTAAAATGGATAATTATTGCCCTTAAAATCATTCCCTTATTAACTGATTACTTGATCATTTGATAAGCAATTATAAATTTAAATCTAAGGGTCCTGCTTTAGCTTCCCAATAATATTTAAATGTAAAAACAAAACTCATTTCCCCATTAAATCATTTCATTATAAAATAAATGTTTTCATCCATTACAATAAAATGATCCTAAGATCATTATATTTAAGTATAAATATATATATTAAACATATATATAATTATATACTTAATGTATATACATTTATATATATATATATATATTTAAAATAAATATTATAAAATCCATTTAAAACCCAAACCATTTAAAATCCATTTAAATAACAACCAATTTTCTTTAACAAATAGAATAAATAGAATATAATATATAATATAATATAATATATTATATATTATATTTATAATAAATAATTATTATATTATATATAATATATAATATATACAATAAATAAATATTATATTATATATAAAATATATAACTAAATATTATATTATATAAATATATATAAAAAAAAATTAAAAAAAAAAGCCCCATTAGGGCACACAGGTCAACCCTGCCTCCACAGGGTGACGACTTGTGTGCTACACACAGTCCACCTCCCACATGGGCGGCGGCCTGTGTGTGGCACACAACCCGCCTCCCTTAGGGGCGGCGACCTGTGTGGCACACAATTTGCCTCCCACAGGGGCACGACCTATGTGTCACACACACAGTCCGCCTCCTCTGAGATGGGCGGCGGTGGGGATAGCCTCCTCTGCCTCCCCCACAGACAAAAATAATAATTTGATACTTTTTTCAATTAAACATAGAAAAAGTGAAATTTCCCCTGTTACCCAGAATTTTGACATAAATTTATTTTGTGCAAATTCTTTTAAAAAAAGACAGAAAATCTCACCACCATAAAAATAAAATTTATATATATATATATATATATATTTCCATTGATTTACAGTCAAATTGTGCAAATTTTGTACATAAAATTTTCAATAAAACTAATTTTCAAACACCATTTCCTGGTTTCAATTTCAATTTTGATATGAAAAATTTCAACTCCCAAATAGAGGTTTTCAAATTTCATTTTGTTTCTTTCCATTTTTCTATTGTTAAAATTGAAAATTTCTATTGCAAGTTTTTGTTTTTCTACAAAAAATCTCAATTTCTTCAATACTTCAACAGGGTTTTCAAAAATGTTTGCAACAAGTTTTCAAATTGAAAATGCAAATTTCCAAAACAATAAACAAGGAGAACCTGTAATCTGAAGCTTGAAGGAGAGTTTGAAGAAGAAAGTTGAGCTTCCTTGGAAGATGATTTTTCCAAAGCTCTTCCAAAATCTTCACCCAAATCCAATAATGCATCATCTAAAACAACCCCACCTCCATTCTTTTTGTAGCCCTCTCCCCTTTTCAAAATGAAATATCTTCCCCAAATATAGTCAACTTTCCCCAAAATAATATCCCAGATATTTTCTTTTTCCAAAATAAAAATTATATCTTCAACACTATAGATATTTTCATGCATTTACAAAATATCTTACTTTTAATAATTTAAAACAAAATTCCTTTAATTTATGCATTTACAAGATATTTACATTTTAATACTTTAAAACAAAATTTAAATTTCAAAATAGATTTAAATCATTCACTATATGCACTTTTCAAATACAATTAAACTATTCACTTAATGGATTAATAGATTAATTTATTTACTCCACAACTAAATTTAATTAATCAATAAAATAAATCTAATCCAAGATTAGATTATTTTATTAATTCAATTAAATTAATTAATAAATTAAATAACATTTCTAACATTATAACTAGATTTATTTAATAAACAACTTAAATACATGAAGCCATTTATTTACCTTTTCCAGTTGCAATTAAATAAAATCAGGGAGAGATGAACAACAAAGAAGCAACTTAATCCAACTAAAACCCGATGATGCACTATGACTAGGGTGATGACTTGGCACGAAAAACCTAGCTACTATCCCCCAATCGAATACCGTTGGCCAATGGACACGCTCAAACCTGAGAAACCAGGTGGAGTCAATGTCCTGTACCTGTAAACATGCGAACAAAGAGCATATCTTGTCCCCTTCACCAATACACTCATCATAGACTGACAGTTCCATCATAAACAAATATCTCATGCAATAACATGTTACAATAACTAATCATCATTACACTAATTAAAACATGTCAAATAAAGCATCAGATAAGATACATCACATCACGCAATTAGACTATCTTTCTATAAATAGCGATCAAATCGCACACACATGATAAAGTATCTCAATAACCAAAAATCACATCAAAGCAAACAAGGACACACTATCCAACCAGAAAGCAAAACAGAGGGGTATTACATCCTCCCCCCTAGGGACATGCTTACTCCTGGAAGCCTGCAAACACAAATAGGTAACACACACACACAAATTTACATGCTACACAATTGTCTATAATGCATTCACCCAGTAGGAAGGATATCAGTGCATTGCACACTACACTGAGGATCCTATCCTTTCCACTAGTTTTCTGCACCATTAGACCTACACCACCTCACAACAACTTCTGGGTAGACAAGTGAGATCAACCCAAAAGGAAAACATAAACTAATGAACAAAGCATCTCGGTCAACGCCATGGGCTCATAGTGCCCAGAGTATAAACCTATGCAACTAACAACTTAATGGGTTCCACATTATCCCAGAGCACCCAGTGTTTAAACTTGGGCTCTGATACCATGGGTAACACCCCGCCATGCAACCCTAGAGGTTGTTGCAATGGGTAGTGAGCTTGCATGATATTTTGTACTTAAACAAAAAAAAAATAGTAGGTTTGAGTAGTTAATTGCAACTTCCTCTAGGGTTGGGTGGCGGGGCGTTACAGAACAAGTTATCACTGCCTCCAACATACAGGTGAGGAGAACCATGCAAGATACTATTGTGTCACTTCCATAGAAAGAGTATGGTTTCACACAATATTGTATGACCATGAATGACAATGAGCAAGAAAAGCTATAACTGCCACATAAAATGCAACAACACAATAGAAGGGAGGTGTAAGAACCTCATGAGAAGATGCTTAGGATGGACCTAATAGAGGTAGACCTTGATATCAATTGTCATGCAAAGAAGAGACAAGTGTATCAACAAACAAAAGAGTTATGACACCAGAATTAAGAAGTTGTATATTGTCCTTCAAGGCTTTACATTCACTAGTGGAATGACCAAGCACTTGATGGTATCCACAAAAATAATTTTTTGCTTTATCATGCTTATGAAATTTCCTGTGTAAGAGGAGAAAGAGTAATCAAGTGGGATTTTAGAAGCCTCAACA
Organism: Sequoia sempervirens; assembly: GCA_007258455.2. Classification (NCBI taxonomy): domain Eukaryota; kingdom Viridiplantae; phylum Streptophyta; class Pinopsida; order Cupressales; family Cupressaceae; genus Sequoia; species Sequoia sempervirens. The sequence goes on from VDFB02000015.1 coordinate 26,671,896, forward strand.
AAATACGCTCTTGCTCAGATAAAGAATGAGGAGTAGGAAGCAACCCTTTCTATTGTGGAGAAAAGCTTGACTTCTCACAAGAAGAAGACATGAAGATAGTAGATAATGGCAAATGAATCAATTTGAGAGAACGAGGTTGAGTAGAAATCATGTCAACATTCAATTGTGGTTTCTGTTTAGATTGTTCATTCAAGCAAACAAGCCCCAAATTACACTTACAAGGTGCATATTCTATAGGGACTTGAATGCCTTGTTTGTTACACCAACAACCTTTATGCCCATATCCATATTTAGAGACAAGTTTAAATCCAGGGTCATAATGTGTTTGAAAATATTGAGAAAGAGGAGGATATTCATAAAGAGCATTATTCCAGCAATGGGGATTATGATCCTCTACGAGATCACCATCATCCTTCTTGATAGGATTACCAAAATTAGCCTCTTTAATAGAAGCATGATCATCTTCCTCAAAAGGGGGAGGATCAACATTAAGAACATTACAATTTGTGTTCACATTATCCCATGATTCAGAAGAATAACTATCTTTGATAGCGGGTTTGGATGATGTTATCGAAACATCTAAGTGGATTGGGTCAACTTTATATTCCCAATGAAGGAATATGTAAAGTATAAGGAACCCCAATCATCACTAAGACATGCATTCTCTTGAGAAGAGGTAGAAGGAGCAAACTAAGATTTCTTGCTTTAGAAGGATCTTCTTCATGGACATCTACCTTAAGCGTATCCTTTGTAATAGATATCATTCGAGTAGACATCAACATGTTGGAAGATACTGAAGGGATAAGAGTATGCACAACCAAAGGTTGACCAACAACTGCTATCTCACATAAGTGTACAACATCAGGGTCATCCCTGATTATGACTACTTGATTGTTATGAATGAACTTAATAGATTTATGCAAGGTAGGCAGGACTGCACACATAGCGTAAATCCATGATCTATTGAGAAGAAGATTATATGGTAATTTTTCTGACATAACATATACGAGGGTGGGTATGGTAATAGGCCCCAACCTCAAAGGAAAGACTAGCATGCCTAGGGCTTGTCGGTTGACATTATCAAACCCACAAATAACAAGAGAAGAAGTTGCAAGTGAAGCTGAATCAATTTTAATTTTAGGGAAAACATCAATGCTACATACATTGAGTGTTGAACCGGCGTCAACGAGAGTATGTCTAATGCTAGTATTATTAATGTTAACTATGATCATTAGAGGGTTTGCTTGCTTTTGTACTTTTGGAGGCGAGAGTTCTTATGGATAGAACGTAATATTCGACAAATCCACACAAATATGAGCTATCAATACATTAACATCCACTGGCCTAGCAGAAGAAGGCAAGAGGATCTTTTGCAAGGATTCCTGAAGCATACCTTGACAAGATGAAGTAGATTGAAGCAAGTCCCACAGTGAGATCTCGATTGGAGTAGCACGAAGTTGCTCAACAAGATCGTAATCACAAGGTGCTTTAGTTCTAGGTTTAGGTGCTTGAGGAAGGATTGGTTGAGAAGGTGGTAAAGAAGTAGGTTGATTAACATTTTTTTTATTCTTTATAGTATTATAAGTATGGGCTATCATTCTATTAGAGGGAGCCTTAGAAAGATTAGGAGAACCACTATCAAATGGAATACCATTAATAGAAAAAATCCTTTTTGGAGAAGGACTAGACAGAGTTAGATAAATAATAGGTCTGTTATGCCTTCAAGGGATGGTAGAGACATATAATATTTATGGATTCCTTAAAACTTATAGAGGAATCATTCAAATAAATAAGCTCAACATCTATCCTTGAAGGATCTGATGTGAGAAGGGATTCATCATTTGCTAATGCATCATCTCTAGATGAGAATGCATTGGAATGAATAGGAGATAGAGTAATGTTAAGAAAATCATCAAGGATTTCGTCCTCTTGCACCAAAATATCCTTACAAGGAGAAGGAATTTCAGGAAACGGATCAACAAAGAATAATAAGAAAGGAGAAAATAACTCACTTTCACATGCCTATAAGAGGACTTCTTGAAGTTTCTTAACAAAGCTAGAAAGAGATAGAAGGAAAAAAGATAGAAAGTACATTTTTAAATAGAGATATAGACAAGCTGACTGAAGGTTGGCATATATCACTATTGATGGCATGGAATGGGGTTTAGGGGAGTGCCTTGAAAATTTTATTTTTGAAGGATAAATCTTTCATTTGTCCTTTTTTAATGGAAGGGGTGTTCATGTTAGGTTCAACAAAATGTGGTGAAGGGGGATTCATTGCTCATGAGTCTCTTTATTCTCAAGAGAATCCAAAAGAGTGAATTTCCCTAAACTACCTCAAGGAATAGAGTGAGAGTTCTAGAACTCAAAAGAGTAGGCCACAAAGGTTTTCTAGACAAACTAGCAAATTTTCAGACAAGAAAAACAACGTGGAATATGGACAACGACATGGTGTGCTGGAGTCCCAGTGGCTCGCTGGCATCTTGTACGAATAAAAAATGAGGATGTCTCAGAAAACAACTAAAGTGACTACTAAGAACTTCCATAGTACAAGAAAATAAAAGAAAGTAACAAAATTGGAATAAGGTAAAGTAAATGATAAGACTAAAGAGGATAAAGAAAGTGCTCACAACAATCCAAGTAATGAATCCTCCAACAAGTAAATATCTTCAATACTTGCACACATAAGACCGAGGAGAGATGCTGGAGCTATTTAGGGAATTTCCTCAGTCAAACTCGCATTTCAATGTTCCCACCTCCATAGTCAGACAACCAAATAGATATAGAGAAATAATAAGCAAAAATGAAATGAACACAAGAGTGATTAAAGTAAACTCCGCTTGAGGAAGAGAACCTATATCATGAGATAGAGATGCAATAGATAGGGGATGTGAGAAATCCAAAGATGCTCAAAGATACAAGGTAAGCAAGATATCACCTGCAAGGCTTAAGCAAGCCAAAGAGAGAAAGAGACAACTATGAGAGTCGAGAGAATTGCAAAGAGTGTTGTAAGAACTTGAGAGTGTTGTTGTAGCAAGCTGTAGAGAGCTATTTAAGCAAGATAGCAAGAGCAAGACAAGAGAATGTCCAAGAGTGAAGTTGAGAAGCTAGAGAGAAGATAGAAGACCAAATGAATTGAAAAGATGGATTTAAAAGAGAGAATAGGAGGGAAAAGAAGCTTCTCGAGCTATTACAAGGCATCCCAGGCCCTTACCACCAAAAAAAGTAGCTGAAAAGTGGAAAGGCACTTAAAAATAGTCATTTGAATATCAAAATTTCATAGGACGCTAGCGCGGTGCGCGGATGTTCACACGGTGTGCTAGTGTCCAAACACATCACACTACAAAATGAGGAGAGCGAGAAAATCAAAAGGTTTGACGCAAAGTCGATGCACGAAGGTAGCTACTAAAAAGGGGTCTTGAGCATCCTAAGAGGGGAAAAAGGTGATGCAGGGGCTAAAATGAGCCTACACAAGTTCTAAGGGTGTGGAAACTAAAGTGAATACAAAAATGTATGTGAAATTGCAAGGAGGTGCAATTTTACGACATTACAGATACCATAACTAAAATTAGAAAATGTCAAGTTTATGGAAAAAATTTAAAAAATTGGGTAGACCAAATAGTTATAGATCGCCTGAAATTCATTTAAGAAGCAAGAAATATTTACATAATGAATAAAATTGATAAGAAAATGACTAAGGATTAAATTTAATTAGATAGAAAAGATTTTTTTTAATAAAAAATGTAATTAAAATACCTCCAAGAGATGACAACCGTAGATAGGAACTTGCTTGTAGTTGAATAAGTTTTTATAAAAGTGGAAGATAACCTCTCATAAGCCTAGTTCAAGAGAATTGAATGGAAAGTATTAGTTTGTTGAAGAATAATAGAAGCTCAATAAGTTATGCAATGGATTAAACCCAAAAGTTAAGTTGAATTTGTGTTAGTTGGCTCTAAATTCTTGAAGGAAGATGAAATTGAATATTTAAATTTGGTTGAGCTTAAGAAATTTTTTTACATAATGGTCATGGTTCAAAATTGATTAATAAAGAAACTTTTATATAAATGAATGATTCATTGAACACTTGAAAATTCATTTAACAATTGTCATTATTTTGAGCAATAAATTAATAGCCCAAGTTCTTTATTAATTGAAAATTTATAAATCGAAGTATTCTTCATGGAAACAACAACAAATTTCAGTTATCACACTAGCAAGTCAGAGTTTCGAAGGGGACAAGCTTTCTTTTTCTCAACTAAGTTCATGACATATTCTCTTATTAACTTTTCTTCTAATTTTACATTGTAATATTTTAATATTGTACCTTATATTATTTATTATGACTTAAAAGTTAACTTTAAAATAGAAATTATAATTTCAAGAATCAATTACAAAGCAATTACAAGTTAGAAAGAGTAAAGGTCATAAATACAAGTTACTGATAAAAGGAAATTTTTACTTTTTCACAACTCTATACAAGAATTACAAAGAGATTATGTGCTCTAAGATTTAAAGAAATAAAAGAAGATTGTTGAACCATGAGTTGTATTATTCTCTATTGGTTACAAGTTTTTCCATGGTCAACTTGTGACTATTCTTCATGTTCTTCTTTATAGATTGTAGATGTGAACTATCATTTTCTAGAATTAGTTTTGAACATATTTCAATAAGATTATTTCTATTTGTAAGTTAGATGTAGTCTTTTCTTTCTAGGTTCATATTTTCTCCAAATTCTACAAGTCTTTAACCACTAAATGTGTTGTGTAAATTAAATAACTTTGTATCTTTTCTTTTTGTTGCATGTTCACTTTATTTTTTCCTTCACTTTTTCTAACTTTATTCAAGGAATTTAAAATGTCTTATATAAGCCTACCCGAGATTTTTTTTACTAATAAATTCCCAAGTAATCTTTAAGGGGAAAAGGTGAGGTCCATCTTAAAAAAAAACAACTGCAGGGTCATGCTAAAAATGTTCAGTGCTCATGGTAAATAAAATGCCCTAATGCCCATATAATCTATTCCAAGAAATTCCAAAGAGGATTTGGGAGACCTAGAAGCTCTGCCTAGACATAATTTGAGTGTTGCTTACTTAGAGTCTTTAAAGTTTTGGGTCCAACAAGATAATACTAGAAGAGTGTTCCTCATAAAATAGTAGTTGGATTGGTTAAGGAGCATTTCGACATGTTGGGGTTGTTAAATAAAAACAATAGGAAGCTCTTGATGAGGTTATGAACCCTACGATATTTATGCCATGTGGTTCCTAAAATGTTGAACCAAGTAATCATGGATTGATTTGACAAGATATGGCTTGTGTAGAAAGCTATAAAACTATAGTTTATATACATTTTACATGCATAATATACAACATATATTGACAAAGAAACATCAACCAAGAAATCAAAAGTATTACTTCATCATAAAATTTTAGAACAAACTTCTTGGTTTGCTTTGGTACCATCATTGTCACAATTACAACAATTGGTTACACTAGGCAAGACTAGAGCCATATTAATAGCCCTAATATATCCTAATGGTGAGATTGAAGGCAACATTAATGTGAAAAACCTCAAGATTATCCCACAAAAGCACACAAGCGATATGAAAAAGTAAGAATGTCCAAATAAGAATCTCTAAACTATACTAAGAACAAACTTATGTTTGCATGAGACTAAACCCAACTCTCTATACCATAAGTTAATCTTTTAAGGAAACACTCTTATTTCAAGGTTTTTCTCTTCACAACCAAAACAATGTAATGCCCTTAACACATAATTTTTAACAAATACTAATTTGCATATGGAATTCAAACACACAAAAAAATCACAACAAATATTACTCTAAAATATTAAGAGAAATCCAAAATGCACATGTATAATATATTGACTATAATTCAAACAATGATCCAGAATGATTTACAATTGCCTCCATAGATCAAACAACAATATTACCACTTTCTTACAAAATATTTGAAGCTCATACATGCAATCCCCTAAACGAGAATTCCATTAGGAATTAAAGGGGTTTCGTCCTTTGATCCTAGTGAACATTGGGTTTTTCGTCTAATGAACACAACTACTATGGGATTTTGTCCACAAAAGGAAATAGAACAAAAGTGTCCCAAATTTACAAGAAAATGACATAATAATTTTATGCCTAACATTATTTAGTTTCCCTACATTTATATGCTAACATTCATCTTTGAGGAACAAGTCAACCTTAAGCCCAATTGGCGCCAAAGCCCAAAATTTGAATTCCCAACATGCACATTAGTTTGGCCTTAAGGCCATTTTAGATTCCTTTGGAATAAGCATTCCTTCCTATGGACCTATCTACATGCTTTCCCTACTCATTCTAGCTTCTTGAAACTTTTTCATTACTTCCACATGATCCAACAATGTCTTTATCCTTCAAGCTTGTAGAGGTGGGTGCCAGTTGACTAGTGCAGTCGCCTTCTGTTAGCAATATCTTTCTGTTGCCTGGTCCTACATTCTTGAGTTTTGGATATGATGTGAAAGTGCCATCATAGGTGTTGTGTTCTAAACCACACACCTGAACATGCTCCTATGGAGGAATTCAGAGGGATTCTTGAAATTGCCTCTGTCTCAACATAGTAAGCCTGAACTGGCGATCTTCTGATGGTGATATCTTTCTAGTAGATGATCCTTTTCCCACCAGATCTAGATATGTTGTGGGTCCTTCATTATAGATGCTACATCCCAAACCACATATTGAGATGAGATCCTGCAGAGGAATGTAGTAGAATTCCTAAATTCCCCTTTGCAACTATCTTTCCAAAAAAAAAGGACATGAAAAATCCTCCATCCCTAAAATTTATTGTCTTTAAGAAATTTGTAAATTTGGATGCTCTAGGGTTTGAAGTCATTCCCAAGTAGCATCTTCAATTGGAAATTCCTTCCAATAGAGAAGATACTCAGTTATATTCTCGTTCCTTAGATTTTTGACCCTGGTATCAATCACAACTTTTGGAATAAGGATGAGTTTCCCTTCATCATCAAGGGGTGGTAACATAGTAGCAAGAGATATATTCAATCCCAATGCCTTATTTAGACATGAAACATGGAAAAAAATATGGATTTTATTGTCTGTTGGAAGTTCCACCTCATAAGCAACTTCTCCAACTCTTTAGATTATCTTGTATGGTCCATAGAGCTTAGGCTTGAGCTTTTCTGCTCCTCCTTTCTTGATGAAAGTATGTCTATATGGCTGCAATCTAATAAACACCATATCTCCTACCTAAAGTGATTTTTCTATATATGCTTTCTATCTACGTACATCTTTTGTTGACTATGGTAAACTTGCAAATGACCCTTGAGAGTTCTCAAGATGTCTTGACTTTGGTTAACCAAATCACTTGCTTCCAGAACTCTACTATTTTTTAGGACTAATTTTGCAAAGTTTAATGCATCATATCCATAGAGGGATATGAATGGGGACATACCAATGGACATGTGATGAGTTGTGTTGTAACAATATTCTCCCAAATGAAATTATTTGATCTAGGCCACCTACTAACTGGTGACATAATTCCTCAAGTATCCATCTAACCACTTGTTTACAATCTCAATTTTACCATTAGTTTGTGAATGATAACTTGTGCTAGGGGTGAGTTTGGTGCCTAGAAAATAGAATAAATCCTTCCAAAAATTGTTGAGAAAATGGCTATCTCTGTCACTGACAATGTTCTTAGGTAACCCATGCAACCAAAAAAATTCCTTGAAGAATAATTCTACTACTTGTGGAGCTTTATAGTCACTAGAGATTGTAAAGAAATGAGCATACTTAGTCAATCTGTCCACTACAACATAGATGTAATATTTTCCTTGAGCTTTGGGTAATTCAATGATGAAATCCATGGAGATACTTTCTCATTTGTGCTCTAGAATGGGAAGAGGTTGTAGTAATCCGATTGAAAACTCTTGTTCCCCCTTGTTCTGTTGGCATGTGACACACTCCTGAATGTGTGAGAGAAAATCCTCCTTAAGGCCCTTCCAAGAAAAAAATTATTTGATCTTTTGATAAGTTTTGTAGAATTTGGGATGCCCTACTGTTGGCACATTATGATAAGCTTCCAATATCTTTTCCTTTACCTTAGTTCCTAGAACCAGGAACACCCTATTTTTGAATAGTATCAAGCCTTCCTCCATTGCATACCAGTCATCCTTCTCTACACATTTCCATAAATTGGTAGTAAAGAGATCCATAGCATACTCCTCCATGATGGAGTCCTTCTAATCAATTGATGTGATGGACACTTGGCACAATGTAGGTCTCCTAGAGAGTGCATCTGCCATAATATTTTTCTTCCCCTTGATATATTCAATATAAAAATCATATTCCTATAGTTTTCTGACCCATTTTTGTTGTCTATCATTTAATTTTTTTTGGCTTAGGAAGAATTCCAGGCTATTATGGTTTATCTTGACCATAAATCATCTACATACCAGGTATTGAAAAATTTATCCAAGGCATGCATTATAGCTAGAATTTTCTTATCATATATGGGATTTCCTTTTTCATGGTCTCTCAATTTCATACTTTCAAATGCTATGGGGTGTCCCCTCTGAGAGAAAACAAATCCAATCCCTTCACTGGAAGCATCACATTCTACAACAAATGAAAGTGAAAAATTAGGAATTGCAAAATTGAACAAGAGCTCGATACCTCTTTTGAATTATCGAAGGTCCTTTGTGCTTATGTTGTCCATTCAAAGGCTTCTACTTTGGTTAGATTGGTGAGAGGTGCCATAGATTGAGAGAATCCTTAGAAAAAGCTCTGGTAATAGCTACACAGTCCAAATAAACCTCTTAGTTGAGACAAGTTTATAGGAGGTGGCCAGTCTAGAATCGCTTGGATCTTCTATTGGTCAACTTGAACTACTTTAGCACTTATGAAATATCCCAATACAATATCTTCATTAACCCAAAATCACATTTTGATATCTTTGCAAAGATATACTGTTGCTCCAGAATTCCCAAGACAATATCCAAATGCTTCAAATGTTCTTCCCATGTTTTGCTATAGATTAGAATATCATCAAAGAAAACCAACACAAACTTCCTTAAGTGCTTACCAAAAACATGATTCATGCATGATTGTAAATTTTTTGGAGCATTGGTGAGACCAAATGGCATAACCGGGAACTCAAAATTCCCATAGTGGCACCAGACAGCAGTCCTATGAACATCTTCTTCCCTCATTCAGATCTAGTGGTATCTGGACCTTAGATCAATCTTTGAGAAGTATACCACCACATGTAGTTCATCAATTAGATCATCTATTTGTGGTATGGAGTATCGATTATTAATGGTCTTTTTCAATGCTCAATAGTCTATGTACATCCTTAGAGTGTCATCTTTCTTTTTCACCAACACCACAGAAGATGCGAAAGGGCTGGAGCTTGGTTTGATGTAGCCCATATACAACAGTTTTGTTTGGAAAAAAATAAAAACTAATGTTGGGAATAAACTATATTTGTAATTTTATCAATTTGGTTGGGTTTAATTCAATCCTTAGGAATTTTTTGTTGGTTTCCTCAGTTTATTCCTAAGTTTCAATCAGGGAATCATAAGCTCATGAAAGGTGTTGTGGTTGTTTGCCTAAGGGTTGAGACTAGTGAATTAAGTGGGGATGAATGCATCTAACTCTCACAATATTTATCTAATCAAAAAATTGGTTTAATAACTGTATTTCTACTCTATGACAAGAAGTCACAGAAGTTGTACCAAGAAGTGTAACAAGAAGTTTAGTAGAAACAGTTGCAAAATATAAATAGAATATAAAACAATGACAACAATTTCTTTACTTTGCTCAGAATAAAATCATTCTCATGCTCTTTTTTAACAAACCATTATTATCAAATATAACAATAATTCAAAAATGGAAATCGATTAAACCAAATCACAAAATGGAAAGGCTACAAAAATAAGATAGAAATGGAATCACACGTTGCATATATGAAATTGAAATATTATAGAAATAAAAGCACACATTACCACACCAACTAAATTGATAGAATCATCGAGTGATCCAATTAGTGGGCCCTTTCTCCCTGGTTCACTTGGTGATGAGATAGTAAGACTGGTTTTATACCAAAACAATCATTAGCACACACAAATATATTCAAACAAAAGTAGAGCAAAAGTTTGTTTATTTATTAATCACCATGCACATATGTTCAGTCTAAGATATACATATGTATATATAAACTAGGAAATATGCCAAAAAGTGATAGGGTTAGGTTTGTTGTGGGCTACAACCAACAAACCAAAGTATGTAATAAAAAATAAATCATCGGCCTAAGGCCAATAATCAAAAAATTTCTTTAACAAAAAACATATAACAAAAAGGTAATCTAAGTAAAATGTCATTAGCAACCACTCCAAATTAACAACTCATTTATTCGTTAGTCTTTTTTCCTTCCATGTACTCACAACAACTTAACCTGCGCCCTTAATTATCCCTGTCAATAAATCATGAAGTGATTAATACTTCTTCAAATAATTAGCATTATGGATAGTTTTAATTCTTTTCACAACTTATTAAATATACCCATTTTCCTTCAACAAATGGTGACAGGAAGTATTAATATGACAACATAAACAAGGGTAAAAGGGAAAATAAAGGATGAAATAGTAAGGCCTCATTCTTGCTCATCATTTCCCCCCCTAGTTGAAGGTCTTGCATCTCCACATGTAAGGAAGGAAAAACTACAAACCAAGATAACCTTGGAATTCTCTGGATGGTGCTGGAAATATCTCGGGACCAAAGTCGTCTCAATGCCTCCATTTGCACCTCATGATCCTTGATTAGTGTATGTTGTTCTTTGAAAACCATTTCTTGTTCCAACTCTACTTTCAATCTTTGAATTTTGGTCCCCTATACTTGAGAGGCAGAGTTGGGCTACTGAAGTTGACTATGCAATTCTTGATTTTCCCCTTTTAGCTTTTCAATTGATCCCTATAAGTCTTTAATTTTTTTTAAAAGGATTTATTTTTCTCCAAATTCCTCAAGGGCCTCTTGATCATCTTGACTAAGAAATTATGTGTCATCATTTTATTCCTTTTCTAGATTATCAATCAATTCATCCAATCTTTTAGTTTTTGTATTAGTGATAATAGGGCTTATATGAACTTCTACTCCTTGTTCACCCTCTTGAATATCATCAACCCACTTATCATCTAAATTTTCATTAAAATTTGTAAAGCCTCCCACAGTATCCAATTTTTTGAACTTTGACTGTGTGTCTGACACATCGATACCCGTTTCAATGTTAGTGTCCTTTTTCTCACCCGGTGTTGGGAAGTCAAGGCTTTCTTGTTCCAATACAACACCTCTTGTCCTGTGATGTGAAATAGTTGTTCCTAATTCACCAAGATCAATAGTATTGATCATAGGGGAAGCATTGGGGTTAAGATCATTACCAATTGGTGAATAAATCTCAAGGTTTTTAGATTTAGATTCTTCCTCATTAGAACTAGTTTTTCCTTGTTGCTCTTGCCTCTTTCATCTTTCAGACCATTTATACTCCTGGTTGGATTTCCCTTTTTTCTGAAAGACCGTGGCTAGTAATTCTAAGTCAGAGTCAAGGTCTTTTTGGTCATTTGATTCCATAATATCACTTGCTACTTGGGCCAACCACTTTAATTTATCCATAGACCCTTTTTCATTCTTATGTTTTTGAGTCATTTTTTAGAAATTGGAGGTTTTGAAATTAGTTTGGTTGAGGTTCTTCTGCTAGACCCATGTTTAGGGCTTGAGCTGGAGGAAACAAGGGTTTCTTTACTGAGCTTACATTTCCAGCTCGAGCTAGAGGTAGGAGGTTTTTCAAGGGTTTTTTCCTCAATGTGACTAGGGCTTGGAGTTTTAGGGCTCCCCTCACCCTTATGATTCTCTTCTTCCTTAGGATTCCCTTCTTCCTGTTCTAAATCCTCCCCCACATTGACAAAAAAATTCTAGTCACTAGGAGGAGAACAATTTCAATTCTCAAATAACTAATAATCCGATTAATCTGTGATGTGCCAAAGAATACTTTTCCCACTTTGAATATACTTGCTCATACATTGCAAAGAACAAAGAAGGAAATATGGAACATTCACAAGAATTCCTTTACGTAAATGTAACAGAAGGTGGAAGTGTTGTGCATAGACATAAATGTACCTTCCTTCACAGGTGACATATTGTATGATAAACCTGGCAACATCATTCTATGGGTGAGGAAATGAGAACAACTTGGTCCCTTATCCATGAACCATCTCAATGGACTCACCCATTTGCAGGAATTTTTTTCTCATGGGTCGTAAACTTGTGACTTTTGTGGAACTATTAGGAAAGTAATTGTCTCCAGATAATGGTAGTCCTGTTACATCTACACTTGTCTTGAATGTAATAGAAATATTCAATCCCCTAAGAGACACTTGATTCTAGCGGAAACCAAGCCACAAATTCCTTGGCTACATCACTATCATAGCCCCACAATCATCTAGAATATACATCCCAAAGTTCCTGATTGAAGATTTTGTAGGCTTTCTTTGCAACTTTTGGACATGTCATGGAAGTGGGCTCATAACGGTGTTGAAATTCTCATGCCATGATTGTGCCAGGAAGTCGACACTGCATGAAAACCACAAAACCAAAATCGCTAACTCAAAAATGGAAAGAATGGGAAAGTGGAAACAATAAAAGGTGAAACGGTAAAATGGTTGCAAAATAATGAAATTTTAATGGTAAAATGACATACAATGGTAGTTAAATTGGGTGAAATATACTCCCTACCCAGGTTATAATATCATGGATAACCATAAGGAATATGGAAAATATATCCTCCCCCCAGCTAAAGGTCTGACCCATCCATGGGGAAAATCACCAATCATCGTGGAAAATAAATACAAATAATAAATTGAAAAAAAAACATAAAGCCTACCATATTACCAATTATCAAAGGATAGCTGGAGATTGGGTGGCTCGAGAAATCCAACACTGTAGTATGGTGAATGAACTAGCATACATGCATAATCCTTAGAGATGTAGTAGCACAAATGGAAAAGACGCCAGCAAATATGATAAGACGTGAAGAGACAGAAAGGGAAAGAAGAGTATGATGTGAGAATGATGACAGAGGGTGGTGAAAAATGGAGGACAAAGTGGATGGGACATAAAATGATGACATGGAGAGAAGGTAGGAAATGGAAGGGTATGACGAATCTAGGAAGTGGCAGAAAATCCATAAGGGCACAAGAAAATACCTATCAACAAAAGTAATAAAAATAATGCCAACTTGGATTTGAAAAAGTGGAAGGAGAACACATGGATGGGACATGATGTGACAGAAGGCAGCCTAGCAGTATCGAAACACATACAATAGCCACAAGACCATAAATGAAAACACTGAGTGGTATGACAACCACCATGGAAAGGAGCCAAATAACTATCAAAAAAGTGACAAGAAGGTTCCTAGCACAAAAGGCAGGCATAGAAGAGCCATGAGATCTAAAGACCAAGTGACCAAACAACCGGCCAACCCAAGGAAACAAAGAAAAGCAACATCAAGATGACACAAAGGCATCACAAAAGGCTGGAAATGAAAATTGACACCTGCCGCACCACAAAATGGGTAGCGGAAGGAAACATCCTTAGAGGGCTAAAGTTCCTAGCACACTTGTGACAATAAGAATAGATTGCAGGGATTTTTTATTATTATTATTGATAACACCAAACAACCAACAAGTTTGTTTTCAATCTAGTGCTACATGGAGGCACCAAAAAATTGGTTTTCACCCCCAAGATTATTATACAATTATTACCCACCGATAACCCACTTTTCAAGTAATAATTGGCCAACAATGCTCGAAGATTTTCATTGTTGGATCTTTTATTGCATTTTTTTTTACTATCATTTTATTTTGAAGAGGTGACAGGAACAAGAGTGAGTTCCTTTGTCATAGTACAAAAAAAAGTTTCTTTTGAAAGGGGTTGTTTGTATAGCTTCAAACAGTGCCCATTGATAAGAAGAGCCATACGTTTTGAATCCACAGTGCACAAATTAACAACACCATTATCATAAACATTCTAAATCTCATAAGGACCGAACCAACGAGTGTGAAATTTTCCTTTGAAGTCCTGGAATCGAGAGTTGTAAAGCAACGCCCAGTCACTAGGTTAGAACATTCACTAACAAATGAAGCGATCATGCCATTGTGCTCGCTATTGTTGCACCACCTCTACATGAAAAAGGGCTTGTTGATGCATTTTATCCAAGGAGTGGAGTTGGGTTATTCTTTCTTTCTAGGCTTCAGTAAGACTCATCCCCAATTAAAGAGCAGTATAGAGAGTCTTTACTTCAAATTTAATGGGAAAACCAACCTTTTTTCCATAGACAAGTTCATACAGTGTCAAGCCAGTGGTTGTCTTCCAAGTTGTCATGTAGGCCCAAACTACCTTATGAAGTATATCTACCCAATCCTTCTTGTGTAGTGCCACAGTCTTGGTAAGGATATTCTCCAACTCTCGATTTGTCACTTCCACTTGCCCATTGGCTTGTGGATGGTACAAAGAAGATTTTCGGTGTTTGATTTCATATTCCCAAACCAATGCTACAATTAAATCGGATGTGGATTGTGGACCCTAGTCTGTAACAATCTCTTGTGGTACACTGTACTTGGTAAAAATATCAGAGTATAAGAAGTTAGAAACCTTGGTATCTCTAGCATGTTTCAAAGCTACTACTTCTACCCACTTAGTAAGATAATCAGTGCAAACTAGAATATATTCTTTATTCCTATAAGGAGGGTTAATTGGTCCTACAAAATCCGAACCCCATTTCTCAAAGGGTTCAATTTATAATTGTGGTTGTAAGGGCATTTCATCAAAATGTGTGGGTTGGCCCATACACTGACACTTATCACAATGTTGAACATATCTTTTACAATCCTTATGGATTGTTGGCCAATAGTATCTTGTAGTCAAAACTTTGTTAGCAGTTCATTGTGCTACATAGTGTCCTCCACAAGGCTCAGAGTGGCATGTGTGGAGTATTTCAAAGACATCCTCCTCTGCTACACAATGACACATAATATTATCAATTCCAGTACAAAAGAGTAAATCATTAATCCAACTATATTGCCCACAACTTCCTATAAGCTTACGACGGTCTCTTAGAGAAAAGTGGGGTGGAAACCTGCATGTAACAAGATAATTCATAATATCAACAAACCATGGGCTCTTTACAGAAATGGAAAAAAAGATGTTCATCCAGTCCAAAGCATCATTTACAAGTATCAGTTCATTGTCACACTGTAATTTGGATATAAAGTCGACAACCACATTTTCACATCCTGGTTTGTCAAGAATAGTAATATCAAATTCTTACAATAAGAGCAACCAACGAATCACTCTTCCTGTAATAATTGGCTTATTCATTAAGAATCTTTTAGTAGAATGATCTGTATGTACAAAGACTTTATACCCAGTTATATAATGGTGAAATTTGTTTACAATATAGACTATAGCCAAAAATTATTTTTCCATTACAGTGTAATTTACCTCTGCACTAGTAAAATTCTTTCTAATAGAATAGATGGAATAAAAGAGAGAATCATCCTTTTGCCCAAGTATTGCTCCCATGGAATTTTCTAAAGCATCGGTATGAATGTGGAACGATAACTCCCAATTTGGTCCTCGTAAAATAGGGGTAGTTATAAGCTTCCTTTTATTTTCTTCAATGGCTTGTTGACACTCTTGTGTCCATGAAAAATCAACATCTTTACCTAACAAACTGAAATTTTGAATAAATCTTCTATAGTATCCAACATCACCCAAAAAACTACGAACATCTTTCTAAGAAGTAGGCACATGTAAGTCTTGAATTATCTTTACCTTTTTGGGATCTACCTCAATTTCTTTCGAAGAAATATGTCCTAAGACAATACCTTTAGTCATTAAGATGCGACACTTTTCATGACTCAAAGATAGATTAGTATCAATACATGTTTTAAGAACCTTTTCCAAATTTACCTTTGCTTCCTCATACGTATCACCATAAATAGTGAAATCATCCATGTAAAATTCCATGCGATCATGAATTAAATCAACAAAGATACTTAAGACAACCCACTAAAAAGTAGCAGGAGCATTACACAACTCAAAAGGTAAGACATTATAAGAAAATATACCCCACAGGAAGGTAAAGGTTGTCTTGTCTTGATCCTATGGGGCTATACAAATTTGATTGTAACCACTAAATCCATCAAGGAAGGAAAATAACTTCTTTCCAACAAGGGTGTCTAAGACTTGATCAATAAAGGGTAGTGGAAAATGGTCTTTCTTGGTAGCCTTATTAAGGGCCCTATAGTCTACACATATTTTCCACTTCCCTTTATTTTTAGGAACTACCACAAGATGTGACACCCATTGGCTATTAGAGATAGGTTAGATGAATCCTACGTTAAGTAAATTTTGTAGTTCATCTTTAAGAATTTTTCGTACGATAGGGTTCAATCTTCTCTAGGGTTGTCTTATTGGTAAACTTCCTTCCTCTATATAGATATGATGTGTGCAAGTGGTAGGATGTATTCCTCTCATATCTTGGTAATCCCAAGCAAATGCATCTTTGTGGGAACACAACATAGCAATAAGATCTTCTAACTGTGATGGACTCAAGTTGGGGTTTATATTAAGCATTTTTCTAGGTAAAGCTTCCATAGCCTGATACTAGACAGGAGTATTTACAACAAGCAATTAGGAAGTGGATGAGGATGGATCAAAATTCCTAGATACTAAAAATGGACTATATATACAAGTGTGTGGTAGTAGTTGATGTAAAGTAATGAACTGTTGAATAGATTGTGAATTACTAACTAATGGAAAATTCCCAAAAGGGAAATTGTCATTTATACCCAAAGGAAAAATCATTGTTTCTAAAACTTTATCAAACAAATAGTGATTTTGCAAGAAATTATTAATAGCATTGTCTTTTGATATTTCTTCAAACTCTCTACTTTGATCAATTGTCAAAATAGGCAAAGATTCATCTAAATTACTATCGATCCACAACAGATCTTCTATTTCCAATAAAGGTTGTGTTGGAGGGTACAACGTCAGTTGCTTTGTTTTCTCTCTGTTTGAAATCACCATATTGCTAGACCTACATTTAATAAAAGCATTAGTTCTGGCTAACCAAGGTCTTCCTAAAATTAAGGGGTATCCCCCTAGCTTAATCTTTGGTTGTAAAATCATAAAATCTATGGGATATTCCCAAGACTCAATAGAAATAATAATTTCTTCAATCATACCTTCTGGCTTTACAAGGGAATGATCCGCCATTTGCAAGACCATTGGAGTAGGTCTTAGTCCTTAGAGGGCTAGTTTCTCCTTAGTCTCATTTGATTACATTTATGGCTGCTCCTAAATCCACAAGTGTATTAGGAATAACTATATTACCAATACGTACCTTTATCATTGGGCTCCCAGGATTTGCATACTTAGGAACACAAATCTTTCCAAACATCAAATCTACAAGTTTTCCAATGACTTGGACTATCTTGGGGTCTTCTTTCTTCTCTTGTTTTCTCCCACATAGTTCTTTGACTACTCTCGTATACACTGGAACATCTTGAATGACATGAAAAAGAGGAATTTTAATGTTAACTTTGTGTAGTCCATTCATAAAATCAAAAAATGATTGAGATGTTTCTTGTTGTTTTGGTTGTTCTTGAAACCTATCAAGAAATGGGAGCCTCGGTTGTTGTTCTTCTGCCTCTGCTAGAGAATCTTCTACTCTGTGATAGTTGGCCCTTGAAGATTCTTTCCTGATCTTAATTATACACCATCAATTTCTAGTGCATTGATAGGATAGGTCAAGTATCTTGCCACCTCATTGTTGTAAACTGGTTGATCCACCTTATTATTCGGATTGGGTGATGGTTGTGCGGGAATAGGCATTGCTTTCAGTGGTTGAGTTGAACTAGATGGTTGTCTAGATGATGATAGAATAGGTGGTAAAAGTTGTTGGGATTGTTAATAGGGATTTATTGTTGAAGGTGGTGGATATGGAGGGAATGATTGATATTATGGATATGCTAGTGGTGGCACTTGCCATGATTGTGGAGCATGTGGATATTGTTGTGTCCATTGGGGGTAGTGTGGAGGTTGTTGCCATCCTCCAAACCATACAGGTTGGTTCGGGAAAGGATTTTGTTGAGGAAAAGGACTTGGAGGTGATGCATGATAATCAGTTGGGGGCATTCCTTGTGGCTATCAAGGTCTCCTTTGGGCCATAAAGTGAACAAGCTCATATGTATATTCTACCTCACTCATACCTACAGGAAGAGGTCTTAGAATGGTGTCTCTATTGGCATCTTCCAAAGAAGATATTTTTGTTTTATTGTAGGGACACTCTTCACTATTATGTTGCTTATGACAAATAGGACAAAAGACAACAAGGGATTTTCCAACCTCCTCTTGCTTACTTCGTGTATACAAGGTGTCGATCTATTTACCCATGTCACTTTGTAGGTTAGTCTTAAGGTCTTTGAGCAATGTTCCTAATTCTCTTTTTGTAACTTCTGATGTCCCTCCAAAAGAGACATGCTTACCAATGTATCTTCTAAATAAATTTGTGGACCTTGAATAGTTCTTGCACACATCATAGATGTTATCAAACCTTAATTTGGAGATATCTCTGCCACCCATAAGATTTAAAATATCCAAACATTCATCCCTAATCCCCCTAAGAAAGAGCATTTTTATAGTGTCATTGCTTAAGCCCGTTTGCCTAGTTCTTTATAGAATAAATAGAAAACACTCCAAATAATCTTCTAAGGTCTCTTCTTCTCATTGCATGATATGAAATATCTCATCTCAGGTTTCCTTGGTCTTGCAATATTCTTGGTATTTTCCAAGAACTTTGTTTTTATATCATCCCAACTATGAATGGTTTCACCTCTGAGTCCCATAAACCATCTCAATGTTGCATCCTTTAGAGTAGCTAGAAATAGTTTAAGTTTTTGTGCATCATTGTGATAATCGTAATTGTGACATAAAATATCAAATTCAAAAAGGAACATATTGGGGTCTTCCATTGAAAGACCTCAAAAGACAAGTAAGGCAGAGTGAGGTATGTTCTTCATAGGGGAATCCTCTTCTAGATGTGCAATGTGAAAATCAAAGGTAACAGGGTTGTTGTTGGCTAATGCCATTTCATTATTTTTGTCATTGTTATTGTTGTTTTCCATAGTTCCAAATGCCCAAGGGGTGTAGAAAGATGTGAATGGCTTAAGGTCTCTCAGGGTCTTACCACTTCAGAGCTTGTAAGATTCTCAAAATATCTTAGCAACCTTTTTAAATGAATCTTCAAGAAAATCATGTTGGACACTAGAAGGAGACTCAAAGGTGGAATCCAAGACACATCTTCAATATTGGGTTCAACTAGTTTCTTTTTGGATGGTATGTTCACAATTAATGGTTTTAATTTGTTTTGTGGTTTTTCTTGTTGTGAACTACTTCCTATATCCTTCTTAACAAATATCCCTTTACTATCTCTACTATGATTCATGCATTTATATGATTTATAATAGAGAAAACTAAGGTTAGTTACCTAGGTGAGGTCAACGATTTCACAAAAAAATTCCTTAGCACACTGGTCCTAACTTAACTCACTAAGTTTTCAAGCCTTTAACACCTATCCCTGGAAATGGCGCCAAAATGTTTGGACAAAACTACATACTAATTTTGGGAATAAACTTTCCTTGTAATTCTATCAATTTGGTTGGGTTTGATTCAATCCTCAATAATTTCATGTTGGTTTCCTCAGTTTATTCCTAAGTGTCAATCCGACAATCATAAGCTCATGAAAGGTCTTGTGGTTGTTTGCCTAAGTGGTGCAGGGCACCATAGCTTTTAA
Source organism: Sequoia sempervirens (assembly GCA_007258455.2). Lineage (NCBI taxonomy): Eukaryota > Viridiplantae > Streptophyta > Pinopsida > Cupressales > Cupressaceae > Sequoia > Sequoia sempervirens. The sequence goes on from VDFB02000015.1 coordinate 26,691,810, forward strand.
TATGCAAATGTTAGGTTTTTGTTTATTTTTGTGTTTATTTGATGTAATTATGTCTTTAAGACCATAAATAAGGTCATTGAATATCAGTTAGGTCATTGGGAGTCAATTTTGTAAATGTGGTGAAAAGTTGCACAAAAGTTGCAAAATTGTAAAAGCAATTTTGCAATTTTTGCATTTTTGATGTAAAAGGGGAAGTTGAATGGTTATAGGTTCAAAGGGAAGTTGTAAATGGTTGGTTATGATTTAAATTTTTTAAATAAGCCATGTAATGGTTGAAGACAATTTTATGAGAGTTGATTTAGAGATTGAACATAATAAAAACCTTGTTTTCTGTGTTTTTAAGCATAAAATTGCTGCTACAACAACTTATACATTTTGGTATGGCTTGGGAGTGATTATTTATGCATTAGAATTGATGAAGAATTGAATATTATTTCATTTTCAACTGGTATCATCATTTTTCATCAAGATTTGAGTGAGTTAGAGCAATTTTCCCAAAAACTATTTGAAAACCTAGTCTAGGGTTGGTTTGAGGCAAGAAAAATGATTTCCTCTCCATTCCACAAATGAATTGGCCTCAAAATAAGTGGAATGGGTGTAAATAGGTTAGTTTTTGTTTTCATGTTGTTTTCAGGAGCAGGGGAGGCAGGTTGGTGAAGATTTGGTTATGCCCTAGTTGGAAAGCTTCATGTTTTTTGACATAAAAGTTGCCTAAGAGTTAGAGTTTGATAAAAGACTCTTGAGGAGTTGTTTGTAATGATGGAAAATGTTTGTGAAGACCCTAAGAGACATTTTTGAGCCATTTTTGTGGAGGTTTGAGGTTGGGGTTGTGAAAACCTAGTTGGGAGCCTCTCAAACAAGCCTAATTTGGCCTTTTTCAAGTGTAGCAACAGATTTTTAAAGGTGTTGTTCCAAAACAACTACCCATAAATTTTATATATGTTATAGAAATCCATAATGGGTATCCAAAAAAAAATTTAGATCGTGGTTTGGAGTTGTTTCCTAAAAATTATGTCAAAAATACCCTATTTGCTGCTCTTACAAGCCTAGTGGCAATTTTGTGGAGAAAGTCTTTTAATTGTTGTGTAAATAATATTGAATTGAAAAGTTTGTTGATTTGAGACCTTGTTGATACCTCCCACCTTGATCTACATAAAATTGGTATCAAATCATAGGTCTGATATGAAGAATGGAAAAAGGTTGAGTTGAAGAAGGAATAAAATGCCTCCAAAATGGGAAAACCATTGCTAGATGTGCAATTTTGCACACACGCCCCACTTGGAGTAGGGACCCTCTGTTTTCTATTTTTGGATGTCTCTTGGACCTTTGGTTTTTATTAGATTTTTCATTTTGAGGTCTCGAAATGTTGGTCTTGCTTACCTTGGTCTTACCCTGAAGGTTGAATCGATCAAACTTGGTTTTTTAACGAGGTCCAGGTTTTGACCTGGGTCTGGGATTTTCCGGCTCACCCGGATTTTCCCAGACTCCGTTGGAGTCCTAGAGGGGTGCGTTGTCCGTGGAATTCATGCTCACTAGGATAGTGCGTCTGACTTGGATTTTCCCGAAATTTCGTTTCGACCTCGGGTTTCTGGATTTTCTTGATATGTCTTGTCAGCCATTAATGCTTGGGGTACGTCCTCTCTGGCTCGAGTGTGGGCGAATTTAAGGTCTTTTGGCGCTCTTCCTGATTTCATTGTTCATTTTCTATTTGCTCTAGTGCTTGAGTTTGTTCATTCTTGAGCTTTGATCGGTGGATTTGGTCTACTCGCGTGTGGATTCCTTGGGCATTTGTGTTGATATTATCACTGCTAGGGCACCCCAATTCGCAGTGATTTCCTTGGGCTCAAGTTTCATTCGGATTTAATCCATGGTAAGTCATTGTTGACTTCTCCTATTGTCTTGCGCTTTGTAATTGAATCTTTCAAGTCGTTGATGATTATTTGGGTAGGCCCTTGTTTGTTCTCATGGTTACATATTTATCGAATTAGGGTTTGATTCACCTTTCCACGGGTTTTAACACCTGCACTGTGCATTCCTTCTTTTTTCGATTGAATTTCGGGTGTACCCCTATGACTAGGCGTTCCTGTTAGGGCCTTGCCTTATTGGCACGTAATCTGGTATAATTTGTGAAGGTAGGGTCTCGATATGTCTGCCCAGGATTGTTAAGTTTGGTGGAGTTGTTGCGACCCTCATGTCCTGTGTCTAACTCAACCTTGTTCGCAACACTTATGACTTTGGTGTGCCCTAGTTTAATCATTTTGAGGGATAGTGTCTGAATTTCGAGCTTGCCCTAACTCTCATGGTGGAGGTTTAGCTTTCAAATTTAGGGCATCATTATTTCATCACAAGGATCAACCATTTGAGAGTTTTGGGAGTTTAAATTCAAGTATAATCAAAATTTGGCTTATTAGGGTTGAGTTTATGTTCGTTGGATTCGGATGGGGGGTTTGTATGATCACTCGATTAATGGTTTGCACGTTGAACGATCGTCGAGTTTCCGAGGCATCCGCAGAGTTTCCGTGCACCCGGATTTTCCTAGATTTTTCCATTTCCCCGGAGTATGATGAGTTCCCGGAATTTCGAGCTGCCCGCGGAAATCCAAACTACCCAGATTTTTCTGGCTTTCTGTCTGGTTCCACTTGATTTTGATTTTCAAAATTGAAGTAATGAATCAAATATTGGATGATGATTTCTTGTTGCTAAATGGATGAATCTCATGATAATCATGCATCTCTTTTGTCCGTATTGATGATTTATTTGATGAAATGATGTCTTGGCAGCGAGAATCTGTCTGGGTCGAATTTCTCCGAAATTCTACCTTGACTCGATTTTCCCGAATTACTTCATTTTTTGGATTGTTTAAGATTGATGATTAATGATTTATCTTAATGATTTCATGTGGTTTCGAGGCTAACCTTTTGATTGAAATGTGGATGATAATTGGATTTTCATGAGGCTCTTTTATGAATGCAGGCTAAATCGAGCAAGGCAGTGGCATGAAAGTCCAAGGGAGATACAGAGGGATCTTCAGTTACAGATGCGGAAAAGATAAGGCTGGATGTGAAGAATCAGTTGCCGGATAGTAAGTTGGCTTCAGTTTGGTCAGAGGTCTCAGATACCAATGTGGGAGCTTGGAGATATGAGGAATTCAAAGAAAGGACAGATCAGAGAGATTTATCGGTCTTGACCAAGGGAGTGGTGAAATCTGGACTGGCTCATGTGGCAGGATTGCCTCTTGGAGTTCAATGCTATGAATTAATATTAGAGTGTGCCCAACACTATGACTTTGATACGTAGAGGATTGTCAGCACTGATGGGAGAGTATTGGAAAACTTTAATCCAGTTTCCATTACCCAGGCATTTGATATGCCAGACTTACCATGTGTTTGTGCCTTGGACATGGACTTGGCTAGGACTTATTATGAGGATGAACCTACCAAAGCCCAGCAGATGATCAATTCTTGGCTAGAAAAGAAAAAATCTCATTTCTCCAAGCTGCCTAAATAGTTACATAGGGTCAAGTTCTGACAAGATATATATGATGCAATCACACTGTTGAGCAGGGTGGCAGGCTTGAAGAGTGCTGGGGCATTGGATAATTGGATGGTGCATGTCATTAACAAGATTGAGCAAGGCATCAATTACCATTGGGCAGGGATTATCAGTGCAATGATTGATAGGCAGATGAGAGATGTGTCAGAGACAAAGAAATTCACCATGACATCTTATGTGGTATATGTACTTGCTAGATTTTATCCATACAGGGAATTGAGTCCAAAAGGAACATTTGGGAAAGATGTCATCTATGAGGTGTACCCTGAGCTACACCTAGGGAATCCGAATTATAGAAGAGCAAATGATGCATTCACTATGCATATTACTAGGTTGCTTCAGAATGCAGAGCATGTGAGAATTTCTGATGGAGCCAAGGTGGTTTCCAAGATCGAGAGGGATGAAGATAGTAACAACATTATTCATATTGCTACCCCTGCTACTGATAAAAGTAAAGATGAGGTCACCGGGAAGGATTATGATGTAAAAACCATTAATCTTGGGCCCACTTCTATGGAGCAAGATATTGAAGAATATGAGGGGTCCAGTGCAGTGATCATTGGGAGATTGAGGAAGGAAACACAGTCTAAGCATGAACTAAAGAAAGAGAATGAAAGGCTTAGGAAATGTCTGGAAGGTTTAATGAATCCCTTACAATCTTTTCACCCATCCTCTTTTGCTACTGCTAGTTTCTTGCCGAAGGAGACCATCTCTGAAATAGAAAAGATGAAAGCTTCTACTCTGGCTACAATAAATTGGTTGCAGGAGGTACATGATAAGGGAGATGATGCAATAAAGGAGATCCTTTCAATTGGAAAGGATGCAATAAGGGCTAAGGATTCGTTGGATTATGTTTTATCTCAGGATAAGGAGGACACTAATCTCTTATTGCAGAAAACCAAAACAATCATGGAATATAACAAGGATCAGCTGGTTGTTGATAGGATTCTTTCTTCATCTAGGGTTAATGAGCCTTGGGAGTGGTTTGAAGCCCTGCAAATCCGACAGAAAACCATCAAGAAGATCTACAAACAAAGGAAGCAGATAGATGGTAATTTAACTAGTGTTTATGATGGATGCATCACCTTTTTTGAGATAATGACTGGCAGGAGGAAGATCGCCCCTAGGTACTTGAGTTTGGAACAATTGAGGGAATGGTGGCATGATGTCTATGCCCCTGATATTGAAAAATCTGTGACAGGGCACCAATTGGATGATGTGGCTACTTATCTGGCTATGATGGATAAGTACTTGGCATATAAGGGTGACTGGGACACAACGGTTAAGCAGTCAAGGGAAGAGATTAAATCAATTGAATGTCGGCTCAAAATCCTACCCTTGCCATCTATTGCTGAGTTAGATAAGGTGTTTTTGAAGGTTCGTGAATTGTTGGATCAGAACAAGGATAAGGGAGGCGGTAGTTAATATCATGCCAACTTCGTGATTTGTGCTTCCTTATTATTATAGGCATATGTTGATCCGGGTTGCATTGAGGAATGTGTTTTGGCTGACCTTGATGATATATCGGCATTTAATGTGTGCCTTATTTTGAATTTCCCGACCGACCTGTTTTAGGGCCCGTTATTATTGTAAATGTCTGGCTAGGCCGACATGTTTTGAGGGTTCTCTTTAAATTGGCATTCCTGCCTCATTTGTAAGGGTGGAATAGATAATAGAGAATTAGACAAGCTAGATGGAGAAAAGAGCTAGAGCATTCTGTAGTAGAGATAGTAGTTAGTTCTTTCGAGCAAGTGTTGTAACACAGAACAGTGGAATTGTTGCTATATTTTGGTGATCTAATACAATTGAAGGCATTGTGGTTTCTCTGGTGAATTCTTTTGTGTTAGTTAACCTTGCATGGTTCCTATTGTTCCATGCTTTGAAATTGCTTGAAGATATAAGATTTGATGTTAAAATTTAGAATTAGATTAGTTTGGTGAATAACGTTCATGGTTTCATGCTTGGAATGTTTGTAGTAGTCTCTGGTCTATACTCCCAGTAACTATTTGATTGTAGTAGGCTGGTGAAGTCAACCTGGACCATACATCTATTTGTGCTTAGTTCGATTGTGGATGAATGTCTATGATTTGAAAATCTGTATGCCTTAGAAGATTGCACCTTTCTTGTGATATTGCATTGTGGGTTAAGCAGGAATTGGTTATTTGAGATTGGTTCGTTCTAGGTATTTATCATTTGCATTGTTCATCTTAGAAATAGTTTAGATTTCGCTATATCTCTTACACCCTCATCTTTTGTTGTTTCTTCATTATTTGGTTAGATTTAGGATTTAAGATCATAATATTGCAAAATTTGATAAATTGGAAAGATACAGTTTGCTTGTAGTAAGGTTCGATTGTGATTACCAGCATTTTCACATATTATTTGAGTTTTTTTATGCATTGTCATGACCTGATACCCGAGAGACCTTGGGGTGATTTTCAACAATTTATTGTTGAAGATTATCTTTCAAGAGAGATAGAATATCATTTTCTGTTTGAGTTGTTGCTATGCAGAAAACACCATCAATAGATTGGCGCTAGAAGGAGAGCCTGAATGAGTTCACTAGATTGTTTCTTAAACGCCATCTCTCCTGAGAGATATAGAAGAAATACCAGATCTACCCCAGGAGAGGAGGATTTACAGGAATTACAGTTCCTCACTAGGTCAAGGAGGACTCGAGAAAGGGGAGAATCATCATCACCCATCCCTTCACCAGTATCATCTGCATCTTCACTTCCAAAAGTTGGAGCCATACCCATCCCTAAGGCAGTTCCCATTAAGCAACCTCAGCCTATCGTTAATCAACCACAACCACCACCACCACTCTTACCAATGGCTTTCCTTGCTAATAATCCATCTCCCTTGCTTTTCAATGCTTACAATGTTATGCCCAAGAACCCTGAGCATTTCTGTTCGAAATTCCATGTTAATGACCCAAACAAGACTGCAGAGGAGCATATTAGGATCTTCCAAACCTTTCTCAAAGATAGAGGAATTGCTCATGAGGATGTTGCCTGTAGGTTATTTCCTTATTCATTGGGAGATGAGGCATTTTACTGGTACAATCGCCTCCCATCAGGTTCAATTCTTAACTAGAATGATCTTGAAACTACTTTTTTATAGAAATTCAGAATACCCATTAGCGCCAATAAATTGTATTTGCAATTCACTAGAGTCAAGAGAGAGGTTAATGAACCCATATCTAGCTTCAATAATAGGTTCCACCGTGCGTATACCAGACTTCAAGACCCTTATGTCTTTGACGATGCTACGGCCCTGGGAGTCTATTATGAAGCATTGGATAGCCTTACAGCGACCTTTCTGAAATGGAGACCTAATCCTCCAACCCGCCTAGTTGATGCTTATACAGAAGCAGTCAAACTTAGCACAGATTTAAGGCAACATTTGGCTGGACCATTGCCTTCTTTAGGGCCAGTTGCACATCCAAACCAGGTTCAGGCAGTGAATCAGGTACTCGCCAATCATATGCCAATCATGAATCCAATACCTCAATTGCCTTTAGTGCCACATCCCGGTCCCCCCATGAGCCAGGTCTCTCCTATAATGAATTTCCCACAGCAACAAGTTAACCAGCCATTGTATCAGCAGCAGCCAACTGGTTTCCCTACCTACTTGCAACATTCTGAAGTGTTGCACTAGTCCATGGGATCTGCTACAACGTCTGTTCCTCCTCAGAGTAATCCAAGCCAGACCCCTTATAGAGATCCAAATAAAGATAGGGTTGATGAAATGGCTGAGCAGATTAAAAAGTTAAACTTAGAGATGACTTACCTAAGGAATCAAAATAGCCAATTACAAGCTGCTAAGAGAAATTTACAATCTAATCATAACAGAGAACATCCACAGGGGCAAAATTTTGATAGAGGACAACGTAGTGAAAGGGGGTACAATAATGACAGAGGATATAATTCAGATAGAGGTTATAACAATGAGAGAGGATTCAATAATGATAGAGGGTACAATAATGATAGAAGACAAAATTTTGATAGAGGACAAGGAAGTGGGCCAAGATTTGATAAGAGGTAGTCACAGGGATAGAACAGGACGTGGAATACATGACCTAATAATGGAGGAGTCCCCACTCCCTTGGATCAACCAGTCAATCAACCAGTCAATCAACCTCTCAACCAATCCGTTAATCAGCTAATCAGTCAAGACAAGCCTCCCAGTGGTGTATATCTGGCTGAGGCTGCCCTATCAGGATGGTGTAGGCTCCATAAGACAAGCCATCATTCTGAGTTAGAATGTCCAGAATTCCAAATTGCAGCCTCTATTTTCCAGTATGAGGTGGAGAATAATGCAAATGGTCAGGAGATTGTTCCCTCCATCCCCTATGACTCTCCTGTGTTGGTGCTAAATCATGCCCCTTTTCCAGCAAGTGAAGAAAATGTTCCAGAAGAGGAATCTAATTCCCATGAGGATAAAACAGATCAAATCTACAATGGAGATGAGGTGGCTCAGTTATTCAATGAGGAGGCAATAAATGATAATGGCCCCTTGGATCAGGAAGAGGCTTATATTGAGGAAGTGCAGATGTTCCAGAGGCAGGGTAAAGGATATGATTTAAGAGACATGCCCCATAGACGCCCGCAGGCTGGGGGTCCTTTCACCACCTCCATTCCTCCTAATAATTTTAATATCCCTCCAGACCCAAGTGCTAGTAATAATCCGCCCTTTCCACATGTTTCCAGGCAATACTTTTCAAAGGAAAGACAAGCTCAAACTAACCCACAGAAGGAAAAAATTGTTCAAGCAGGTAAAGATAAGGTAGAAGAATCCTCCAGGGACGTCCCCACTAATCTAAGTGAGGAGAAAATGGCTTTGAATGTTGCTGAGGAGTTCAAGAAATTAAAGGTAAATCTTTCAGTATTTGAGTTACTAAGGTTCCCAACAATTAGGAATGCAGTTCTAGGTGCCTATGATGTACATCCAATGTCTTTGGATAAACCTTCCATTGAGAGTGTCATCAAGGTTTCAGGTTCTCAAGCTATGAAGACACAAAACCAGGCCTATGGTCAGACTAACTTGCCCCCTAGAGATAAAAGAAAGGAGAAAGACAAGACTCAAGTGGCCTAGGTAGATACTCAACCAACTTTGTTTCAAGGGAAGATGGAAACCCCACCATTCTTAATCTCTGTGCGCATATTCAGTAAGAATTTACATAACTGTTTACTGGATTCTGGTGCTTCTACTAATGTGATGCCATTTGGAGTATGTAGAGCTTTAGGGATTACACCTGCTGACTCTCAGAAGAAGGTAACTCAGTTGGATAGAACTGAAGTAAATGTAGTGGGAGAATTAAATATGATTCACATGCAAGTAACTTCTGACCCAAGAATCCAACAGGTTATCAATATTCAAGTAGATGATATCCCTGATGCATATGGCCTAATTCTAGGAAGAGATTTTACGAAGGCCCTAAATGGAGATGTATCTACTGATCACTCCCACATGTGGCTTCCTTGGAAAGGGTTCCAAATCATATCAGAATTGAGAGATAACCAAGAATGAAATACATGATTACGGAATATCAAAATACTTCAAATGAAGTTCTGATATTAGAAGTAGGCATGGGAAATTATATGGTATCGACTCCTTATGAGGAGTCAGATTCAGAGGAGGTATTGATGCTACATGCGATGTCTATTGATATAGAAATAGAATCCAGCAAAGCTACTGTTCTAACAGGATCAATTAAGGAAGAGGATGAATCCGAGGACAATTAGATTAGCCTACTAGACAGTTTCCAGGAATTCATTAGGTAGTGTATTGAAAACCAGGTTCACCTCGGCAGGAGGACAAACTTCGAAGAGTTACTCTTACCTAACTGGTGTAGAGTTCACAATGCTTCCCATTCAGAGCTGGAATGTTGTTTATGCCAAACAACAGTAGAACGAGTACAGAGATGTATAAATCCAACCCTAGCAGTCAAGATGGACATGCAAAGCCCTCTAGAAGATTATAAAGGAGAGAAAGTAATTTCGTTTGAGGAACCCTCCAGTAGTAATAACCCGAAGGATATGATGAAGAGAAATACAACCGCTGAATGTTGTACCCTCAGATTTGATGGATCTAAATCCAAGCATGGAGCTAAAGTAGGATTCAAATTGATTAGCCCAAAAGGTAAAACCTTCTTTGCAGCCCATAGACTTCAATTTCACTGTACTAATAACGTAGCAGAATATGAGGCATTGATTCACAAACTTTTTATGGAACTCAAGAAAAAGGTTAAGGTTCTGCAAGTTTTCGGTGATTTGGTAATTAAACAAGTAAGGAAACAATATTCATGCCATGATAGGAGAATGACTAATTATAGGCATAGGGTATGGGACCTCATTGAGGGATTTGATGCCTTCAATATTCAATTGATACCACAATAGAAGAATCAAACTGTAGATTATCTGGCCCAGGCAGCAAGCACTCTGCAACCCCTATCTTTGTCAGGTTTAAAAATTTTTACTGTAGAATTGACTCTTGTGCCATCAGTTCCGGACAATGTTACTAACTTTCAGGTATTTGAGGATGACAAGCATATCCTGGACTTCATTACAAACACAGATGTTTTCGCTTCCCAAATCATTGATGAAATAGAACTCCAGGAAGCAGAACTGGATTTTGAGGGAGTAATAAATTTGAAGTCTAATACTATTCCAAGGGGGATGGTATAGTTGGAGTGGATTTTTGATCTGGACAAGATCAGAGATCAAGAGCAAGAGTCTAAAAAGAAATCTATCAGTGGACAGTGTGATACTTATAATATGGGAACTGAAGATAATGCTAAGAACATTTTTATTGGCCAGGTATGCACTCCAAAGGAAAGACAAGGAATAATTGAAGCATTGCATAGCTTTCCAGATATAGTAGCCTAGAGTTATAAAGACCTGGAAACTTACGATACATCAATCATAACTCATACTATACCTCTGAAGCCAGGGGCTAGGCCTTTCAGGCAGAGACAGAGACCAATTAACACATTACTGGAGCCGGTTATATAGAAAGAAGTTCAGAAATTATTGTCTGCCAGAATTATATTTCCTATCAGGCATTCAACATGGGTGGCGAACCTAGTCCCAGTAAGGAAAAAGAATGGGAAAATCAGACATTGCATTGATTTCAGAAATCTAAATAGATCGTCAGAAAAGGACAATTATCCAGTCCCTTCATTGGATGAAGTACTTCAAGTGGTTAATGGTTCTCAGATGATGTCCTTTCTAGACGGCTATTCAGGGTACAACCAAGTAATGGTTCAATATGAGGACATACACAAGACTGATTTCACAACTAAATGGGGTACCTTTGTTTACAGGAGGATGCCTTTTGGTCTCATTAATGTTGGGGCTACATTTCAAAGGGCCATGGATATTGCCTTTAAAGATATCATAGGCAAGTGCATTATTATTTATATGGATGATCTAACTGTCTTTTCCAAAAATAGAGGGGACCACATCTCTGACTTACGCAAAGTGTTTCAAAGGTGCAAGGAATTCGACATATCCTTGAATCCTAAAAAGTGCATTTTTGGAGTGACAGAAGGGAAATTGCTGGGACATGTCATATCTGAAAAGGGAATTGCTATTGATCCAGAAAGAGTGGAGGCCATACTGAAGATTCAACCACCTGCTAGCAAAAAAGAGATGAAGTCTTTCTTTGGCAAGATCAACTTCGTCAGGAAATTCATTACTGGATTTGCTGAAATTGTTAAACCTCTGAATGCAATGTTGAAGCAAGATGTTAAAGTTGAATGGACTGCAGAAGCAAAGGAGACATTTGCAAAAATAAAAAGAGCCATTGTTGATGCTCTGGTATTGGTAAGTCTCGATTACAGTAAGCCCTTTTACATCTATTCATTTGCCTCAGACCATTCATGTGCGGGAATGCTGACTCAAAAGTCAAAGGAGGGAAATGAGCATCCTATTGCTTTTATGAGTGCACCATTAAAAGATGTTGAGTTGAAATATCCGAGTGTAGAAAAGCAGGCATATGCCCTGGTCAGAGCAGTGAAGAAATTCAGACATCATATCCTCAGGAATAAGGTTTATGCAATTGTCTTAGATCCTGCAGTTAAGTTATTGTTGATGCAAAATGAGTTGGGTGAGCGTAGAGCTAAGTGGGTGACAATGCTACAAGAATATGACATTGAGATCCAACCCATGAAGTTGGTAAGAGGGCAAGGACTTACTCAGACTATGGCTGAAATGGGGCCTGAACTGACTGTTTAGAGTTATAATCTTGAGGAGGTTTCCCCAGGTGGCTGGTATGATGACATAGTTTATTACTTGCTGAACCAGCGATCCCAAAGCCATCTTAATGTTGTTCAGAGGAGAGCTCTGCAACTGAAGAGCGATAGTTTCATGCTAAAGGGTGTTGTTCTGTACAAGAGAAATCATGAAGGCATTTATTTGAGGTGTCTTGGGAAACAATAAGCTGAAAGGGTGATGAATGAATTTCATGAAAAGTATGGCACTGGTCATGGTTCTGCTATTGCCACAACAAATCAGATCTTGAGGGCTGGGTATTATTGGCCCACATTGTTCAAGGACATTCACCATCATGTCAGGACCTGTCACACTTGCCAGATTGCAGCAACGAAAGAAAGGTATGCAACACTCCCACTTCAACCGGTTACTGAGGTAAGGCCTTTTGCTCAGTGGGGCATGAACATTATAGGTCCTATCAACCCACCATCTTCTGTGGGACACAGGTACATTCTAACCATTACTGATTATTTCACAAGGTGGACTGAGGCTTTCGCTTGTAGGCAATGTACATCTGAGGTAGTGATTGATTTTCTAGAATCTTCTATTATTAACCGATTTGGATGTCCTATTTCTGTTGTCTGTGATAATGGTCCTGCTTTCACATCTTTAAAATTTTAAAATTGGGCTTTTGATCATGGCATTATTATAAAGTTTGCATGTAATTACTACCCCCAGGGTAACGGTCTGGCAAAATCTTCCAATAAGAACTTATTGACTGTTATCCGTAAGCTGTTGGAGAGGAACCCAAAAGACTGACACACCCAGCTTCGGTTTTCCCTTTGGGCAGATCGTACAAGGCTTAAGTCATCCATCAGAACATCTCCCTATCACTTAGTATATGGTCTGGAGCCAGTATTCCCTATTCAACTCAAGATCCCAACCTTGCAATTTATTAATGAGTTTTATGATGAGGGGGATAGAAGGGAGGCCAGGTTGATAGAGCTACTTAACCTTGAGGAGAAAAGAGACGATGCCTTTGAGAACTTTGCCAAACATCAAGGGGTAGTTAAGAGGTGGTTTGACAGAAGGGCTAGGGTCAAAGTTTTTAGGATTTTTGACCTTGTGTTATACTGGGATAAACCTCATGATCGAAAAGGGGACCATGGGAAGTTTGATAAACTGTGGCTCGGTCCATATCAGATTGCTGAAATACTTGGAGATAATGCCTTCCGTTTGAAGACTCTCATGGGGGAAGATATTCCGCTGCCTGTTAATGGGTAGTATTTGAAACATTATTTCCAATCTTGAGCTATTTTCAGCTCCCTGTTTTGTATATAGTTAGTTTAGGTTGCTTTTTGTTGTCCACTTTGTTAGAATAGATTGCCTTTTGTTTCCTATTTCTGCTTTGGTTAGAGTAGGTCTCTTTTCGGTTTTTTCTCGCTTTGTTTTGGTTAGAGTAGGTTTGCTTTGGCTTGTTTTGCTTTAGTTTGCATTGCTCTTGTTCTTGGTTCTTACTCTTTTTGGGATCTCCTATTCCATTTGTGTGACAATGGTGACAAAGTAGGTGTGGTGCTCTCAGTATTTCCTTCTCAAACTTAAATCATTTTTCTAGAACATCATGGTATGAATTCTCTACCCAATGTCACATACCCTTGTGTCTAAGACAAAGAGTCCTTTAGTCAGATGGAACAAGAACACATTAGGATCTCACATTTTGAATATTAAAGATGCCTGAGGTTGCAGAAGGGCCTTATGAAGTTTGCACAGGTGAAAAATCTTTTTTCTGCTCCAGTGCCACTGTGGTTCTCATCCCTGAGTGTGAAATTCACTGTTCACAAGTTGAAGTAAAAAAAAAGAGAGAGAAATAAGTGAAAAGACAAGCAATATCAGAAAAAGAAAGAGACAATATCGAAAATCAAAAGACTGAATTCAACTCATCAGGGGAATCTGAATATCTCTACCGGGGCTATGGACGCCTGTCAGGAGAATCACAACGATAACCTCGTCGGGGCTATGGACGCCTGACTGGCAGCGAGGCTCTATCCAGGTTGCTTTTAGAGTATGAATCTTTATGTAGCCTATTCAGACCAAGTTTGGTTTCTTTTGCAGCTAAGGGAGGGCAATGAATGCATATACACACACTTTCAACCCTAGTGTAGGAAAAGTTTGGATGACTTGTAGGTTCTTTAGTTTAACCGTAGGTGGTGACTGGATGGATGAGTTGAAATCATAAGTTTTGGGTTCTTGATTCCAGTTTGTCATCAAAATGCTCTGGAGCATTTCCTCAGCGGAGTCGCCATTTGTTGTGCAATTTTGCACACACGCCCCACTTGGAGTAGGGACCCTCTGTTTTCTGTTTTCGGATGTCTCTTGAACCTTTGGTTTTTATTAGATTTGTCCTTTTGAGGTCTCTAAATGTTGGTCTTGCTTACCTTGGTCTTACCTTGAAGGTTGAATTGATCAAACTTGGTTTTTTAACGGGGTCCAAGTTTTGACCTGGGTCCAAGATTTTCTAGCTCACCCAAATTTTTCCAAACTCCATCGGATTCTCGGAGGGGTGCATCGTCCGCAGAATTCATGCTCACCAGGATAGTCCGTCTGACTTGGATTTTCCCAAAATTTCGTTTTGACCTCGGGTTTCTGGATTTTCCTGATATGTCTTGTCAGCCATTAATGCTTGGGGTACGTCCTCTCTGGAGCGAGTGGGCGAATTTAAGGTCTTTTGGCACTCTTCCTGATTTCATTGTTCTTTTCTATTTTCTCTAGCGCTTGAGTTTGTTCATTCTTGAGCTTTGATTGGTGGATTTGGTCTGCTCGCGTGTGGATTCCTTGGGCGTTTGTGTTGATATTATCGCCGCTAGGGCACCCTGATTCACACTGATTTCCTTGGGCTCGAGGTTCATTCGTATTTAATCCATGGTAAGTCATTGTTGACTTCTCCTATTGTTTTGTGCTTTGTAATTGAATCTTTCAAGTCATTGTTGATGATTATTTGGGTAGGCCCTTGTTTGTTCTCATGGTTACATATTTATCAAATTAGGGTTTGATTCACCTTTCCACGGGTTTTAACGCCTGCACTGTGCATCCCTTCTTTTTTCGATTGAATTTCGGGTGTACCCCTGTGACTAGGCGTTCCTGTTAGGGCCTTGCCTTATTGGCGCGTAATCTGGTATAATTTGTGAAGGTAGGGTCTCGATATGTTTGCCCAGATTTGTTAAGTTTGGTGGATTTGTCGCGACCCTCATGTCCTGTGTCTAACTCAACCTTGTTCGCAACACTTGAGACTTTGGTGTGCCCTAGTTTAATCATTTTGAGGGATAGTGTCTAAATTTCGAGCTTTCCCTAACTCTCATGGTGGAGGTTTAGCTGTCAAATTTAGGGCATCATTATTTCGTCACAAGGATCAACCATTTGATAGTTTTGGGAGTTTAAATTCAAGTACAATCAAAATTTGGCTTATTAGGGTTGAGTTTATGTTCATTGGATTCAGATGGGGGGTTTGTATGATCACTCGATTAATGGTCTGCACGTTGAACGATCGTCGGGTTTCCGAGGCATCCGTGGAGTTTCCGTGCACCCGGATTTTCCTGGATTACTTCATTTTCCTGGATTTTGCCATTTCCCCGGAGTATGATGAGTTCCCAAAATTTCGAGCTGCCCGCGGAAATCCGAACTACCCAGATTTTTTTGGCTTTCTGCCTGGTTCCACTTGATTTTTATTTTCAAAATTGAAGTAATGAATCAAATATTGGATGATGATTTCTTGTTGCTAAATGGATGAATCTCATGATAATCATGCATCTCTTTTGTATGTATTGATGATTTATTTGATGAAATGATGTCTTGGCAGCGAGAATTCGTCTGGGTCAGATTTCTCCGAAATTCTGCCTCGACTAGATTTTCCTGGATTACTTCATTTTCCTGGATTGTTTAAGATTGATGATTAATGATTTATCTTAATGATTTCATGTGGTTTCGAGGCTAATATTTTGATTGAAATGTGGATGATAATTGGATTTTCATGAGGCTCTTTTATGAATGTAGGCTGAATCAAGCAAGGCAGTGACAGAAAATTCCAAGGGAGATACAGAGGGATCTTCAGTTACAGATGCGGAAAAGATAAGGCTGGATGTGAAGAATCAGTTGCCGAATAGTAAGTTGGCTTCAGTTTGGTCAGAGGTCTCGGATACCAATGTGGGAGCTTGGAGATATGAGGAATTCAAAGAAAGGACAGCTCAGAGAGATTTATCGGTCTTGACCAAGGGAGTGGTGAAATCCAGATTGGCTCATGTGGCAGGATTGCCTCTTGGAGTTCAATGCTATGAATTAATATTATAGTGTGCCCGACACTATGACTTTGATACGCAGAGGATCGTCAGCACTGATGGGAGAGTATTGGAAAACTTTAATCCAGTTTCCATTGCCTAGGCATTTGATATGCCAGACTTACCATGTGTTTGTGCCTTGGACATGGACTTGGCTAGGAATTATTATGAGGATGAACCTACCAAAGCCCAATAGATGATCAATTCTTGGCTGGAAAAGCCAAAATCTCATTTCTTCAAGCTGCCTAAACAGTACACAAGGTCAAGTTCCAACAAGATATATATGATGCAATCACACTGTTGAGCAGGGTGGCGGGCTTGAAGAGTGCTGGGGCATTGGAGAATTGGATGGTGCATGTCATTAACAAGATTGAGCAAGGCATCAATTACCATTGGGCAGGGATTATCGGTGCAATGATTGACAGGAAGATGAGAGATGTGCTGGAGACAAAGAAATTCACCATGACGTCTTATGTGGTATATGTACTTGCCAGATTTTAAATCCATATAGGGGATTGAGTCCAAAAGGAACATTTGGGCAAGATGTCATCTATGAGGTGTACCCTGAGCTGCACCTAGGGAATCTGAATTATAGAAGAGCAAATGATGCATTCACTATGCATATTACTAGGTTGCTTCAGAACACAGAGCATGTGAGAATTTCTGATGGAGCCAAGGAACTGATTAAAAGATATGGAGCCTGGTTTATACAATTCCCCACCTTCTCCTATATCAGAATTGATGGATGTCCGACTGCTCCATACAGATTGCCAAGATATCCCACTGACCACATCATACTCTTGGAGGTTACTCGACAGATATGTGAATGCTCATTCTACCTCAGAGGAGTCAGGTGAGGATAATTCTACAGGAAAAACTAAGGTAGGCTCACCTTTTAAGATTAAAATCAGAGGCCCTAAGGAGGGTGAGCCTGAAAAGAAAAGAAAACCTAGGGGAAAGAATAGGAGTCATACTATGAAAATAGGTAAGTCTACCGAAGAGGAGGAACTTGAGAAAGCAGAGAAAGAAGACATTCCTCTAGAGCCAAAAAGGACAAGGATAACTAGGGCCTCTAAGAAAAAAGATCAAGAAACTTCTAAGGATAAGGCGGACCCTCATGTGGTTAATGTGGAGAGCTTAGGAGAGAAAACCTAGGTTTATTCAAGAAGGTCAAGAACTCCATCTCCCAAAGAGACTACGCAAAAGGCAAATCCCCTTCCAATGGCATCCACTGTAGAGCAGCAAAAAGATACCTCTCCTTCATTGGGTATACCTGAACAGATGACTCATGAAGAGCATGAGACCAGTGAGGAAGCATAACTGTTTAAGGATGGGGAACTTTATGGCGCAACTGTTGAGTTTGAGGTAGGAGATGTGGAAATGCATCATTCTCTGTTGGTACAATATGAGGATTCTCCTACAAATAGTAAAGATAATAGATCCCCTGAGAAGGAGGATGTTCTTGTTAAGACTCCATCACCCTTACAAGAAGAGGAGCCAGAACTAGGAAACAAAGGTGGTCAATCTCCTGAAAAGGAAAAGGATAAGACGGTAGATCAGCATGAAGAGGTCAAGAAGGATGAAATCCAGGTGGATCCTGCTGTTCTGGATTAGCTAGACAAAGAGATCAAAAGGAAACAGGTCATTGTTGAGGACACTCCTCTCAATTGGGCTGAAATGTTGGCCAAGATTGGAAAGGGTAAGAGGAAGAAGGTAGCCAAGTTGGTTTCCAAGATCGAGAGGGATGAAGATAGTAACAGCGTTATTCATATTGCTACCCCTGCTGCTGGTAAAAGTAAAGATGAGGTCACCGGGAAGGATTATGATGTACAAACCATTAATCTTGGGCCCACTTCTATGGAGCAAGATATTGAAGAATATGAGGGGTCCAGTGCAGTGATCATTGGGAGATTGAGGAAGGAAACACAGTCTAAGCATGAACTAAAGAAAGATAATGAAAGGCTTAGGAAATGTCTGGAAGGTTTAATGAATCCCTTACAATCTTTTCACCCATCCTCTTCTGCTACTGCTGGTTTCTTGCCAAAGGAGACCATCTCTGAAATAGAAAAGATGAAAGCTTCTACTCTGGCTACAATAAATTGGTTGCAGGAGGTACAGGCTAAGGGAGATGATGCAATAAAGGAGATCCTTTCAACTGGAAAGGATGCAATAAGGGCTAAGGATTCATTGGATTATGTTTTATCTCAGGATAAGGAGGACACTAATCTCTTATTGCAGAAAACCAAAACAATCATGGAATATAACAAGGATCAGCTAGTTGTTGATAGGATTCTTTCTTCATCTAGGGTTAATGAGCCTTGGGAGTGGTTTGAAGCCCTGCAAATCCGACAGAAAATAATCAAGAATATCTACAAACAAAGGAAGTAGATAGATGGTAATTTAACTATTGTTTATGATGGATGCATCGCCTTTTTTGAGATAATGACTGGCAGGAGGAAGATTGCCCCTAGGTACTTGAGTTTGGAACAATTGAGGGAATGGTGGCATGATGTCTATGCCCCTGATATTGAAAACTCTGTGACAGGGCACCAATTGGATGATGCAGCTACTTATCTGGCTGTGATGGATAAGTACTTGGCATATAAGGGTGACTGGGACACAACGGTTAAGCAGTCAAGGGAAGAGATTGAATCAATTGAATGTCGGCTCAAAATCCTACCCTTGCCATCTGTTGCTGAGTTAGATAAGGTGTTTTTGAAGGTTCATGAATTGCTGGATCAGAACAAGGATAAGGGAGGTGATAGTTAATATCATGCCAACTTCGTGATTTGTGCTTCCCTATTATTATAGGGCATATGTTGATTCGGGTTGCATTGAGGAATGTGTTTTGGCTGACCTTGATGATGTATCGGCATTTAATGTGTGCCTTATTTTGAATTTCCCGGCCGACCTGTTTTGGGGCCCGTTATTATTGTAAATGTCTGGCTGGGCCGACATGTTTTGAGGGTTCTCTTTAAATTGGAATTCCTGCCTCATTTGTAAGGGTGGAATAGATAATAGAGAATTAGACAAGCTAGACGGAGAAAAGAGCTAGAGCATTCTGTAGTAGAGATAGTAGTTAGTTCTTTCGAGCAAGTGTTGTAACACAGAACAGTGGAATTGTTGCTATATTTTGGTGATCTAATACAATTGAAGGCATTGTGGTTTCTCTAGTGAATTCTTTTGTGTTAGTTAAACTTGCATGTTTCCTGTTGTTCCATCCTTTGAAATTGCTTGAAGATATAAGATTTGATGTTAAAATTTAGAATTAGATTAGTTTGGTGAATAACATTCATGGTTTCATGCTTGGAATGTTTGTAGCAGTCTCTGGTCTATACTCCCAGTAACTATCTGATTGTAGTAGGCTGGTGAAGTCAACCTGGACCATACATCTATTTGTGCTTAGTTTGATTGTGGATGAATGTCTATGATTTGAAAATCTGTATGCCTTAGAAGATTGCACCTTTCTTGTGATATTGCATTGTGGGTTAAGCAGGAATTGGTTATTTGAGATTGGTCCGTTCCAGGTATCTATCATTTGCATTGTTCATCTTAGAAATAGTTTAGATTTCGCTATATCTCTTATACCCTCATCTTTTGCTATTTCTTCATTATTTGGTTAGATTTAGGATTTAAGATCATAATATTGCAAAATTTGATAAATTGGAAAGATACAGTTTGCTTGTAGTAAGGTTGATTGTGATTACCAACATTTTCACATATTATCTGAGTTATTTTATGCATTGTCATGACCTGATACTCGAGAGACCTTGGGGTGATTTTCAACAATTTATTGTTGAAGATTATCTTTCAAGAGAGATAGAATATCATTTTCTGTCTGAGTTGTTGTGCAGAAAACACCATCAACACTAGAGAAGTGAATGAGTTGAAGGAAAAGCATGCTAGAGATATGAGAGAGTTGAAGGAGAGGCTTGCTACCCTGGAAACAAGTCATAAGAGAGGTATGGTCATGGGTGATGAGAATGACTCTGAAGAAGGGGAAGAGGAGAATGAAGAAGAAGAGGAATGGGATCTTGATGATCAGAGGATGGCTAACTTACTCAGGGTCGTCAAGGAAAATAAACACAAGATAAAGATGGATGTAACTATGTATGAAGGAAATTTGAATGATGAATATATTTTAGATTAGATTGCAACACTTGACAATTATTTTGAGTGTGAGGATATACTGAGGGACAAAAGGTGAAGATTGCAAAAACAAAGTTGAAGGGTCATGCACTATTATGGTGGGATTATGAGCAAACTGAAAGGAGGAAGAAAAGAAAATAAAAAAATATTTCTTGGAACAGAATGGTGGCTAAGCTTAAGGGTAATTTCTTTCCATTTGATTTGGAATTCAAATGTTTAAGAAACTTCAAGGTCTAAAACAAAAATAAATTGATGTCAAAGCCTATACTAAAGAATTTTATAAGTTGAGTATAAGAGAAGGTCACATAGAGGATGATGTGGAGAAGGTGGCTAGATATCTTAGTGGGTTAGGATTCAACATTCAAGATGAGATAACTTTGGAAAATCCAAGAACGGTTAAGGAATGCTATCAAATGGAAAATAAGGATGAAAAAAAGGTAAAGAAAAGGCAAGACAAATAAACCAGGGGCAGAGGAAACAATTCCAGAGGAAGAGGTTCTTTTTCTACTCCAAGGCAGTCCTATGAAAGTCAAGAAGACACAATCAAAACACAAGAAAAAGTTGTTGATGCAAGAGGTGGATTTAGAGGTGGTAGATCATGCTTTAGAGACAGATTTGGAGGTCAAGGAAGAGGATCAAATGCATTCATAGGAAGGAGATATCAATGCAACAAGTTTGGACATCAAGCATGGCAATGTAATGAAGGTCAGACCTCTACTTCATATGGGGGAGAAATGACTCAATTGGTGCAAGAAGATGATAATGAGAGTGTAAACTCTCCATCACAACATGGTTCTTTAGAAGTTGGTGAATCACTTATTGTAAGGAGAACTCTCATCAAAGCATCAATAGAGAAGGAGCCACCACAAAGGAGAACTCTCTTCAAGACAACTTGTAAGTGCTTGGGTAAGGTATGTAAAGTTGTAATTGATTCAAGAAGTACATATAACATGGTTTTAGTTGAGATGGTTGATAAACTCAAGTTGCCTAGAATACCATGTGCTACTCCTTATAAAGTCTCTTGGTTGAATGAGGGTCAATATTTTTTGGTAAATGAACAAAGTTGGGTGGAGTTCAATATAGGAGGGTATAAAGATAAGATTCTATGTGATGTGTTACCTATGGATGTATGTCATTTGCTGCTAGGGAGACCTTGGAAATTTGATAGGCATGCTTTGTGTGATGGGAGAAGAAACACTTATGAGATAAACAAGGATGGAATCTCTTTTACTTTGACACCCTTGATAGAAGATGATAAAGGAAAAACTAAGGCAACCAATGTGATGATGGTTGGTAGGAAAGAGTTTGTAAAGGTAGAGGAAAAGGAGGATAGGAACCTTGCATCCACTCCTAGACTTGGAGATGCTATGAAAGTAGCATTGAAGAATGATTTGATTTTGGAGGGAAATGATATTGAGTTGGTGTCAAATTTTGATTTTTTGAAGGTTAAAGATGAATTGATTCTTGGGATGCAAGATTGGTTTGAGAAGCATGTTGATATGATGATGGAAAGGGTGTTTTATTCATTGTTTTCAGAAGAGGATAGTGACCATTATATTTCTATTAACTCAGAGGTTAATGCACCTAATAAAACAACAGTCGTAGGGGTAGAGCATTAGATAAAAGAGATGGAAAGGAAGAGTGAAGATATCAAAGACAAGTCGCAAGGGAAAAAGAGAAAGTTTAAGCACACAATGGGAGTAAAGAAGAAGGAAATTCATTACAAGAATGGAGGAGCTTTGGTAACAGGTAAAGAGGTAGGTTCAACAACATTTTCAAGTAAGGAACAGTAAAGGAGCATCAATCAAGCAACCCTCAACAGTTGGAGCATAACTTAAGTGGCAAAGATTTCAAGAATGCAAAGAATAATGCTAATTTTTATTACTTAGTCCATTGGAAGGGTGTACCACATGGAGAAAACACTTGGAGGTCAAAGAATGATGGAATCAAGCCTGGATCTAATGTGACAACACTATCCTCAAGGGGACTTGAGTTCCTTTTGCTTGGGGAGTATGGTGCAGGGCACCATAGCTTTTGATATGCAAATGTTATAAATGTTAGGTTTTTGTTTAATTTTGTGTTTATTTGATCTAATAAGGTATTTAAGACCATGAATAAGGTCATTGAATGTCAGTTCGGTCATTGGGAGTCAATTTTGTAAATGTGGTGAAAAGTTACACAAAAGTTGCAAAATTGTCAAAGCAACTTTGCAATTTTTGCATTTTTGATGTAAAAGGGGAAGTTGAACGGTTAGAGGTTCAAAGGGTAGTTGTAAATGGTTGGATATGATTGAAAATTATTAAATAATCCATGTAATGGTCGAAGACAAATTTTGTAGAGTTGTTGCATTTGGAGATAGAACATAATAAAAACCTTGTTTTCTGTGTTTTTAAGCATAAAATTGTTGCTACAACAACTTGTACGTTTTGGTACGGCCTATGAGTGATTATTTATGCATTAGGATTGATGAAGCATTGAATATTATTTAATTTTCATCTGGTCTCATTATTTTTCATCAAGATTTGAGTGAGTTAGAGCAATTTTCCCAAAAACTATTTGAAAACCTAGTCTAGGGTTGGTTTGAGGGAAGAAAAATGATTTCCTCTCCATTCCATCAATGAATTGGCCTCAAACTCAGTGGAATGGGTGTAAATAGGTTAGGTTTTGTGTTCATGTTTTTTTTAGGAGCAGAGGATGCAGGTTGGTGAAGATTTGGTGATGCCCTAGTTGGAAAGCTTCATGTTTTTTGACATAAAAGTTGCCTAAGAGTTAGAGTTTGATAAAAATCTCTTAAGGAGTTGTTTGTAATGATGGAAAATGTTTGTGCAGACCCTAAGAGACATTTATAAGCCATTTTTGTGGAGTTTTGAGGTTAAGGTTGTGAAAAATTATTTGGGAGCCTCTCAAACAAGCCTAATTTGGCCTTTTTCAAGTGTAGCAACATATTTTTGAAGGTGTAGCAATTTTTTTTTGAAGGTATTGTTCCAAAAAAACCACCCATAAATTTTATATAAATCCATGATGGGTATCCAAAATAGTTTTTAGATCGTGGGTTGGAGTTGTTTCTTGCAAATTATGTCAAAAATACCCTATTTGCTACTCTTACAAGCCTAGTGGCAATTTTGTGGAGAAAGTCTCTTTAATTGTTGTGTAAAGAAATTTGAATTGAAAATTTTGTTGATTTGAGACCTTGTTGATACATCCCACCCTAATATACATCACTAAGGGCTGATACTAGTGAATTAAGTGGGGGTGAATGCAACTAACTCTCACAATATTTATCTAATAAAAAATCTGGTTTAATAACTATATTTCTGCTCTGTGAAAGGAAGCCATAGAAGTTGTGCCAGGAAGTGTGACAAGAATTTTAG
Source organism: Sequoia sempervirens (assembly GCA_007258455.2). Taxonomy (NCBI): domain Eukaryota; kingdom Viridiplantae; phylum Streptophyta; class Pinopsida; order Cupressales; family Cupressaceae; genus Sequoia; species Sequoia sempervirens. The sequence continues at coordinate 26,715,426 of VDFB02000015.1, forward strand.
CATAAATAGTTGCAGAATATAAACATAATATAAAATAGTGACATCAATTTCTTTACTTTGCTCAAAAAAAATCATTCTCATGCTTTTGTTTAACAAACCATTATTATTAGATATAACATTAATTTAGAAATGGAAGTCGATTAAACTAAATCACAAAATGGAAAGGTGACAAAAATAAGATAGAAATGGAATCACATGTTGCATATATGAAATTGAAATATTACATAAATAATAACACATGTTACCACACCAACTAAATTGACAAAATCACCGAATGATCCAAGCAATGGGCCCTTGCTCCTTGGTTCACTTGATGATGAGATGATAAGACTGGTTTTACATCAAAGCAATCATCCACATGCACAAAGATATTCAAACACAACTAGAGAAGAATTTTGTTTGTATATTAATCACCATGCATATATGTTCAGTCTGAGATATACATATATATAAGCTAGGTGATATGCCAAAAAGTGATAGTGTTAGGTTTGTTGTGGCCTACAACCAACAAACCAAAGTATGTAATAAAGAATAGATCATTGGCCTAAGGCCAGTAAAGAGAATTTTTCTTTAACAGAAACAAAAATATAACAAAAAGGTAATCTAAGTAAAATGTCATCAACAACTATTCCAAATTAACAATTTGTTTCTTCGTTAGTCTTTTTTCCTTCCATGTACTGACAATAGTTGAACCCACACCCTTAATTATCCCTATCAATAAATCATGAAGTGATTAATACTTCTTCAAATAATTAGCATTATGGACAGTTTTAATTATTTTCACAACTTATTAAATATATCCATTTTCTTTCAACAAATGGTGACATGAAGTATGCACATGACAACATAAACAAGGGTAAAAGGGAAAACAAAGGATGAAATAGTAGGGCCTCATTTTCACCCATCAAGCTCCTTTATTGCTTTCTCTATCTCTTCCTTATACATCCAGGGATGATGGTAAGGAGTGGTCATAATTGGCTTTGATCCTGGCTCAAGTTCTATGATATGATGGAAACCTCTATTCGGTGGCAGTCTGGGAGGCATGCCACTGAAAAAAAAACTAGGCTTATCCAAAATATTTTGTATATCAATATGAACTTGACCATTCTTACCTTCTTTTACCGCCCATTGAGCATTTACCTATTTACTATTACTATGTTAGGGTAAATTATTGCATATGTGAATGAGTTTGGAATTCTGATTGGAAATATATATATGGTTGCACTTTGTTTATCTGAATCATAGGAAAATTATGAATGAATGTTTATTTCACTTGATGTTATATAATGGAATGTATATCTAGAATGAATGGTTATTGAATTTGATATTCTAACTATGAAATGTATAATGCAAATATTTGTTTTGATGAACGACTGACTACTATGAAAATGTGTTAAGTTGGATGTAGATTCAGAGTCAATCCTCCAGAGTGGAGGGAAAGTATCACTCAGGAGAATAACTCATAGAATGGTTGAGTCAAGTCATGGTTTTGGGAATTCGTAAGTCATCCTTTACTATGATGTGTTTTCATTAGGAAGGATCTTGATTTCTTTTAAGAGCATTATTTGATTGTGTTTAGTGCTTGGAGCATGTGAGTTCTCCTTTATATTGCTTAACTTGATTGATGAGGTATATATACATAGAATGTATATATGCATACATATGCAAGTCAATGATAACCCATACACGTGAGATAATACTTACATGAGAATACGTAGGTAGACGTACCTATGCACGCTCATGGATGGATTGCTCATGGGCGTGGTGATATCGAAAGGACAAAAAGACATGTATGTATATATATATACATCACATGTATATATACCTATCGATAAGATAGCAATTGTTTATGTGATTGATTGCATAATCAAATGTATATATATATGAGATATATGCATATATACACATGTCGATATACACATATGTGTTGAAAATTGGGAATGTCCATATGAGTATGTTGATATATTTATATGCACGTATACATGAATATAGATATGTATATACATACGATATTGTATATGAAATGCTTTTGATTAGGCAAGTAGGGATTTTGAAGGGGGCCCTGACCCCTTTACATCATGAAAGATTTAGCAATAAGTACAAATAGACTAGAAAAAATAACAAGACAAAACAACAACAAGAAACTACACACGAACCCAACAAGACAGTAGAAGTAGGACGAGCAACTGCACCAGTAGAATAGGCCAAAAGGCCACAATAAAGATGCTAAACATCAATCAGAAAACATCAACCACCTGAAGGGTGGAAAACTAGATAGTCCTCAGACCTTTACAATCAAGAAGAAATAGGTCCAAAACCCAATCATCCAACAAAATAGGCTTCAAAGCCAACAAAATAGGTCTACAAGGACCTTAACCCCAAAATTTCTTCAAATCAGGCTTCACATCCAATACAATAACAGGCCAACAGGCCACCCTCCATGTTGCCAACAAAGCAGCCTATAACAACAACCACCCCAAGGGTGGGTAAGAAAAACCATACTTCAAACCTTTACAAGAAGCATTCAACAGGTTGTAAAAACAACCACCCATAACAATATCCACCCCAAGGGTGGCAAAGACAACCTGCACCTCAAGGCAGTAATGAAGCAACACCTTCCAAACAACAACACCTTTAAAACAATATCTCATGTAAAGACTCCAGATTAGCACAGTAAGGGAGTCAGCAAGCAGAACAAAACACAAAGGAGAAACAACTAGCTTGAAGCACCACTCCACCCATCACACCGACTCCAACCCAACCTCAATATGAGAGAGCTCCCTCTATAGGAGAGGATGAAATGAAAAAAAAACTACGAGAGCCAACAATATCCTACACAAATAGGCTCCATCTCAAAAGGAACTAGCAGAGAGAAAGGGGACAACCTATTGCAACTACATCCACCAACTCCACCTCAATAGGAGAGAGCTCCGCCTCAGTAGGAGCAATCTCCACCTTCATAGGAGATCCCAACTGTAGAACCCAATAGGAAGCCAACACTATAGTAGAATGAAAACACACCTCATCCCAAGGCAACACGAGCTTCAAGTATCACAAGAATGTTGTCTTGAACATACCTCCCAAAAAACTCACCACCCTAAACCTCTAGAGCCAAATAAGCCTTGCAACAGGAAAAACCACAACAACGCATATAACTCACAAACTGGTTGAGCAAGAGGGGACCAAAGTAGGACCCAAACCACTTCAAAGCAAGATAGGGGCACCACCACCCCCAGAGGAGCATTTTAGATTCCCAACATAAACCAAACTCTAAAGTAGTGAAAGCAAATATGGAGATCACCGGGAGAACCAACCCAAAGGCCAACAACACGAACCCAATAGCCACCAAGATGATAAAAGGTTGGATCAAAGAAGAAGCTAGCCCTTGCACCAACATAGAGGAGCAAAACCATAAGTTTTCACGACCCCCCACAAAGCAATGGTCCCCAACCGAGATCTGGGGAGCAAGAGAGAGGGGAAGAAAAAAATAAGGGCTCAACCACTCAATTGCTGAATAGGGCACAACAACAATGATCTCTGGAGAGGAGAAACCCAAAGTAGAGAGACTTGAGCAAAGGAAAGACTGTGAACCCAAAGTCGACCAACCAACAACAGAGCGGTCACCACACATCCAAGACACCACCGCAGAAGCCTGAGGAAGGACAACACTCCAAAATGCAATAGGAGACCAACATTGGGGGCCCAAAAAAAGCTAGGAACCCATGCGAAAGACAACCCTAAAGTAACCAACCACAGCAAGGGAAAGATCTAGGTCAACGAAAAAGAAAAACAAAGATATCCAAGCGCTCTGCAAAACACACACCTTCAAGAAAGCAGGTACCAAACCAACGTCTCCGAACAACACCATCCATAGCATGGGCAAGAGCCAGGTCCACAAAAAAGAAAAAGAAAGATCTCCAAGCGCTCTGCAAAACACACACCTTTAGGAAAGCAAGTACCAAACCAACGCCTCTGAACAACACCACCCACAGAATGCCTAATGGAGAAGGAAACAGTGTTTGAGAGAGGACTCCCACAGACCAAATGACTGAGACAACATACACCCCCAAAAGGAAATGAAACTGTTCAAAAAGATCCAAACAAAAGCCTTCCAAAGTAGGCCCGATACACTAGACCCCTAACGAGCCACCATCGTCATCATCATCCTTTGATTTGGAACCCTTGTCATCTGTAGCATCAGAGGAATTTGAAAATCCAAGTCCGCTCCCCTTCCGGCTCAAATGCTCCGTCTATTCTTAATTCCATTGTATATGAAATGTTAACTTGATCTCATTCATTCAAATATCAAGTGGATTATTTAGACAAATTTATTTGTCAAATAATATATATAAATAAATATATATTCAAATATATATATATATGCTTTGGACGCTTTATAGAATATATGACATGGCCAATATAATGTGAATATAGCACTACATATAATAGCGCAATGCTAAGTATTATACCACATATATCATCATTGATAAAAGCAATGAAAATGCATAAGTTTAAATTTGTTGTGTATAGTTTATAAAGCATAATGTAAAGTGTTGTGCACTATACAAAGTAACGTGCTAAGTAATGAAAAATAAATGCTATAATAAGGGAAGTCAACTCAATGACATGTGTCAAATGCTTTGGCATAGACCAAGTCAACAAAGTGAAATGCAACCAAATGAGTATTGACTTATTCCTCTATTAAACAACAAGCTAGTAAATAGGGAATATGGTGAATTTTTGGCACCATATTATGAACTCTATGATTCATTTAGAAGTCTCTTGAGTCTATAAGTCGATTTCTAGATTAGAACATATGTAATATGAATCAGTCAACATGTTGTTGGCAAGCAAAGAATCGACTTGATGTCATGTTTGGGTGAGTATTGAGATAGGAATTCATCACCTTTTTATTATTAAGCTAAGTCGATGGAATTAAGCTGAGAAGTGCCATTTCATTGGCCTTGTTTGTAGCCTGTAGATGATAGTTTTTGGGTATAAATAGAGGCACCCTTACCTCATTTGGATACACTTCTATTATGCAATATTATGCTTCTCCATTCTATTGCATTTTATTTGAGAGATTCTTATTTTGTTGAGAGGTATTTTGTGAGGAAAGCTTAGTGAGAGGAATTGAGAGAGAATTATTGCTAAGCTGATTTTAAGAGGGGGCCAAGCTTAAGAACCGGTGAGTCAATTGTATTAAAGCAATTAACAAGCATGAGATTCTATTCTCTTTATGTTTATCTACTTTTTGAAAGATTGAATGTCTTGTGTGTTTTATTTGGAATTACATTTGATTGATTGATATAAAGCAATAATCTATTTGCTTATTGGAAAGGAAAAGAGTCTTATTGATATGATTTCCTTATGAGTATTTGTACTTACTCCATACTAAGTAGTGATTGTTTTTTGTCAATAGTACTATATACTAGGATTGATGAAATAAGAAGAACTTGTTAAGTTGTTTATGCAAATTTAATTTGTAGACTTAGAAAGCTCATATGTTATACCTGGGGTTAGAATATCCATTGAAGGGGGTAACTTATGCTATTATTGGTAGAGATACCATTGTGTTATGGGAAAAGGGGAATAGGATATTTCTAAGGTTAATGATTACCTATTGAAGGAAATTACCTATGCATAGATTATAATATTTTAAAGTCAAATAAAGCTAGAGTAGTGTATGTGAATTGGACGAGTGTCACTCAAAATACTGAGTGAGAATACTTTGGACAAAGTAGTGTGATTTCCTTTGGCTCCACTGTCAGTTCACTGCGTTCCTTTTATGCATGCTAGTTCAAGATTGTCGCGTCTACAAGTTCTAGTTATGTAGGGCACAACACTAAGCTCAGAGTGGTTGTAGTTATGAGGTTACTCCACCAATATCTTCATCGAAGGGTAGGGCCATATATCATATGATAGATGTGCGAGGGACCACATTTGAGTCTGTGGTTGGTGGAAAAGTGCTTGAGTGATGCTTCTCCTCCTCAATTGGCAACCAATATTTGAAAGGAGATTCTTGCACCATCTATATCTATTGCTTTGAAGCTTGGTTGAGCTATGTATGCATTTTGTATACAATATTTGAAAAAATTGTAATATGTGGAATATTATATTGGAAATGAAATCAATGCTTGGAATTTATTATGCCATTTATGCTCATTTGATCTCTTTTGTAAAATAATTTTTTCTATAGCAATGGTTATGAAACATAGTTTATTTACTTAAAAGTGAAAACTTAGGAAACTTAATTGCATGAAAAATTGGCATGTTACACCTTTCGAAGAGTCCTTTGAAATCACCAAACAACTAGCAAACCAGGCAACTTGGTTCTTCTAGAAGATCTTTTCCATCCTCTTGGATGATACTAGTTGCAGACCACCATTCACCATTCCCTTTAGGACCACATCCTTCCCATTGGATTTGAACTTGATCTCCATCATTTGGTAGCTTGTAGTGTACTCACACAATGAATGTAACCATTGCACACCCAAAATCACATCAATTTCATCCAACCCAATAACATAGAAATCACCAAAAACCTTATAATCTCCAAATTTTATGTCTAGCTTCCAAACTTTCTCCCTGTAGGGTAAGTTATACCCATCCACCACAGTGACAGTAAAACCTTCAAAATTCTCTGCATCCAACCTTCTTCTCCTCACAAGTCCTTCATCAATGAAGTTATGAATAGCTCCACCATCAATCAAGATAGTCACTCTTTATTTGAAAAGGACTCCCCAAACCTTGAAAGAGTGGTATCTATGTGCACTAGATAGAGATGTTAGGATGCCACCATTGTCCTTGTCCTTATCTTCTTCCTACAGAGGGATGTATTTTGGATCATGAAACTCTTCAGACCCATCTTATTTTGATTATATTTTAGAGATGACTTCTATATAGGGGACTTGCCCTTTTCTAAGACGCTTGTGTCTCAAAACCTATGGTTCTCTGCAAGAGAAACATTGTTTCTTCCTTCTGAGATCATTCTTGGGCTCATCATCACTCTTCTTAGATGTGGTAGGGGAGTCAGTTTTTGAGAAGTCCAAGACTTCTTTTGGAAATTCCCCTTTGGCTTATTCCATATTGAAGGTTTTGATTTTTGTTGAGGAACAAAATTATCTAGATCAAAAGATTTCTTGATAGTCTCCTGAAGTGTTGAGGAGTGGAATGCGTTTAATAAGCCCCTGAGTTATTCCACCAAGCCTTCTATGAATAGGACTATGAGTCTTCTCTCTGAAATGCCAGTTACCATGACTAATAGCATCTAGAAATTTGCAACATATTCTTCCACACCTCCTTTCTACTTGAGGCGAGCCAATTCTCTAAAATGTTTTTCTAGATCTCTTCTATCAAACCTCTCAACTAGTTTGTTGTAGAATTCATCATAATATTTGATCAATTTATGGCCTTGAGTGACCGAACCATGGTACCACCAATCATGAGCAATTCCTTCCAAATGCAGGGTGGAAAATTTTATGGCATCTTCCTCGGACATTGGCTTGAGTGCCAAATATGTATCAAGTTTCTACAATCATGCCCTAGTAGTTCTTTTCTCAGATCCATCAAAAGGGGGAATAGATAGATTTCCCAATGAGTGCTCTAGTTCTTTTGGCTTGACGGGTGAATGGTAAGTTCCCCTTTTATTTTTCTTCATCGCCATGAAATCTTTCAAACACAAGATCTCTTTGATTAGAGGGTCTAAAGACCTATATTCTTCATAAGCTCTTGAGATGTCATCTTGGAGGGTAGCTTCTTCCTCTAAAACTTCTTCCACTCTTTGAATGAAATTGGGCTTAAGGGGCCTATTACTAAAGCCCATTCCAAAAATTTGTGTAGCAATCACCTTCTCCTTCCCCTTTCCACCACTCGATTCACTAAAGGCACTAGCTCCATTAATGCTAGCATTCTCCTTCCTTGTATTAGTCTACATCCACTGAAACATTTGGGCAAACATGTTGGCAAGACAAATTTTCCCTTATATCATTTCCTCAATTTTTTTTTTGGATTCATCACCCCCCATCATTTTTTCTTGCTTCACTTTCTTAAGTTCTCTCCTCCAAAACCTGATCTCCCTTTTACTTGGTAACATTAATCATTAGGAAACCCTACAGGCTAGCAAAATCTTGCTCTAATACCACTTTAATGTCCCTAACATACAATTTTTAACAAATACTAATTTGTAGATGAAATTCAAACACAAAAAAATAAGCACAACAAATATTACTTTGAAATACGAAGAGAAATCCAAAATGTATGTATAATATATTGACTATAACTCAAACAATGATCCAAAATGATTTATAATTGCTTCCATAGATCAAACAACAATGATACCACTTTCTTACATAATTTTTGAAGCTCAGATGCAATCCCCTAAATGAGAATTCCCTTAGGAATCAAAGGGATTTCATCCTTTGATCCTAGTGAACAGTAGGTTTTCATCCAATGAACACAACTCCCATGGGTTTTCGTCCACTGAAGGAAATAGAACACAAGTGTCCTAAATTTACAAGAAAATGACATAAGAATTCAATACCTAACATGAATTGGTTTCCCTACATTTATATGCTAACATTCATCTTTGAGGAACATGTTGACCTTGAGCCCAATTGGTGCCAAAGCCCAAAATTTGAATTCCCAACATGCTACATTAGGTCGGCCTTAAGGCCAATGTAGATTCCTTTGGAATAAGTGTGCCTTCTTGCAGACCCATCCACATGCTTTCCCTACTCATTCCATCTTTCTAAAACTTTGTTGTTACTTTCGCATGATCTTGCAATGTCTATCCTTCGAGCTTGTAGAGGTGGGTGCCAGTTGACTAGCACAACCGCCTTTTGTTAGCGATATATTTCCACTGCCCAATCCTCTCTTCTTGAGTTTTGGATATGATGTGCAAGTGCTATCATAAGTGCTATATTTTGGACCGCACACCTAGACATGCTCTTGTAGAGGAATGCAAAGGGATTCTTAGAATCGACTTTGTCTCAACATAGCGAGCCTGAACTGGTGATCTTTTGATGACAATATCTTTATGATAGATGATCCTATTCCCATGAGCTCCAGATATGTTGTGGGGCCTTCATTACATATGCTATGTCCCAAACCACGGATTGAGATGAGATCTTATGAAGGAATGCGGTAAAATTCTTGGATTCCCTCTGCAACTGTCTTTTCGAAAAAAAGACATGACAAACAACTAGACTATTTATATTTGTAAAGAAATAATTGCTTTGCACAAATAATCTAAGCTAATTAAATAAATGAAAACAATTCACATATTAACTTAGATTTGATTTAGAGCTAAGTTGATAAACATGCAATGAATATTCTAAAATTAAATGAGAAAAAATACACCTAGCTTTAGGAATAATGATAAAGAAATATTGTCGATGCCAAGCTAGAGTCATTCACCATAAGTACATAAATTGACACTCTTAATTTGGAAGATGTTTAAGGCTTTGGTGGTTTAGGTCTAAATCCCTTGGGTTCAAACCTAAGTGTTGCAAGAATGATTTGAGATGCATAGAGATTTATTTGTCTTTATCTTCCCCATCCCTAAATTTATCAAGGCAATGATTATAAACACCATTGGGGAGATTGTTAGATCATTAGTGTCAAGTTCCCCCAAATCAATTGAATGCAAATAATTATAGACAACATTCACAAACATGTAAATGACCTAATGTGAATGTGTTCTTTTGTACTTGAAAAATTAAAATGTGCTCTATAGATTTTTTCTTGATGATTGATATATTTAATTTTATGTTAAATATCTTTAAATACCAAAACTTAATAACAATTCATAAAAATGCAGGTGATTTAACTCATAATCAACAATAAAAAATAGGAAAGTTAGAATTTAAATTTAAACATTTGAACTTCTAGTTTAATCTTGTGTACCTCAAAGTTGAACTAAGATTAATCTTCAACAATATAAAAATGAATCAAATTGAAACAAATAAAAAATCTATAAAATATATAAACATAAATATAATAAATAACGAATATGAGAAAATTTGTATAGATAAAAAATAATAAAATATTACCCAAAAATTGTGTAAATGAAAAATAGTGATATATTAGCCAAAAATTGTGTAAATAAAAAATAGTGAAGTATTAGCCAAACTTATCGCAAGCACTTGTTGAAATCTAATTATATCTAGATGTTCATCAAAATGGCACCCAAAACTAGGGGGAGTTGGCATGGGAATGGGAATTTCGCAAATAAAATTTTGTAAAGACTTTTAAAAAGGGCGTCTGTGTATTGACTCCAGAAAGAAAAATCCGACTTAGTACCCCAATGTTCTTACTGCCTTAACAATGCCCAGGAAACGAGTAAAATCTTCTCAAACTTCTGATCATACACCACAGTCAGCTCCTAAACCTCCCATTCACAAACATAAATCTTCAATCTGTTCTAAATTTATCTTGTTTGCGATCATCTTTTCCTTCCTACTCTTTATTGTGCTGATTTATCAACGCCAATGGCTTCGTCAGAGAGACCCTGCATTATCGCCTGTTGGCGAGTCACACTCAGAGCTGTCTGTTTATGAGCGGGGGCTCGTAGCTCCCCATATCTCCTATGAACAAGTGGTGGCTGTAAGTTCTATCAATGAATGATTCAGTCATTAGGCTAAACAAATAAAGTTTGTTAATTGATTCTAAATGGGGAGTTTCTGATTGCATTGCGAATTTATGTCGGGTAGTCACGGTTGGGTTTAAATTAAGTTTAAGGTGACCTTTTGCTGAAAATTGCAGGAAGCAGAGAGGTCCTGGATCAATAGGACTCACAGGCACTTCAATTCTATGGTTCTTGCATATGTTACCCCCTGGTTAGTCATTTTTATTCCTTTAAAGATTAGCATTAGACTAGCAGACATTTGAACCTGTGATTCATAACTCCATAACATTAACTATTACGTTATATTGTCTGGTTTTTTTATTGAAATGATTTTAATCATGTTCATGAAAGTCAGCTGTTTATTGCATTATCGCAATGATTTTAATTGTTTATTACTCTATACTGCAAGTTTCTTTATTGAAATGATTTTAATTATGTCCACAAGACCCAGCTGTCTATGAGCCCACAAACATTGCAACTATCTTAATCCTCAAAAAGGGCTGAATTGAGGGCACCGCTTCTTCCTCTTAAGTTTGGTTGTTCTTCTTTTGTTTTCCTTAGACCCTTTCTTATAGCATCTTCAAAGATCCTTTCTTGTAGCATCTTCAAAGATTTCCGTATACCTGACCTGAATATTATAATAAGCTGGGAATTCCACAATGAAATGTTTTTGTTTCGTCTGCTCCTATGGTATTGAATACACATATTCTCTCTTTCTATGTCTCCTCGTGTTAATCGTTTGCATATCTTATGTCTGATTTTGTGTCAGCTAGTCCTTATTTGGGCTGTAAATATTTTCTCTTGCCATTTGATTTCTGCCATGTGAATGAATTCTCATGATGTCCGTAAGTGGTGTTAAATTCAATGACACAGCGTTGTCGTTTACTTTCTATTTTCTTCTTCCACATGACAATTCAATTTTTTTTCTTTAACTTGATATTTGATTTCTTTGTTAGTGTTTGAGCATTCACTCAATCTAATAAGTAATACCCTTCCTTCTCATCCATTTGTTTTTTAGTTTAATCCCAATTCCTCCTCTTCTTAAAAGTTATTCTTCTATTATTGCCTTCGGTCGATAGGTCTCCAGCCATTTTGTTTTTTCTAGTATTTTAGTAACCAGGCCATAGCAGCTGTGTGTAAAATGAAAGTACCCAAGGTCTACTACTAGTATATCGTAGTGGAATAAAGCCTCGAGTTTGAAATTTTTTGTAATTAATTGCTTGGGGATCTTTTGTATCAACCTCCATTGCAAAGAACTCATGCGTTGCTGGCCCACACCTTACATCAGTGAAGGGCCACTGGAGTGACATGTAACCCAAATAAGACCCTACATCTCTTATGCAGTGTATGTAATGCTCTCCATCTTGGTATTTTAGTTTGCTCAACTATTTCCCAGCTGAGTTTGTTGTGAAAGTTCTAGACCGAGATATTTGTATTCTAAATTTGTTACATGACTTCTAGAAGATTCCCTCCAGATTGGAAATTTAACGGTTCCTTTTTTAAGGGAGAAGACAAATATCTTGGTTTTGTTGAGATTTTGCATAACTATTTCCTTACAAAATAGTGTGAGAGCTCTTTAAGTGGCCTCTAAAGCTTTGATTTGTTTTTGTAATCGAAATTAGATCATCGTTGTAAAAGAGAAGCTTAACCACATAGTTGTTGACTCCTTTGTTTCAGGTTGCTTAATTAGTGGTATAGGCTTTCCTGTGTTTTGGCAATGCTTCTTTTCCATCATTCTTTTTGCCATCACTTTCTCCATCTCCTATGCCTCTCTTCTGGTTGCATGAGGGTTAGGTTTTCAACCAAGTAGAACTGTGAGTCTTTCAACAACTGTCGGCTTCTTAATATCTCAGTCTTATCATCAAGGTTCATTATTATAAGTTGAATGTGCTTGTCTTTTCATACACTTTATGTCCATCGTGTTTGCTTGTTGAATTTGTACCTTGCATTATATTTTGTCTTTGAGGAAATGTCTTTGCTAAGTTGCCTTTGTCTTCACCTGCCCCATAGATCCTTCAAATGCTCGCTTGCTTCTGTTCTATTTAGTCTCTTTTTGAGGTATATTGACTCTTGTATGTACAACTCCAGTGACCATAGAAGCAGAGTTGTTGTGGGAGTATAAATCTAATCACTGGCTTGAGAATCTCCCAAGAGATCCAATAGACATGCCTCGTTACGTGTTTCTATAGCTTCTAATTGTTCTATGTACCATACTTATATTATTTCTATGTCTCAAGTACTGATTCAATTGGTTTTTCTGATCCTTTATTGGTAAAATTGTTGCTAACATTCTGTTCTGTGTATTATTATTTTTTTCTATTTCCTTTTTTATTTCTTCAAAACCTCTACCTAAGTTCAAGCTTCAAAGACTTTTGTTAGGGAAGTTTTGTTATTTTTACTGCTTTCTTTTTATTTTTAGAAGTCCATGGATTGTGCTCCACACCATCTGATAACCACACACAGTATTAAAAAATAAATAAATTTCAAAGATTGAGGAGGTGCTAGAGCCGATACTTGATCATAGCCTAAATGCTAGCGCGTCTCCGTTAGTTAGAAGTTGTTGCTGCCATGTTGCCTAGCTCCATGACATTTTGGTTTGAAGCCACCTACATTATTGCTCAGACCCTGGTTCAAGTTACTGCTAAAACCCTTGCTCGCCATTGCTCATATTTATATTATTGTTGAATTGTGCACAATGAAGCAATCCGCTTGGAAGAACAAAGAGCTAAGTAACAATATCTATTATGACCAAAAGTGGAATTTCCCATGGATATGAGTCTATGTATGTAAAAAGCAAGTTGGAAGATAGTCTCTAGATTTAGTGGCTATGCAACAAACTCATCTTCAAATTCCTACATGTGAAGTGATTTTCAGGCATCGCAAATTCCCTGCTCTCATTTCACTCTTAATGGTTCACCCCAATGCCTCAAACAAATGATAAATAAGGAGAGATGGGATCTCCTTGTCTGAGTCTCTTTTCAGCATGGAAGTGTCTCCCTTATAACCAAAAATAATGCCATAGAAAAGTCAATTTTGTCTAGAACCTTCAACAAGAATGCCCAAGATATGCAATCTTCTGCCATATTCATATCCATTTTAATCATCATTCCTCATCCGTTCCTTTTAACATTGAATCTATTGCTTCATTTGTCACTACTACTAGTACATCCAAAATCTGTTTTTTTAATACATACCCACTCCGCTCTTCTGAAATAGTAGTCTCCAAGCATGATTTCAGCCTTAAGGCCATTACCTCAGTCACTATTTTATATATTATACATTGGGCAATTCGTCTAAATGCATCAAAGGTTTCCACATCAACTTTTCTGGGGATCAAAGTTAGAAGGTTGCATTCCACCCTTTGAACAGTGCCTTTCTTTTTCTACATTCTTTTTCTGCCTTCCACATATCATCTCCCACAATATGCCAATACTTTTGAAAAACCTGCCTGGATCCATCAGGATATGGGACTTTTCTTGTCCCATGGGCAAAATCTGTCTGATTTATGACCTTCATGGAAACTTGTCATATCCCCAAAATAGAGCACTAGAGTATAAAAATAACTAAGCATTGAAATACAAATAAACAAATAAAATAAATAACACAATACATACTAAGAATATAAATACAAATATTAACAATTTAATATAGTTATAATTATAGTATAATATTATAAATTGTGATGTCCTATTTTATTAATATTCCCACTGAGGAATATACCTTACAACAGGAACTAAATCAACTATACAGCAACAATTAAGGATATGAATATTAACAAAGCACATCGAATGAGTCCCAAGTAAATAAACAACAAATCGTTCCACTTTAATAGTAGCGCTTAAATACTTAATGAAGTTAACATAATTAATGAATCAAACATAATGAAATATATGGCAGTGCTTACAGTGGCCAACCTCTCTCTTAGTTACTACAGCCGACCCATGATGGTAGCGCTTCAAACTAACAAGTCGTATATGTTTTGATTGAATGAAGAGACACCTCCCTTTGCTAAGGACGTCCTCCTCTATGTGGTCGCCTCCTTTGAGAGAGCTATTCGCACCCCACTTGAAATATATAAATAGAAACTGAAATAAGAGGATAGGGGGAAAGGAACAGAAGAGAATATCAATCTATTGACAGCTAAAAACAAGAACAGGTTCGACCAGATCAATGAAGGAATAGAACAGAATTTGGAAAGCAGATTCAACAATAGCAAGAGAACTATTGGATTAAAATGTTATTGACAAAAATGTATTGGGAAGTAAGTATATATATATATATCTAGATAATGCTTGTAGCAATTATTGAGCCTTATAAGTAGTTATGATTCTTTAATATGAATATGGATAATATATTAATGCTTAGATTATATTCCTTTAGAATGAATAGATTATAAATTTATACATATATATTTTGTATGTCTTTATCCTATGATCAATCAAATGTAAGGTTGTAGGAAGCAAGTTTAGGAGATGCAGTTTACGGGCCCCCATGCTATGTAGCCCACCCCAATGGTGGAATTGTCTTGGTGTGGGCGTTCCTGCTACTTGGGGCCAAGAGGTGAGTTGTCTTGGTTTGGATGCTGCACGCTCTTGAGCTTAGATGGGTTGAGTAGTTTACAGGTGCCCTTTCAAGGCTATCCTATCAAGCCAAACTATGACTGGTTATTAGGATGGATTCAAGGAGTCTCAATCACAAGATGGATAGATAAGGCAACATGGATAGGAAATGCAGATACAAGTTACCCACTAAGTAGCCCACCCCAAGGGTGGAATTGTCTTAGTTTGGACATTCCTGTCGCTTGGGACCAAGAGGTGAGTTGTCTTGGTTTGGATGCTGCATGCTCTTGGGCTTAGCTGGGATAGCTTCAGGTGGACTTATCATGTTTCCCATCTAATTCCTATTATGATTAAACTCCCATTATGCATTATGGATATTGTGTAGTTTAGTAGTTATACATGGTTCAGATATTTATATATGTTTGATCATATGAATTATTTTCCAATATTGTCTAACATGATAGTAGGACCTAAACCGAGATTTACCTTACTTAAAGCATTTAATTGGTAAGTTATAACCCTAACTACATTGAAACTTGTGATTCTAGGGCAAGATTTAGGGCAATCCCAAAAGGGGACATTACAAAATTGGCTTCATAAAGGGCTTCTTCTGAGATAATATTAGGAATATTACAGAACTTTGCTGATTAGGCATTTGCATTTACCAATTCATTTAGCCAATAGATTTTTAAAATAAGCTGCTCCTTTCTTTCTCAAGACTTCATTGTCTAAAATCTCTTCCCTAGAAGGCAATTTAACTTTCTTTAGTCTACTAGTTTGTCTATACACAATTGTAGAGAGATGAAAACACTTAGTGTTTCTGTCTCCCTCCAACCACTTCACCTTGAGAATATTTTGAAGGGGTTCTAACATTTCCCTTTCCTTTACTTGTCTCTGCCCATCCATTCATGAGTCTGCAATATCTTTTTCTATCACTTCCAAACTATCTTCCATCTCTTCTTTCTTTTTGAATAAATTATTGAATTTCACATTATTCCATTTCCTTGCTTCTTTTTTGACATACTGTAATTTCTTCATCAAAATATACTTCCTTCCTTTAATGTCCACCTTCCACCAATTTTTAAGCTCTTCCGGAAAATTAGTATCCTCAAACCACATAAGTTCCATTTTATATAGAATCTATTTAGGCCTCACATCTTTATTAATTTAAAACAATCTGGTCGATTATCTGATCCTGCAAAGTTGAGGGTTGCCAATTGATAACAAACATTATTTGTACACCATTCTGAGCCCAGAAGAAACCTGTCCAGCCTCTCCAATATGCATTCTGAATCCAAACATGTGTTACTCCAAGTAAATCCTCCTCCTCTTGGTCTCACATCCATCAATGTTTCATCAGTATAAAAGGAGCCAAAATCAAGTGCACTTCGGAGCAAGTTGTTTGCATTTCCTGATTTTTCCTAAAGATTTAACTTTTAAGACAACATTAGAATCTCCTATAATCCAAAAATCTGTCTTCTGGTTGGTTCTAAAATTGCTCAAATCATCCCACAACTCCTATCCTTCATTTATATTAGGCCCATATATATTTAAGAAATAGGAGTGTAGATGTGTACATTACTTAAATCCTTGAAATTTACATGCAACACATTTTTCTTAGCCTTAAAAAGTGTTTCCTTAAAAGCTTTGCTATGCCATAAAGTTGCTATCCCCCAGCTGAATCATTCACACCCACCGCAAAACACTGACACCTTTTCCAATTTCTTTTACTAATATTTTCCTCCAAATCACTGTTGAGTGTTAACTTTTGTTTCTTGTAGAAGAACTGTCTGGTTGTTGTTACCCTATTAGTTGCTTGAGTATGTGACCTTTATTAGAGGCATTTAAGCATCTGAAATTCCAAGTTAAGATCCTCATTGTTTCTTGGTGGAGGAGCTATTCCCTCCACCTTTGTAGAAACTGTCCGTAGATCATTGAACTCCATTGATTAGATCTTCCATACTTCTTTGTTGTAATTTACACCTATTAGGTTTCCTCCCCACATGTAGTTTTCCTAAATCCAGTAGTTTTTTATGGAGGACTAAACTGAATATTGTCATTAATTTCCTTCCCTTTTCCTAAAATATCACTTCCCTCCTCTTTTGTAATCAGGATAGGATTATTCCCAAGGGGTTCCTCATCTTTTTCTTCTAACTTGACTTCCTTTCCTTCTCATGCTTTTCTTTTAGAGAATTAGTCTGACTTTGTGTTAGGATTGGTGTTCTTTTTCCTTCCCTGGTTATTCCCTGATATTTCTTATGTCGGACTATTTTATGCTAACTGAATTGATACAACCTTAATTTTTTGCATATTCTTTTCCTTATTGCCCTCTCCTTTCTATTTTTCCTCAGCATTTGTTACATTTCCCTTTTTTCCTCTCTCTTGTTTATCTTCTACCTGGCTCTATGTTGGTGTTTTCAGAATCCATACTTGTTTGATATTTTTTTGGAACCTTTAGACTCTTCATCTTTTTGTCTTGTTGACGTAAACAATTCCAAACAATATGACCTATTTTCCTATGAGGCAAACATTTATAGTCCAGTTCTTGTTTCCAAATTTCCAGAGAGGCACAGAGCCTCGCTGCTTGCCTAATTGGTTTAGATAAGTCAACCTTTACACAAATTCTGGTGTAAATTGCTGATTCCTTTCTTTTGGTTGAGTCTGAACTATAAATATATTCTCCCAATGGGTTCTCAATTTCTTTCAAAATATATTCTTATCTATATTCTGGGGGTAGCTTATACAATCTGATCCATAATGGCACCTAGGAAATTAACTCTTTATTTTTACTATAAAGGGACAACCATGATCTCATATATAATCCTGCATTTTTGATAGACCATGGGCCTCTTTGAAATTTTGTGTTCCCATCTTTGTCTGATTGAAATGTTATTTGGAAGAAACCTTTGGCCAGGAATCTAATTTCCAGGCATTGACAGCTTCTCCAATGCTGTCCCATCCATAATTTGATGTGATCTGCTGATGGCCATGTACCTATAAACTTGTTCATCGAAGTCCTTTTTAATAAATCCTTAACCACATTTTCTATCAAATTGTCTGCCAAGACAATATTAGGAATGTCCTCTGATATCTGTATCTTCACATCCAATATGTATAATGCCATCACGTTTCCCTTTCCTTGACTCTCCTCCACTTCTACTTCCTTAATAAAATGAATATTTTCAAAAAGTTAACCAAACTCTGTACTATCTTTGATGGGAGAACCCTTCTCCAGCTCCCTCTATTCATGGAAAAATTAGGGTTTTTGTCCAGCCTTTCCAAAAATTGTGCACTCTTAACTCCTCTGATTAATCCAACTTACATCCCCCAGTATTTGCTTCATCCCTTCCCAAATTCCTTATTTTTCATTATATCTGCTCGAAGAAATCCATTGTTTGCTTCTGCTGCGGATATTGCCATCCATTGATTTTTCTGCTTTGCTTGCTTTTCCTGCTTCCTTTGCTTCCACCAAAATTTGCTCCTTTTACTCCTTTCTCTTATCCCATCACCTTGAACTTGTAAATTAAATAAAAATAATGAAAACATAGAGTCTATATATTTTACCTTTTCACAGTGTGAGTTGTGATTATAAATGTTTGGAATATGTATGTCTGCATTTGATCAACAGAAGCTCACCTGATTTAGTATTATAATCTTATTTGATTGATTATGGTTTTGACACTGATTCACATCAAGGTTTGCTAGTACACAATTCTTCAGCATTCCTTTTATTAACAGCATGGTTGCAACCTACTAGTCTTGATTCATAGAATTGAATTCTAATAGAACACCCCAATGAGATGATGGTGCAAATCAAACTATTTACCATAGTCCATGGAAATTATTTATGTTAGCCCCTGGAAACTAATTTCTTAGATAATTTAAGTTGCTTGTGCTATTTTTATTATATCATCTTAATCGTCTCATTGAATTGGTAGAAATCTTCTCATAACCAGCTTATTGGATCATCTTGTGCAGGAATATCAAAGGTTATGACATGGCCAAGAAATTTCGGGCCAAGCTCACCCATGTGTCACCTGTCTGGTACCAATTGAAGAGGTTTTCCTAAACGATTGGATTTGGTTGGATGATTGACATTTATGCTACAGACAATATCTCTAATACTCTGAATGCAATTGTGTTTCAGAGTTGGGACAGAGTTACAGTTGTTAGGAAGACATGATGCTGATCAGCAGTGGATTGCTGAAGTTCGTAAAGATGGGCATCCTTTGGTATGCCAATCCTGCAATGTTATGCCTTTTAGCTATTGAAATGGACTCCTGTAAAAAATAATTGTCTTTTTGTTTTTTGTTTTGGGATATATGTTACCTTGGGGTGTACAGCATTTATTGGTTTAAAATGTTTAGTCATATTTGGCAAATTCTCTCTTATTTATCGTTCTTCAATCCCTTACCATAACTAACTGTCTCTAAGTTTGCTTGCCATAGGGTCTCTAAATTGGTGATGAAGGGCATGATTTCTTATCAATTCAGTCATCTATTTTTCACAATATTACTTTTAGTTATGTGGAACAGCTTTTACTACTTATTCTTGCATATGAAATTTTTGTATTCCATCCTTCAGAATTGAATTTACTTTTGAATTTACTTTTTGCAATGCTCTGGGGCTAATAAAAAACAGATACTTCCTAGAGTTTTATTGGAAGCTTCACCTATAGAATTTCTGACAAAGAAAAGGCAAAGGAAGCAAGTGATTGATCTTATTGTTTCTGAATGCAAGTAAGTGATTAGTTTTCTCTTGATTGTTTTTACTTCCATTGGTATTAGATTCCATTTGGTTCATCCTTTGATGTAACTGTTACTTATGTATTTAGAAACATGGGATTTGATGGTGTTGTCCTTGAGGCATGGTCAGTATGGGCAGCTTATGGCATTCTAAAAGATCCAAGATTACGGAAGATGGTAAAATAAAATTGAATCTTAAATTCTCCATTAAAGATAGTAGGGCTTAGATTGAATATTGAATTATACATTTATTTATAGTTTTTTGTTTGGAGAAATGATGGATTGTTTCTTCCCAATATTACAGGCATTACAACTTCTTGAAGAGCTTGGGTCTATGCTGCACACAACAAAGGTAGATTACAGGCTTGATGGTAACTTGCAGTTGGTGTTTGTCATATCTCCTCCAAATTCAAATCAGAATGATCCTGACATGATTACAGCAACCGATATAGCAAGATTGAGCAACCACGTTGATGGATTTTCACTTATGACATATGATTATTCAAATGTATATCATCCTGGTCCAAATGCTCCACTTGATTGGGTGCATGCATGTTTGCATTTTTTGCTTCCTGATACAGTGGTAAAACAGCAAATAAATGGAAAAATGGATATAGAGACCAAGGATAGATTGGCGGGGAAAATCTTAATGGGTATAAATTTCTATGGAAACGATTATGTTCTTCCAAAAGGTATCAAAATGACATTTGTTGATTTAGTTAGTTGAATCGTTATATAGAAAATGCTTTTGATTCATCTCAGCATGTGTGCCTTTTATCAATGGAGATTAGAATCACTATATTGTGCACTTTTTCTAAGTAATTGTGTTGCTGCAAACAGGTGGTGGGCCGATTTTGGGTCATGAATATCTCTCACTGTTAAGAATACATAGGCCAAAGTTGAATTGGGATAAGCAGAGCATGGAGCATTATTTTGATTATTATGAACAGTTAAAAAGGCACAGAGTTTTTTACCCTTCTTTGGAGTCAATTTCTGTAAGGCTAGAAGAGGCACGAGGATGGGGTGTTGGCTTATCCATCTGGGAGATAGGCCAGGGACTGGATTATTTTTTTGATCTTCTGTAGTTTCACAAAATTATCCTGCTTATAGTGCTGGCATCGTTACAATTTCTGATCTCTAGGAAATCTCTATTGGAGTCTTAATTTCAATCTGAGAAAAATAAAAGTGAGGTTTCCTAACTAGTGTAAAGTGGACTGATTTAAGAGTTTAGAAGTGTGCAGACCTTGTTTAAACTTTTAAGACTTCAAGTAAATCATGCACCCTGTGGGAGATCAACACACTTACTGTAAGTTAATTGATCCCTTATGAGTAAAATGTTGCAATGATATGATGAGCTGATTTGTAGTACTAAGAAATAATTTTGATCAATTATTGCTGTGTATATTAATAGTTAATAACCTATCACAAAAGAAGGGGCAGTGGATTCTTATCAAGATCTCAAACCCATTCGCATGCAACTCATTCTGCTTTTGATGATAAATATTAGAATAATATTAGTATATAGTACAAAATTGCGAACATGACGGTTGTCTGCATGATCCCATGGATGAAAGAGAAATCATGGAACATTTTAATTAAGAATACTACTGTTTATATGACAACAGCAGAAGACCTACTTTGGCAACTGCAAACATATAGACAATTTTGGCAGCAAGGTATTACAAGAACTTGTATTATGTGCCAAAAAATTCTAAAACTGCAAAGCAGGTAAACACATTTATTATGAATATGATTCTTTTGGCAACACAATACATAATTGTGCAAATATTTTATCAGCCACGAAGACAAGAAAATCCTAAAGAACTCAATGAGGTACTCAATTGTGGATGGTGTTAATTTTTATCAACGGGCTTCCGAAAATGCTATAATTTTTACAGTTTTTAATGCAATAATACTTGATACAGTTCTCGGTGCAGTTCCTGCCAAATTTCATACCTACAAGCAAACAGCTAACTCATATCGATTGATAGAATTCTCTTTCAATGAATTGGGTGGGCAACTTTATGTATGCAAGGAGATAAGGGCTAGTAGATAACTAGTAGATGACTACTCCCCAAAAGACAGCACCATCTGCTGTGAACTACAGCTTAACAAATTGTTAAAGCATTGCAGTCTTAGAACTTTCATGTCTGACACAATTGCCAAACAGGGAATGATTTTAAATATTCCACTCGCTTGTGTCTGCATGGTTCTACATGATGATATTCCTTACTTTCTCCGAACTCTGGAATAAGCAAAGAAAGTGCACTGATGCAATCCCCAGACATATTTTCTGATGATGTAAATACATATTGAGGTCCAGTAGATGTTCTCAGATCCCATGGAAACAGTGCTACAAAGTGAGCTAGGGTTTAGAACCATTTGAAAGGAAAAAGTAACAATAGTTTTTAATATCTACACAAAAGCAAAAGGGTAGCCCCTTGGGTTGCTTGATGCGGGTGGCTCTCCATGAGAGAAAACCAAAGACACTTACAGTATTAAAGATATCTACAAGTGAAAAATTGATATTGAGGCTAATGCACATAATTTTCACATACTTACATTGTACAATATGTTTGTTGATAACTTCTCGTTATTTCACAATCTATGTTTCCTGAAAGGTAAATTGCCCTCTTAAAGATGGAGGCCTCTATGAGAGGTTATGACAATCTAATAAATGTAGACTGTAGTGGAAAATAAAGGGAAGAGAACACAAAATAGTTTGCCCCTCCAACTCTCAGACATGCTGAACCCTACTGTTTAGGGAAAGAATGGAGTTCATCTGGTCTTTTTGTTAACAGTTGAAAAATTGAGTAATGTGGCTGACTGAAATAACTTCATTCCATCCAAATCGAAAATGATTTTAAGTTTCTTAAGTAAATGGGCATTTATCAAAAAATTTTAAGCCTAGAAGTGTGTGAGCCAGATTTAACTTTCTTTTGCTTTCTATCCTCGTTAATTCAATGAACATTATTTTAAAAGAACCTAAATACTAAATGCAACACTTTTGTAGTAAGAAAATGATGACAGTTGATTTCATGAATATTCATGAACAGGATATCAAAAACCAAAACATGCAATAGAACAAATTGCCCCACAAAAGAAAACAAAAACACTTTATTTTTTTTATTTTTTTTAAAGTTAAAATTCCAAAGTATTGAATTAAAAAGTGTTTCAGGAATTACTTCATCATAATCCAAACATCAACAACAATGATGTTAATATATTAGTTTCAGAAGCATTACAAAACATATTACGAATTCAAATTTTGAGAAGATTTATAGAAAATCTACCAAAATCAAAGAGACAACTAGCAATAGTGTATCTCTTTGAGCATTTGTTTCCTTTGCTTCACCTCTTAGGTTTTTTCGTTGCTATTGAGGATAAAGTGTAGGTGTCCAGACTACCCTGAACATCTGCCGTTTCTTCCATCTCAGGTTCAATAAGAGTTTCAAAGTGTTTTGAAAGACTTCTTGGGCTTAGAGGGATACATCGTTCTTCCTTGCAAAGGTGAGAGAATTTATCTTCAGTTTGTTTCTCGTTGTTTGGGCCTATCCTAGAAATTTTAGTAGTCGCTTTTTGTTTCTTGGGATACCTCATCCTGGTCGACAAGATGTATCTTGATTTCTCGCAGGCTGTTCTTGTTCTTTTGGATGGCAATGCTCATGACAGATCTTGCAAGGAAAGAGAATGTTCTCATAATCTATGGGTTGTTTCCACTCAATCCCTCATATTTTGAACAGTATCTTGTTTGTTAATGACTTCTCCATATCTATATTAACATAGATCTGAGCATAGTTAAGGACTGATGGGTGCATGGTGAACATAGAAGTTGTAATATATTCTGCAATAGAACTGCCTATCTCCCGAAGCAGTGATTAATGTCCGTATTCATTTGAGAGAAATGAAATCTTAATTCAAATAGGGGCGATACTTGGTAGATCCACAATATTAAAAGTAGGTGGGTTTCATGAAAATGACAGATTTTTCCATGAACTAGGGGCCATGTGTCGTGATTTTATCTATAACCTATACTGAGAACATGACCATGAAATAGCCCTTTGGAATCATTATAGTGTCAATTGATCCAACTAACTTCCAATTCTCTTGATTCTGAACTTTGAGAATCTTGGGTCAATGGAAATCACCCATGACTTGCAGAAAGAGGTCTTTCTCTTTCATCAAGGAAACCTATGATCCATCTCATCCAAGGTGAATTTTAACGTAGTAGGGTTTTCCATTCTTTATTAGCAACTATTTTCTTTTTTTTTTTGGAGGGAATGAGGTTCTTATGATGTGTTCTTTGGGCAATATGGTCAAATTTGAGTGCATCATCCTTAGACATATAGTTTCTCTTATTTGGGACAATGCTTCTATGTGTTTAACTAATTGCTGGTTAGCTAGGATTTGTGAGCAGGTCATTGCCTATTAATAGACGGGGAGGGCGAGTGCCTTCTTTTTGCACAAAAGTGTGGTTGTGATTTGGGGGTAGGGTAGGGGACGCAGGGATGTGGTAAAGTGTGGTTCTGCCATAAGAATAACGAGATAGGGTGCAAAAGGGTCTCCTTGACTTAAACCCCAAGTGTGTTGAGATAAACCTATTGAACTCCCATTAACCGACACAAAAAGCATGGTGCAAAAGGGTCTCCTTGACTTAAACCCCAAGTGTGTTGAAATAAACCTATTGAACTCCCATTAACCGACACAAAAAGCCATGCTCTTGATATTGCTTGAAAAACCCAATCCATCCATCTTACGCTAAAACCAAAGACATAAATCATGTTCTCAAAAAATTTCATTAGAACCCATCATAAGCCTTTGTCACATCTTATTTTATTACTATGCTTTTTCCTTTGCTTTTATATGAAGTATGCATTATTTCATGACAGATCAAAATGGCATCTATAAAATGATTAGCTTAGACAAATTCTAATTCTTTTGCAATTAGAATCAACAAAATATGTTTGATCTCTCTACGATCACTTTAGAGATTATGTTATTCATAATTATGCATAAGGCTATGGGTGATAATCCTTTAAAGAGTATGCATTTACTTTTTTTTTGGAATCAAAGCTAGAAAGGTGTTTTTGAAACTCTTTAGCACTTCACCTTACTTCAAAGAATCATTGACTATAGCCACCAATAATTTTTCCAAGATATCTCAAAAGAATTAAAAAATATTACACAAAGCTTATTAGGTCTAGGAGCTCAATCCCTTTTAAACTAAACACTAGCCTTTTCACTTTTGCTGAAAAGGTGACAATAGATAGTCATTTTCATTCTCATTCAGTAGTAGTAGAATATTTTTTGATATGTAGTCCTTCATCATTATATCTCTATTAGGATTTTTCATGAGATATGCCACAACTTCCCTGGCTATATTGTTAACATTTTCCAAATGATTACCTTGTTCATCCAATACATATGATATCCTATTTGTTTTCCTTTTAGCCATCATTACTACATGAAAATATTAAGTATTTTCATCCCCTTCTTCTATCCATTTATCCTTACGAATATTTTCATCCCCTTCTTCTATCCATTTATCCTTAAGACTTTTGTTTCCAATTTTATTTTCAGACTTCATATATATTGAGTTTTCTATCTTCACATTCCTTTCAAGAATGGGAAAGCATCATACATACACCTTTGGTTTTGTTTCTTCCTAAGGGGAGGAAGGTTGTTCGATGATCGTGGACCATCTTCTACATCTAGTTTTGAGCATATACCATTGGTATAGATTTTACATTGAGGGGGGGCTCCATGGTTTCTCTTCTTCTTTGTTATGGGTTTTTTTTCCCTCCCATGGGGTTTTGTCCTTTTCATTTTCTTGAGAGTTTTTTTCTTGTCTTTTCTCTCTTTTGGGGAGGAGTTTTGTTCCACTGAGTTTTCTCCTTTTCTCTATTTGTGAGAGATTGCATTTGTACATGGGTACCTAACATGGCCTAGTAGTCGGGACCCATCCTTGCATCTTGCATCATTTGTATTTGTTCATCATTCTTTGTAAGTTGAACTTAAGGAGGGGTGTTGGTGTGAACAAGGGTATTTCCTATCTGGTTTTCCCCTTTTTAGTGTGAACAAGGTACATTATCTAATTAGTTCCTAGTTAGGACCTTTTCAAACAAATTCACATGTTAAGTTTATTTAGTGAAATAAAAAGATTTCTAGAAGTCTCTTGTAGACATGTGATTTTATTCTCTTGTTGTCACATGACATAGGATTAAGACCTTTGCCATCTAGTTTGTCCTACCTCTCAACATTGCCTATATAAGAAGGGTCTTGTATGTATGTTTTGTATTGTATTGTGTATGCATGCTCATTGATCATATTTGATCTAATATATTTTGCATCCATTATTGCAAATTTATGCTCTTGCTTTTCTCTCGTGGAAGGATATTTTGGTTTTGTAGGTGATCCTAGGAGGTCGAGTCCTTGAGTGACTCTAATAGTTCCCTCCTTAGGAAAAGATCTAAAAGACCATTATTCTCTTAAAAAGCTTTAAAACCTAGTTTTGATTGTGTAGTTCTATGAGAACAACCCCAATTATCCCTTAAACTTGTTATGACGTTAAAATCTCCTACTAAAAGCATGTTTTCCTTTGAAGAGCTCCCAACTAAATTGATAATTCATCCCAAAGATTATTCTTCCAAACTAGGTTATTGGGACCACACACATTAATTAGGATGTTGGAAATATTGCCATTGATGTCAAAGGCAGATAAGAGATTGTTAGGATTGTGTCATTGATGTCAAGAAGGGATACATTGTTTAAGTATGATATCAATGATCTTTGAAATATAGATGATTCAAATACATAAATCAATTGTTAACTACTGAAGGCCATCAAGTCACCAATGACAAGCAGCAACACAGTCATCTGGATGCAGTGGAATAAATGTTAATGTTGCTAAAGAGCATTCAAAGGCATATAAATGCAGATATGGTATGAAGCGATCAAAATAATGGAGTGTATATATACAATCAATAAAAAGCCTTTAAGTGATTTTGTAGTGAAGACTACATTTGATATTCTAAAGAATACATATAAATGTTGGCATCGATTTTAATAACAAGCAACAACGATTAGTGTTTCAAGCAAAACAAATGAGTTTGTTAAGTAAAACAATAATATTAATCCTTGTTATTGAAGAAACACGATTTATGAAAAGTTACCTCAAAAATTAAATCTGAAAAGGCATGCTTTTTAAAGTTAATTATCAATAGTTAAGGACGTGATTCTTGAAAGATACCATTAATGAATAAAACAACCTCGGATTTGCAAAAAAAAAAAAGAAAATAGAGAAAAGGTACGATTAGTTTTGTTTAAAGAAAAAAGAAACAAAATAAGAAAAAGACAATTTAAGAAAAGGACAAAATGAGATAAGGACAAAAGCCTAATAAGACAAATTAAAAAAGGTATGATTCCATACATGTTTTATTTCTGAAAAGGTGATTAATGAAGAGTTAAAATGGTGCGATCTGGTTGAAAAAGACAAAAACAAAATATTGTAAAGGCAGCGATTGAATATGATATTCATTAATAATGAATAGTTACGAATATATTCTTCTAATGGCAGCGATTGACATAATCTCCCAAGGCAGCAAAACAAAACAAGTAGTTAGTTTCAAATAAACAGGTTTGTGGCTTTTTATATGGATACCTCTTTCCCAAGGGATATGTCTTTTCATTTGAACATAAACATATAAGAGGAGATTGTAATTTGGAAGTGTGTGTGAGAAAGTATGATCACACAAACACCAACAATTCGATGAATTATTTCTGAGTTTTAGAGCAGATATAAAAAGAATAAAGAGAAGAATTAGATGAAGAATATTTCAGACTCATTCTGAAATATATATGCAGTCCATGAGTGAAGAGTAATAGGGAGATTTGTGAGAATTCATGGCAGAGTTATAGAGAAGAATAAAGTACAGATTGAAGAGCAATTTGTAGAGGAAATTTACGAGAATATAGTGCCATGATTGTGATCAGTTTTGTAAAAAGAGACTGCATCATTTGGATCAGATTTGTAAAGGAAGAACATTGTGTGATTTGGATCAGATTTGTGAAGGAATATATCTCTTAAAGAATGTTGGATCAAATTTGAATGTGTTGGATAGATTTGTGAAGGAGAATCATAGCAGATTTGGTGCAAGTTGAAGAAACATAATTGAGCAAATTTATACACTATGGACATATTTGTGAAGACTACATGTTCCAGATTTGATAAGGGATATAGACAGTTTGGATAAAGGTGATATAAATATTTGATGAATGCAAACTTGACAAAGAACATGCAGATTTGAAAGAAGTATAAGCATATCTAAAAGGAATACATATGGAAGTGATTGTATCAATTCATTAAAGCAACATTGTATGAAGAATTGAAAAAGAAAATATATGAAGATATTTGGAGATCATTCAAGGAAGATAAATTCAAGAGGAAGAGTGGTATTGAAGAGTAGATCTTAATTGTCCATCATCTATTGAAGAAGCAACATTGAAGGTGGAACATTGTTCTTTAATTTATTATTTTTGCTAAGTTGGTGCTTGGCAAGTGGGGGTTGGTGCCTCCAGTAGGTTGGTGCCTACGGACTTTAGGAGTTGGTGCTCCTTGTAGGTTGGTGCCTACTAAATTAGAGATAGGTGTTGGTGCTCCTTGTGGGTTGGTGCCTACTAAATTAGAGATAGGTGTTGGTGCTCCTTGTGGGTTGGTGCCTATTAAAGTGTGAAAGTTGGTGATTCAAGTAGGTTGGTGCCTATATTCATTGTAGAACTTATATAATTTATAAAGTACATTATTTGTATTGTTTTTTTCTCCCATAAGGGTTTCCATGTAAAATCTTGGTGTCAACTTATTCATATTGTTATATTCTTGCATGGTTGATATTATGTTAGAGTTTAAATTTGGTAAAAGTTGAGAGGGTAAAAGTTTGTTGATATACTGATTCACCCCCCTCTTAGTATATCTTTTTTCTCTTCAATTGGTATCAGAGTGGGTTCCTTCGGAGAGAGCCTAACCGCTTGAAGGGAGATCCTAAAGAGCACACATGGCAGATAAGAATACAATCAAGGCACCCATTTTTTATGGGACTAATTATGCATTCTGGAGTATTAAGATGGAAACTTACTTGAATGCTCTTGGATTTGATGTTTGGCAATTTGTAGTAGATGGTTATACACCTCCATCAACCCCTCCAATGGATCAAGTCGGAAAGAAGAAAAGTGAAAATAATGCCAAAGCAAGCATACTCTTCTTTGTAGTTTAACAAATTTTGAGTTTACAAAGGTCATGCGTTGCAAGTCAGCAAAAGAAATATGGGTCAAACTCCAAGATATTTATGAAGGAGATGCCAAAGTGAAGAAAGCAAAGTTGCAAACTCATCGAAGGAAGTTTGAAAGCCTTAAAATGAAAGATGAAGAAGACATCATCATATTTTCTTCGTGTTGATGAAATTGTGAATATTATGAGAGGACTTGGTGAAGATGTTGATGATGCATTCGTTGTTGATAAGATATTAAGATCCTTATCTAAGAGATTTGATTCCAAGGTGTTAGCATTAGAAGAATTGGCAAATCTAGACATATTGACAAAAGATGAACTACATGGGATTTTTGTAGCCTATGAAATGAGAACCACAAAATGAGATTTCCTTCAAAGCATCCAAGAAAGGTAAAACCAAGCATTATGCATCAAGCAAGAATGCAAGCAATGATGAGGCAGAGGCTTATTTCATGAGAAAGCTAAAGAAAGGAAATGGGAAGTATAAAGGAAATTTTCCTTTTAAATGTTTCAATTGTGGAGAAGTTGGACATTATGGCTCTAAATGTCCTCAAAATGAAAGTGACACAAGGGAGGATGAAAAGGAAGTATATACAAAGAAAAAGGGAAAGACAAATTCTAAGCATAACTCAAAGAAGAAATTCCCCAAAAACATAAAAAGAGCTTTTATTCAAAGAAAGAAAGCAACTCTTCAGAAGAACAGAGTGATGAATGCCAAAGCAATGATGAAGAAGAAATACTATTTATGGCCATGAAAGACACAAATAGCAAACATGAAGGAGAAGAAGTTGACCAAGAATGCAATGAAGAAGAAGTAGATCTTGAAGAAGAGCTCCATTATGCATATAAATAAAATGGGAAATTGAAGAAGGTCACCAAGCATGAAATAAAAATTAAGGAAATGACAAAAAGCTTGGAGTTAAGCAAAATCATTGAAGACTTAAGGACTCAACTTGTAGAGGTTGAACAAGTTGAAAATGAAATAAAGAACAAGTTAAGTGCAAAAGAGAGAGATTGTGACAAGTTGGAACAAGAAGTTGCCATGTTGAAAAATGAATTGGAAAATCCAAAGGAGGAATGTACAAAGTTTGATGAGAATGCCACAAGTTCCAAGGAAAATGAAAGAAAATTTAACACTAGGCAGTTTTATTCTTTCAATGGATATTGTTTTTCATGCAACTATTTTGGCAACAAAGCAATGAATTATAGATTTCGTGCAAGAAATACTTCAAGCTTCACTAAGAGAAATTACAATTCATTTGGTCATGATATTATGTGTTACAAATGTAGCCACTTTGGACATACATCACTTTTTTGCCGAACTATCTTTGTTGAGCCTCTAAGAGAAAGCAAGAAAGAAAATGTCTCTAACAAACAGAAAGGAAAAACTATTAAAGTTTGGAGAAAGAAGATAGATGCAAGAAATGAAGAAACCAATGCAAGTTCAATATGCCTCTTCTAGTTTATAAGAGGAAGCACAAATTTAGGGGGAGATGAGGTTGATATTATCTGTCATCCCTAAAGAAGAAAAATGGAAATAGTAAAAGATGTAAGTTAGACCAAGATCCTAGAAGATGAAAGCATGATGAAAAAGAAAGTTACAACAAAAGGGAAACTATTGCAGTGATTTCAAGAACCATAAAAGGAAGAATCCACCCATGTAACATATCAGCAACAAGGGAAAGTATTGGATTGGTATCTAGATAATGAAAAGATTGCATATTCTAAACCCATGTAATGAATTGAAGACTTTCAAGATCCAAGAAAGAGAAGCATTAGAGCAAGGGGGAGCATTAGAGAATCTTTGACAGGGGGAGAAGTCCATTCTTGTGCATTTGATGTGAGAATACAATTAGATTCTCTGAAGGACAGAAGGTTGATGAACATCCCTTTGCCATTGATGTCAAAGGGGGAGAGAAGTAGAATGGGGGAGAGTTAGAAGAGATGACAAAATATATGTTTCCATCAATGACAAAGGGGGAGATTGTTGGAAATATTATCATTGATGTCAAAGGCAAATAAGAGATTGTTAGGATTGTGTCATTGATGTCAAGAAGGGATTCATTGTTTAAGTGTGATATCAATGATCTTTGAAATATGGATGATTCAAATACATAAATCAATTGTTAACCATTGAAGGCCATCAAGTCACCAATGAAAAGCAACAACACAGTCATCTAGATACAATGGAATAAATGTTAATGTTGCTAAAGAGCATTCAAAGGCATATAAATGCATATATGGTATGAATCAATCAAAAAAATGGAGTGTATATATACATTCAATAAAAAGCCTTTAAGTGATTTTATAGTGAAGACTAGATTTGATATTCTAGAGAATACATATAAATGTTGGCATTGATTTTAATAACAAGCAACAATGATTAGTGTTTCAAGCAAAACAAATGAATTTTTTAAGTAAAACAATAATATCAATCCTTGTTATTGAAGAAACACGATCTATGAAGAGTTGCCTCACTTACAAATTAAATTTGAAAGGGCATGATTTTTAAAGTTAATTATCAATAGTTAAGGATGTGATTCTTGAAAGATATGATTAATGAATAGAACAACCTCATATTTGCAAAAAAAAAAAAAATTGAGAAAAGGTGCGTTTGGTTTTGTTTAAAGAAAAAGAAAAAAAATAAGAAAAAGATGATTTAAGAAAAGGACAAAATGAGATAAGGACAAAAGCCTAATAAGACAAATTAAAAAAGGTGCAATTCTAGACATGTTTTATTTCTGAAGAGGTGCGATTAATGAAGAGTTAAAATGGTGCGGTTTGGTTGAAAAAGACAATGATTGAATCTTCTAATGGCAGCAATTAACATAATCTCCCAAGGCAATAAAACAAAAAAAGCAGTTAGTTTCAAATAAACAACTTCGTGGCTTTTCATATGGATACCTCTTTCCCAAGGGATATGTCTTTTCATTTGAACATAAACATATAAGAGGAGATTGTAATTTGGAAGTGTGTGTGAGAAAGTATGATATCATAAAAACACTAGCAATTCGATGAATTATTTTTGAGTTTTAGAGCAGATATAAAAATATTAAAGGGAAGAATTAGATAAAGAATATTTCAAACTCATTTTGAAATATATATGCGGCACATGAGTGAAGAGTAATAGGGAGATTTGTGAGAGTTCATGGCAGAGTTATAGAGAGGAATAAACTACAAATTGAAGAGCAATTTGTACAAGAAATTTACGAGAATATAGTGCCATGATAGTGATCAATTTTGTAAAAAGAGATTGTGCATCATTTGGATCATATTTGTAAAGGAAGAACATTGTGTGATTTGGATCAGATTTGTGAAGGAATATATCTCTTGAAGAATGTTGGATCATATTTGAATGTGGTGGATCAGATTTGTGAAGGAGAATCATAGCAAATTTGGTGCAAGTTTAAGAGACATAATTGAGTAGATTTATACTCTATAGGCATATTTGTGAAGACTACATGTTCCAGATTTGATAAGGGATATAGACAGTTTGGATAAAGGTGATATAAATATTTGATGAATGCAACCTTGACAAAGAACATGTAGATTTGAAAGAAGTATAAGCAGATCTAAAAGGAATACATATGGAAGTGATTGTATCAATTCATTAAAGCAACATTGTATGAAAAATTGAAAAAGAAAATATATGAAGATGTTTGGAGAGCATTCAAGGAAGATAAATTCAAGAGGAAGAGTGGTATTGAAGAGGAGATCTTAATTGTCCATCATCTATTGAAGAAGTAACATTGAAGGTGGAACATTGTTCTTTAAGTTATTATTTTTGCTAAGTTGGTGCTTGGAAAGTGGGGGTTGGTGCCTACGAAATTTAGGAGTTGGTGCTCTTTGTAGGTTGGTGCCTACTAAATCAAAGATAGGTGTTGGTGCTCCTTGTGGGTTGGTGCCTACTAAAGTGTGAAAGTTGGTTATTCAAGTAGGTTGGTGCCTATATTAGTTGTAGAACTTATATAATTCATAAAGTACATTATTTGTACCATGGTTTTCTCCTGTAAGGGTTTCCACGCAAAATCTTGGTGTCAACTTGTTCATATTGTTATATTTTTGCATGGTTGATATTGTGTTAGAGTTTAAAGTTGGTAAAAGTTGAGAGGGTAAAAGTTTGTTGATATACTAATTCACTCCCCCCTCTCAATATATCTTTGCGCTCTTCAAGTTTTGATTGTGTAGTTCTATGAGAACCACCCCATTTATCCCTTAAACTTGTTATGACTTTAAAATCTCCTACTAAAAGCATGTTTTCCTTTGAAGAGCTCCCAACTAAATTGATAATTCATCCCAAAGATTATTCTTCCAAACTAGGTTATTGGGACCATACACATTAATTAGGATACCTAAGAGGTTGAACTAGATGGAGTAGATGAATATATGTAGACTTCCACAGAATAAAAATGCCTCCTTATGTTCCTTCTACCATTGATGTACAACCTAACCATTTCTTCCAAGAAATTTTGAGAAAATAGAGAAAAAATTCCTCTAAAAGTTTAGTTTCTTGCAGAAAAAACAAATCCAAAAATTTCCCTCCTAGTTAATTCTTTATCAACCTCCTTTTATTAGGGGTGATGGTTCCCCTTATACTCCATGTCAATCCACTCATTAGGCTAGTGGAGTGACCTGCCCGCTCTAACCTATGTGATTAAATCTATTAAATTTTTTTTCAAGAGTGCTTTGAGTACCTTCTTATATTGCATCTTTAGATTGAGCTTTTTATTCTTTCAAACTTTGGTTTTCCTTCTCTTTTATTTTTCACCAAATGAAGATACAAAGTAGGAACAAGATTATATAATATAATACCTCATAGTTCCTCTATAGAGGCCTCTCTCTTAGGGCTACCTAAAAATGATGTCATTTTGATCCTCTTGGCTTGCTTCTCCATAAATGGGAGGAGACAAAATTGGTAGGGAAACCTAGCTCCAAACACTTCTTCGAATGAGAGAGAGAGGGTGACATGATTTTAAAAAAATCCATTAGGCACCTTTGTTTGATTTGTTTTATGTCATTCCTTGTTGTGTAACTTGAAGTATGCTTTCCTTAGCTCCTAACATTTTTAGGCTTTCCATACCTTCTTAGGAGGACCAAAGACCACTTTAATATGTGACTCCCAACCTATCTTATCTTTCTTATTTCTACAATCCTTAGCTTCATTGCCTACTTTATGATAGATGAAACATATGAATGGGATATCTTTGTAATCAAATTATTGAACACAAGAACCAAAGTGAAAATAAACTATAACCTTTTTAGGGAGAGGTAAATCTAGATCCTTTTGGATTTTTAGCCTTGCATATACAATGTTATTGCTCCTTTATTCTATTGTCTATTTGTGTGTGACCTCGTGAACTTCTTTTCAAGATCACCTATATAATTTTTGAAGCCCAAATCTTGAGAGAAAGACCATAGAGACATCCCTAGATCTTTGAGAAAGATGAAGGAAATAAGGTTCCAGAGAAGCTCCTTTGCTATCTTTGTAATTATAATTTCCTAATTTTTGGTCTTAGGAGCATCTAGAGCTAGCAATTTCTCACATTCTTAAGAAGGGGTGAAAATAAAAATAAAGAAACTCATCGACAAAAAAAGAAATTTGCACAAGGGATGACCTCAAGTTTGCAACCCATTCATGAAAAAATTACATTGAAAACCAATGAGTCCTCCCATGGCCTATAAGAGCATTGGATTGAAAAATATAAACTTAATTTTCACTTGATGAAGATTCTTCATATATCACAAGGATTAAATCCTCTACTACTATGTATTGTTTTATGTTTCTTGACAAAAGAGGGGGCCAATACCTTTGTGGTTCCCATAAGTGTTGCATTTTCCCTAAACATTGTAGGGTTATATTTATTTTTTCTCTATTTATGATTTTGAAAAGAAGGAATATTCCTTCAATACTCTAACTAATGTTTACCCTTCAAAAAGCATCTGCCACCCTTTCAAAACCTAGTACTGCCAATAATCTTTGACTTTGTCGATGCCTTCACCATGCTCATGACCTAGGGGATTCTTCCATTATTCTTGCCAATATCTCTACACTCTCTATAATGAAATCCTACTATTAAAGGGAATATTAAAAATGGTGAATATTATTTATTAATTGTTAAAATTAATCAAATTATATTTTTTAATATAAAATTAAAATATATTAAAACAATAACTTATTATATAGGTCTGTAGTCTTAAAAACCCATGGCACACCAATTCTAGAGAATCAAGAAAGTTCAGATGAATTGAAAATAGATAATCAACAAGGAAGAAGGAATCCTCCAAACCCCATAGATAGGGCAAGCACTTGTTCCCCTGAAGATTGTACATGATTTGAATATTAAAGGAATCTTTGCCCTAATGTTAAAAAAATGGACCAATAAGGAAACTATTTAAAATAGTAATAATCAAGTTAATCAGAAGGGAATAAATAGGAAGAACATTAGAAGAATATACATAGTAGTAAGAAACACACTAGGAATGAAGAATCCAAAGAGTCATTATAGTCAACATTCACAAAATCACTAAAGTCCTTGCTCATATCCTAGACAAGGCGATCTTGGTTGTTTCTAGTATCAACTTTAATGGCATTACAATTAGAGGTTGATTTAGCAAAAAAAATAGCAACTTGATTTCATTCCCTTCTAGTATGGTTCCATTTAACAAAATTGAAACCATTAATGAAGAAGTTGGCCTTTTTTACATTCATTGAGCTACCACTACTAGTTGAAATGATAAACCTATTAGAATAAAAAGGTAATTGCCTAATTAATTATTAGGTCCCCTTTTATGTTAGCGTATTTAAGCTTAGTTGTATTTCCTTTTTGTCTCAAGTCATAGGATTATGACTGTATACACCTAAAAATGCTCTGGAGAATATAATTAATTAAATATGATTTATTTGATTAATTAATCCTAAATTCATCTACTTAATAAATAAATAGAAATATTATTTATATTAAGTTCACTATTAATTCTTCTATTTTATCATATTATTTTCCTCTTAATTAAATAAACAAAATTAAATACTTTGTTTTATTTTATTATTATCATTATTATTTTCTTCTATACTTTATCCATTAATTCTCTCTTAAATTAAATACACAACTTCAATCATTTGTGTAATTTAATTATCTCATCATATTTCCTCTTAATTAAATAAAGATATCCTAAAGATTTATTTAATTATCATATTCCTCTTTATTAAATAAGCAAATATCAAATATTTGTTTTATTTAATTAAATCTTCCTATTTTGCTAAAATTGAATAAATAAAAAATATTCAAATAAAGGCATAAATCAAATATTCCTCTATTCACTCACCAATAAAATTAGATTTTTCAATCTAATTAATTCAACTGGCATTCACGGGAAAGCTTCAAAGACAAACTTGTAGGCAATCCTTTCAATCTTCTTCCTCTGATCTTTCCTATCATCTTGCTTGATGTTTTCATGGGGAGGAACAATCCCCATGATCAACTCAAGCTTTTCAATCTCTCACCACTCAATTCTCAAGATTGAATCCATGCCTCTGTTGTGCTGCCCTTGTGCAAATGTGCTGCCGAAAATCTATATATACAGCCTTCTGAAGCATGAAAATCATCCGAGAAAATCCTAGTTTTATGCAAACTTACTCTGTAGGAATACAATCAAGCAACCAAGCAACCAATCAATCATAGCATTAGCATTAGCAATATCATCATAACATCATAGCATCAATAGATTTAGAATCACATCATTAGTTTTTACTGTAGATTTCATGTCAGAATAGTTTACATAGCATCATTATCATTAGCTTTCATTATCAATCATTAGATCATTGCATTTAACATCACTCCATCATCTGAATTGGCATTTTAAACAGTCATATTGCTTACCCAATTTGAGAGCCTTTCGTGACTTGATAAATCTTTGAAGATAGGAGACAATGAGATGCCTTCAAGCTTTTCTGTGTTTTAAATTATTTTAATTCATGTTAATCTTGATATAATGTCTTATTAAGAAGTGTTTTAGTTGTTATTTACTTTTTACTTATTCACACTTACATTTTGGCGCCCACAGTGGGGCCTAACACCATGTTTTTAACAATTTTTTCTGAAAAGATTTCATATAGGAATTTGGCGTGATTCTTTTAGCGCGATCGGAAGATTCTATAGCACTTTTGCTAGAAACTATAGCTCTTCTGCTAGAAACTATAGCACTTCCACTAGAAACTATAGCACTTCCACTAGAAACTATAGCACTTCTGCCTATTTTAGTGCTTCCGAAGAAAACTATAGCGCTTTAAAGGATTGTTTAAGCGCTTCGATCAAAAGGCTTCCAACACAGTCTGCCTATTCACCTGCAACATTTGTTTTAGTACTTTCGCCGAATTCTATAGCGCTTCTACAGAATCTTATAGCGCTTTTGGCACTTTCTATAGTGCTTTAGAGCATTTCTATAGCGCTTTTAATCTCTGTTATAGCGCTTTTGTAAATCGTTATCTGAATTCAACGCGACTGCAACCAGTAACATCTTTTCTTTAGTTGGTTTAAAATTTATCAATCCTAGGATAGTCACTTCTTCAATTTGGTTTAAAATTTATCAATCTAGGGTAGTCACCAAACATTTCAATTTGGGATTAAAAATGAACACCATGTCTTTTTGTGAAGCAATATCTTCACTATGAAGCAACATCTTCACATAGATAGAAAATTGTCGTTTGGGCTCTAAAAATTGAACAAGTTGATTTTTGGGTTTGTGTGGTGATAGGAATATGCTCTCCCTTAACTGGGTGATCAAAACGCCAAACTCATCCTTTACTTTATACATTTCCAGCTTTATTAAAACCTTTAGAAGGCCTGTCGTAGTGGGAAAAAAAGTACTCACCCTGTGGGAACGACCTGAGTGGGAACAACCAAAGCCAGGTTTTCCAACCCACTATAAAACAAAAGTAAATCTAGATAAATCCTCATTTACCGGAAGTGTGCAAGATAACCATCCCCAAAACCTTTGTTCTCAAGGTTGGGAGGTATTCTGAGGGAGTTTATTATTGTCGCTCCAAAAGGAAACCCTTTCTAAAAAGCATAGTGTAGTATCCATCTGAGTCAGTTTCCAAATGTTGTAATACTCAGCAGTGTTGGGGAAGGGAAGAATCTACCCCCAAGACACTCACCATATAATTTCCAAGGACCGTTTGCTCAGGGGACCGAGAAATATAACCTTTGAGTACGCACCTAGAAAATACAAAAACACAGGCGCCCTCTAGGGGGTGACACGGTTGTGTGAGTCGGCACAATTTTAAGCTATGGGCTGATTGAGTATAATAATGACCTACTTGTCCTTAAGAGTGAGTCTATCTGAAGTGTTTGTTTGTCAATAAACCTGTGGAAATAAAAAAGGATCTATTTGATCCTTGAACATACACTATCTGTTTAGATTATAGCTCTTAAAAACAACTGTCTATACTTGATTGCTGTGTATTTCAAAGTCATTAAATCTAGATAAAAGATCATCCTGAAAAATACAACTTGGCCAAAATCAAACTGAGAAATACATGATTAGAGATTGGAAAACCACAAAATTTGTCAAGAAATCTCTTGCCAAGAGAATCAGGAAACAAAAGAAACCACTTAGTTATAGAAACCTTTTGAAAAGAAGACATTTCTTGTATCAGAATAGGAAGATTTTTCTTCATCATAGGACATTCATCCATAGGTTTCATGATTTCGCTAGGGGTTACACTGATGATTATGCTATAGAGCCCTTGTATTCACAAGCCTATATTTAGAGAAGAGCTCTTTCACAAGAACCTAATTGTAGTCAACGTATTCGTTAATCCTCCATCCCACAACCCGCCATAGAATACTCTAGCAGACCTGATCAATTATTACAGTAGAAAAGTCCTTAGGAACATTAGGTTGGACATCCAAAATCAAGGAGTTACCACCACACCTTATGACCATTTGGCGACCTACAACTCCCATTCAACAACCATGCCTTATAGCACCTATCATACAACCTAGCCTTATACACATTGAAAGTGGCCAAACCGACATCATCAGTAGTTTGAGAGCATTCATTTTTGAGGAAAACAAAACACCCCATCAATTTCTTACAGCATCCATCATCCTGAACGAAGAAGAAGAAAAGACAAACATAGCAGTAGGAAGACCCATGTTACTACCTCCTGCCTGGAAATAGGTAATGAATGACATTGCAATAAGGTATTGAAACCATCATACAACATACCTTATGACCATTTGGCGACCAATAGCTCCTGTTCAACAACCCGGGCTAACCACCCCATTATTTCAGCCAGGTAACATACACATTGAAGGTACCCAAACTGACATCATCAACAGTTTGAGAACATTCATTTTTGAGAAAAATGAAACACCCCATCAATTTCTCATAGCATCCATAGTCTTAGACAAAGAAGAAGAGAAAGTAAACATAGCAGTTGAGAGACCCATATTACCACCCCCTGCCTAGCATTGAACAAAAACTATAGTGCTTCTACCATCTATTTTAGTGCTTCTGAGAAATATTACTGCACTTCTGTCAACAACAAACCAAACTCTGTTAGTGATAAAAAAATACCAGTGTCATAGTGCTTCTATAGACTGTTCTAGCGCTTTTGCGCTATCTTTTAGCGATTCCATAGAAAAAAAGAGCACTTATGTTGTCTATTTCAGCACTTCTGATCAAATTTATAGCATTTCTGTCAGTGTAAAAAATACCAGTATCAGAGAATTCACCAGTCCTTTAGCGCATATGTGCTCTGTTTTAGCACTTTTGCTCTATTTGACAACGCTTTTACCAAAAGAGATAGCGCTTTTGCATTTTGTTTTAGTGCTTCTTTTCTATGTATTAGCACTTCCACAGAACAGAAAAACAAAGACCTTTCAGAAACATCTGACATATCAGTTACCATCAGAAACACAAAATTTTACTAGTCAAAAACATTTCACAGATCAGACAATGTCCTAAAAACCTGAAACATAGTAGGTTCTTACAAGTCAAATTTGTTTTCACACATAAACCCAGATCTTGCAAAACACAAAGTGTCAAATTATCAAAACAAATCTAGATTATTGAGTCAAGTTTCCTCATCAAGATTCTAAAATCCTACTATCAAAAAACAAAAACTCGGTAATCGGATTTTCATCTTAGCCTCATCAATAGAATACATCATTCTATTTGGCTTCATTAAAATCAAATTGACATTAATCACAACACAGAAGATCCAAGTTTAGTGAAAAAAAAGAAAGTATGCCAATCTTGACAAGGGAAAAAAATTAGAGAGAAAGAAACTAAAAATCCAAACATGATTGAAGAAAACCCCTTTTACCAATTCCAACAACATGAAAACAATGAAATAACACAAGAAGATATACAACACGCCCAACAAGACCCTAATTTTCATAAATTTATGGAAAAGGTCTTAGAACAAGACATGGAGAAATATCTCTTGATGTTAGTAGAGTTAGGTGCCAAACTTCCCAAATATTTTGACATCAATCAGTTGAAGGAAACACCTAGAACAAATGAAACATAACCGAACCACACCTAGGACACAGATCAAGTGGTTACTTTAACAATTCAAAAGCAAAATCTACAACAAAAGATTCAGAATATGCAAACGAGAACCACCAAGAAATACTTATTATAGGACATTTGTCCTTACCCTTTTCA
The DNA here is from genome assembly GCA_007258455.2 of Sequoia sempervirens. Taxonomy (NCBI): domain Eukaryota; kingdom Viridiplantae; phylum Streptophyta; class Pinopsida; order Cupressales; family Cupressaceae; genus Sequoia; species Sequoia sempervirens. The sequence goes on from VDFB02000015.1 coordinate 26,756,316, forward strand.
TCTGATTGTGGATATGTTACCTTTCCCTAGACACTGTGAATTTCCTAAATATGATAAATATAATGGTAAATCGGACTCGATTGACTATGTAAGGGAATTTAGAATAATGAGCCTCAAGTTTGCACAAGAAGATACTTACCTCATGAGGTTATTTCCTAGGAGTTTGGGAGCCCATTGTATGGAATGGTTCTCCAAGTTACAACTAGGTATTCGATCCTTTGAAGAACTGGTCAACAAATTCATCTCCCAATTCTCCTTCAACATACAACATGACATAACCATAAAAGATCTATATAACTTGAAACAAAAAAATGGTGAGACATTCCTATCATTCTTACAATGGTGGAGAAAGTTTTTTGCTAGATATCCTCAATCTACACCCAAAGAGGAGAAGATTGAATTATTTATAGACAACTTAAATGATCAGATGAGTTATAGACTCAAATTGCAATGTCCCCCAACATTCAAAAAATTAATCGAGAATGGGCTTAAAATTGAAGAAGCCCTAGTCAAACGAGGAGTGATTAAACACTACAATGATACACCACACAACAAAAATCACTATGGAAACAATGATAAGCCAAAATTTTGGCAGAAAAATAGAAATACTGGAAGCACTGATGTTACAACTGACAATACAAAATTAGTATTCAATTTGACAGCAACAACTATCAAAACAAATCAAAATGAAAACCAAAACAACACTCAAAGCACTACTCAAAATAATAACACCAACAATGGGGAATCTAGACTGTCATATCAAAGACAATCCAATCGATGGAAATTTACCCCATTAGGAAAAACTTTGGAATCAACAATGAGAGAGCTCATTGCAAACAAACTTATCACTTTACCAAAAGCCCGAAATTGGGAGCTGAAGGTAAAACCATCCTGGTGGAACAATGTCGATTATTGCAACTTTCATAAAAATAAAGGACATAAAACAAATGACTGTATGCAATTAAAACATTTGATACAAGAATTGATTGAGGCAAAGAAGGCATTTGTTGAAGGGCATCAAACAAACAACGATCATAGTGCATTTACCAATCCATTACCCAACTATGAAAAAGGGGAATCTTCTTCAAACAATAAAGGAAAAAGTATAAACTATGTCTATGACACCACCATTCATTGCCTCTCGGAGGTTGAGAAAAACAACATTGATAATCAATCAGATGACACAAACATCAATGACATTGAATCCCTGAACATGATATCAAACAAAAACATATCCGACAATCAAATCAATGTCCTAAAGATCAAGGAAACACAAGACAATCAACCAGTAAATGTAACAACAAGGGGATAGTCCAAAGTGGTACTAAAATGAGTCTCATCTAAAAATATTGCTCCCCCATCACATCAATACAACATCGTGGACCAATTACAAAAGATACCTGCACAAATATCCATTTTGGAACTTCTCAAAATTTCACCATCACACAAAGAAGTTTTGGAACAAGCTCTAGTAGCTACAACTGTGCCCAATAATTTGGATGTTTGTCAATTCCAAGCCATGGTGGGACATCTTACCACACCTCATTATCTATCGTTCTCCAAAAAAGATGATGTGTCATTAAATCACCCACACAATGCAACCTTGCACATAGAAGTTCTAATCCATAAAAATTGCGTGAAGCATGTCTTAATAGATGGGAGAGCTAGATTAAATATTTGTACTTTGAAACTAATTCATGCACTAGGCTATTCTAACAATGCCATTGATGCCAGAAGAAAGATAACAATAAAGGCATATGATGAAGAAGAAAGGTCTTCCAAGGGGCTGATTGTACTTCCAATTCAAGTAGGACCGATTGTCAAAAACATTGTTTGTCAAGTGTTGGACAAGGATCTAACATATAACATACTCTTGGGTTGTCCATGGATCCATGAAATGCAAGCGGTACCCTCAACATACCATCAATGTTTGAAATTTCCAGTAAACGGACAAGAGGTCACAATACCAACTGACAACAATAATCCACAGACTTGCAACATGCTAAAGCCAATCAAGACACTCTAGTACCCCATAACAGAGAAGTCAACACTTCCACTTCATCTAGTAGTGAGAGACAACCCAATTTCATATCTAAATGGGTTGAGAAGAAGGATCAAGTGAAGGAAATAACTATTGCGGACACAATTTTATCAAACACTGAAGGTCCTATAAATGAGTTATCACAGAAATTTGTAGACAAAGTCCAGTTGAAGGACAAAGGCTTAGGAGAATATTCCCTTGAGCAATCTTTGTGTCTATCACAATTGCTACCATCACCAAAATATTATGGACGACCCACATCAAATAAACCACGTTCATCACAACCAATCACAACTCTCAATGAAAGATTTGTTAAAGCAGGTACACTTGAAGATGAGTCAGAAGACAAAGACATTCTCAATTGGCTATACAAGGATGAAGAAGCCTCAACATTAGCAAGTATCAACATCAAAATAGATTAGTATGGAAAAGGGAAGGCTATCTTGGAAAAAATGGGCTATGAAGGCCAAGGACCAATTGGAAAGAGAAAGGATGGTATTATAGAACCTATTCAACCTCTAACACTGCAACCTAAGGATAAAAAAGGATTAGGCTACATAGGGGAAACAAAAAAGGAAGTAACTCAAAAAGTGGTAGAAGGGATTCTACAAATGAGAGATGGTTCTGAAACTGATTCAAATGAATATGAATGGGATAATTTATCTACTACATCATACACTGACAAACAAATTGATGTCATTCAAACATATGCACACTTATGAGAGGAGGGACAAAGTTCAGGAAATAGACCGTTTGTAATGGGATCAACAAATATCAATGACTCAAGCGAGGAAAATCAGACATCGAATGATACATACAACTTGGAGGTGAGTACTATCATAGACTTCAACCTTCCTACCAACAACTTCTACCACCTAGCTATCAGAAAACTTACAGCTGTCGATCCATCTCAAATTGATGACTTATTACCCTTGAGACATCCCAAACTTATTGACTAGGGACCCACCGAACCTATTCATTTACCAATCTTTTCAAATGATGAGACCATTATAAAATATCTTTGCAGTGACGAACTTGATACGAGTTCTATCCATAACACTCATAACGACACTTCACAAAGGGAGGGTGCCAAATCTTCCTATTGCAAAAATGACAACAGGAAAAATAAATCTAATGGTGAAAACCTTTCTGAGGCAACATTAGATTTTGAAAAGAGAAAAATAAAGAACGTATCCAATAGTGAAAACCTTTCTGAGGTGCTGAGGGATGGAAGATTTGACACTCTCCTAGAGCATTACCATGACAGATCATCAGTACTGGTAGAACTGACATAGTCTATAAATCTAGGAACAACTGAAAAGGAAAAAATCCTACATCTGGCAGAGTCCATGATAGAACAGAAGAAACCAACATTCACCAAATTCTTTGAAGAGTGACACATCAATTTCGCATGGTCTTATTCTGACATGCCAGGATTGGACCCAGATCTCCTCATGCATCATCTGTCACTACCAAAAGGAATCAAACCAGTCAAATAGAAATTGAGAAAGATGCATCCTCACATCACCCTGATGGTTAAAGCTGAGTTGAAGAAATTGTTGGATGCAGGATTTATCAGGTCCATAGATTATGCAAAATGGATCTCAAATATTGTGCCAGTATCCAAACCTAATAATAGCATCATAATATGCACGAATTTCAGGGATTTAAACAAGGCGTGTCCAAAGGATGATTTTCCTTTACCCAACATTGACATAATTGTTGATCTAACAACAGGACATGCCATGTTATCTATAATGGATGGCTTCTTAGGATATAATCAAATAAAAATAGCACCTGAAGATCAGGAAAAGACAACATTCACTTGCCCTTGGGGTACATTCTATTGGAATTTCATGCCCTTCAGATTGAAAAATACATGTGCAACATATCAGCGAGTGATGACCACAATTTTCCATGACATGATGCATACTTTCATGGAAGATTATGTGGATGACATCTTACCAAAATCACACACCAAGGAAGGACATCTGGAAATCCTTGATAAAATTTTCACTAGACTGGAAAAATTCAATGTCAGATTAAACCCAAAGAAATGTGTGTTTGGGGTAACATCAACAAAAATCCTTGGTTACATAGTGTCAGAAAAAGGTATTGAAGTGTATCCAACTAAGGTTAAAGCAATAATGGAGATTTTGCCACCTAAAAATATCAGTAAACTACGGTCCCTACAAGGTAGGTTACAATCCATTAGGAGATTTATCTCCCAGCTGGCAGACAAGAGTCATCCATTTAATCATCTACTTCATAAGAATGTTTAATTCAAGTGGGATCATAACTGTGAAACAACTTTTAACTAGATAAAGCAATATTTGGTGTCTCCTCCAATACTCATGCCACCCATAGTAGAAAGACCATTGTTACTGTATATCGCAACAACTGACATTTCTTTAGGAGCTCTATTGGCACAAGAGGATTTTGAAGGAAAAGAACAATCAATTTACTACATCAACAAGACTCTCAACGGATATGAAATAAACTACAAATTCATAGAAAAAGCTTGTTTGGTAGTGGTATTTGTAACCCAGCAGTTGTGACACTACATATTGACTCACACAGTCAAGCTCATAGCAAAAAATAGACCCATTAAAATATCTACTCGGTAAAGCTCCTCTAACAGGAAGACTGAAAAAATGGGTCATGATCTTGAGCGAGTTTGACATCCAATATGTTAACAGGAGAGTCATCAAAGGATAGGTAATAGTGGATCAACTAGTTGAAGCTCCATTACAGGATCAACATCCAATGAACATTGAATTTCTAGATGCAGACATCTTGAATATTACAACACAATAGTGGAGGCTCTATTTTGATGGATCATACACACAAAGAGGAGCTAGTGTAGGAATTCTATTTGTCACACCTCAAGGACACACCACCCCAAGATCCTATAGGTTAATGTTTCCATGTACCAACAATATAGTTGAGTAAGAAGCATTGATTATCGACATAAAAGTAGCTATTGAATGGAAAATCGCAAAAATGCAAGTATATAGGAACTCACAACTTGTTATCTATCAAGTAAATGATGAGTATCAAACAAAGGATGATAAGCTCATGCCTTATAAGAAAATGATAGATGATCTTAAAAATTACTTCATGGATATCAAGTTCAAGCAAATACCAAGCGCAGAGAACAAAACTCGGATGCCATGGCGACAATTGCTTCCCTTTTGCAATTACTAGAAAAGAAAGGTCATTATGAGTTTATGGTGGAACAAGTATCTAACCCTACATACGATAATCTTGATTCATAGACCATATGCCAAATAACCGACACTCAAACCTCACAACATGGAGAGATCTATAATTATCTCAAAGATAATATTCTTCCTCTTGATCTCTCTAGAAACCAAAAGCATAACTTTATCCTTCAATTTGCACGACATGCATTGGTCGCTGACATCCTTTACCATCGAGGTCTAGATGGTACTCTTCTTTGGTGCCTGGAACATCACGAATCTGAAACATCCTTATGAGAGGTCCATGAAGGTATTTGTGGGACCCATTCAAGTGGGCTAACCCTAGCTAAGAAACTCCTTCATTTAGGGTATTACTGGTCGAACAAGGAGAAGGAGTCCTATCAATATGTTAAAAAGTGTCAGAAATGCCAGATTCATGGTAATCTAATTCATGCACTAGCACAAGAGTTACAACCCTTCACATCAACATGACCCTTTTGTCAGTGGGAACTAGACCTGGTAGGAAAAATAAATCCGTCTTCATCCAATGGATACAAGTTCATCATCACAACAAAAAATTATTTTACAAAATGGGTAGAAGCGGTTCCTTTAACAATAATCACTAGAAAGAAGATCTCATCTTTCATACTCAACTATCTCATCTGTCGATACGGGGTACCTCAGTCCATTGTCACAGACAATGGTAGGCCTTTTAAAAATCAGGATGTTCAAGAATTATGTGAACAATTCCATATCCATTTCTCAACACTGTACTATCCTCAAGGAAATGGCCAAGCAAAGGCCTCAGACAAGATAATTCTAAAAATACTAAAGAAAACGGTAAATGATGTTGGACGTGATTGGAATGTTCAGCTAAATCCTGCACTATGGGCCTACAAAACCAGCATTAGAACACCAACAAGAGCTACACCATATGCCTTGGTGTATGGATCAAAGGCCATCTTACCCATTGAGGTAGAAATACCATCACTTCGTGTCTCACTCAAGGGTATCATTACAGATGAAGAGTATAGATTTTCTCGGCTATAGGAACTGGAATTACTGGATGAATGTCATCAGCAAGCTATCAATCATTTGAAGGCCTACGACAAAGAATATCAAGGAGCTACAATCACAGGGTCAAACCTAGAGTCTTTCAAGTTGGAGACTTGGTCCTAAGGGAAAACCCTAAAAATCAACTGGATAGAGAAAATAAAGGGAAATTTGAACCTAACTAACTAGGTCCCTTTGTAATCATATCAGTGTATGGATCAAGAGCATATCAATTGTCTACACCTGAAGGGAATCTATTTGATGAACCTATCAACAATATCCATCTCAGAAAGTTCTATACCTGAATCACCTAGTACATGAATTAGTTTTTCAAAAATGGTTACCTTGATGAAAACCTGGCAAATAGGCGTCTTAGTGACAGAAAAATACAAAAAAAGTAAAAAAATAAAAAATAAAAAAAATACAATAAAAAAGACTTAAAAAGTGCAATAAAAACATGTAGTGAAAACCTGGAAACATACGCTATTTGTGATTTAACTAGCTTTTCCATTTATTGGATGCATGTCATGGTCGTTACTTCCACCATCATTTTTCATCCATTATCATATCATTATGAGTGGTCATGTCTCACCATAGCTTGGGGGCAACATCTGGACATCACTTGGGACAATAAACATCGACTTAACAAAATGGACAAATAGTAGGAAGAAAAATGCAACAAAAACAATGATCAAAACACAACCCAACATGGAACATCAATCAACATCGGAAACACATTAGACATCTATATCACGACAGAAAATCCAAAAACATATCAAAAATCAGTCGAAAAGCCAAAAAAATGAGTTTGTGTCAGTCGAACTACATGGTCTTTGCATGTATAATGTAGGCAAGGCTAATCATTGATCAACCCTCGAGGCCCCTAGGATAGGTCATTAGGTTAGGTTTGATCCAAAATCTTGAAAACACAAAAACATCACAAAATCAGGATGGATGATATAATCTGAATAATGATTGAAATACTTTAAGCAAAAGTTGGATATGTTGTACTTTGATCATTGTTACCATTTCTTTGGAGCAACTCAATGATGTATTGAACTAGAGAAGCTAGGAAGAAGAATGGTATTTTTCTTTATCTGTTGTTTGTGAATTAATCATAATTACTGTGTGAATCATCGTTGGAAATTCTCTACAAAGTATCATGGATGACATTCCAATTCACATAGGAAAGTGGTTAATTCTTGTCTTTTTATGCAAGAAATGCTCTAGTCATCTCAGTTTAATTATACCTCGATGCTTGTGTTCACTTGCAATATCAAAAATCATGAAACTAGTACTTAGGTCATCATTGATTTACATTATACCTTTGATGCTTGTACTCACTTTCAACATTTTAAAAAGCTCAATGATGATACAAAGCACAAAAGTACTAATAAAATGCCAATACTTGCATGTATATTTTCATGGTAAAAGTAGATTGCATTCATGATAATGTTACATCTATAGAGTATTTGTTACAAAATTCGTGAATCATTCATTAAACGATTATCTTTTCTCATAATTAGATTGAGTATACTTGACAAAAACATCATCATGATCATATAGTTGCATCATCATATTCATTTACATACATTAGAAAGAATTTAAATCATCATTTCATTGTTCATACATTTGAATCATATCATTTTATCATATTTTCCATATCACATAAAATATTGCATAAAGAAAATCTCAAAAAATAAATCTCTATCATCACATTTTTCATTCATCCATCAAATCATATCACATAACATACAATCATTTAACATGTCATTTATCATACAACATTTCCATCCATTTATTTACATCATATATCATTCATCATTTAAATTCATTTATTACATCATATATTTGCATTTTGCACTAAAATAAAAATACACCGCATATCGTATATCATTTAAACACATCATATCCATAATCATGAATCAATATACATCATGAATCCATATACATCATGCATCCATATAACATACATCCATACATCATCATTATACACATCATACATCAAAGCATATCATCATGATATAAACTACATCCATAACATCATAATATAAGGATCATAACATAGCATATAGAACATAGAAAATAAATGCATCCATCATAAAATCATATAGAACACATAATGCATCGATAAAATCCACTGCATATCATATAGATCTCAAAATCACAAATGTCAAGTATATAATGATTTATGAAATGAAGAGAGATATAACATCAAAAATGGTTGTATATCAAAATAATCGAAGTGTACATTACATCTCAAATACAACAAGGGCAACAATCATGTACTGCTAGCTCCAAAAGGTGTAGGCATCGCAGGATCAGGCCCCCCACCACCGCTGGATGTACCAGGATCTTTTGGATCTCTCCAAAGAGGCTATGTCACACCTGCACTCACAGTCCTAGAATGAGTCTTGCCAGATCGAGACTGCTTGTAACTCACTCTCTACTCAAAGGGGACGAAATCATAATATCTCCCTCTGTAGTAGTCCACCTCTCCACCAATACGGGCAACCTCTCTCATATAATCTGCTAAGGAGGTACCATCAGCTAATCTTTGTAATCTCTTAGCTATAGCCTAAGCACCCTCTATTGAAAACTTGGCGGCATCCCTCTTAGCTGTCAAAGATGTAATCTGAGCTTGGGCTTCCCCTGCAGTCTACCTAGCAACATCCCTCTCGGTAGTCAATGTTGCAATCTGTGACTGTGTTGTGGCTAACTGAGCCTGCACTGATGCTAGATCATCTGCATGTGACTGGGCATGTGCCTACATCTGAGCCTGAGTCTACTCTAATAAACCTTGAGCCTGAAGAAGTTGCTCCTGAACAGTCTCTAACTGCACCTGTAGACTCATTATCTGCAGCTGATTTGACGCATCCCTCACTGCCTACCTCTTATGAGGCACTGTCTCCTCTGACAAATCTAATGCAAGACCCAACCCACCTGCAATCTCACCACTACTCTCCTCTCCACTATCCTCCTCCTCACCAACATCCTCCTCACCACCGACATCCTCCTCATCAACAATACCGACATCCTCCACCTCAACCTCAACCTCCTCTCTCCTCCACTTACGACCACGTGCAACAACATCCTCCTCTGCAGGTAAGGGGGAAGGCTCATCTGAAATAGTAAGACGTGGAAAAGGATGCAAATCTAGAAACTCAACATAGTTTGTTGTAATCGATGGCTCAACAATGTCTGGGTGAATATCCCACTCAAAGGGCTGCAGAGACTGAAACTCCTGAACAACAACATCGTATGACAAACCAGGGCCCCAATCTGTAGAATCTGATTGATGAAGGGCATAATGAGAAACACCCTGAGGCATACTCTGAATCATCCCATACTGTCTATACACCCATCTGATAAAAAATCTCTCCAGTACCCAACGAGTCTGACCAATCAATATCATTGACTGACAAAGAAAAGGCACCTAAATATCATTCTCATCCCAATGCTCATAGTCAAGGTATGGATGCCATGTCACAGACTCTATGTCATCAATCACTCTCCTCCAATACTCTAACTTACCCAGTCTAGACTAAGTAAGACGATCGGCATATCTGAACACATATGGTCTCATAGGTGGTCTCTATCTAACTGGCACTAGATGCTTAACAACTATGTGCTCCCACGCCCACACCTGAAACAAAGTGACATCGACTGACAAACTACGACCTCCAAGGTAAACTATCGAATGCAAATCATGATACAAGTGGGCGAGCATACACATGCCCCAAGCAAATCTGGTGCCATGAACAACCATACTCTCCAAAACTCGGTCCCAACCAATAGAGAATCCCTTAGACTTGCGATCAAGACTAAGGAATCCTCCGATAAAACCAAGAAGCACTTCGGGAAAAGTGGCATATGCATCAACCATCTCATGCCATGAAATCCACTCTCCAACAATCTGATCATCCTAAAACACCTTCCGAAGAGCATTGGTGTCGCCCTGGTCTAATGAATCATATACAACATCACCCACAAATGCTATCCACAAGATCCTCCAAACATCCTCTAGAGTGACTATCATCTCACCAGTAGGAAGGTGAAAGGTGTTATGCTCGGGCTACGGGACATAATAACCTGGCCAAAATAACCCTAGACAAAATAACTCGGTCACAATAACCCAGGGACAAAATAACCCAAGGTCATAATAACCCAAGCCAAAATAACCCGTGGTCAGAATAACCCATGGAAAAAATATCCCCATAAGAATATAGAGAGAGGAAAACAAAATTTATAAATTACATGTAGCTAAAAAAACTTTATTATTCAAAATTTCAATTAAAGTGTCAAATTATAAGTGATGCCTCTTATATAATCTAAAATGTTATGCTTGTCATAACCATCAACCAATATTTTCAGTCTTTCTTTGAGTTCATGGTATTTTTTCCTGCTTGGTTGCCTAATGTATCCAACCATATATTTCTCTATTCTATTCTCTTGGAGATTGTTCTTTTTTCACTGCTTTGATGAATTTCCAAACTGAGCTGTGCGATGCTTGAAGCAATTCACTAAATCCTCTGTGCCATCCCCCAATAGTATTATTGGTTATGGGAAGATCATCTTGAGTAGTTGAATATCAATTCCACATTGTGATTGGAAACTTGGGTGATCGTCTATTTCCTCTTTTAGTTAGTCTTCCAATTGATGTAGGAGCATCCGGTGGTGTAAGGGCAATCTTGCATCACCCAAAAATAGTTAAATTTCAAGTTTCTCAGTTTTTAGATGTTTTTACATTTTTGGATACCCTTTTCGTCATAATGAAATTCCCAATTTACGGTTTTTATTTTCGGTTCCTGGGTTGAAAGATATTGCAGTTTTAGTTTCCCAGATTTGCACCTAAAAATCTTTCGAGTTAGATTTGAGGCACTTAGAGTTCCCAGAATGGCCCTAAAACTTGCCAAAATTAGCAAATTTTGGGTGCGTTATTGACTTTGAGACCTTTCCAACGGTTCAAACGGTTCACGAATCAGAGTCCCGGATCAAAAGTTATGGCCCTGGGAAGTTGGCGCACTTTCTAGAAGATACAATTGCAAATGCTCTTTTGAAATTTGAACTTCATGTTGTAAATTTTCGTCAAACCACCTAAACTCAAATTTGAATGTTTTTGGCTCCAAACTAATGAGGAGCTCTATTTATGGGCGGGTTTCTAATTTTTGGGTAACTTTTTGGGGACAAGCTCGCATATTGCGAAAGAGTTATTCTATAGCTTTGTAACTTGCATGTGTTGTAGAACTTGGGGATTTGAGATCCTCTGCATGTAAGAAGCTCCATTTTCTGAATAATAAAATTATTCTCTTTGTTTGTGGGTTATTTTCTAAGTCTCGAGTTGTGCCCTCATCAAGTGGTATTAGAGCAGGTTTTCTTGAGCGTGTGGACGGATCACGCCGTAGTGGGATTCGCACAGGACTATGGTTGTGGGTCGAGGTCAAGAAAGATGCCTCCAAGAGTGATGCCTAGTAGGCATGGTGGTGCGAGGTGGTCGGTGGTAGAAATGTTGGTGGAAGAGATGCTGGCAGCGACCCTCCGGAGACCAGTTGCGCGTTACAAGAGCGTTGAGAAGAGGGTTAAACCTCGGAGGAAAGTGAGGATGAAGGAGAGGAAGAAAGGTTCAAATGTAGAAGGGAAGAAGAAGCAATTGATCAAGACCAAATGCGGCTAATAAGGGCCATTTCGAAAGATCGAGAAAAGACCTAAACAGAAGTCCCTAGTTATTCGAATGCGAACCCGAAGAGTTGATTGGTATCGCGAGCTGAAGAATATTTTGAAGTATGAGAAATGAGGGCGAGATCGGGTTAAGTTTGGCCAGAAAATGAAGTTGAAGGCCATACCCGTTATTTGAGTGGAAAGAGAGGTCCAGTTGGAAGAAATCAAGAAGAAATATCACGGATGGGGATTGCATGGTAGAAAAAGAAGTGGAAAAGCGATTCATACGATGGACTACGAGTTAGATCTATTGAAGAAATTACAAAGGTTGAAGCAAGGAAGCAGATCTGTGAAAGAATATACTGAAGATTTTCACAAGATAATCATCAGAATGGGTCACACAGAGGCCAATAAGGAGAAGGTAGCCCGATATCTTAATGGGTTACGACCGAGCATTCAGGAGGAGTTAAGCCTAGTCAGAATGACCACCATTGAGGATGTGTATCAGTTTTCTTTGAAGGTGGAAGAGAAGCTGAACAAAAGATTTGATGGCAAGGAAAAGGATGAGGAGGTCAGCGGAGGGACAATGGAAGACCTTGAGCCAAAATGATGATGAAAAGAGTGAAGATGTGATTGCAGTAGAAGCCAAAAGAAATGACAACTATACCACCCGTGATCAAAGGCAGTGGTGATCAAAGAGGTAGAGGGATGAAGAGTATGGACAAGGATCTGGAAGAGGTGGTTGAGGAGGAACATGTGTTTCCGGTGTGAGTGAAGAAGGAGCACATCAAGCCTATGAATATACAACACAGGAAGAGGCGAGAAAAAGGCGGAAGGTCGTGGAAGGGTTCTTGTCTGCAGATGAGGAGGCCAATCCCCGAACATTCAGTGATCTTCAAAGGAGCCCTAGTGATTGAGAGCCACAGTGGTGAGGAAAAGGAACGGAACAAAGGAAGAATCTAATATTTCACACACAAAGGTGCAAGTGTGAAGGAAAATGTTGTGATGTCATTGCTCGGCAGTGGGGAGCCTTGATAATCACAGTGTGTCGAGGAGGAGATGGTCCACAAAGTTGAAGGCGAAGAGGAAGGCACGAATCAATGGCGGATTACTGGTTGTAGAAGACCACAAAGTTTGGTCAATGAAGCGATTGCCTAAATAAAGTTCAAGATCGGGAGGCTAACGCGGTAAGGGTATTGTGATATCATCCCCATGGATCATGTCACATGTTGTTGGGAGCCATGCTTTGATAGGTAAGCTATCGATGGCCATGCAAACACTTATTCCTTGACAAGGGATGGGGTTCGTCAAGTTGAAACCCCAGAAGGAGACCGAAGAAAAGGTATCAGTAGTGCTAGAATTTGTTATGTAGATGGAAGAAAAAATTTAGAAGGTATGAAGCATGAGCGTGTGTGTTATGCATTGATTCCTAGAGTGACTAAGGAGGATAGTGAGAAGGTTCCAGAAGAAGTTTTTGGGATGTTGGATGAGTTTCAGGATATTGTTTCTGATAATGTACTTGAGGGTTTACCACCAATAAAGAAGATCAGTCATCAGATTGACTTGATTCCTGGAGCCAGTTTGTCAAATAAGGCAGCTCATAGAACAACTCCAGCAGAAAATGAGGAGTTGAACAAACAAGTTCAAGAGTTGTTGAGAAAGGGTTTGATACGGGAAAGTTTGAGTCCATGTGCAGTGCCTGCAGTACTAGCACCAAAGAAGAATGGGGAGTGGAGGATGTGTACAGATTCCCGAGCCATAAACAAGATAACAATCAAGTACAGATTTCCCCTGCCAAGGATGGATGACCTGATGGACTGTTTGAGTGGAGCTCAGTACTTCACAAAGATTGATCTGAAGAGTGGATATCACCAAATCCAGATTCAAGAGGGAGACGAATGGAAGACTGCCTTCAAGACCAAAGAGGGTATGTACAAGTGGTTAGTCATGCCTTTTGGGCTAACCAATGCACCAAGCACATTCATACAGCTTATGAACGAGGTACTAAAAAGAATTTATGAAGTTTTGTTATTGTGTATTTAGATGATATTTTTATTTTCAGTAAGATGTTGGATGAGCATCTGATGCATATTTGGAGCCTTTGAGAAGTTAAGAGAAGAGAAACTATTGATTAATCTGAAGAAGTGCAGTTTTGTGAAGAGGGAGTTAGTGTACTTGGGGTTTGTTGTCTCAAAGGGTCTAAGATGGACCCAGAGGAAGTGAAGGCTATTATGGAATGGCCTATCCCAAAGAACTGCACTCGAGGGTGAGATATTTCCATGGTTTGGCTAGTTTTTATAGAAAGTTCATTAGAAACTTCAGTAGTATTTGTGGACCCAACCGAACAATGAGAGGGATAGAAAAGAATTCAAGTGGCACTGGAGCGGCAAAAGTTTTGAAATGAGCGAGAAGGTGTGAGCAACCATTCTAGCCCTCCCGATTTCAACAAGTTTCAAGTGGATTGTGATGCCAGTGGTTTTCCATTGGAGCAGTGTTGAGCTAAGAAGGTAAGCCCATTGCCTATTTCAATTGAAAATTTAAATGATGCCAAGAGAAAGTATTTTGTATATGATCAGAATTTTATGCATAGTTCAAGCATTAAAGGAAATGGAGACATTATTTGTTGCTGAAGGAATTTGTTCTATATACTGATCATCAGGCCTTGCAATACATAAATAGTCAGGGAAAATTAAATCAGAGGCATATGAAATGGGTAGAGTTTTTGTAGAGTTATACCTTTGTTTTGAAACATAGGAGTGGGAAGTCAAATAGGGTTGCAGATGCCTTAAGTAGGAGGCATACATTGATGACAAAGATGCAGATTGAAGTGATTGGGTTCAATGAACTCAAGACATTGTATGCAGAAGATCCTGATTTTGCAGAGGCTTGGAAAGCTTGCAAGGAACCCGTTACAGTGGATAGGACAAGCGGCTGATTTCATAATCCAGGATGGCATGTTATTTAAGGGAAGTCAATTGTGTATCCCGAGGAGTTCCATGAGGGAGAACCTGATAAAGGAGAAGCATAGTGGAGGAATGGCAGGACATTTTGGTCGGGATAAGACCATTGCCATTATCAGTGAGCATTATTATTGGCCTCAGTTGTCACAGGATGTGAAGAAGTTTGTACAAAGCTGCAGGGTGTGTCAGATGGCTAAAGGAGTGAGTCAGAATATAGGCTTATATCAGCCCTTACCTGTACCAGAGAGGTCATGGGAGGATATAAGTATGGACTTTGTTCTTGGTTTGCCAAGGACACAACGAGGGAATGATTCAGTCTTTGTGGTGGTTGATAGGTTTTCGAAGATGGCACATTTCATTCCATGTCAGAAGACCCATGATGCAGTCCACATTGCTGACTTGTTCTTCAAAGAGGTGGTGAGGCTACATGGTCTGCCAAAGAGTATTGTTTCAGATCGTGACACCAAATTTGTGGGGTACTTTTGGAGGACCTTGTGGAAGAAGCTGAAGAAAGAGTTGAAGTTCAGTTCTGCACACCATCCACAAATAGATGGGCATATAGAGGTTGTTAACAGGAGTCTGGGTAACCTACTGAGATGTTTGGTAGGAGATAAACCCAATGGATGGGACTTGATCTTACCCCAGGCAGAATTTTCTTACAACAATTCTGTCAGCAGAAGCACTGGTAGATCACCATTCCAGATTGTGTATGGAGGTAGCCCCATAACAGCTCCAGAATTGAGGAAGATGGACCAAGAGAAGAAAATAAGTGCTGAAGCCAAATATTTTGCAGAACACATCAAGGATATACATGAGAAGGTAAGAGAACATATTAACAAGATGAATATGCAGTATAAGGCTAAGGTAGATCAGAAGAGGAGGTATAAGGAGTTTCAGATTGGTGATGAAGTGATGGTCCACTTGAGGAAAGAAAGGTTTCTAGTGGGGACATATAACAAATTGAAGATGAAGAAGTTCGGTCCCTGTAAAATTTTGAAGAGGCATGATTCAAGGAATGCGTATGAGGTAGAGTTTCCGGATAGATTCAACATTTCCCCAGTGTTCAACATTTCAGATTTGAAAGAGTATCATGAAGGTGGCACAAAGGAAGTACCAACGATGGAACAGTGTGGGATTCCAGCACCTACTTCAGAAAAGGAGGAGATTGAAGAAATCCTGGATAGTCATGTGGGAAGGAGTACCAGGAACAGACAGTATGAAGAATATCTGGTGAAATGGAAAGGAAGGCCTGTTGAAGATTCATCTTGGTTTCCTAAGGCAGAGGTTGATCGTTTGAGTTTTCCTCCACCATCTGAGACGTGATGGGGTCACTTCTCAAATTACCCTGGTGTCTGATGCAGGAGCATCCAGTGGTGTAAGGGCAATCTTGCATCACCCAAAAATAGTTAAATTTCAAGTTTCTCAATTTTTAGATGTTTTTACATTTTTGGATACCCTTTTCATCATAATAAAATTCCCAATTTACGGTTTTTATTTTTGGTTCCTGGGTTGAAAGATATTGCAGTTTTAGTTTCCCATATTTACACCTAAAAATCTTTCAAGTTAGATTTGAGGCATTTAGATTTCCTAGAATAGCCCTGAAACTTTCTGAAATCGGCATAGCTACTTTTGAGTGCGTTATTGACTTTGAGACCTTTCCAACGGTTCAAATGGTTCGCGAATCGGAGTCCCGGATCAAAAGTTATGGCCCCGGGAAGTTGGCACACTTTCTAGAAGATACAATTGCAAATGCTCTTTTGAAATTTGAACTTCATGTTGTAAATTTTTGACGCAAAACCGCCTAAACTCAAATTTGAATGTTGTTTTGGCTTCAAACTAATGAGGAGCTCTATTTATTGGCGGGTTTCTAATTTTTGGGTAACTTTTTGGGGACAAGCTCGCATATTGCGAAAGGGTTATTCTGTAGCTTTTTTGTAACTTGCATGTGTTGTAGAACTTGGGGATTTGAGATCATCTGCATGTAAGAAGCTCCATTTTCTGAATAATAAAATTATTCTCTTGTTTGTGGGTTATTTTCTAAGTCTCGGGCTGTGCCCTCATCACCAATCCAAGTGTCTTCAAAATAATTAATTATGGGTTGCAGGGTCTCCTCATTTTTTCTATAATAAGGAGATTGTTGAAGTGTTTCAAATGCATCAATTACATCTATCTGAGGCATGAAAGCTAATGCAACAAGTTTCTTGATCTCATATGTAAATACTTTATCGGCACTGTAACATGTTTGTAGACCTTCTTCTTGAAATTTCCTCCACAAGTATTGAGAGAAATGGAAAAAACATTCTCGAATAGTGGCATTTGGAATTTTTTTAGAAATATTTTGTATAGGGTTATTTTAGCCGAGTTATTATGTCCTGATACCTATATATCAAAAATTATGAAGAATGTGTTGATTCCCTAAAACGTATATTGATTTTTTGTACACTCTTTAGAAAACCCTAGGAAAATTTAAAATAATGTTCAAAAAAATATATTTCAAAATATCTTCTTTTTTCAATTTGGATTTCTCTTCTTATCACTCTACACAATTACTTCTTCTCCCCTTCTTTTCTTTACTTCTCTTAATTCTACCACTTTATATATCTTCTTAATGCCTTTTCATTTATATCTTTTCATAATAACTCTTAATCAACTAATTCCCACGAAATTGCCTTTATTTTTATAATTATTTACCATTTTATAGGTTATTTAAGCATATCAAAGGTGTTTTAAGGCTATTTTAGGGGTATATAATGGATATATGGTCTAAAAATGACCTAAATAGCCTCTATGGTGCCTTAAAATCATATTTATAATTTATTTTATGTCATTTCTAGTTTACTAGTTTGATCTAAAATGACCATGGGTTATTCTGTCCATGGGTTATTTTGACCACGGGTTATTTTGTCCATGGGTTATTATGACCCTAGGTTATTTTTTCCTTGGGTTATTTTGGTCGGGTTAGTCTGTCCAGGGTTATTTTGGCTGGGTTATTATGTCTTGATACCTTATGCTCGGTATGTCATCTCTTGACTAGAGTTGTCAACAAACCCCGATTAATCCTAATCTGGGGCATGTATAATAAAGAAGACAATCCATATTGAACAATGATTGTTGTATCAAGTTGTGCTGACTGTGGTATCAAATCAAAATTCCATGAGAAACGCTCTTAAACCTGAAGGTTCTCCAACGCCTCCTATTATCAGGAAATATTCAAAATCAGTACTCTTTGTCAAATCATCAAGCATCAATTATCCTATCAAATCTAATCAACTCTTGGTGAGACTTTTGATCAAATCTCATGAGCGAACATCATTGAACCTCACCTATCATGAGGTTAAATCATCAAATATCATTAAACCTCAACTATCATGAGATCAATCATCAATGCATCAAATCAACCTTGCTTATCATGAGGTACGTCAATCAAACTATAATTATTCCTTTCCTATCATGAGGATAATTATCATCACGACAAACATCAGATCTTGCCTATCATGAGGTCGAACATCATTTATTTGATCAAGATAATCAATCATATCAAACCAACGACTGGCACGATCGAAAATTGACAAAATCAAGGACAAATTTGGAAAACTTCATCAAACTAACATGGATAAGCTAAATCATGATAGGTGCCATTTCATCAGATCAAAGCGCCATTTTACCAAACACGTTATTTTATTGGGTCAATGTGCTAAAACATCAGGTCAAAGCACTAGAATATTCAAAGTGCTAAAATAGACTATCATAGCGCTAAATTTTTTATCTTAAGCGCTAAAACTACCAAAGCGCTAATTCATATCACCTAAGTGCTAAAACAGGGTACCCATGCGCTAAAGTTTGAAAGCGCTAAAACACTAAACCTAAGCGCTAAAACATAAGCCTGACGCGCTAAAACTTTCAAAGTGCTAAATGACCTAATTAAAGCGCTACAACGGAAACTAAAAGCACTAAAAGAATTTGAAAATGGAAAATCTGTAAACTACACAAAAAATGAGACAAGGCACAAAATACGAGGGGATAAAGGGTATGTATCAGAGGTCTATAGGTGGTTGGGCGCCGATGACGTTGTACATGCTCGAACTGGTGGGTATGGTAGGGAATCGATATCTTGCTCCAAGTCACTCAAAAATCTCTCTCACAAGAATTTCAAAAATTCAAATGCAAAAATGAGTTTGAAAAGGACCCTTTTGACCTTTTGTAGGTTATTGGAGGGATTTTTGTGGGATTATTTAAATTTATTTTGAGGAGATTAATTCAAAAGCATCCTGGGGCACTTTCTACATCAATTATCAGGAGATAAATTATTTCATCACTGAATATTCATCAAATCTACAACAAAATCATTGAAAAATCATAAAAAATTGCAAAATTACAAAAAAATCATTAATTTATCTCCCGAGGGGGGCATATATCCATCATCAACTAAAAACAATGTCTAGGGCATGTTTGGGGCATACTGAGAAATTTTCGTCGATACTAGCAGCAACAACAAAATTTTCTTTGAAGCAATGCATAAACACATCACTTCAAAGAGGGGCAAAATGTATACACCTAAAAATGGTATGGAGAATATAATTAATTAAATATGATTTATTTGATTAATTAATCCTAAATTCATCTACTTAATAAATAAATAGAAATATTTATTTATATTAAGTTCACTATTAATTCTTCTATTTTATCATATTATTTTCCTCTTAATTAAATAAACAAAATTAAATACTTTGTTTTATTTAATTATTATCATTATTATTTTCTTCTATACTTTATCCATTAATTCTCCTTAAATTAAATACACAACTTCAATAATTTGTGTAATTTAATTATCTCATCATATTTCCTCTTAATTAAATAAAGATATCCTAAAGATTTATTTAATTATCATATTCCTCCTTATTAAATAAGCAAATATCAAATATTTGTTTTATTTAATTAAATCTTCCTATTTTGCTAGAATTAAATAAATAAAAAATATTCAAATAAAGGCATAAATCAAATATTACTCTATTCACTCACCAATAAAATTAGATTTTTCAATCTAATTAATTCAACTAGCATTCACATGAAAGCTTCAGGGACAAACTTGCATGCAATCCTATCAATCTTCTTCCTCTGATCTTTCCTATCATCTTGCCTGATGTTTTCATGGGGAGGAACAATCCCCATGATCAACTCAAGCTTCTCAATCTCTCACCACTCAATTCTCAAGATTGAATCTAGGCCTCTGTTGTGTTGCCCCTGTGCAAATGTGCTACCGGAAATCTATATATACAACCTTCTAGAGCATGAAAATCATCCAAGAAAATCCCAGTTTTATGCAAACTTACTCTGCATGAATACAATCAAGCAACCAAGCAAGCAATCATAGCATTAGCATTAGCAATAGCATCATAGCATCATAGCATCAATAGATTTAGAATCACAACAACATCATTAATTTTTACTGTAGCTTCCATTTATCAAATTTCATGTCAGAATAGTTTACATAGCATCATTATCATTTAGCTTTCATTATCAATCATTAGATCATTGTATTTAGCATCACTCCATCCTTTGAATTGGCATTTTAAACAGTCATATTGCTTACCCAATCTGAGAGCCTTTCGTGACTTTATAAATATTTGGAGATAGGAGACAATGAGATGCCTTCAAGCTTTTTTGTGTTTTAAATTAGTTTAATTCATGTTAATCTTGATATAATGTCTTATTAAGAAATATTTTAGTTGTTATTTACTTTTTACTTATTCACACTTACAATGACACATTCCATGATCTAATTTAACTTTCACCTAAGGTTTCTTTATCCTTTATTAAGGGAAATTCATTTGTAATTGTATTCATTATTCATGTTTTCTTGTATAAATATATCACTTTATCCTTTACAACAATCCATTGCTTTTTCTATCAATTTGTGATAGGTGTTTGATTGAAAGTGATTTTTAGGAGTCATATGTTGAATGCACAAGACAACTGAGAGAGGGGTGGTGAATCAATTGTACCCTAAAACTTCAAAACCCTCACAAACATTCAGATCCCCATCAAATCAATTAACCCTTAATCTATTAGAGTGATTTATCATTAAAGCAGATACTAGAAACAAAACCAAAGCAACACAGTGCACAAAGAAACACTAGATTTACGTGGAAAGCCCAAGAAGGGAAAAACCACTGTGAGGATTAGCTCACAATATAAAGTAATATCAACATCAATTACAAAGGGCTCACTACCCAAAAGAAAGACTCACTACCAAAGGATCACTACCAGCATATAAAATAAGATAGAGAAGAGTGTTACATTGAGAAATCCATCTCAATACAACAGAAAAGTCCACCACAACATCACCAACATCTTCACAGTCTTACTGAAGATTGTAGACACCTTCTGCTCATTGCATCCAATAATCTAACACATGAAAGATCACACTGCACTGCACAAATTTTCACCTCACAAATCTTCACTTTGGATCATTTGCATCGCTCACATCTATCTTGTCATCCCTCAACAACTCAACTCATATTTATACAATCTTCAACCTTTAAAACATTCTCCAAGGTTGGTTATGCACCTTAATCGTGTAAATTCAAATTATGTCAACACCCAAACATTCCCACAGTGGAAATGAATGAATACGGACCACAAAACACCATAGATAGGACCTAAATCCACTCATACACACCATGCCATGCTTCCACAAACACTGAAGCAACTTTCACAATTAGTGTAAACACCCAAGGTTGGTCGAACTTGTGTTAACACCATTCACATTTAAGTACATGCTTCCTCAAATTCAAATATGGCTCGTAGAACACACACCATGCTTGAACATGACCTAGAATATTCCAAAAACACCTTGAAATCCAACAAATTCCTCCACAACAACTTTCACTTGAAGAATGTACACATCTAGTACACTCAAGTCATTTTTTAGGCATTGTAACTCAAGAAACTGACTTTCAAAGCACCAAACCTTAAACAAATTCAACAAAATAAAGATACAAACATTATCAAAACCATTCCAGATCTGCAAGACCTGAAACCACTTTGCGAAAAAATGCGGAGAATTTTTTTTTATCCTAGACACCTCTGCAATACACAGTTCACACACTGGTGAACACACCTTCTTCTGTCAAACAATCCAACACACCAAATTTTGGATATAACACCACTAAACACCTTTGATCAACATATCCAAACTGCATAAGCATATCTTCAATCCAAAAGGAATGTGAAGCAAAACCAGAATGCTACTCTACAACACAAAACACTGTTGCAACACACTATTTCCTCTTTTTATTCCAATTTTCTCAAAAGCGTTTGGAAACCAAGCTCTAGAGACACATCTTCAAAATATTCAACACTTCCTCATCACCACCAAGCCAACTATAATAGAGCAACTCAACCGTGACACATCCATAAACAAAAGCTTATCAAAGCAAGACTATAGGTTGGCACCAGTAGCTTACCAATGGCAACATAATGCAACTAATCAAAGCATCATCAAAGACAACATCAACTCAACACCAAATTTTCATACTCTTGTAGCAATCTCTTGCTCATACAGTTGAAACTAATGACAACATCGAAGCTTTTTGACATCAATGACAAAACCAACTGCACATACTTGCAATAATCTCCCCCTTTGTCATTGATGGCAACATATGATGTGAAAAATCATCAAAAACAAACACAACTCTAATCATCAATGCTCTTACTCCATACCAACTCATCTTCTCTTTTCTTTTACTGTCTCCCCCTTACACAACTAGCTAATTACTCTCTCCCTTAACACCTTCTTCACATGACTTTCTCTCCTTTTGATTTTTTTCACATTACTCTCTCCCCCTTTGACAACAATGGAAAAGGGAAACATATTTGCATCTCTTTCTCCCTTTGACATCAATCATACATGATTTCTCTCTTTACTACTTTGCATACTCCCCATAGGAGCACAAACCAAACTACATCAATTAGCAACCACTCATCCTTACTACAACAACTAATAATGCCACTACCTACTCCCCCTAAGAGGTAGCCACCAACGTCATTCCAGACCAAAGAATGAATCTTGAGACCCATTGGACCGATGCATCTCCTTATGCATCTAGTTCAAAGGAGGGGCAATAACCCCCAACTTCTCTTTGAGATACTCAAAAGCATCCTTAGGAAGAGCCTTAGTGAATATGTCAGAAACTTGATCCTTTATAGACACATATTCAAGCTTCACTTCATTCTCTACAACCTTCTCTCTCAAAAAGTGATATCAGATTGAGATATGTTTTGTTTTTTAATACATTAATGGATTCTTTGATATATTGATAGCAGTCGTATTATCATATAAGATAGAAATTGATTCATCATATACCACTCTAATATCTTTTAATGTTTTCCTCATCCATAACACTTGTGTGCAACAAGATGTTACTACAATGTATTATGCTTTTGTAGTAGATAAAGACATTAAATCTTGTTTCTTGCTTAGCCATGACACCAACATGCATCCAAGAAAGAATGTACCACCACTTGTACTTTTCTTGTCATCTACACAACCATCCTAATCTACATCTGTGTAAGCACTCAGAGTAAATTCAGTATCTTTTGGATACCACAAGCCATGATCCAGAGTGCCCTTCAAGTATCTGAATATCCTCTTCATTGTTGCAACATGTGAATCTTTGGGATCTTCTTGAAATATAGCCACAAGACAAATTGCATGCATAATATCCAATCTAGTAGCAGTAAGATATAGCATTCCTCCAATCATTGATCTATACTTGCTCTGATCAGCCTTAGGAGATTCGTCATTCTTGCTCAACTTGCAACTAGTAACCATAGGGGTACATACCAGTTTAGAATCTTCCATTCCAAACTTCTTCAACATTTCCTTGACATACTTTGATTGTGAAATGAAAATACCTTTATCTATTTGATTGATTTGTAGCCCAAGGAAGAAATTCATCTCCCCAAACATTGACATTTCAAATTCTTTTTGCATCTCTTTTGCAAATTTCTTACACAGCTTCATTTCCTCCAAAAATTATGTCATCAACATACACAATCACAATCAATATTTGATCATTTTCAATTTTGAACTAAAATTTTCTATCTGTGGTACCTTTATTGAATCCTTGTTGTAACAAGTACCTATCTAACCTTGCATACCAAGCTTTGGGAGCTTGCTTCAACCCATACAATGCCTTCTTCAATCTACAAACCATATCTGATTTATCTGATAATTGAAACCCTTCTAGTTGTTCTATTTATACTTCTTCCAATTCACCATTCAAGAAAGGAGACTTCACATCCATTTGATATACTTTGAAATATTTATGTGCTGCAAAATCTAAAAACATCATGGTAGCTTCCATTCTTTCCATCGGAGCAAATTTTTCCTCAAAGTCTATTCCTTCTACTTGTGAGTAACCTTTACACACAAGCCTTGCCTTTTTTCTTACCACTTCTCCACTCTCATTTAGTTTGTTCTAGAAGACCCACTTAGTTTAAATCACATTCTTGTTTGCTAGTCTTGGGACAAGTTCCCAAGTTTGATTTTTCTTAATTTGCATTAGTTCTTCTTCCATAGCCTTGATCCACTACTCATCCTTACATGCTTCAATCACTGATTTAGGTTCAACTTCAGAAAGTAAACATAGATTTACTTGTTCTTCAACATCTTTCCTTCTTATCAGTACACCTTTTCTCTTATCACCAATGATTTTTTCTTCATAATGATTCTTTTGCATTTACTTAGGAGTTTTAGACATCTTTTCTGGAGCTTCCTCTTCAATCTGCACTTCTTTTTCTTTAGCTTTTTCTTCTTCCATACAAGTAGACACATCTGATTCATATCCATCTATCACCATTGAATTCTTTTGTAGGTCTTCATCAACCTTGACACGTGCACTTTCAACAATATTTCTTAGCCTCTTGTTGTAGCACCGGTAAGATTTTATTTTAGTAGAATATCTAGGGAAGATACCCTCATCAGACCTTGCATCAAACTTTCCTAAGTTTTCTTCATCTCTTCTGATATAGCATTTGCTTCCAAACACTTTGAAGTATTTAACAGTAGGAATCCTTCCATAAATTAGCTCATAGGGAGTCTTTGTGTTGTTTGATCTTGCTTGCACTCTGTTAAGTATGTAAACAACAATATTAATTGTTTCTCCAATAGATTTTCGATAGATTTACTTTTTTCATCATTATCCTTGCAGCTTCTTGAACAGTCCTATTCTTTCTTTCAACCACTCCATTTTGTTGAGGAGTCTTAGGGGAAAATAAATGCCTCTTTATTCCACGATTCTCACAAAATATATTGAACTCATTGGAGGTGAACTATCCACCTCTGTCAAACCTCAAGCACTTTGTTTTCATATCTATTTCATTCTCAACCATAAATTTGAATGCTTTAAAATTATCTAGGGCTTCTAATTTTTCTTTGAGAAAATTAACCCATGTCATTGTAGAATAATCATCAATCAATAGCATGAAATACCTATCACCTTGAAGACTTCTTACTTTGATAGGACCACAAAGATCTGTATGCACTAATTCCAATAGTCTAGTAGAAGATTCTTCTTTGACTTTGAAACTTCTTCTTGCTTTCTTTTCAACATGGCATAATTCCTTACAAACAGAATTGATAGGCTTTATAATCTTTGGCAGATCTCTCACAGCTTGAATTGAACTTATTCTTACTAGGCTATCAAAATTGATGTGACACATTCTTCTATGCTATAGCCAACTCTCATTGATTTGAGTCATGAAACAATAACCATCAACACGTTTGAGCTTATAGACATTTCCATCTGTCCTTCTAGCAACAATCACAGTTTCGGACCCATTTATGATCTCACAACCATCATCCTGAAACATAAGATTGTATCCCTTGCTACACATTTTCCCAACACTCAAGAGGTTATGTCTCAAACCCTTAACATAAAGAACATCATCAATGTTATGCATTCCATCAAAACTGATTAAATCTTTTCCACATATCTTAGCAAATATATCATCACCAAACCTAACTAGTCCTCCTTCATATTTTTCAAGTTTAAAAAAATTACTCTTATCATTGGTCAGACGATTAGAGCATCCACTATCAATGATCTAGTAGTTCTTCTCTTTTTTAGCATGAAAATAAGACACCAAAGTGCCTTCAGTATTAGTACTTGCTTCTAGAGCCCTTTCCTTCACACATCTCTCAGAGTTATCAAAATTAGTTTCATCTTTTAAAGCCATGAACAAGCATTCACTATCCTCATCATCCCCATAATCAGATTCATCATCAAATATACTGGCATCTTCTCTAACATAATTTTTTACTTTTCTTAATCATCTTACCTTTGCTCTCCTTGTTTTTGTCATTCAAAGCTTTGTTTGGACATCTTGAAGCATAATGACCTATCTTTCCACAACTGAAACATTTGAAAGGAAACTTACCTTTGTACTTTCTAGTACCCTTTTTCATTCTTCTCATAAAGTTAGCTTCCACATCATCAAGATCTTCTTGATCTGATTCCACAGTCTTCTCTAATTTTCCAACCTTAAAAGCAGTCTCAACTTTTGCATTACTTGTATTGAATTCTCTTGTTTCAAAAGCAGTTAAAAAACCATACAATTGATCTCTGGTATATTGGTTCAAATTTTTTAATTACTCAATAGCAGAAACTTTATGACTATAATATTTAGGAAGAGTTATGAGTACCTTTTTTACCACTTCTTTTAGTTCTCCATCAAGACCTCTGATGTCATTGAAAATTTCATCCACCTTCTACAAGTAACTTGTGATGTTTTTATATTCAGACATTCGCAAGGTCTCAAACATGATCTTCATATTTTGCATCTTAGCTTGCTTGAACTTATCATCTCCTTCATAAATGCTTTCAAACTTTACCCAAATTCCTCTAATAGTTTTTAGATTCATAACTTTCACCAATTTATAATTAGCAAGACCACTTAAAAGAGTATACCTTGCTTTATCATTATTTTCATAGGCCTTGATCTTATCATTAGTCTTTGGACCATTTGTAGGTATAGTATATCCAATCTCAACAAACTTCCAGATTTCAAATCCAAGAGAAACCAGAAAACCTTCCATCCTTGTCTTCCATAATGCATAATTTGAACCATCAAACAAAGGAACATCTTTCTCCATCCCAAATTTACCTCAAGTGGTTAAGCTTTCTTCCATGAAACCTTGCTCTGATACCAATTGTTTAATGCACAATACAATTGAGAGGGGGGTGAATCAATTGTACCTTAAAACTTCAAAACCCTCACAAACATTTAGATTTGTATCAAATCAATTAACCCTTAATCTACTAGAGTGATTTATCATGAAAGCAAATAATAGAAACAAAACCAAAGCAACACAATGCACAAAGACACACCAAATTTACATGGAAAAACTACGGAAAAACCACATTGAGGATTAGCTCACAATATAAAGTAATATCAACATTAATTACAAAGGGCTCACTGCTGGAGAGCTCATTTCCCAAAAGAAAGAAAGGCTCACTGCCAGTATAGAAAAAAAGATAGAGAAGAGTGTTACAGTGAGAAATCCATCTTAATGCAACAAAAAATTCCTCCATAGCATCACCAACACCTTCGTAGTCTTACTGAATATTGTAGACACCTTTTTCTCACTACATCCAGTAATCTAGCACATGAAATTTCACACTCCACTACACAAATTCACACCTCACAACTTTTCAATTCACATAACTCACATTTATCTTGTCATCCCTCAATAATTCAACTCATATTTATACCATCTTCAACCTTGAAAACATTCTCCAAGGTCGGTTATGCACCTCAAATGTGCAAATTCAAATTAGGTTGGCACCAAAACATTCTCATAGTGGAAAGGAATGAAGGAGGACCACAAAACACCATACCTAGGACTTAAATCCACTCATACACAACACACCACACTTCCAAAAACACTGAAGCAAATTTCACAATTAGTGTAAACACCCAAGGTTGGTTGAACCTGTGTTAACACCATTAAAATTTAAGTACACGCTTCCTCAAATTCAAAGATGACTCACAGACCACACACCACACTTGAACATGACCTAGAATATTCCACAAACACCCTGAAATCCAACAAATTCCTTTGCAACAACTTTCACCTGAAGAATGCACACATCTAGTACACTCAAATAATTTTGTCATGCACTGTAACTCAAGAAACTAACTTCTGAAGCACTAAACCTGAAACAAAATCAATAGAAGAAAGATACAAACACTATCAACACACTTTCAGATCCGCAAGACCTGAAACCACTCTACAAGGACATGTGGAGCAAACAAATTTCTCCAAAACACCTCTGTAATACATAGTTCACACACTAGTGAACACACCTTCCTCTACACAATGATCCAACACACCATATTTAGAATATAACACCACTTAAGACCTCTAATAAACATATACAAACCACACAAGTAGATCTTCAACCCAAAATAAATGCAGAGCAAAATCAAAACGCTACTCTACAACACACTGTTTCCTCTTTTTATTCAAATTTTATCAAAAGAACTTGGAAACCAAGCAACGAAGACACATCTTGAACATCTTCATCACTTTCTAATCACCACCAAGCCAACTACAACATAGAAACTCAACCACACATCCATAGAAAAAATCTTATCAAAGCAACACTAGAGGTTGACACCAGTAGCTTAGTAATGACAACATAATGCAACTAATCAAAGCATTATCAGAGACAACATCAACTCAACACCAACTACTCACACTCTTGCGACAATCTCCTGCTCATATAGTTGACGCCAATGACAACACCAATTGCACACACTTTCAACACCATAAGGTTGATGAATCAACTCCAACAAGGTTTCAAAGCACTAGATCTACAACTCCTTGTCCATTTTTTGAGATATTTGGCCTTGAGAATTCAAATGGTGCATCTTGGAGAAAAAAAGGTCTCATTGTTGCATCCAAAACATCCAAAGACCTTGGGACTACTTATCTAAATGTCAAAATTAGAGTGAAAATTTTGGGGAATTTTTTTATGGGATCTTTAAGAATCATTTGAAAATTTTGTACAATGTACAATCTCGTACATCTATATGAAATACATACACTATATAGTTTCATATGATGACTGTCATTAACTCTACATAATCACATGCATTGATTCACCTAAACATCCTAGTACAAATTAAAGTAGTGGTAGGTTTTTATTTTTTTGCATTGATAAAAAATTTATTGGTCCCAAGGCTGATGGCACTTGTGACTTACACTTTTTTTTTGAGTTTTTATGCCTTGGTCACATTAGTGATTGGGGTCACAAGGTTTTGGTTGCATTTGAGAGGTAAGATCATAGTCATAGAACTAGGCAAGCCTTAATTTTCTCTAGCTTGAAGGGGCTTGGCCATAACAAGTTGCATCTTGAGGAGTGCCACTTTGTTTTATCATCAATCATCTGTGTGTGCAATACTTGCCACCATGCCGCCCAATATTGCACCATCAATATTCTCTCACCCAATGGTGCCACTATCCAGCTACCCCTTAGCGACTAGGGAACCACCAATCAACCCTTAATCATGCCTAAAATAGCTATTTTTTCTTTTTGGCATAAATTGGGAAAACAAACTTATTTTATCTCAAATAAGAGTCATGGAAAGCTAGTTTTGAGAAATTTTCAATGATCTAGTTAATTTTCTCAAATTTTGTTGCTAGTAAAATTTATCATTGTCAAAGTTACATTTTCATTTTTGTCTCTCAAGTTCATAATTTTTTTCTTGGATATTTGATTTTTAATGATTCTTGC
This sequence comes from Sequoia sempervirens, assembly GCA_007258455.2. NCBI lineage: Eukaryota > Viridiplantae > Streptophyta > Pinopsida > Cupressales > Cupressaceae > Sequoia > Sequoia sempervirens. The sequence continues at coordinate 26,786,035 of VDFB02000015.1, forward strand.
GGTGTTGGAAAGGTATTTACAAGCTCTTCACAACTATCCATATTTTTTTGCAATCTACCACATGTATTTTTAATTTGGTTTGTCATTATTTCACATTCTAGTTGATTACTTGAATATTTTGGCAACTATAAAAGTTTTATTTGCATGAGATGACTTCATTTTAGTGAATATATATGTATTTTCAACATGTGGTCCTTTCTAGGCTTTGTAAACATATATTGAATGCACATATTTATTTATAAATATACTGAGATTAAGTGTTGCATATTGTACATGTATTTAGAGGATCTTGTATAGAATGTTGTGCCCTTTTTGTACTTGCACTATTTTATAAAGTGTTAGAAGGTTTTTTGAGTGCACTTTTTTATTTACAATCACAACTTTATCTATCTTTATGTGTGTGTGTGGTTTTTTTTGTATACCCTTTTTAGTTGCAGGTACTATCTTGTGCACATTCTGATGATGTTTCTTCTCCTTGCACTACACTGTGAGACACATTTTTTGTGTACATGCCATACCTCTCCCTTGTTACAATTATGGGGGGTATAATACTATTGGTGCTAATATTTCCTTGGTTTTGATTTGGAGTGAGCTATGTCTCTAGTTTTTATTTATATATACTAGGTAGATGCAGTGGCTGGTTACCCATGCATTTCATTGAGATAGAACACACCATATATACACTCTTACATTCTAGTTTATGGACTTCCATTTTTTAGTTGATTAGTATTATTGAGACTATTGGCACTTATATTTTTGAATTGTAGTATACCTTGCATTGGTTGAGTAGTGTCGTTGGGGTCACTCGTGTTGATTGGTGTGCCATCTGTATCTTTAATTATTATATTTTTGCTTTGTTTTTTTGTCTAATCGTTGTTCAAGTAGTGTCATTGGGATAACTCATGCATATTTTTATCTTCTTGGTCTTGACCATCATCCTAATTTTAAAGGAGGTTCCTTAGTTTTAGCATTATAGCAGTCATTTTTTAGAATTGTTTGGAACTTATTCGTACTTCAGTATTTTTCTTCATGTTCCTACTCTATTTTAGACATTATTTTAGAGGCTTTTTATTCCTTCATATGTTTTCTCTCATATTCAAGGGTATATCTTTTGTATTTGTGATGAAAGTTGAAGATCACGAGCTTATAGTGAGAGGGGTTGAATCAATATAAGACTATTCTTTCAATTTTAAAATTAACAACTAAAATCACTTTAAAAACATAATATAAATAAGTAAGAACACAAGATTTATGTGGAAACCCTTACGAGAGAAAACCATTGCAAAATATTACTTTATATAAAAATATCTTATAAAATTTGTAGGCACTAATTTACTAGAGACACTGATTCCCTACACTTAAACACCAACTCAATATGAGACACTAATTTCCTTTAATACGAGGTAATAACATCTCCAATTCGAGGCACCAACCTCATGATAGATGAAGTAAATTTTCTCCTTAATAATTCTCCTTCAAAAAATTTCCTTTAATGATCTTCTATAATCTTTTGCTCCTTAAATTTTCTCGTGCTTGTATGCTATCTCTTTATTTCCAAAAACACCTTCTCCATACTCCATACACTTTATTTATCTTCATGAAGGAGGGAAACTTATTTAATGGATACATCTCTATGCAAGGGAGGCAACACTTGATTTGTATGCACCTTTCAATATTAATTTTGGTGCTCCAATAGGGGGCCGACCCATACAAAATATAATTTTATTTTAGGTTTCATCTATAAAATTCCTTCTCTAGATGATTTTGTTGTAGAAATCACTAGGGAGTACGAAAAATTTGTTCCAATGGGTATAATTTAACTCTTTAAGTCACATTCCTTGGTTGTTAATTAAGGTACACAAGAACAAAATGGGTCTAGCAAGTAGGATAAGAAACAAAAGAACCCAAGAGAGAAGAAGAAAGATTAGAAACCTAGTGCTTCAAATACAACTAATCACACCCCTTCATCAAAATGTGAACAACCTAAGAAGGAGAATATCAAGTTTTCTTACTATAAGAGGCCCAAAAATGATGAACATAAGTGTTTAAAGAAACAGATCAATCATCTTTCACATCTTCTAAAAAAGAACAATATCAAGGTGACTAATTTAGTCAAACAAAGTTCATTAGAAGGTCTTCTAAGGAAATGGGAAGGCCCTAGTTGTTGTTGATGTTGACTCGTGTGCTTTTCACCACATGACTTCTTTAGAAGATTATTTCACCTCTTTAGAGACATGTTCTATTCCTACCATACTAATGGGTGATGACACTCCTATTGAAGTGCATGGGAGAGGGTTTTTTGATGTGGGTGAAGGAACATTTCAAGATGTTCTTTGGGTTCCATCTTTATCAACTAATATCCTATACGTTTATAAGATCACTCACACTAATTTTGGAAAGTGAGTTGAGTTTACACCAAATACAATGGTACTCAATGAAATGCATAATGGGTATATGGTTGTCGTGGGAAAATTAGATCATCAATCAAGGCTATATCAGTTTTCTCATTTTTTTCTTAACTCTCCTTTGAAGTCTCACTCACTCATGCAAATGAGTTGAGTTCTTTTTGGCATCAATGGTTTGGCCTCTTCAACTAATGTTACTTGCAACAACTCAGTCAACATGACTTGGTTTCAAGGTTGCATATTATTTGATATTTTGATGGATTTTGCTAGGGATGCATTCTTGGTAAGAATCCTAAGGAGAAACATGATAAATGGAAAAGCATGGAGAGCTAAACATCTATTGGAGTTGGTACACAATGACTTGATAGGACCATTTCTGCAACCATATTTCAACAAGATAAGGCTAGATATGTCTTGCCATTTATTGATGACTTTTCTAAATACACTTGGGTTTAATTTCTCAAACAAAAGTCTAAGGTCTTTGAGAGATTTCAAAATTTTAATGTTTTTGCATAAAAGTTCAATTTGGGAAGTTCATCAAGATTTTGTGTACAGATAATGGAGGTGAATATGTTAATAATCAGTTTGAATAGTTTTATGCTTCTAGGAAGGAATCAACATGCAACACACAATTCCATATACTCAAAAAAATGGTGTCACGGAATGCAAGAATAGGTCTTCAATAGGTCCTTGAAGAAGATGGAAATTTGTATGACTCACTCCAAATATTTGGCACCTTAGTACCAAGAAGAGGTCATTAACTATGTATGTTACATATAAAACCAAGTTCCTCACAAAGTTGTGAATGGGGTAACTCATTTTCAAGCTTGGACTAGTCGAAAAACCATAGTTAAGTACTTTTGAGTGTTTGGTTATCTTGTATGGGCCCACATTACAACAAATAAATACAAGGCTATGAATCTGCAAAGTAAGCTTTGCATATTTGTTGGGTACCTAGATGATATCAAAGGTTATAGACTTCTCCATCCCAACACTCATGAGTTGTTCATTGAGAGGAGTGTTTTTTTTAGGAGAGCCCTTCTAGTTATTCTCCTACCACTTCTCCATCTACAATCACATTAGAGGCATTGCATCATGCTAAGATTTCTTCAAAGGATCTAAATCCTCCTAATATTGATGAAGAGTCTTCTTTGTCCACTTCAAATGGCAATAGTGACGATGAAGATTCACATTCCTATCCTAGTAATCATTCAAAGGTTGATGATTCTCCTTCAAATTCTCCATCCTCAACACCTCTTTGGACTTGATAGACATTGGAGGTAGAAGGTGATTGATTTGGTGATCCATCAAACACAAGAAGAAAAAGGTCACAATTTCAACATGCTCCACATCTCTTCATTTCTTTGACTTCAAATCTACAAACATTTTGGGAAGCTTCCGGTATCCTCTAGTGGGATAATACTATATAGGAAGAGTTCAATTCCTTGGAAAGGAATCATACATGGGATCTAGTCCCTCTTCCTAAAGGAAAAAAACTTATTCAATGCAAATGGATCTATAGACAAAATTTGCAGTAGATGGTTCAGTTGATAAGTATAAGGATTTCTTGGTCATGAAAGGATTCTCCCAAGTTCTAGTGATTGAATACTATGAGACTTTTACACCAACTTCCAAAATGAATTGCATCCTACTTGTCCTTTCTATAGCTACAACCCATCATTGGGAAGTTCATCAAAGGGTAAAAGCACAAAACTATGTCACACTTTTGGCCAAAAAATGTAATTCTGAATAGATTAATTTCAGCCGAGAGGGTTTCAACCAAAGCCACCAGGCAGTGACATGGCGCCTATGTTTCAACACTCTTTCGGCCAAGTGACTTTCAGCCGAAACCTTCTCGGCCGAAAAGGTGTCAATCGAAAATGTTGAGATAAAATAAAAAATAAAAAAATAGCCCGACCATTTTGAATGCTTGGGCGAAAGGGTTCAAGGTGAGAGCTCGTCGGCCGAGGTCAAGACCAACAACACCCATATATACCCAAGTTTTTTCTGAGGTCATTTGATGTATTCTTTGATTCCAGTTCTATGTGCTCTATTTCGTCTGAGAGATTTTTGTGATGTATTTGGAGTTAGGGTTTCATTGATTTGTTAAAATAAATTCTTCTCTTCCATTTTATTGGCTGAAAGTTATGAAAATTTGTGTTGTTTGTGATATTGATGAAGGAAATACATAGATTTGGTTATGATTAATTCAAAACTTTATCAGATTTCATTTTTTAAACCATTTGCTCTAATGGATTAGAAATTTGGGATTTTGTGAGAAAAGTGAGATTGTCATAGCTCCAAGTAGAGAGATCAACCCAACCGTATTTGCATTGTCAATAACTAGTGAAAGAGCGATGATCAAGGCCCTTCTCACATGTTGCATTGTTGCTTGCCTTGGAGTTGCCCCTAGTGCAAGAGCATTCTCTACCTACATATGGTTATTACATTTTAATAATAACAAAATTACATCTTGTGATTATGTAACTACCATTTGATTTTTATTTATTCCACACCCACTTAGAGTAGGAAAACACATTACTCTAGTTAGTATGTCTGTTAAGCGTAGACTACAAGTACAAATGAGGGGCTGATTTACCACTTGCAGTGTCTATATGAAATTTGAAACCTTCAACTTTCGCTGAAGGCATTCAACAAAAACAATAGAGCTGAAGCATTAACAATTCACAGAAAGTTGCAGACATAGTACCCATCATTTTTTTTCTTTCAGAATCGAATCCATTTCTTGGTAATATGCAATCACAGTTTTATGGTAGTGTAAACTTTTTCATTCTCATAAATAGGCTAAATGTAACTTTTTAGCTCCCATCCTAATCAACATACCTACTAGGCATATGAGACACCCATGTAAAATTCCATGATTGTAGCACTTATATTTGAAACTCATCACCAAGCTTAGGGATAAACACCACCTTGCTAATTTACCTACAACAAGACTTACATCATTAATATTGTTAGATTCCAATGGTTAGATCCTAGAGATTTGCTAATTGACCTACAACAAGACTTACATCATTAATCTTGTTAGATTCCAATGGTTAGATCCTAGAGATTTAAGAAATTATGGATAGATTTAAGCTAGCTCACCCTGTACTAAAAATTTTTAGAGTACACAAGAAGCATAGCATACATTTTAGTATGATAACTACAAAAGCATACTTAACTCTTAAACAATTCCAATGTGCTAATCTTTAGTTCTATTCAGAATTATGTGATAAAAATATAGGCTTTTAGACTGCATGGTAGTGAATCGCAAACCCTGCTACTGCCCTATTGAGTTTACTGCCTTCTTGAAACTTTCATTACATTGTTTGTCTTTACCATGTCACCTCCACTATGGCAAGAGCATTGTTGTTTATAACATGCTCATAGCAATTGTCACTTTTATCCTCTTGGTAAACTCATACCTGTTAATGCTTCTTTGCTCTGCCATCTTCATCCTTTTGGTAGTCATTGTCACTTAGGTTTGTCATATCTTATGTTAAAGGTTCCTTAGAATAGACTATGATATAACCTCTTGACAAGGCCTAAAACTAGTCTACCATTAAGACTGTACCTCTATATTTTGCACCTTGTTCTTTCATACCACTGACTTTGTCCATTGAAACCTTTGCTTCACCAACATTACATGTGTTTCAAAACTTCGTAATGTTTATTTTTGCATATTTTCCTATCGGCGTAACTCTTGCACCCCCTAGTGCAAGTGCTAGTTGTGTATCATCTTGTTGATGTACAATAGACAACACTATCCATATATAATTATGAGACTATATATAAGAGAAATTATAGGATGCAAGTTTCACAAATGCAGGTGAGAATTTCCATTTACTAGTGAAATAATTTGAATAGTTCTCTTTTGCAAGAATAACAAAAGGCTGCATAATTAAGTTTCAACAAAAAAAGAAAAATTGACTGCACTAAAATATATATTCACGAGTTCTTGAGAGCTGTACTAGAAATGGTATTCATTCTTGTGTACACAACAGAAAAAATACCTACATATAGAGACAGTTGTTTGTATTCCCTTTTAACCCATCACAGGTGTTCCTTTACTTTGTTACAGTGAGCTGATATTACTAACTCAATCAATTACCAATATTTATATTAAATTAGGATGATTAAAATCCTTGATTTAATTGTTTAACACACCAAAACAATATGTATATGGGTGATTTACCAATTACAAGTAGCCATGGAACACAACCCTAGATTGTACAGAAAAATGTCCCTCTTTGACAAATACTGCATGTTGCCAAATGAAAAGATATGGGTCATGTTCCATGTTTAAAAAGAAAATAATACTAACTTGCACTTTTGAGAAGAGATATATCACAACCAAAATTGAAATTAAAAGCCAAGATAGTGCTGAATTATTACAAGGGCTATACATACACATAACTTTTTTTCCTAATTATTGCTAAGAGTTTCTAGATGACCTACGTAGTTGTTTTTTATTCAAAATTTCAATTGAACTGCTTCATTCCTTAACAGGAGCATGCACACAAAAGGATGGGCTTGAAATGTTCTGAGTAAATACAATTACATAGGCATTGGTATTGGAAACATTAGGCATAGAGTAGGGCTGCACATCGACAATAAACTCTCTCACAACTCATATCTAAACTATAGAGGTTGTAGTATGTACGTCAATCCCTCAATGGTATGACGGTTGCAAAAACAGTAGTGAATTAGCCTTCTCCTTCTTGAAAGAGCTCAATTTGAAAACACAGCCTATTAGAAAGCTTACAAACGAACTTAATAACAATTTCTGCATATGCAATACACTAAAATCTAAATGTTTAAAAACAATGACTATAAACTTAAAGTTGTAAGGAGAAACACTTTATCAACAATCATCATGTTTGAGGCATATTGTCTGCAAGGATGGAATAGTGTCCACAATCTTCTCATCACCTCTATTTTATTTGTTGTTCTCCTACTTTGTTCCACACCGTTATTGTCTAGTTTCTTGCTAGCTAATTGCCCACCCTGCAAATAACACAGTCATATATTGCTCTTGGGAAAAATGATGCACATCTTTTACTCATAGATTTGACTAATCATGGATTATATTTAAACTATTTGAAATGCAAAACAATATATGAATACACAAAATTAATTTTGAATCCCAAAATATAGCAAACATAATATCATCTCACAATAGACACATATACACATGTGTATATGTATGTGTATGTACTTGATTGTACATACATGTACATGTGTACACAATATATGTGAATGCATGTGTATGTACATACATACATACATTTTGCCTAAATTTACATTTATGTAAATTCAAATTGAAAACCCCAAATTTTTAGTTCACCATATGTACATGTACATGTATACATATATGTATGCACGTGTGTACATATATATGTGTATGTGTGTACATGTATACATTATGTACATAATGCACGTACATGTATGTGTACATATATATACATACATGTGTACATGTATGTATGTATGTAAATTATGTATGTATGCATATATATATATACATACATGTATGTGTGTATGTATGTACATGCATATATGTGTATATGTGTATGTATTATATATGTATGTGTATGTGTGTATGCATGTATGTATTATATATGTATGTGTATGTGTGTATGCATGTATGTATATGCATATATATATATGCATACATGTATGTGTGTATGTATGTACAGGCACATATATGTGTATGTGTGTATGTATGTATGTATTATATATGTATGTGTATGTGTGTATGCATGTATGTATGCATATATATATATATACATATGTATGTGTGTATGTATGTACATGCATATATGTGTATGTGTGTATGTACATGTATATACATACATATGTGTGTATGTACATATATGTACATGTACATTTTTATGAATACATGTGTATGTATGTATGTACATAAATATATGTATGTATATGTACGCGCGTGCATGTACATATATATTTATATATGTCATGTACATGTGTGTACATGTATGTATATAGACAAACATACATATACATACACACATACACATATATATACATGTATATGCATGTACACATGCACTCCCACATACATACATGTGTACATACATACATACACATAAATGTATATATGCACATAAACAAATGTATTGAAAGTCTCTTTGGAGTTGTCAAATTTTTTATGTTATCTAAGTTGTTACAAAAGGTGAACTATTGAGTTAAGTTCATTGAAGAAGAAAATAAATTATATGATGAAATAAAGGTCATTCCATGCTTACAAGGCCAATGTTTCTAATCAAACATAGCATTCCCAAGGCCTAAATTCATCTTTCATGAAAGAAAAAGATAATATCAAAGGAGATATTGTGCCTACAAAACATGTGTACAATGTTTATATTTTATTCCTAAGGAATTTATTTCAAAGAATTTTAGTTATTACTTTAATATGTTTTAAGTTATTGAAAAATTAAGGAAATGTTAACCTTTTTATTTAGTGTTTGATTTAAAAAATAATTGATTACAAAGAAAGGCTATATATGTGACCAATTGTAATGAAGAGTATTTTTTTATTTTGATCTAATTTTAGTATAGAGTGGTTGAAAGGATAAATATATTTTTTCCATATTTATTCTTGGTTGCATATTGCATGCATCTATGATTTAATAGGTTCACATAGAGATAGATATAAAGTTTGAACTAGATCTCATTAGATACATTTAAATTTAAAAATGTTTTCTAGTTTTGAAACTTGAAAATTTTACATTTAATTTAAATATATATATTTTTTTTAGTTTTGAAAAAAATTCAATTTAAATTTGTTTAGTTCATCATGTAATTTTGTTTTAATGATATGCAGATCTCTATCTATTTATATATATCATGGCCGATGAGGGATCTCATCATTCCCCTCGTTCTAAGTGAGAAGCTCAAACTAGATCAAATATATTCCAGGATAGTATTGCTAGATTAGACAATGCTCTAAAATGTTTAGAACAAACAATTCACAACTCCCCCAATTTGGCTAATCGAGATAGATTAGTCACTATTAGACAAGAAATTATTAAGATGATCAAGACAATTCGATCATGCAATCCTTATGATGAAATCAACATTGAGCAGTTTTATTTTTCTCTTGCCAAGAGTGTTACTGACACAGTGAAACATAGAGAAGTTGTCAAATTAGTTTCAGGTGAAAATGTGTTATCCATGTTCCCATTTTATAGAGGAAAAAATAAAATTAGAGGATATGTGGTTACGAGGTGTGAAGATCCTCTTGTTGCGCCATTCATATACCCTAGATGGTTGGAAACGCATCATAGATGGCCTCACAATGACGAGTTGCCACTGTATTTTGTCAAACAATTATATGCATAATTTCATTTACATATAGAGGTGGACTACACATCTTATCCTGAGCATGCTGGTCAGGGTAAAGGTCATTTTTTTGACAAACCATAGTTTAGGCCTTCAAATTTTCCACCGCCTGTGGACAAGAGGGCATTAGTTGGCCCAAACCTTTTGGTTTTACCAAAATGTTTGGAATTGGCAGCAGCAAGGGAGGCAGCAATAGGCTCCACTTAGAGTCATATTTTTTATAACATTACCTCTATTACGACGTAGATTGATCATATTTCATCTGATTGAGTTGGTAGATACTTATTATGCCTGCGGATCAACCTTCCTCCCACTGAGGCTACATCTGCATCGTATGATCCATTTATTAGTGCCGATCTACCTACTCTTGCAGATGTTGAGCAAATGACCCACACGACTCTGCGTAATATGTGTAGACTCTCAATTTTGGATTTACTAGCAGCATATTAGGTTATCAGTGAGGACCATGAAATTTCTCTTGACAGGGTACCGAAATTTATTAGACAACGATATCCTCATACACATACAAGCCACAGGGTGGAAAATGCAGCTCAGGATATTCCACATCAGCCTACAAGATCCCATGCGCATCATGTTTCTATTGATCCTTTAGCTTGTACAAGTAGTTGTCAAGATGTTACAGGTCACGTTGAAGCTACTGCGACACCTGATCTTGTCCATGGGACATATTGTAACACCCCGTCGTGCGAACCCCAAAGGACAAAAATCACAGCACAATTTTTTTTTTTTTTAAACAAGTAAACATAACATACATGTAAAACACATTAATTCAAAACATGAATTTCATTTAAGCAGATTCATTAACACATACATCCCTTGGGGTACACGAGGAGTCATTACGAGACTTAGATCCACACAACGACAATAAAGAATAAAAGCCAAAGATAATCCATAACAAAGTAAACATTAACAAAATATAACGCATACATGATAATCATTGATAAGAAACCATCTGAGTACATAAATACAACATATGCATGATTAACTTAACACATTAAATCACAACTACCATGGCCAATATCCACACCGAGTTAACATTACATTACAGTACAATGTTCTAGAGGTACAATGATACAAAAGTGTTTCCAAACATAAATGGAAACCATACATAAGATAACATGATACAAATAAACAGATGAATACAAAGTATTATAACTGGCTCCAAGACAAATACAACTCTGGAGTCGCTGCAACAACACCAATCCACACCTCTCGATCCTCGACTGGGGACCCAATGGGGTGCTTAGCACGTTCCACCCGACCATGTGAGTCCGAAGACCCACCCCCCGTGCTAGGAGCTGACAAGAAGAGTCCTCAACCAAGAACATCCAAACACGGAACCACAAGACTCAACGCCATACAAAAGTATCATAAAACTCAAGGATTACCATGACATAATCAACAACATCCAAGAGTCAACATAATAACTTAAAATCATAAATCTCATCACATTAAACAAAACAATAACCTGTAAACAAGTAACCAAAGGAAGATCATGAAACACTTCCAAAACAAACTGAATTAATAAACATAATACAATTCCAAATTGCAATTAAACAATACAATAACATCATAACACAGTACCATAAAAGTACAAGGTCATAAGTCAAATATAAATGAGATCATACAAGACCACAAAGTATACTAAAGATGTATTAAAACAATAATCAATTTAAATCAATACAAACAACAATCTAAACCAACTCCCATAACCTACTTCCAGAGGAACACAATAAAGTAAAAATACCTGGGCAACTAGGGGAGAGTGTCATCGCATAGTCCTACATGGGTTATCATGTGCTCTTCCTCCGAACTGGAGGTGCTGACCCCCGTCTATGACTATCCTGTGCCCTTCCTCCCAACTGGAGGCGTCGGTCCATAGGGTGACTCATGCGGAGCCGTAGACCTCTCGTGAAGACGAGGTCACGACCTTGCCAACCACGGCCTTCTCATCCTTCCATTAGTCTGCGGAAACACTAATGAAGACGAGGCATCCATTTTTAAATCTTATAATGATATTACTACCCAACCATCCTAAGTTAATTATTAGGTTTTCACTTGTTTACTAACTCACTCGTGGGTTATCCTGAGCCCTTCCCCTTAAACGGGGCGCCGGCCCCCACGAGGAGCCACTCTCCCTAGAGACCCAACAACATCAAACTAAAACCAAGAAACCAAGGGTTGTACAACATAACAAGAACATTAGATCATAACTGAGAAGCATGCGAGGCATTACCCATCTCACTATAATACATAATCAAAGTCTCAACAATTCCCGTACAACCCTTTTAAAATCATGAACCAAAACACTTGCCACATCAAAGGCACATAAAGAGAGAGAACATCAATTATCAATCATCTCAAACCTCTGGAAGCCAAAAGAATAAAAACCCACAAACAAGGGTAAAGTGAAGCAACATGAGTATTTCTCCAATAATTCCAACACAAGGATAAAATTTCATCAAATATGAGAGTAAACTAGAAAATCCATAAAAAGGGAAAGGTTCATCAAGACCCATCCACAAATCAACAATGGTGTTACCTCAAATAGGAAAACGCACAAGAAAATCAACCTTTAATTCAACGAAATCACTTAATGAAACCAAAAGCCACCAACTAGGCATTCCACGGGAGACCTCAATTTTCTCCTCACAAGAACCCCCTTATAATGGTACACAAATCACCTTCATAAAATCAACAACATAGCAATGACAACAATAATTGCAAGGCCACCAGAACTATTTTCAATTCAAATATAATGAGTGAATACATTAAAATAAGATCAACAACCCCATAACTCATCAACAAAATACAAGTTCCCAATTACATTGCAACACAAATTAAATGACAAAGGATTCCTTGAACCAAAACTAACCTCCAAAGGCATTTACACCAACATGGAACCATCCAAAAACAATCCTTCAACAACAGAGGTAAAAGTATGCAACCATGCATCCAAGGCACCAAATTTAAAGAACACCTTAAATACTCAACCACTCACAACTCCACAAAAACACTTACATAATAAACAACAACCAAAAATTCAATCGAGAACAATATTTATTAACCAATCAATTAACGACCAAAACTAAATAACTTTACAACTTACCCATACTAAAACAATTCATGATAACCATCACAAGTATTCTAAAAGACTTATCCATAAAGAGAACTTACAAATCAACCATTAAATGAATATAAAGGAAATCAATTTCTAAAAGATTAAAATCCCTTTTTACCAATAAACTATCCAATTCGAGAATATCCTAATCAATCTCTAACCCTGCCCACATAATTAAATTTCCCCTTTCATTTATCACCATAATTGAAAACTACTTAATAGCTGGGTAGTTAACTCATTATCATTTCATAACTACTTATGTCCAAAACATTATTTCCATTTTCCTTTCATCATACTAACTTAACACTCACTTCCAATATTTAAATTAATTGTGAAAACCATTTAACACCAATTGTCTATACTTTAAAATGACAATAATAACAATACTCTAAATACTTAAACTACATATTAGAACTTACCACCTTAAAATCTTAAATCTTAAAACCACTACATATTTATATATTTTAATTCTTTTTGAGGAGAGAATGTAAAAAGAGAATAGATCTTTTCTAAGAATCCAACAATTCTACAAGACTCAATCTCATAAAAAGATAACTTATTCGATTCTATGCTAAATTCTATTTCACACATTAAAAAGAATTAAATAATCAATGTTGATATATGTTCACAATCTGCCTTTTTACTATATTATCCTATCAAGTTTATAATTTAACAATTTAATAGAAATTCCTTTCTAATTTCACATTTCCACTATAATAAAATTTTGTTTAACTCATACCAGAAAGTGAAACAATCTGTTTACAGACAGAATTTAATTAAATAAATATAATAGAGAAATCGTGGCATAAAATATAATTAACTTAATTAATAAATATATGATATGTGTATATATATATATAAAATTATAAATACATATATCAAAACACGAAACTTTTGCTTAAAGGAAAAGTAAAGCGCATATTTCAAAAGCTTATATTTTCTTTGGAATGGCTACGGCTATTAACAGCCACGGGATTAACACCCAGTTGCGGACAGTCTACGGACTGTTCACAGCAGTCCGTAGGACTGTTGCGGACAGTCCGCAGACTGCCGCACGGGCACCAACCCCCGGCTGGGTGGTGGGTACGGCCGAGGCCGAACCACCACTCAGTCGGTGGTTTATTAATATCAAACACATGCAAAATTTTGACGGGAATTCGGCGAATTTCGAAAAATAAATAAATTTACAATCAATATTTATCAACATATATATATACATATATATATATGGGTATATATATATATATGTATATATCAAATATAATAGATATATATATATATATACATATACATACACATATACATATATATATTTATATATATATATATATTGTATTTCAAATACTTCGAAAACAGAGATGGATATACACTGTACAATTTTTCTGTGTATATTTAAATGTAAACAAGAATATACGCAACCCAGTTTTCCCAGTAAAAAGATTATTCTTAAATTTATTAATTATATTTCCCAGCCAAACTACAGTATTACTGGTTATTTCCAGAATTCCAATCTTAGTTTCATTATAATAAACAACAGTAAAAACCCAACAAATAATTTCATTTAAATAAACAACAATCCCAAACTCCCAGAAATTTCAAACTAATAATTGACAGTCCAGAACCCAACCAAATTCCATTTTAACAAGCAGCAATCCCGAACCCCAGTAAATTCCCGATGATTAAACAACAACCCAATAGATTTTCTTTCCACAACATTTGAATTCCAACCCCAAATGAAAATTTCATACACAGCGAATCAATTCCTATCACTTGCTATTTTATTTGACGCTACAACAAAATAAATAAGAAATGAACCTGGCGTCCTGTGTTTGAAGAATATCTGTAGAAGCTCTATCCCTTTTTGCCGATCCAATCCTCCACCAACGAATGTTTCCAGCAGTAGCTCCAAGATCCTCCCTCAACTCAAATCTTACTCCTCAAATGAATTCTCAGAATAATAAAAGAATGCAATACTATAACAGAAAATTGACTGCCAAATTTCTCCAAAATCTATTGTAAAAAGAATGCAATCCAAAAATCCTCTAAATAAAATCTCACACAAGAAGTCTCTTCCTTTTCCCCTTCCAGAGAATACCAAAAGTCACATCTCCAGAAATAACTCAAAATAATTATTAATCCTCTAATTCCCTTTGTTGCCTTTTTTTATGCATTTACATTTCATTTTCTTTTATCATGCATTTGATTAAAAATTAAATAAATTTAAATCCTCAAAATTGAACTTTTATTTGAATAGATATATTCATTATCTCCACAATACATTATTAATTAATTACTTCCACATTAAAATAATTAAAATCAACCATTTGCAAGATTCTAAATAAGTATCCATTAAATTTCTTATTATAATAATTATCTTTTCAAGATTATTTGTTCATAATTATTATTAACTTCAATTTAACACAACAATTTAAATCAATTTATCTAATAATCACTTTTTCTTTTAACGAATTAGTTTGATTTGATTCATTTGTTCTAAATCATTTGATTTAACTTAATTGATTATTATTTTAATTTCTAATCATATTTTTAAATAACTTTGCAAATCACTTATGATTTAATTAATTATTTAAACATGATTACTAACATATTATATATATATATATTCACACACTCAAATAACACAGTAAACAACGAAGCGCACACAAATACTCACACACAAGTTCAGAACAACCGACACGGAGGGGCATTACACATATAGTCGTCTTCTTTTTTCCACTGATACTGTACATGCTACAGATCCCCCTGCGATGTCTTTACATTCTCGTGAACTTAGTGACATTGGTAGAGCCATCGAGCAGGCATGACAGGTACTTTCAATTTATAATTTAAATACATATATAAAATTATGTTCTAAAAAATTATGTAATGCATTTTAAAGAATTCTAGTTGTTTCACTCCTGATTGAAATTGTGTACTTGAAAATTTTAAGTAGTATGGTGATTTGTCAGACTTTGGAAATTTGGAGCATGATGGCGATCCCACGTAGTATGCAAATGAGGTACATTTAAATTTAATTGTAACACCCCTCCATTTTGGATATTTGGATCAGCAATGTTCTCCTTGTAATGCTTTGTTATGTTATGATGTGACTTTGAAACTAGGCCACTTGTGATCGGAATTGTTAAACGATGTGAAAGTTATATTTTGGATGTGATGTTATTTTATTCCGATGTTATCATTATGTCATGTTATGGATTAAGTTAGCATGTGTGTGAATTATTGATGTTCATGCTTTGATTATATCAGTGATGATTAGATGCGTCAGTTAGCGATGTTGTATTGGTGAAGGGGATGGGATCACATCACTCGCGTATGAGCGCCCTGTGATTCCACGATTTCCTCTTCACGGTGTGTTTTAATATATTATATGCATGTTCGACACTCGTATTGTGTACAGGATGCAGGTACAGGACATTGACTCCACCTGGTTCCACAGGTCTGAGCATGTCCCCTGTCCAACAGAAAATGATTGGGAGATAGTAGCTAGGTTTTCTGTGTCGTGACATCACCCTAGCCATAGTGTGTCATCGGGTTGTTAGTTGGGATAAGTTAGTTTGTTGTCTCTTCTCCTCTTTTTTTTTTTGATACGTAAGGTGATATTTTCATAGATAGTAAAAGAGCTTTACAAACGTCTGCTAAGCAGGAGATTTTTAATGAAAAACCATCAGACATCTAATAAGGATCTAACAAGGCTAAGCTCCATGCAGTTTAAAACATAAGAGTAGCGATACGAAGGAGAAACAAACATAGGCCAAACCACCGCAACAGCCAAAAGGCTAATCTCAAGTTCGAGAAAACAGAGAAAACTAAGACAAGAGCTAGCAAAACCAGACAGCTACTGCAATACCCGACTAAATCACCAGAATCCATTTACCTCTGCAAAGAAAATAAAGCCTTCGACCCAATCCATCCCTTCCACCGGCACAATTTTCAATTTTCTTTTCAGAAACTCCATGGCCACATCGGCAAGTTTTCGGTGACGAGATAAAGCGGGTCCTTTGAGACCCAGAAGAAAAGGATAAACCTTGACCGCTTCATCAGAATCCCAAAGGGAGGAGAGGTCTGCAGGGCGCGGGATTCCCTTACCATTAAAAGCCGCCTTCAGAGTAATTTCGAGACCTCCAAGCAAGTCCTCCCGAAACATTTGGACCACCAATTCCCTAGCCACTGGCTTCGGAGTACCAAGATCCAGGAGTACGGCGAGGAACCGAGATGAAATTTGAGCATTGTCGCGGGTGAATTCTTTCCTGTCTAGGTGACCTTTACCCAGGACCATCTTCACAGCCGCAAGCGACGTCAGGTCATCCTCAAGCAAGATGCGTTTTAGACGCTGGTCCGTGATCTTGCGAAAGGCAATTTGCCTCTCCGTTGCGATTAATGATACGGGAGTATCAACACCAAAGGATTCCAGCCCTTCCGACGAAATAAGGATAGTAAACTTCGACCTCGACTGTTTCTCCATAGCCAAGAATTTTCCAAACGCACCCTGCAACAACAAAAACCAAAAACAACAACCACATGTCGTGCCCATGTATAAAAACGGACAACATAATATAATAAAAGCCCCGAATAATGATCCGGCATAGCTCGAATACGGAAGAAGATTATGGAGAAACAAATATGTCCTTGGCATGAGAAGAGAGCCGCCTCCGTCCACCCAACTAGGGATCATGATCAATGCAATTAATGGCCACTTCCACTCGGCACGACCGCAATTAGAACCGGGATAGCCATGCCCAACGTGTCATCCAAACGACACCGTGGGAACTGAGCCCAACATGCCACTGTGCTAGCTCTAGAATTTACGAATTAATGGGCAGCCGATAATCCAAGCAAGGAGCGCCGTAGTCGGCTAACTTAGATAGGTTGATGTGACTGAAACAAACCAAAACCCACTTCTACCTGTCCGTCCCTTCCGCCACCTCACATCCACCCTGGACGTCCAAACGCCTGTGTGAGGGGCGAGGGGGAGCCCACCCATCCACCCACAATGTATTACATTCTTGGGCACTCTTTGAAGCCAGGACCAGATACTCCCAAATTAGACAGTTGATCTGCTTCATAATTACCTTCCCTGAGAGTGTGATTTAACATAACTTGCTCAAAGTTGTTTAACTATTTCAAAGCCGCTTCCAAAAAAACCCCCAATTTCCAATTGTGAATCTACCTTGTCCTTAGAGCATTTATGACTACTGTTGAATCCCCTTCAATGACCAAGTTTTGAATGCCTAATTCTTTGCTTAAATTGAGACCAAGAAGCAGAGCTTGAAATTCTACAGCATTATTCGTTCCATCTACAAGAGGCTGAGCTGATTTCCCCAAAATTGTGCCATTACACGACCTTATTATGCAACCAGCTCCGGACGGACCCGGATTCCCTTTAGAAGCACCGTCAAATTTTAATTTGGCCCACCCTGGATCCGGGGGGATCCACTTTGTATTGTTCCATTGTTCAGCTGAAGCAGCTTTTCCTGAACATTCCAATGGGGGAGTTTTGATTCCGAACCATTGTTTCATAATCCATGCGTCCCATTTAGTGAAATTAAGCTTCTTGTTTTTCTCCTGCAATTGAGAATTGAATAGTTCTACAATGCAAGCCTCAATCTTGCACTGTAGCCTTGGGATGGACAACTCTCTATCCTGAAAGAGACGTCTGTTTCTTTCCTTCCAGACTTCCCATAAAAGAATTGAAGGGCTCATTTTCCAGAGGTCTCCAAAGATGTAAGGGAGATCATAACTTGGCCAAGAATTTAAACAATCCAAGAGGGTGCCTGGAAGAGCAGCAGACCATCTTAATTTAGACCGTAGCCAGCACCACAGCTGTTGAGTATATGTGCAATTCAAGAGTAGGTGATTCACAGATTCCTCTGCCTCCTGGCACAGAGGACATCTGGTTGGACCATGATAACCCAATTTAATAAACCTATCACCTATAAGAATTCTACCCTGCGCGGCTGCCCAAGTGAAAATCCCTACTTTCGGTAAACATGCCTTGCTCTAGCAAAGATTGTGGGGTAATTCTGATTTTGATTCATTTGAGACTAATAACGCATTGTATCCAATCTTGGTCGAGTATACCCCATTTGGAGCAGCATCCCACCTCAGTCTATCTTCTCCCATTCTGAACCAAATTCTTCACTTTGCCATCTCCCTCTCAAAAAAAATAATCTCTTGATCACCCAAGTTTAAGCTTCTCACCGATTTCCATTTCAGGATACCATCCTCCGCATCCTCCGTGACAACTAAATAATCCCTAACTTTCGAACCCCACATTTGCTTGGTCTTCTCCATTATTTTAGACAGTTCAGGGATTTTTGCTAAAGCAGAGTGGCCTTCCCACGAGTCCTCCCAGAATAACGCCTCCTTCCCATCCTTCACCTCCCAAGTGAGGAAGTCCGAAATCAGATCTCTGCAGTGATTGATAAAATTCCAAATCCGGGAACCAGAGGGAAGAGTTTTTGTAGCTAGAAAATAATTTGGGTCATGAACCAAATATTTTTCTTTGACAATCTTAACCCACTTTAGATTAGGTCTGGAATAGATAGTCCAAGCAATTTTTTCCCCCAAAGCCTTATTTTGCCTTGAAACATCTCTCAAACCTGTCCCGTCATTTTCACGTTTCTCACACACCTTCTGCCAATTTATGAGAGGAATTTTTTTTTGATCTGAATTGCCTTTCCAGAAGAAATCTTTCATTACCTTGTTTAAATCTTTGTTCGCACCACTGGATAATTGAAGGCAAGACAGCATGTAAATAGGAAGGGCAGAGATTACAGATTTCAACAAAGTAAGTCTGCCTGCCCAAGAGAGCCATCTATTCTTCCATGAAGAAATTTTATCTTTGCATCTGTTAACCATTGAACTCCAGGCACTATTGCTTTTGATACCTTTATCCAAAGGGAGACCTAAAAATTTGCATGGTAGTTGTCCCATTTTGAAACCAAGAATTCGAAGAATTTGGACCTCACCGGGACAGTTTGTGTTGAAGAAAAAAACTTCAGATTTGGCCTTACTTACTTCTTGCCCAGAAGCCTTAGAATAATTTTCAAGCAATTTTTTATAGCTTTTCGCCTCCTTTGCTGATGCTTCGCCAAAAAGCATTGTGTCGTCTGCAAATTGTTGATGAGTGATGTTGGGAAGACTACTAGTTACTTGCAGACCGTGGACCCAGCCAGACACTTGTGCATTTTCAATCGATCTCCCTAAGGCTTCGGCCATGATTATGAAAAGAAATGGGGATAACGGATCCCCCTGTCTCAAACCTCTTGAGGCGGTGAAGAATCCCTCCGGGGAACCATTTACCAATACTGAAAATCTCGGGCAAGCAACCCAACCGAAGATCCAATCTAACCAATCCTTTTGAAAGCCAAAGGCTTCCATAACTTTAAAGAGAAATCTCCAGTTCACTCTGTCGTAGGCTTTCCTGATATCTAATTTCAATAACATAGCCGATTTGTTCATTTTTTGAATTGAGTGAATAACTTCTTGGGCAATGATAATGCCATCAAGAATTGAGCGGTCTGGGACAAAGCCTGTTTGTTCCTCAGAAATAATAGAGGGTAGAATTTTCTTCAATCTGTTGGCAACAACTTTAGCCAAAATTTTATAAATTGTGTTGGTTGTCTCTTCTCCTCTTGCCCTTGTATTTAATTTGCAATTTAAATCGGTGCTTGTTTTATTTAATTGCATTGTCAAAATAAATAAACGAGTGACTATTAATTAATTAGTTAATTTAATTTAATCAATAAAATAATCTAATCATGGATTAGATTTATTTATTGATAAATTAAATTAAAATAATTGTGCTAGCATTAGTAAATATTGAGATCAAATCAAAAATAGAATTATGCCTTACATTCCTTTTTGAAATAAAATTAAAAATGATTTTAAATGTAAATTGGTAAATTCAATTTTGTGGAAGAAAGAAAATTTAATTAGCATTTGGGTTGCAAATAGATCTTTGTTTCAAATTAATATTATGCAAATTGCAATGGGAAATAGAAATTGTTTTATTAATTTACAAAAATAAAATATCTAGTTTTAGCAATAAATTTTGGTGGGTGAGTTCAAAATTAGGGGTTTGACAAATTTGGAGAAGGGATTGCATAAGGTAATTGTTGTTTATTTTTGAATTTTAATTTGCAATTTTGGAGAGCAACCTTGGATTGAAATTCTTGGAAGAAATTGGGAAGAAAAGATTGAAGATTGGAGAAGCTGAATTGAAAAAGGAAAAGGAAAATCTCCATTGAAAGATTTGAAGCTTGGAGAAAACATAAGGTGCAATGTTTGAAATTTTATGCATTTCTTATTTTTGAAAATCTTTTTTTTTGAAAGTGTTCAAACTATTGGATTCAATTGTGAATTAGAGGAAGAAAACCCATCAAAAAAATCTCCATTTTAAATTAAATCTGTAAACCCTTTTGTTGTTTGGGCAAATTTGTTTGAGTTTTGCAAAATGTATTGCTCTTTTTCCCAATTTGAGTTGTGAAATAATAGTTATTTTGCATATAAAGTCTATACAAACTGGAAACTTTCTTTTCAAAAATTTAGATGAAATTTGTTCTGGTTTTTAGCAGGGTTGGATTTTCGTTTTTAAACGAAATTGTTTTAAAATATATATATATATATATATAATAAAATTTTAATTATTTTGTGGGGTGGGGAGACCAACCCCCACCACCACTGTCGCCGCAGCCGCCACCTGGAAGGTAGGCGGCGCTGTGCACAACACACAACCACCACCGCTCGGCAGGGAGGTGGGCACTATGTGCCCAGCACATAGGCTCCGCCGCCCGGCAGGGAGGCGAGTGCCGCATGCTGTGCACATAGGCACCGCCGCCATGGGATGGCTAGGGCCTGCATGCCCAGGGCTTCGGCCCTTTCATTGTTTTAAAATTTTTGAATTTTTCTTTTAGTTTTTATTTAACTTTATGTATATTATTTTATATTATATTTTATATAATATATATATTATTTAATATTATGTATTATATTTAATATATATTAAATTAAATGAATTTTTAGTATAATTTAAAAATATATTTTATGATATATGTTAAATCATAAGGATTTTAAATATGATTAATTGAAATATATAAAATTATTAGATATATTTTAATTAATGGGGGTTTTAAATTATTTGATATATATTTATTTGTAAACAAGCATGTTAATATATCTTAATATTTAATTGCATTGAAATTGCATTGGTACTTTACTTTAATAGACGCACTAAGGGGTATTATAATTCAAATGCATTAAGATGAATGTCGTCGTGTTATTAGAGGCAAGAGTGGAATTTAGAAAATCTAATGCTTTATTTGAAATATTGATTCTAATTGATTAATTATTCTATGGATTAAGTGATTTAATAAAATATCTTGATTTTGAGTATGATCGTGAAACTAGAGAAATGATTGATTATTTTAGTCAAATGACTTTATTTATTAAAACGTTGTGATTAGGAAATCTAATTGTGAGTTAAGAGTAATTGAATGGTTGATATATATATATTTCAACGTCATGAAAGGAAATGAGTTATTGATCGGTTTAATTCCAATTCGATGATGTTATTTATTAAAATGTCTTGATTCTGGAATATGGTTGTGAAGTTTAGAGTAAGTGATCTGTTCTTTGCATATTTTTATGTCGTAAAAAAAAAAATGGGATCAATTGATTGGATAAACGCAAGTCATGAAATCTGTGTTTGACTGGATTTAGGAAATCCGAACATTAGCTTACCTATTGGTCTGAAATGTTTTCAGTGTTTAATTGTTCGCCTTCGATGTTGTGGAATGAGAGAATGTTTTGAGAGTCTTCCAGATATGGGTTCATTTATTGGTATGGGTGGTTGTACGTGAGTCAACCGTTGATATGTACTTTGGTTTCCGTGTTATAAGAAAATTTTGTCAAAATTACATCTTTAGACATTTAAAGAATGTGTGAATTATATGATTGTTGACTTTAAGTCATTTCTTGTTGATCATGTAAGTCTTCCAGTTGTGTTTCTTGAGATGATGTTGTTGCCCTTGTGATTGGTTATTGTCTTTCTTGGGTAGTGCATGAGACTTGTATCAGTGGAAACCTATTTCTTCGTACGGGTTGTGTGACCTTGTGATTAAAGGTTGAGTCGTGTTTTCAGTTCATTATGTGGGTTATCATTATGTTAGTCAACCTTGTGTTAGCCTTGGGTAGTGCACGCTTTGGTTTCAGTTTTGTACATCTGTAGTGATGTGTTACCTGTTGAGGTGTTTGGTTATTTGTGATCAGTGTTAGTGCATTGTCTACCCTTGGCATGTGGTTGAGTTATGTGTTGTCGATAGGGGAGTGGCTTTCAACGAGCGTCGGGCCCAAAGTGGTTCCAGGATAACTCATGTGAGAGTCAGTTAACTAAGTGAAAATTAAAATAATTTATACTAGGGATAGAGTAGCTTGAACATTAATAAGATAATTTAGCCTCGCTCATTGGCTCAAGGGCTTGTACGAGACTTGAGATGAGTCGGGAAGGCCTGGAATGGCAAGATCGTTATCTTGTCTTTACGAGAGATAATCGATTCCGCTCTGGTGTGCATGTGGGGCTGGGAGTCGGTTGAGGTTTCCAGGATATCCCTAGAGGGGGGCCGGGACCTAGGAAGACTTGCCAGGAGATCCCATGCAACCTTTGCGATGACACTCCTCCTATGATAGCAGTCGGTATGGTGTTGTACCGTGGGTTTTTTATTGTACAGTGATTGTACTCGATTTTGTACTCTGGAAGCATTGTAACCATGATGTTAAGTGATGTGGTATATGTTCTTGTTTACAGTTCAGTTTTTGTGTTAGCCTGTGTCTAGTGGTAGATGGTCTTGTCTAGGAAATCCTTGTTACTATCTCCTAGCACAGAGGGAGTGGGGCCTTTGGGTTCCACGTGGTCGGGTGGCGTGCATCTTAATCCGTTGGTACTTCTTCTTGTTCGTGTGGTTGTGATTTCCAATTGGAGAGCTCGTGGGAATCTGTTTCTTCTCATGCCTTGTTCTCTCAGTACTTATTGTATTTTATGACCCCTTATTTGTTATCGAGGTGGAATTTGTAAATTGTAATCATGATTATTGGATTTACCTCATTCGGGGAATGAGTGTTGTAATCTTATTGTTTAAATGTTGTTAATTGGAATCTTGAGGTATTTATTATCCTTGCTGTAATTTTTCTTGTATGGGATGTATGTAATCTTAATTCTGTAAGTGATTAATGTTTTGGTTTCAATTGATGTTAATTGTTGTTTGGGTTTTAAAGTAATCTTTGTCTTGTGGCCTTAGAGGTTGTTGGAAATATGTATTCATCTTACATGTTATTGGTACTAAAAAAATAAAAAAATAAAAAATTGGTGTGCTTTAGTAGTGAATTGCAACTTCCTCTAGGGTTGTGTGGCGGGGCATTACATTAATAAAAAAATTAATTACTTGATGTTTAAGTTTGAACACATTGAACTAAAGTACATTGTAATTTTAGATAATTTTACATATATGTACTTGAACACATGCATGGGTTGGGACGAGGCTCAGGACACATATCAGGAGATCTTAGATTGGGACATGGATCCACACATCTTGGATCAATAGAGCGATCAGTCCGTGGATCGAGGGAGATATCGAGTTTTGGATCGAGGGAGAGGTTGAGGGAGAGATCGAGGGATAGATTGGGCCAGAGATCTAATGATTCTATTCATACCAGACATCCCTCTCTTTGAGATTTTTTTTATAGTATTACATGTTTGAGATCATATTATTACATGCTGGAGACACTTTTTATGATTTATGTATTGAACATTTGCACATGTGTTGTACTTATGTTTTATGGTACACATATATACTTGTTATGATTTACATGTCACATTCATACATTTATGTTTTATGGTTTGAATCTAGGTTTGTTATATACATGCATTATTATGGTTTGATGTTCACTTACATTACATCTATAAATACATCGTGCATTATTAGTTTATGGTTTTAGTTATTTAGCAAGGAACAAGTACCTTTATTTAAATTTAAATTATGGTTTGTTCAAATGCACTTGTTGTACATATCTATTTGCATTGTGAAATCAAATTGTTGTCCACTATCTAATGGCTGCTATTTGTAAATTTAAAAAGATGGACATGTACATGTAATTAATTTAAATAAATAGTTCAAATGAATTTTTCTTTAATAAATAGGTCAAGAAATAGAAAAAATTGAATGCAAATATGCTTGAGATTAATGCTATATTTTAAAGTAGAACATAAAAATGCAATTGGAAATAGATGATAGTTCTTGAATTCTTTAAAGCTCTAAATGTTCATTTTTAAAGTCAGTCTAGGTTAAATACATTTAAATTGTGCATATATCATGTTATACATGAACCTAAGAATTCCATATAATCTAATACACATGTTCATTTGAATGTGCATGCAAAGAATTATTGAACTAGATGATGAGCTATACTTGTGTCCAATTGAATGTAAATGAAATCAAATATATATATATATATATATATATATATCAAGTGTTTACGTAAGAATTCCATATAATTCAAAGAAAGCATGTAAGCTATAAGTGCAGTTGAATGTAAATGAAATCAAATTTCTAGTCTTGAAAGTTTAAGAATTCCATTTGGAACATTTATATATATGCAATTGGAAATTGATATATATTTAAATCTTGAAAGTTATGCACATTTAATATAAGTAGATCTAGATCTTCCTGGATGACAATTATATATAAATTAAAAATTGATCAATCCATATTTAATTGTACAGGAAATATGGACCATTACATACATGGTCTCAAGCTATACATGGTAAACAAAGTTAAATTGATTCCAAAATGTAGCTATCTCAAGCACCCCAAACACCATCACTATGATTCACTACAATGTTCATATATTCCAATGCACCTTGAGGTGAACAAGAAAGACCAAACCAAGAGAACCTGGATACAATCTAACATTAACAAAATGGATTTAATAACTATACTTAAAAGATAGGAGCTAATGTTCTTAAGCAAATTTGGATTAAAGATGAAATCAAATTATAAGGTCAAGTGATTTTTTATTAGGATATTGGATTTGAAATTGATGATAGTCCATATTAAGGATAAGGTCCCTAGATGTTGAAAGCTTTGGGTGATGACGAAAGGACAATATGATGTATGGACTAGATTGAGACCAAGTAACCAAATTTTGATGTTCAAGTAATGATTTTTTATTAAGGATGGAGAATGGATGTATGGTTGAGATGGATCTAGATGGATAATTTTTAAATGATTCTAGGATGATTATGGTTAAATGGGTTATTACTTGATAAAGTGATCTTAACCTTATGATTAGGATGAGGGATGCTTACCTGATGAACATAATAAAATTAGGATGTGATGATTAGGATACATGAAAATCTAGATGATCATTTAAAATTATTGAATGTCGTGCATTAGTAATGTATAAAAAATAAAGAAAACTAGAGACAACATTTATGTCTAGATTCTTCACCACTCAAACACCAGATCAACTAGATAATTATAAAATTTTGTGGAGTTGAATGTTCAAATGAAATGAAATATTCATGTGAACTTAAGAATTCCATGGAACATAAATAAATTTAAATGCAAAATTGGAACATAAACTAGGTTTTGTACAAATTGTTGCACGTATATATATATTAAATCTAGCTCATGTATATAAGTGGAGTTGAACAAATATTTAAATTCAAAAATTTGAAAGTGAAAGTTTAATAATTCCATGTCAAACATAAAAATACAATCAAGGAATCTAGAGATGATATAAAGGAATTTCTAGATATTCTTGAGTGAACTTAAAAGAATGAACCATGTCCAACATGTAAAAATGCAATTGGAAATTTAGATGATTTAAAGGAATTTAGGCAAAATGTAAATGAAAACATTTTTAAAGTCACTAGGTTTTGTATCAAGCATATATATGATCTAACATACATGTTACATTCTAAAAAAAAAACCCATTTTAAATCATGTCACATGTCCAATCAATACAAATATATATTATAGATTTGGAGTTATAAATGTGTACATATATCCAAAAAACAACTTAAAGCTCCTAGTACATAAAATTTGGATCCTCTCTATCTTTAATTATCTCTAAAATCTTTTCATGATCTTCAATAGGAAACCTCCACTTTTGTTTGGCACGTCCTCTTTTAGGTAAAGTTTCTAAATTTATTTTTGTTGCCAAAACTAAGTGACTGTAATGTAGAACCTTTTGTCTTGGCCTATAATCGACAAATATAATACCTTTTTAATCTATCTTTATTTGTTGATAATATGTGCCTTCAATAACGACTAATCCAATGGGATACTCTTGTCCATCACCATTTGTCATCGATTCAAGCAATTTGCTTTTTGGTTGCGTACATCTTAGTAGATAGTAATCTACACCTTCCACATTTTCAGGATTTGCAACTACAACGAAAATATCTCCTGTACACACACCACATATATACATAAAGTAAATTATACATTTAAGTTGTAAAAATTTATATGTTATATTTGAAACTTACTTAAACATAGAATATATATATATATAAATTTAAATCTTGATTTTAACTAAATTAATCAATTTCCATACCTGTAACAACTAAATCAGATACACATTCGTAATCAGCTAAATATAGTGGATCGTAGACATCAAAATTGTCATCTTTAGCAAAAGGAGGCATTGATATTAATTGTTTCATTTCCCATTGTGAAACATACCCATCTCTAATATTTTCACATTGATCAATATTTGAATTGTCCTTAATGCAATCAATACAAAAACATGATTTTTCTCTCACATTAATTGCATAAGGCCTACTACTCCCCGTTGTCATGATTTGATGCAGATTTCTAATACCATGAATTGCTTGACAATTATAAGGATTTGATCAATCAATATCTGTTTAAATTCAAACTTGAAAATTCAATTTGAAATCATGTATGTACTTGAACTTTGAAATTCAAATTTTTAACAAATTTTGACTAGACATGTACCTGTAACTTCCCAAAAATACCATGTGTTGTATGTTGAGTTGCGAGCAAAAAAATGACTTTTGCACCATTCAACAATTTTGTTTGCATTCTGTATGACATTACCTACAAGTTACACACAAGTTGGCACAATTTGTCACCTATTACTTTCAAGGAACTTAAAAGAATTTAATTTAGTTTTTAAATATATATATCTAATCTTTTAAAAAATATCAAGCTAAATTAAACATATATATATATATATGGTGAAAACTTTACATACCAGCAAGTTCATGTTGACGAAGTGCACGCTTCACACATGCTCCTGATCCATCGTGCTCTCCTTTTCCATGTCCACTCTCATAAAAATTCCACAAAAAATTGGTGTTGCGTCTAGCATGTTGACTGCTTAACCAAACAAAGGTTTTTACGGACTTAAATTGTCCTGTGAAGTTACAAATAATTAAACACTTGAAAACCAAATTAGCTTCAAAAAATTAATTATATATATAGATTTAAGCAATCAAACAATTTAAGTCTCAAAGTTAAAATTAAATATAAATTAAAAAAAAAAAAATTTAAAAACAATGTACTTACTAGCACATCCATCAGACCATATCCAGTGTTGTTCTTGATTTATGCCACATCGTCTTAGGTCTTCAAAAAACATTTTGAAACAATGAGCTACATAGCTTCTATCATGATTCGTATCATCACTGATATAAAAGTGGACCTCTTTGATGATAATTCTATCTTTGCTACTTTGTATTCCATCGACCGCTAACTTTGCATGCCTGTAGCAAACTTGCACGAAGATTGCAACTTGCTCTGAATGATAATATTGACTTTGGATCTCATTTTGAGGACTAAATGTATAGTTCTCAGATAAATCTACAATAGAGAGAATACAACATAGTGGAAAACAATTCTTTGAATAACGAAATTGCTTAGCTTGTCATCTTGCACCATGACAATGTTGGATATGTGGATATATGATATTGCAAAATTTACTCATGAATTCATTGTAAGGCAATCCACTCTCTTTGAGAATAATTTTTTTGGCCTCAACTCCTGACTTCGTTAAGTATGTCTCATATTCAAATCTCTTCCAAGTAACTTGCATTTCATTATTGTCAACATGTAAAAGATTCTTTAAATCTCCACAATCATTACATACATTTTTTATACACTGAACATTGAATTCATCCAAATTTTCTGATTTTTCACATAGAAGAGACTTCATAAATTGTGTTGTGCTTCCAGGGATGGCTAAATTTTGATCAATTGCTTCCATAACTTTTCTATATGATTGTAGGTGTAGATCAAATTCAACATGATTTCGACAACAAGTTTCATGTACTTTATTTATACGTACAAATGATGGTCGTAGTGTTTCAAACATCCTTTGACAAATCTTCACATTTGAAAATTCTTGTTTAAATTCTTCAAAAAGTTCACTTTGTGTTGTATCTATAAAATGTTTTGGATGAGAAATTTTTGTACCATTATCACCTATTATTTGTATAGTATCCCTTCTATTGGAAGAAACACGAGAGTGGGTGGTCCAATATTCAACTACCTGTTTCTTTACATCTTCTGAAATTCTATCTTTTCAAGGAACCCTACAAATATTTACCCAATTTTTCCATCTATTTCATTTCTCTTTTCAATATACCTTTGAACAGTTCTCCTAGAAACATTTAGTAATTAAGAAATTGCTTGAACTTTTCTTCTATGTGATAATTTCTTACTAGAAATTATAGTCATCAACACTCTACATGCAACACTTAAATCACTAGATCGACTCTTCTTTTCAATACATTCTAATGCTTCTTGTAGGTTTTCAACAATTGTTTGTTTTAAATCTGATGACCTTTTCCTATTATCAACCCCTAACAACTCCAAAACAGGGGTCATTTCTTTTTCGTCTAAATAACTTTGCAACTAACTATGCTCTTCCAATTAGAGATTTCTCTTCAAAAAATTCATCCCATATTTTTTTAGTGTAATTTTAATGTGCTTTCAGATAACATATATTCAGATGAAATATTATTGAAAAGAGAATCTTCATCCATCTCCATCAGATTTTCCATACCATAGTCCAAAAAATTTATATTAGTACTAGGTTCAGTTTGTTCTTGTACATGTACGTCACCTTGATCATCAATATTTTCCATGGATTGTTGTTCAGTAGATGTTCCTTCATCCACTTTTCTCTTTCTTTGTCTTACTCGTGTTCGATCATACTTCCTTGATCTAGCCCTTGGATTTTCTATCACAAATTACACTCAAATTTGAATTTGTGCCTACATACAAATTTGTATACACATGAGCTTTCCATGAAATAGGTACAGGTAATATAGCATAAATATTTTTAAAAGCTTGTAACTAGATGCAAAACATAAACATAAAATATTTAAACAAAAGTCTTTAATAAACATAAACATGCAAAACATAAAATATTTTTAATTGAATAATACATACATGTGTATAAAATTCTATATAATTCTCAAATAAAATTATATATAATTCTCTTGAAATAATTCTTTATAAATATATAATTTTACATAAGAGACACTTAAAATTATATATAATTCTCAAATAAATAAATAAAAAATAAACTTCTTGATAATGATATCTTTGATGTTTTTTATATAAATTTACTAATTTCATAAGTATGCTAATTTTATGTATATATAATGGAAATAAAAGTAAAGGCAAAGGTAAATTTAATAAAACATAGATATTTAAGGAGGACATGTAAGAACAAGAATGGAAGAACATAAAATTGGTGATCAATAATAATGAAATCTAAGAATTTAAATAGTGAAAACAAATGCATTCATATTCAAACAATTTTTAAATAAATAAAATAATTGTTCAATAAATAATGTAAATAAAATAAAATAATCTTCTTTCTATTTAATTCTTTATAAATATATTTCTACAAATATTTCTTTGATGTTAATATTTTAATTAAAACAAATAGTGAAAACAAACTTGAAATGCATTTTTCATAAAAATATAATCAATTAACTAAGTTGAAGATCAATACATACCTTAAAAATATCTCTCCTCTTGTCCAAATGCCTTTTCTTTTGCCGAAATAAATCTTCTAAATTTTTGAAATTATAAACCTTCTAAAATATCGAAATAAACTTTCTTTAATCGAAAATAGTCGAATATTTCAAAATATTTGTTATTTTTGAATTTTCTTAATTTGAGAAATTAGAAAGTTTTTTTTTTTTTTTCAGTCATTTTCGGTTGAGTTCTTATTGGCCGATTTATTTTCAGCCGAGCCAATACTAGCCAAGAAGGTTTTGGCCGAAACCCTGTCGGCCGAAAATGCCTAGTTGGCATCCTACATGGTAGCCAACTCATCATTTCTCAAAATTTTCTGAAACATTCATCTTTGACAGAGTATTTCTCTAGTCAGATTGATCTTTTTGCAAAAAATAAAAATGCCCTT
Source organism: Sequoia sempervirens (assembly GCA_007258455.2). Classification (NCBI taxonomy): domain Eukaryota; kingdom Viridiplantae; phylum Streptophyta; class Pinopsida; order Cupressales; family Cupressaceae; genus Sequoia; species Sequoia sempervirens. The sequence goes on from VDFB02000015.1 coordinate 26,817,433, forward strand.
TTGTAGAGCTCGAAGTGTAGAATCCAAATATATAATTTTTATAATATTTTGACTAGTTTGAATATATTTTATTTTTAAAATAATGCAAGTAGGTTTTAAAAATTAAAAAAGAGGTTGATTAGATATTAAAAAAAAGATAGTAAAACGTATTAAAATGTTTTAAATCTTATATGGGGCACAAGAGGAGAGAGTCTACTTCAAAAGGGTATGGCTTTTTTTTTTTTTAAATGATTTAAAAAATTGAAATTAGTTTACGGTCCGTGAAAACTGTCAAATTCTGACATGTTTGACTTTAAAACGTTATTACGAGAAAAATATACATCAAAATGTGAATTTTTTTTTCCATGCACAAGATATTGAAATTACCTATTTGGAAAAAAAAAGGGGGAAATGAAGTTTTTTTCAATTTGTTTCTTGACGGCCCGTGAAGTCACTCTTTTATGAAATTTTTAGCATTCCAAAATTTGTCCTTAAATTGATAAAAACATAATGAAAACATTTTTAAATTTTTTTTAAAAAATTATAGGAATAAACTACACCAAAAGTTCTACATTTCATTAGTTTACACCATTTTGAAATTCAAAACATAAAGACCATTTATGTGGTCGAAGTTCAGAATTTTTTTTGCTGTTGGCCGATTCCTTTATAAAGTGTGACACAGGGTTGTGCTTTTACCCCAGATGAATGTGAAGAGTGACTTTCTTCACAGTGACCTTTAGGAGGAAATATATATTGAGCAACCGCAAGGGCTCATTAAGGATCCTTCCCTTGTGTGTCATCTTTAAAAGTCTCTCTATGGCTTCAAATAGGCTCCTCAAGCTTAGTATGCCAAGATGGACTCCTTCCTTCTAAAAGTTGGGTTCACTTGATGTCATTCTAATCCAAACGTATACATTCTATAGTAATATGTCACTCTCACATTTTTGGTTCTCTATGTTGATGACTTGTTGATCACAGGGAGTCACTCATCCATCATGAAAGTAGTGAAAACTACTTTGCATTATAGATTTATGATGTCAAAACTTGGGTCTTTTGCAATTCTTCTTGGGGATTGAGATCACTTAGTAATCTTTTGGTATCTTCCTTGTCAAACCCAAATATGCACTTGATATGCTCTCTAGATTTTGCATGGTTGACTATAAGCCTTCATCGACTCCATTTCTATCAGGGGTCAAACTTGAGGCTAAGTGTTCTTCACCCTTGGTTGATGGCACTTTATATCAAAAACTAATTGGGGGTCTCATTTACTTGACTCATATGAAACATGACATTTCATATGTTGTGGGTATGGTATCTTGATTCATGCAGGAGCCACATGAGTTGCATTATAAAGAAACTAAGAGGATCCTCTACTATATTTAGGGTACTCACAATTATGGGATTCAATATGCATTGGGTGTGGATATTGATTGGTGGTACATATAGATTTAGATTAGGCAAGCGATCCTCGGGATCACAAGTCTACTTCAAGGTATTAATTCTCTCTTGGTTCTAGTCCAGTTTGTTGGTCAAGAAAGAAGTAGTATGCAATTTCTCTTTCAATGATAGAGACCAAGTATCAAGGGACAGTTAATGCCACCACTAAGGTTATTTATCTTTAGAATATTCTCACTGAGTTCAACATTCCATTTCAAAATCCTACAATCATCTTTTGTGATTGTTACCAATTTTTTGCTACAGCTGAATTGGTGGAGCTGATTAAATATTGTTACATATGAAAGTGAAGGAACAATTATTTTTGCATGTTCTTAGGTGTTGTTTGCACTATATTCATCATTCATCAAGTGACAGTTATGCATTGTTCGAGAAAACTGAGTTTCAAAAGTATTGTTCAAATATTTTACAAATCAAATGGAGTACAAACTGAGTATACCAATGATTAAGCATAGCAGAGTGCTTTCATTTATTTCATGAAGTTATTCACATTACATGTTTTCATTTGATTTCAAGAATACAAATGATGGTACAACTTTGCATTTCAATGCATTTCTTTCAGAATGGAAATGAAAGAAGAAATTTAAAGATCCACACAAGTCGTGGTTTTAGCCGGTTCCATTCATTACAAGAAAGGAAATATACAACTAAAAGAGAGAAGCAAATAACATGGGACATATCCGTCATTTCCTGAGTCGATCTTTGGTTGATGACTCGTGGCTTGCTCCATTCTGCTTTCGTTCCTAGTTATACCTGCAAAATATTGAGAAGGGTGTCAATTAAGAGCTCGAGATATGAACTATACTACATGCCATACTAACAGAGATATATTTCAATCCTTGGAATGCATATAATCAACTAAAGGAAAAAAAATAAACATGAACTGAAAAGGGAAACATCATCATCATATATTATTTTTTGCTAACATTGTTTGTTTCCTTGTGAAGGTATAGAAAAAGTCATGTAGTTGATTATCTTATGAAGACCAAGCATGTGGAGGAAAATGAGCTCCCACAAGGGTAGAGATCAACATGCTGCCCTTTTGGTATTACAAATGGGGTTGGGTGAAGGAATGCAATCATCATGTTCATCTGAATTATTCATGAAAGAGTAAAGCATAGTTTCATTCATCAAAGTCATTAATCCTACTATTCACTCATAACAATCAAGTAATATGCTTTTCTGAAAGCTACAGGTGGATAGTAGACTTAAATGAGTTCAATCAATTCAATTGAAATGCATCATTTTCATAATTGCAAATCTAAAATATTGCTATATAGTTTGCATTTTGTTGTCATGAGTGTTGTTTATGCATCTTGTTTCATGATATTACAACAATTTTCATACTCATAATGGTGATAGTGAACAGGCATACATAATGCCTCACTAATAGGAGCACTATTTAATAAAGGAAGTATGTGAAAAAATTCTAATTTTCATTTGAAAAGAGAGCAAGTGCATAAAACAGTCTTTTCATAATGGAGCATAAAAATGCATGAAGAGTGCCAAGATAAGCAGCAATGATATCATCTAATCAATTCCTGAACAGTACAGGTGAGTGGTATTTTTAGATTTTTTCCATGCCAAGGAATACCTTTGCATTAAATTCAAAAAGGAAATGAGAAGACATTATTTAAGTGTCTTTGTTTGCAAGCATTCATCTTTTTAAGTGGTGGTTGAAGCAACATAAGTAAAATGAGCGGTCATGGTAATGCAAAAGAGATTAGGGAAGATAGATAATCTACAATTTCCAATCAAATTTGGTGTGCAAGATGGTGTCTTTTAGGAATGAAATGTGTTCCATATGCTACCCTAAGGTTCTCAGTAATACAATGAAGGATAGACTCATTGTCTTGTAATTTTCTGAGTGTTAAGTCTTGCTGTCCCAAGTGAAGTACAAAAGTTTCATGAGATGCAAGTATTTTAATGGTAAACAACAATAGCATTCAGTCAAATTTTAACCCTGAAGGCAGTAATTTCCTTCATGAAATACAACAAGGGTTTGGGCCAAATCAAAAATACTCACAGAAGCTTGAAACCCACCTGGGGGTTTTGTTATTTCTTCCCATTTGAAATAGAAAGCAAATCATGATATCACTCAAAGGGAGATGCTATATATATAAGCATGGAATTGAAATTTTAAGGCCGAGCTAGGTTTCTTCCATGGTGGCCAAGTTTGAAATATAAAATGGAGATACAATAAAGCATTTATCCTGTTACAGAGCCAAGCTTATAAAAGCTTCATTTTGACAGAAGAAACAAGCATGTTGTGTCATGGAGATTAACACAGAGCTATAGATTTGCAATTAACATTATGTCAAATACCCATTTGAGTATGTCAAATCCAAATACAGATTTACCATGATTTCCAGCATACTCATGTGAGGGTTTGATTTAAAAATGCAGATTTCTGACATTTTCTAGAATACGCACATTGGGGTTTTAAAATTAAAATGAAGATAGTACAATTTCCAGCTTACCCACATGGGGTTTTCAACATAAAAACTAAATGAATGCTTTGATTCAAAATCAAGAGATACCCATGTGAGGGTTTTACAAGAAAATGCAAAGATGCATGTAATGCATAATGGGTCGAGCCCATTTATGGAGGTTCAAGCTCTACTTTTCCATAAATGTAGAATATACTTTTTTCTCCTCAAAATAGAGATTCCCATATGGTGTTTTGTTTCAGAAATAAGGAATACACACTATGCTCTATTGGATCAAGCCCAGAAAATTACAAAGCACCCATTTTTGTGCATGAGTGGTGTGGCCAAAGAGAGAGATTTACAACTTTAGATTTTCATTTTTGAAGTAGAAAAACTCTTAAATATGTATGCTACAACCAAAATCTGAAGAGAAGTAAGTGGATCCATACAAATTTCTAAGTAAATGTATCAAAAGCATACAAGCATGGTGCGGCTTGTATATGGCCATGAATTTATAAATTAAAGTGACATTTTTGCAAAGTTATAAAGCTTTCCTAAGTTTTTGTTTTGCTGAATGAATGCTAAGAAATAATGCCCAAGAGAAAGCAATGGAACAATAGCTTACCATGTGTGCCATGGAAGAGTAGAAAACCACGGCCAAGCTCTCAGGAGTTTCAATATGCAGAGGTTGAGCTCTTACAATAGCGGCCAAGAACACAAAAACAAAAGGAAAGAATACATAGCCATATATCATCAGAAAATTATGTCATGGTCATGGCCTATGAGGCCATTTTCTTATAAAAAAACCCAAGGAATGAAGAAAAAAACAACCAACAATACTTACCCTGAGTTATGAAAGTCGAGCATGATTAAGATTGAGAGAATGGTAGCTCGATTGGAGGCTCGAATGAAGGTTTCCAACTAAAACCCTAGTTCATACATGGCGGCGGCTCAGAGCCTTTTTTTTCCAGTCTTCTCTTTCAAAATAAGCCAAAACGAGTGGAATCTCTTAGTTTTGTTCATTAGGGTTTTCTTAACCCTAATTCGACTTAGGGGTATAGACTTTAGTGATTCAAATTTGATGCATACCTTAGGTCAAATGTTGTGGGGATTTCCATATTTTGATTTTTTCCTAAGTCTTTAGGTTTGCCCAATGAAATATTCTTATGGCCTTAGACTTTAGGGTTTTGTCAATTATGCCTTAGTGAGAATTGGAGAGTGATTATAATGCATTAGATTTTGATTGATTTTGTGAGAAGTCAATTAAAATTGTAATAAATTTTATTTATGATTTAGGGTTTTTTATTTTCAATTGATTTTAAAGAAATCAATTAGGGGATTTGGATAGGAGATTTCTTTATATTTTTATGATTTTTTAAGAAAAATCAAACATTGTAATTGGAGAAATAAGGTTGTTTTTGCAAAATTTTTTCTAAAATATTTAATTGCAAAAAAGAATCAAATTATGAGAATATTAAATTTGCAAGCCATGTAAAGCAAGAATAAAACAAATTGTTTTATTTCTTTGCTATTTTTAGCAGATTTATGAGAGATCTTTCCTTGGTCGGATTTGAACTTCTTGATGGAGAGATAAGGTGTTTTATTTGCTTTTAAAGCATATTTGACCTATTTTGAGAAGCTTTTTAGTATGTACATGCAAAAGTGTGATTTTTTCACTTTTGTGGAAACTTTTGGGGCAGTTTTTGATGATTTCCTTGAGCTTTCTTCTTGAGCTCAGATTAGGGATTTTTAGATATATCTTGAAGAAAATTTAGTGTTTTCTTAGTTCAGATTCTAGTTTCTTGCTCTTACACATTTTTGAGCTTGTAAACTTCTTTGTACTCAGGTTTTGAGAGTTTCACTCCTTCATCCAATAAAAGCAGCATTCCTATCTCCAATTTTTGTCTCTATTTGCAGTTTTAGTATGATGTCTATATTGTGATTTTGTTTTACAGATCCTTTTTATGTCCTAATATTACAAATTATTGATGTAGAAAGCTCATTTAATGTAGGTTGCATGCTTTGTTTAATTCTAAACCTTCATGCAAATCAATTTTGTACTGGTGTTCATGAGAGATTGTGAATTCATTGCTATTTTTCTGAGGATTGTTTGTGGGTGAAATATCAGAGTCATTATTAAGTTGAGATCATATTAGATAGGTTTTTTCATTTCAGTCATATTCTCTATCCTTTCTCCTAGAAGATCACTTAGAATAGGATCCATCATTCGAAGAACCAACTCACTTTGGAGATTCTCTTTTCACATAGATTACCCACATTTGAAAAGAGTTTCCATGTTTCAACAAATAGTTTGATTTTTTGCAAATCTGACAAAGGGTGCATATCTCATTGACAATAGTGATAATTATAGTGCCATAGAAATCTCAAGGAATCTAATTCATCATTAGACGATGAAACATATTGAGATTCATATGCACTACATTTAAGAGTTGATTTAGGAAGGCTTAATTGATCTTAAGTATTGTTCTACATCAAAGCAAACTGTGAACATCTTCATCAAATTGTGAAGGATGATGATGTAGAGAATGGACAAGAGGGTTAGAGTGTTCCCTCATAACAAATAGAGAAGGATCATCTCCATCAAATAGATATATGCAATTAATGATGTCTCCCAAATCTAAAATGAGGGACTCTCAAAAGAAACCAAAAATGTTTGTCAAGTACACATCCCAAGCAACCATCTCTGGAAGACGATGTATGTCCTACTGCACTGAATCACAAGGATCCAAAACTATGGAATCACATGAATCCTCATGTACAATAGTAGATGAAACATCAACACATGTCACTTGATCCTCAAAAAGAATACCAAGATTTAAATGACCATACGAAATCTCCTTAAAAAGTGTTCACATAACATGCCTCAATGTGAACATCTACCAAATCATTAGGAGAAAAATGTGAGAAGGTGTAGAATCGAGACTTGTGATCAACCTCCCCAAATGCAACCATATGTGTTTTATGTAAATCCTTGATTATGATAGAATCTAGTGTGAACTCAAAACTCATACCTGCTCCACCATGTGTGATATGATAGCTAGAAAGGAAATTGGTTGACAATGGATGCACACAAAGAACATCATTAAATTTTCCATCATCCATATCAATGGATCCCTTCCCACAAAAATGCATATATGTGTTGTTAGCCATTAGGATGTGTAGTGATTAACAAGATTCAAATGAAGTGAACATACTCTTTGATGAAGCCATGTGATGTGAGGCTCCTGAATCAAGTCTCCACCTCTTTGAATTAGAATCTACAATTGCAATAAGTGTTTTCCCCTTATTTCTATCAAAGTTAAATGGAGGAGATGAAAATTTTGATGATGATGGAGAATTTATTTGATTCTTCTTAAGAAAGTGCTTCAACTCATCAATATGTTTTGAATAACATTGATGTTCATCATGCTCTATTTTCTTGCAATATGTACATGTAGGTTTCTCCTTCTTAGATGATTCCCCTTTAGAGGGAGAGAATTCAAATTCTTCATGTGGCTAGTTCATTTTCTTCTTTTGTTCCTTATAAATTTTCTTTGATTATTTCTATACCTTTGACTCACTAGCCAACATTTTTTGTGACTTGGAAGACTTGATTAGACCCATATTCATTAACTTCACTTCCTCTTGGATTAGGAGATTTTTGAATTCATCAAACCTAGGATCAATGTATTATGCTCCCATAGAAAGCTGATGGGTGTGAAAGCCAAAAAAAACATTAAATACTCATGAATAAGCTTGGATAACACATTCACAATCAATTGTAAATCATCTTTTTTAATGTTGCAATCTTTTAGTTGTGTTCTTAGTTGTTTTGATCTTGGAGATGTAGTCTTGGATGTGGTAAAAACATTTAGGATCAAGATTCCTCAAATTATTATCAATCTAATATCTCCCAATCGTATCAATTTCACCATATAATTTCTCAAAATTCTCCCAAGCCTCTTTATGTTTTTTGTATGATTCAACATGAAATTGTAAATAAAATGAGACTAATGAACATATGCATCCAACTTTTCTCTCATGATCAAGCTCCCATTTTGAAAATTCTTTAGCATCAATAGGTGGAGGAACATTTTTTTTAGATAGCCAAGGCAACCCTTTCTTACGAGATAATTCTATACAGATTTTCTCCATGAAGCATAATTATATGGAGTTAGGAGTTCAATTTGAGATTTCCCCATTGCAAGAACACACAACAAGTAAAAGAAAGCAACCAACCACTACAAGATTACCCCCAAATTACTCAATAAAGAAACCCCACAACAAGATATGATTGTAGTACTTTATATTTAGTGTGATTACATATGCCACTTGCCAAAAACAATGAAGTGGACTTGATATTAGTGCTTATAGATGTCAAATTTAGCTACAAGATTAAAGTAATTTTTTTTGCATATAATGTGATAAATATGATCACACCACTAGAAAGTACATAAAAATTTATGCACTTTCAAAAAAAAACCCAAAAATGTTACTGTAGGAGAAAGAATGGAGGCCTAGAAGTTTCCAAAAAATAATGACTTAGCAACAATTGGGAGAATTTGCAACTTCTACAAACACCAGAAACTAAAATAAAAAACCAATTCAACCACTATGGAGAGCACAAAATTCTACCTCAAATTAAAATAACAATTCCCAAGAAAAGGAGGTTGGATGACTACATTATGAGCCCACAAAGTTGGACAAAAAAATCAAAATTGTTGATGGAGATGGGGACCAAAAATTCTTAAGGTTGTTGATGTAGTGCTAACGTCGATAATATGTGGGAAAAAAATTGATGGCCTATAGGTTGTTAAACTGGAATATTCTCCCCTTGCTAGAATCTTTCTTTGCCAATATATTCTACCAGAATATGTTGCCACCAGGCTGATATATTTTCTATCTATATATGTTGTGAATATTCTATCCGACAAAATCTTCTTTGAAATATATTGTGACCAATAGCTAATGAAATATTCTCCAAAACGATAAAATATTCTATGCTAGTGGAAACAAGGATGTCCATACTAGGTTCCAATGTGTGTGAATTGCAAGGAGACATGTGTCACTATCAGTTGGGGGTAGGGTATTGGTCAGTGGCCTATGTAGACAATACGTCTACTGACTGCAATTTTTTAAAAATTCAAAAAAAACTTTAGAAACCTTTATAATTTTTTTACCTCAATTTTTTGTACAAATTTATTTGTTTGCCACAATTGTACCATTTTAGGCCATGACACCTTACAGATCATACGATCAACCATACAACTAGTAGGGTAGAAAATTTTCTAAGGGCTTGGGGCAAGTGCTCCAATTTTGGTGATTTGATAGTCACTCTTGGGGTTTTTGGGCCTCTTGGATGTGATGGTAGGGTTTGTTTTGACCCAAAGTGCTCCAAAATTATAGTTACCTCTAGATCTAGCAACCACTCTTCAGCTTCAAACCTTCATAGATCTGGCCTCAATGTCCAATTTGGATGAAAAAAAAGGAGAAAATGACTTTCTCAAGCCCTCTAAACTAAATGGTGAGATCAAATTTACATCAAAAAGCTCCAGTTTGAACCTACAATATAAATCCACAAAGAAGAAACCCCCAAATTTGGTATTTCTTTCAAGTTTCTCTAATTTTACAAGTCATCATTCTATGCAAGAGAAGAACATACTCAACAAGAGTTCATTTCATGATGGCCTATTAGGAGGTCATTTATCTCCAAGGACTATTAATGCTAGATCATGAGACTTGGTTATTACTAGCCTAATTTTTTCAATGATGATTATAAACAAGTAATAATTGTAAAAACAAATGCTTACTTTATAGGAAAAAAATGTTAGTTTCCCTTCCTCTCCATCCTATTCAAGTTGATTGACCTTTTGTTAAATAGTTTTTGATAGCCATAAATTACTTCACAATATAGATAGAAGCAATTGCACACAAAGAAGCTATTAAGGCTTAAATTTAGGACTTCTTAGAAGGTATTATGATAAGGTTTGGTGTTCCTTCTACTATTATTTAGAAAATTAAAAATATTTGTTTGGTATTAAAATTAGTGCATGGGATGTAAACTATGGAATCTACTTAAAGACTTCATCAAACTATTACCCTCAAGGTAATGGCTTGGATGAGTCAACCAACAAGAACTTGATTAGAATAATTGAGAGGAAAATGGAGGAAAATCGAAGGTCTTGACACACAAACTTGAAGATAGCCCTTTAGGCTTATAGGATTGTACCAAAAGGAGTCATTTGAAACTATCTTTTCTTTCTTATTTATGAGAGACAAGAAAGAATTCCTCTATCATTACATTTACCTTCTTTAGAGCTTGCACAACAAGTGGAAATTATATAAAATTATGTAATAAATTGGTTGTTCTAATGGAGTTAGAGGAGATAAGAAACAAAGCCATGGAAACCCTTGAAAATCATCATTAACAAGGAAAGATAGAATTTGAGAAGAAATTAGTTGATAGGACCTTCAAGAAAGGAGATTTGGTCTTGAAAGGGGATGAAGATAGAGAAAAGGCTGAAATAAATACAAATTTTTATTCCATTTGAAGTGTTCCACACATCATAACCAACTATAAGTAAGCTAATGCTTTCCAAATTTTAAGGTTGAATCGAGAACTACCTATCCCATTCAATGGAATACACCTCAAGCCATGTTTTTGAGGTTAATTTTTAAAACATATACATATTGAGTAGATTTTTTCAAATAAGTGTTGTTGCACACTATGCATTCTCAATAGGATAATGTATGACTCTATTTTTCCTAATTTCTACCAAGTGTTGTTTGCACATGTTACTTTATATTTTTCTTGGGCTTTGAGATATTTTATTCATGTAGCAATTTTTTAATTATATTTTACTCTTTCAAAGTTATTTGAAAGGCTTATAGTGATCCCATGCCCAATGGACTGATAAGGCTACTAAATCCCTTATTAGTGGATAATCATCTTTCAAAATTTACCTAAATTTAATCATTTTATGCCTTATCAACCCTTCTATTTTTTATCTTAGTCATATTTAACCCTTTATTTATAACCAATATAAGATATCCTAAGTGTCAAAAGATGTAAATAACCATTAAAAAAGGTATAATATTGGGTTTTTTTTAATTTTTTCCTTGTTTTTTTGTGTGTTTGTCAGCCTTTCAGACTTTCAAGCTTGTCCATATCTGCATACCTTCACTACCAATCCCAACAACTTGCTTAATTCCTTGTTAAAATTTCATCTTTTTGTTTTCTCAAAGTTTTAGATTTTCTTATCTCTTAGTACCATTCCTTTGTTATTCTTGAGCTTTGAAGCCTAAAGAATGTTAAAAGTATAATTCCTTTGCATCCATCAAAATTTTAAACTTTTTCATCCATCCCATCCCTTGGGAATCATTCCCCTTCATCTCTACTTCCTGATCTTTGATACCTTGCACTCCAAAAATTTATTATCTTGAGTTGCCAAAATTTAAAAATTTCTCTTAATTTGAGTACCCACTTCCACCAACCCTGAAAAATTAAAAACTTTGTTGATTGCTTTGTATTACCCATCAGAGTTACTTTCAACCATTTCCTTTACTTTGTACCAAGTTAAGCCTCATCTCAACTCCTCAATCTTGATATCCTGACACCTTGTTCCTATTGAATTTCCCATTTCACCCTTCTCCCATAACGTATATCCTCTAGCATGTCTTTGCTAAAAGTACTTTTTCCCCTCTAAACCCCTCATCAAAATTTTAGAGTAATTTTTACTCCTCTCCCAAGTGTAGGTAAATGAAGAGATGTCAAATATACAAAGAGATAGTGGTGGATTATATTGTCCTGTTAGAGTATTGTGTGATCTTCTCCCCCGTAACAAAAGGAAAAGAGGTCTAATACATTGAGGGAGGATGGAAAATTTGTAACATGAGGCACTAGTTTTCACCAGGGCCTAATAGTAAGTCCTACTCATGTCCAATGGCTCAACATTTTAAGGAGTCTAATATTAGTGTAGAAGTTCGATATGTTAAATATATTGCATTATTTATTTGAGTGTTGAGGCTATGCATGATTCTATCCCAAGTGCAAACAAATAAAGGTGAGGTTGATAGCCTAATATATGGAAGTGCAACTAATGTTTGTTGAGGCCCAATTGAATTTTGTACCATGTCAAAGGTTTGGGATATTGCATACTCCCCTCCAAAAGTCTTATGCTTGCTAGAAGACCAAGAATTGTATGAGGCCTGACAATAGTATAAGATTAAAAACATAGCATCTATCAGGGATGTAAAATTGGTAATGCACTCATTCATTGATATAAGCATGCCTTCCAAATTTCAATACAAGAGGAATACAATGAAGGCCTTAACTTTTATTGGGATTATGAAAAGAGTAATACAATTCCCTTAGGATATCAACAAATGATTTAAGGCTAATATAATATGGATTTGGCATTCCCTACATCTCAAGCATCCATTTTGGGTGGGAATGACTTATGTCCTTAATTTGTGATGCTACAATGCTATGGGTTAGGGTTTTTCCCTGTTGCTATTAAGGACATATTTTTGGGATCATGTTAGGGAGTTCTATAGGGTTCTAAAGATGGATCTAAAAGTGATGGTAATGAGAAGAAAACAACAATTGATGCATATAAGGAGATACAGAGCATGGGAATAAATCACTCCTTCAAATGTTTAGAAGGGAAAACACAACTAACTCTCCTCCTCTGTGACCAATTGAATTTAACTTGCATTAGCAAGTAAGCAATCCATGGAGGTCACCAAAATGTGACTTCTAGTGACATCATGAAATTTGGTAGAGTATGATAGTTTAAGGTGATTTTAGTGCAAAAATTTTAAGAATGAGAAAGATCCTTCTATGTTACCAAGGAGTGCATGAAATGATGAAGGATAGACAATCATGCATTTGAATGAGTAGTAGTAGTTCTTGATCACTTCTGTGAGATTTTTATGCAAGAAGATATAGTTAACTACACTAAAACATCAATTGATGTTATCAAGGAGTTTCAAAGAGATAAATCAACATGTTTATCTCTTTTATGCGTAGAATAAGTTCAAGAAAATTGAAGCATTGAAGAGGTATTTGAACTCATTATTCTTCTTTTTGAGTATATATTCCTTATTTCTCTCACACTAGTTACTCTTCTCCTATATCTTGTTGTAATTAGGTAGAAGAAAAAGAGTGTTATAATTTTGGTATAAATTTATGTATATTGAATTTGCACACATACTTGAGCCTTCACAATCAATGATAGAAATTATTTCTTACCTTTCTCTTGTACAATTCCATTATATTTTCTTGAAGACTTATAGGTTTCTCTTGTGGATATCAATCCCTTTTACAACTACACCTTTCTTCTTCTAACCTTTGTAACAATAAATTTTATGATTTTGTGTGAGTGAAAATAAAATCCTTGATGTTTTTTTTGTCTTGATAAGAAAGTTCAAGGCTTATCCTATCATTGGTGCATCACCATAATTTCATTCTTAAATATTTATTTTCCTTATATCATCTTAATCAACAAATTAGCATTAAAAAAAATGTTGTGTATCAATCTCAGCCATAACATCTCCCTCTAAAGTGCTCGGCTCTTGATCTGCAACTATCATGCTCTGGCTATTTTTTTGAATTTCCATCCCTACTTTGATTTGACTGCCTCATGGGCCGGTTGGAAGGGGGGCTCGGGAAGGCTGCCCATTCCAAGGCTATTGTATCTTTTTCTGGCACTGTATTTGTCGTGGCAGAGACTAGTGATGTTGTTCCCCATGTGACATCTCCTTCTCATACCTTCGTCCTTTCCCTAGGGGGAAGGACTGGAGATATTTTTGGCAAGTCTCCTTTGTCCCATTCTCTCGATTTAGATTCTTTCTTCTTTGAAGAAGAACTGACATCCTATGTGGAAAAACTGGTGGGTATTGGCTCGCCAGCTTCAGGTAAATTTTTTTTGAAGTTTGCTTCCTGTTATGTTTCTGGCTGGGACGTTGACATCCCTGAAGCTCTGATGTTGAAGGCTATGGATAGCCTTAAACTGGTGTTGGTTGGAAAAATTTTGGCCTATTGTCCCAACATTGAATAGGTTCGTCACTGGGATGCCTCGACTTGGAATCTTAAAGGCAGTGTCTCCATTAATGCTATTCCAAGAGGTGTCTTCCTTTTCTCTTTTGTGGTTTATGAAGATGTGTTGAAAGTGTTAACGAGCAGCCCCAGGGCCTTTGATGTTGGCTATAAGAATTTCCTTTCCCTCTGTAAGTGGAAACTGGGTTTTGATCCTACTGCTGACCTGGGGGCTACAGCTCCAACTTGGGTTCGCCTCCCTAGGTTACCCCTTGAATTTTGGGAGACAAGTATCCTAAAAGGGATTGCAAATTATTTTTTCAACCTTTTGGCTATAGACAAGATCACGCAGGATAAGTCTAGACTTTTCTATGCTCATATTTGTGTAAATGTGGTTGTTAATACAGTTTTTCCAACTTCCATTCTCCTTAAGTCTAAATTTGGAAACTGGAAAACCCCTTGAATATGAAAATTCTTGTCATTTTTTCCAACTTTGTAAGAAATTTGGTCACCTCATTGATTCATATGAGAAAAAGCATGTTGATGGAACCTTTGAAATTGAGCATTCTCTTTCTGAACAGGCACCTAAGCCCTTCGTTGTTGTCCCTGCTGCTTGCCCCCTTGATGTCTCTTTTGACCATGTGTATGTTGTCCTCCTTGCAAAAGATGTCCCTACTTGTGGCTTGGTTGCTACCCCTATAGAGCCTCTTGTTGTTTCTAGTGACTTGGCTAGTCTGAACCTCTTGAATGTTACCCCTGTTGATAGTTTCCCTACCCCAACCTTTTGGAAAGATGAGAATCCTACTATTGGGGTGGAAAAGAATATTGAAAAAATGGATGAAGTTAGGGGGGACTCCATTGGATGCCAAGTTACAGTCCCACGTGGGTGTGGCTCATGTTTCAAAAGATGGAGTTGAATTGGAAGAAGGTGAATTAGTGTCTTTAGACCCCAACATGTCCCTAGAGGAAATGGCATTTCTATCTCAGAAGGAGGCAAGAAAATTGAGTGACTCCTTGGCCTTGTTGGGGTTTCCTCCACATCCCAGTGACAAAGAAGATGAGGATGATTGGTTACAAGCCCCTAATAAGTCAAAAAAGAAAAAGAATTCGGATGTAGGAGGGGTAAATAAGGTAGGCAAACCATCCCAAAGGATTCCAGGAACAAGGATACAGTGAGGGATGTGGCTGTAGGGAAAAAAAAAGAACCTTGGACTCGATCACAGGATCGAAGTCCAAAAAGAAGTAGCCCTGGCTACTCCTTTCTAGGCCTATGGTGTTGTTGTTCCTAGTCTGCTTCTCTATGAAGTTTCTCTCTTGGAATATCAAGGGCCTAAACAACCCTTATAAACAATTTTTGGTTAGAACCTATATCCTGGACAATAAAGTGGATGTTTTTCTCCTTCAAGAAACCAAAATGAAGAAGGAGACCTTTGATAAGGTGATTTTGAGTATCTGGCTTGGAGAAAATTATTTTGTCAGTGAGGTTGAAGGAGCCTCAGGGGGAATTGTTACTCTTTGGAATCCCTCAAAATTAAAAGGAAGTTTGAGCTCTATTGGTAGGAACAGTTTGATGGTTTCTCTAGAAGATTTGGCTTCTCAAGAGAAATGGAATTTAATTAATATATATGCTCCCAGTTCCAATAGGGACAAGTTATAGCTTTTGGAGGATCTGAATGATGCTATAAAAAAGAGAAAGGATGACCATTGGATGTTGGGAGGGGATTTCAATTCCCCCCTTCTTCCTTCAAAAAAGTCTAGGGGGCTAGATGATTATACTAATAGTATGATGGTTTCTTAAATTCTTATGGGCTTATTTATATTCCTCTTCAGGGCTCTAAATTTACTTGGTCTAATAGAAGGAATGGCAATCAACTGATTCAAGTTAAGTTGGATAGGTTTGTGATCTCTTCCAATTGGAAAATTTCTCAATTTCTTTCCCTATCTACTCTTCCTAGGTCTAGTTTTGATAATAATGCTCTAGTGCTTAAAAGAAATGTTGACCACAACAATGGCCCCTTCCTTTTTATATTTGAAATAATATGAAGCCTTCACCCGAATTTTGTTGTTTTATTAAAAAATTGGTGGGAGGAACCTGTTTGTGGCACCCCTATGTTCTGCCTAGTGGAGAAGTTGAGTAGAATCAAGCAGAGAGTGAAAGGGTGGAATAAAGTTACTTTTGGTAACATCTTTGAGATTAAGAAATCATTGGGAAACAACTTAAAGGAAGTTCAAGACAAAATGGAAGTTGGCCCTGTGGATGATGAGATATGCATAAAAGAACGTGACCTAAGATCACAATGGTTTAAGGTTAATAAAAAGGAGGAAATCTTTTGGAAGAAAAAGTATCGAGTTCAATGGCTTACTGAAGGGGACCTCAACACTAAATTCTTCCACCAATCTACCTTGAAACACAAAAGTAGGAATAGTATTAGATCACTCAAGAAAGACGATGATACCACAGTCTCAACCAAGAAAGAAATTGTTGGGGAAGTTGTTAAATTCTTCTCCTCTTACCAGAATTTCCAAGGTAATGCTAATCAGGTAAATGATGACTTCCTTGAGGCGATCCCAAAAGTTATTTCTAAACAAGACTTAAAGATTATGACTAATGTTGTCTCTATGGAAAAAGTTAAAAATGTTGTGTTCTCTTTTGGGGCTTATAAAGCATGTGGCCCTGATGAGTTTCCTCCTTTTTTTCAGACTTACTAGGATATTGTTAAATCTAGCATATTTAATGCTACTAGGGATTTCTTTAGGTCGGGCAGACTCCTAAACCAACTAAATTCCACCTTTATATCTCTTGTTCCCAAGAATAATGATGCTTCTTCTCTTAAAGATTTCATACCTATTAGCCTCTATAATGCTATCTATTAAATCTTCTCTAAGATCCTGGTGTTCAAATTTAAAGATATTTTAGGTAAAATGATTGCTCCAAACCAGAAAGGCTTTGTCCAAGGTAGAAACATTCTTGATGTTGTTATCTCTACCCATGAAATCCTCCACTCTATGGACCTAAGTAAAAACCCTGGGATGTCCTTCAAAATTGATATCTCTAAGGATTATGATAGAGTCTCTTGGTTGTTTCTCTTTGTTGTTCTTAGGAAATTTGGGATTGAGGGAAGATTCCTAAAGTTGCTTTCTTCCAGTGTCACTTCTCCTATGTGCTCAGTTCTGGTTAATGGTGTCCCCCAAGTTTATTTCTCTTGTGGTTGAGGCCTGAGGCAAGGTGACCCCCTCTCACCTTATCTTTTCATAATATTTTTTGAGGTCTTAGGTAGTAATATCCAAAAGCTTGTGGAATCTAAAGCCCTTAAAGGTGTTAAAGTTGCTTTGTCTCTCCCGCCTGACTCCCACCAACAGTTTGTTGATGACACACTCTTGTTTGGTGAAGCCTCAGTGGGAGAAGCTAGCCTATGGAAATTAGTTCTAAATGACTATGCTTTTGTTTCTGGCCAGTATATTAACTATGAAAAAATCAAGATATACTTCTTTAATGCTTACCAAATTGTGAAGGAAAGAGTGGTGAAGATATTGGGATGTTAGGAAGTTATTCTTCTTGCAGATTACCTAGGGTTACCCTGATTTGAAGAAAGTTGGAAAAATAACTATTGGAACCACCTGATAGAGGGAGTTCAAAAGAAGTTGGTTGGGTGGAAGGGGAAACTTCTAAGCTTAGCTGGGAAAATCCAGCTATTAAAAGCATCCTTACAGAATATCCTGATTTATTACCTATGTATCTTCAAAATATTGGCCTTCATAGGGAAAAAAATAGAGAAGATTCAAAGAAGATTTATGTGGTTTGGATTGAAGAGAAAAAAAAATTGTCTCTGGTATGTTGGGAAAAATTATGCACTCCAAAAAGTGTAGGAGGGTTGAGGATAAGGATAATCAAATTTCTTAACAAATCCCTAACTGCTAAGGTGGGTTGGAATCTTTTGGAAGGGTCAAAGGACTGGGTGAAGATTTTCCAAGCTAAGTATTTGAAGAACAAAAATCCTGGCTACTTCCTCTCTACGACTGACCTGCCTAGTGGGTCTGTCCCATGGAACCATCTTATTAAAATTAAAAATGTGTTGAAATTGGGGGTTAGAAAGAGGATTGGTAATGGTAAATACACTGAATTCTGGAAAGAACCTTGGACTGAGGCTTCCCCTCTCTCCTTAATTGATGGCTTTAATCCCCTCAAACAAAGCTTGAAAAGGATATGTGGCAAAAAGGTGTTGGAATGTGTCAATTGGGAGGTGGAGGAACCTAAATGGAAGGAGTTCAATTTACTATTAAGGAGTGTCAACTTAAGAGGCCGGAGATAGATCAACTAGGATCTAATTATGTTAAGGTTACATAATCTCATAGGGGAGTGAAAATGGTTTTCCATTCAAAGGGAATATGAATGGGTGTGGAAAGGGATCTCTTCTAGTTGTTTCTCTATTAAACATGCTTATACTGAATTGGTTAAACCTCTCATTGACAATAGAGACAATCACTAGGATAAAGTGTGGAAAAAAACATGGTGCCAAAATTCAACAGTTTCTGGTGGGTTGTTTCATATGGAAGAATTCTAACTATTGATAACCTGGTTAGGAGAGGTTTTCAGCTTGTTAACCAATGTACTCTTTGCAAGTAGGATGAAGAGTCTATTATGCACCTTTTCTTTCACTACTAGTTTTCTAGAGAAGTGTGGTCATTCTTCCTCCCTTTGTTGTTCATTGTCTAGGTGTTTCCCCATACTATGAAGTCCTTTTTCGAAAGTTGGTCTAATTTCCCTTTCTCCCATAAGGTAATTTTGGATCTTTTGAACCAAATTTCCCCCTTCTTAACTTGTGGAATATGGAAGGAAAGAAATAATAGGATCTTTAGAGAAGTTGAGAGAAGCAACTTTAAGGTCTGTATGAGCATAAAAGCTTAGGTTCAAGAAAATATGGATGTGGGAAGATACAACTTCTTGAAGGTCTAGCCGAAATACAAAGAGAGGAGAATTAAGTAGGTCTGGGGTCTAAGGAAAGATCTAACTAACCTTAATTGGACAAAGATTCTAGCTAGGAAGTCTACTGTGTGCGTTCCTCCTAAAAGAGAGTGGATTAAGTGCAATTTTGATGGGTGTTCTAAAGGTAACCTGGGTATGGAAGGGGCAGGAGGTCTACTCGAACAATAAGGCAAAGGGTATGGTTGTGTGGGGGGGCATAAAGACTTTAAAGGATTATGGTTATAAAAAGGTTATTTTGTAAGGAGATTCAAAGCTAATTGTGGATATTTTGAACAAAGATATTGTGATCCCCTAGGAATTAAAAGATATAATTGATAAATTTTTGTCACTTATGAGATTCTTTACTCATTGCAGGGTGCAACACATGTTTAGAGAAGGGAATATATCTATTGACTATGCTGCCAATGAAGCACTGAGGTGTAATGGGTGGACCCGCTGGGTTAATAATCAATTGTCCATGTCATTAAAGGATAATTTCCTAAAAGAAAAATTTGAATATGTTTACAACTTGCAAAGATGATGACCGGGAGAGGCAGAGGAAGTGTGGGAAATCTTGTGATTTAAACGGTATGAAGTATAATGATGAGGTAAGTGGTACAATATAGTGCATGAAAATCTCCTCTGAAGGAAAAAGTAATAATTATCTCCTTCTCGAGATGGTTAAGGATCACATGGCCTTAATCAATTTGATGAAGGGTGTCAAATCCAAGTGTGTTGATATGCCTTATGTCAATTCATCCCGCAATTGTGAATATTTTCCTTATATGAAAAATAAAGAGTCATTAATAATTTGTAAAACTAATAATGATATTGTGGCCCGAGAAATGTGTTATCGGCTTTCTCAAAGAGAAATTTCTCAAAAATTACTTCATTTTGTGTTTCTTTCCAAACTAGTTGCAATAGTGCTTTCTACAAGTTTGGTAGGAAGCCAAAGTGCAGTGAGGTTATGAAGAAAAGTATGCAAAATATGAAAATCTTGCAAAGAAAAAAGATGGGTGGGCCAAGGAAGTGCACAAAACCTCTGAACTAATAGGTGCTTAAGAAAAATGCGGCCCTGTGGAGACTTTTTGAAAGAGCTGGTATGGTCCCATTTTTTGAGGCCATGAAGGGATAAAATGAAAGTCTTACTGCAAAGTTTACTAATTTGTGGAGGAAGGGGAATGTGGAAATTGGAGTGGTCAAATTTGAGGTGATGGTGTAGTTTATTGCAGAGGCTACTGGTTTGCAAAATTGGAGAATCAAGGTGGAAAAAAAGAGTGGGGCTAACTACCAGTCTTTTGTTGAAAAATTTCTTCATGAACGTGACAATCTTACCAGATTCCAAAATGGCTACACAAGGCTTGAGCTCCCAACTCCATATGCTCTGGTGATTATGTTTGTCATGCAATATTTCACACTTGAAGGAAGATATATGACAGTGCATGTGTATCATTTTCCTTTGTTGAATCATATAAGGCATGATGAAAGAATCAATTTGTTGTTTTATTTACTTTCTTCCCTATAGATTAACACTGAGAATGGTGTGAGCCCTCCCCTACATCAATGATTAATGCTTACCCTTTACAAGCACACTTTAGCACTAAACCTTCATGGAAACCCTTTAGCTGTAAGACTGGATAATGAGAACTACAATGTTTTTGATAATGAGGAACCATTAGAGGAGGCAAAACCTTTAGAGGAACCTAACCCTAGATTCCCTCCCATTGTTGTTATAAATGAGCTAACTCCTACTTCCAAAAGCTCTAATCCCTCAACCCCTATGGGTTTAATGAATCCCACTAAATGCTCTATTGAGCTTGAGCTTGTTAAAGCAACTCCGAAGAAGCACAAGCATTCCCTTCTTCTCCTAGAATTTCCAAAGTCCAAGAAGTTGAAAAAAGAGCCTAAAATTCAGAGGGAAGTCATTACCATAAGTGAAGAAAAGGAGGGTATGCAAACTAAGGACTTGAAGAATAGGAAGCAATGTCAAAGTGGTGGTGGTTGTAGATCTGCACGCCTAGCCAAGGTTGCATCCCAAGATAGGAAAGGGAAACAAAAATCCACCATCCATGAGGAGGAAGAGTTAGAGGTGGAAGAATTTGAAGCCCAGGTTGATGAAGAAAGTGATGGGACGGAATTTGAAGATACTGCATATGACATGGGTGAAGAGGAAACTGAGGAGGAGAATGAAGATAATGAGGAGGAGACTGAAACTACAGATGTTTAAAAGAATGAAACCCTAATTGCTCCTGAATTGAGAATACTGGCAATGATACTACTGTTGAAGAATCTAGCATTGATTATTTGAAAAGAAAAATAACCTATATGCAAGTGCAAATGGACGATATGGAAAAAGATTTGGTCACGTTGATGAAGTTAACAAATGGCCTAATGCATAGAGCAATGGTTGGTGTTGTGTCTAGGCAAACTAAGATCACTAGGAAGCTAGAAAAGAAGGGAAATAAGGACGACTTGAAGGAACTAGATGAGACCGAGGGACTTGACTAGAGAGAATATATCTCTCTAATTGGTGATTACTAGGACCTGTTTGGAAAATACAAGTAATGGATTTTCATCTTATTTATGTTTATGGATTCCTTGCTCTTTTTGTTGTTTTATTTTAATATCTCAGACTGCTATTTCCATATAGCTCAGTTATGGTTTCAAACTTGCTGGCATATGGTGGACCTGATAAATGGTCTTCGTAGTTTAAATTACTCTAGTAGAAAAAAAAATTTATTATTATGTATAATGGTTCTAAGGTTACTATTTTGTTATTTTGCCTTCGTGGCACCCTAGACATGCTATTTTTTTATATGGGTTGGTGGTGTTGTTTCCCACCCTGTTTTCTTTTTTGAGTTTTGGCTATAACCATGGGATCAGGTCCCTTTCCCTGCTAATCTAATAAAAAACAAATTATCATTAGGATTAGGTGAATTGGGCCTAGTATTAGAGGGAACCATCCCTCTTTGGAGATTTATCTCTATCTTGCAAGTCTCACACTAAAGAGACAACTCCTTTGTTACAACTGAGATAGGTTTTCAAACTTATAGGTTATAGTCTCAGAGTGATAACATGACCCAAATATGTAAAAATACCTATAAAAATAACCTATACATTCAAAACACCCAAATCCTTTCATTATTCTTTTATCAGGGTCTCTAGATTGTTTACAATACCTCCAATAAATTGGGAATCAATAAAATAAGTTATCATAAATTGCATAATGCATAATTTCTATGAAAAATACAAAAATTGAATTCACTAACTTCTTGTCTAATAATCCTATGAAACATTCTACACATTTTAATTGACTTACAACATTTCATCTAAGTCCCTAATTGACTCAAATATAAATCTAGGTTTTTTACACATAAAAACATTAGTTCTAATTCAATTTTCTAAATAAAAAGGCATGTTGAGATAATGCAACATCCTAAAACATGCCACTAAAAATTAAACTATTTTCCATTACCAAATTGATGTGACTTACTAACTTTAACTTCAATTCCTCAATTCAGGGTTTATATTTTCATGTTTTTATCTCTTTACATTCTAGGGTTTCATATTTGAACATGATTGTATGGTTGAATTGTTAACAACACATCTATGAATTCATCTAATTTCTAAGGTTCCTATAGTGTTGTATATTTCTTTAGTTTTCAATTTTTATTATGTAAATAGGCTAACACTTAAAATTTTCAATTTTAATTTATCCTAACATTCACAAATTTAAATATGTATATATATATATATATATTAAAGATCCTATTAAACTGCTTTCAATTTTTTTGAAAGATATCTTCAATAGAACCTTAGAAAACAATATTTTTTAGAATTATTAACAATTCTAATTATAACAAAAACCTATAATCTTGTGTAGAAAAAACTAAATCTTCCAATACCTTTTTAATATTTTAATAATGATTAGCATTGTAATTTCACAGTCACTTCATCTCTAAGTAACTAGTAATATTTTATCTATTTTTTCTTTAAAATGATTATTTAATTATATTTTCCAAGGTCCCATCCTTTAATTATAAAATTATTTACCTTTTCCTCCAAAATTTTGATTAAATAATATTAAAAATTTATTTATTTCACTCAAAATAAATATTCATAGATAGATATATTTCTTTCAAAAAGAATCATCTATACAAGATTTATGATATCAATTCTTATATAGCATTGTGAGCATAATTATTCAATTTCAAAATTCATCTTTAAATTACAAATTCAACTATCCTAATCCATTAAGAATGATGTAATTAAAATAGATAAACTAATTATATGAACTTCTAATCATATCCCCAATGATCTCAATTAATATTACAGTAATTAATTTATTTATTGAAGATAATTTTCATAATTATCCATATTGATTTTTCCCATAATTAAATTAATAATTATGAATAATCTAATACTCATCAATTTTGCTCCACTAAAATCTCTCTAATTTATTTAATAATTTTCTTTTGTATTTTTCTAAATAATTAAATCTATAAACTAATGTATTCTCAACCAATTGATGTTCTTGATGAATTGTTTCATTAATTAATTATTAATTTTAAAAGTTTCAAAAAATCGAACAATATTTGATGATTAAATGAATACCACTTCCCTTAAATTAATTTTCATATGTGGTAGATTAACAAAACAAGCAACGATTTACCATATTACTTATATCTTCTATAATAAATCAATAATTCAATAATCCATATGGTCAAATACCATCGTCATATAAAATGTCAACAAATGCCTAATGAGGGTCATTACACATAAGGGGATGAAACATAGCACCATATACATCTAACATATTGAAATATCCTCATTGTAGACACTTAAAATATTCCCTAGGTCTATTCATCATCACCAAACCCATCACCTAATCCCTAATCAACCAATTTCATCACCTAGGCCTACATCCATCACCTAGTTCTAATTAACCTAAGACATATCCCTTTCACCTAAAATTATCACACTTAAAATATATAATCATATTATTCAATTTATCACATTTTCCATCTTCTCACAAATAAATAAATACCTATTTCCACCTATTATCCACCTCACACATGTGGCTAAAATAGATAAATATTATTATTATTTAATTAAGCCTACATTCCCTCACCACTTTCTAAGAATAATAGACACCTATGAACACTTGTCCTTATGGTCCCATTATTCTATCAACACGTTCCAAGAATATTGGGCACTTGAGAACACTTGTCCCTATGTTAGCATTATTCTCTCAACACATCACAAAGTTATAGCCTTCTTAGGTGCACATGTCCCTAATTTCTCTCATGCTCACTACTTACTAAATTTGGTAAGTTAATCCTACCCATTCACATTCTAACTACTTTCATATCCACCCTTCATCCTCTCCTAGATCCTAGGTATTTCCTCTCAACCATTCTCCACCCTTAATCTCACAATCAAATCTTGACCATCTAGTTCTCATTCCAAAAATCTATAAATTCAAGCACCCTCTCATCCATTTCAATCCATTATCCCTTATGTTAAGTATTGTTGAACACCCAAAATACTAAGAGGGGGGTGAATCAGTATTCTCTAAAACCATTTAAACATTTAAAAATTCATTCCATATAGTGTATTCAATTTTCAATAAGAAAGGAAAATATGAAAACATCCATCAAAACTACATAACACATGAACACCATATTTGTACATGGAAAACCCAAAAAGGGAAAAACCACGGTGAGGATTAGCTCACAATATATTATAACCGGTTATAAGATATTACATAATTTCTCCTTGCAAGTGGACTCACTGTCTGAGTAGAATCACTTCCTATAGAAAGAATAAAAGATAGAAGAGAGGGGTGGCACATAGTCAGAATGAACTATTAAAAATGCATCTACAACATGTTGGAATACAATTCCACTAAATCTCAATATACAAAGTCAACACACTTCATATACTCTACTCTAGCACTCTGCTATGTTCTACACTCGCATCACTTTCACACAATTCACATCAACAATACTTATGTTCACACCCTACAACACTAAAATGAACTCACATATATATCCATCACATCCACAAACACCTATAACATCAATTAGGTCGGTCTAATTAGATGTATCAATCAAAAACATAACTTGTCAACTCCCAATCAACCATACACACCTCGCACCTAAATTCAAAACATGTAACGCCTCAAATAGGTCAGGTGGACCTTTAATAGCTCCCTTATAATAGATCAATATTTACTTAAAACTCCACAATACCCCAAATATGTTAGGTTTGCATTGCTAGTGATCTAACATCAAATTCACCAACTAATCAATCACAAACCAACATGTGGACCACCAAACATCACACCACTTGGAACATAGGTGAATCTAATACCTGTAAAAACTTCCACAAATCTTCAAGACAAAACGTTATTTCATAATGAAGTGTGGACTCATCAAAGCTTACACTCTGCACATGAAACACTATCACTGGAAAATGGGATATTCTTTCATTCATAACTACTTCACCATAAGATAAAACAATGTGAAAATATGGATTTTCATTAGAACCGTAGAGCATAATTCTTCAAGGCAGACCAACTTGGACCAAATACTAGATATCTTGTACACTAAAAAATTGTGTTTTGATACTTGGCCAATCTTCAACTCAACTATCTGCACCGGATCAAGGCTTCTTGCGGCTATGCACTGGATTATCATTCTCATACACACTCATGCTTCACCAATCAGTTTGCACATTGATCTTCATACCAAATCACAATCTTGACATCAATGACAAAATTGTATCTGTATACTGTACAACACATGCTCATACTCATGCTTATGTTTCCAATAGACATACCAATGATAAACTCTTTAACCTTTCAACAATCTCCCCCTTTGTCATTGATGGCAACATGCCAAAATTTCTCTCCAAAACTACTCTCCCCCTTTGAAATCAAGGGCAAAGGGTGCATACATATGCTATGTTCTTTTTCTCTCCCTTTGACACATATCTTCTCCTCCTTGCATGGCTTACATGATTTTTCATTTACCGGATTACACAGATACTCACATACTCATGTGCTCCCCCTAACTGATATATGCATATATACATGGGAGTAGCCAAAATTCTAAAAAAATAACCAATATTCCTCTAGTAGTGTTATACATACAACTGAATCAAAATTTGGATTGGAAACTATCTCAACCATCTGCATATATACAGTAAAATCTGATTAAGAAATCTAAAATGCATAGAAGAAAATAAATATACACCATTAACTGGAAGAAGTGTTTGACACCTGCAATTTTGCAAGGTGTGCTTTCCAAACTTTCTTGCCTTCTTCTCATTCCTTCTTGGCTATGCCAAGCATGCGGCTCTAAGATTCAAACTTCATAAGGAGTTCTTCTCCATCATTTAGAGTGTTAGGTACCATATTTAACTTCATTTATTTTTCTACTTATCAAGGCACTGGAGATAGGTGTATACTTTGCATTTACCATTTCCCTAAGATGTCCAAACTATGTTATTATCTTTTCTCTTTGTTCTTGCAGTTGGAAGAATTGTTCATGTAAGCTCTCAATTGCTAACCTTGTGCTTCCATTTGCATCAACTGATGGATCATAGGAACTGGATACCTTATCTATCTAGGACTCAATGGATTACATCTCATCCTTAATACTTTTTATGGAATTGGGCCATTTCATTCAAAATTGGAACAATACCTTTGCTTCCGCAACACAATTTTGTACATCTCTAAGATTATCCTAAAATTTATCATGTGTAGTGGCACATTTCTCTATTATATCCATTAATATTTTATCATTCACCTTTTTATCTATCTCCTCTAGTTTCTCCCTCAAACCACTGGAATATTCTTTAAAGGAATCAAGCAAAAACTTCAAATTTTCCATACCGGATAATGAATCATCAACGCTAGCATTAGGTATGCTCTCCTGTAGCACTTTTACTATTTCTTTAATAAGCTTTGTGCTCTTCTAATGTGTTTGAAGAATTTATTTTCGAGCAGAGGCATGGAAAGTATCACCTAACTATAGCTTGTGCAATGGATAAATATTATCCATATCAACCTGCCCTTGTTGCACTAGAAGTTGTAGTAGCTAGGCAGACACAATCGATTGGAACTGGAGTTGCATACTCAACAATTTCTTCAATGAATCTTTGGAGGTACTAGACGATTCACCAACCATCTTCACTTTATCTTCTACCTCCTTCATTTCCAAATCATTTTCCTTGTCACCAATGCTTCTTTCTACTTTTTCTTCATTAATCTTCTCAACATTGTCAGGATCTTCATCATCCTTCTTCTCTTCAATACCAGATGCATTTACAGTCTTCTACTCATCATCAATTGATTTATCAGTGTTATTCAAAGGAATATTCATCTCCGAGTTTTCTTTTACAACCTCTACATTCTTCTCTTGTTCTGGAGGAGGGGAGTTATTGCCTGTAGATGCATCCTCCTGTGTATTTGTACCCTTTCCTTCATCTGCAATGTTTTCTCCATCGATAACAACTTCTTTTGCAACATTTTCTTCCATATCTAGAAGAGTGTCCTCCTACACATTCTCCTCGTCTATTACATACTCATGTTGAGCATCTTCTTATTGTGCTTCCTTTGTCACATTAACTTTTGAATCTGGCATATCATCATGCATTTTTTATTCTCTTTCTAGAGTTAGTCCTAATCTTTGTGCCAAATTTGTAACCTTCTCCACAATTTTGTTCTAGATCCTCTCAAGATCATTCTGATCTCTTCTCATAATGGTAGTTACCATTTTCTTTTCTTGGAACTCTTTATTCTACAACTGAGCCAATGTGGCTTTATTTTCATTTGAGAGGGGTTCACTAACCTTCTCCAAAGAAAAATATCTTAACTTTTCTTCTTCATCGATGGCTTCCTATCTATAGGACATTTCACAATTCTTCAAGAAACTGTGTTTCAATGTTCTTCATATTTACCTCAAAAGTAACAATATATTTTACAATTGCCTCATCTATAGTTGCTTTATCAACATCATCTGTTGTAGCATCCAATGCAGCAGTCTCTTCTAACATTTTATGCTCCACAATTTCATAAAATAAAGCATCTAATTTCATGGGGCTATGTTGCCTTACTAGAGGGGAAGACTTTTCTTTCTTCTTCTTCTTTGCTTCTGGAGTCCTTTTTCCCTTATCAAACTCTTTTCTTCTCCCTCATCTGTATCTTATAGACTCCCTTCTCCTTTTCAACTTCAACCCTACTATCAATTTCCACAATGTTAATCTTTTGTTTCTTTCCACTTGATTCTCATTGTGACACATCGGGTTTTCTTTTCCAGACAAACTGTGGTCCTTCTTCCTCATCAGCAAAATTCATTCCCAAGTATGTCTCTCTTGTTTCTTTTGTCTTTATTCTTCTCCTTTGAGGAGCTCCTTGTTATTTTTTTGAGATTTCCTTTTCTTCATAGGAATACTTTGTTGCTTTGTTGAAGTAGTATTTTCTTTGATAGGGCCAATTGTCTATTTTATTGGAGTACTTGGATCCTTTCTCTTGGTTCCACTTGTTGATGGCATAGTCCTGAAGGACTTGGGAGCCACCAGAGAGGTGGTAGTTGTCCTACCAAATCTCCTAACACTAGATGAGCCTCCTAGAGGACCAGACATGCTCTTGGTTTTCTCTACTTGTTCCTTTATGAGGCCCATTGCCTCTTCAAATTATGAAGTCATCTTCTCAATAGATTTATTTATCTCTTTATCCCTTTGTTGCATGTGCACCTCCATAGATCTCATAGGTGTCATACCTCTCCTTATATGTATCTTTAGGTTTATTCAACATGAAGTATACTAAACCAATAATTTCTTCCTTTGTAATCTCATATTCGATCTTTGGGATCCAAATAGTCCTAGGCTCAATAGCTTGTATAATGCAACTATCCTTTGTTACCAAGAATGTGATATCATTCTTATACTTTTCGACCATGCTCCAGGGAATCCTTTCTTTGGCTTGCATGTTCTTCTGAAAGGTTTTGAAAAATCCCCATAATGTTGCTTCATGTGCATCTGCATCACCTAGCCTCCTTAGGTGGTATCTAATTTGATGTGACACAGGTATTTCCTTCAACCAAACTATATTCTTAGTTCCAGGAAGTTCATTTAAGAAGTAAAATAGTAAACAAATGATCAAAGTGACAAACTTGAAAGGGTACTTTGAGTCCTTGGACTTCTATAGTTTTTCAAT
Source organism: Sequoia sempervirens (assembly GCA_007258455.2). Taxonomy (NCBI): domain Eukaryota; kingdom Viridiplantae; phylum Streptophyta; class Pinopsida; order Cupressales; family Cupressaceae; genus Sequoia; species Sequoia sempervirens. The sequence continues at coordinate 26,846,523 of VDFB02000015.1, forward strand.
CAATTGTGCCCTCAACAACTCACATAAGTCATAATCCACACCCTTCACAATCATCTCATAGGTAGTATTAACTGTAGTTGCTGATACAAAATTATCCCTATTAGTCAATTATAATTTATAATTGATCACCATTGAGGAATTACTTAACTTCCAAATTTCTAATATATTTGATCGGCAAGGTTCTCCTGTCATACTTTGCACCAATTAACTCCATCACCACTTCATTCTTCACTGACTTCAGCACTAGAGCTATTTTGGTTGATCATAAACTCGTAACAACCCTAATCACTTCTTTGTTAATCAAGTGAGGTATATCAAGCCAGATGAATCTATCATGGATTTTCTTAGGTCAAACCTTACCCACACATCATCGCGACAAAAGTTAGGGAAATAACTCCACACATTGAGCTTCTTTTCCGTCAAGCTCTCAAAAAAAAAATTTAGCTCAAAGTTGTCTTTGATGAGTTCATTAACCCACACATCACCTAATTCAGAGTGATCATATTCTTCCAACTTCACATGAATGTATACCCTTACATCTTCTGTGTGCAAAGAACCATATAAGATGTGTGAAAACACACCGTCTGGATCATCCACCAAGGATTTGTTGGGATGTCATTTGAATTTAGGTCATGGATGATCTAAAAATTTAACCACTTGTGGTGTATATATTTTTCAAAACTTTAAAACACTTCTAAAAACTTAGGGAAAGATATAAGTATATAAATACATTTTAATCACTTTTCCATTAGGGTTTTGTGCAAAAGATCACTAGAATGCTTCACCTCACTCTTCACTACTCTTTTCTCCTCAAATGCTCATTTAAAAATGACTTATATTGAATATGAAATCACTTTTGAACCCTTTTGAACTAACCTAATTCGTATTGAATGCACATTTTAAAAATTTGGTAAAAACCCTAACTATATGCACAGTTAACTTCAAATGCTTTGTAAATTTCCACAACTCAATATTTTTGACCGATTATTTTACCAATAGGTTAACCATGTCAACCTACACCTTATTCCAATGTGCTAAAGTATCAACACCATTCCTCTTGGCAAGGGATAAAAGATCTTTTGTTAATTCTCCCCCTAAGACAATGCTTTCTACTTAGTTTCTAGAGGAAACATCTACACCAGATGTTGGTATAGTCTCGAGCTTAGTATCACTATATTCCTTCTTTCTCCAAACCTTGTCCATCTCTTTCTTCATCTCTACTAGATCAACCTATTTTCACCAGATCATTCTTCTTTACATTCTTGCTTCTGCAAAATTTGGAAATGTGTCTTGGTCTATTGCAATTGTAACAAGTGACAGCATTTTGAACAAGCTTACTTCTACCCATTTTGGATCTACATCTTTATGCCCAAATCCATTGTATGCATAAAAATACCCATTGAAAGATTGAAACCTCATACCATTTTTATAGCCATTCATCATTGGACTTCTACATTCACTAGCCTTATGACTGAATCTTTTGCATGTAAAGCACTAACTGAGAAAAGATTGAACTTTCTAATACATTATGCTTCTACATTCCATAGCCTTATGTCCAAATTTATTGTAGGAATAACAGAAACCATTAAAATACAATTACCTTTGTGCATTTGGTTGTATGATAGGTGGTCTTTTGAGGTCTTTCATTTGATTCTAGACCTGCTTTCCATTACTCTTCATGTCCTCAATCTTCTTTTGTTTATTGTTCTCCTTTTCAGCACTTGGTGTTTGATCTACCTTTGAAATTTCTCCTTTTTCAAACCTTAATCCACCTTTTTCTTTATAATTATTCTAGTTTTCAATCATTTCATCAATCATTGTAGAGCTCATCTTGAATTTATCTTCTTGAATCTTTTCTTTCTTTAGATTTGATCTCAAGGCTACAAATTCTTCTTCAAGTTTTGAACATTCTTCAATTTTTCTTTTCATCTTAGCATTCAGGCATTCTTCAACTCTTTTTCCTTCTTCAACTTGAACTTTTAGATCGTTAATTGTTTCATTTTCTTGCTCCATCTGCTCATTAACCTCATTATGTCTTTCTCTAAATTTCTTGATTTTTTCTCTCAATTTTCTAATGCATTCATTTGCTTCCTTGATATTTTCCTTTAGATCTTTATTATCACTTTTAGTCCTTTCTAGATCTTCAAGAGCTATTATGAGTTTGAGTCAAGTCCACTTTGAATTCCTTTTTCTTGTTTGAAAATACATTTCCTATTGGTATCCTTGACACAAATATTAAAGCTAAACCTAGGATACCCATAATTCAGTGCAAAACCTATTTATCCTTAGTCATCACCAAAACCATTTCCCATCATTTCCCACCTCAACCACATACCTTTTCCATTTCATATTGGTAAAACTTAACCACATCCTTAGTCCTTAATCCATTGTCCATACTTTGACTTATCTCATTTTCCAACCTTTCAGAACACACTTTGAGTGCAAAGTATATATCCTTTTTCACTCATTACCCCTTGGTTATAACCCTAATCACCTTTGAGTCACATCCAAGAGAACAATAAGACATCCTTGATCATCATATCATCATCATCATCATCTTTCATCCACATCACCCTTATAATTAACACCCATCATCAATCCAAATCAACCCTTGGTCATAGTTTCAAGCATCACTTTGAATATCTTAATCAACATCATCACCTTAGTCCAACCTTTGGTACCTTTAATCATCCTAAGGCCCCCTTGTTTATTCCTTGTAAACTCTACACCAATCCATAAAATTCCAAATTCAAATTCATAATCAAATCATCCTCAGATCCAAGTGTATAAACTTAAACTATAATCCATTTAGTAATTCAAATCCATATAGTCCACCTAATCATTTATTCCCATCCTTTGGGTCATCCTAATCATCCAATTTATCCATCCATGTATTCCATCCAAGTCATCTATCAATTCTACCTAGGGTCATCCTTTTGACATAGTCACCATAAGTCAAAGAAATCCAAAATCCAAATCATACCAAAATTGGAAATCCAAGGACCTAATTAAAATATTGGATCAATATCCCACACAATAAAATCCTAAAATCATAATCAAATCAAGGTCAAATATAATAATCAAGGGAAAATCCAACATCATGAGCCTTCTAGATGAAATCATTTTCCCAAATCACGCCAAGTATAATAACTATAATGGAATTTTCCATTAACCTAAATATGATCCTTATGTTGCAAGTATGAGCTAGTCTGGTGGTGTTGTCATTAATGTTTTCATTGATGTCAATACAATTTAGTATGTTGCAGATTGTACATGTATAGATGAGATGTTGCTGAGATGTTGTGAGTACATGGAGATATATTTATGGTGTTGTAGTTGTGTTGGTTTGACAAGTTTCCAAGGGCTTTTGAGAAAATTAATAAAGAAGAGAAGTCAGAGTGACGAAAATGTTCAGAATGTGCTCTAATATGTGCTCTGCATTTCTCCTGTGTTGATCTTATGCTTGTGCAGATCTAAAAGGTTGATAATGGTAATCTAGTGGTGATATCTCCTAAGTTTTAGCTTCTGGTTTGATGGTACATGTAAATTATGTTCACTGGTATGTGAACTATTCTAGCAGATTTGGTCTTCTGTGGACTAGGAGAAATATTTATGCTTCGTAGTCCTCTATTGTTTTGTTTCAGATCTTATAGATCTGAGATATGTCTTATGAAGGTCTTTTCTATGCTCTAGAAAATAGGTTTGAAGTTTAGTGATCCGGAAGTCATGTTTTAGTATTTCAGTGTGAGTTTATACAATCTGGATGGAGTGGTGAAAGGTGTTCGGTAATTGAAGCTTGTTGTTTTGTTCTAGAAGTATCTGGAAGATTCTAAGATGTATTCTCATGCATAAGGAAGCATGTTGTGGTGTTTGTGTGTCATCTTCTTGTTGGGAAGCATGTGCATCAATGTTCTTTTGTGTTTTCATTAGGTTTGGCTGACCTAGTGTTTACACTTCATTTGAAGAATAAAATTTAATTAAGGAAGCATGTGGTTGTTTCGAGATGTTATTTTTTATCTTTAAAATGTTTTTTTTATTGGTCCACTCTCATTCCTTTCCACCACAAGAATGTTGAGTTTCCAACCTATTTTTAATTTATGAAATGAGATATTTTTGGCCGACCTTGGAGAAAGTTTCTAAGGATGAGGATGGTATAAGAGCAAGTTGAATTGTGAAGAGTTGTATGATAGTGTGATGCAAAGTGACAAAAGTGAGCCACAAATCATAAGAGTAGAAGTGTGTGTGTGTGTGTGTGAGTGATTTGTGATAGTAGTTCTTCATTGTGTCAGATTCCTAAAGGCAACGAGCTAAAGGTTTCTGCAATCCTTATTCAAGCTACGAATGTTTGTTAATTGATGTGGTGGATCTTTTGTTCTCTCTTGTATCTATAGGTAGTGACCCTCCCTGTTGGATAGTGAGTCCTTTCTGTAGGCAGTGAGCCTTTGTACTTGGACAGTGAGTCCTATTTTGGGTAGTGAGCCTTTGTATTTGGTTTATAATCTTTTATATTTTGAGTTAACCCTCACCATGGTTTTTCCCTCATTGGGTTTTTCACGTAAAAATCTAGTGTTCGTTGTGTTGATTTACTTCATGTTATTTGTGTTTCATGCTCTTACTTAATAACAAAATAGTGTGGTTGAGGAATTAATAAATGTTGAAGTTTTAAGTTTGAATTTTATGACAACTGATTCACCCCCCCTCTCAGTTGTACTGTGCCTGTTTAACAATTGGTATCAGAGCTTTGGTTCCTTGGTGTTGAGCTTAACCGCGTAAGGAAGATCCAATGGCACATAATTTGGTGATCCCTATGTTCAATGGAAATGACTACAATGGCTGGAAGGGACAGATGAAAGGATATATTATCTCTCTTGGTTTTAAGACCTAGAAGGCTATAGAGATAAAATATGCACCCCCATCTGGTGGTCTTACTACTGCAGATGAGATTTCTGCTTATGAGGAAAATGAGAAGGAAAAGTTGCTATTTGCAGTGGGTTATCTAAAAATGAGCGAGCTAAAGTTCTTTCTTTGGATACTGCATATGAAGTTTGGAAGAAGTTGGAAGACATGTATGAAGGAAATCAAAGGGTGAAATTGACAAAGAAGTTGGCGGCAAAGTGCATATTTGTGAATCTGAAGATGGAAGAAGGTGAAAATTTTACAAGTTTCTTTCATAGAGTTGAACTAACTACAAATAAAGTTATAAATCAAGGAGGAAAACTATTAGATGAAGATATAATTGAGAAGATCCTAATCACCCTACTGGACTGCTACAACGATAAGATCTCAGTGATTGAAGAAATGTATGATCCTAAGAAGTACACATTGGAATATTTGTTCAGCACCTTGCAAGCATTTGAGATGAGAAAGTTCTGAAAAGAAGACAAGATGGAATAAAAGACAAAAATGAAATTTAAGGAAATGAAGATTGAAGAGGAACGGGATAGTGATGGTGTTGATGAGTTGGAAGAAAACTTCACCAGGAAGTTGAAGAAAGGAACTGGAAAGTATAAAGGTATGTTTCCCTTTAAATGTTTTAGTTGTGGTAATATTGGTCATTATGCTTCAAGATGTCCGAATAGAGTTGTACATAAAAAGAACAAGGATTATAAGGATAAGGATAGAAAAGATAAGAAATATAAGAAGTTGTACTATGTTAAAGAAGTGGGAATTTTTTATAATGAATCTGAGAATGAGGTGATGATAGTGAATGCTTATTCTTAGCTTTGGAAATTAAATCTATATCCACAAACCCTGGAAAATGTGTAAGCAAGAAGGCTCCAGAGAATAAGAGAAATAGGATGGAAGGTACTTTGGTTACCACTTTTCATGCAAGATAGGATGAAGACTACTGGGTGATTGATAGTGGATGTTCTAATCACATGACTAGAGATAAGAGTAAGTTCACTAAACTTGAGAAATATGATGGTGGTTTAGTTATGTTTGGTGATGACTCAGGAGCTAAGATCTGTGGGAAAGGTTCAATTAGTTTTGATGGAGTGCATAGTACTGATGATGTATATTATGTGAAGGGTTTGAGGCATAACCTTCTGAGTGTTGGTCAAATGTGTAGCAATGGTTTTAAACTTGTGTTTTAGAACAATACCTGTGAAATCAGAAAAGGTGTTGGAATCAAGGAACACTGAGAGGGGGGGTGAATCAATGTTCTACAAAATTTAACTTTATTAGCTTGATCCTTAAACCACTTATAGCATTGAAGCAAAATAAAGATGCATGAACACAAAGCAATCAACCACAACACCATAACACAAGGATTTTTACATGGAAACCCTGTTAGGGGAAAAACCATGGTGGAGGTCAATCCACAATATGAGTATACTCAAATATAAGTGTTTACAAAAGGAATGCACATGCATTCAGGCACACTGCCTAGAGCTCACTGCTCAAATACAAAAGAAGACTCGATGTCTTACAAAAGCATTTGGATTACAACCAAAAGATTTGAATTGAGAGAATAGCATCTGCCAATGCCTGATTACAATTCCAATTAAGCACATTAATCACTTTCTTGACCTTTTGTCTGATTCTGATCTTCTGCTCTGTTTGCTCACATTTGAATCACAAATCCTTTTATGCACAAGTGAAACTGTGCATAATCACTCAATTATCTTTCTACCTTTCACAACACACTTTGTACATACATCCCAATGATATGAATGATCACTTATATATATCCACAACTAAAGATTTAATCAACCACATGTCAGCTTCAACAAAATATAAAATATTTACAAACTTTCAACTCAATCCATAAGTAATTTTCAATGCACACCAACCAAAGTTGGCCACAACATAGTGAGGACCCAAATTAATATCTCAAACATGAAAACACTTCAAACAATTTTGGTTTGAGGATCCACAACATGCTACATTCGCTTAGTCGGCCTTCTTACACTGTTAGACAGAAAATCAATCAACCAGATCTTCAATCCTGCACACAAATCAATACGAGGCTTTATGATTCAAGGATATCATAGATAATACACCAAAAAACCTTCCCTGAGATCCAAAACTCAAAATTATAACAAAAAATTGCATATGAATTGATGAACACAATTATATCGGATGCTTTGTTCTAGTTTGACAGTTAATCACAAAACTTCAATTTGACTTCTAGTATGATCAAATACTAACGTGAGGATCAAATCACTAACTAGGGTTGCCATCAATGACAACACCATATGACATTTGTAGTGTCTCTTGCCAACAAAAGGATCTAGAAATGGAGACATGATTACTATTGGAAGAACTCATGGAAACATCTATCAGCTGAAGGGATTTGATGGTCATTGCCTTGTATCTCAAATCAGTGAAAGTTGGTTATGGCACTGAAGCATGGGACATGTAAATTTTGATAACCTAGTCAAGATCATTGCAAAGGAGATTGTTTGAGGGCTTCCTAGAATCATAAGACATGTTAATGCTATTTGTAGAAGCTCTCAATTGGGGAAACATACAAGATGCAACTTTAAGGGAAAAGAGCATTCTACTAACGGAATGTTGGAGTTAGCTCAGACTAATCTTTGTGGTCCGACTAGAACTAGAAGCCTGAATGGTGACAAATATTTCATGCTGCTTATTGATGATTATACTCGAATGACATGGGTTTCTTTTCTCAGAGAAAAGACTCAAACTCTAGATAGGTTTAAGGTATTCAAAGAAAGAGTGGAAAATGAAGTAAATTTTAAAATCAAGTGTTTGAGATTTGACAAAGGTGGAGAATTCACTTTCTAGTGAATTTAATGCATTCTGTGAACAACATGGCATAAGAAGATAGTTTTTTGCTTTGAGAACTCCTTAGCAAAATGGAGTAGTTGAAAGGAAAAATAGGATTGTACAAGAAGCTACTAGAACCATGATGAAAGAATCAAATGTACCAGATGTGTACAGGAGAGAGACGATACATATTGTTTGGTCGCACCCACAAAAGGATATAAAAGTCACAGAAAATCCTAACCTAGGAATTGGACATTCTAGCAGGCGACTAACATCTTCTTATGGTCGTTCATTTACTTTGTCAAACCAGGGAACGTATACTTGAAATGGAGCAGCATTGTATGTGCACTAAGAACCAGTTTCAGTCATGATTTACCAGAAATAAATGCGTGAAAGGAATGCTACTTATGCTACAGGAATGTAATGTGAAGCCTTCTAAACTTAATCAAATCAGAAACCATAACAACTATAACTAAGAAGCAAACTATGAACCGGCCTTATGCTGCAGGAATAAACACAAGGATGGATTCACGATGCTACAGGAACAATATAAGACTGAGTTTGCACTGAAACTTCAAGAACGAAATCTAACTTATGATCAACAGAAAATAAATGACTAACTAACTACAAATACTTACTAAGTGGGCCCCCTTAGCAAGCATCAACTAATTATGCAAGAATTGAACTCAAAACTTCATCAACTTTTATTCATAAACTCGGAATGATATACATTGTTCTGCTCATATGAAAACTAACACAGAAAAGCCATCTCTTCTTAATAATACTAACTTTTACATACTCTGCTTTCTCACTTGCACAGGAGGAACACTTATTTAAACCAAAAAAACAACTAACTACCTAACTCTAACAGAGAAAGTTGTGGACATAAATGTATCCTGAAACCAAGGAACAAACCTCTCATAAATGAAAGCATATCTGTTTAACTCAATCCAGGGAGAAGATTTAGCATTCCACTCTTTCCAGATTAAATGATCATTTAGGTTTCTTCCCAACGACTGGGTCAGAGAGTCCTCGCTGGAACAACTTCCTTGACATCATGCTACAAATGGACTTTACTACAAGTTCAAAGTCTGCTACACTTGACTCGTTCATGCTCCCTTCAACAACATGCGATGCACACGGCAACAGAAGCAAAAGAAAACATGTGTTGCGAACAACACGATACATCCATTAACCACATATTAAATCTATCCCATTATTCAAAAACCACATGCATTATATCAGTCATTCAGGAAGTCAAACAAGGTAATTAATAAGACACATAGAGATGTTAGGCTGCAGGAATGTAGGAATATATTGCTACAGGATACTACCCATTTTTAGATAAAGAATCTTTAATAAAAGAGTTAAAACATCCACTAGCAATAAAAGTAGAGATATTAAAAATACATCATGATACACAAATTATGAGCATATCCTAAGCTCATCATTGTTGTTTATATTCTTAATAGAGTTCAGATTAGATACAATAGCACAAAGACTCCTTTTGAGTTGTGGACTGGTAAGACTCCTACTGTGAAGTATTTCAAGGTATTTAGAAGTAGATGATATATTAAAAGAGATGATGAAAATCTTGGAAATTTTGATGCTAGATGTGATGAAGGGATATTTCTTGGGTACTCTACTACTAGCAAAGCATACAAATGCTTTAATAAAAGATTGAGAAAGATTATTGAAAGTGCTAATGTAAAAGTTGATGAAGACATATGTAGAACTACTGAGATAAGTGAAGTTGAACTTGATGATCCTATCTATGGACATGTACCTGAGGAAAACAAGGAGAAGGAAGAAGAAGAGAAAGAAGAACAAGTAGAATAAGAAGAAGAGAATGAACCAAAACCTACTGTTAGGAATCCTAAATATGTATAAAAGAATCATCCAAAAGATCAGATAATTGGAGATAAAAGTGAAGGTGTGAAGACAAGAATTAGAGTTGCAGCTGAGGTAAATTTGTGTCTACTTTCTAAAATTGAGCCCAAATCTATAAATGAAGCATGTGAAGATGAGAATTAGATGAGAGCTATGAAAGAAGAATTGCAACAGATAGAAAATAATTAGACATGGGAATTAGTCCCTAGGCCTATGAATAAAATGTGATTGGCTCGAAATGGGTGTTCTAGAATAAGTTGAATGAAAGTGGAGAAGTTGTAAGAAATAAGGCAAGACTGGTATGCAAAGGATATTCACAAGTTGAAGGTATAGATTTTGAAGAAACTTTTTCCCCTATGGCCAGAATGGAAGCTATCGAGATGTTTTTAGCATTATTTTCCCACAAGGACCTCAAAGTGTGTCAGTTGGATGTTAAGTCAACATTTCTGAATGGTGAATTGGAGGAAGAGATGTACATGGAGCAACCTAAAGGGTTTCAATTATCTTACAAACTCGACATGGTTTGTAAGTTGAAGAAGGCACTGTACTGAAGCAAGCTCCCAGAGCTTGGTATGCAAGATTGGACAAATACCTGACAAAGCAAGGATTTAGCAAAGGTTCTGCTGACAGAAATCTCTACTTCAAAGTACAAGGTAACAAAATATTGATAGTGGTTGTTTATGTTGATGATATCATTTTTGGTGGTAATGAAGGCAAGTGTAAAAGGTTTGCTGAAGAGATGCAGAAAGAATTTGAGATGTCTATGATCGGTGAATTGAATTTATTACTTGGTCTACAAGTGAATAAAACTGACAAAGGGATATTCATTTCACAATCTAAGTATGTAAAATAGTTGTTGACGAAGTTTGGGATGGATGATTCCAAACCAGTTTGTACCCCTATGGTAACCAGATGTAAACTGAGCAAAGATGATGAATCTGCTAAGACTGATTAGAGAAAATACAGATCTATGATTGGTGGACTGTTATATCTTACTGCTACTAGATCAAATATTATGCATGCAATATGTTTAGTTGTCAGATTCCAAGCATATCCTAGAGAAGCACATGTTACAGTTGTTAAGAGGATATTTAGATATATTAAAGGTACACCAGATTATGGATTATGGTATCTTAAGAGTGATGATTTCACCCTGAGTGCTTATACAAATGTTGATTGGGCAAGATTTATAGATGACCAAAAGAGTACCAGTGGTGGTTCTTTCTTTCTTGGTGGAAGATTAGTTTCATGGTTGAGTAAAAATCAAGACTCGGTTTCTCTATCCACTACAGAGGCAAAATATATTGTTGCAACATCCTACTACACACAAGTTTTTTGGATGAAGCAAACTCTAAAAGACATTGGAGTGATATGTGATGAGCCTATTTCTATTTTTTGTGACAACACAAGTGCAATAAACATTTTAAAGAACCCGGTTATAAATTCAAGAACAAAACACATATCTATCAAGTATCATTTCCTAAGAGAAAAAGTGTTGGAGAATGAAGTCAGATTGGAATATGTGACAACAAAGGAACAAATTGCAGACATATTTACTAAGGATCTTTTGAAGGATACTTTTGAGCATCTTAGGGAGAGGTTGGGGGTCATTGGCCCTCCTAACTAGGTGCACATGAAGGTGCATCAATCCAGTGAATTCACAATTTCTTCATTTATCTATACTAATAGATGGTTCTACTTCGCAGAGGGAGTAGAAAAGGTCTTCATTGTTGCAGTATGAGTGTACTCCTAAGGGGGAGTAATCAGAGTTGTTGATCTTTGTCATTGATTTCAAAGGGGGAGATAAAGTCATGTGAAAAATATTTGTAGAAGAAGAGAAGGTGTTCTCCTGAGATATTGCGCAAATTTTTTATCTTTTATGGTTTTTCACATCATGTGTTGCCATCAATGACAAAGCGGGAGATTGTTGCAAGTATGAGCTAGTCTGGTGGTGTTGTCATTAATGTTGTCATTGATGTCAACACAATTCAGTATGTTGTAGATTGTACATGTATAGATGAGATGCTACTAAGATTTTTTGAGTACATGGAGCTATCTTTATGGTGTTGCATTTGTGTTGGTTTGACAAGTTTCCAAGTTCTTTTGAGAAAATTAATAAGAGAAGTCACAGTGATGAAAATATTTAGAATGTGCTCCAATATGTGCTCTGCATTTCTCCTGTGTTGATCCTATGCTTGTACAGATCTGAAGGGTTGATAATGGTAATCTAGTGGTGATATCTCCTAAGTTTTAGCTTCTGGTTTGATGGTATGTGTAAATTATGTTCACCGGTATGTGAATTGTTCTAACAAAGTTGGTCTTTTATGGACTGGGAGAAATATTTATGCTTCATAGTCCTCTGTTGTTTCATTTCAGATCTTGTGGATCTAAGATATGTCTTGTGAAGGTCTTTTCTGTGCTCTGGCAAAGATTTTTGAAGTTTAGTGATCTAGAAGTCATGTTTCAGTATTTCAGTGTGAGTTTATACAATCTGGATGGACTGGTGAAAGGTGTTCGATAATTGAAGTTTTTTGTTTTGCTGCAGATGTATTTGGAAGATTCTGAGATGTATTCCCATGCATAAGGAAGCGTTTTGTGGTGTATGTGTGTCATCCTCTTGTTGGGAAGTGTGTACATCAATGTTCTTTTGTGTTTTCATTAGGTTTGTCCGACCTGGTGTTTACACTTCATTCAAAGAATAAAATTTAATTAAGGAAGCATGTGGTTGTTTCGAGATGTTATTTTTTATCTTGAAATTTTATTTTTTTATTAGTCCACTCTCATTCCTTTCCACCGCGAGAATGTTGAGTTTCTGACCTATTTTGAATTTATAAAATGAGATATTTGTGGCCGACCTTGGAGAAAGTTTCTAAGGATGAGGATGGTATAAGAGCAAGTCGAATTGTGAAGAGTTGTAAGACATGTGATGCAAAGTGACAAAAGTGAGCCACAAATCATAAGATCAGAAGTGTGTGTGTGAGAGAGTGAGTTGTGACAACAATTCTTCATTGTGTCAGATTCCTAAAGGTAGTGAGCTAAAGGTTTCTCCAATCCTTATTCAAGCTACGGATGTGTGTTAATTGTTGTGGTGGATCTTTTGTTCTCTCTTGTATCTATAGGCAGTGAGCCTCCCTGTTGGAAAGGTAGTCCTTTCTGTAGGCAATAATCCTTTGTACTTGGATAGTGAGTCCTATTCTGGGTAGTGATCCCTTGGCAGTGAGCCTTTGTATTCAATTTATAATCTTTTATATTGTGATTTAACCCTCATCGTGGTTTTTCACTCATTGGGTTTTCCACGTAAAAATCTAGTGTTCATTGTGTTGATTTACTTTCTGTTATTTGTGTTTCATGCTCTTAATAATAGAATAGTGTGGTTGTGGAATTAATAAGTGTTGAAGTTTTAAGTTTGAGTTTTGTAACAACTGATTCACCCTCCCCTCTCAGTTGTCTTGCACCTGTTTAACACCTTATGATGATGAGGTTGATATTATCTACCAGCTTGAATATGATCCTTGTGATGATAAGGATGATATTATCAATCAACCTGAATATGACCCTTATGATTATGATAATAGCATTGACCAAGTCACCATTGATGACATCCTTATGGATTTTCTTATCATAGATTCCATATGCCCCACCATCAACTCCCATATCCCTAAAAATTAGGACCTCCCTAGCACTAGCTCCCTCACAAACCAACATCACATGTCTACGAATATTCTTTATCCCACCTTTGGAAAGAGAAATACCATCCCAAAACAATATCCCCCATCTCCTCAATCCATGTCATTTGAATTCTCTTTTCCCAACTCATTTAAATCTACTAGATCATTTGCATCAATCTCCTCCCAATCATTATCACCCAATTCGTTTCATTCATCCAAATCTACTAAATATTTTGTCTAAGTACTACTCATATGGGATAAATAACAAAACAAGAAATACAAGAAATCCATGTCCACAACACCTATCCATAAGTCTCCCAATACTATTCCTAGATCCTAGATCAAATGCCACCAAACACTACCATCTCCATGAGTCCATCCACATGGGAAGATAAACATAAAAATTTCATGAAATCCATAAAATCCCAAAGGTCCAAAATATATAAGCATCACAAGGTCCAAAGATATCCCACTAGTCTGAACATACTATTAAATGTGACATTAGGAACATATACCAAAAGCTTAGTTGACATAGGCAATATCAAAGAAATGAAAAGTGCATCTATGTAAAGAGATCACTCTAAAGCATGTCATAACTTTCTCCCAATCAAATCAAGATCAAATTACTGATAAATTCCCTATAAATGATCCTAATAGTCATGTTAATCTGATCTTTGACCAATCTGCAATAGATGACAATGAAACCCATGATAATATGATCTTTTATCAAGATCCTATCTATGATCATGACACCAAAATTTGATCTTTGATTATGATCCTACCATTGATCCTAAAATTCAAGATGATCTTTTACTCCACCTTTATCTCATAAATGACCATGAAACCAAAGATGAGCCCATTCATACTCCTAAAACTTCCATTTCCCAAGATGAGACACTTGCCTCCCTTGAACACATAAATATTAAATCAAATGATATGGATCCTATCATGCATGATAATTCACAAGACATGGCTTATCACATTGATCATATCATTGATCATGATACCATGAGGGAAAGAAAGGGAAAAATATAATCATCCTACAAGTTGGGTTCAACCACCTTCATCAAATGTGGTCTTCATGTAGAAGAGTGAATAAACCTCTCTCATAATTCAAGGTTTCCTAATGATGGATTTACATCTTGTTTCAAAAGAAAATATTTCCTATGGCAAACAAAATATGTCAAACCATGGGCTACAATGGTAAAGGGTTAGGCCTTCATGAACAAGGCATTTTAGACCCAGTATCAATATATGAAAATGATAGATATCAAGGTCTTGGCTATACATCTCCAAGTAAGCAATCTAATGATGACAACTCAATGATAGTTGGGGCAACCTCTTCCAATGAAAGAATCAAAATGCAGGCCATATATAACTCTTTTACGCGTCCTCCTTCCACCCATAATTTCCTTACTTCCTTCATCCATGCTCACATCCCACATTAATAACATCCTAATCCTCTTAATTTAGACCAACAATCATACAAATTGAAGCATTTTTATGAAGAAAACAATTGCTATCAACTGTTGGCCTCCTACAATGATGTAACAACTAAGCCCTTAAATTTGTAATTCAAAGATTGGACATCTAATCTGAAAAGCTATCGCAATCATCATGAAGGTGCATTTAACTTGTCAACCCAGGGATGTAGACTTGAAATGGGTCAGCACAGTATGTGCACTAGGAATCCATAGTAGCCATCTTCATTCTATACCTAAGAAAGACATAATGTTGAAAGTAAATTGCTTGGAAAGAAATAACATAAGTATTGAACATCAACCAATAACTATACTAAACTGAAATGCATGACAAAAATGAAAATATGAGCAAACAGACAGGAAACTACTCTGTCTACTTTGGTTGCACAAACAGTCACAAAATGGAATTCTAGTGGCTGCAGGAATAGACGGTTGCCAGATTCTTAACTAATTTTTGAACAGAAAGTACTAACTAAACTAAAGGATGGAATACTCACCAAGTGGGGCCCCTTGGATGAGTATCCCTTAAAACAAATATAAACTCATATGCACGAAATTATAACTTCATTTTATTCATTGGAAAGCATGATTACAATTGAGCAACATAACTATATTACTGAAAACTAAGAATGTGAGTACATCATCAAATTAATCAACATTCTGAGAAGGAGCATTCAAGTCTTATTTATAGGAAGAAAAACTACTAACTAACTACCTGGAAAGGAGATCAACTCCAATAGATTAGGAGGATGCCACTTTAGGGAAAGCATAAAAAGTGGAGAGGAGGTTATGTATGTGTGGAATCTGGTCAAGCACATTTTCCTTAATGCAAATATAGCACAACAGTAACTCCTATATTCGCTCAACAAACCATTAAGACCATTTACAAGGCAATTACAATTCTTTGATTTAAACTAGGAATCTCCCTCCATTGAGAGTCTTCCCTCCATTGACCTTTGAATGGTCACCTTGTTGTCCTTTATGGAAAATGACCAACTGGCAGAATCTTCCTCAATTTTGTAGGCTCTAATTATATCTGCATAGCAATATTAGTACACAAAACAATTGCATATTTGTAACTATCTTAAAGTAGCATTCATTAATCCACATGTAAAATTAACATAGATAGTTCATATAGTATGTCAATGTCATTTAAAGGTTACAAAAATAGCTTATGCCCAATGTCTATGGTTTTGAGGAAATTGTTGTCAATTAGATTGCACCCGAACGCTTGAATAGTTAAATTCAGCAATCTGTTGAAACATGGAATGACTCTCAGGCCTGTGGGTTGCCTAATTTTGAGAATCAATCTCCAGAGAGGGTTGGTTCCCTGATGAAAACCTCCTAAAAACTAACTGACTTGGATGGGAAAGAGATAGAAAGCTTGCTTGAATTGAAATCCTAAAGCTACGAGAGGTGATTGCACCTAAATGATAATGACTTGCAATTATGATTCACAATAAACTTCTCAAAACTCTAATTTGCACAACCTGATTCAATAATTTAATCACTTGAATGATTTAAACAGAGGCTTTGATCTAATGCAATATTGAGGGAAAACGAGGTTTTCACGACAAAATTTATTAATCAATTAATAAGCACAATGCATAACCAGTGAACTTAAACTAAATTGCATACAGATATGTGAAAAAGACAGAAAAAATTAGAGGTTTCAAAACTGAAAAACAGTAATTCTTCGATCAAATCTTCACAAAAACGATACTTGAAATCTAGAAGGAAAACTCTAAAGTACTGAAACTCAAAGGAATCTTCTACAATTACACACTTTGAACCTGTAAAAAACACTGCTATATTAATCTGAAAGCTGAGTTACAGGATCATTCACTTTGCAGTATGCAAAGGCTGAATAACAAGAACTGACTTGAAAAAGATAAACTTTTTCAATATATACAATATGAAGGCACTCCAAAGTGCATGAATAAACAACTGAAAGTGATCTGAAAGTGAAAAGATGATAATCCCAAAGTGAAATCCGAGCACAAGTAAAAATCCTTGAAAATGTGGTTCAAACTCATGCAAAAATGAGTGAACTCAATCTTGAACTGGTAGTCATAAAGCATGTAATTGATCTGCAACTTGAAATGACTGAAATCCCTCAAAAGGTGGGCTAAAGCACGCAAAACTGCCTCATTGTTACCAATTCGCCCATGCACATTAGAACTCCATCTTCACGTTTAAGTCTTCAGTTGAAAGTGATGTGTAACTGAAGTAAATTGTGATTTAGCTTTAAATAACATCTTTATTCGTATGTTAAGATGATGAATTAATTAAATGATTTATAACATATCATTTAATTAATTCATTTACATTATTTGATGCGAATAAATATGAGGAATAAAGCTAAACTAGAAAGCACCTACAGCTTCACATAACTTCACATAACATTTATTGATTTGCATTTTAAGATGCTAAATTAACTAAATGATTTATAACATATCATTTAATTAATTAGCTTACAATAATAATGCAAAAATCAAATTAAAACCTCGAGTCCCATTCAATGACTTTATACTTGGCATTTATTTCAAAATATGCATTCAGCATCAATAAATATTGGCGACCATGATTAGCTCATATTTTACATTCTATATTAAATATTAAGATAACTCACATGATGTTATCTTTAATATTTAATTACAATACTTATCTTTTCTCAAACCATGCATAACATGTAAGCGAGAGTCTCTTCTTTAAACTCCTAGCTCACCCTCTCTCCTCCCTTAGCTTCACGGGCACCATATTTAAACATTAGATTAATTGACTTAAAAGTCAATACCATGAAGCTAATAATTCACAACGATTTTATTTAAAAGATAGTGAAAAAGTCCACCATCGAATTAGGTTTATGAGCAAAAGAAAATGAAACTCTAACCATTTCTCATTATCCACTATGCATTTCACCCTTTGCTAGAGTTGCGCCGCCATGCTAGGTCTTTTACTGGGTGAGATATTTTGTGTCAAGGCCGATATACTGCTCTTAAAGACTTGAATCTTTTTTTGTTTCTGCACTTATGGGTAAGTTTCTTCAACTGTTTCGAAGCTTCTGTGTAGAAATATTGGCCATGAATTCATTATGCGCATATCCTTCTTTATTCTTCTATGAAAAAGAAGAAATTTTTGTATATGATAATCTCAACAAGCAATGAAACCTTTAATTTCCCTTATGCATTTACATGCTCGATGCTCCTCTAAAACCCCTCATTTTCTATGGCTGCGGCTTCTTATATGATGATCAATTTTCTGGAAAACAAAAGAAGAACCTTGGCTGTATTTTTTTTTTAAAAAAAATCTAAACCACAGATTTGCTTGATAATGGAACATGTACGCCTATTCACTATCTCCTTTTGCAATAAATATCTGCTTCTCTTTGATGTTGTTTAATGCTGTCCCAAAACTCTGTGATGTATGAGTTAGTCTCTTTGCTCCTGCAGCAATGTTTGTCATTATGAACATCTTGAAGAATAAAAGGACCACCTTTGTTGTATTATAACAAAACTTGCTATCTACACATGTGAACCTTAGTGAAAGTGACTGTGAGATGGAGCTTTTCATGGATCTGCACTTTGTATTCTAAGCTTTATGGTTGGAATCCTTTCTTACTGTCCAACTGTTCATCAGAAAATTCATAAATCACTATATAATGTGATTGTACCTTATGAAGCCCTCATTATGATGTTGCCATACTGTTCTTTGACCAAGATTTATAATGTTCATGTATAGCTTCTATGAATTTCTTTCTGTAGGGACACATGCTCATAAGATTTCTATTGCTGCTATCATGACTGTTGTATGCTCAAATGATTGTAATATTCCTGTCATTTGATAAACATTTGAATTAATAGCTAACTGTCCTCTATGGTTAGATCACTGCTTTTTGATCTAATGCCATTACATTATTTTGAATGTACAGGCTGAGTCTCCATTTGATCTGGTTATTATCATTTGGAATTTTGAAACATTTATGGCCATTTACTGTTGTCAATTTTGTAGCAGTAGTCTTGTCATGACTATCCTTGACTCTTATGAAATTCTCATGAATGAATGTTTTTCTGTATTTGCTAGTTGCTCTGTATTTTGTATTTTGAGAGAAAACCCTCATAGCTACAAGAATAAAACATGTCGGATCTTGCTTGAAATATGAAGAAAAACTTGATATATTTCAAATCTATTAGTTGAGAAAACGTCCATAAAAGATGTCGGATCTCTTGTCAATGGCGTAACCCATGGGATTTTTCATTTGTGCTGCAAATGCAACCCAGGTCATGGTATCTCTTCATCTGTTAGTTTATGGAGATGATGTCCTTTGAGATGTCACTGAATGGATTAATTGAATGGATTACCATCTTTGACTATTTGTATTTTTTACAAAAAACTTGCATTGTATTTGACTACCTTCATTAAATGGATTACCATCTTTGACTATTTGTGGCAGTGTTGTTCAAGCTCTTTTACATGGTTACTGTTATTATTGCCTTGACTGTGATTGGTCCTTTATAGATGTCATATTCACATGCTTGTATTTTCCTGTATTGTTCTTATGAAAGCCTCAAACTGCTTTATGAATGAATTTTGTTGTCCTCTTCATTGGGCTAAACTACTCATACTTAAAGTTCACTCACTATATTGTTTTGTTCGTGACTTTCTTTGATTGGTTAATCATTTCTACTCCCTTGATGATAAAAGCTGAAATTGTATTGCTATCTTATAATATAGTTGTACAACACTATGATTTCCTTCCTTGATTATGAGTTTGATGACCAAACTATCATGCAATCACTAATGCATGACTTTAAGAGAATATCATAATGCTGCCATTATTTTCCTATGAACATAATAACTGTGATTGCTCAGCTTTTATATGTTGCTCCTTTATTGTTTATGAGCTAGGCTCAACCCTTGTGGGAGCCACATTTCACACCACTCATAAGCATATCTGTTGATTGGAATGATGATTACCTATACCTGCACACTTAAACAAACATGTTAACAAAATAAATGAAGCTAAAAGCTTTCCGTTGAATTATTTTTCTTTTGAACAGCGAAATCATCTAATGGATGCTTGATTAAATGTATACTATATTTCTGTTGGTAGCGTAGGCATATGATATGATTTGATTCGCATTTCTTAAAGATCATCTCTAATACCATATTTTATCGTTCTTGCAGATGCATTGAAGATTGGAGGCTGGAACTGGAGCTGAAAACACAACTGAAGACCTCGACTTGTCAATGATTCATCATTCCAGGCAATGACGAATCACTTTCTACCCTATTCCTTCTTTATTCTCAGTTGTATAGTGTACTTTCTTTTTCTTGTATCTATCATTTGATTGTGTAAATCAAATTTAGTTACTCTCGCGGCTTGTGCGAGATTCAGCATTTCCAATATGAATAAAAACAACATTCTTTTATGCAAATTTACGAGTTCCTTTGTCTGAGATTTGCATAATAACACTTAAAATTCATAAGTAATCAAAGTTCTGGAACATAATGAATACTTAAGCAGAAAATTGTTGTACCTTCTTTGATGGATGCAATTCAGCTCTACTTGTTTTGAGTAGGTGGTGAAAAATAGGTAACAGAAATATCATAAAAAAGGTCAACATCCAAGTATCAAGGTCTATGACAACAACAAAAAATGGATAATAAACTCTATCAAAATTGAACCATAAACTAGACTCATCACTCCCCCCAACCTAAGGCTTTGTTGGTCCTCCAACAGAGGAAGGGTTGTTCTTTTGCTTAGTCAATGCCCTAAAATTTGCAATTGCCAGTTATCCTACTTCATTTCTTGTAGTGTATGAATTAAGGTCCCAATAGAACCCTTGCTTGTTGTCTAACATGTTCCATCTTTTCCTCTCTGCAGCTATATCATACTGGTAATACCTAAAATTTGGCACAGGCCATAATAGGATAGGTGGCTGAAAAGTTAATGGAAGCTAAAATTGTCCTTTTGACCTTCCAATCTATATATATCTATCAACTCTTTTGCATGCTACAACATAGTTCTACAGAGAGTGGGGCTTAGCTTGTTTTAACTCATTAGTCAGACTATTCCACCTCTGTGACAAATATCCCATTACAGATTCCTCTGTGGTTTTTGCTACCTTCTCATATTCTTTGTAAATTGCTTCTCTTTTAGGCAGGATCCTACTGCTATAGCTTGGTCGGTAAAGAATTTTGTGCCAATCCCTAAAAAATGTCTCCTGGGTTTCTAGATTCAGCTCTGATAGGCAAGGCAGTGTTGGATTCTATTTTCCTATAAGTCCTGAATTGTTATCCCCAACTAATTTCATTCTATATCCAGGACATGAGTGCCCTTAATTGGAGATCCCCAACATACAACAATGGATTCCAATCATGATCTCGGGACACAACATAATTATGCAAATAGAATTCACACAACAAATTTTTCATTTCAGGAGGGCCAATCTGATAAGCCTAGAAAAAATTCAAGAGGATTCTCAATGGAAGGATTCAAACCTGAAATAATTCTTGCTAGTTTAAAAGAAAGATTCTTCTCCTTCAAATATAGAGCATAGACCCTTGGAGGAGTCCTGCACTCTAATATCTGAGGTACTAAGGCTGCTATATTGTCCACCTTTTCCTGTAAAGCAGCAATTTTTGTATTCTTCTCTTCAATCTCTTCATCTTTCTTTTTGTTTTCCTTCTTTAGCCTGTGTTTCTCCTCTTTCCATTCCTCTTCTATCCTTTGCATCTCATTCCATAAGTTCATGGCTACCATGTACATTGAAAAATCAGAGGCCTTATGCATTCCTACCAAAAATTTCTTGGCACTGATGCTTGCTCTTCACGTGGCCCCAGCTGTAGGGATTTTGAATATTTAGCCAATTCTGACTGCAAGGGTGTTGATTGTTCTCCCAATTTTGGCTGCAAGGGCTCTTATTCTTGCTCTTGCTGTAGGAACTCTTTCTCTTGCTCTCACTACAGGAGCTCTTGATTCTCCGCATACTCTTGAATTTCAACCTGTTCTGTGATGATAGCAAGCTCTGCTAACCTTACATTTTCCTGCTCCTCAAAAATGTCCTTTTCCTCAATATTCACCTGCCCCATTGGGGCTTTTGTGTCCTCTCGTGATGTTTCTCTAGTCCTAAGGCTTCCCTGTGGAGACATACTAGTGGCTGGTCCAGCTGGTCTTGTTTTTCTATGAGGGCTCTCATGTTTCTCTTTGGCTGCAAGAAGAACAGTGTCAGCCTTCCATTTCTTAGAGCTTGATGCTTATTTTCTTGTCATTTTCTTTTTATCTTTTCCCTTCCTCATTTATGCCTCTTTCTTTTGTGCCCTAGTTCGAATTAGGATTCGAAGAGGGACATCATCATCAGAATTTGAAGAGGAACTTTCTTTGTCTAAATGTTTTGTCTTAGAAGAACTAATCTCTATAGTTTGTTTAGTTGCAGGAGGGTTTACATTAGGTCTTGCGCCAGAAGTTGAGGCTCTGGGAGTGGCTTCAACAAAACTCACTCTCCTACTAGCCCGACGAGGTGGAGGAAAAACCCTAGGTCACAAATGCTCTGGTCTAATTGATTAATATTTAAGAATTCTTCCCAAGTCATATCAAACACATCATGTAGAGACTTTTCTACTAATAATTTGTTCAAAAAATGGTGGAAAATAGAATTATCCCTACCTTTTTGGGTCTCGACTCCCATGATTGAAAGAAGGTGATACAACACATTTGGCACGTTCATTCTTCTCACATGCCTCATATGATTCAAGAGTTTGAAGTGCACAAAATGTAGGTTCGACTGATGGCCCTCACAAGTAAGGTAATTCACAATGTAAACAACTACTTGATTCCATGGCTCAGGCAGAGAGGTTATCTTCACACCTGGCTTGTCCACATTCAATGGAGGGTCACCAGGTTCTGTAAATTCAGCCCTAGCTAACCTGGCATCTCTGGTAGAAGGGTAATGTTCACCATTGGAAAGAAACCCTGTAATTTCTACAATTCTCTCTTCAGTATCTATTACCTCCAACCCTTTTACCATGGCTTTTCCTTTAGACAATGTCTGGAAAAATTCCAACGTAACGTCTTCATTATAACCATTCAGCTTTAGGAAATAATCTAACCATCTGCAGTTTCTAAACTTGGCCTGGAAAGGTGCATCCTGCAGTAATACATCATGAACCATGGGTTCATTTCTAATTAACCCACCTCCCATTTTTCAACTATCTAAAATTAAACAATCACTCTGCAAGGTTTCCCTTCTTGCAATCTTCGTCTAAAAGTCAAATTTCTCCTTCCTACAACGTTGTTGAATTCCCAATGCCAATGTCATCTGAATTTTACCTTTTTGGTGACTTAAAATTATGACAGAGGCAATAAAGGCAGTAAAGGAGTAATAAATGAAGGATATGATCAAGAAAAATGGCGACAGTTGATTTCATCTCACACATGCGAGGCGTCACCTCACTCAGAATTCAAATTGGCTCAATTTAAACTTTGTTGATATGGACCAACATGGACTGACACGTGGACATGGTATTCACACTTCCCCCAACCTAAATTTGAGCATGTGTCCTCACATGCGCAATAGTAATGATGATTTGACAAGGGTGGGGAATAATTACATGCTATGGAGAAAGTCTATCTTAATGTACAGTAATTAAATGAATGTACTAAAAGATAATTAAGATGTAACAAATTGATGTGCACGTACCTGAATTTATGGAATATTTGTTGCAAAGAATATTGAGGAAGTACCAGTCACCTTTTAAGAAGTCAGTTGAGCAATTAATGAAAGTGGAGTGGAATGAAGTGAAGTTATGATGACGTGATGGAAGAGAGAGAAAGTTGGAGATGGATGGGTGGATGGGTGAATGAATGAAGAAGTGGACTCCCACAAAAGTGGAAGTCTTTATTATGAAAAGTTGTGTACCTTAGTTAGCCAGAAGGAGGGACACTAGGTCTACTTTCTTTGGCTACAGGAAGTTCGGGTGTTGCATGATGAGTGAATTGTTGTAGGAATTCCTCCTTAGAAGTTGGCTTGTGATACAACCTAAGGCGATGACCGTTGAAAAGTAGCTTAAATCTCACAAGGTCAATGTAGTGAGTTGAATAGCTCCATTGGGAAAGAATTCAACAACCTCATATGGTCCTAGCCACCTTGTTTGCAACTTACCAGCATTATCCTAATATCTAGAGTCATAAAGGAGTGCCTAGTCACTTGGCTGGAATTTCTTGTCCTTTATGAATTTGTCATGCCACTTTATTCTCTGGTTCTGCACTACCTTTGTGTGATGCAAGGTTTCCTTCCTCATCTCATCCAAGTTATTAAATTGCATAATTTTGTCCTTTTGTGCCTCAAAGATATCCATCCCTAAGTCTAATGCAATCCTAAGAGTCTTATGCTCAAATTTAATGGCCAACATAGTTGTCTTTCCATACAAAAACTAAAAAGGAGTGAATCCTGTGGTTGTTTTCTAGGTGGTCTGATAGGCCCAAACAGCTTCTGGCAACCTATTTTCCCAATCCTTCCTATGGATAGCCATTGTTTTGGTCAGAATGGATTCAATTTCCATGTTAGTCACCTCAACTTGGCCATTGGCTTGAGGGTGATAAGGAGTAGACTTCCTATGCCTTATGTTGTATTCATTGACTAGTGTTGTAACAAGGGTTGAGGTGAATTGAGCCCCTTGATCAGTCACTATCTCTCTGGGAACCCCATACCATTTGAAAATTTCCTCATAAAGAAATTTTGTAACCTTATTATCTCTTGCATGCTTCATAGCCTTAACTTCTACCCACTTGGTTACATAATCAGTGCATACCAAGATATAGGATTTACCATTTGGTGGAGGATCAATGGGTCCTACAAAATCCAATCCCCATTTGTTAAATGGAGTGATTACTATCTGGGGGTAAAGGGGCATCTCATCAGATTTGGTTGGTCGGCCCATCCTCTGGCATTTGTCACACTTCCTTCTATATTTCCCTACATCCTTGTAGAGTGTGGTCCAATAATATCATGTCTTCAAAATCTTCATTATTGTCCTCTTGGTTGAAAAATTCCCTCCACAGGGGTCATTGTGACATGCATGAAAAATATCATGTCTCATCTTCCCTCACACATCTCCTCATGAAATGGTATGGTCTAGTGTAGAACAAACATCTAGCAATCCACGAGAAAGGAAAATATTTTTCAATGAGAACCCTTCTCTCTTTTGGAAAGAAATGAGGAGAAACTCTCCATGTGACCAGATAATTAGCTATGTTAGCATACCAAGGCGTATGCACACTAATGGAAAATAAGTGTTCATTAGGTAAGGAGTCATCAATGACTTGATTGTCCTCTAATGTAGTCAGCCTTGAAAGAAATTTTGCAACAACATTGGCCTTCCCTGGTTTATCCACAATGGTTACGTCAAACTCCTGCATCAATAATAACCATCTTGCTAACCTACCTGAAATAAGGGGTTATTCATGAGGTACCTAATGGTTGCATGATCTGTGTGCACAAAGATCTGATAGTCTATTATTTAGTGCCTGAATTTGTTAAGGGCATAAATTACTGCCATGATTTCCTTTTTTGTCACTATATAATTGAATTCAACTCCTTGTAGGTTTTTGCTGACAAAATAAATAGCATTCTCAATTACTCCTCCTTTCTATCCCAAGAGAGATCCTATAGCATAGTCTGATGCATCTATATGAATGTGGAAAGGAAGCTCCCAATTGGGACCTTTGAGTACAGGAGCATGAGTTAAAGCTACCTTGAGATCAAAGAATGCCTTGTCACAGTCCTCTGTCCATTGGAATTTAGCATCTTTGGTTAGGATATTGTATAATGGTGCTGCCATTTTTAGTGAAATCCTTGATGAAACGCCTATAATAACCTACATGTCCCAAGAAACTCCTAACATCTTTTTGTTTTTCAGGTATAGGCAAGTTGGTGATCACCTCAATCTTGGCAGGGTCTACTTGAATTCCTTGGTGAGAGATGTAGTGGCCAAGAACTACACCTTTCTGCATCATCATGAAGCACTTTTCACTGTTTAAAGACAAATTATGGTCTTCACATCTCTATAAAACTCTCTTGATATTTTCCAATGCTTCATTGAAATCATCACCATAGGTAGTAAAATCATCCATATAAATTTATGTGCAATCATGAGAGATATTTGAAAATATGCTAATGACTGCCCTCTAAAAAGTTGCAGGTGTATTGCATAAGCCAAATGGAAGTACTGAGTAGGCATAAGTCCCCCATGGACAAGTAAAGGTGGTCTTCTCTTGGTCCTTAGGTGCAATTTGGATCTGGTTATAGTTGTTGAATCCATCTAGAAAAGAAAAGTATTGCTTTCCTGCAAGTGAATCCAGAACTTGATCTATGAAAGGTAGGGGAAAATGGTCCTTTTTGGTGGTAGCATTGAGTTCCCTGTAATCAACATAAACTCGCCACTTCCCTTCCTTTTTGGGAAGAATCACCAATGGAAACATCCACTGGCTATCTAAAATGGGGTAGATAAATCCTACATCCAACAAGTTTTTTAGTTCTTCTTTTACAATTTCCCTCAATGCAGGGTTAATTCTTCTTTGTGGTTGCCTCACTGGTGTACAATCATCTATGATGTATATCCCATGAGTGGAGAGCTTAGGATCCAATCCCTTCATATCATGATAGTCCCATGCAAATGCATGCTAGTGGGTCCTCAGTAAGTTTGTCAATGACAAGTGTTGTTCTTCACTCAGTTTGTTGTTAATATTTAGATATTTTCCTTCTGACACTTGCACTTGTGTAGTTAACTCTATCATAGCTACTTCACCAATGCTTGGTACCTTGAGTTCATGTGGTAGCAATGTATGAGACATACCTATTGCTACAGGAAGTTCAATTGTAGGAAGAGTGGGCAAAAGTGTCTTTATTGGATCAGCAAAATCAATTGCATGAGAGGATGAGTCTTCCTACACCTCACAATGGTTCTAAATTATGTTAGACAATACTTCATCTTCATCCTGAAGCTACATGAAAGAACTCTTGCCTAACATCATAAGTTGTGCCATAGAATTGATTTCCTCACCCTCTTCACCAACATGTGGCCATATGGGGTTATCCATATCATGGGATGGTTGAGCAAGAGGGTATAGAACAAGCTTTTTGGTGCTCTTTCCATCAGAAATGGTCATGTCTCTTGTCTGACATCCAATAGAGGCATCTGTTGTTGCTAACCATGGCCTTCCTAGAATAATGGGGTACCCACCTATTGTAGCTTTAGGAGAAAGAATCATGGAATTTGCTAGGTACTCCCAAGAGTCTAGAGTTACCACAAGATCCTCTTCTATACCATCAGGTTTAATAATGGAACTATCAGCAAGCTACAGGACAGTAGGAGTAGGTCTCATGCTTGCAACATTTAGTTGTTGCAGGATATCCTTGGTCATTACATTTATTGCTGCTCCCAAATCAATCAGAGCATTCTTTATTTGGATCCCATTTATAACAACTCCTACCTTAGAACTCCCTTGGTCATTATATTTGGGAACAGTCACTTTCCCAAGCATGATGTTAGCCAGTTGTCCCACCACATGAACTGTAGTGGGGTATTTCTTCTTCCTACCTGGCTTCTTAAGCCATGCTTCCTTAATTGCTTTACCATATATGGGAACATCTTTTATGGCCTAAAATAAGGGTATCTTGACACATATATGCTTCAACTGATCTAGAATGTCAAATATTGGTTCCTCCTTCTCTTCCTTTTGTTTCACAGTTTCCAACCTCTGGGGAAATGGTGGTTCTTGTTCAGTCTGTTGGACTGGGACTGGTTCAGGATTTTTAAGTGCACTTGATTGAATGAGGACATTCAGATGCTCATCTTCTTCCACAAGAAGCTCGTGATAATGGGTGTGGAAGGATCTGGAAAAGTAGTTCCTAAACGCAATTGGATGTCACTTACATCACAGCATATGCAAGGAATTGATTTGGATCATCTGAGTAGACTGGCTGCTATTGTGGTTTGTTATTTGGGTTAGGTGTGGGTTGAGCTAGTAGCTGAGTATTTTTAGGTGTATTTGAACTTGAACTAGCAGGGAGAGGAATTATAGCAGGTTGTTGGGGCTGAGAAGGTGGGTGCATGTAACTAGTTGTCCGGTTTGGCCATTGTTGTCCTCCCCTCCATTGAGATGTTTGTTGCCAATTTCCTAGAGGTGGCTGCCAATTTCCTTGAAACTGCTGCCAATTCCCCTAAGGTTGTTTCCACTAGGGTGGAGAGTTTTGGTGATTGGGCCAAGTGTTTGAAGGGTTACTCCAAGGTTGTGGTGGATATCCTCCATAGTTGGATGGATATGGGGGCTGCCAATGGTTACTCGATACATAAGAATTAAAATAAAGCCCAACAAAGGATAATGGATCTGGTGGCATACCTTGTCTTGGAGCCCATGGCCTCCTTTGTGCAATGTAGTATACTTAATCATCATCACCCTAGATTAGCTTGAACTCAGGTGGAATCTTCTTACTATCAATATTAGCTATCATTTTGCATCTACACTCCTTCTTTTGTCTGCAATGAGGGAAATATTCTACCAACATTGTCTCTGCCTCCTCTTGTTTCTTCTTGGATTGAAGTGTATCTAGCTAAGTAGCCAGATTGTTTATGATGTCTTTCTTGAAGTCTACCAGCAAGTGAGTAATCTCCATCCTTGAAACTCCATTGGTAGATGACTTACCCATAGAGGATTGGTAAGCTCTCCCTTTCTTCGAGGCTGCCCTAGAATAGTTCTGACATATCTTCTTGATATCCTCCCAAGGAACTTGGGTGATATCTCCTCCTCCCATCAGGTCTAAGACATCAGTGCAGCTGTCATTAATTCCTCCTATAAAAAGCAGCTTTTGTGATTCTTCATTAAGTGTATGGTGTGGAGATTTTTGTAAAAAAAATAGAAACCTTGAAATGTAATCTTCTAGGCTCTCATCTTCCTTTTGTTGCATCCTAAAAATGTCATCACCCCTCATATCATTGCCCCTACAATATTCCTTGTAATTTTCAAGGAACTTTGCCTTCATGTCCTCCCAAATCTCCATAGTATTTCTGCCTAGGCTTATAAACCATCTTAATGCAACTTCTTTCAAGGTGGTAGGGAATAGCTTGAGCCTATGGGAATCAGTGGTATAGTCATAACTCCTGCATAGTATATTAAACTCAAACAAGAAAGTATCAAGATCTTCTGTGACAAGTCCATAGAACTTAGGAAGGACTAAAGCAGGGATATTTTTGAGGTTTTCAACTTCATTGTGATGAGAAATGGGGAAAGGAAAAGTTGGTTGGTTAGGTTTGTTTCTATTTACATCACCCATGCCTGCCTGATGGAGTTCCAAAGCAAAGGAATTCTCAATCTAATTTTGGTCTTCAGAGGAAATTTTAGAATTGGTCAGATCAAGAAATGCATCAGCAAAGGGGTGTGTCTCTTCTTCTTCTTCGTCTCTTGGCAGATTCTGATGCTCAACTAGCTAGAATGGATCAAGGTTATTAGGAAGGAATCTCCCATGAGCATCTCTCCTCCTTCCTCTATGCATACAATATCAAATCAATTTCAGCTAGCTCACACAAAGAATTGGAAAAAGAATAGTGGATCATTACTTTCCTAAATGAGAGGTATACTAAGAACAAACTTGTAGAAATACTACAGCAAGAAAGAAACTATCAATGGATCTAAAGAACTCCCTAGTTTGACACCATCCCTGACAACGGCGCCAAAAATGTTGGCCTCCTACAATGCTTTAACAATTAAGCCCTTAAAGTTGTGATTCAAAGATTGGACATATAATCTAAATAGCTATCTCAATCATCATGAAGGTGCATTTAACTTGTCAACCCAGGGGCGTAGACTTGAAATGGGTCAGCACAGCATGTGCACTAGGAATCCATAGTAGCCATCTTCATTCTACAACTAAGAAAGACTTAATGTTGAAAGTAAATTGCTTGGAAAGAAATAACATAAGTACTAAACATCAACCAACAACTATACTAAGCTAAAATGCATGACATAAATTAAAATCTGAGCAAATAGACAGGAAACTACTTTATTTTCTTTAGTTGTAGGAACAGTCACATAATGGAATTCTAGTGGTTGCAGGAACAGATGGTTGTCAGATTCTTAACTAATTGTTGAATAGAAAGTACTAACTAAACTAAAGGATGGAATTCTCACCAAGTGGCCCCCCTTGGACCCCCTTGGATGAGTATCCCTTAAAACAAATGTAAACTTAGATGCCCAAACTTATAACTTCATTGTATTCACTGGAAAGTATGATTACAATCAAGCAACATAACTATATTACTAAAAAACTAAGAATGTGAGTACATCATCATATTAATCAACCTTATGAGGAGCATTCAAGTCTTATTTATAGGAAGAAAAACTACTAACTACCTAGCAAGATGGTCAACTCCAACAGATTAGGAGGACACCACTTTAGGGAAAGCATAAAAAGTGGAGAGGAGGTTATGCATGTGTGGAATTTGGTCAAGCATGTTTTCCTTAATGCAGATCTAGCACAACAGTAACTCCTATATTCGCTCAACAAACTATTAAGACCATTTACAAGGCAGTTACAATTCTTCGATCTAAACTAGGAATCTCCCTCCATTGAGAGTCTTCCCTCCATTGACCTTTGAATGATTACCTTGTTGACCTTTATGGAAAACGACCAATTGGTATAATCTTCCTCAATTTTGTAGGCTCTAATTATATCTGCACAACAATTACATATTTGTAACTATCTTAAAGTAACATTCATTAATCCACATGTAAAATTAACATAGATAGTTCATATAGCATGTCAATGTCATTTAAAGGTTACAAAAATAGCTTATTCCCAATGTCTATGTTTTTGAGGAAATATCATAAAAAAGGTCAACAACCAAGTATCAAGGTCTATGACAACAACAACAACAAATGGATAATAAACTCTATCAAAATTGAACCATAAACTGGAATCATCCTCAACTACCCAAGAAAATGAAAAAGTAGATCCCATATCAAAATTAAAATGAATTTCAAAAGCAATATACATCCAAAAGTAAAGAAGAAAGAAAAATTCAATATGGATCCCAAAGAAAATTAAATTGATGAATCCAATCATAATGAGTCATCAAAAGTAATTCATGATTCAGATGTTTCATATTACATATAATAAGTGTGCACCACCTTCACAATTATCATGTAAAACTTCACAATCCAAAGAGAAGTTTGGTCCCAATCTTAAGTTGAACCCCAAATATAAATCCAATTTTACCTCCCAATCCTAATATCCCTCATTCCAATCAAAACCTCAAATCCCTAAATCTAAAACCCATCAATCTACATATCCACCTCAAATCCCACTTATCAAATCCACTATCCAAATCCTAATCCTTGCCTCTGTCATCTAAATCCACACAAAGTCACCCTAGCTAAAAAAAAAATGTAGAATCCACCACACCCTTGTAGCCACACTTTATCATAATATTTATGATGGCACTCTATCGAGATTTTTATATTTGGACAAGGCCAACCCAACTATTAAAGAGCATCATCACAATTGTGCATTGTATACTAGTGCAACAATCCTATCTAAGCAACTCTATAAGGCATGATATTATTGGCATGTCATCATTGAAGATCTAAGTTATATACATCGAATGTCCATGCACATGACACCTAAAGTCCAAAATTCCAAAAAAAAAAATTAATAAAATTTTAAAAATAGAAAAAAAAAATATAGTAAATAGAAATAAATTTGTTTAATGGTGAAAACCACTTCTTATGGTGCCTTGGGCAAGTAAGATGATGAAAACCCATTCATGGGTGTCATGGGTAAATCAACTAGATATGTGAATCTTGAAATTGGGGGAAAGTTTTCATATCCATTCCACCAAACCTATCAGTTGTATCATGTCATTTTATTATACCCATCCACCATGTCCATTTAGCCATACCTCATTCATATTTCCTATCCACCTTCATCTTAACAATGGTTGGGGGCACACAATGAATACTTTTGGAAAAATCATGAAATAGTCATCCTTTGGCCACACACCATTTACTATCACTTCATTTCCTAGGTAGTACTACCCAACCCCTATCTTAGATCAAAACATGTTAATCTTATACAGTGTATTCCTTGAGAATCTCTACTTAAATCCTTCCATCAAATCCATGTCCTCTCCATCCCATCTAATCCATCAATCATTCCATCCAAACCATGTTTATCCTTGTCTCTAGGCTTGGCTTATCCCTTTTCACTGGTTCCACCATCAAAATTAAAAACAAAATAAAACACTTATCTAAACATAATCCTAATTTATAATCATGCTCCACAAAAGAATTTATCGATGTTGAAGCCCTTAAATCCAAGCATACCCCATCAAAAAAAAATTGCATCCATCCAAACATGTCCATAATATTTTTTCCTTATCTTGTTATAATTTATCTAATCTACAATTAATTCAATCAATCATCCTTAGGATATGTCTTTCCCAATCTTTGTATTATTTTGGGATGTGTCCTTCCCACATCAACAATGTTATCATCATCAATCAATCAATCAATTAATCAAATCAATTTTAGCTTGAACAGGGGAAAAATTTAATCCAATCCTCATCATTAATACTTGGATCCTTACCATCAATCCATCCAATCCCATCTTCCCATACACCCTTTGCTTCATTATGTCATTGGATACCAATTTGTGTATTTTGCATATTTTTTATTGCTTGATTTTATAAGTTTTTATTTTTTGTCTATAGTATTAGTGCTCCTTCCATCACACCGTCATGATCACCTTTATCCTTCATACGATGGTGTTCCAATTACAACGTGTTTATTGGATCATTCTACTATTTGCAACTTCTTTTTTTTAGTCATTCCATATGCACATGACACATCGTCATCATTATCCCTTATATTATGATGCATAACGCTAAGTACTACAATAAAATAAAGGTTTCTCCTTGCAAGTGAAGTTACTATGACAACATGTATTCCTCATCCATTACATTATTTATCAATATCTCATCATTTATCCATAATCCTAATAATGTGTCATTTTTTTACATTACATCCTTGTGAGATTTCATCATCTAACATGTATATCCATGCAATCAAATCCAATCATTCTAGCGGTATTAATCAACATTCCCAATCCTTAATCCTTCAACAGTCCTATATTCATGGCATGTACATCATCCCAACATTATTTCTCTCAAGTCAACTCTTATCCTTTATGACATATTTTTATCACCCTTTATTTTTTTAAGATTTGTATTGGGTTCCATTGCACCCAATAGTTCTCTTGAGGGGGCATCACTCCCATCACCATCCCTAAGTGACTAGTAAACTTACCACTAAAGCTTCATTCCATCCCATCCTACTTTTAATTCTTCTTTGATACAATGCCACTTAGTAGCATTATATCAAAGAGAGGAAAAATGTAGACACCTAAAATATTCCCTAGGTCTATTCATCATCACTAAACCAATCACCTAATCCCTAATCAACCAATTTCATCACCTAGTCATAATTAACCTAGGGCATATCCCTTTCACCTAAAAGTATTAAACTTAAATGAAATAATCATATTATTTAATTTATCACCTTTTCCATCTCCTCAAAATAAAGAAATAAATTATTACCTATTATCCATCTCACACATGTGGATAAAATAATAATTAGTCCTATATTCCCTCACCACTTTCCAAGAATAATGGACACCTATAAACACTTTTCCGTATGTTCCAATTATTCTCTCAACACATTCCAAGAATATTGGGCACCTAAGAACACTTGTCTTTATGTTCTCATTATTCTCTAGACACATCCCAACATTCTAGCATTCTTAGGTACACATGTCCCTAATTTCCCTCATGCTCACAACTATTTACTAAGTTTGGTAAGTTCATTCTATCTATTCACATTCTAACTACCTTAATCTCCACCCTTCATCCTCTCCTAGATCCTATGTAATTCCTCTCAACAATTCTCCACCCTTGATCTCACAATCAAATCTTTACCATCTATTCCACATTCCCAAAATCTATAAGTTTAAGCATCCTCTCATCAAAAACAATCCATTATCACTTTCGCTAAGTACATGTTGTCAAATTGGTCATCTTCAAGCAAAGAGAGCATCCACATCCCAATCCATCAAGGATAAAATCAAACCACAATTGAGTCATGGGTAACATTTTATGTTGATTTTATGTTGAGGGCATATGTTGGAGTCTTCCCCCCATTGGCTGGGTCAAAATCAATTTTGATGGCGTGGCCAAGGGAAATCCTGGGCCTGTCGGGTGTGGTGGGGTGATAAGGGATGAAAATGGTACTTTTATTGTGGCTGTGGCTGTTCCTTTAGGCACTCAGACCAACCATGTGGCGGAAGCCTCGGTGTTTTCCAGACATTGAAACTGGCTACCCAATTAAAGTTTAAATACGTCTGGATTGAAGGTGACTCGAACAATATCATCCAATTCTTAAAGGGTCACCAAAAACCTGCATGGTCAATACAAAATTGAATTGATCTCTCTAAGGAAATAATATACCTTTGAAAAAAGTGTTATAAAGCATGTTTACCATGTGATAAACACGGTGGCGGATTTCTTTGCCAAAAAAGGTGTCAAGGCTCCAAGTAAGGTGATCTGGCAGGGGCGAGATGAGTTGGACGCTGACGTCAAAGCTCTAATGACGTATGATCATACCCACGAGCAAGTATAGTTTCCCATTCTTTCAAATGATGGTTGAGTGTCCTCCCCTGCACTCTCGGGACTGTGTTTTAATTATTATTTTGAGTTGGCCGAGGGATAATTATCTCATCCCCCGGTTGCATGTGATTTACTTCGCATGCTTTCTAGGCATTTTAGTTATTTGTTTCCACAGGGTTCTGGACTATTCCTTTCTTGCTGGCGGAACTATGGGTGGTGAAAGTCGTAGAGTGGAACTGATTAGCAGCGAGCAATTGGAAAGCAATTCTAAGCTATGGAAGAAGTTGGAGAATGGTGGCATTACTATTTACATTGAAAAGCTCCATGGTTGGGACCCAGAGGTTACGAGGGTTTTCGAGAAAAATTGGCATAATGGTGAGATTAACTTGTTTGGAAGACATGTTACTATCAATGAACAATTGATTGTTGAGGTTACTAGTCTATCTATGGAGGGCATTAAATTCTATAGGGACAAGAAGCAGTCTGATGAAGCTGTTAGCAAGTTCCCCAAGTCGGAGGCAGAGGAGGAATTATGTAGGACCTCCAGAAGCTACTTTGACACAGATAGTATTGTTTCGCATTGGAGGAGGGTTTTGAATGTGCTGATGGAATATGTCACTTTG
The DNA here is from genome assembly GCA_007258455.2 of Sequoia sempervirens. NCBI lineage: Eukaryota > Viridiplantae > Streptophyta > Pinopsida > Cupressales > Cupressaceae > Sequoia > Sequoia sempervirens. Next base: position 26,881,635 of record VDFB02000015.1, read on the forward strand.
GATGGGTGTTATACCAGAGTCTTCGGGTATCACTTCATCCTGCTAAATCATTTCAGGCACCAAGTTAGGATTTCGTTTCCATTTTATCTGGCTTCTTCTCTGAATACTAGTCTGAAAAACCATAGACATAGCCCTATTAGGTATCCTATCCTTCATGAAGGTTTCCTTGTCCTCATTTATGATCATTTTAAAGCTATGTCAGCTCTGCCTCCCTAATCACCTAAGGTCAGGGCTGATGATAAGGACAAGAGTAAACCTAGTGTTTCTTCTTTGAAAAAGGGTAAGAGAAAAACGTTGGAGGACCCCTCCTATGATGTTAATGATGAGGAATAGTAGTTGGAGTTGTTTTCTGAGTACTTCAGCTATCCTACGACGGACAGAGAAGAGAGATCCCGCTTCCCTATGGACTTCAAGGCAGGGGATCACTATTTTAAGGAGGAACGGGAATTTCCCACTGATGTGCTTGCCATTGCCCGCAATGCTGCAGTGGATAATTTTAGGCTCATGAGATGGGTGTTTTTCGAAATCAAGGAAATTAAGCTTAACCAAAGAGTCATGAGTAGCAAACTGGAGAAATCCATGGAGGATAATAACAGAGGCAGTGGAAGTGGTCGGGCTACTGGGTTGTGGATGGAAGAGGAGAAGAAGTATATGGTGGAATGCCTCAAGAAAACGGTGGAGGAATTATAGGATTTTAAAGGCAATCACAATGGTAAGCAGGCGGATATGGAGGAATAGTTGAGGAACATTAAAATTTTGCTTCACAAAGTGTTAATCATGAACCATAAAATTTTAAAATCAACTACACAGACCATGAATACCATGGTGGAAAATCTGGAAAAATCCCATCAAGTTAAAATTGTTGTTTTTCTCGACTTGGACAATGAGGAAGGGCAGTCGGATAGTGGGGGACCAAGCAACAGGACCAAAGCTAATTTGAAAAGAAAGGTTGACCAAGCATTGGTCAACATCCAGGAGATCAAGAAGTCTACGCTCAACATGAACAATATGGAGCAGGAAGCGGTAGAGATTCTTCGAAACCTAGCCTAGTGGCCAGTTGTTTTGTGGTTTTTTATTGGTTTTTTGTCTGTTCTACCCAGGTTTTCTTCTCTGTATCTATTTGTGGGTAGTGTCCTATTTTTTTTTATGCTATGATAAGGCTCTATCTTATGCTTTCTTACTGTTAAAGGTTTCAGGTTTCCTCTAAAACCTATTTGTTCCATAATCAAAAACATTTTATGTTGATTTGATGTTATTCTTTGTTGAATTTCTCCTTTATGTGATCTATCTAGAGCTTTTGCATGTTTTGAATAGAGATTTTACATACTAGTTTTCTTTCATTCAATTTCAAAATATAGGCATCTCTTCTATGCATCACTCCCATCATCATCCCTAAGTGACCGAGACAACTTTCCAATAAAGCTTCATTCCATCCCATCCTACTTTTTATTCTTTTTTGTCACAACACCACTTAGTTCCATTATATCAAAGGGGAAAAATATAGACACCTAAAATATTTCTTGTCTATTCATCATCACTAAACCCACCATCTAATCCCTAATCATCCAATTTCATCACTTAGGCCTACATCTCATCACCTAGTCTTAATTAACCTAGGGCATATTCCTTTCACCTAAAAGCATTACACTTAAATTAAATAATAATATTATTTAATTTATCACCTTTTCCATCTCCTCACAAATAAATAAATAAATACCTATTTCCACCTACTATCCACCTCACACATGTGGCTAAAAATTAAATAACATTATTATTTAATTAAGCCTTTATTCCTTCACCACTTTCCAATAATAATAGGCACCTATGAACACTTGTCCTTATGGTCTCATTATTCTATCAACACATTCCAAGAATATTGGGAACCTAAGAACACCTGTCCTTATGTTCCCATTATTCTCTCAACACATCCCAAAGTTATAGTATTCTTAGGTTCACATGTCCCTAATTTCCCTCATGATCACAACTACTTACTAAATTTGGTAAGTTAATTCTAGCCATTCACATTCTAACTACCTTCATATCCACCCTTCATCCTCTTCTAGATCCTAGGGAATCCCTCTCAACTATTCTCCACCCTTGATCTCACAATAAAATCTTGACCATCCATTCTCCATTCCCAAAACCTATAAATTTAGGCATACTCTCATCTAAATCAATCTATTATCACTTATACTAAGTACATGCCAAATTGGTCATCTTCAACCAAAGAGAACATCCACATTCCAATCCATCAAGGATAAAATTAAACCACAATGGAGTCATGGGTAACATTTTATGTTGATTTTGATGTTATGCTTTGTTGAATTTCTCCTTTGTGTGCTTTCTAGAGGTTTTGCATGTTTTGAATGGAGATTTTACATATGTACTAGTTTTCTCTCATTTCAATTTCAAAATATAGGCATCACATTTTCCACATGATATAGAACCCTATGAATTTTACAATTGGTATCATCCCATCCACATGTACCACATATCCATACACATTAGATATTTATCATTGACATGGAGCCTAGTTGGTAGCTTAAATTTACTATTACATAAATACCTACAATATACATGATTTATTGTTAGAGGAATTCATAGAATAAAATTTAAACCCTCTATATGTATTTACCCTATTTTTTTAAAACATAAGTGGCATATTTACCCAAATCCTTTTACATTGAATGAGTCATTAGTTTGGATTTCTATTTTCAATGTATATGCATTCTATAATATTTTTGAATATTAGCTCATTTGTAGTAGTATTCTCTAGTTCTCCTAGGAATATGATCATTGATATCAAATCCAAGTTCGTTCTCCATGTTTTTGTAAATACACACAAAACAACTAAGGGAGTGCAATACACAATTTTTTTGAAAGTTTAGACCAAAATTGAATACTAAGGAAAAAAAGGTCAATGAAATCATATTAAAGATCTTAGTAGAAATTCAAAGAATATTTTATGTTTCATTAAAAACATAGAACTAAGAACTCTTTGAATAGTTTAATGACTTTAAAGTCAAGTTGGACTCACACTACAACACCTTGAACAACTCATTCTCACACACAATCATAATCCTTTTAGATTTTAAATTAAATTAGACATTCCCATGTTCGATTATAAAATTTATGTTTAAGTGCTAGATATTAAGATTCAATAACTCAAAGCATGATTCTCTATCAACTTCATTGAAACTAAGAATATTCCTTCATAGTGTCAAAAAAAATTATTTTAATGTTCCACTAGTGACAAGAACTCAACACACAACACAACAAGGATCAAAAACCAATTTGGCCTATGGCACCATTATTAGTGCTTTAGAAGAGGATATTTAGCCCCATTGAATATTATGAGTCATGAATACATGAAGTTCTAGTTTGTGACAATGCAAAGAGTAGTCAAAAATTACCATGACTTCTCTACACGTTTGTATGAGAACCTTCCCAAGAAACGTAGAGTTCTCAAATACATTAGTGGACTATCACCTTATATTTAATCTAATATGGAGTTTATAACTTTAGAAATTTTGGGTCAAGCATTCTATAATAGATTCAAGTTTTAAGCTAAGATGTAGTTCAAATATTTGTGCATGGTTCAATTATGTGGGTAGGGTTCATATCCATGAGTGCAAAGATCAATTCCATAAGCATGCAAGTGAACTAAAGAAATGTACACAAATTTTATTAGTCCTAAGAGATTACCTTATAGGTATAAATTTTATAACAACAAGCTAATCAATTATTGATATTTGTCATAGTTCAATATTTGTTGAATGTAGAGCTAAGTACTATTATTTTATTCATTTGGTTTCAAACATTTATTTCAATAAAATTATTTGTTGGGATTAGCCAAGATCTGAAAGAACGAATTGATAACCCTACATAAGTAAAATAATGAACACAATAGTATGTCTCATATATAAATGTAGAGTTTAAAAATATACAATGAGAGCCCTGCATATATAGGAAAGGATGAGGAGGTGAGAAGGTAGGATTGAAACTCTTACTACCCCTCCAAAGGTGTAACACTTGTGAGTTCACTTGATAAGTGTTTGACTAACTTTTAAATATTCATGCAATAGATGTCTCAAATGATGAGGACACATGTCTCAACCATATGAAATGAGACAAAACTCTAAAAAAACATAAGTAGACTTAAGCTAATTTTCAATAGGTCAATCCTAGAACGACTATCAAATAACTAGTTTAATAATGACTCTATTTACACTAACACCCCCTTTAATTGTAACTTAGGGATTAATGTATGGAAAGATGATGTGTCCTGACTACTAGGATATGTTAATACTCATGTACATATTTCTCATAAAGTGGAGAAAAGGAGAAAAACCCAATGGGAAATAAAACCCCTCTCCAAAAGAGAAATGATGCAATTGCAATAAAATGTACAAGTGAATGAGATATAAGGACTCATGATGACCCCCCAAGGACTACTTCTAACACAATGTGCAATGAATGTTCCTCCCATAGGAGATAAAAGGGACAAGGTCTATGTGACCCCCTAGAAAATGATAAGTGATGAACTCCATGTGAGGAAATGCTTCCTCCCAAAGCTGAGATGAGAAGAGAAACCATGTAGACTCCCCTCAAGATGATACTTGTAATATTGGTAGATACTTGACAATGGATGTTGAAGATGATCCACAATCATTGAACAAAATTTCTCCCTGTGGGAAGAAACAACACCACAAATATGTGCAAGAAGACTTATCATTCCTGATAGGAATATTTTGGAAGTAAGAATAATGTATCTAAATTTTTCACATGATCCAAAGACCTAGATTATTCCCATGATGTCTTTAAAGTATGCTCAAATATCTCCAATCTAATGCTAAATTGTAACAAGTTTTGATGAGATGGATCAAGTACCAAATAAGATTCAAGAATAGGAACCATGGATGTATGATTACAACTGGATCGATGAGAATCTAATACTTCTATAGAGGATGTCAAAATACATGATGATTGAGTTAGATAGGTCAACTCATGAATATATGCACAATATGTCACAATAGAAGTAGATGTAGGAAAGGAAAGAGAATTTTCTAAAGAAGGAAATGGTGATGTAACTTCATCAAAGTTGAAATCAAAGAAAAGATGAATGTCCTCAATAGTGTCATCCAAATCTGCAAGGTGGGTTTCTACAAACAAAGATGTAATGTCTAATATATATGCATCCCAATTATGTGGAAAATCTAAAAAAGATATCAATGTCCTGATGCATAGAATCACTAGAACTCATGGATGATTCAACACTAGAATTAGATGTATAAATGGGTGATATAGGATATAAGTTCTCAATGCAAGCCATGTAACTACATTGTTCATCCCCAAATGATGGTATCTCACAAGATTTCTAACTAAGACTAGATGATGGTTTTGCAAGTGTTGGAACTAGAGGATTAGGTAAGGCAATATCATGACCAAGAATAAGTTTCTCCATTTTATAAATTTTACAAAATCTACATTATTTTGTTGTATGCCTTTCCATCTCATAATATCTACACATGATTTTCTATTTATTATGACGATTAATAAGAATACTCAAATGGAAGGGATTTAGTGTGAGAGAAATGATCACATGAACCAACAAAGAAAAACACCTAGATTTCCCCTATGATTCATTAAGATATCCCCTCAAAATATTAGTGTTGAAACATAGCCCCCTAGAATGATGTATAAGAGAATTACAACTTGTGTGAATATTGGATGTCAAATCAACTATTTATAATGCATAATAATTTTATGATTTTTGAAAAATGAACAATCAAAATCTTAAAATTATAGGAAAATTTTAATTCCTTGTGAAATTTTGATATACATCAATTTTTTTATGAAATTTCAATAATTGGGGTGAAAGTTATGCCCCATCAAAATTTGCTTACAATAATGACTTCAAAGGCCAAAAAATGTATCAAAAAATCAAAAACATCTTGATGCTTAAGTTCCAACAATAGAACCAACTTCCCATCGACTATTTACACTTGAAAATCAAACTCCCATGGTTTTTTGGCAAAAGACAAGCTTGAAATATATTAATATATAAAAGATAATTACAGATAATATATGATATGGGAGCCAAAGAACAAAATGCTCCAATTTACAGAGGGTCGAGAGCCAAGATAACAAAATAGACCAAATATAAGAGCCAGAGAACAATAGACATAGCCAAGAGTAAACACATGAGAAGCATCCAAACTGATAAAGGAAAAAACTGGTGTAGTTACGGATGGAGGGTCTAGAAAGGATTGTCCAACCATGTAGCTTAGAGTTCAACATAACGGAAATAACATAAGAAAATCCTCATTAAACATGAATTATCATTGATTCAACAACTTCCAATCTTACATGCATCATATGCCTCATATGCAAAATAACTAGGGCTCACAGGCCTGTTGCAATGGCATTACAGACATTATAATTGGCACAAGGCCTTATTCTGACCTTTCAATCTATTTTTGAATGACTTCTATTGAGAACCTATGAACTAATGATTGACTTCTTTTTGAATGATTACAAATGATCTAAAATATGAATCTCCAAATCCAATTATGATCCACATCAGCCTCAAGGGTTACAAACCCCAATATATGATCAAGCGTGTAGGTCGACCAAATGATATGAGAAGATAATCAATCATGAGATGAAATTTATTTCAGATCTCCAAGATATTTCCCCTTGAACCTAAAATTCCTGAATGATGTTCTATTAAGCTCCACACATTTCAGAAAAGGTCTGCACAATAAACCTAGACTAGGTCAGCCCTAAATGCTCTAACTAAGAATGATAGTGAAATTTTGAGAGATAATTTTTTGCAAACGAATGCAAATATCATAAAATCTGGATATTTTGTAGATAACTTCATGTAGATTTTATATCCTACTCTACGAGTTGAGAAATGATACAGTGGTAAAAAGTGGAAGAAACTATTGAGATAGCTAGAGACTAAATTGCAAGAAAATAAATGTTTTTAGTTGATATAGGATTACTTTACAACCAAGGATGCTCCTGCATCAAAAACCCCAAACCCAAATTACATATTTATTTCAAGCTTTAATGTTGGTGTGGTTGGAGGCATAAGAGGGTGATGAAAATGTGACAATAGTAGGAGTAGAGCCTTGCAAACCTCAAAAACCCTTTCACATATATTTGAGACAATTTCCTTCTTGTGAGCTCGAAATGCCTCATCCATCTCTGCCTCTTCAAAAACTTACAGAGCCCATTTTAATGCCATATACACACACAAATAGACATAATTATTCTTTAGATCTTTGTATCTAAAGAGACCCCCTACCAGAGCCTTCCCATTGTGCAGGTCATACTCCTGAATTATATTATTTAAGGAATGACCCATGAAATACTTGTCATGGATATAATCAACCGCCAGCTACATTACCAAGCCATAATTTTGTAGTAAATCCATAGTGTTTGAAAGAAAAACAGAAGCTACCTAGGAAGAATATAGCAAATGAGGGTGGCCCTGAAGAATTTGATCCCCAATAATGGTCCTTATCGCCGCCTCCACCCAAACACAATCAATCTTGAACACCATCTTCAACATCTCATAAGTAAATGCACCAGATTTTGGGTATTCTCATTTGGGGATTGGCATAAGTACCCTCCTGTTGAGAAAATCCAACTCCATGAAAGAAGAACACCAAGCCAAAAAGAGGGGTAGCAGAAAAAAACTCCCCACTCAAACAAATCCAAAGGAAAGAGTTGATACAAATATTGAAAGTTGGAGATTTACATGCTTTAAAAGGGAAATCACATGCTTAGAAATCCCAACTTTCCATATTATTGGATGATGAGATGCTACCACCTTTACAAAAATTATTAAGGTGTCTGGAAATTAACGAGAGTCATTAATAAGTATAATGCCATCCGTGAGACCAAGCACCACCAACCTATCAAATTTTACGAACAATATTGAGCACTATCATTCGCAAAAGGAAGATCATATGCTAAATTTTTGGTGACTTCATTATGACACCCTTTTCAATCATTAATAATCATTTCTAGTTGCCACTTTGGATGCTACCACCCTAGATGACCTGTCAGCACATATAAACAAACTTGTTAGTATGACCCCCTCAATTGGATTATCTTTTTTGATGGAAATTAATCAGAGAGACAAGATTGATAAGAGCTCTTCTTTTGTGAACTAGGTGATCCTATTTACAAGTCCCATGCAAATTTTGTGAGCCCGTCAACTAGTTGTTTTTCCTCTTTATAGCAATTCCCAATATGAAATTTTTAATTTCTTGGAGGAGAGAAACAACTTGTTGCAAAATATAATTTAGTTTCCAAGATGGAGAGACCCTTTTCTTGCATCCATTTACTAGGTTTAATGAATCACCCTCAATCTAAATTGTTTCGATATTGTATTCCTTTACATGAAGCAGACTAGCTAGAAGTGCTTGAGCTTCTTCTTTGTTATTTGTACCAATGGGTAATTTTAATACTAGAGGAACCAAAATGACTCTCTCGTGATCTCTAATCACACAACTTGCTCCTAATACACCAAGGTTTCCATGGGAGGCTCCATCAAAGTTGAGTTTGGATATATGGATGGATCCTGGTGTGAGTAGCGCAATATTCTTCCATGAAGCCACCATTTAAAAATCCCAAGATGTGAAGATCTTGCTATTTCTTGATGCTTGAAGTTTCAAAATATGAGCCATAACTATTTTTGAGATTAGGTTTTTCAAATTTTTAAGTACTTTTGCTTCATATTTAACTTATTTTTTGAAATCCTTTTGTTTATTTCCCACCATATAACCTAGATTAGAAGAGATGTAGGCACTAGCCAAAGACCTGATAAAAGTGAAGATTTGAAGAGCTTAGACTAGCTACTAAAAACATGCATAAGGGTATTGCTAATTGGTGATTTCTAGCCTAGTTTTTTTTGTAGCCATTTCTAGCATGTTTGAGAAAAATCACATTGTAGAAGCAGATGATCCATATTTTCTACACATTTGTTACAAAGGACACACAAAAATGAATTTACAATTCCCATTTTTCTAGGTGTTCACTTATCAAGATCCTATTGTTAACTACCAACCAAGCAAAAGCACCAACCTTAGGAATGGTAACTTTGTTCCAGCATAGCCTATGCAACCACTATTCTTTGTTTGTGTTTTCCAATGACACTAAAGACCTGTACCCTTGTTTTAAGTTGTGTACACTTGACTTTTTTGGAGCTCATACTAATTTATCTATCTTTTGATGCCGGAGCATCTAGTGGTGTAAGGGAAATCTTGCATCACCCAAAAATATTATATTTTCATTTGTTTATAGTTTCCTTAGTTGTCTTGGGGCCCATGGCGACTCATACAATCTTTGGGATAGTTAGAAGTTTGAAACAACGAAAAATAGTCACCTGCTATTTTAGTAAGTCAATCTATTCGGATCGTATGGACATGAAAATTGACCCCAAGGAGTGAAATTGGAAAATAAGATTTTTGGTGAAAGAATCATCTCAAAATCTTGTACCATTTAGAAGATATTAAATTTTCATCTTGGGGAATTTCTCCGATGAAGTTTAAAACTAAAAATTGAGGCCCTTTGGAGCCTTGGAATAGGGTGGAAAGTCTTTGATCTTTAAGATCTGGAAATAATAGTTGTAGATATCTTCACAAGCTTTCCAATGATATATTACAATTGAAAATATGTTGGTCAGATCAAAAGTTATGGCCCCGAGAAGTTGCCCCACTAAAAAGTGAATTTCATTAAAATATCTTCCTAGGCAAGAAATCAAAGGGCGGGACTTTTGGAGCCAAAACAAAAGGGAAATTTACACTTTCTAGAACATTCTAGGGTGGTTATTAGGTAAAATAAAAGGGTTAAGTGGGGGTTGTAGAAGGTGGCTCCATTAGTGCAAATTGTAGCTCCAAATAATAGATTTTATTTCAAAGTTGATATTGTTGTAATGAATCAAGCCCATGAGGCTATAGCATTGTAAATTCTAAATCTATAATTTCATTTTCTAAAAATAATTGAAAGTGAGTTATTTTTTGTCTCGCATCTTCTATGTTGGTATCTATTGTTGTGTTTTGTGTTAGTTTCGGGCAATGTAGCCCTCATCACCTTTGAGGAAAGATGAACTAACCTTTTATAGTTTATGCAAAAATGATAAAATCCCCCCTAAATAAGCATTAAACAAGTCTAATAGTTACGTTGAACCATTAATGGCTAAGCATAAACAATCACGGTTACAATAAATGCTAACGGTTAGATAAGTTAAAAAATGACAATTGACGCCAAAAAAAAACATTACCTAACTTAATGTGTTGTGTGGGATAAGGAAGTCCACCTAGGAGGAAACACCTATAGTAGACCTCGTCGCACCTTATACAATGGAAAAATTTATTGTTGGAGGCACCAACAATGGAGGTTTGTTGTCACGTGTTTGAGATGACAAAGAGAATCCTCTTCAACACACACAAGATAACTTGATGGTCTTCATCATAGGTTTGGAGCTGGAATAGTGATCAACTTAAAAAAAAAACAAATCCTAGTATAACACCCAAAATAAAGGCTACCACACCCAAATTTAACCCTACAGTATTGTATTAAAAAATTGGTGATGTCAAAGATGGGTTGTGCAAGTAGATTTTGACCCATGCAGATCTTGGAAGTTGATGTTGATTGAGTCATTTGGGACAAATGTATGCTCACTTCTCTCAGTACTTTCTAATCAATCTTGTCACCTCTATAAAAGAATACAAAAAATGGCAGAGGTCGCAACAATTATCATCACTTCAACCTCCAAAAAGGTGGCCTCAAGACAATGTGAAGTTCATTTGTAAGGTAAAATATCTTACCTCTTGAATCACCTTCTCTCTCACCATCCATGCAGTAGATAGAGAAGTGCTCTAGATAATTAAGAGTGGGGAAAACTTGGAAATGGTGTAAGAGTGTTATACCACTCCACTAATGAGCCCCTCTATGTTGGTTATCTAGAGGAAGCATCACCCATGAGATTGAGTAACAAAGGATGAATATTCTTGTTAGTAGTGTTGATGTCATGTGGGCTTAAATAGGTCAAACAAATATCGCCAATGGTGGAATTGTTGCCTTGGTATATCTAAAATTGAAGAATCTCTACAAAAATGAAGACAATATTTGCATATAATGTAACATACAATAGAATAAATAGTGAATCAATCCCTATTCAATATAAGATATAATTAAATACTCTTCATTTGTATTTAATGGTGCACTAGTTAATGTGCATTAGGGTAAGACAGTAGGAAACCTAGACAAAATAGTGAACCTTGATCTGTAGAGGCGATGGAAGATGCTTGATCTTCTTTGGTTATTTGAACCTTGAGTGTCTGCAATAGAGAACCCAAATATACCACAAACTAACAAAACTACAAAGATACCATAAAATATGCCACCACTTGCAAAAACCAAAAAACCCTCCAAAATATGCCAAATACCCTGTAAACAAGTTAAAATAGCCAAAAAAAACTATACATAAAAAATATATTGACCCAAAAGGGCAGATGGGCGAAGGGAAATTTTGGCCCTCTATTAAAAAAAAAAAAAAAACTCTTTTGTACAATAGGTACATGTGTCCAAAAAACTAAAAAAATAAAAAATAACCAAAAATAACAAAATGAAGGGTATTTTTTCATTTTTTGGGTGTTTTGAATGCAATGGCACTATCCATTTCACTCCATGACACTCTGTTGATAAGGTTATATGTTGGACTCATGTTTATGTGAGAAGGAACATGTGTTCATGGCTCTGATACCATGTTGGGATTAGCCAAGATTTGAAAGTGTGAATTGACAACCTTCAATAAGTGAAACAATGAGCATAATAGTATGTCTATCATATACAAATTGAGTGTAAAAATATACAATGAGATCCTTTCATATATAGGCAAGGATGAGGAGGTGAGAAGGTAGGAGTGAAACTCTAAAGTTACCTCTCCAAAGGTGCACTTGTGAGCTCACTTGACAAGTGTGTGAGCAAATTTCAAATATGCATGCAATAGGTGTCTCAAGTAATGAGGACACATGTCTCAACCATATGAATCAAGACAAAAATACAAAAAAATACTAATTTAACTTAATCTAAGTGTGAATAGGTCAATCTTAGAAAGGTGATTAGCTAACTATTTTGATAACGACTCTAATTACACTACCAAATATTGGTGCAGGGGCACCTTCAGGCCATGTGGTCAAATTTTGGTTTTATGTTTTATTTTGATGTTTTTGGTCTAATAAGGTCATTTATGACCATTTGGGATCATTTTGATTCATTTTGGAGAGTTATAGGCTTATTGGTCAAAAATTGTAAAAGTTGCACAATGTTGTCAAAAAGTTGTCAAGCAACTTGTTAAAAAGTGTCATTAAGGTGTTTTGTTAACAAACTAATTAAAAGTTGGTTGAAAATAGTTGGTTTTGGTTGGAAATGTATAAGTACACCCTCCAAAACTTGAATTAGTGGTTTTGGATACATTTTTTTGAAGTTTGATGAATGAAAACCTCAATTTTGTGTGCATTTTTTGAGTCTTACATTGTTTTTAGGCTGAAGTTGTGTATTGTACGGCCTGGTACGACCTCATATCAAAGAATATAATACATGGGTAGAAATATATTTGTTTCTAGTTTACAATTCTTTTTTTCTCATTAAATTTCATTCATTTTTGTGAGAGATATGCCTATTTTGGTGAGGCTACCCTATTCTAACAAAGTTTTCCAAAATTTACAGTCTGAAAAACGTTATGGTCTGAACCATGCTTAGGGTTTGCAATTTTGGGGAAAATACCATAACTCCATTTTCCATCATTGGATCTTGATAAAAATTGGAGGAAAATTCTGTAATTATGTTATCTTCAATCTCACTGAAGCGATTGGATTCGTTATTTATTTTGTGAAAGTTATTTAATGACAGTTCGGTGCATTGAAATGTAGGACATTCTTTGGAACAATTATGAAGGGTTTGATAAGATCTATACTTTGTGTGAACATGACTAGTTGGGAATCAATAGAACATGTTATAAGAAGATTGAAATACCAAGAAACTCATGCATCATGTTGGGTTTTCCTTATTGAATGCGCATTGGGCTGCCATGACAATGTTTCCAATGTGGTCTAGAATGCATTTAATCATTGTTTGAGATGAATCAATTTATGAAAGTTTTCAAGTGAATCAAGTTTGTTGCATTTTTTCACTATTGGTGATGGATCATTGTTTCACATATGTCAATTTGTGCCAAGTGAAGGTTTCTCTGCATCAAATATCAACTTTTTAATCTATTTGTATTTATTGATTGAGGTTTTAAACTCTTATTTACACCATATAAATTTGAAAATGTTTTTTTATTTTATTTCTCACATTTCAACAAATTGAAAATAATCCAAGAACAAAAAACTAGACAAGATTAAATCAATTGTCATCCAATAAAATAAATTAACCTAACTAATGATTCCAAAAATATTTTTTAAATCATGATATATAATATGGCTCCAATCTTAAACTAGGGGTCTGAAGGAGAATATGTTAAACTAGTCGAAGGGCTCCTCTTTGGACATTCTGATTGAAAGGTTGGTTGATTTAGAGTGTTCTTTTGCTGACTTTAAGACCCATTGTGAGAATCGCCTTGGGGAAATGGAGGGAAAGATTAAGGAAACAAATGAAGACATCAAGAAATTATTGCAAGTTAGTCACAGCTCAGTCAAGAATAACTTGTGAAATCCCTGAAGGTTTTATTTGATAAGATTAGTCAGCTCAAGGAGGATTAGTTATACTTTGTGGAGATGATTGAGAAGGACCGGTCTTCCAAGGGTAAGGGGAAGAAGATTGGAAAAGACAAGGGAAAAGGCCCATAGAACTAGGGGGAACCTTAGGAAGAAATTTGATGAGGAAAAGAAAGAATTATTGGACATGGTCAATCTGCACTACAACCAGAAGATTGAGGTGGCTAACACCTTGAAAAATATGAAATAATGTATTTTTTGTGTTGTTTTATGTTTTTGTTTCTTTTTTGTTGGGTTGTTTTCTTTTTGTTGTTGGTTCACTTTTGGCTACTGCTTATGTTTCAATGTCTACCTCTTTTAGCAGCATTTTCTCTTTTGTGATGTAAAGGGTTTCGGGTCCCTTCAAAACCTATTTTTCAATATAATCAAAACATGGCTCCAATCTTCGAAACCAAACTAAGGAAGTATTCCAATAAGGTGGTTTCAAGATTAATAATTATGGAGCATACATGTATAATGATATAAAGAAAAAACTACTACAAAATAAATTAAATTTTATCTTAAAAATATGAATCGCTACTTTTTAGCTCTCAAATTTCCATCATGTGCTTGTGGGGTGGACCTATAAAAAAATTTCACCAAATTAAGAGTTTTTTTATCCATATGATGTCATTAGAATGTACCCTATTGATTTTGTGTAAATTTTTAGAAGGATTTTTCTTCATTTATATTAGTGATGTTAAAATGCACTATTGTAGTTCTTAAACAAATGGGGATGGTAGAAATTTTTTGACTATTTTAATGGTGAAAAATTCGTATTGACACTATTTCCCACTTAGTTTTGTGCCCATTTTGAGATAATGCCTAAATACATTTGTATATTGATAGATGGTGTAATCCTATGTGAAGTCGGGTCTCTTTCTCCATGCTCTTTACTTATTTTCTTACCCACATTCTCACAAATTTACTCCCCACCTTATCCATGTGTTAGAGCCCTACTTCACATGCCTTGAAAATGCAAAATTTATGAGTTTTTCCCACCTTGTTTCAATTTTTTTTTCCATCAATGATAACTGATCTAAGAAATATTTGAATGGGCATTCCCTTAGTCAAAATTTTCTTAAATGTTGCCTTCACAACCCCCATGTTCATGGGATTGGTTCATTGTTCTAAAAAAATCTAAAATTTTCTAAGTTTAGGGGGTTCCTAAGTGTTTTGACTAAGTTGAGTTTAAAAAATCACAAATTTTGCATGTTCAAAAACCTTTTGAAAATGTAACAAGGTTTGAGATGTTGGAAGAAGTGCAACAAAGTGAAAAAGGAAAATAGAGAAAAAGTTTGAAGGTTCATTTTGTTTGTGATATCTCAAAGTTTACAATTTCATGAACTTTTCAAAATTGTGAAAAGATTCACCACAAGGTTGAAGTTGTGAAAAAGAAGAAAGATAAAGAGAAATAAGAGGGAAAAAATGAAAATGGAGTAAGTTTTTAAATTTTCATAGTTGTTTGTGAACTTTGTGAAAGTGTGGCATGTTTTGCACAAAGGCCAAGCTTCCGATAAAATAAGACAAGGCAATGATGTCAAATATTTTAAACACCAAAACTACTCATGTGCATTGTGGCTACCCCTCAAGGCACCATGAATGTAGTAAAATACCTCTCATATACCAAGTATTATTTGTGTTTCAAAGGCTTAATAGACATAAATGAAGAAGATCTACACATGATGATTGACGGCCTTGAAAGAATATTCCCCATGCTCTACAAATGCTTATGGGAACATTAGAGATGGGATTTTAGGCACAAATCAAGGATAAATGACCTCCAAGATGTGTAAGTAGCTACTACAAAGTAAAAATATGAGGATACTTGAGTTAATGTTGATTTTCACACCCCCATCCTTGGTTTGTGATGATTTTGGCAACCTACAAGAACTATAAGAGTGGATTTTTTATTATGCAAGAGGTTGTTGGTCTCTAGCATAGTATTAGGAAAACTTTGAACTATGGAAACTCTTCCAAGTCATGTTATAGACCTTCCATATATAAGTGCATATGAATGTATAGTCGATTCCATTTTTGTATTATATTTTAGTGATTTTATAAAATTCATTCAGTAAATCAATATTATAAGACATATTTTATGCCATTTATGCACATTGTCTCCATAGTTATTTTAATGTTTTAGGGAATTCAAGGAGTTCTTGAGTTCACATTTGTTGTACTTTATATTAGTTCTATGTTAGTTTTCATCTAAGGGTGTTGTAAAATTGTCTTGCTTTTTGCAGTTTATGCCAAGGTAGGAAACCTTTCTAGATTGATATGTGAAGCATTTGAAAGATCTATGGATTATTAAGTAGAGGTGTGTTTTGGGGATATAAGGGAATTTAAGAGTCTAACATCTACAAGATAGAGCCAAGTACATTAGGCTCATTTGAATATTAATTTTTCTTGGTCATTACGGTTTTATCCAGGTTTAACTATATCATTGTAGGGTTAGGCACCAATTTGATAGTTTAAGGTTGATCATGCATAATCCATAATGAGAAAAATATTTAATGAATAAAGTATTTTTTATTTTTTCTTCTTTTTTATACTTGAACATTAAGGGTACAAGAGGTATGTTGGATTATGGAATACTTCAAAAACCCTTTCCTTGTATGTATGAGTAATTTATCTATTAGTCACTATGCTAGATACTTCTGCCATATTTTTCATCTAATGAATGTTAATAGGGATATCCCCTAGGTATTGTAGATCCTAAAGTGCAAAAAATATCTAGTTATCTCTCACTTGTTGGCCCATCCTCTCAGTGATTATGATCATAGAGATTCACAACCTCTTCAAAAGCATTAAAAGTGGGTTGGAGAACAAACAAATTGGTGATTCTACTAAGGGATATTGGTACCCTTTTCCTTAGGGTTATCATCATAAATTTGTAATTTTGTGTTCATCTAGTCTTTCCTATCCATCTCCCTATAAATGGTGGTAACTTTTTTGTTGTGAGATCCATATTCCATTCAAAAGTTTCAACATGGATGAAAGGTGATCATTATTCAAAAGCAAGTTGGACAAGAATTTGGCTAGTGAGTCTCAAAATAAAGAGAAATATATATGGATATGGAAATAATTTAGGTAAGCTCTCTACTTCTATTGTAGAACAATTTGAAAGTAATGTGATAAATCATGCAGTATAAGATAATAAAACTATATATCATAGAGATAATTCTTTCCATAGAATTGCTAAGCAAGGAGATGGAGAGGAATGAAATTTCCCTAAATGCCAAGAATTTTTACACAATCTTCTAAGAGAAAGAGATAGAAGGTGTAAGGTCACCCCTCTTTTGCATGTTCATACCTTGACTCAAAAAGGCTAGATCATGGAAATAATTGTAAAAATGTTGATCCTATATGTATAAATGACGAAATTAAGATAGACTAGTAGTTGAGTTTCAAATCGATGGATATTCCATGTTATAAGTGATGATTTTTTATGATATTATGACTCTTGCACAATGGGTTCATGTTTTTATTATATTGGATATTATTTTAGGAGTATTATGGGTGATATTTTTGTTTATCTAGACATGATTTACTTTCTTATGCTTATATGAATTGTCTTGGTTGTCATTGGATGTGGATTAGGTGATGTAACTTAGTTAATTAATATTAGTTACATTTATCTTATATTTATCAAATGATTTACCTTATGTGAATATACAAGTATCTATCTATTGAGGTATGGTTTAATGAGTTGATGGTTTATTTGTGATGGATTATAAAATGATTATAATTTTTATGCGATTCTGTGATTAATTATTAAAAATGATAATTATATTGAAAAGTTAAAGGTTGATATGTGTTAGGAATAAATATATATGCTTTGGCTATTATTATCTCTTATAGAATAATGACACTTTTGGTTGAGTGAGAAGGTAAATGACCAATGGATGTCGAGGGTCACATAGTCAGCCTTCTATGATATTTTCTATGATTACCAACCTTAATTCATATGGAGGAATTATGATCTTGTGTTTAAAATTTGTGAAAATTGTGATTGTGTGTGCGGTTTAATGTGTTTTGTTATATTATTTGAATGTGAGAGAATACTATTTTTTTAATTTTTGTAAATTATTATGATATTTTATTTTAGAATTTTTTATGATTTTATGAGTATAAAATTAAACTTTCATAAGATAAAATTGACTGTAGGTGTTAGGTATAGGGGTAAGGGGTTGGTTAGACCTTTTATTATGTTTTTAAGGATCTTTAATTTACCCTCTTTCAAAAGTGACGAAAAAGGGAGTTGGTTGGGGTGGTTATGTGAGGAAGATTCTCCTTTCTTTTTATCTTTCTTTTGGAAAAAGAGGGTGTTTTTGGAATGCTCTTGCTTTTTGGAGTTTCTTTGAATATTTTGGATTTGGAGAGTAATTTTGGAAAGGGAAGAGTAAGAAAGGATTGAAAGGAGAAGTCTAGAGGATTCGTCGTCAATTTCAAATGTTTTTGGAAAATATTTCAAGGCGGGGTTTATTCCCTCTTGATAGTTTTTGTGATAATGTGCACATGGAGGTTACAATATTTTTGTAGTTTGTGTGTATTCTTGAGAAATAAAAAATTGTGAATCTTTTGTGGCATAATGATGGGTTTTGAGTGTGTTAAATTTTTGAAGGATTGTTATGTGTTGTAATTGTTTGGTGTATGGAGTAGACTTTCTTTTGAGAGAGTTTGGTCCTTGTGCTGGGGATTTGAGTGGGTGTGACTCCCATATGGGGGTTTATATTTTAGGGTATGAGTACCCTCATTTTTCTATTTGTGGATAAGAATATCCATTATGGGATTATGTTGGAGGAGTAAGGGGTTTTGGTGAATGGAGGGTTGTGTCCAAATGTGAATAAAAATGAATCTTATGAATATCAAATGCGAAATACATGTGAGATACATTTTCCCCTCTTTGTGGTTGAGTCCTGACTCCCCTATTAAGGATTCCAAGAGGGAATCCTTTGTTTTTTAAGTGAGAAAAATGATGGAAACCCTAAAGAAGAATCATCCCTTACACCAGTACCTACACCAACCACAGAGGAGACTTTGTGCATACATATAAGCATCATGGGTGATGTAGTAGTAGAAGATCCACCAGAGCATGTAATGTTTTAATTCCCTATTACCAACCATGAAAGGGTAGTTGTCCTAAAGAATGTAACTCCTTCAACACTCCCTATATTCTATGGGCTAGTCACAAAGGATCCAAATACCTTTCTTTTTTAGTTTGATGTTTTGTGTCAAAGTTATGACTACACCAAAGATTCCCACAGACTCAAATTTTTCTAGCTACACTAAAAGATGTTACTCTAAGATGGTTCATGGGATTGGGAAGAGATGTTGTTCCTAATTGGAATATAATGAAGACAAAATTCTTGGAGAAATACAAAGATTATAGAGGCACAAATAGAAAGAGGGATGGCATATTTAGGATGTCACAGAAAGAAGATGAACCATTGGAAGACTATGTTGAAAGGTTTAAGTTCTACCTCAAGAAATCCTATAAAAATAGACTTTCTGATGAATCCCTAGAACTGGTATTCTCAAGGGGAGTTCATTAAGATTGTATGGATTCCCTCAACCTCATTGGGGTAGGGGAAATCTCAAAATTACCCTTTGATGAGATCTATAAACTGTGTAGAAACTATTCTAGGGCTTTCATCAAGAAGCCCAGGGGAGATAGGACCTCTTCTCTCAACAAATAATCCAATGGATTCTCAAGGGTGGAGCTGAGAAATCTTCTATAAAACATGAAGGAGGACATCATTAGCCACTTGGCTACCTAGCTGGATACCCTCCATATCAAGGAAAATCAAGAAGAAGCAAAGGTAGCCCTCACAAAATACTGCTCACACTATCGCTAGAAGAAGATTAATTGCAAGTGCAAGAAGTTGGCTAGTATTTTCTAAGGACAAACAAGGGAAGCGAAAATATCATTCTCTAGAAGATGAGGAAGGTAGGGAATATCTTTTAAGATAAGGTCTTCCTAAGATAAGGGGATATCTTAAATTTTTTAGTCTAATGACAAATCAGTTTTAAGATATCCCCTTATCTTAGGGAGACCTTGGTTGGCTACTACAAACTCCTTCATAGGTTTCAAGTCTAGTAACATGATCATTTCCAATAGAAATGTAACCAAGAAACTAGTTATTTATCCACCTACCAAGCCACGTGCAGACTTGGAACAAACTGTTTGACCTACCCTAAATGAAAATGATCAATACTCATTATAGACATTAATGACTATTGAAAAATGTCCTATATTAGAAATACAAGATGAAGATTAAATGCTTGCAAACATCATGCAGAATAATTATGGTAGGGCATGTAGCAATATGGTTGTTTAACATGCTTGTAGGACCCTCTACATAACATAATTCTTGCCAATACATCTGAGTCCATTTCTCAAATTTTCCATACCTTATTATGATATAAAAATAATCCCAATATAGCAAGTCTTGACATAAAATTTTCTAAAGCATCATCCTTCACTTTGGAGATTACACTGAGGAATACATTAAATGTAAACAATCGATTAACTGTTGCATAATAGTCTTCATTGTTGAATGTGATGCAAGCACACAAAGTTGTATTTGCAAGGGATTCCCATGATATGAAGGGAATAGACCCAAACCTATACATGCACATAATTTACATCAATGATGGTTATAAACCGGTTAGGAAACCTCAGAGGAGAATGAACCCAACAGTCCATGACATAGTTAAGGAAAAATTACAAAAGTTGTTGGATGTAGGATTCATCTATCCAATCTCTGACAACTAGTGGGTGTCTCCACTAGTAATTGTTCCTAATAAGGGAGGGAAATAGAGAGAGTGTGTTGATTACTGTGAGTTGAATGCAACAACTAGAAAAGGCCACTTTCCCCTTCAATTCATTGATCAAGTACTAGATTCATTAGTAGGAAAGCAATACTTTTCCTTTATAGATGGGTTCAATGGATATAACCAGATTAAGATAGCCCTAGAAGACCAAGACAAGAAAACCTTTACATTCCCTTGGGGTACATATTCTTACTCTATCTTGTCAAATTTTGGCTATGCAATTCACCTGTTACCTTCCAAAGGGCAATACTAAGCTTATTCTCAGACTTTGCTCATGATTCCATGGAATTTTACATAGATGACTTTACAAATTATGGGAATACCTATGAAGAAGAACTTGATAATTTGGAGAAGATACTACAGATATGACAAGATCACCACTTATCCCTAAGTCATGAGAAATTCTCCATGATGATGATTGAGGGAGTAGTCTTGGGGAACTTTGTGTCCAATAAAGTAATCCAAGTAGACCCAAATAAAATAGAGTTTATATCAACATTGTCTGTGCCTCAGAAACAGAAGGATGTCAGAAGCTTCCTTGGCCATGTTGGCTACTACAAGAGATTTATACAAGATTTCAGTAAAATTTTAGCACCATTTTTTTTCTTATTGTATAAAGATGTAGAGTTTGATTGGGCACTTGCTTGTCAACATGCATTTGAAGCTCTTAAGGCAACACTAACAAAGACCCTAGTATTAATAGGACCAAATTGGAAATCTCCTTTTCATATCCATACTGATGCTTTTGATTTTGCAATTGGGTTTGTGTTAGGACAAGAAGAAGGGAATCTAGAATATGCCATATAGTATATCAGTAAGAACATTCAAGGGGAAGAGCTCAACTACACAATTATTGTAAAAGAGATGTTAGCAGTAGTCCATGCAATCAAAAAATTCATACACTACATCACAGGTTATTATGTATTCATCCATATAAACCATACAACAATCAAGTACTTGATGAATAAACCAGTAGTTGGGGGAAGACTTATGAGATGGTTGTTGCTACTTCAAGAGTTTGAGATTACCATAGTAGACAAACCAAGAAATGTAAATATGGTAGCATATTTTCTCTCCAAATTGCCAACAAATTCAAAAGAGAATATTATAGATGATTTATTTCCAGATGAGTACTTATTTTCCCTATCTCTACATACACCTTGGTATGCAGACATAGCCAATTATCTAGTTGTAGGTAAAACACCACCACATATCCCACTAAGGGAGAAAAGACATTTAGTTTAGAAAAAAAATATTATTCATGGGTATCTGGATATTTGTTTTATATAGGATCTAATAACATAATAAGAAGGTGTGTCAAATAGGATGAATTCTAGGATATCCTCAAGGCATGTCATGATGAACCTCATGGAGGACATTTTGCAGCAAAGAGGATAGCTCTTAAAATTTTCACTACTGGTTATTATTGGCCAACACTTCATAGAGATGCAGTCAAATATAAAAGGAGCTATGATAGATGTCAGAGGATGGGATGGACTACAAAAATACATGAAATGCCATTACAGACACAGCTAGTCATAGCACTATTTGATAAACGAGGGCTAGATTTTATTGGTCCTATATCTCCAACATCCAACAACAAGGAATATATACTAGTTTGTACAGACTATCTTACAAAATGGGTGGATTTCAAAGCCTTGCACATTGCAAGGGATGAAAATGTTGCAAAATTTCTCTATGAAGATATCTTTACAAGATATGGTGTTCCTAGAGAGATAGTGATAGACCAAGGGCCACATTTACCTCAGACCTGATTACCAAATTAGTGTAGGAATATGATATCAAGCATAGAAATTCTACACCTTATCACCCTCAAGAAAATGACCAAGTAGAAGTGACTAATAGGGAAATAGAAAACATTCTAACAAAAACAATGCAGTTACATAGGAAAGATTGGGCAGCAAGGTTACTTGAAGCAATTTGGGCAGCTTATAAGACAACTTGGAAAACAACATGCTTTACACCATATGAATTGGTGTATGGTAAAAAGGTAGTTATTACAATAGAGTTTGAGTACAAAACTCTAAGGACAATAGTCAAATTGGGCATGAATATAATTGAAGCATAAAAGGAGAGGTTGCATAACCTCAATGCATTAGATGAGATCCATCCATACTAAAATTAAGCAAAAATAGAGGATGTAATGGCATGATTAGTTTATCAAAACCAAGCAGTTTAATACAGGTGATTGGGAACTACTTTATGATTCAAGGTATAAGGATTACAAAGGAAAACTACAAACCAGATGGCTTGGGCCATATGAAATCAAAACAATTTTTCCAAATGGAGCAGATCAATTACAAACTATTAATGGTGTTAGGTTTACATTACTAGTTACTTACCATCGGTTGAAACTCTATAAGAGGCCATTGTAGAAAGATGATTTCCTACTGTCCTTACAACATCAATTTGAACCAACAATACAAAATTCATCAATAGAAACAAGCACTTCATCAGAAATATCAACAGATGAGCTACACAACTCACCTCCTACTATTTCACAAGTATAATCTTCAACACATAAATCACATGCACACATTGCATAGGTGATACTTGGAAGTCTTCATTTTCTAACAAACTCAAGCGCTCACGAGACCTGCAACAACATGCCTCAAGGCACACTATTCAAAAGGGACTTGTTTCACTTATCAACCTACAACACTTGCACATCCATCCTTTTAGTCATTCTCGTAGCATCCATAATTCACTTTTATTATATGTAGATTCACTTTTCCATCACGTGTAGCAATCAAATCACCTTTTTCGCATACTTTGTACCATGCATTAACTTTCACCTTTCACATCACGTACTTTGTGTATCCTTTCATTCATCAACTTAATTTCATTTTCCACATGTTCACCTCATGTTGAATTACACTCCACGCCATGACTACCAGCAGTTCATAGCCATCACTTCATATCATTTCAAATCATGTTGCATGGCAACACTCAATAACTTCACACATGCCATACATCATCTCATAGAATTTCAACAGGTACTCTTTGTATTAATTGTCATAATTAATAATAGAGCTTACTAATTTTGTATATGTTTATCATTCATGCATGCATATCAACTTTGCATTTAGAATTTCCATTGCTTATTAATTATCCATCCACCATTCCATACTTGCTAATTGAGGATAACTATCACCTTTAGTTGGGGGGGTATTCAAAGGCCATAATCTTTAGTTATTTCAAAAAAAAATCATTCTCAAAGAGGAAACAAATATTTCAAAAGTTTAAAAGTAAGAAAAGGTATCTAGTACAAAATTGGGTGAATTGGATGATATAGCAGAATAGAGGCAGAAAAAATTAACTTCAATTAAGGTATTATAATGGGAGGAGACATAGTGAGAAGATAACAAACAACCCATAATTTGTTGTTGGAGGCCAAACAATGTATGCCAATCTTCTAGCAAGAAGGTTGGTTGGATTACTTCCTCAAACTCACAGAATTTAATGAATTGATGACCCATAAATTTTCTAGCACTTTACATAATGATGAGGCAATTGTTAGGGGCTTGAGAGTGGATGCATCAGAACCTGCCATTGCAGAAGTATCAGGGCTTCCAAGGAATGGGGAAGAGTTTCCAGTAAGAGCAAATGCCATCACAGCTAGAAATGAGTTCTCCTTGTCAGGCGAGAACTTGTATTCCTCTTCTTAAGGTACAATACACTTATCTTTACCCTACATTTGGGCCTTTGTAGCCTCGCATATCATTAGTTATTTGACTTGTGATGGTAGACAATCACTATTATATACAGTACATTTCAAATTGCTTAGTCACATATGCCATGGGAAGCAAGTCAATGTTCCAAATTTTCTTTATGATTTATTAAAGAGAATGCCTTCAGAATATAAGAGGAAGAGAAATTAATCAACTTTGTCACATTTTTGTCTAGTCACTTTATTGGTTAAAATAAGCCTTAAGGTTCAATTTCCTAATGTGTCTTGGGAGGATTTAATGAATTGCAACAACATAAAAAATATTCTTCAAATTCATAATGAAGGGGGAAGGGGTCAAGGGTTAGGAACAAGAAGCAAAAGAACCTTTTGTGGATGATCCTAAGGGAGAAATACCCTCAGGTTCCCCTGCTGCAACACCTACCCATAGCATAAAAGAACCAAAAGAGCAGAGTTTGTAGGAAATACAACCTCTAACCTCTGTTGAGCAGCCTGTAGCTGAATAAAATCTAGAAACCCCATCTCCAATTAAGAGGCCACTGAAAGAAAAGAAAACAAAAAGTGGGGCTTCTACCTCTGCACTTGCAAAGGGGCAAAGGAAGGCCACACCATCAAGAAGGCGATCACATCGCCTAAGAAAGAAAGGACCCACAAAGGGAAGAGATAAAAATAAAAAAAGATGTTGTAATGATAGAAACAGACATAGACTTAGAGGGAATGCCCCTAGCGATGATGTAAAAACACAAATTGTACAACCTTTATATTTTACAAGGACTTCTAACTCTAATTCAAAAAACATTTTTTTTGCCAAAAAGATGAGAAGAAGATCTCTGAAGAGCCCTATCTCAAAAGGGTTTATGTATACAGAAGAGGTAGGAGAAGAACATTTTTTGGAGAAAGAAGAGGATTTTTTCTTGGAAGAAACAAATACAAATAAATAACTACAAGAATCCTTACAGAGAATTAAATAATTAGAAGATTTACTGAAAATATACCAGCAAAAGGACAGTGAGAGGGATGCAAGAATTAGGGAGTTGGAAGAAAGACTCCACAAATTTGAGCATGAATCAAAATTGGAAATATTGACACAAATTACCATGGTGGAAATAGATAGAAAAGATCCAATTCCAAAGAGCTCGATTGGACCTATAAAGACCCCCACTGTACCGACTGTTATGTCATTAGGTATTGAATTGTGGAAGAAAACAAAAGGATTTTCTCAAAAAGAAAGCGAATGGGAAAAGGAGAAAATTGAAATGATGTCTAATCATGCCAAGACAATTAAGAAGCAAGAAACAAAGGTGAAGAAATTGAAATTAAAAATTGAAGAACTAGTAGATAAATAATGTTGTTGATGAAATATAAACCGTCTACCAGGGTTTATGCCCTGTTTTTGGAAGAAATGTTTTTTTTGTTTTCAGTTTAGTCAGATAATTAGTGATTTTCTTGTTGTAATGAATTCAAGAATTTTATTTTTAGAAACTTTCTAGAGGTCCACACGTGAAATGCAAGACCAATTGTGTGAGTTTTATTTTCACAATTTTGTTCTTTCATATGAAATTTCATGGAACCCATTAATGTTTGTGAGGGATCTCTAGATAAGGGCCTTGGCTTCTTATGTTACAAATGAGCATCAAAGGGGGAAGCTTCTACATGAATATCATGAGAGAGATAAATTCCCCCCCCTACAACTAAGAGAGGAGTCAAAAGACCTTAATGCAGTAGTGGACTAGTGGTTAGAGCTTATACAACACAGCGGAGTCAAAGAAAATATTATGAAATGTAGAGAAAGAGATCATAAGAGAATGAAGGAGCTAGCAGTAGGTACCATCACAAAATCCTTTAAATTTTCTCAAAGTGGATGGATTGAGCTTATGCCAAAACTCAAGAGGAAGGAACCACACTTTGTTTACAATTATACAGCAATGATTCACATGTCACATAAATATATTTTAATTGCAATGAGAAATGAAGCTACTTGGTTCCCACTCACCTTCCATCCTCCTATCCTCTTGTTCCTTATACCATATTGGATAGGGAGGAACCGAGAGGAAGAGGCAGTAGCAGAAAATAAAAGACCAGCAAAGATTTTAGATCAACAAGGATACTACTTGAAGTAGGACAAAAGAATAGATTGTGTGGTAGATTTCAAAGAGATGACCCTGCAATATAACCTTCAACCTTAAAGTTTCTTGAGGATAAGCAATAGATTTAATTGGGGGGGAATGATGGGCTCAATTAATGGCTATTCTTCCTTTATTGTTTTATTCTTTTATCATTTCATCTGCTAAGTTTCAAAGATATTACCAAGACCTTATATATCTTTTATATGACTTTCATACACTTTTAAGAAGATTCAAGTATATGGAAATGGAAATGTGTTATGTTGATATAGTTTTGTATCAATGCATGAATGTATATGGAATTTAGTATGATTCTATGTTTAAATTATGATTGTTAACAATGTGGATACTTTAGGAATGAGACTAACATCTTGCAACAAGAAAGATTATTAACCCACAACAATAGGTTTTCAAACCTATAACATAAGGATTGTGGATGGTTACAAGGGAGAGATCAAAACAACCAAGGCATGATTGTCATGCCCAATTTTTTTTATTTTCTTTTAAATGGAATACAAAGGGAAAGAAGATAATATCTAACTAATTTTCCATTAGTTTTCTTATAGATTTTTATGTCGAAATACAAAAGGAAAAAAAATCCTTGAATTCCCTCATGCTACTATTGTCGTAAATTTCATTATAGTATATTAATATTGGTATTTTTATATCAAGTTCATTAACGTACCTTAAGGCACTTTATTAACGAACTTTTCTCACAACAGTATAGTAATAATGTTAAGTCTAAGTTACTAATATTTATTTATATATATTAATATTTGTATTGTTTACCACTTTCTTTTAATATTCTTGCTAAGTCTAGTTTATTCATTTCTAATAATTAAATAATAATAATAATGTTTTATTTTATTTTATTTTAATTTATTCTTACATTGTATTAGGACTATAAATGTAGGTGCTCACATTATTATATGCAAGACTTGCAAAATGTATTATTTTTTTATAAAAAAATTTACTATAGCTATGAGATACACAACTCAACTCACCACACATTAATTTGTGCTCCTAATATTAATATTGATATTAGCGTTATCATTGGAGTTACTTGCAATTGGCATCCCTATTTTTAAAAAGAAATAGACTCTATTTTGCAATAATAGACTATGTATAGTTAAAAAAAATTGGGAACATAGAAGAGAAAATAAAAGGTTGTTTGTTGCCCTTCTGTCACTAGATATCATCATATATGTATATATATATATATTTACAAGATTTACACTGCAACTTGCAAGAAAATCATTCTATGTAAACACATTCTCATTTGTGTTGCACCTAGGTTCATTCCCAAGGAGTGTCAATGGAGAGGTGAGAACAAACATCCACCTAGCTAGGTCATCCCTTTCCTTTGCAAGTATTCCCCCTGCACAAACACACAATACCATTTTCTAACCAGTGGGAGCCCCCCTCCCATCCGTAGGGCTGAATACAACCCACCCCCAAGCCAGGGGAATACCAAGGTAACAGGGGGCACAACTTAGCTCATAGAACCACAACATGACTTAGTCACATAACATAAAAGCAATTTTGAGACATTACCAAAGGCACTCACAACACAAAAGAACCTTATCTAGGACCACACTATAGTTTCCAAAAATTACTTGCAACATAAATTACATTAGAATCCCCAGATAATATAATACAACACACATAGGACCCATCTACATGGGCCCAGATTAGGGGGAGTGGGGACATCTACAGGAAGAAGGGAAGCACTAAATCTTTTGAACAATTTTCAGCCATTGACCACCTCAATTCACACCACAAATCAACCTCTTTACTCCCATTCCCAACCTCCTTTCCACACCCAATCTCCTCCTCACTCAATCCAACACACCAACAATAATTTGCACAAACCAAACTCTTAGTTGGGGTACTCATACCCAAATAACAAATTTTCACATTACAACTTTCCTTCCTTGGACATCTCTCCCACTTAGACCCCTCATAAAATGAACCTTCAGGAATTACGGAGATCCATTTAACTTGGCAATACCCTAACACAAACAACCATACATCTTACACAATTTCACCCCAAGCATATAATTACATACATTTTACCAGTAAATTAACACCAGAGGGGGGGGTAAGATTACTGCTTATGAAGTCCTCAAGGTGACAATAACGTCATACATAATCTTCACCAAAATATATTATCACACACATTTTACCAAAAAATTAAACACAAAGGGATGGAATTTACTAACCTATGAATTCTTCAATATGACAAACACACAACAACTCCCTTCCTCTAGATCCTATTCTCCAATTAGGGTAGCAAGGCCAGAAAGATTACAGCAGAAAATTAGAAAAAATCAAAACAATTAGAATCCCCCCTTTCAAGACAAAAGCTTACTTATGACCCCAACACACCCATGATCCTTCCCCCAAGAGACAAGTGTTGCCTCCTCCTTCTAACACACCTCCATTCTTGAATGAGTAAGCACTTTTAAACCCGTTGTAACTTTGAATTTTGTCATTAGTACAAAGTGCCTCCTAAAAGGGGGCTTATGACCTTCACATTAATTTTTAAACACATCAAGTCACCCCCAAGACTTAACTTTATAACCCAAGATCAAGAAAACATCTCAAAACATAACTAAGACCCCTTAAATCACTCCAAAACTTGGGTCTTAATGTTACCACAATCATCTATACAACTCATGGTATAGGACAATAAGGAAGTATGCTTATTGACACGACACATAGAACCGCTTTGTAATCTGACATGACATATGTTACCTTGGCTTCCCCTTAGTCCACTGGCCATGGATAACTTGCACACTCAACTGTAACATTAATTCATCATAATAAAAATAAGTGTGAGATTACATCATGATACCTATGTATAAGCATATTAAAGAATCACACAACTCATCACATTTATTCACTCCATGACATGGTTAGCTTATCACTAATAAGATCAATTGACAAAATAAATCACATTCTAATATTCTCATAAGATAACAATAATAGAATCATGAGATTAGTCCAATTAACTGCATAGCAAATCACATTATCATTTGCTCATAATTTAATATTAAAAGGATCATCAAATTAATATTATCATTTGCTTATAATTTAATAGTAACCCCCTTGCAAAATCGGGTTGCCCCTCTTGGTGGGCATCCTCCGTGTGATGGGACTCTTGTGGTACCCCACATCAACAAGCTCCTCTCCTCATTCTATGAGGCATCCTATAAGCACCAAATTATAAATTAGTTTTATTTTCCAACTTGGCCCAAAGATCCCAGTGTTTACAAAACCTGGGCTCTGATACCTATATGTCATGCCCAATTTTTTTTCTTTTCTTTTAAATGGAATACAAAGGGAAAGAAGATAATACCTAACTAATTTTTAGTTAGTTTTCTTATAGATTTTTATGTTGAAATACAAAAGGAAAAAAATCTTTGACTTCCCTTGTGCTACTATTGTCATAAATTTCATTATAGTATATTAATATTGGTATCTTTATATCAAGTTCATTAACATACCTTAAGGCACTTTATTAACGAACTTTTCTCACAACAGTATAGTAATAATGTTAAGTCTAAGTTAAATACTAATATTTATTTATATATATTAATATTTGTATTGTTTACCCCTTTCTTTTAATATTCTTGCTAAGTGTAGTTTGTTCATCTCTAATAATTAAATAATAATAATAATATTTTTTATTTATTTATTTATTCTTACACTGTATTAGGACTGTAAATGTAGGTACTCACATTATTATACACAAGACTTGCAAAATGTACAAACAACTTTTACTATAGCTATGAGATACACAACTCAACTCACCACACATTAATTTGTGCTCTCAATATTAATATTGATATTAGCGTTATCATTGGAGTCACTTGCAATAGACATCCCTATTTTTAATTATCAAAATTGACGTTATTGTAATATTAATTTTTTTTTCTATCCATATAACAATTTTATCGTTATATATGAACACCATCTTGACATTGTCATTTACTTAATACTAATGTTGACATTAGATTTAGTGTTGTCGTACCCTGAATGTGCATTTCATACTCAAGAAAATATTGGAAAAAAACAACAAAATAAAAATAAATAAATACATAAATAAATTCTAATTATGTATGCCTCATTCTCAAATATAATTCAAATGAATTTAATATATGTATTAACTCAACTTTTAAAGAAAAATAATAATAATTAATGATAATACTTTATTTACTTTATTCATACCATTTTAATATTAATTAATATATATAAACTTATAATTACTATCTCTATATATTTTTAAAAAAAAAAATTCCTTAATTGTTATACATCTAATGAATTTTATAATTAAATTTTTTAAATTATATAATGATAATTGTGAAGGTAATTCTTCTTTATCCTTTTAATTCATACATATCATTATTTTTATATTTGTATCTCTTAAATAAAACTACTGGTTTTTTTTTTTAATGTTTGCTTTTATTCTTTTTTCAATCTATATATTTTATTTCCCCTTAATAAACTAAGGTAAAAGGCTTTAACTTTAAAAAAAACTAAAATTCTCATTCTTTCTTTCATCATGGAAAATAGAAGGAGCCTTAAAGGCTAAAAAGATGTGAATTAGAAAATAGAATGTAAATAAGTGGAAGCATGGAGAGAGAAGGCTCCAGAACTTTCTAAAATGTAGAAGGAATAAATCTATTGTTAAATGATAATATATGCTAAGTCTTTAAAGATTAAAAATAAGAGATCAATTTATTTGCAAGGAAATTTATTTTATGATGTGTTTCAAAATATACATATGAAGGCACATTTTCGTATATTTATATTTTCATGTTAACATTATTCTGTTCCCCAAGACCAAATACCTAACCCTAATTTGACGTTTAAGAAAAGTCCTAAATTTCTCCATCTTTTTGCTTCATAGGTCAGTTGAGAAATGAAGTAGAGAGGTGCGACATGGATGGGAACCAGAGAGAAGATTCATTGTTTCACTTGCAATATTTTAGGGATTTCTTCCTTAATTCATTTTATATTTATTTTATTTTTGTCCTTTATTTCCTTATTTTCACATTCTATAGCAACTAAAACGTTTATACTCATTCTTTGTATGCAAATGCAGGGCATTGCACGATGACCATAATAGTGACCTATAAAGGATTTTCGAGTGTCTCTGTTTACTGGAGATTGGTCGAGCTCATTAGTTTTGGCTTGCAGCTCGCCATCTAAGGGAGAGTAAAGGGTTGAGGTTGTTTTGAGAGGGCGCAGTTGGGGTCCCCCAAAACCCAACTCTTTTTTTTTCTTTTTGCGATAATGTATTTAAATGAATATCATCTCTACAATATCCTATGCAGATTTCTCCTTCCCCATTTCCATCTATTCTTTGTTCTCTTTAATTTTCCTTTCTTTTTTTGTTTTTTGAAGTTCTGTATATGACATGCAAAGAATTATTTCACAATTTATCTTTTATTTGCTTTATATCCTTTTATTATATTCCAAGATCCGTGTAGGACATGCAATCCCAGATAAATAAGAGGTGAAATTTATTTTTTGAAAGAAAGAGCATCTTATCTTAACCATGTTATATATTGGAAGCAAATGGAAAAATTTGTCCAAATTCAATGCTATAGATTTGCTAAATGTTTATGAACATATCTCATATTTCTCAACTACTATAGAACATGTACAACATAAATTACTGTTAATTATCTGTCTTAATTTAATCATAGATGAATTTGCATTTCAGATAAACCAAGTAACATTAGCATCCCTCCTCTTTTGCCTAAGCTAATACAATTCATCTTGCTCTTTTGTAGTTCTAGGTACAACATTGTGAATTACTAGCACAAGCAGAATAAAATAAGAGCTCCTTCAATGAAAGAATCCTCTCATAGCATTTCACTAATCTCATAGATTTCTTCTTTTTTTTCTATTGCAGGTCTATATTTTGTTCAACAGTATTACACTTGCTACATAATTCCATTGAGTAACAGAAAATTAAAAATTACTTTTGTTTATCATGAAAAGAATCTTGCTTTCACAATAATAGACTATGTATAGTTAAAAAGAATTAGGACTATAGAAGAGAAAATAAAAGGCTATTTGCTGCCCTTCTGTCACTAGATATCATCATATATCTATATATATTTTTTTACAAGATTTACACTATAACTTGCAAGAAAATAATTCTATGTAAACACATTCTCATTTGTGTTGCACCTAGGTTCATTCCCAAGGAGTATCAATGGAGAGTTGAGAACAGACATCCACCCAACTAGGTCATCCCTTTCCTTTGCAAGCATTCCCCCTGCACAAACACACAATACCATTTTCTTTCCAGTGGGAACTCACCTCCCATCCATAGGGTTGAATACAACCCACCCCCAAACCATGGGAATACCAAGGTAACAGGGGGCACAACTCAGCTCATAGAGCCACAACATGACTTAGTCACATAACACAAAGCAATTTTGAGACATTACCAAAGGCACTCACAATACAAAACAACCTTATCTAGGACCACACTATAGCTTCCAGACATTACTCACAACAGAAATTACATTACAGTCCCCCAACACACATAGGACCCATCTACATGGGCTTATAGCAGGGGGAGTGGGGACATCTACAGGAAGAAGGGAAGCATTGAATCTTTTGAACAATTTTTATCCATTGACCACCGCAATTCACACCACATATCAACCTCTTTACTTCCATTCCTAACCTCCTTTCCACATCCAATCTTCTCCTCACTCAATCCAACACACCAACAACAATTTTCACAAACCAAGCTCTTAGCTAGGGTACTCATACCCAAATAACAAATTTTCACATTACAAATTCCCTTCCCTGGACATCTCTCCCACTCAGACCCTTCAAAAAATGAACCTTCAGGAATTATGGAGATCCATTCAACTTGAAAACACCCTGACACAAACAGCCATACAACTTACACAATTTCACCCCAAGCATATAATTACATACATTTTACCAGTAAATTAACACCAGAGGGGGGGTAAGATTACTGCTTATGAAGTCCTCAAGGTGACAATAACATCATACACAATCTTCACCGAAATATATTATCACACACATTTTACCAGAAAATTAAACACAAAGGGATGGAATTTACTAACCTATGAATTCTTCAATATGACAAACACACAGCAGCTCCCTTCCTCCAGATCCTATTCTCCAATCAAGGTAGCAAGGCCAAAAATATTACAGCAGAAAATTAGAAAAAAGCAAAACAATCAAAATCCCCCCCTTTCAAGACAAAAGCTTACTTATGATCCCAACACACCCATGATCCTTCCCCCGAGAGACAAGTGTTTCCTCCTCCTTCTAACACACCTCCCTTCTTGAGTGAGTAAGCACTTTTAAACCTACCTTAACTTTGAATTTCGTCATTAGTAAAAAGTGCCTCCAAAAATGGGGCTTATGACCTTCACATTAATTTTTAAGCACATCAAGTCACCCCCAAGACTTAACTTTATAGCCCAAGGTCAAGAAAACATCTCAAAACATAACTAAGACCCCTTAAATCACTCCAAAACTTGGGTCTTAATGTTACCACAATCATCTATACAACTCATGGTACAGGACAATAAGGAAGTATGCTTATTGACACGACACATAGAATCACTTCGTAATCCAACATGACATATGTTATCTTGGCTTCCCTTAGTTCATTGGCCATGGATAACTTGCACACTCAACTGTAACATTAATTCATCATAATAAAAATAAGTGAGATTACATCATGATACCTATGTATAAGCATATTAAAGAATCACACAACTCATCGCATTTATTCACTCCATGACATGGTTAGCTTATCACTAACAAGATCAATTGACAAAATAAATTGCATTCTCATATGCTCATAAGATAACAATAACAAAATCATGAGATTATTCCAATTAACTGCATAGCAAATCACATTATCATTTGCTCATAATTTAATATTAACAGGATCATCAAATTAGTCCAAATTATCACAAAACCCATAATTAATGAAGATCAACATACATGTATAAATATAACAGATCCATGATAACACTAGTATGTCTAGACTAGAATCCAAAGTATCGAAGTATCCAAAAATCAAAATTGTTCATACAAAACAATATGAATCATAAAACCCCTGGTACTAAAAAGATAGGTCTCACAATGACACTTTCAAAGGGGAGAGAAGGAAATCATGAGTCGCCACATCAAACTCTTTCTCACTAAAAAAGACCACCAAGAGGAGGATTCTATTCTTAGTGGGATTGATTTATGATGTGACTATTCTCAGGAACATGTCTCTATCATAGTACTTAACTGTTAGGCATAGAGTTCTAAATTGGTTTCTCTACTCTTATTCATAATTATTGTTTTTTGTTTCAGACTAAGTCCTCTCCCTTTCTTTGAGGGAGAGTGGATGATTGCTTTAGGAGTTTGTTTTTATTCCAAAAAAAAAAAACTCCTCACAGACCCTATATAGTGGGATCTATTGTCGAGGAGTAAATCTAGTTGTTGGTAGTTGTTCTAGTTGTTAGTTGATCAAGCTAGTAAGTTAGTTTTCATTTGTTATTAGTTGTAGTAATAGATGTGTGTTATTGAATAAGAAATCTTCAA
This sequence comes from Sequoia sempervirens, assembly GCA_007258455.2. Lineage (NCBI taxonomy): Eukaryota > Viridiplantae > Streptophyta > Pinopsida > Cupressales > Cupressaceae > Sequoia > Sequoia sempervirens. The sequence continues at coordinate 26,916,695 of VDFB02000015.1, forward strand.
TAGATTCTTGTTGGATTGTATGTAAGAGTTTAGTGTTTATCTGCAATAAAAGGAATTAGTTTGATATCATGAATTGTTGAGTAAGTAGGTGTTGATAACTTTTTTGGAAGCAATAACTCAAGAAAGGGCCACTTGAGGTACTACTAGCCCACTTCATTTCCTATTGTTAGATTAAATGATGTACTGTTGAAATTAGTTAAGTAGTTTGCAGTTATATGCATGTGTTGGAATTCATGAATTCCATTTTATAGTTTTGATTGAATTTTGTAGCTCTTCATGTTGGTTTCATACTCTAGAGGAATTAGCTAGATTAGGACACTATAGTTTTTAACAGTTGACAATTATAGTCTTAAGTGTTAGGTACCCATAGCATAAGGTAATATTTTATATTTATTTCCCCCTATTTTGTGAATTAGCAATTATTCATTTCACTTTCTAGCTTTTGCAATATTTTGTACATGTGTAATTGCCTATACTCCATTGATGTAGGATGTGTCTAGAGTCCATGAACACATATATTGTGTCAAAACTTTCTAAAGTTTACAAGTCCCAGGTTGATAATTAAATGAAACCTCTTGTGAAAGATGAATTGTTCAGTTAGGAATTCATCCTTTGAGTTGTGTGCAAACCTAGTAAGCACCAAGTTGATTAGACATTAGAGAGGCTCTACAATATGATGTGATCAAAATCTACAAATATGCTATGTAAATGTGTTATTTTGTTATGGAGAAATTAAATATTTAATTTGGTTTGTACAATATGGTATGTGTGTGAACTTGGTTAGCTATGTGACATCTTGCTCAAGGTTGGGTTGAAAACAACCCTATGGTTGGGTGGAGAGCCCATTGGCCAAAGTGGTTTTTCCTTGTTTATTTTTAAGTTTATGTGAAATTTTGAAGACTAATTTGAAATTTACCAAACCCTTTGTTCACAAGAAAATATTTATGAGGGTCATTTTGGAAATTGTGAAGTATTAAGAGTGTCATGGATGTATTATAAATCAAGGTTTTCAAATGTGGAATTTGAAATTGTTTGTATTACATTAGATTGTGTAAATCAAGGGAGAATGTGAAATGTTGAATGTCTATTATATTTTCACTATGTGCAACTGTAGAGAAGAAAAGGACTGATTATTTCCTTTCAAAAAAACAAACAGTATTTAGTTTTTTATTATCTATGGGTGAAATTTCTTTGTGTTACAAATAAAGAAAGAATTAATATAGTTTCTAAAAATTACATGTATACAAACTTTTCTTTTGGGTAAAATAGATGAAGTTGTCATACTGTTAAATTTGTGTAAATGTTAGCTAAATATTTTTTCTAGTAATATTTAATTTTAGTAAAATAAATTTCCAAATGTGTGTTCTTAGGTAATTTTGTTATATAAATAATCAATATGAAGTGTAGAAAAAAATACAAAAAAAAAGAATCATCTTAACCCTCTTGATTAATCAAATGTTATGGTTACAACACTATTTCCCCCTATGTCAAACAATAAAATATTATAAAGTAGTTTCATATATTTGATAATAAAACATGATAATCATCATATTTATGAAAGGAAGCAAGGTACACAAAAATGCTTCCTAACACTAATCTAAGAGGAGAGATCTACGGTTTTAATTCTTTTACAATTACAAAGTGAGATGAACAATAGGAAGATTATTAAAATAATAACACATGCAAGTATCAGAAGCACACAACACAAGATATACATGGGGAAAACCATTTCGAGAGAAAAACCTCACACTCCAAAAGCTACACAATATATTATCTAATCAATGTTGATTACAAAACACTTGCAATGCAAGTTCTTCCGAGAGTATAAAAATGTTGATTTATGGAGCTATTTTGATAGCATAGTGATACTTGCAAAATACAACTTGCAAACCCACTTCAAGACATCTAATATATAGAGAAATAAAAGCATAGAGGAAGCTTCACGAGTAAGCAACAAGAGATGGGCGTCCAAATCCATGTGGCACACTTTTTTAACACATAGTTGACTTATGTGACACTTGTCCAATAATTTCCTATCTCCTTATATTCCTCCACACTTGGGTGCCTCAAATTTTGTTAGGAAATATTACATTTAAACCCACAATCTTAAATCATTTCCTACATAACCCATGAGAGATAAACATGCATACAAGTTTACCAAATATATAGATCAAATAGACAAGCCACAAGATAACACAAGATATACCCTAGGAAAACCCTCAAGATGGAAAAATCCAGCCTCCAAAAGCATCCATACTCCATCATATTATTCAACAATAAAGCAATACAAGAGTTACAATGAATACTTTGATGCATCAAGCCCTCTAATGCATTCCCATGTGTCCAAGCATGAATCCACACATCCCATGTCATGCTTCACAAATGCACTCCACAAGAAGACTCAATAATGATAGCCAACCCACTCAGCCAACCTAAACCACTACACATATGTTTGCTTTTATAGACACAAGCTCACACAAAATACAACTAGTGGTAAGATAAAACCACGTACCACAAAACCATGTGAATACAAAACCACTAACCCCTTATTTAATATTGGGTACTAAGACATCACATTATTTAATATTTTCCCAATATTAAATTATTATCACATGTCTCCCACACATTAAATAATATACAATGTTACAATACAACATCAAGTGGACCCCAAATAATTACCTAGTGTGATTATCCACACCACCAAGGTGCATCACAACTAAATAATTATTTAATTACAATATGATGATAAATCAATTTATGCAATGGTGTACAACACCATATCCCAACATTCTCCCACTTATTGTATAGATTGCATAAGGGATCATCAATACATGAAATACATCATCATAGCCATACATGAAACTGCATGAATCTCCAACATGCTCTCGTGCTCCATCAAGATACTTCAATAAGAAAAAAGTGACCACCATCTCAAGCAAGAAATCCTCCCATCCTCAAACATGCCACCTATGGAAGAAAAGGAACATGCCAAGGTGAAGATGCACCAATCCATGAGCACAAGCATCAAATCCAAGTGATAACAAAGACTCTAACCAAGTTGCTATTAACTAAAAAACCCACATGATGGGAAATATCATCCACAACACATGCTAATACATCCAACCATCCATACCTCCAAGGTATCAATACATCAATAAACTCATGCCAAGAACATATGCAACCTGTAAACTTCAATCAAGACCCTTGTATCAAACCTATCAATGAAGAACATACATATTCAGGAACTCCCACTACATAGGTAATGTCAAAGCATATCAAGTCTACCAATAAACACTATACATCAAGGTGTGATAAGTAAATCAAAGAATGAAGTACCAAGAACAATAACAATGATCCAGACATACAACCAAATAGCTGCATAATCTCTCACATGTTGCCACCATCCTCCCCAAATGAACATATAGGAAGAAACCGCGAAGAAGAGAAAACCTATAAACCATATTGTCCTTCTACCAACACCTCAAAAGTGTATTGTTGTGTCAAGTATTATCTCCTAACAACCCCAAATGAAAAGCCTCAACAACATCCATAACACCCAATCTCATAGATCAAGTACAACATATCAATCAATGTAACAATGCCAACATGGATGTAAGTCTCTCTAATCAAGAAGATAAAACTCATAGCAACCATCCCCATAATTGGAAATCAGCCCATAAACCATCTCCTAACATTCCTCATCAAAGAATGATATCATAAACTCAAATGCACAAGGAGATAACCATGCCATAACATCCCTCAAAATGAATCCTCCAAAACTAACTATCCATAGCTCAAGATCCGTATCTATGAAAGATAAAGCATATAAAATCATGCTAACCAATCCTCAAATGAGTATCCAAAATCAATCACCATGAATCAACCCATTCCCATGAGAAATCAAAGCACAAAACATAACACGTCTGAAAGATATAATGGGAAAATACCTCTCAAATAATAAACTTATGAGTAGACCAAGAGTGGGGAATGAGAATGCTCCTCCAAGATAACCACATCATCATGATTCACTCCAAGAACAATCTCCTCTATTGGTCCATCATGAACTCACATCCATACCCAGGTGAAAGTCTCTCGATCTTCCTGCTAAAACCTCCAAAGAGTAACTGTCTCAAGAAAATGTCTCTAATCACAAAAGAACTCCAACCATCAACTACATCTCCAAGTATCCATGAGCATCTATAACCAATCAATCCATGCCAAACTCCAAATGCAATTGTTACCCAATTTTCACCTACGGGCTCAATTAGGCATGATAAATTATGTTTCAGGTGTTCCTGAAGGCCAAATAGGACATTTGCATCAAGGGGAAGGTTTTTTATCTGATGCTATTTCACAAGGAAGTCTATTGGAAAGCCTACCCCAGTTAGATTTGGCACAAAGCTCCTGAGGAAGAAAGTCGTTGAGACTGGCTGGATGTCTTGCCGACTGGCTGTTGTGCTATATTCATTCAAAAATCCTCAGGTCGCTGAGAATTTTTAATCGCCATGAGTTTCCTATCTCTCCCCGACCAAGGAGGTCCTGCCGACAATCGTTCACTAGATTGGTGTCGAGGGGAATGTTTTGCTTCAGGATGATGTCTCTCTGATTGCATGAAGTCTCAGCGAGAGGAGGCATCATCGCTATATGGTCTTGCCGACATGGTGGGAGTCTCAGCGAAAGAAAGGTTTGAGTTCGGGAAGAATGGAGGCCTTCGGTGTAATCTCTTGCTAACTCAGATGGGTTTCGTCGCAACGATATGAGCTCGCTATAGCGTCTTCCCGAAAGTGTGTGGTCTTGGCGGATGGAGATTTCTTCAAGGAGAAGTCTTCCCGACCAGCGAAAGTCACGCCAAAGTTGTTCGCAGGGCCGGCGTCGGGGAGAAGCCTTCACTTTCGCTGAGAGGTCTCATCGAAAAGAAATGTCATCGCGAAGAAAGGAAGGGCCTCGTTGTGATTTTTCGGCGACCAAGTAGAGTCTCACCGAAGGGATTGTTCCTTCGATATAATGTTTTGAGCTCGGCATGAGGTCTTCCTGACCCAATATGGTCTTGCCGAGAGATGATGAAGCGAGCTCGCCGAAGTATTTTGCCTTCGGCATAAGGTCCTGTCGATCAAGCGAAGTCTCGCCGAAAGGGTAGGATCTCGATGCAATATGGGGGCTTCACTGTAAGGTCTCACCGATGGGGTGAGGTCTTGCTGAAGTAAAGTGGCATCAACAAAGGAAATGAGCTTAGCATGAGGTCTCACCGATAACGAAAAGGACATGTCGAGAAAATAGAGTTCTCATCGACCGTGGTGCACATAGAGGGTAAGCTCTCACCGAAATAGGATAGCTTCGACAAGTAGTCTCGCTGACCCGATAGGGCCTTACCGAAATGAAGTAAGCTCGGGGAGAGGCAGGGAGCTCGCTATAGGGTCCTGCCGAAAGAATTATGTCTTGTCGATAGCAATCAACTTTCCCACGGAAGAGGGGATATCGGTATGACTAATGGAGCCCATTGTGACCTCTTTCCGACAAGAGATAGTCTTTCCGATGGTTTCAGGGATGTCGATATGATTTTTTCTACTTGACATGAGGTCTCACCGATAGATGTATGCTATGTTGATAACCACTAAAGGGCATAATTGCATTGGGGAGACACGACTAGTGTCTCACCGACATGCGATTCAATTTGAATGACCTTTGACCATCTGGCACCCCCATGAAGCATCTGTTCAACCAATCAGAGTGAGCTATAAGAGAGCCACGACAGTTTGACCCCTGCGAAGAAGATCGACAGAGCATAAGCAACGTGGATCTGCTCTGAGCTCAAGTAGCATTCAAAGTAGCTCGACAGGGAGGTTAAAAGATAGACACGAGACCAAAAGTTAATGCTACAAAAGATCAGAAGGGTTCTCCTGAGGGCAATCTTTCACACCGACATGGACAACGAGGTTACACATCGAACACAGCATTAACTACATGAAAAGATCTAAAGGTAGATCCTTCTGGAGGAGGATATATTTTTGTAAGCCCTGGGGGCCGACACACTTTGGTATATAAGGCATTTTTTCCTTCTTGTAAAGGAGTTCTTCTGATGATTTTCGAAAGTTTGTGACTCTTTTGCAGTCCTCTCTCAAATTAGCAAACTTCTGTAACTCATTTTGGAGCATGATATATAAAATTTACCTCGGTTACCATTGATGGTTCAATTTTCCTTCTGGTTCTTGTGAAGTATTGTGCATTTTTAAGTGATTCATCGAGCTACTTAGTGAAATCTTTCTTTTCCTTATAGCTTTTGTTTCATGTTAGCATGCCTTTCTTTTCAAAAGTAGTACTATGTAAGTTACAAACTGCGTTTATTCAATTGCACATTAGCTTTTAATTTGTGAAAATCTATTTTTCCTTCTTGAAAGTCTGTGCATGTCAAACCTATTTGTATGCATAATCTACAAAATCTTGTTGTGCAGTCCCATGTCCATCACCAGTATTCAAGTGTAACTTGAGCGTCTCGTTGCTCTTATTAGTTCGGTGTATCACCTTAGGATTTAGCTTTATTGTATGCATTCCTTCTCCCTTTCCCTTTACAAAATCAGTAGTTAGGTGATACCAAAGGAAGCCGGCCTTCTCTGGAGGTTGACCTCTGCCTACAAGTGACCCATAGCTTTAGAGGCCTTCCCATGTTACACTGGATTGTTGAGTTTACTTTCAGCAGGGTGCAAATCCAGGTGATAACAGTTTTGGCACGCCCGGTGGGACAGTGAACTGCTTTTTAGTTCATGTTTTTGTACCATGTATTACTGTAGTTTGGTGTGTACAGTAGTATTTTCTACCTTTGGAGGCAATTTTTACCATACCTGGTGACTCCAAGCCTTAAGTATCTGGTTTCAGCAATCTAAGTGTTGGTTTCATGATAGTATGTCTTACCATTCACCATTTCATGAAGGTATGGTGCCTGCATCTTTTTATCAGTCATACCCTATTGAAGATACCACTAGTTTTACTCAAAATAGCTATGTAGCAGCAAGTTACCAGCAAGCTCAATTGTCCTACCACCCACCCACCCCTGCACAAGTTCAGCAGTGACATGCCTATGCTCATCAACAACCCCAAGAGGGTTATTTTATCTCCAATCAACAAATTTGTTCTTCATATGAGCCTCAAAATTTGGATAAGATGAGTATGGAGAATGTCTTTATATTTCCAAAAGCAGTTTGAAGAAATTGAAAATCAGCAGGAGGTCAATAGGCAGCAGGAGGAGCTTGCCTATCAAGCTTATATTCAGCATCAACAGGATATGGAGGTCCAAGAGTATGAGCAGGAGGTTGCTGCTAGACAAGTTGTAGCTAAAGAAGAGCAAATAAAAAGATTACTTGCACAAAAACAAAACCAGGAGTTTCAATCAACCTCCCATGTTCCTGAACAACCTGTCCAAGAGGAGATTCCCAAGTTCAAATTTTCAAGTTTTAAGCAAAACTTACTTTCTGAGTTTCCAAGTCAGCCTTCTCGTTTTGAAATTCCAAGTTGGAAGGGAACATATGATCAACCCTGTGAGACTCCATTGCCAAATATTCAAATGGAACTAAGCTCTAATGTTCAGAAGGTAGAGGAAGAGCAACTTATTGATCAAGATAGGTTAATCCTCTGGGAAAAGCTTAAGAATGTGAATCCTTTGCATCTAGCTATAAGGTGTTCTCAATTACAACAGCAAATGATTTAGCAATAGGAAGACAAAGTGAAAGTAGTTGTTGAGAAAGGTCAATTTACATCTTGGAATAACGGACTATCTCTATTCTCTCAGCTTGATGAAGAGGAGGTTATTGCCGAGTTTTGCTCAATACTGGAAAATGACGAGTCTAAGCTTTTGCAAGAAGGTGAGGAGAATCAGGGTGAGCAGCTTGTTGTCATGGACATAGCTGAGAATCAAAAGGCAAAGTTAATCTTCTCATTTGATGATCTGCCTTACTTCATTGTCATGGATGAAGAATTGGACCAACATGAGGTTGATGGAGGTAATTCTGATTTGTTGTTGCATAAAGGTGAAGGTGAGTTTGAAGTCTTTACTCGCGAACAAGGAGGTTTAAGTAGCACTGTTCAGGGAAAGCCACATTTTGATGTGCATGAAAATACCCATCGAGTTGAACAAGTCCCTGAACTGGACTTGTTGTTTTGCAAAGAGGGTGATTTTGATGCTTTATCGAAGCTATATGGGAACTGCATCAGGCTTGAAATTAGTCTTTCTGTTTAGAAAAGTAAAAAATACATTGAAGAGGATATGTTTTGGAATGATTTAGAAGCCTTATGTACTAATTTGGGTGCTAAACTATTACCTCTTCATGAAGTTAATCATGAACAACTAGAGCTTACTAAGGAAGCTTCTTTTTCCTCACTAAGTCAGTCACAGGGGTTAGACTTTTCCATCCAAGGTTATAAAGCAACAGTGAATGGGCAAGAGACCAGTAAGGAGAGCTCATTTTTTGTCTTTACAAGGGGTTGTCTGATTAGGGATTTAGCCCAGATGGAGTTCAATAAAGTGCCAATGGTTAATCAAGCATTCACACATGGAGCCACAGCTGAAAGTGGCATAAAGGATGTACTTGCAATTGAAAAAGAGTGGGTTCAATTTACTTATCCTCCTTTGAATATAAATGCATATGATCAGTTTAGGAAGGTAAGTGAGCTTGTCACCCTCTTTCATAAGGTAGTGCATTGTATTTTCAAACATTTTTCAGTGTACCATCTTTATTCAGCTGCCATTAAGCTTGAGAGTCATTGCATATTGAGGAGAAAGGGAAACTATTTCAATCATCCTGTGAATGGTTTTGTTTGACCAATTTCTTACTAGTTAGTGTAGGGTAGGATAGGTTTTATGCTTTCAATAAGTGCTTATGCACTTTAGTTTAATTGTTGTTTCATTTACTAAGTGTTGTTCCAGCACTGTTAGATAGTTTTCCCTTCTGTAGTTTCTTGTTTTCATAAATGTCTGAGTGATTTGTTTCTTGAGTTACAAATGCGTTATAGTCATGTACAAAACTGCCCTAGATCTGTTTCTGAGTTGTCCCATTGAATCCATGCCCAATAGATAGGCCTAGGCTACTGGTTTCTATGTTTAGCAGGCAAACATCCAGCAAAGGTCGCCAGAAATGTCACCCAATTTTCACCTACGGGCTCAATCAGGCAGGATAAATTATGTTTCAGGTGTTCTTGAAGGCCAAATAGGACATTTGCATCGAGGGGAAGGTTTTTTATCTGATGCTATTTCACAGGGAAGTCTATTGGAAAGCCTGCCCTAGTCAGATTTGGCACAAAGCTCCTGAGGAAGAAAGTCGCTGAGACAGGCTGGATGTCTTGCCGACTGGCTGTTGTGCTATATTCATTTGAAAATCCTCAGGTCGCTGAGACTTTTTAGTCACCATCAGTTTCCTATCTCTCCTCGACCAAGGAGGTCCTGCTGACAGTCGTTCTCCAAATTGGCGTCGAGGGGAATGTTTTGCTTCGGGATGATGTCTCTCCGACTGCATGAAGTCTCGGCGAGAGGAGGCATCATCGCTATATGGTCTTGCCAACATGGTGGGAGTCTCAACGAAAGAAAGGTTCGAGTTCGAGAAGAATGGAGGCCTTCAGTGTAATCTCTTGCTGACTCAGAGGGGTTTCGCCACAACGATATGAGCTCGCTATAGCATCTTCCCGAAAGCATGTGGTCTCGGCGAATGGAGATGTCTTCGGGGAGAAGTCTTCCCGACCAGCGAAAGTCACGCTGAAGTTGTTCGTAGGGCCGATGTCAAGGAGAAGGCTTCACTTTTGCTGAGAGGTCTCGGCAAAAAGAAATGTCATTGCGAAGAAAGGAAGGGCCTAAATGTGATGTCTCGGCGACCAAGTAGAGTCTCACCGAAGGGATTGTTCCTTCGATATAATGTTTTGAGCTCAGCATGAGATCTTCCCAACCCGATATGGTCTTGCCGACAGATGATGAAGTGAGCTCGCCGAAGGATTTTGCCTTCGGCATAAGGTCCTACCGATCAAACGAAGTCTCGCCGAAAGGGTAGGATCTCGATGCAATATGGGGGCTTCGCTGTAAGGTCTCACCGATGGGGTGAGGTCTCGCCGAAGTGAAGCGACGTCGGCAAAGGAAATGAGCTTGGCATGAGGTCTCACCGATAATGAATAGGTCTTGTCGAGAAAATAGAGGTCTCACTGACCGTGGTGCACATAGAGGGTAAGCTTTCGCCGAAACAGGATAGCTTCGGCAAGTAGTCTCGCCGACCCAATAGGGTCTTACCGAAATGAAGTAAGCTCGAGGAGAGGCATGGAGCTCGCTATAGGGTCCTGCCAAAAGAATTGTGTCTTGTCGATAGTGATCAACTTGCCCACGGAAGAGGGGATATCGGTATGACTAATGGAGCCCATCGTGACCTCTTTCCGACAAGCGATAGTCTTTCCGATGGTTTCAGGGATGTCGATATGATTTTTTCTGCTCGACATGAGGTCTCACCGACAGATGTATGCTATGTCAATAACCATTGAAGGGCATAATCGCATCGAGGAGACACGGCTAGTGTCTCACCGACATGCGATTCAATCTGAATGACCTTTGACCGTCTAGCACCCCCATGAAGAATCTGTTCAACCAATTAGAGTGAGCTATAGGAGAGTCATGGTAGTTTGACCCCTACGAAGAAGATCGATAGAGCATAAGCGATGTGGATCTGCTCTGAGCTCAAGCAACATTCAAAGCAGCTCGACAGGGAGGTTAAAAGATAGACACGAGACCAAAAGTTAATGCTACAAAAGATCAGAAGGGTTCTCCTGAGGGCGATCTTTCACACTGACATGGACAACAAGGTTACACATCGAACACAACATTAACTACATGAAAAGATCTAAAGGCAGATCTTTCTATAGGAGGATATATTTTTGTAAGCCCTGGGGGCCGACACACTTTGGTATATAAGGCATTTTGTCCTTCTTGTAAAGGAGTTCTCCTGATGCTTTTCAAAAGTTTGTGACTCTTTTGCAGTCCTCTCTCAGATTAGCAAACTTCTGTAACTCATTTTGGAGCATGATATATAAAATTTACCTTGGTTACCATAGATGGTTCAATTTTCCTTCTAGTTCTTGTGAAGTATTGTGCATTTTTAAGTGATTCATCGAGCTACTTAGTGAAATATTTCTTTTCCTTATAGCTTTTGTTTCATGTTAGCATTCCTTTCTTTGTAAAAGTAGTACTATGTAAGTTACAAACTGTGTTTATTCAATTGCACATTAGCTTTTAATTTGTGAAAATCTGCTTTTCCTTCTTGAAAGTATATGCATGTCAAACCTGTTTGTATGCATAATCTACAAAATCTTGTTGTGTAGTCCCATGTCCATCACCAGTATTCAAGCGTAACCTAAGTGTCTCATTGCTCTTGTCAATTCGGTGTATCACCTTAGGATTTAGCTTTATTTTATGCATTCCTTCTCCCTTTCCCTTTACAGAATCAGTAGTTAGGTGACACCAAAGGAAGCCGGCCTTTTCCGGAGGTTGACCTCTGCCTACAAGTGACCCATAGCTTTAGAGGTCTTTCCATGTTACATTGGATTTTGAGTTTACTTTCAGTAGGGTGCAAATCCAGGTGATAACAGCAACATAGCACCATCATGAAGTAATCAATCAAATGATTAATATACTCAATACAAAGAGAACTACATATGATCAATTTCAAAGCTCCAACCGTAGAATCAGGAACCTATCAACAACATGATCTAACCATCTCCTCCTAGGAGATCACATATACCATAACATACATATATACCCTGGTCTCAAGAGAACAAGTACCCTGCCAAACTCTAAACGCATATCAAGAGTAAACCATGACATAATAGCAAACACTCTAAACCAAGAACACATATCTTCGATCACATAAAGATAACCATACCAATGATGCATCCACGTCACTACCAACAACTCCCACTGAACTGTGATACGACCTACACATGGCATCATGACTACCATCCTCTCCATGAAGATCATCCAAGTCTACACACACTCAATTTCAATGTTAATAACATACAATTAAACCAAGATCTCCAAGACAAGAAGATACATACAACCGCCAAAACATATCCATCATCGCCAATTCATCACTATCAAAAGCTCCCACTGAAAGTGTATAACCAATGAATGTAACAAGCTATCATGACATCATGATCAAACCACATGCTACAAGTCCCATCAACCAACTAATCAAGTACTCAAATAATCCATCCTCTCAATCCCAAAACAACGTACCAATGCACAAATGACCATGGACAAGGCCAACTAATGAAATCTGCAACAACAATGAATCAACCCTGGTGGATATAGACAGTCCATATTCGAGTCATCCCACTACAAGTGAATGGGTAGCTAATACAAAACTTGCATAACTCATAGATCCAACCACTGAAACATGAAAACTCATCATCACATTAGTAACTGCAAACCGAGATATCAAAGAAGATAACCATGTAGACCAAATGACTCAAACACCAAATCAACCTCAGATATAATTTTCCAAACATGTCCACAAGTGAGTAATCATAGTCAAGCAACCAAATAAGCATCAAGAAGATAATACCAATCTCCTAATCACCAAACCATATCACCACCAAAGAACCACATACATGATCATGTCATGCCAATACATCAAATGTACCTGCATACCCTAACACCATAACCATATCCATCATTGTACTTGCACTCAACTATCACCCATACAAGATTCCAAGTCTCAAACCATGTCCAACCATGTCCTCAAAACTGAAGACAACATGTGTACCTATCACCATCAAAGTCCCAAATCTAAAAAACACCTACAAACCTGTACCTGGAAGCACCAATCTGATAATTAGTTGTAGCATCATAAATAACCTATAAAAACATGTACTCCCTTAAGGTTTCACCTCTTGACTTGTCTGGATGCTCACATAATCACACCCCAAATCTCAGACACCTACAAGTGATCAAACAAGTACCAAGCTCAACATGTTCCTCAAACTGATAAAAAATATGAACCATTATGTAGTACATTGCAAATGCTCTCCAACGCCTCTTCAAAATCAAAAATTTGATTATGTATGCAAAATTTATGACCAAAACCGTGTAAATGAGAACATTTGACTTCTAGGCTCCAAAAACATGTCAAAATGGAAAAATCAGGGAACTAAACTTGTATCACTGCGTAGTTCTCGGAACTAGCTTTCCAACGACTACAAGAAGTCAAAAATCTGACATCGTGGGCAAAAGTTACATGTGTTTGAAGAAAAACTACTAAAAATGCACTATTTTCCCTCTTGGTGGCTCACTGGTGGTCCACCGGTGGCCCACCAGTGGTGGCGGCGCCACCCGACAGCGGATTCCAAAATACAATTAAAAATAATATAATTTTCCTTTAAAAAATTTGTATCGGCCCCCTCCATGGACCTGCCAGATTTATAAAATCCATTTCATTGTATTTAAAATCTGGATGGCATTTAAATTGGCAAAATTTTTACATATTAAAAACATTTAATAAAAATTTGATTTTCGTTTGTTTTTCACCGACAGTTAGAGGTACGAGTCTAACGGCTTAACACCTCGCCGATCGGTACTGGTGCCGACACTAGTACCGCTAGCAGTGGCTAGTAGGCCACTGTTTACGTACCAATACTGGTGAGTGGGGGGGGTCTGACCCCTCACTTCTTCTTTTTTTATTATTTTTAAAGATTTTCTAAAAAAAAATCGTTTTTCTTGTGCAAGTAAAATAAATTTTTAAAGGAGCCTAACAATAAATTTTTTTACGAAAATTTTCAAGTTGAACCCTATATATATATTATTTTTATTTTCTGCACATGGCAAATGGGTCTTTTACTAAAAAACATTTGCCTTTTTTTCAACTTCTCTAAAAAATGTTGAATTTTATGTCAAAATTCGTCTCTCGGCCAACTTGAATCCAACCATGAGGTCCATTTTGTCTCAAGAGGTCATCTATGAAATTTCCCCTACAAAACCCTCATATTTAAACTCAAACCAAGAAACCCTTTTTCACCCACATTTAGAAAACTTCAAATCTGTAATAAACCCAACAAATCTCAACAACCCAAAAGCCCAAATCTACATACAAATGCCTGCAACATGTGTTCCATATCTTGTAATGCCTCAAACCGTACATGCATGTCCATGGCTTCAACTTTACAAAAAATCTCAAACTAGGGTTATAACAAAAATTCTTCAACCATGAAAGCTCGCATACCACTTGTTAGGAAATATTGCATTTAAACCCACAATCTTAAATCATTTCCTACATAACCCATGAGAGATAAACATGCATACAATTTTTCCAAATACATAGATCAAATAGACAAGCCACAAGATAACACAAGATATACCCTAGGAAAACTCTCAAGAGGGAAAAACCTAGCCTCCAAAAGCATCCATACTCCATCATATTATTCAGCAATAAAGCAATACAAGAGTTACAATGAATACCTCTGAAGCATCAAGCCCTCCAATGCATTCCCATGTGTCCAAGCATGAATCTACACATCCCATGCCATGCTTCACAAATGCACTCCACAAGAAAACTCAATAAAGACAGCCAACCCACTCAGCCAACCTAAACCACTACACATGTGTTTGCTTTTGTAGACACAAGCTCACACAAAATACAACTAGTGTAAGGTAAAACCATGTACTACAAAACCATGTGAATACAAAACCACTAACCCCTTATTTAATAGTGGGTATTAAGACATCACATTATTTGATATTTCCCTAATATTAAATTATTGTCACATGTCTCCCACACATTAAATAATAATACAATGTTACAATACAACATCAAGTGGACCCCAAATAATTACCTAGTGTGATTATCCACACCACCAAGGTGCATCACAACTAAATAATTATTTAATTACAATATTATGATAAATCAATTTATGCAATGGTGTACAACACCATATCCCAACAAATTTATCCTAAATAGGTATGACAGACTCCTTACAATGTCATAGGATCTGTCATATATGATAACTCTTGCAGTTGTAAGAGAATTTTTCATAACTGACTAAAAATAGATGTCTCTTACAATCTCTTACAACCTAACATAGGTCAAAATTGGGTGCCCACTTTTCCATGCAAATACACCTTCCAAAACTTGTCCAACCTGTCATAGAATCTAGCTCTTATGCATCATAATATCGTCACATGAATCTATCATAAAATCATCATAGAATCCCTTAAAGATATTAACGCATGTCAAGGAATATCTTCCCAAAGTGGGATGCCTACATTGCCTTGTGGGAACTAAAAAATCCATGCCACCTTCCAACATGTTGACAACTCACCATGCCAAGTCATATTAGATGACAAATTAATATGAGCAAGAAATTATAACATAAGTTAAATTAAATTAATGTTTTAATGCTAGGAAATTGCAAAGGTTGAGACATATTAATTCCCAACAATTTAAATATACAATTTAATGGGATGATTAAATTTAATCTTAGAACAATATATTAAAAAATTGTACTAACCTAGATCACCAATCAAAATTTATTAACAAAACATTGGAATCCTTTAGTGATAGTAGATTTCCACAATCCATGAAGATAATTGTTGTGTTTCTAGCTTAGTTTGTGTTGTATTTTTTGCATCACATTGACATCTTTTTTCACAATAATATTTTACCATACAATAGTTTTACATATTTGATTACAAAAAATGATAAGCACATAATTAGAAGATAAAATTTAAAGGTTTTCTTTATTACAAATGTTTTTACGACATATACAAAAATTAGATCAACCTAGTAAACCAATTGAAAGTTATAATTAAAACATTACTATCTTCTATGTCAAAACTTAAAATAAATTTGAAAAACGAATTTGAGAGTAGAACCCAAGTAAGAATTTCATGAATAATATTAATTAAAGAGAGATGCAATATGTTTATTTCATCTCCTTCATCTTGCCAAACCTACAACACAAATAAATGAGATGTAAATGAAACTATCTTATAACAAAATTAGATTATTGATGAGGAATATAAGTAATTTGAACTTGCAAATGCAA
Organism: Sequoia sempervirens; assembly: GCA_007258455.2. Lineage (NCBI taxonomy): Eukaryota > Viridiplantae > Streptophyta > Pinopsida > Cupressales > Cupressaceae > Sequoia > Sequoia sempervirens. The sequence goes on from VDFB02000015.1 coordinate 26,932,748, forward strand.
TAAGCAAAATTATAAAAAATTATGAAACCTAAAAACCATCATGAAGAAAATAATTGAAATCAACAACAATTACCTTCAACATTGTTGAATTCCCATTCTTACCATTTTCATTTGTAGAAGAGATACATTTTTTTAATTTTTAAAGAAAATGAAGTGGTTACAAATTAGTTTTTAGTTTGTATAGTTAACAAATCTTGTTTAGAACTATTAGTAGTAGTATTAGTTTTTGTGTTATGTTTCGGCGATGGTTTTTGGTATGAACTGTTTAGGGTGATGGTTTGGTTTATAGACCTTGTTGTTACTGTGTTGTTAATGTTACTTTGTTGTTGATGGCTTGTGGGGCCTTGTACTAAAGGGACAACACCCTAGTTTTACTGCTTTTTATATCAAAAAAAAATCTTGTTTAGAAATTTCCCATTTGCATTAGTAAAACAAAATTTAAAAATATAATTAAAATTAGATTAAATTTATATTTTCTATCTCATTTTGGAAACCAAGTTTTTATAATTTTGTAAATTAGAGTTAGATTCATTAGAAATAAAAAATTAAATATCTTGAAGAATTATTTGTTATTAAATTATTATTGAAGATGGTGACATTTTGTTTATTACTTGTGATGTAATAATTTTGGATAAATAATTTAGTTCATAGCCAAGTATTCTTAGATTAAAAGACGTAATGGAGGAGTTATAATTTGAAGATTTCCAATAGATTAAATTAAAATTTAGAATCATTAATCATTAATCATTTTCAATTTTCAATTATCTTAATCATATTGAGTTTCTTTAATTGTGTGATAAATTATTTAGTATTTTAGTCAATTAATTCTTAATTATCAATTAACCAAGTTCATCAATAACTATAGTAGATGGAGTTATAACATATATATTATTTTAATGTAGTTATTAGAAGATTATTATGATTGGTTTGGATAAATTATGACTTTGAAAATGGTGTTTAAATTTCGTGTTCATAGCTTAATAGTATAGTCAATGTTTAATGGATGTTTAGGAACACAAATTATTTTTCTTGGTTATAGCTAGATACTAGAACATTAGATTTACATTTCATTATTTGGGTTGTTGTTTAAAACTTTTCCTATAGTTTTATTTTGGTGTCATTATGTAGTTTCCTTTAGACCTAATAGATTACCCTTTGTGTTAGAGTTATGATAGGATTTTCTTCTTTCATTTGGTGTCATATCCTTTACACACTTGTGCATCATATATATGATGGCATCGTAAACTTGGTGCATCAGATGTATAGTGAATTTCATTAAAAGTTGTATTGATTTGTGTTGTTTTGTAAAAAAATGGTAGTTGTGTTATTGTTAATTCATGCAAATAGTGGGCATGATAGAAGGGAGGTAGAAACCTAATTTAAATAAGTCTATATAAATAGAATGAATACAAGACAAAATGCCTTGTAAAACTGGCGATCTACTTCACTTGTTAAAGAAGAAGAGTTTATGTTATGGTATAGAAGTGGTCCTATTTATGTAAACAATCAAGGGTATGAAGAGTATGAGGACATTGAAGAAGAATAACCCAAAGTGAAAATAGGCTATAGAGACCAAAATAATAATCTTGTCTAAGAAATAGCCACTTTGAGAGTTGAGTTAACTAGATTAGAAGCCAATAGGACAAGAAATGTTATAAGAAGAAGAATTGAAGACCTAATAAATGTCAATCAATAGGGTGTTAAAGGAGTGACAAACCCTCGTGGTGGTATGAGGAACCATGCATAAATCAAAGACAATAGAATATAGGGTCCTACAAAGCCACCTTTAAATTTAGAAAGATATAGGCAATTGAATTGTTGGGATACCAAGATATCCAAATCTAGTGTCTGCATAGGTTAGGTCTAAGTTCATGAATTTTTAAGGGAACAATATTGTTTCAAGTGAGGATCACCTAAGAAATTTAAGAAAATTTATATACTACTATGAGAGTGAAGAAGAGGGTGTACTAATTATTGGGATTGATTTTTCAACCCCACAACTCCCAAAAATCACCTACAACCAAAACACCTATCACACATGAGAGAAAAAAAACTTATTTACTATGCAAGACTTGGTAGTTTTGTCTATCCAAAAAACATGAATAAATTAATATACAATTATATAATATTAAATACTTATAATAATGATAAATAAATCCTAGATTAAACATTAGGTGAGGATTAAATTGAATCATGGCATGTATCCTCATACTATGATTTGAGACAAAAAAAGAAAATCACCTAAGTTTAGCTTAAGTATGCTAGTGTAAAGGGGACCTAATATTTAGTTAGATGATTATATTTGTACTCTAACACCCCCCTTAAGTAAAAATTAGAGAAAAATTAAAAACACTAATGATGAATACATGGATTAGTCCCAACTATAGGGCTTGATGAAGAACCCATGGACAAACAAATAAATCTCTCATAATTAGAGAAAAGGAGAAAACTCGCAGAAAAAAATCCTCTCTAAAAGAGAGAAAAAATGTGTGCATGTGATAAAAGAATGAAGGACTCAACATGACCCCCAAGTAGTGCTTTGATCACATAAGCACAATTAAGATCCCCCATATGAGGAAAAAAAATAGATAATAAATCTCCCCCAAAAAGAAGTAGCTCCCATACCAAGGTGAATGTGAAGAACATTGAAGATGATCCAAAATTGACAAGCAATGTTCCTCCCTGTGGGAAGAAACAAATCCAATAGAAAATGTAGAAGAAAATGACTCAAGAGAGACAGGAGAAAAGGTATCATGATGTGTACCTATGAAAATTGCTCAAGTGTCCTCATGTATGAATCAAAACATGCCATGTCAGATGAAAAAATCCAAACAACTATGAGCAATCACGTAGAACAATCTCCAAATGTAATAATAATGTGATAACATGTGTGCCATTGTTGTCATCAAAGAAAATTTTAATATTCTTAATAATGTCCCCAATATTATGCATTATGTGACTCTACAAATAAATTTGTAATGTCTAAAAAAAAATCATCCCACAATGTTGAAACTAAAAGACTAGTAACTTGATATTGATTGAACTAATTGTTGAAGATGTAGGAGATGGAGGAGATGGAAGCTCAACACAAGTCTCATGAACCAAGGTGGATGGAATTACATGTAGTTTCAAGTGACCAAACTTCTCTTCAATATTATGATCCACTCTAGATGCATAAGTGTGTATACTGGTCAAAGGTACTACAAGATCATTTGGAGCAAAATGTGAAAAGGCATACAATCAAGATGCATGATCAACCATCTTGTACAACAAAAATATCTCTACTCTACAAGTCTTTGATAAGCATTAAATCAAGTGTGAACTCAATAGTCTTCCTTTCCCTATTGTATGCAATCTAATATATGGAAAGCATATTGGTTAATAGTGAGGGAACACAAAGTATATCATGGAATGTGCCATCATCAATATCAATAGATCCTTTCCCACAAATAATCATATGTGTGTTGTTTCCCATCAAAATATGATAAAGTGCTTGAGGCTTGAATGAAGATAACATACCTATGATGAAGCCATGTGATGTGAGACTCTTGAATCAAGAAGCTATCATCCTAACTAAATATTGGAAGATGTAAAGAGTGCATTTTCTTTCATATTGTGTGTTTTGCTTGTAATTATAGCTAACCCTAACTGTGCAATTGATAATATCGAAGAAGAGGATACACCAGATGATATAGATGAAATCAACTAAATATTGTTCTTATATGAAGAAGGTGCTTCAAGTCATCAATTTATTTTGCATAACACTGATGCTCATCAAGGCCCTATTTTTTGTAATATGCACATTTTTGTCTCTCCTTCTTATATGATTCCCTCTTAGAAGAGGAAGAGGAATCAAAGGTATCCTATTAATCTGATTCCTTTGTTTTCTCATTGCTCTTGAAATCCTTATTTTTATGTTTCTTGTCTTTTCTATTTAAAGCCTTGTGATATTTTGTGCTTTGAGTTGTAATAAGATCCTGTGGTTTGGAAGACTTCAATGTGCCCATTTGTACCAAATCTATCTGCTCCCCAGTGAGAGATGAAGCAAAATCATCAAGTGAAGGCATCATAAATGCAATACCAAGAGCATCTCTAGTAGCATAGAAGGTAGAAACAAAAAGTAAATAATTAGAATCAAGCTTGGTAAGGATGGAAATAATCAACTAGGAGTCTTGTTTCTTAATAAAACTCTACGTCAACTACAAGATAAGAGATATGAGTTTTCTGAAGAAGTCTTGGATGCTCTTAAATTTAATAGGATTCAAACCAATAAGTTAATTCTCCAAGTGAAAACCTTGTAATGTATCTTGCTTCCCAAACAAGGTCTCCAAATGAGTCCATATCTAATTGGGTCTAGTTCAAAACTCAATTTGAAAGAGGAGATCATGAGACATAGACATGCATAGTGTCCCAAAGGATTTTTCACAAATTTTATACCATTTTCTCTTTTCTATAACTACTATCATTGGTTCAATTTTTGTACACATGATCACTTAATATAACTCATGTTTCTTAATATTAATGTCCATTTATTTTTTCCACTCAGTAATTATATGGGGTGAGTGGAATAATGTGAGTTGGATACATTATTTTTTTTAAATAAAAAAAATCAAAAGGAGAAACAACAATATACCCCTCACAATGCAAGAAAATTATCCCCTTGTTCCAAAAAAAAGTCCTTTTTTTATTTTTTCTAAATATTAAATAAAAAATAAAAAAAACATTTTTCTAATGAGAATAATAGGTACCTAGTAAAAAATTTAAAAATTAGGTTTGAGAACTATGTAGTTTGTTGGATCAACTTTACAAAATCATAAGCATCGTGAAATATGAAGATTCAAGCCAAAATATATGAGCTTGGAAGAAAATTAGGTAGATATAATTTCAAAAAGAAGTATATCTCGCCCATATAAACATTTGTAAAAACTACTAGCACCATTAGAAAGTGCTCAGAACCAAATTTCTAGTGATATCTCATTTTCAAAGATTTGACACTGTATGCCCAAGTTACAACCAATTTATGAAAATTTATCCAATTTGGCTTAAAAGTGTAGCATGGGGGCTAGAAAATCTTGACATTTGGTCACTGGGGAGATCAATCATTGAGACTTGATGAATGGGTTTATGTGCTAGACCCTATTCACCTACATTACTATGGGTTGGGGCTAGGTGTGACTCGAGAACTCCAACAACAGAGGGTAGTGAAGGAGCAATGTTGAGCATGGTGGTGATAGGGAAAAAAAATTCAATGACCACAAAAAGAACATGATGACAAGAAAAATATTATGGTAATGGTGAAAGTGACAAAAAAAGGTTGATGTTATCTCTACATGCTATTGACATAGAAAATCATATAGATGCCACATAATGTATATCATGTTTTTTATTGAAAAATTGTGTAGTATGTTGAATTTTTGATATATGTCCAAGGTAATCTTCTCATATTGATGTGAATGGTGCTCTTAATGACCTATTTTACTCCAAAGATCTATTAGAGAAGGATGCCTAATTTCTCCTATCTTATTTGTTGTTGCAACTAATTCAATGCACTATATCCTCAGAACAAATCTCATTTCCCCTCAAATTAAGGGTATTAGTTTTCCAAACCAGGACCAATTACTTAATGCTCAGTTTGTTGATGATACGACCTTATTCATAGAACTGACAAAGGGGAACTTTGACAACATTTTGGACATAATGCAATTTTTTTGTGTTACCTCTGGGTTTAAATTTCCTCCTAATAAATCAGTTGTGATTGGGTGGACTAAAGATCCACCTAGTTGGCTAACTACTAAAGGATGGTAGTGGGTTGATTCCTCTAAAGTGGTAAGATATTTGGGAATTTCTTTTGCTATTTCTCCCTCTCTGAAAAGTATGTGGGAATGAATCTTCCAAAAGGTTGAGAAAAAGCATGCTAAGTGGAAAACCTACCTGCTCTCTCTAGTAGGAAGACTCCAAGTTGTTCACAAAATTATTTCTTCACATGCCATTTATCATTCCTTGGCATAGCGTTTTGCTAATACCCAATTTGATAAGCTTCAAAATATTTTAAGGGAGCTTATGTGGTTAGATTAGGGGAATAGGAAAAGACATTATGTGAATTGGAGGTGGTGTTGCTTGCCCAAAAATATGGGGGTCTTGGTCTTAAAGACCTTAGGATTCAAGGACTTGCTCTGACAACTAAATGGATCTTCAAGGCTATTGATGGAGATGAACCATAGAAAATCTTGATTAGAAACAATCCGTCTCTCTCCAAACCAAGGAAAGGGAAACAATGAGGTCACTTGCACCTTCAAGATATCTTGTTTGGCCTCTTTGAGGTTAAGGTTTTTGGCTTGAATGTGTTTTCAACTCTTTGGAAGGCTTCAACTAAAGTTATACATCTTATTAGTAACAAGTCATATTTTTTTTGTGTCCTCGACATTTTGTGTCTGGGGCAAATCTATCTAGTGGAATATTTCTTTAAATGATAATCCAATGGCTTTGTCTCAAGGATGCTCTACAAAATTTTGGAACTCAATGGGGATACAATAAATGTAAGACATTATGATTAATAATAAAATAAGGTATTGGGAGAAGATGAGAGTTGACTTTGGTATCTCCCAGACCCACAAGAAAACATACTCAATGCTCATAAAGGGGTTGGGGGATATATTCCCAAGTCAAGTGATTAGTGGCTCAACATTTATTCACAAGGTCTGATGGAAATATGGATAAAATTTGTTTGACATGATAGTGAATAAAATGTACTCTTTGCTAATTGGATCGAGGGAGGTTTATAACTAGCTTAACCATTCTTGGAACCTAGATTGGCCCGATTCCAAATGGTCTAGTAGTCTTCACCATATTTGTTAGAATTCTATTGAACCCAAAAAAGCATGTTTTCGTTGGATGTTGTTGCTTTAAAAACTTGTTGATAATGTTTTGCACTCTTATGGTTTATCTACTAGAGTTTGTGAAATTCGTGATGTGCCTAAAATTGTTGAACACCTCTTTTTTGAATGTAAAGGTGCAATTGCAATTTGGTCCTTTTTCTTTTGCTTGCATGTTTAATGGTCTGATCCTTGTGGCTTTTCATAGTATGAAATCCTTGTTGGCTATGTAGATGTTTTTAATGTTGAATTAAATAAATTTTGGCTTATTTTTTTGAATGATTTATTGCGGTTTATCTAGAAGAAGAGGAATCCAGAGGTTTTCTAGGGCATTAGGAGGCATCTTACTGAGTTCAATTATGATCTCACCTATCTTTCTATCATGTTTCAAGTATCAGCAGCTCTGGAGATTCCCAAAGATCAATTTATGATACTATTGAAGGAGGTCCTTACCATAGTTTACAAAAAAAAGATCAAATCAACTCATTTCTTCTCATAAGGAAGGAACAACCTGAATCAACAATAACTTGAGCTTCTCAAGAAATTTATGGAGGAAAATAAAATTCCAAAACAATCTAAAGTTGAAAGTTCCAGTAAGATGAAGAAACTAGATCAATTCACATACTCTAAAGTGCATCCCAACCTGATTGTGCCACCTCTTCAGACTTATGAGTGTGACAAAGCTGAATGCAACAATAGTGCTATTGGAGCTTGGGATTAATTCCCCTAGTTTTTAAAATAATTATATGTTGTTGTTACAAACACTTATTCTTACTGTATTTTGCTAGCTAATACTTGTTGATACTATTTGGGGCTGAAGCTCCTCATAATGTAAACTCTATTTTGATAAAGTATCTTTAATAAAAAAAATATGTCCAAGGGGTTGAGCTTAATTGGATAAAACATTGAATTCTCAGTGTGGAGACCCAAGTTTGAATCTCAAAGGAACGTCTATGTTGGAATTCTAAGTTTTGACTCTTGGTCTTCCATAATTGGCTTCAAATATGGAAGTGGTTTCTAAATAAGTTGATTTCTAAGTTGTGACTCTTGGTCTTCCATTGGTTATTTCTAGTGTGGTTACTCTAAAGGAGCTAGTATTAGTTTCATGGTTCCTCTAAAGGAACTAGTATTAGTATTGTTAACCTTCCTTACTATGGTCTTCTATATCGACTACTATATGACATATGTCTTGGTATGGCTATATAGATTTGTACATAATTTTTTAGCAAATTTCTTAAACCCATTTTTTTCCTAATTTTCCCATGCTTGGGTTTCAATGTTTGGATAGATTTTATTAAGGTTTTTGGTTGTTCTAGATGCAAAAATGAGGTTTGTTTTTCTCCAAGATACACCGTTTGGATGATCAATGTTGAATCTATCAAAAAAAGGATAGGTAATCATAGATTTGGTAGTGTGATACTATGTTATAATTGATTCTTAAACCCCACAACTCTCAAAAATCACTTGCAACCAAAACACCTATCACACGAGAGAAAAAAAAAACCAATTTTAAATGCAATCCTTGATAAATATATTGATCCAAAAAAATATGAATAATACAATAGTAAATAGTAAATACTTATAATAAGGAAAAAAACCTAGATGCAATCTTAGGTGAGAGTTAAATTAGACCATGATATGTGTCTTCATCCTATGATTTGAAACATAAATATCACATGAACTAAGTTTAGTTTAAATATGTTAGTGTAAAGGGGAACCTAATAATTAATTAGATGATTAGATTTTTACTCTAATACTAATGAAGCTATTTGTCTAGTCATTGGATGATATTACAAGAAAGTGGTATAAAAGTTTGCTTGATACTAGTATTAAGTCTTGGGTAGAATTTCAGAGAGTATTCAAAGAATAATATGAGGAGAAGAATGAACCTAGAATAATTATAAATGAACTCATGAATATTCCCAAAGGATCTAATGAATCTATTTCTATTTCTAATACTATTTTTTTAAGACTCATGAAAAATATCCCATCTTACATGAGACCTAATGAGTCCATGTGTTTAGTCATATACTACAATGCTTATGTTGTAAATATGGGTTCTATTGAGAGATAAGGATCCTCACACATTAAGGGAGGTGTATAAGATTACCTCCAACATTGAAAGCAATTAGAGAGCTTTAGGAAAGGTACATAAAAGGAGTGATGTAATAATTTTATCTAATGAAAAATGTCAAAGTAGTAAGGCTCATGTTGTTGAGGATAAGACAGATAGGTAATGCATGTCTTAAATAAATTGAGCTACAAATTAAGAAGAAATGAGAAAAGTATACCAAATTAAAGACACAATCAAGGGAGAAATGAAATAACGTCTAGGCTATCTGATCAACCTTATAACATCACTTGGCACAATGGAAGGCTTGTTGTACCACACTCAAAGGAGCTAATGAATAAAAAAACACCATATTATTTAAGAAAGTTAGGTGTTAATAGTGTAAGAGACACCCCTTGGTGCATGACCTACCACATTCCCAATTTGCCACTACATTGTGTCGTAGCATAAGAATTTATGAACCTGAAGGAATATTGTGATGAATGTAGTGAATCTAACCATATATTGATGGTAACTAATCATGATCAAGACATAAATGTGTTGTCCTCACAAGGATGTTGTAGTGGTGATGATTATTCTTATGTGGAATAATTTGGTCATAAGTTAGATATTGAAGATAGAAGATATGTAGAAGGTTCTCATCAACAACCATTTTTTTTAAGAGAGAAAGATAAATTCCATGTACATAATATAGACTCCTTTTCTAGTAAATTTCAATTAAGAATGCCTTTTAATAAAGATATTAGAGCTTTGGGAACAACAAAAATTTCCTAGGTTAAAATATTATAATATGAGAAGAAAAAGTAATCAAAAGGTAAATATATGCCAAGAAATGCCAAGGGAATTTTCATTAAAAAGAAATAAGAACAAAGAACTCAATCCTCTATAAAAAATATTGTTAACAGTTATAAGGAAGGTTCCACCAAGTAGGATCAAATGCTAGGGTCCTAGATTTGAAGAAAGGGGATCCAAATTGAAAAAGGATCCAATCCACCAAAAATTCTACAATATCTGAGAAGGGATAAGTCAAACGAGGTGTTGTTAATAATGTAACTCCTCCTTTTGTTGTTACCAATATTGTTGACACACCATTTCTTAAATATATCCCCTTAGATATGGTACAAGTATTAAGTTAGATAAAAGTTTTGGTGTCACTAATAGAAATGATGAGGATATACAAACATGAGGATAGAATTCTAGCTCTGATTTGTAATGCCTCTCTAGACAAGAATGATAGTAGAAAATTTTATATAGAAGAATAAAACAAGAACAATCAAATGATTCAAAAAGGGGTAAGGAAATTCATATTGAGAGACTTGAGGTTTTCTTAGGTTCATCTTTGAAAAAGTGCCCAACCCAAGTGAACCCATTTTATATCAATCTTGTCCATCAATGATAAATTGGTAAGAAATCGCATGATAGATTTTGGTGCCTCTACTAATGTCATGCTTATGCAAGTAATGAAATGATTAATTCTATAGGTTATAAATTCATTTGGTAAATGCTTTTCTACTGACTCTAGGTAGATACCTATTATAAGAATTATGAAAGATGTAAAATTTTAATTGGAAACATACCCTAAGAAGGAATATAGGGTAGACATTATTGTGGTGGATATTCTCCCCAATATGGGATGCTATTATTGAGAAGGTGGTTAATTGTTATAGGAGGAAGTATCCATTTGAATTATTCTTATGTCACGATTCCTATTAATGGAGTGAATGTTAGAATCGATAGAGAGAAAAGATCTTAAGACATAACTAAGGATCCTACTGATCTTGATTAAGAAGTGTGTTATATTGATAAATTTAGGGTTGAGGTCAATAGTGCACAAATTAATAATGATTTACAATAAAGCCCAAGGAGATAGGAAAGATATTAGATGACATATATGGAACAGAGACTAGTATGGTTCTCAATTCCCCTAAAGGTGAATCCTTCAAATCTTCTTTCAAATGGGGGATTTGAATGCACAAATAAAGTGGAAAAGTATGAAACTCTATTGTTGGGATTAAACATAGCCTAAAATAATAACATTGTGATTTTTAGAGTGTTGACCTACTCAAAATTGGGTACTTCCTAGTTTTGAGGGAGGTATGCTTCTAAAAATGAAAGATTAAAACAATACAAGAATGCTACTCTAGACAACATTGATTTATTTATGCCTTATCTATTGAATGGATAGAGAGAGAGAGCTAGAAGAATTGTGTGGTTTATTTCTTAGCAATGATTCCTATTAGATCAAAGGGCTTAACCTTTGGCTAATTTCAAAGGTTGAGATGTTGAAAAGGACTTTAGTCCCTAATAATATTCGTCACTGGCAAGTATTTAACAACGATTTTGATTTGCTTAATTTTTCAAATTACATTGATGTATATGACACCCAAGAGATAGATTTTCAATGCTTTGTTAAAAATGTAGATGGTAGGGAGATGATATTTGGAAATAAAATTATTTATTTAAATATCAAGAAAATTCCAAAGGCTTTAGTAGCTTTAGAAAGGGTATTTGATGGAGTTGATAGGTAGAAACCTATTGTTGTGCATGAAAAATAATTAGAAATCAATTTAGCACATAGTCATCTCCTAGGAAAGTGTACATAGGGAAGGAGATGAGTCCTAAAATTAGGACTATGCTCAATTCATTATTGAAGAAGTATAGTAAAGTATTTTCTTGGTCATATGATGACCTTGAAGCATGTAGGGAGGATCTATTCCAACATGATATACCCCTAAAACCATATGCTAATCCTTCCAATAAAAAATAAAGGACTATAAACCCCACCTTAGCTCCCAAAATGCAATAAGACTAATAAGACTTAGAGAGGAGAAAAATATCAAGCCTATTAGGCATTGTTCATGGGTACCCAATTTAATTCTCGCTAGAAAGAAAAATGGGATATATAATTGTGTTTTGATTTCAAGAACCTAAATGTCTTCTCTCAAAGACAATTGCCCTTTTCCTAACATAGAGGCAATGGTACAAAAAGTGACAAGGTATGAATTGCTAGAAATGACAAGTGAATTTTCTAATTATGACCAAGTAAAAATTAAAGAATTAGAATAGTATAAAACAACTTTCACTACCCCATGGGGTACACATGTTTATGTTTGAATACCCTTTGGGATAATAAATGCTAGAGAAAATTTCAAAAGATATATGGAAGTTAAATTTTTAGATATTAATGGCATAATCATGGTTGTTTATCAAGATGAATTTATAACCTTTTCAAAGAAAGTAAAAGATTATTGCAATGATCTAGAGAATATCTTTCAAAGATGTCTAGAGTATGCTATATCCCTAAACTCTACAAATGTGCATTTGGGGTCCTTAGAGGCAAGTTACTTGGTCATATAATCTCCAAAGATGGGATCAAGATTGATTTTGAAAGATTTATTGCAATTGACAAGATCCTGCAACCAAAAAATATTAAAGGTATAAAATCCTTCTTTGGAAAAATTAACTTTTTCAGAATATTTGTTCAAAATTTCATAGAAAAATAAAAATAATATCCAAAATATTAAGGAAGTAACAAACTATTGCCTAGGATGGTGAACCAGCTAAGGTGTTTCAAAACATCAAGAAAGCAATCAAATAATCTCTAGTTCTAGCTTCACTGGAATTTTTTAAAACTTTTGAGCTATTCTCTTTTGCCTTATTTTTTTATAATAGTTGTTGTTTTGTTGTAAAAGAAGTTTATGCCTTGGTCAAAGTTTCTAAAATTGTTAGACCATATTTGGTAGGTGCACAAATTATTGCATATGTACCACATGTTGCTATGAAAGACATTTTACTCGACCATAAGTTATTGGAAAAAGATGCATGCGGATAAGCAAGATCCATTAATTCAATACTGATATCCAAATCACTAAATTTATCCAAGGATAATGTCTAGCTAGAATGATGGTTGGATCAAACTTGTAAGTAATTGAGGAAAACCTTGTAGAAGTGGAGAGTGATTAGAAAAGGTGCAATTTAGAGGAATCCTCTTGGTATAAAGACATTATTTATTATTTAAACCATATGAATTATCTTAGTGAATCAAATGATAATCAAAAGAGGGCTCTAAAGTTGTATCTATTGAAGTATATCCTAATTGATGGAAATGTCATGTCGAGAGATAAAGAAGGTTTTACTTTGAGATACCTAGAGGAAAAAGAGGCTGCTAGAGTATTATTAGAAATGCATAGTGTTGCATGTAGTGGGTATTACATGACAAAAACTACAACCCACTAAAGCCTTTGGGTTGGATATTGGTGGCCATCCCTATTTACAAATACTCACAAGCTAGTAAAGGAATGTGACACATGTTGAAGTTTCTTAAGAAAAGTTAAAGGATCAGTTTCATTACCACTAAGGCCTATGACTGTAAAAGCCACTTTTTAACAATGGGGTATTGATTTTATTGGTGAGATCATTAAAATATCTAGTAGAGGCTTCAAATGGAAACTTGTAGTAATAGAAAAATTCACAAAATAAGTAGAGACAATTCCTACTAGGAGGTATACAAGGTAGTGATAGACTTCATTATTGATCATATTATAATGAGGTTTGGTGTTCCGATTAGAATTATAAGTGATAATACAATTTTCATTATATTAGATAATTTTAATCTTTGCAATGAGAAAGGAATCACTATCTCCCATTCTACCCCATACCAACCATAGGGAATGGATAGGCAAAATAAAACAACAAGAACTTGGTGAAGATCATCAAGAGAATACTTAGCAAAAATAAGAGGGCACAAGACTCTACGTTATTTCTTACCATTTAGGTAGATAGGGTGACACTAAAGAAGACCATTGACATATCACATTTTGAGTTGGTATATGGGATTAATGTAATACCACCCATAAATAATTTATTTCCAGTATATAAGTTCATTTATTAATAGCATATGAAGTACTTGCATGAAAGGAGGAAAAGTACAAGAAAATTTAACATTGGAGACATGGTCCTTGTATGAAATGATAGATCACAAGATAAAGAGAAACATGAAAAACTTGATTCCATGTGGCTGAGTCCATTCATGGTCTGGATAATTCTTATATTGGGAATTCACACTTCCTCAAGATTCTAAATGGTGAGTTTCAAGAGTTGCTAGTGCAGGGAAAATTATTGAAACATTATTTATTCTAAGATCTATCTTTCCATGCACATTTATCTCCTCTTTTTATTTTTTTGTTGTACAATCATGGTTGCTTATGATTAACAGTAAAGTGTTAGTGTTTTGTTTATGCCTTTATGTTTGGTTTTCATCCCAAAGGTCTCCTAAAATCTCACCATGTCTTGTTGGTACATGCATCCCCAACTAGATCTTGTTCTATATTACTACTTCACGTGCCTCCAAAATGCAAAATTTGTAAGTTTTTCCCACCTTGTTACAATTGTTTTATTTTTCCATCAATGATAACCAATTCAAGAAACATCTGAATGGACATTACCATAGTCAAAATTTTCTTGAATGTTCCTTCACAATCTCCATGTTCATAGGTTTGAGTCATTGTTCTAAAAAAAATTTAAAAAATAAAGTTTGAGGGGTTCCTAAATGTATTGAATAAGTTGAGTTCAAAAATTCACAAAGTTTGTGGGTTCACAAATCTTGCAAAAATGTGATGAGGTTCAAGATGTTGTATAAAGTGAAACAAAGTGAAAAAGGAAAGTGGATGAAAAATTTTGAAGGTTCATTTGGTTCATGATGCCTCAAAATTTTACTTTGTTGTGAACTTTATAAAATTATGAAGGAAGAAGTGAAAGAGAAAGAAGAGAAGTAAAACTTGTAAAGTTCGTGAGTTTATAAACTTTATGAAATTGTGAAAAGGTTTTCCACAAGCTTGAAGTTGTGCCAAAGAAGAGAGATAAAGATAAAGAAGAGAAAAATGTGGGGAATGAGTCCAAAATGTTTTAAACACCCCAAATACTCATGTACATTGTGGCTTCCCCTCCAGGCACCATGAATGCAGTAAAAGACACCTCATCTACCATGTAATCCTTGTGTTTCAAAGCCTTACTAGACACAAATGAAGAAGATCTACACAATACAATTGTAAGCCTCAAAGAACATTCCTAATCCTTTACAAGTACTTCCAAAAACATTTGGGGTAGGATTTTAGGCATAAATCAAGGATAAAGGATCCCACAAGGTGTGGGTAGCTATTGTAAGGCACACGTATGAGGATATATGAGTTAATATTGATGTTCATGCCCCCATCCTTGGTTGGTGGTGATTTTGACAACCTACAAGAATCATAAGAGGAATTTTTTCATTGTAGAAGAGGTTGTTGGTCTTTGCCATAGTTTTAGGAAAAATCTAAATTGTGGAGACTCTTCTAGGTCATGTCATAGACCTTTTGTATACTAGTGCATATGAATATATATTCAATTTCATTTCTATATGAGATTTTAGTGATTTTGTAAAATTCATTTAGTAAATCAATACAAGATATTTTCTATGCCATTTATGCATATTGTCTTCATAGTTGCTTGAATGTTTTAGGGATTCAAGGATTTCTCAAGTTCACATTTGCTATTCTTTATATTAGTTTTGTGTTAGTTTGCATCTAAGGGGTGTTGTAAAACTATCTTACTTTGTACAGTTTATGCTTGTTGGAAAAATAAGGTGTCTCAACCTTTGATTTTTCCATAATATTAAATATTGCTAATCTTCTCACTTTCTTTTGTGAGTTACAACTTGAAATTTCTATTTGGATGAGGAGTCAAGTTGGAAAGTTGATTTTATAGGTGGAGTTGTGCATAAATGATTTTTCTATTTTCATGTTGAGTTTACATGGAATGCGAGTTTTTGAGGTGCGATTATTTTGGCAAGTGCAAATTTTGTAGATTGGCATGTGGTGACAATTGGAAACTTACCATTGTGCATCTGCAGTGTTTTTTGGCACTTTCCATGTTGCACGTTCAACCTTTGGCAGTTGTTTTAGAAATGTCTAATTTATGCATTGTAAGCTCTTATATATTGATCACTTGTATTTTGGAGTTGTATGTTGTTGTTTTGTTGAAGTACCGTTATGCTACCAGAGTTACTTCAAAATTGTGAAGACGTGTGAAGACTCCTGCAAGAGCATAGCTCTATGATTATATTGTAACTTGTTTATTGTTGTTGAATAATATAATTGGGTTGTGTTTTGGAGTGTGGGGTTTTTCTCCCGAAAGGGTTGTCCCCATGTAAAATTTTGTGTTATGAGTTCTTTCTTTATATGTTTATGATATGTATGTGCATCTAAATCTGTATAAGTTAAAGGTGTTTAAGAATTTTTTACAACTCTCTCCTACTTAGATTAGTGTAGGAAGTTGCTTCTGCTTACCCGACTTTCTTTTAGTTGGTATAAGAGCCTATCCAACTTTGATTCTATTGTTGGGTTTGAAGGGTTTTTTCAGCCGATCTTTGTTTTAGTGGTAGTTTTGCAGAAGAATATTTTGTGACCTTGTTGTAGAAAAAAGATGGTAAGGACATCCAGTAGAACCGAAATGGAGAAGTTTAATGGTGCAAACTTGGACTGTTAGAATTGTGACAAATATGGTCATCTCAAAAAAGAGTGCAAGGAAGAGAAAAAGAATAAAGACAAAAAGAGTTTCTTAAATTTCAACTCTGATAAATCCTCTCAAGATGACATAGATGTATTTGTTGCAGCTTTGGCAACGCATGCATCAGAAGATGTGTGGTTGATAGACTCTGGTGCTTCCTTCCACATTACCTCTCATAGAGGTTGGTTTTCAAAGTATGAAGAATATGACAGTGGGAAGGTGTATCTAGGTGATGACTCTCACCTAAAGATTGTTGGTCGTGGAAGAGTAAAAATCAGATTCCCTGATGGAAGAGTGAAGGGGATTGATGGTATATTGCATATCCCGGGTTTGGCACGAAACTTGCTTTCTGTGAGTAAACTAAATGATGCGGGAGTAAAAGTTGTTTTCTCGAGTGGAGGATGCAAGATGACGACAGGAGCTATGGTGTTGGCTAAGGGTGTTCAGATTGACACCTTGTTCAAGTTGGATGCACGCACGATTTAGTGCAATAGTTATTCTGACAAACCAAAGAAGAAATATTTGGATTCTTCATCCTCACCGTTAGATCGAGTAGAGAAATCTATAGTAGCTACATTTGATGGTCGTGCATTTTGGGTACCTAAGGGTGCTCATTCCTTGGAAATGAAGCTTCTTGTGGAGAAGTCAATGCTATGGCATCAACAACATGGTCGCATTGGTGAGAAGGGCCTTAGATCCCTGAAATATAAGAGCCTTGTTCAAGACCTTGATGATTGTAATCTCGAGTTTAACTTTTGCAAACATTGTGTTTATGGTAAATAACACTATGTTACTTTTAACTCTAGTTCTCACAAGTCTTTTGGGTTTTAGACTATGCTCATGCAGATGTGTTTGGTCCTGTGAATGTTCCTTTGTTGTCAAAATCTGTATATTTTGTTTCTTTCATAGATGATTACAGTAGAAGGACATTCGTTTATTTTCTCAGAAGAAAAGATGAAGTATTTAGTCGATTTAAGGAGTTTAAAGCCTCAGTAGAAAATCAAACTAGTAGAAAGATTAAGTGTTTGAGGACTAACAATGGTGGTGAGTTTTGTTCAAAATTTTTTGACAAGTTTTGTAAAGAACATGGGATTGAGAGACATAAGACAACTCCATACACCCCACAACAAAATGGAGTTGCAGGGAGGATGAACAGGACATTGATTGGAGAGGGATAGAAGTATGCTAAGTGGTGCTGGTTTTGAGCAGAAGTTTTGGGATGAAGCAGTAGCCACTGCATGTTACTTAATCAATATATCTCCTACATCAACTCTTGTTGATAAGACACCCATGGAGGCGTGGTCTGGTAAAAATACTTCGATGAGACATCTTAGAGTATTTGGTTGTCAAGCTTACACTCATGTTCTGATTGAGAAGAGGTCTAAGTTGGAGAACCAAGCAGTTAAATGTATCTTCATCAACTATGGTGTCGATGTGAAGGGGTACAAGCTTTGAGATCCAATGGCTCAAAAGGTTCTCTATAGCAGAAGTGTGATTTTTTGAGAGATGAAACCTTCCACAGTTGAGCTGTAGCCAGAGAAAAAGGAGAAACAAAAGGAGGTAGTTCAAGTTCCACTTACTCAGATGAAAGAAGAACAACATACTCCTGTTGAACTTGGTGATGAGGAGAGTTTGAGAAGCTCTGAAAGTTTTGAAGAAGAAGAAGAACCTCAACCTCAACAATCTAGGAGGTCTACCAGAGAAAGGCGACAACCTGATAGGTTTGGATATTCACCTGAAAGAATTGGTTATTCTTTGTTGGATTTCAATTGCATTTTTTCTTTGATTTCTCACACTGATGAGCCTAAGACTGTTGGAGAGGCTATGGGTATGAGTGATGCAGATTCTTGGATGAAAGCCATGGATGAAGAAATGGCTACATTGAAGAAGAATGATACATGGGATTTGGTACCTTTGTCTGAAGGATGGAAACCTGTTGGATGTAAATGGGTGTTCGAGAGAAAATTTGGTCCAGATGGTAATGTTGAGAAGCATAAGGCACAATTGGATGCTAAGGGATATTCTCAAGTGGAAGGAATTGACTATGGTGAGATTTTCTCTCCTGTTGTGAAGCTGACATCTATTCGGTTCTTGTTATCACTTGCAACAATGTATGATCTAGAAGTGGAACAGATGGATGTGAAGACATCGTTCCTTCATGGTGACTTGGAGAAGAGATTTATATGTCACAATCAGAGAATTTCATGGTTAAAGGTAAAGAAAATTTGGTTTGCAAGTTGAAAAAGTGTTTATATGGTCTTAAGCAGTCTCCTAGAATGTGGTACCACAAGTTCGATACCTATGTGTTATTGTTGGGATTTCTGAGATCTAAATTTGACCATTGTGTTTATTATAAATCTGATAATGGTTGTATTCTCATGATTGCATTGTACGTAGATGATATGTTATTTTTTGGGGATGTAAAAGTTTGATTTTAGATTTGAAGTCTTAGTTGTCAACACAGTTTGAGATGAAGGATCTAGGTGCAGTGAGGTGTATTCTAGGGATGGAGATCAAAAGAGATAGAGCTAACAAGCTTTGGTTAAGCCAAAGCAAGTATGTGAATATAGTGTTGGAGAGGTTGAACATGACAACTTGCAGATAGTTAGTTGTTCCTGTAGTGCAGGAGACGAAGCTTTTTGTGGAGGACTATCCAAAATTTCCTATTGAGATGGAGGACATGACCAGAGTAACTTATGTGAGTGCTCTTTGTGTAAGGCCAGACATTACCCAAGCGGTGGGAGTCCTTAGTCAATTTATGGCTAATCCTGGACTAATACATTGGGATGCAATGAAGAGAGTGTTCAAATATTTGTAGGGTACTTCTGAGTATTCCTTATGTTTTCATGGTTATCCTACTAGACCTCGAAACTCAGTGAGTATTCGTGGATTCAGATTGGGCAGATGACATTGACAACAAAATATCCACTGGTGGCTATGTGTTCATGATGTATGGTGGTACAATCAATTGGATGAATAAGCAACAAGCTGTAGTCGCTTTGTCCATAACAAAAGTAGAGTACATGGAAACTACTCATGCTTGTAAGGAAGCCATTTGGCTTAAGCATTTGTGTTCTGATATTGGTTTTGATACAGGGTAGATTACTATCTGTTGTGACAGTCAAAGTGCCATTTTCTTGGAAAATAATACTACTTTCCATACTAGAACAAAGCACATTGATGTTCAATTTCATTTTGTTCGTGATATGGTGGAATATGGAAAGGTGAAGTTGGAGAAAGTTGACACCCGAACGAATGTTGCATATACATCGACAAAGCAAGTGAGCACAAAGAAGTTCAGATGGTGTTCAGAGTCTATGGGCCTCATGGCCTCTAGCAGTTAAATTCTGTTACTTTCATTGGCTCTTCAAAGGTGTTCAACAAGTGGGAGAATGTTGGAAAAAGAAGTCTCCACATTTGATTTTTCCATGTTAAATATTGCTAATTTTCTCACTTTGTTTTGTAAGTTACAACTTGCAATTTCTATTCAGATGTAGAGTCAAGTTGGAAAGTTGATTTTATAGGTGGAGTTGTGCATAAATGATTTTTCTATTTTCGTGTTGAGTTTACATGGAATGTGAGTTTTTGAGGTGCAATTATTTTGGAAAGTGCAAATTTTGCAGATTGCCATGTGGTGACAATTGGAAACTTACCGTTGTGCATCTGCAGTGTTTTTTGGCACTTTCTATGTTGCACATTCAACCTTTGGCTGTTGTTTTAGAAATGTCTAATTTATGCATTATAAGCTCTTATATATTGAGCACTTGTATTTTGGAGTTGTATGTTGTTGTTTTGTTGAAGTACCGTTATGCTGCCATAATTACTCCAGAATTGTGAAGAAGTGTGAAGACTCCTGCAAGAGCATAGCTTTGGGATTATATTGTAACTTGTTTATTGTTGTTGAATAATATAATTGGGCTGTGTTTTGGAGTGTGGGTTTTTTTTCCCAAAAGGGTTTTCCCCACATAAAATTCTGTGTTATGAGTTCTTTGTTTATCTGTTTATGATATGTATGTGCATCTAAATATGTAACAGTTAAAGGTGTTTAAGAAATTTTTACAACTCTCTCCTACTTAGATTTGTGTAGGAAGTTGCTTCTGCTTACCTAACTTCCTTTCAATGCTAGGGTAGGAGACCTTTATAGGTTGATATGTGAAGCATTTGAAAGGTTTATGGATTGTTAAGTAGAGGTGTTTTTTTGGGGTAGAAGGGCATTTAAGAGTCTAAGCTCTATAAGAGAGAACCAAGTAGATTAGGCTCATCTAAATGTTAATGTTTGCTTGGTCATTGTGGTTTTTATCTAGGTTTCACTTTAATTTTGTAGGAGAGGCTATAGTTTAATAGTTGAAGGTTGACCATACACAATCTGTTACACCCCGATTGTATAGCTACTACTGCATAGGGAAATGCATTGTAATGTTTGAACCTTTTAGATGAATAAAATATATTGTTCTTGTGATCAATTGAACTGTGTCCTAATGATTGTCTCATTTGTTTGATACTTCTATTGATGTAATTCTTGAATGAATGTAGCATATAAGTTATGGAATAATGTTATTCTAACTTTTTATGATGTTTTATGTATACTGCCTTGTTTTGAGCATATGACTTTTGTTGTCATGTCATGATGTGCAGGAAACAGGTTCATTCCTCCAGGCAGAGGAGAGATATCACATAGGGAGGAGCTTAGTCGAGTAAACAGTAACGGGTACCAATTGAGCATACACACACATACTATAGATTGAGTAGGCCAAGTCTGTTTGTCGAGATAAGGGTAAGTCATCCATAGGCTTGTTTATTTACATAAGGAGTCTGAATTCACTTCCTTGTGCTTTAGGAGTTATGATTGTTTAATTTCAGACTTGTTATACCGTGACCCTTGTACGAATGATGTGAAATATATATGTTAAAGATTGATTGGGAACGCACATACATCTATACATAGTGTACACGTATCTATATGAACATACATATCAATACATGTGTACGTTAAGCAGACGAATATGCTCATACACATGTGTCGACATGTATATACACATACATACGTATACACAAGAATATATTTGTACACATTCTGCCTGATGTCTGAGGTGAAAACAATATTTTAATATTATGGTCTAGCAAATTTACATATATATTTATGTATAAATGTATATATCAATGATGGGATTATATTTTATGATATATACATAAATGCATAAATATAGGTGTAAATATTTATATATATTTAAAATATATGTATTAATATTAAGGTAATATGTGCATGTATATAAATATATATATTGCGATGTCAATATCAAAAAATATATATATTTATATATATAAATATATTAACACTTAATTAAATATATATACTATAAAATATAAATGAGGGTTATTTTGTGATAATGGATTGAAAATCAAATAAACTTCAAATGACACATATAAATATTCAAGAGAATAAAAAAATAGAACACAAAAGTAATAGAGTTAAAGGATTTAAATCCTTTATCAATGGTGAAATATTTTGATACTTGACTATGGAGAAAATGTTAATCTCAACATCGAAATCGAGCCTTTTGTTTGAAATATTTAAATGACAAGTGAAGTCGAAAGAATTATTGAAGAACATTTGAAAAGTAGAAAAATACGTTTTGAGAGTTCATACCTGTGAAAATGGAAATGGCGTATGAAACAAAAATACGCTTGGGAAAGCGCGCGACCATAGACCTGGTCTGGAGGAGAGACGTTTGTTGTTGTTCTTCAAACCATACATAATGGCGATGTGGAAGTCTTCTAGACTTGACCTCTTCCCTGGAATGAATTTTTCAAAACATTTACATCAAAATGCCTTAAAAATCTGAGAACGCCTAGAGCTGTCGACCTAGGAAATTTGCTATGAGAAGTTTGTTAAGTTGTGGCTAGAAAAGATAATGATTTGACTGAGATTTTTGCCACAAATCTCTCAGAAGCTTCTCAAATCTCAGTGTTGGTAGTTTGGATGCCTTAAGAAGAGGAATTTGTTGAGTTTTGAAACACTATATAAAGGCTGCTTGCTCATTCTTCAACACACGAATTTAGAGTTCGAATTTGTTTTCATTGTTGAGTGAATTGAGTACATCATTGTTGAGTGAGTTGAGTTCACCATTGTAGAGTGAGTTTTTATCTGCTAATAGAGTTTTTGTTGTGAGAGCATTATCATTTTTGAGAGCAAACTCAGAGTGTTCAATCTGCTAAGAGTGAAATCTATTTATGTTGGGAGTGCATTCATTATCTTTGGAAATAGTAGATTGAGAATATCATCACTTGTGTTACGAGTTAGCTAGAAATCCTTTGACTGGAAGCTGAAAGTGTAGCAATTTCTCACTAGAGCAGCACCTGTGGAAAGCTATTATCAGGCATGCTATCTCTTTTATTTTTGTTTTTGCTACTCTGGTAATCAGAAGAAAATCTGTTTTATACCCTCTGT
Source organism: Sequoia sempervirens (assembly GCA_007258455.2). NCBI lineage: Eukaryota > Viridiplantae > Streptophyta > Pinopsida > Cupressales > Cupressaceae > Sequoia > Sequoia sempervirens. The sequence continues at coordinate 26,955,681 of VDFB02000015.1, forward strand.
TTGAAAATGAATAAGGAATAAAAATTGTTTTATATGATATACTTTGGATTGAATATCTGAAGAATGATTTCAATTGCAAAGAGATAATTTTGGAAATAGAAAGGCAATTGCATGCTTTATACTATTAGCTTTGCATTCATTAGTAGACAGATTTACTGATGCATTGAAGAATAAATGGCATTATTTGTATTGACTCCATATAAGGAGTGTATGCTTGTATATAGCTATTTAATACTAGGGAATGAATTGAGGGCATTTAATAAGTTACAGATCACAACTAGTTATAAATTAACTTAGTCAAGTTAATGAAGCTCCTCAGATGAGAGTGTCCAGTATAGGGGAGGTAGTTGTGAGTACTTGTTAAATTGTTCTCCGTTCTACGTTCTTCATTGAATGTAAACACTTTGGCCAAAGTAGTGTAAGGAACCATTTAGTTGTAGTACTACACTGTCAGTTCACCGTGATCCCAAAATACATTCTAGTTCGAGATTTGTTGGTTCAACAAAATCTAGCTATGTAGGATCACAACACTATGCTCAGTTGGTAGTCGTTAAAGGTTACCCCACCAATCTCTTCTTTGAAGGGAGGGCCATTCATTACAAAATGATCGTGCGGGGGACCGCATTATAAGTCCGTGGTTGGCGGAAAAATGTCTGGGTGATGTTTCTCCTCCTCAACAGACGACCGATGAATCCAAGATTTGATAGGATAGACTCCTGGACCTTCTCACTTCTATTGGTGCCAAAAGCCTATAGGCTATGTATGTATCTTGTTCTTCTTTACTTTGTAGTTTCTTTTGGAAAGAAATAGTTAAAGTTGCAAATAGATTTATCATGTTTATGTATTTGAAAAGGAAATTTTTTATTGCAATGTCATGATAACACGTTTACACACTTGAAGGATGTAAGTTATAGCATTGTTCTTATTTATTGTGGTTGAAATCAAAAATTTTAAATTTAACGTACGAATTTGGTTGTCACACAATCCATAAATGAGTAAATATGTAATGAATAAACTATATATATTTTATTTTCTTCTTGTTCATACTTAAATATTAAGGGTACAAGGGGTGTGTGGGAGTGTGCAATACTTCAAAAGCCCTTGCTTTGTATGTATGAAAAAAATATTTGCTACTCACTATGCCAAATACCTTTCCCATATATGTCATATAGTAAGTGTTGATAGGGCTACCCCTAGGTCTTGTAGAGCCTAAAGTGTAGGAGAGATCTAGTTATCTCTTGTTTGTTGGCCCATTATTTTAATGACTCTAATCATAGAGATTCACAACCTCTTAGGAAGTAATAAAAATAGGTTGGAGAACCAACACCATGTACACACAATTTCTAATATATCCACCAAAATTATACCTTTCCCATATATGTCATATAGTAAGTGTTGATAGGGCTACCCCTAGGTCTTGTAGAGCCTAAAGTGTAGGAGAGATCTAGTTATCTCTTGTTTGTTGGCCCATTATTTTAATGACTCTAATCATAGAGATTCACAACCTCTTAGGAAGTGGTTAGACCAACACCATGTACACACAATTTCTAATATATCCACCAAAATTATACATTAATTATTCATATTCATGCACCTATCCCTTACATTTTGTTAACAATTATATTTGAGCATTTCCATGTCTCATGTCATTTTTGTAGACATAGGATCTAACTTATAGTTGCAGACTTGACCCCTCAAATTTTAAATTTCAAAATTCAAATTTTGATTGACTCTTGCCTATTCCTTTCCTATCTAGGGCCGACTTAACACAAGTTCACACAATTTATTGTTATGTCCTTATATTTAAAGATATTTAATTGCATTAATTTATCATCTTATCTCCTCCGATCATTCACATTAAATGAGCATGCTAGGAATATTTCTATTAGTGCACTAAAATGAATCAATATCTACACATCATCTTGGACCATTTGCACAACTAAGATCTATTGTCTTCAATCATTGACCTAAGTTTTGTAGGGTTAGCCTTGGAGAACACATCCCTTTGTAACATATTGACAATCTTCTAAAGGTATTTTTAAATACCACTAGTCTAGATAATACAAGTAGTAGAGGTAGATTGAATAGATCAACAAGCAAAAATGCGTAGATTGCGAGATCATTTTTGTGGCCATGGATCTAACCTTGATTTGTAAACTATACCCACCATAGTGTAGATGATTTTTTTGATCCAAAAGTGAGATATAAACATATATCACATTTTTTCAATTTAGAAATATCCAAATTTCAAAAATAAAATAAGATTGTCCATCCATCAAATTTAAACCTAAATACTTTTATTTATCACATTTATTTTCCATACTTCATATGAACCCATCTTATTTAATTAATCTAAATTAAACTTAAAAAACTAGCTTCCGTTTAAAAAATATACTTTTTCTATATTTGAAACTCCCCTCCATGGCAGGATAATCTCAGTGTTGGACTAAAATCACTATCGGTGATGAAAGGATGACAAATTGAATTCTTCACTGATTAGCAATCCGGCAACCGATCTAAGGTACGGAACTTATATTAGTTCTCCTCGTGTGGAAATGAATCATACCTTTATGTTCAGTAGATGTGAATTCCAATTCGCTATTTGCGACATAATATTCTGAATAAAATCAACAGGCATCCAGAAGACGAGTGATTTTAAAAAAAAAAGAGGCTATGCCTTGATGGTGACTATAGTTTTGAATAAACTCTGTTTTTGACTTTTAACATTCGTGTAAACCAAAAAATAGAACTGATTTTCTATTGTTTGGAAATCGAGTGTATTTTATGGTGTCTGGGTTTTGTTCCTTCAAGTATTTTCGTTGGATGTTCATAATTTTTCTGGGTAGGTCTAATTTTTTTTTGAATAAATAATTAATTAATATGGCTCTCCATATTCAATTAAAATCCAATAGACTGCCACGTATCAGAATACATGTCCACAAACAGCAATCCATCAAAAACCTTTGTTTGGCCGATAGATTGACAATCTGGAAGAATGGTTAAGCAAAACAGATGGGGGTATCCAGGTGAAGCTACTCTTATATGCTGACAATCTTATCTTAATTTCAAAAATAGCTCATGGATTGAGAGAACATCTGAAGGATTTGGAACTCTTTTGTCAAGAGGTGGGAATACAAGTGAACACTACCAAGACCAAAGTCCTATTTTTTTATTAAAAAAGAGAGAAACAATTTAACCTTTTTTTGAAGGTAGCCCATTGGAAATAGTGAAAGAAATTTTGGGATTGATTTTCACTAAAGGCTTAGTTGGGAGACATGCAGAACGAAAAGGATGGAAAGATTCTTACTTCAAAACATGTGTAGGAAAGCTGAACTTTGGGATTGGAAAATCAAGAAAACCCTTTTTGGTTTGCTGGTCACATTAGTTGTCCTTCATGCCTGCAAAGTTTGGGGAAGTAGCATGTCAAATCGCAGATCGAGACAATTAGAAAGCATCCAAAAGCATCTAATCACAAGCAGTCTCAAGATGAAAACCACGGTCCCTTGTGAGATTCTTTTGGCTGAAGCAGGAATTTTCCTGTTGGAGGCATTAGCAATAATCTGGTTACTAAATTATTTAAAGAAGGTTGAAAACATGGATAATCATCACTGACCCAAAATAGTTGTAGAGGAGGATTTGGGCCGTAGGAAGAAAACATGGATGAATTAGAATGACAAATGGTTGAGTAAGTGGGACATCAATTTGCATGAGTGTCCTAGCACCAATGAGAAATAAAAAAATAATGGCAGAAAAATTCAAGATTGCTATGTGGACAAAGCAGATTGGATGGAAGGAAGATTACTGTGTCAAAAAGTATAACCCAACTTGGGAACACAGTGAAAAAACATATTTAGGAGCGGTTATTAAGAGAAAAGCAAGGTTTTTAATTGCCTAGTTGAGGATTGGATCACATCATCTTAGATGTGAGACCAGAACATGGACTATACCGAAGGAAGTTTGGGAAGGGAGAACTTGCATATTCTGTAGCAAGGGGATGGTGGAGATAGAATGACACTTTATCACAGAGCATGCAGTTTATGAGGATATTCGTACTCAGTAAAAAAATAGCCTGAAAGTTGGCAGCTGGCACGAGTTATTTGAGGAAGCAAGGATTAGCAAGACCCCTAGCTTCCTGGTCAAGATCTATAGTAGGAGATCCAACATTGAAAGGAGTTTCAAGATAATTTAGGGCTGCAGTTCTTGATCTCTTGGATTGCTTGGTCTCGTGGACGTCATTCAAATCTTTTATTCATTCATTCATTAAAAATCCATCAATGCTATATCCTCATTCTCATATCTTAGAATCAATTTGTTCTTAATGTTTCAAGAGAAGTGTGGAGCATTAGTGGAGGCAGCTACTCGCCTGTTCAATTAATGCCACTATCCATTGTTTGGTTGGTTGTACAGTTGTCAGTGCTAGGTTCAATCAATGCCAGCTAAAAAGATCAGGGCATGTCTGGTTTCTCTGTTGTCTCAAAGTCTCTTTGGCGCCCTCGTAGTGCACCTTTTGTTTATCAGGTTCGCGCTGGCAAACATTTTTTCTGCAGGATTAACAAATTTGTGAACATCTTTATTAATCAATTAATCGATGGGCTTTTTAGTGAGGAAAAGCTGGAATCATTCCCATAAACATTTCTTTAACTAGAGATGCAAACAAGAGTTATGGTACACCTGTAAATACGATGAGATATAGGATAAGTTTGTGTATGCATTTTTACTTCAGTTTCATCTATAATAATTTCCTATTGTTTTCCTTAACTGATGACACCCAAACCATGAATTTATGAGGTGAATATTTTATAGGAAGATGAAATTAGAATTTGTTTTAGGATAATCTGAAGATGTTTGAAACTTAATTTACAGTACATGTAGTAAATTTTTTTGAAGGGCAACCTTTAGCCTTTTCAGGCAATTGAATGATTACATTCCGTTGTGATTCACACAACAGACCTTTCATGCAACGGGTTTATGATAAATCTAATATGTTTTTTTCTGGGATAAAATGCAAAGTTGTTTTCTATTGATTTTATATTCCTGTTTCTCGAGTATAGGCAGGGTGGCTGCAACTGACTTTGTCTCTTACAGCTCTAGCCTTCAGGCAATATGTAAAATGCTTTTTTTTGTTTTTTTCTCTAGTAATAGTGTAGTTGCAATTGGGCCTCTTCTCGATCTTTAGTTGGAGATACTGTTTAGATCTGTTGATTTAGCTGTAACTATTCTGAATGGTTCAGGAGATAATTCATGTTGCTAGTCAAACAACTACCAAATTGCAAGCTTAGAATACAAACGTATTATGTATGCCAACAAGATTCTCTGTGAAATGAATTAGTAAGCATATGAATATTCTTACTTCTAAATCTATGTCTATCACTCTATGTAGAGATTTTCAACTTCTCATGCCATATTTTAGGATTACTTCATCCTGCATCTTAGCATGAACTGGATTTGCATGCTGTTATGCGCAATCAAAAGATGCCTCCCAGATTGAGCAGAACCAAAACTGTGAAATCTTGCATTGTGATATTCCCAGACAAGCAGATAAATTATAAAATTACAAATCTCACATCAAATGTAAATCAGCCTATCTGTAGATTCATATACCCTAAAGGACTTTGATAAGTTTGAATAATTTTTTATTATATATTGATATATATCTTTCCTCACAACACTCAGCGTCTACATCATGGAATGAATTTTCAATATTCTTGCTGAACCTGCTTAGCAAGCTTTCCAACAACAATTGGTTGAAAGTAGCCTCTTTGGTATTCCTAATTATAACTTTAGATCTGAACTTAGAAAAGTCAAGAGTTCCTTAAGTCCCGATGATCTGTTAGCTTCCACGTTTTTTGATATTCTGAATTCATTTTTGGCATGGATTCTTACATCGTGTTACTTGTTTGTCACTATTAGTTGCTCTGCTATGATAATGTATTTAACAGACTATTGAAAAACATTCTTTTGTTGTGTTATTTGCTGGAGTTAGACAAAAACTGTACAGCTCAATTTTGTTCATATATAATTTTTGCAAGAATTGACAATGTTTGTTAAATAATTACTAAAATAGAAGCTCTATCTGGAAATCCGAAATAACACTGCTAGCAGTTTTGGCATGCCTTGTTGACTCTCTGCCTTGTGGTTGTATACCTGTGATATTACTTTATTCCATGATGTTAATACTCTTATCTAAATTTGTTATATTTAAAAGGGCATTTTATTATGCAACGTTAAGAGATTATGTATATTGGAAGCTGTTCCTTCTATTGTCCAATGGTATTATCCATTTTTGAGTACTGAGACTGTAGAAATCGCAAACAAATTACGTTTCTGAAACCTAATGCAAAATGTATCGAGTTTCATGTCAGACAAATCATGGTGATACTGATCGTACTATTCAGCTGCCAGAAATAACTATGCCACACAATTCAGCTGATGCAGTCTTCAAATATAAATGAATACATTTGCCCCCATTAAAATCATAAACTATGCTTTTAAATAGATGAAAGAAGAAATTAAAATGCTATAGATGAGAAGAAATTAACATGCTATGCATAGAATCTGTTATTGCCATTCTCTTCATAATAAATATTCCATTCTTCAGGTAATGCTGAATTTCATCTGGGTTTTGTAAGAAATAGAATTCGTATATTGTTTTGTTCATTTATTTGTCCTTCAGCAAAAAATAAGTGAGGGGTATGGACTTCTTGAATAATTTTTGGGGAACTAAAATAAAAGGATTTTAATGTTCAAGAAACAGTTAAGGTTTGTTACTGTCCTAATTTTAGATAGTTTTTCAACTTCTATCCTCAGAGTTCAATTAGATTATCAGAAGTAAAGTCTATCCTGCAAGGTATTAGGATTTTGCACAAAATAAAGTTGTACCGAGATCTGTGACTTGCTGGCATGAGCATCATTGTAGGAAGTCTTTAAATTCATGTGTGCTTCAACTAAATCCTAGCCAATATTTAATCTACAACTTGCAGAGCATGCAACAAACACCTTGGAAACTGCCTCTACACAAAGACTTATAATATCACATAACTTTTCCTTCATTGGAAACTCTGTTGCCGACCTTATAATGTTGAGAATTGGCTTTGATTTAATTCTTGTTCTATCCAAATTAAACTGGCATAGAGGAGTACCTGCAATAGGATTACAATACTGTATTAGAATTTGCTTTCTTGCACTTTGGCTGTCAATACTAAACTCCAGCACGCCACCTTGCAGTCTTTGGCGGACTGAAGCTGCATCTCAACCCGTGTTTTAAAAATGGATCATGCAAATGGCATTCTTATGGAGATATCATTGGTTTAAATTTTTTCTCTAAATGGCATAATTATTTTCTTTTACAGACTTGGAATCCAATTTGTCATTTTTGTAGTCCTGTGTCATTCTTAATTTCCCAAAGCACTTCCAAGTTATTTTTATTTCGCCTGCTGTCCTAGTAGTTTAGCTTGAGAAAAGCCCAAGTGGATTGCATGGTACAGATGGTGATGTTTTGACAGAGACTTGCAAGGCCTACTTGGAGCAAATGGTGAAGAATTGGCAGGATATAGCGGGAAGAAGATGGTCATTGTGAGGAGCCTTCATGCTACTATCATTTTTACTGTTTGAATTTCATAAGCCCTTTGGACTTCTGATGGATAATCAAGGTGGTGATCAAATAAGAAATAGGAATCCCAAGCAAGTAATCACAATCAGGGATAGTGTGATTGAACAGTATTCTTTTTTCTCTTCAAATCATTGATACATATTCTAGGCAAGTTGGTTTTAGGCTTTCATATGTTTCAAGGTTTTAAATTTTTCATTATCACTTCTAGAAGAAATCCTTATTGCTTCAACCTTATCACTCTCGCCTTTCAATATGCATATATTTTCAATGCTAATATACCACACATCCCTATATACCCAAAGATACATGGAAGTATGATAGTATGGAAGAGCAATCCTCTCAATATACTGAACTTATTGATATAACAGAGCTTCCAATATAGCATACCTCACTATATACCCTAAGGTTTGTGGAAGAGTGATGGTACGTGGACAAGAGGTGTATGTGAGAGTAGAGTAGTATGGGGGAATAGAGTGGCACCAAAAGTAATGGTATGGAAGTGTCTTGAGTCTGTCTAAGGACATACCTACTGACAAGGGCAGTCCACAGTATGAAGGTATGGTTGCCTCCCTGCACTGTAGTTACAGCCAAACAACAGATCACCAGAAGAGGAGAGAGAGAAAAGAAATGGGAAGATAGTTAGAGAAGATAATTCTAGGGAAAGCTCAATAACCCTCAAGACTATCTTTGGGGCATCACTTTTTAGTTTTTAGGTTACGAGAGGGTAATTGCATAGTAGCAAATATCTTTCTCGGGAATTTCTTGGCATACCAAAGAAAAGATATTTTCAATTCTCTAGATATTATTGAGAAAAAATGGGGAACCTAAAAAACCCACTAAAAAAAGAGAAATAATCGAGTTTTTACATTTAAAGCCATCCTAATTGCATAGTGAGTGAGAAAGTGAAAATAAATGGGAGTGTTCACCATGAGTTTTGAAATATGGATTTTTCGCATTGATTTTGTGATTGCTGATTGCATATAGTGTTGGAAAAAATGAAGAACATCTCATTTTGTTGTTTTGTGTTGTCATTGATGTCACCATGGTATATGAGTTGCAACTGCAAGATCAAGTTTGAATTTGTTTTGGTATTTTGGTCTAGTATCTGAACCGGTATAATGTTTATATCCTTTGGTATTTTAGTATATCCTCCGGTATTTTGGTCCGCAATTGTTTGCTAGTGATTATTCTTGTTTGCGGTTTTGAGAAATGATTTATGGATGTTGGACGCACGTACATTCAAGATCTCACGTATTTAGATGCTCGTATGGTGTATCGATATTACTCTGTTGATTGCAATTTTGCTATTAGGTCCATCCTTGGCCGACCTAATAGATGAGTTGTGTAATTGTGAATTAATTTTTGTTATGCGGATTTATGTGCGACCTATCTTAGGTCCATGCCGACAGGATGTAGCGTGTTGGGTGTTTGAATTGCCGTTTGGGAAGATTTTGTGAATGCTTGAAGCTGACAGTTGGTATTTTTGATAAATAAGAAGTGCATCTAATTAGGCCGACCTAATTGATGCTTGCAGAGAGATCAAATTGTTAATGTTGTAGCTGCAGGAGATATTTTTCTCCTTAATATATCTTTGTTTAAGGCAGGTCGGCCTTCATATCTTAAATAATATTTTATATTCCTTATTTTTTTAAAGGGGCCGACCTAGAGAAGAGGTTGCTTATCTTTGTATATAAGGGAGGTGAAGACCTCTCATTTGAATCATCAAGTTCATTCATTCATTCGCATCCTATTAGCAGCAGGAGTTCGCATCTTATTAGTAGCAGGAGTTCGCATGAGCTCGCCATTATTAGTAGCAGGAATTCGCCATTCTTAGCAGTTTGCCAGTCTTAGCAGCAGATCCATTTTAAAGAAAAGTGTGTCCAATCTTTGTTTCAGACTCAGCCTTGTGTAAGGCCTGATTTGTAAGCAGTTTTTTGCACTTATTATTCTGATATATAAGAGGATATTATTTGCTGGGTTTTTCTCCCTTGAGTAGGAGGGTTTTCCCAGGGTAAAATTGCTGTGTTCATTGATTTGTGTGTTGTTTTTTCTGCTTATTTACATTTCTGATCATAAAACTATCATGGTATCAGAGCGGGTCTAAGAAAAGATCTGATCAGATTTGTTTAAGCAGTCAGATTTGTTTAAGTAGTCAAGTCAACTTTTCGTCTAGGGTAGAGATCTTGAAGGCAAGTATTGCAGATCTAAGGTTGCAAATTATCTCAGACCTAAGGACAGATCTTTGAAGGTGAATTTGTGCGGAAAAAGAAGATGGTGAACAGTGTCAAGGTAGAAGATAGGCTTGACGGAGCTTCAAACTTCAACTCTTGGAAACCAAGGTACTCATTGCATTAGAGGAGAATGATCTTCTTAATTTCGTGGAAAATGATATGCTCAAGCCTTCCGATGATACTGAGAAAATCTAGTGGAATAAAAATGGCACAAAGGCTAGAAAGATCATGATAGACTCTGTGATGAATCACCTAGTACTGATCATCTCCAAGTTGAAGACGACTAAAGAAATGTTTGATACTCTAAAATGATTGTATGAGATCAACAATACCAGCAGAGCCCTTGCTTTGAGACAACAACTTCATCATGTAAAAATGGCTAAAGAAGATTCAGTCATCTCATTCTTTATGAAGATTGCTGATTTGAGAGATCAGTTGAGTGCTATTGGGGATATAATTGCAGACAAAGATCTTGTTATGTTGGCACTAAATGGTCTTCCCCAATCTTGGGAACCCTTTATTCAGAGCATCAGTGGGAGATCCAAGTTGCCCAAGTTTGATCGTCTTCGAGCTGACTGCATTCAAGAAGAATCTAGATTGGCAGCAAGAGGAATTGGGCGAAACTATCATGATGTAGAAAATCATGTTCTTGCTACACATACTTCTAGAGAAAGAGGCAAAGGAAGAAAGAGGAATAGAAACAGAGAATCAGATTCTGCCCCAGAACCGAAGAAGAAGGATCTCTCTCACATTCAATGTTACAGGTGTGACAAGTATGGTCACTTTGCTCGAGATTGCAAATTAAAATCTACACAACATGTTTCTACTACAGAAATTGACATAATGACATCTCAGAATGAGCCAAGTTCTAAAGTTAATCCAAAAGGTTTCTTATTCATCTCCGCTCTTTCAAGTAATGTACAATCTGACAGTGATACTTGGTTGATAGATAGTGGTGCTTCACATCACATCACAGGCTATAGAGAGCATCTTACAGGAGAAAGAGTCTAACTTACAAGTGATAATAGGAGATGATGCTAGCTATGTTGTAAAGGGAGCTGGGGCTACTTCCCTCCAGCTAGATTCAGGTATCCCTCTTCATTTGAGTAATGTATTGTTCGTACTTGGGATCAAAAGGAACCTTGTTTCCATTTCAACCTTGGAGAACAAAGGGTACAAGGTTGCCTTCTCTGAAGGAAAGGTTCTTGCATGGTCGAAGAAATCTAGTATAAATTCAGCTCGTGTGATTGGGACTCATCAGGAGAACCTATACAAATTGTCATTGCGATCAGTTTCTTCGAAGAGGAGGAAATGACATTCAGAGGGAGTCTGACAAACCAATAGAGGCAATCTTGGACGAGGAGGTCAGAAGGTTGATGTGAGTACTTGGAGCTTTAGAGGGAGTCACATCATCATGAAGATTTTTATAGTGTATATTTCTTTGAGACGGAGAAATATGAGGTGAAAGCCCTTGTAGTCTATATTTCTTTGAGATAGAGAAATATGAGCTGCAAGCCCTTGTTCATCTCTGAGACTGAGATGAGACGTCATGTTGAGAGACTCCATGACGACATCACGTTGAGAGACTCCGTCATGAGCCCTTATTGATTTTTGAGACTGAGATGAGACGTCATTTTGAGAGACTCCATGACGACATCACGTTGAGAGACTTTGTGATGAACCCTTATTCATCTCTGGGACTGAGATGAGACATCATGTTGAGAGACTCCATGATGACATCACGTTGAGAGACTCCGTGATGAATCCTTGTACATCTCTGAGACTGAGATGTGTTTCTTTCCACACATGGGAGTAGCCATTGTGCACATCATGTTGAGAAACTCCATGACAACATCACATCGAGAGACTCCATGACGATGTAATGTCCCCAATTTTGCGAGCATCAGAGTTCAGTGAATTTAGCCTATTCTTGGCCCTCGTAGGCTAATATGTCTAGTTAGAGGGTCTCTTTTGGCGGTGATCAGAGGAATCTCTCCTTAAGCATCTCGTGTGGGTTCAAGTAGCCTTCAGTTGATTTAGTTTCATATACTTACTATTTATAGTAAGTAAGCTGGCAAGCAATTCTATTTATAGCAGGGCACCTAAAGTTCACATGTTGGTAGTGTCGATTCCCAAATTCAGTTGAGTTGGTGAAATAAGGAGTTTTGCCTAAGTTATAATGTTTAATTATTATTAAAGGTGACTTTAATAATAATTAATAATTTAATATTATATTATAACATTATATTTGCACTTTATGACTTGAGGGTCCATTCATCATTAAAAAGGGGGCCGTTTTAATTAATTACTTGGGCGCCAATTTCAAGGACATATTTTAATATTCCAAAGTGCAAACATTATATTATTTTAAAATGATTTAAAAGGCAAATTAGAGGGGATTGGCATATTATCTTTTATCCCACATTGGTGAGAAAAGTGTATGAGTTCCTCCAGGAAAAGTATAAAAGAATCTTAAAGGGCTCATTTGGGGACATTCAGAATTGATTATTGGATATTTGTTTGATAATTTCTCATTGGCGTTTGGGGAAGGGAGCCCAAGGGTTTCTGCCAGCGTATCGGCTTTGGAGAACGAAAACTCTCCATTGTATCAGCATTCTGAGGTTGTGGAATATCAGCTGAAGGTGCTCACTGTTGGCTTCATCCAAAAGTCAAGTCTATGCTTCATCAGATTTATTGCTTCAAATCTATAGGAGATTGTATTTCCGGGTATGCACATATTTGTAAAAGCTTTGAAAGAAAATCAATAAATTAATTGCATTGCTGTAGTAGGGTTTATGTTTACATTTCTTGTATTTGATTTCTTGACTGACAATCTATGAGAAAATACGAAAAAATTACAAGCCCTTATCATTCAGCATAAAAACAGAAGTAGAGACAGGCATGTCTCTTACAAACGACATCACGTTGAGAGACTCTGTGATGAACTCTTGTACATCTCTGAGACTGAGATGTGGTTTTCCACAAATGGGCGTAGCCATTGTGGACGTCATGTTGAGAGACTCCATGACGACATCACATCGAGAGAATCCGTGATGAACTCTTGTACATCTCTAAGACTGAGATGTGGTTTTCCACAAATGGGTGTAGCCATTGTGGGCGTCATGTTGAGAGACTCCATGATGTGGATATATGAAAAATTACCTCTATAGCTAAGAGGGAGTGTTAGTGTTGTAGCTGCAGGAGATATTTTTCTCCTTAATATATCTTTGTCTAAGGCAGGTCGGCTTTCATGTCTTAAATAATATTTTATATTCTTTATTTTTCTAAAGGGGTTGACCTAGAGAAGAGGTTGCTTATCTTTGTATATAAGGGAGGTGAAGACCTCTCATTTGAATCATCAAGTTCATTCATTCATTTGCATCCTATTAGCAGTAGGAGTTCGCATCTTATTAGCAGCAGGAGCTCGCCATTATTAGTAGCAGGAATTCGCCATTCTTAGCAGTTTGCCAGTCTTAGCAACAGATCCATTTTAAAGAGAAGTGTCTCCATTCTTTGTTTCAGACTCAGCCTTGTGTAAGGCCTGATTTGTAAGCAGTGTTTTGCACTTATTATTCTGATATATAAGAGGATATTATTTGCTGGGTTTTTCTCCCTAGAGTAGGAGGGTTTTCCTAGCGTAAAATTGTTGTGTTCATTGATCTCTGTGTTTTTTTTTTTGCTTATTTACATTTCTGATCATAAAACTAACACAGATATATATATTGGGCAGTTTTTTTGAAGATTAGATGAGAGATGAGTGTGCTATGAATGCGAATGTGAAGAAGAGCGAATATGATGAAGTGTGTCAAGTCAGTTTACTGAGCTTCATTGGAACTGAATCTGCACTCACTAGGTGTACTTTATCAGTTCATTTTCTGGCTATAAGCCATTTTGTCATTGTAATTCTGTAGGCAGCGAGCCTTTGTATTTGGACAGTGAGTCCTGGCAGTGAACCACCCCATTTTGTAATATCTTATAACCGGTTATACTATATTGTGAGCTAACACTCACCGAGGTTTTTCCCATTTTGGGTTTTCCACGTAAAAATCTTGGTGTTCATGTGTTTTGTGATTTCATGCTTTGTTAATGCTTTTACTTATCTTTGCTGTTGTATGCATTGGAATAATTGGATGGTATCTAATCAAAAAATTTAAGAAGATATTGATTCATGCCCCCCTCTCAGTATCTTGGATATTCAACAATTGGTACTAGAGCCTGGTTCCTCCGGAAAAGCTTAACAGCTTGAGGGAGATCCTGAAGATGGAAGAAATGAATGATAAAGAAGAGCTCCGGACTACCCTTGAAGATCTTGATAAAGTTGAAAGAGAAAATAGAGATTTGAAAGAGAATCTTGAAGATGCAAATGAATGTGTTTGGAAATTAAAAGAGCAATTGAAAAAGTTCAAAGAAAGGCATAGGGAAGTAACTGACCAGTTGAAGAAGGCTAATGAAGAAATTACCAGCTTGAAGGTGCAAGTAGAGGAGAAGAAAAGTATTGAAGAATGTTTGAACAAATTGGTACAAAGCAAGTCTGATGAGTGTACCAAGCTTGAACAAGAAGTTGTGAACCTGAAAGTGGATTTGGAGAAGGCAAAACTTTGTGAAAACAATTTCAAATCTAGCTCTGACAGGCTTGATGAATTAATTTTAGAATAGAAGCCAAGCAAAGACAAAGGTGGCTTGGGAATGGAAGGAGGTGAAAACTCTAAGACAACCAAAAGACTCAGAATAAAGGAAAGCAAAAAGGAAATTCAAGGAACTTTGCTAGGAGACCACCTGTGAGACAACCTAATGTACAAAGGTATCCTTCCTTTAATGGCACTTGTTTTTCATGCAACAAATTTGGTCACAGGGCAACAAAATGTAGGAGTAGAATGAATCAGTTTCTTGGTCCCTTCACTGGTCAATGTTTTGCATGCAAAAGAATTGGACATAGGGCAAGTGAATGCAGAACCTTAATGATGAATCAGTTTAATGGAGGAAGAGTGAATCAATCCTTTAATGGCTACTGTTATACTTGTAACAAGTATGGACATAAAGCTCATCAGTGCAGAACAAGAGTCAGTGAAAGTCAATCTAATCAGAGAAATATTGTCTGCTATAACTGCAACAAACCAAGACATATCTTAAGAGTTTGCAGAAGCAAGAAGGGTAAGGAGACCAATTTGGTAGAAAAGAATGAACCTGCGAAGAAGGTTGACAAAGATGAGATTAAGCAAGAAATGAATAAGATTTGGAGGAAGAAAGAAGAGATTGAGATGACAAATGCGTCTGTTCCCTCATCTGGTACAGACAATTCCTCTGGGAACTAGACCTAGCATGGTCTTAAGGGGAGCTTTAACAAAAAATCACTTGAATCCCTTGATGTTTGGCGTGTCATTTTTGGCATGAAGATATGTTATGAGAAATGATAAAAAAACATGAAGGAATGATAGTTTGCGGAGCAAATTAGGGTTTTTCTGAGCAGAGAAGAAGAGTTTTTAGCAGCTTTTTGAAATCTGCCTCATTTAATGCTAGTTAGGGCAGATCGTTGTTTTATAAAGAAAATGTGTAAGGCATTTTGATCACTTGTGCGTTTGAAGAAATCGAAGAGCCTGGAGCGTTCCTAAGGAAATTTGGAGTTCAAGCCGTGCAAACCCTAGTTTTGGTTCATTGTGAAGAAAGAGGTATTTTACTTTTCTGTGCAGTTGTGGGTTTGTATTGTTTGAGTTGTTTAAATTTGAAATTGGAAGAATGGAAACCCCTGTAGTTGTTAATGTGTCGGAGAGACCGAGACCATCTTATAAGAAATATTCCTCAAAAGTTTTTGAAGACGACCCTGTGGGCACATTCTCATCAATCCCTCATGGAGTTATGCTGACTGAGGACACAAGAATGTATATTCGAGTAAAGACTGAGGAATTCAATCACACAAAATTGATTGACATTTGGTAGAATAAGCTTACTGGAGATAATTTCTTGATAAAACTTGAACACTTGAATCTGGTTGCGAAGAGGTTAGACAGATGGAACAACTTTCCCAACTTCAGTTCCATGGTTGATGATAGATTTATGAAGCCAGTCCTAAGCAGAATTCATGATAAATTCCTGTGGACTGACTAACCGCACTTGATAACTAAGGAGGCGATTAGGGTTGTTACCGGGCTCTGGGATGAAGGACTAGTACTTGTATTGAAAACCGTGAAGAATGAGGTAGTAACGGAACTTACAGGAGCTGCATATGACAAGAGAGCCTTAACGACAAAGTCCATCACTAATCCGGCTGTGAATTATGCCGCTATCATGATTGGTCACAAAATATACTTCACAAACAGAGAGAACTCTATTTCGGCTACAACAATTTATATTGGTTTTGATATGGTTGTAAATGGTGCAGACTATGACTTATGTGAGCTTCTTTGGCAACAGTTGCTTGAGAATTTGAAGTTGACAAAGGAAAGGAAGTATGCTTTCAAATTCGGTTCATTGATTGTATGTTCTATTTCATGAAGAGACTTCTTGGAAAGAATGATGAAGTGTTTTGGGACTCATCTAGACCGGTGGCACATCAAATTTTTGATTATATGCATAGTTTGGGTGATCTGAATGCTCAAGAAAATGCTCTAATAGCATTCTTTGTTGTATTTAAGAGCAACATGAATGAAAGAGATAGGATTCCGAGGAAAATTGTTGAGAAATACAAAGATGACATCATATTCCATGTTTCCTCTGATGAATGCATGATTGAAGTAGTAGAACCCCAGACCATATGGATTCAACCATTGGGATATGAGATTACAGAAGATGAAGCTGAGGGTTTGTACAAATGTTGCTGAAAAACCCGAAGGATCCCAATGAACCCAAAATTGGTACTTATGCTGAAAAGTCTATGGAGGTCCACATGGAGCATCAAAAGCCAATAATCAAAAAGAGAGTGGAAAAGAAGCTTAAAGAAGCTGGATTCACTGATGAGCAGTTTTCTCTTGGAAGGGCTAAGGGAGAACAGTTGGAGGCAGAATCATCTGGCCTGAGGAGATTCGGTAGGACTACACTTGCTAAATCCTTTGCAGCCCCTGCAGTAAAGATTGAACCCAGTATCGCTGATAAAGGCAAAGGCTCAGTTTCCTTCGGGCCTACTACTAGATCTAGGAAGAGGAGAAAAACTCCTCTATTGAACAAGGGAGAAAAATCTTAGCGTCACAGATGATTAGGATGAAGAGGAAGAGGATCCTGTTGCAAAATTGGTGAGGAGAAGAAGAGGAAGTTTACCCTCTTGTGAAGGTGCTTCTAAGGAAGCTGTTGGTTCTAAGAGAGTGCATGTTGTATTGTCTTCTGATGATGAGGAAGAGCAGGAATTTGGTGTTCATGTGCACACCAAACCAAAGTCAAAGAAGACTAAGGTGTCTGATGAAGCCTCTGCGGGCCAGAGAGAATAACAGGACAATCCGGTAAGTTCTGGTCCCCGTTTTAAATTAGAGGCAACTCTCAATACTTTGGTACATTTTGAGAACATGCTAAAGCCTACAACAAAATATTATGATAATGTTGGAGAAGAGGATAAAAAAACTTTGCTTTTAGTTGTCATTCAATATGTTATCATCTTGGAAGTTAAGTGGGATGATGTGAAGAAAGATATACTTGAGAATATGTGGGAAGCCCTAATGGAAAGGAGATCAGAGGCTATAGAATTTGAAGAGAAAATCAGGAATGATGCATATGATAAGATTGGGTCTTCCCTGACCCCAGATGATTTGGAGACTTTGAAAAAGATTTGTGCAAAGATGTTTCGAATGAAGAAAAGGGTAAATATTTTAATGACAAGGAATAAAAAGATGACAAAGAAGATAAGGAAACAACAAAGGTGATCTGGGATACAACAGAGAAATATGGCATGCTTAAGGCTGATGAAGATGTTGCTGAAAATGTTGAAGAAGATATTCCTCTTGATACAGGTAATGCAGATATTTCTAAAGGCATTGATGTTGAAAATGATGCCGATGGTGAAATTAATCCTCCGGAAAGTGAGAAGCAGAATGAAGGTGAAGTTGAACGTAAAAAACATAATGATGCTCCTCTGGAGCACACTAAAGGTGAAAAAGGAAATAATGAAAAAGGTAATTCTAAAGAAGGAAAAGGAAGTGAAGAAGAAGGAAAAGATAATCTAGAAGAAGAGCAAAATAAAAATGGAAAAAACGGAAATGATGAAGAAGATAATAGGGATAAAGATAAAAATGAAGATAAAAAGGAAGAAAAGAAAGAAGAAAAGAAAGAAGAAGAGAAAGAAGAAGAAGAAGAGAAAGTGGAAGAAGAAGAGAAGGAAGAAGAGAAGGAAAAAGGAGAGGAAGAAAAGAAAAACGAGGAATTTGCCGGGAAAAATGAAGAAAGTCAAAAGCTGTAATGTCCCCAAAATTTGGACTAAGTGACTTAATTATTTAATATTGCTCGAGTCTTAAATTATATTTAAATGGGGGATATTAAATAATTAATAAATCAAGTTATAAGTGACCCATTGAAATATTTATTAAAGGGGATATTATAAAGTCACTTATTTGTTGTTATAGAGTGACTTGAGGAAATATTAAAAATTTGACTTTATTGAGTCACTTTAATTTTTTGAATGGGAAACATACAAAAGAGAAGAAAAGGGAATCATTCGCACCTTTTTGAAAAATTATATCATCTCTTCACGGGAAGCTTGAGTTTTCTCTCCTGGGGTTTGGAGATATTGCTGGTCCAGTTTCAGGTGTGAAATAACACCTCCTAGCTTGGACGATTTCTTGATTCTGGAAAAACAATGATCCTCATGGCATGAGTTCGATTTGGGACAGTTGGAAGGAAGGAAAACAAAGTGTATCTGATTTTCGTGACTTTAACATCTGGGAATTTTGCAGCTTCAGGGAACCGAAATATTGGGACCATTTGCACTTTTTGAAGGTGTTATTGATGGAGAAACCTTAGGCGCCCAATATTCTAGCTAAAATACATTATTAGAATTGAATTTTGTAGAAGTTTGGCGTTTTTGGAGGAGGACGCGATTTCTGGGCAGATGAAGAGGGACGTGGTGTTTGGAACTCGTTTTTGAGTCTTTCTTTTGTCCATGGTGCTTGTGGTGAAGACGTGAGACCTCATTGTGACTGCAAACAGACTTCACAGTGCTCTGATAGCCTGCCATTGCATAAGAATTACTTGGTTGTGGGTGTTCTGAAGGTAACCTCAATCTACCAATGTTGAAGACCATTTTTGAGCAAACACAAAGTTCCAGGTTAGGCCTACACTATTATTTGAGCTGCTCTTATTGTATGTGATTAGAATGTTACTTGAATGCAAACTGTTCGCTGCTGCAACTCATTTCTGAGTATAACTTGGTGTAATCAGTCCATCATGTAGTACCCAGATTGTTAAGAAACTGAAAATATGTTGCTGTAGATGATTTCTGAGTCTTCACATTCATAAATCAGTCCCATCCAACCCCCAGATTAGGATTGTATGAGACTGTAAATGTTTATCAGCCAGTGGTATGATTGCTTGACAAATGAGTAGAAGGAATGAAGCCAGTATTGGACTATGTTTTTATTGTCCCTTAGTCTAATCTTCTGTAACCACAGTGCTAATGAAATCTGAAGTGTTTTGGAAGTTGTCATTTTCTGATATACTTTTCTGAGCAGTCATTATGGAGAATTAGTTAGCTTAAACACCCTGCAATTCTTGTAAATTCATTGCTGCTAATGAGAAGGCAAAATCAGTGTGGTGTTTTGTTTGAATATGTTGAAAGATTGAAATCAGAACATACTTACAATGACTTGTTCAGAAATCTTTGCTACACAAACTTAGTTGATATTTACTTAATTGGCAAATGAAATATGCCATATTAAGTGTCCGAAAAAAATAAAATAAAAAAATTATTGTTCAGTCTAGCAAGAGCCTTTACAAAAGGAGATTGTAAAATCTCTTAAGCATCCCGGAGAATCGTCCTCCGGTAATGATGTTTTGAAAGGCTTGCTGTCCAAGCAGATAAGATTTCAACCAATAATCCCTCAGGAGCTTCTACAACTTCCTATGATTGAAGAGTTTGTAGATATGGAGAAGATGTCTCCGGTGCATAAAGTGGTGTTAGGAGATGGAATGCAGGCATCCAGAAGGAAGGAGATTCTTGAGACACATCAAAAAGGAACAAAACTCATAGAAGATGCTCTCAAGGCATTGCAAGATGTCACACCTAGTGCATCTATTGATGCATCCCTCGCTCCTATTGAAAATTTGAGATTGTTGTTAGATTCTTTCAAGGAGTATACCTCTGGGCTTGGAGAAAAGACAAAACAAGAAGTTGAGAAACTGGCAGAGAAAAGGCTACTGGCATTGCATGACAAGTGTGCTCTTGCACACTCAAATGTTGAAAAGAACCTGGATGCTGTGAAGATTTGTGAGTCAAAAGCAAGTGCTATTCTTGCTTATTGCTTGAAGTGGTCGGATGCCACTCATAACATTAAGGTTGTTATGGACTCCATTGAGTCCCAGTTGACTGTTGTCTCCGGTACTTATAGTATATCCAAAGACAGAGATAGATCAACTTGGAACGCCATCACTGCGCATAAAGATAAATTCTTTGTCTTACAGAAGCAGAAGGAAGAGATTAGCAGAAAATTTGATCAGTTGAGTGACATTATAAGAGTGGAATACACTCCGGTTGGCAAGGCTTTAGTAGGCACATAAAAGCTTGAGAAGATAAACTTGACTCTTGATACTTCAGATGGTGTAGAAGAAACTTTGGTAGAGTTGGAATCCCTGAACATGATATTGATTTCTACAAAGGATAGTTGGGAGAATGGTAAATTAGTATGGGAAGGTATTTTGAAGGAGCTTCAAGGCTCACCATGCTCCGGTTGATACATGTTTCTTTGTTTTCTTTGTTTTCATATTTCAATTTCAGTTTTTGGAACACCCTTTGTCCTTGATGTCAAAGGGGGAGTGAAGAATGGTGAAATGCTGGTGTTAGGGGGAGAAGTGTTGTAAATATTCTTTTTTTTTTTGGCATATGTTGCCATCAATGACAAAGGGGGAGATTGTTGGAAAAATGAACATCTCATTTTGTTGTTTTGTGTTGTCATTGATGTCACCATGGTATATGAGTTGCAACTGCAAGATCAAGTCTGAATTTGTTCCGGTATTCTGGTCCAGTATCTAAACTGGTATAATGTTTATATCCTTCAGTATTTTGGTCCGCAATTGTTTGAGAAATGATTTATGGATGCTGGAAGCACGTACATTCAAGATATCATGTATTTAGATGCTCGTATGGTGTATCAGTATTACTCTGTTGATTGCAATTTTGCTATTAGGTCCATCCTTGGCCGACCTAATGGATGAGTTGTGTAATGTGAATTAATTTTTGTTATGTAGATTTATGTGTGACCTATCTTAGGTCCATGCCGATAGGATGTAGTGTGTTGGGTGTTTGAATTGCTGTTTGGGAAGATTTTGTGAATGCTTGAAGCTGACAGTTGGTATTTTTGATAAATAAGAAGTGCATCTAATTAGGTCGACCTAATTGATGCTTGTGGAGAGATCAAATATATATATTGGGTAGTTTTTTTGAAGATTAGATGAGAGATGAGTGTGCTATGAATGCGAATGTGAAGAAGAGCGAATATGATGAAGTGTGTCAAGTCAGTTTACTGAGCTTCATTGGAACTGAATCTGCACTCACTAGGTGTAATTTATTAGCTCATTTTCTGGTTGTAAGCCATTTTGTCATTGTAATTTTGTAGGCAGTGAGCCTTTGTATTTGGACAGTGAGTCCTGGCAGTGAGCCACCCCATTTTGTAATATCTTATAACCGGTTATACTATATTGTCAGCTAACACTCACCATGGTTTTTCCCATTTTGGGTTTTCCACGTAAAAATCCTGGTGTTCATGTGTTTTTTTATTTCATGCTCTGTTAATGCTTTTACTTATCTTTGCTGTTGTATGCATTGGAATAATTGGATGGTATCTGATCAGAAAATTTAAGAAGATACTGATTCACCCCCCCTTTCAGTATCTTGGATATTCAACATATAGTTGTAATATAAATCTCCTTAACAATGTTAAGAAATAACTTTGCTAGAATGATAATAAACTGTTTATGCAATAAAACACAACTAAGATAAATATGGCCAATTAAGCCCACTGTTCTTAACTATCAAGTCGAAGAGACTAATCTATACAGAAAATGGTAACTACAGTTGACAACAATAGTCTACGTAACCTCTTCAAATGCCTTTTAAGTTTACAACAATGGCAACAATCATGCTTGGCATTTGAGAACAACAATGTCCTGTCTTTTTTTTTTTGATTCATAAGGTGGGATTAGTTAGGCTGCTTCTGCACTGGTCGAGGTCACAAGGGAGACCTCCTCCCCGCCAACACATCTGCATTATACAACATATTCAACTTTTAATCAACTTAGAAGCCACATATTCAACTTAAATCATTTGGAAGCCACAATGGAAGTCCAAGAGCCACCACTTGAAATTCCACCTTTAGATGTCACTATGGGGGTTTGAACTTGGATCTCCATCATTAGAACCCTACATCCATTCCATTTGAACACAACCCCAATGACAAGCAATGACTTGTCTTTACAATGTTTCAGTTAATCATTGTGATCAACAATATTTCCTATAATTTTGACAGCAGTATCGATGCCCATATTAATTGGTTATTGTCAAGGTTACCCCAAGTTTCCGGGATGGGGACGGTAGGGGACGATGGGACAAGTCCCCAAGTTTCCGATTTTTGAGGCCAAATTTAGGGACGGTAGGGGACGGCTATATAAAAATATAGGCAAAATTTTAAAAATATAGGGAAATTTTAAATATTCATATGATAACATGGATAAGGCATGCATAATACACATTATAGAACATTAACATATAACATTTGTGTTCAACATTATGCCAATACTCAATACACATTCAAAATTAACATACATGAATCATGAAACAACCTCCAAGTTATAATTTATAAACTTATATCAAAATGCCCAAAGGCTACATTGCTGCCATAAAGTTTTAAAGTTTGCTATGAAAATCAAAATACAATATCGTATGTCAATAATGAATACAAAATAAACAAAGAGCACTGCTGCCCCTAACCATCTCTCATAACCGCATCAAAATCAAAGTCGTCCTTTGAGTCACTGCCACCATGATGCTCCTCCTCAACCAACGAAACCCCAACCAAACCCTCAGCTGTCTCCTCCTCATCTACCTGGGTCACATCCTCAGGATCAATATCCCACCGTAGAGCTGGAGTCTTTCGATACTCTGGAGTCTGCCAATCTTGAATCCGAAGAGCACTATGAACGGCCACTAGCTTCTCCGCTCGTCTAGAGGTAAGTCTATTCCTCTTGATGGAGTGGATAAAGCTATACATGGACCAATTCCTCTCTGCAGCAGAGGAACTGACAACTTGTGCAAGAAGGCGAGTAGCAAGTGTCTTCAATTGCGGTGTATCCCTCCCATGATAGGTCTACCATCCAATAGGGTTCGATTGAGCTAATATAGCTCTATTTAACCTCGCTTGTGGTTTACTCAAGTTTGGGCCATTAAGATTTGCAAAGTCTAGGAATTGTGACTGAAGTAGTGAAGCCTACTCTGCTAGATAAATCTTTTCAATGGCCCATGTGAACCCATCTAAAACCCCAGCATCATCACATGGAGGCACCCTACCAGCCCTTGGTGCATATCATTTTGGATTTAGAGCAAAGGCAACCATATGAAGCGGGTTGTTCATTGTATTCCACCTTCGCGTCACAATGGGCCTAATGTGTTGCTCATATAAATCCACAGTGGGGTCCTTTGCCGAAATAACTTGCCTAATCTTCCCAAGCATATTGTCAAATGTCTCATATATCTCTCCAAGACTAGGAGAGTCTGTATCAACATATTTTATGACATCTACAATAGGCGAGATGAAGGAGCAAATATATTTGCAAAATGCAAACAAAAAGTTCAAAATAATTAATTGACAAGTTAATTGACATTTTAGAAACTTCAAAAGTTAGAACATTGGACAATAAAATTAAAATATTAAAATCAGAAATTTAATATGAAAATCAGCCATCTAACATGTCTTACCTCACATTGGCCCACCAATCGTCATCGAGGATCTTTTGTTTGATGGTCTTTCCTTGAGCAGAACTTGCATTAGGCCATCTAGTCCACTCTGCATTGACCATCATCAGTTGTAGAGGCTCATGCACCTCAAGCATCCTCTCCAACAAGATGAAGTATGTGGCATATCTACATTCATTGATTCAATGATTCATTAAAAATTAAAAATTAAAAACAAAACTAGATTATGAATTCAAATTGAAAGTGAAACAAAATGAAGTAAATGGCATACGTTGTCTCAACAGGTTTGAGAAACTCTTTCTTTGAAAATGTTCTGAAGAGAGCAAGTGAGGTGTGGTGATTGCAAATGAACATCTGAATATCTCTCGCTTCTGCCATCGTTTGCTTCACCCAATCCAACTTCCCTATGTCTTTCAATGCATTGCTCAATGCATGAACACAACATGGGGTCCAAAATATGTGCCTGTAAGTACCCTCCACCATCAACCCAACCGATTTGCACACATGTGCTGAATCGGTGATCACCTGCACCACATTTGCAGCCCTAACCTCTTCTATGGCATCTCTCAAAATGGAAAATTGGAAGTCTGCATCTTTATGTCTCCCCGAACAGTCTACGCCTCTAAGAAAATAAGAACCAACAGGGCATGTGACTATGACATTGATGAGTGGCCGACGTCTACAATTAGTCCACCCATCCATCACTATAGAGCACCCCGTCCTCATCCACGTTTGCCTCATCTTCTCCATTAACACATTAACTTTGGAGTACTCTTTGTCTAGGAGGGTGGTGCGTAGAATATGATCTCCAGGGGGTATGAATGAAGGACCAACAGTGGCTATGTCTTTCACCATTTGTTTGAAATAAGAGGAACGGGCCACATGAAATGGAATGGCATGGGCAAAAAAGAATTTGGCAATGGAGGATTTAGTGGCTTCTCGTGCTTGGTTATTAAACATGGACTCAACTGAGGTTGCCTTTTCACTACCACTCACCTTCCTCTTTCCTCTTAAGACAACTCCACTACTACCAACCGTGGAAGGACTAGGAGTAGGCATAGATGATTGTGAACTTGGAAAGAAGGAGACCCACCTTGAACCTTACCATCCAACTCCATTTGAACTTTTTGGCACTCTAAAAATAGCTCATCTGTCAATGTAGGACACACTCTAACTCCATGGCCCACCTCACCCAAAAAATGAGACCTAACTCTTGTGTAGCTGCCCCTAAATTCCTTTTCACAAACATGGCAAAACCAAACCCTACTCCCCTCTGAATTTTTTTGTCTTTCACCCACGGTTGTAACATATCGAAGGAATGTTTTTTTTGTTTGTCTAATGGGTGTTTTGCATAGTCTTCCATGGTTTTGGTACTGGTTGATGAAGGAGGGCATTGGATTGGGTTTCTTTGCTCTCTAGTTCTACTACCACCCCCACCACTTTCCCTTCTAGTTTGCATTTCAACTTCACTATCACTCCTAGCTTCACTGCTGCTCATGTTTTTTATTTTTAGAATGCAAGTTTCAACTGAAAATTCAAAAAAATAAAAAAAATCAGACAATGTATGCTTCACATTTTGCAAAAAAATGAAAAAAAAAAGGGAAAGAAAATGCATACCTCTTTGGTGGATTTGCACTCCCAACAACACTATTTCAACCTCCTCTCCTTCAAGCTGCTGCTCCTCCTTTAATGGCTGCAACTTCTTTTGCTCTCAAACCCTTGGCTGCTCAAACAAACAAAATGTATAAAATGAGGTTAGAGAGGCCCTTTTTTCTGCATAAAGGAGTCAAAATCAATGGGGCCCACACATGCCATGTAGGCAGGGGCATTCTTTTTTTGTTTTATGTTTTTTTTTCATTTTAAAAGCCCTCGAGACGTAGGGGACGGCTGGCCATCCCTGGGACGGTCGAGGGACAGCTTAGTTGTCCCTTGGCCATCCCCGGGACCGGTCAGCTGTCCCTCATTGGGTCAACGGCGCCCCCTGTTTCGGGGACGTTTCCTGGAAATTTTGCAAAAGAAGGGGATGGTCCCTTGTCGTCCCCATGCCGTCCCTCGGTACCTGGGACGTCCCGGGGATAGGGACGGGGCATTTTGTGGGGGGGGGGTGACGCGTCCTTGGGTTTCCTTGGTTGTTGTACTAATAATTATGCTATTGAACACCATGTTGATCGAGAATGATACATATCACTAATCAGAATAATGACAATATGCGATTGATCAAAGATCATAAGAAGATTACTTAACTAATCACAGAAGGATAGTTATGTCAAAAGACAATAAAGATGACAATGATATCAACTCTAATGAGATTATTAGCAGCTTATATGTAAAAATGAAAATTCCCAAACAATTGCCTCAAGAATACAAATATGTTTACAAATGAAGTAGTGACAACAATATCCTTTCATAAGTAGAAATGACAGCAAGTCAATAACAGCACTAACATCAGTGTTCAATAATAATGACAAGTCAAAGGATAACATAATCATTTGACAGTTTTGTTTAGTAATGACTATGCTATCAAATCATAAATAATGACAGCAGCGTTATTAATGGCAACAGGGAGAGTCACCAGTTATAATAACATCAGTCATGTTCCCTATTCATAAGGTTCTCAAACCTGATTATACCAAATGTCTTCACCATTGTAGATAACTATGTTCATTTTTGAAATAGTGACAGCAACAATTGCTGCTGCCCTTTTCCAACAGATCTAACTGCTATTCAATAATGACAGCTGGAAATCTCAACAGTTAACTTTACCCTGTTCAAGGAGTATAACTTGTCTATAAAAGTTACAAAGAAGATTGATCAAATAATCACAGGTCTGATGCTTAGATAGAAAAAAACTAACTAATTGTGGTATTACTAGTGATGGTCAAAGTTGTGGTCAAAGATATTTTGAAAAACTTATAATATTCTCCAGAAAATGTTGGGAGCATTGCTGAGAAAAAATACATTGGAATATATCGCAATATTTTAGAGATATCTGCTTCTATGGCCATATTCTTGCCAAATGCTATGTTCAGTGCACTAGAGGGACTTGAGAATCAATTTTTTTTTCTGTTATACATATCAGATTCCTTGCAAATGGATTTAGTACTTTACAACAAAATAAAGTTAAACAATTACAATTCTGTCAGTTACTAAATAATAAGGGTTTTTTGGATTAGTAAGTAAATCTTAACCCTAAACCCTGAAAAATCTATGGTTTTAGGGTTGCTGTTAGGGCATACAAAGGAATAAAAAAATCCCTTACCCTAAATATTAGGGCGTATTTGCTAGCAAAAAACCATAACCCTAAATGCTAAAAGAATCAGCATTTAAGGTTAGGGTTAGGGTGTATTTGTTAGCAAAAAAACCCTTACACTAGTCCTAAATGTTGAAAAACATTTCAATATTATGGTTAGGTTGGGGCATAAAAAACCCTCACTCTAAATGCTGAAAAAAGTTAGGTCATATTAGCTAGCAAGAAAAACCATAACTCCAAATCCTGAAAAACCCAAGGTTTGGGGTTAGTGTTAGGTTTCTTAGTAACAAAACATCCAAAACTCTAACCCTAAGCGCTGAAAACAAATTTAGCATTTAAGGTTGGGGCTAGGGCATATAAAAACCCTACTCCTAACTGCTGCAAATATTTTGTTCTTTATAAACAAGGTAATTTAAAAATAACCATGTACTTGGAGGTTGAATACTAAATTGATTTAGTGTAGCATGAAGTCCATGTTGAAATCTTGTGTTCATTCAAATGCTGAGAAAATCTCAAAAAGCTGCTTGAAAAAGCTCTGTTTGAAAATCTCATAAAATTTGCTACAAATGACCAAAAAAAAAACAGCTATGTGTTGGCGTTACAATTCACACCTTTGGTGTGCGTATTGGAAACAGACAACTATGCATAGTTAGACTGCTCTTCAAATTAGGAGGGGAAGCTCCTTCTTTTGCTGATTATGTGTAAAAAGAATATCAAACTAATTTCCTATCTTTTTATCTCAGCTGAGAGCACAAGGTTATAAAACTCTTTGCATTGCAGCTGAGGTTTTCTCTGGTTTTGTAACTTCAACTACAACTAGGCCTAAACTTATAATGCTTCTATCTTCTCAAGTAAATTCAGAGCAAGAGAATTTAGAAGTAAACTGGGAATGGTTTGGTTAACACAAAGCTTAAACAAACTTATTTCAAGAACCCACTTGAAGACTCATTGTACTTTCAGATGAAAGCTGAAAATAGAGATTATAAAAGAAAAACATGAAACAATAAACTTGATCTCAAAATTCCCTCAAAGACTCATTGTACTTTTGAGGTGTAGGCTGAAATAAAGATTATAAAAACAATAACGTGAAAAGATTTGAAACTTTGGATCAAAGCAAGGTGGGCATGAGATTTATTTCCTCAAAGCTTTCCACAACAATTACACGTTTGGGACAGCAGATTGTATCAAGAAGACAAACATACAATATGTGATCAACCAAATTATACTTGACAAAGTTTGAACTCACACACTGAATAACAAGAAAGCAGGCTAAAATAAGCTTAGCGTTTTGTTATCACAAACACAGTTAAGAAATAATGAGCAAAGCTGCTCTTATTTATACACACACAAAGGAGTAGGGAACCCTAAAATCTCCTTGTGTTAACAATTAGTCTTGCTAGTCTGCAAGATTTATTCCTATGTCTAAACAAAGATAACTAACAGTTAACTGGAAAGACTACATCAGTTAACTGATCTAAAACTAAAGAAAACTCCAATTGTACAATAAATATCTCCAAAGATAGACATGCATGAAAAGTGGACAGTTAGTTAAACTCGGAAAATGCCTCGAGTTAACTGCTGTCATTACTTGAGTTCTATTTCTGGAAATATCTACACGCTTCAACTTACAGTTGATTGATTGGTAACTTTGGCAGCTTTGTAACTGGAGTGATGACCTCTGTTTTTTCTGCAGCTTTATGCTTCTGACGCTTTTCTTGATTTTTTCTCAATTGAAGAATATTGCATGATGAAACTGTGAAGTTTGACTGTGAACAGGATATGTTCGGACAACTTCTGCATAAAAGCTAAAAATGGCTTTGCTGAAAGACAGAAAAAGGCATATTTTTGGATAAAAAATCTGAGATATGGGTTTTGTTAGGAATATCATTTGGAATATAGACCTAGATTGTCCGTTTTCTAAAAAAATGATTTCTACAAGGACATGCAAGAATCCCTCAGAGGTAGAGGCAGCGAGGCAATTTTTTCTCGGAAAAATTATGAGACATGGGTTTTGTAGGTGTTTGAATGCTGAACAAACAGAGATCGATCGTTTATGAAAAAGATGATTTTTTCATAAACCCTAAAAAAGTGGAGGCAGTGGGACGATTTTTCTAGAAAAATCTGGGACGTGGGTTTTATGGCCAATTTTGTGCTGGACAAACCCAATTGGTCAGATTTTTGAAAAAAATGATTTTTGTTGAACATGCGAGAAACCCTAAGACAGGAAGCTGAAGAAGCTGTTGATTTTATAGGTGTTTGAATGCTGAACAAAACTAGATCGATCGTTTTTGAAAAAGATGATTGTTTCAGAAACCCTAAAAAAGTGGAGGTAGTGGGACAATTTTTTTAGAAAAATTTGGGGCATGGGTTTTGTGGCCAATTTTGTGCTGGACAAACCCAATTGGTCAGATTTCTGAAAAAATTGATTTTTGTTGAACATGTGAGAAACCCTAAGATAGGAAATTGAAGAAGCTGTTGAAATTTCTTCCAATCTTGGAGAAGATTGAAAAAGAAGATAACCTAGATCGCTAGAAGTTGAAAACCATGAACTGCTGCCTCTGAAAATTGATGCCCTAGAAAAACGCCCTATGAAAAGATGTTCTGTGCAACTTGAATTCGAAAATATGAAGAATGCTGAGAACCCCTTCTGTTTGATCTTTCAAATGCCATAGAGAAGAAAATTTTGTGTTTGGCGTTTGAAGTCAACCTGCAAGAATAATGAAAAGGGACACCCAAATGCTTGATAAACAGACTTTGGAGGTGGAAGCATCAGTTAACTTGCGAAAACCCTAATTTTAGGAGTCGTTTGGCGCAAATATCAGTTAACTCGAAGACTCCCAAAAATTTTGGGTGGCCAAGGGATGAGAAAAGTCTTCCAAAAATCTATAACTCAAGTTGACTTGAGCCCACCTTGAAATAAGGCATCCAAGTTTGCCAGAGTTAGTAAATTTTTGAAGATTTTCATCTCTTTTGGTGATAAAACGCCCAAGTTTGATCCTTGATTTCGAATGTTTGATCAATCCTATGACCTAGCTGATAGATTCACTGTAGAGCATGATCAAATCTGAGGAGATGTTCTTGGAAGCTTCAAACCCAAAAATTGGTTTTGGTGGCTTGAATTCTTGGGTGCCTTCTTGAGATAAGGTGCTTTTGTTTGCCAGTGTTAACCAATTTTCAGTGAGTTTCAACTCCTTCAATTTGACCTCCCGTGTTTCGATCTGCAGTTGCCAGTGATTGATGACTCCCATGAACAGGATGTTGAATCCATCGCAAAACTAGAAGAATTCCAAAAAGTATGATTGGTTTTGCAAGCATTAAAAGTTGATTCAGAGGCCTTAAAGTTTTGGGCGCCCCTGGCTTGCAGGGGCACTTTTGTGCTTTTGAGATACAATTTTTACTTTGCTACTCTTGACGAAATGCTCCAGTTTGGTCTCTGTTGCTGGATGTTTGACTGCTCCGATGAATCTGCTGACGGATTCGTCATGAAGCCTGATCAACTTTGAGGAGATCTCCTTGGAAGTTATGAAGCTTGAAAGCTCCATTTGGTGCTTCAAAAAGTTGGGCGCCTTTTGCTAGTAGGGTGCTTTTTCTGCTTGACTTAGCTATTTTATGAGCTTTCCAACCTTTCCTTTGTTTTTGGTGTTCGTTCGATCTTCACTTGCTAGTGTTTGATAGGTCTTTTGAGCTGGCAAATAGATTCACTGCAAAGCTGGGCTAAATATGAGGAGGGCTTGTTGGAGGTCATGAAAGCTAAAAATTGAAATTGATGCTTCAAAATACTGGGTGCCCCTAGCTTGCAGGGGCGCTTTTCTGCTCTGGACTTCATCACTTTTGAGTTTCTTGGCTTTCAACATTTCCCACTTGATCTTCGTTTCTGGGCGTTCGACAGATCCCATGATCAAGATGTTGGATTCATTGTGAAGCTTGGAGAATTATGAAGAGGACCCCCAAAATGACAAGTCCTAACAGCTGCATTTAAGCCTTTGAACTCACGGGCACCCTTGGCCTGCAGGGGCGCTTTTGGCTCTAGTTGGTAGTCATTTGCAATGATTTTTCACTCTTCTTGCGCTTCGCGTTCACTGTGTCGTCGACTGCGTCAAGCATCTTGTTGTAGACGTGAACTTGTTGAGTGTGTTACATATGTGACAAATAGAAACTGAAAAATATTCTAAGGCATTGAAGCCTAGACACCCTCTTTGAGGTAAGGCATCCATCTCCAAACTTAGAATATTTTTGGCAATTTTCAACTTTTGAAATTCCCCTCCGCTGTTCGCCATTTTTTGAGCATCTTTCGCCATAGATTCCTCCGTGCAACGATTGAAGCTTAGATTTTGATACCTGGTACAAGCCATCAACCATTGTTGACCTTGGAGGTCCTAAGTCCTAACTTTTATGGCAAAAAAGTGAAATAGATCCACTAGAGCAAGACTGACTTTTTCATGATGCTGACTGGACTAGTGTGATCGTGATGAAAGATTAACCAATCAAAATCATTTTGAGCCGTTTTTGGAAAGATCTTATTTTGAGGGTTTTTTTAAAAATAGGGGCCTGAAACCCTAATTTCAAAATTTTCAAAATGTTAGGAGCATCTTCTTGACAATAAACCCAAAAAAATCCAATTCCTCATTTGTCATTCAGAAATTTCGAAAACTAGTAAATTGCTATTTTTAGACATTTTGACCTTTTTTGACTTTTGACGACAATTTTACAAGATTTTGACCATTTTTACCAAAATGCCTTATTGAAGCAAAATTTTTAATTTTGGGTACAACACTATGTAAACTAAAAAAATTGCCACAGTGAGAAAATCATGAAAAACTTGTGTTAAATTGGGATTAACTCAAATTACACAATTTTTTGCACATAAATTTGCAATAAAATTGCTATTTAATTGGTGAAAATTGTGAAAAAATTAGCAGGGATAATTTATTCATTGGATCACTTTAAGATACTGTCCCACTGTTGATAGGCAGATTGAATGACTGAAACGAGATTCTGGAAGATGCCAAGATAGACACACAACAAACTGAAATACAATCTGATTCACTCACTACAAATTACTTGCACATTGACAATAATACGAACTCTCTGCACTTGGATTAATCTTATAACAGCAAAGGTGGACAATTCCAGAATAATGCTAATCACAATGTCTACAATGTTAACATGAATGGACGCACTTAGAACTGTACTCAATGATAGCAAACAGTAATATAGTAGGTTCTGAGCCTCACAGCAAGGGAATATAACTTAAATGAGACACAACAGTTATAATGATAACATAGTTAAAGATGTTCAGATCTGATCATCCATATTGAGCCCAGTGAAGGAAGCTGATGCTTCAGATTTAACAAACAACAACAATTGAACTCACAAAATTGTATTAAATAGTCTTCCAAACCAAACTAAGCTCTAACCAACAGAGGAGGATTCGCTCGAGCCAATTGTGTAGAATGTTTGCGGAGTGTAGGTGATCCGATCCCAAGGTCGTGTCGATTAGTAATATCCGGGTAGCCAATACAGATCACTGTCTTATGGATTTGCAATAATAATGAGGCCAATGAATTCCCAAAGATGTCTAGTGCAAATGAATTGATGTTTTTAGATGTTTGCTTTGCCCAAAATGAAGTATGCCGACCTTCGCACAAAAGTATAATGTTGAGGATTGTTCAAAACCTAAGGCTCGACCACAGGTCGCCAATCGCTTATCGTCCAACCGCTTCCTCCCTCTCCCACTCCACACTTGAGCAAAGTATGATGTTAGATCTGTATGATGTGGAAAGTAGGAATTCACAATTTTCCAGGATGAGATGGACATCTCACCTAGTTGCTGATTTTATTGAGGTTTCCGTCTTTGTACAACCAATAAGAATTGCGTCCAAAATTGTGATGCTTTCCAAGGTAATTCTTGCCAAATTGGTCCAAAGTTTTATTTAAATTTAAATGTTATTATTTAATAATTTAAATTTATTTTATTTTAATATTATTTAAATATAATTATTTTGGTGTTGAGAAACACCATTTACCTGCCAAAATTGAAATGGGAGCTAGTCATGGGGTGGGGACATGACAATCCCCCCCTCCCAAATGTTGCTTGTCCTCAAGCAACCTCAAGTTTGCATGCTAAAAGATTTCCACGCCTTCCCACATTGCATCTTCAATGGGTAGGTTTTTCCATTTTACCAAGTATTCTGGAATTACCTTGTTCCTCAGCCTCTCTTCCCTCACATCCAAAACTGTCTTGGGTTCGAGTATCAATTTTCCTTCATCATCAAGATTGGGCAGCAGCTCTACTAATGGTGTGACCTATTGTCCAATTGCCCTTTTGAGGCAGGACACATGAAAAACGTTGTGAATTTTGTTGTCTTGTGGCAACTCAAGCTTATATTTAACCTCCCCAATCTTCCTTAAAATCCGATAAGGTCCATAAAACCTCGGCTTCAGCTTTTCTGTACCATTCCCCTTGAGGGTAGATTGCCTATGTGGCTGCAACCTCAAGTAAACCATATCGCCAACCTCAAAAACTCTCTGTTCTGTGCCGAAGTGCATACATCTTTTGTTGGTTTTGAGCACAGTATAAATTCTCCTTGGGAGAATGCAAGATATCCATACTTTGTTGCACCACATCCTTTGCTCTAGGGACCCTACTATCGGTAAGAATCAAGTCCATCAATGAGGTAGCATCATAACCATAGAGAGCCTTGAAAGGTGTCATGCCTAAAGACATGTGATGCGTGGTGTTGTAGCAAAACTCCCCCAATTGTAACCACTTAATCCAAGCTGTTTGCTGCCCTGTAACATAGTTCCTTAGGTAGCCTTCAATCCAGTTGTTCACAATTTCAGTTTTCCCATCTATTTGTGGGTGGTAGCTAGTGCTTGGAGTCAATTTTGTGTGACTCAAACAAAAGAGTTCTTGCCAAAACAACCTGATAAACCTGTTGTCCCTGTCACTTACAATGTTCTTGGACAACCCATGAAGTCTAAATATCTCTCTAAAAAATAGATCAACAACTTGAGGAGCCTTAAACTTTGAAGGAATGGCATGGAAATGAGCATATTTTGTAAGCCTATCAATCACCACATAAATACAGTCCTTACCTTGCACCTTAGGCAGCCCCGTAATGAAATCCATGGAGATGCTTTCCCTTTTTTGATTTGGAATGGGTAGGGGCTGCAACAAACCAGCTGGAAAGACATGCCTAGTCTTGTTTTGTTGGCACACCAAACACTCTCTAACATGCTGTAACACATCATTCTTTAGTCCCTTCCATGAAAAATGCTCTCTTACTTGCTTGTATGTCTTGTAGAACCTTGGATGACCAGCAAGAGGTGTGTCACGACAAGCTCTCATAATCCTCTCCATAACCTTATATTTCGATACAAGATACACGCGATCTTTGTAGAGGATGAGGTCTTCAACCACCTTGTATTTATCATCATGCAACTTTCCATCTAAAATGTCAGTAGCAAAGGGATTGTATGGCAGCCTTCCAATCAGCAGATATATTAGACATAGCGCAGAAATAAGGCTTCCTAGAGAGTGCATCAGCCACCACATTATTCTTTCCCTTCACATACTCAATATCAAAATCATAGGCTTGAAGTTTGCTTACCCATTTTTGCTGTTTATCATTCAAATCACGCTGATTGAGGAAGAACTCGAGGCTGTTATGATCCGTCTTCACCACAAATTTCCCACATATCGAGTATTGTCTGAATTTGGCAAAGGCATGCATGATAGCTAGCATCTCCTTGTCATAAATAGGGAAGACCTTCTCCAAGTCCTTGAGCTTCCTACTTTCATATGCTATAGGATGTCTATTTTGCATTAAAACTGCTACAATACCCTCTCTTGAAGCATCACACTTAAGTACTAAAGGAAGTGAGAAATCCAAAATAGCCAAAATAGGACATGAACTCGTTACCTCCTTAAGCTTATCAAAAGGTAGTTGTGTTGTAGGGTTCCAAGAGAGTGCTCCCTTCTTCATCAAATTGGTCAATGGAGCCGCAAGTTGTGAAAATCCCTTTACAAACCTCCTATAATAGCTACATAGGTCCACAAATCCTCTCAACTATGACAAATTCCTTGGTCTAGGCCAATTTTGAATTGCCTTGATCTTCTCCTCATCAACACTAACCCCTTGAACACTAATCTTATGCTCCAGATACAAAATTTCAGTCAAACCAAACTCACATTTTGACATCTTGGTGTAGAATGGATGTTGCTCAAGTATGCCGAGCACCTCATCTATGTGCTTCAAGTGATCCTCCCATGTCCTATAGATCAAAATGTCATCAAAGAAAACCAAAACAAATTTCCTCAATTGTAGAATGAATACTTGGTTCATACATGACTGGAAGGTAGTGGGGGCATTGGTCAACCCAAATGGCATGACCAAGACTCATAGTGCCCTTATTGACACCGGAAAGCCATCTTATGCACATCCTCATCTCTTACTCTTATTTGATGGTACCTCGAACACAAGTCAATCTTAGAGAAATATATTGCACCATGAAGCTCATCTATCAACTCATTGATCTTGGGAATAGGATAGCGATTTTTGATTGTCTTCTAATTGAGTGCTCTATAGTCAATGCACATCCTCAATGTCCCATCCTTCTTCTTGACCAACACCATGGATGAAGCAAAAGGGCTAGAACTCGGATGGATGTGCCCCATGTCCAACAACTCCTTGATTGCCTTCTCAATCTCCTCCTATAATAGCCCACCCTGATCTGAGATTTGACTTGCGATTTTTGCTCGGTATTTTTAATTTGATAGATGTGCCATTTTGTCAAACTCTGCTCATTTCATTGCATTTATAATAATGAAATTCAAAAGAAATGCTTATACAGTATTCATAATCAATTATGACATTACATAGCTCTTACATATGACTGAACATGATAACATAAGAACAAGTGTATGTTTCAGACTTAAACCACTTCAGACTGAGCAACAGTATACAACAATTTATATTCAGACTTTTTCACATTCAGTCTGGGCATTAACATAGAGCAGTTTACAAGAGTTTGAGCTCATAAACATATAGCAGCCTAAGGAAATCTACCTTATTCAACAACTGGCTGTTAAAAACAGATAGAATAATGCATTTAAATATATTGCGGACCTGTATAATGTGACGTCTGGCTAAGAATGAACTTGTAGCTTTCAAACTGACTGTAGATGATACACAAGAACTTCCATGCCACAGCTACAATACCCCTCATGACCTCCTCACAGGCAGTGGAGACTTCTCATACCCCACACAGGCTTCTAGATGTTTGCATACGAACAATGACAACAGTAAATAAGCACCTGGAGCTGTTATCTTCATCTGATAATGAGCAACAACAACCTATAAGATGCTGGAACCTTGAAACAAGCTCTCATTCAGTTTTTATAAGCCCATACGACCTCCACACAACAGAACACATTCTCAAGACCCCACGTGAAGGAGAAATAAGCCATAAACTGCTGTGCTTAGGATTAGAATGCTCATGCCAGTCTTAACCAACTCACACACCTCGCAACAGGATCCCACGATTGGAAAATGAGGAGCTAATAGTGACGCCTAGGGTTTGTTCAATCCCACGTCCTCTTGTCTAACTCGCCTAGCAAGAGATAAACAATAAACAAGCTCAAAAAATACAAGTATGGTGACTTGTATAATGTGCAAACCCTTCAAACTAGACAACAAACTTAACCTTGAAACTCTGTAAAAACCCTGAATGTGATCTCCAGGAAATCGATGAAGCCTTGTAATAACCTCTGTATGAGATTATCTCTCAGAATGCCCTTGGGTGATCTTTCACACCTGTAGACATTGTTCTTTTTGAGGGTTTTCATCCTCAAAAAGCTTCAATCTTCAAAACCAACAAACCCTTGCTCAGTTTCTCCAATTTCCAAAGTTTCAATAAAATAAACAATGATAATGAAAAAGCAAATGCTTTTTTGCTTTTTATACTCGCCAAATCCCCACTTGGCCAAATAATTAAATATAATATTTGCTTTTTGATGCTTTTAATGCATTTGGCTTTTTAATATAATAAATTAATAAAGTATCATTAAATATAATATTTTATTAATTTCCATTTAACCCCTTATATCAGCTTTTAATAAAGTCATCATTAAATATTAATATTATTAAAGTCAATTAACTTTAATAATATAAATAAATCTTTAATCCTCAATAATTAACCAACACTTGCTCAAAAGAGTGATCCAATCATATATTCCAGATGTAGGCATGATGATGACTGATCCAAGCATGACTTACTATAAATAGTAAGTATAAGCAATATGACCAAGTGACTTACTATAAATAGGAAGTGTGGGAGAAATCGACCAAGATGACCTCCAGAAGGTCCACTACCAAAACACCAAGTCATTGAGCAAAAGAATACTGAAATAAACATCAAAAAGCTAGCTGAGGAACCATTGAACACTCTCAAAAGGGTCCCCTAAACATCCCATTAGCCTACGGGGTCCAAATAGTAGGCTAACCACTGCAAAGATACAAATCTCGAAAAAAGGGGACATTACACCTTATACATTCGAGGATGCCGATAGGGAGTAGTGATGATGGGCTTCGCTCCTTCCTCAAGCTCAATCACATGCTGAAACTCTCTATCTAGTGGTAATTCGGAAGGGATATCTCTAAACACCTTGCACCACTTGTCTAGGATGGATTGGATGTCAATGGGGTAGGATCTTCTCTCCTTCAGTGGATTGGTAGCTGTGATCAAACACTCTGCTGCCCAAACCACCTCATCTCTACGAAAAGATCTCTCCATTCTCTTAGCTGAAACTACCATAGGGCCTCCCTTGGATAGACCTCGAAGGATGACTCCTTCCCATTAGCTTTGAACTTCAATTCCATAGTTTGATAGTTTGTTGTGTACTCCCCAAGCGAGTGTAACGATTGCACTCCTAAAACCACATCTGTCTCACCAATGCCAACTATGTAGAAATCATCTCGCATCTTGTGTCCTCCTAGGGTCAACTCCAATTGTTGAATCCAGCAGGTACATGGAATAGTGTAACCATCAACAACTGTCACATTAAATCCTTCAAAATATTTAGTCCTTAGACCCATCTTGGCCACTAGCCCCTCGTGCTCATCCTCATTAGTAACCTCCTCGGGCTCACTATCTCCAACCTTAGCATCATCATCGGAAACTACCTCAATATAGTGGATTTGTCCTTTCCCCAAACATTTGTGACTCAGTGCTACAAGTGAAGCATAACTTTTTCCTTTGAAGCTCATTCTTAGACACATCCATCCCGCTAGGCTTTGGTGGTAGGATCTTCAATTGAGGAATAGGCTTGTGAAATGGCTTCTTTTACTGCCTTGTTGGTGCATTCTTGAACATAGGTTTACTCTTCATGGTGGAATCCTCAAGGCTTAAGGCTCTTCAAATAGCCTCCTCCAATGATATTGGCTCTAAAGCCCTCAGCAATCCACAGAAAGATTATGATAGCCCCTTGATGAACAAGAACATAAGTCTCCTATTCGTCACATCAGGAACCATAACAACGAGTCTTTGAAATTCTGTGACATAATCGTCCACTATCCCATGTTGCCTTAGCCATGTCAATTCTCTGAAATACACCTTCAAATCTCTTTTTTCAAATCTTTCTATGAGCTTTTGTGCGCAATCAGCATATGCAGTAACGAGGTTAAACCCTTGTTTCACAATGCCATGATGCCACCATTCGTGAGCTACCCCTTTGAAATGTAGAATGGAAAACTTGACTGCTTCGTCTTCTATCATAGGGCTGAGTGAAAAGTATGTATCTAACTTTTGGACCCAAGTTCATGTAGTAACATTTCCAGAACCATCAAATGTAGGAAGTGACAATTTACTTACTTTATGTTGGAGATCTCTATTAAATCGTTGCATATGTTGCCTTCCTTCATTCCTTGGTCCATTCCTTGGTTTGGCATTACTGTATTGTTCAAGGGAGATCTCCCTTCTAGTGATGGGGTCTAGCCTCATATACTCCTCTATCATAGTAGCAAAATCATTCATAGTCTGATTTTGTCCTTCTTCTTCTTCTGGTATCTCCACCCTAGGCAAGAAAGTCGGCTGGGAAGGTCTGAGAGTTGATCCACTTGGAGTTCTGCTCGGATTTCCTGCTCCAAACTGTTCTGAGTTGCCCTCTTCAACATTGTTTGGGACTGATCTGCTATTGGTGACTACATTGGTAAGGTTTTGCATCATTTGCATCAGCATTTGATTCATCTGATCTTGCTTTTGTAGAAGTGTCTTAATCTCATCAGTCTGATCAGCCATCTTCTTCTTACCTCTGCCTCCTATTCCACTGTCACTTCTCTGAGTGGCAGCCTCAATCTTCTTTCTCTCTCTTTCTATGGTTCTCAAGTCTCTCTGGCTGTACTGC
Source organism: Sequoia sempervirens (assembly GCA_007258455.2). Classification (NCBI taxonomy): domain Eukaryota; kingdom Viridiplantae; phylum Streptophyta; class Pinopsida; order Cupressales; family Cupressaceae; genus Sequoia; species Sequoia sempervirens. Next base: position 26,995,272 of record VDFB02000015.1, read on the forward strand.
ATGCACAAAAATTAACCAACAGGCTGGCAGGATTGCTGCTCTGATACCATTGTAAGATATTGTCCCACTATTGATAGGCATATTGAATGACTGAAATAAAATTCTGGAAGATGCCAAGATAGACACACAACAAACTGGAATACAATCTGATTCACTCACTACAGATTACTTGTACAATGACAGTAATACAAACTCTTTGCACTTGGATTAATCTTATGACAGCAAAGGTGGACAATTCTAGAACAATGCTAATCACAATGTCTACAATGTTAACATGAATGGACACACTCAAAATTGTATTCAATGATAGCAAACAGTAACATAGCAGGTTTTGAGCCTCACAACAAGGGAATACAACTTAAATGAGACACAATAGTTATAATGATAACATAGTTAAAGATGTTCAGATCTGATCATCCATATTGAGCTCAGCGAAGGAAGCTGATGCTTCAAATTTAACAAACAACAACAATTGAACTCACAGAATTGTATTAAATAGTCTTCCAAACCAAACTAAGCTCTGACCAACAGAGGAGGATTTGCTCGAGCCAATCATGCGGAATGTTTGCAGAGTGTAGGTGGTCCGATCCCAAGGTTGTGTCGATTAGTAATATCCGGGTTGCCAATACAGATCGCTGTCTTATGGATTTGCAATAATAATGAGGCCAGCGAATTCCCAAGGATGTTCGGTGCAAATGAATTGATGTCTATGGATGTTTGCTTCGCCCAAAATGAAGTATGTTGACCTTTGCACAGAAGTATAATGTCGAGGATTGGCCAGAGCCTAAGGCTAGGCCACAGGTTGCCAATCGCTTATCGTCCAACTGCTTCCCCCCTCTCCCATTCCACACTTGAGCAAAGTATGATGTTAGATCTGTATGATATGCAGAAAGTAGGAATTCACGATTTGCCACGATGAGATGGATGTCTCACCTGGTTGCCGATTTTATAAAGGTTTCCATCTTTGTACAACCAACAAGAACTACGTCCAAAATCATGATGCTTTCTAAGGTAATTCTTGCCAATATAAATATGATGTCAATGGTGCCTTCCCAAATGGGTTGGCCAAATTGGTCCAAAGTTTTATTTAAATTTAAATGTTATTATTTAATAATTTAAATTTATTTTATTTTAATGTTATTTAAATATAGTTATTTTGGTGTTGAGAAACATCATTTACCCACAAAAATTGAAATGGGAGCTAGTCATGGGGCAGGGACATGACAGTCACAATCTTTTTCAGGAAAAATTAGTTTTTGGGCTGATTTCCAAGAAATCATGATTTCTTGCAATTTTTTCCTGATTATTGCGATTTATTTTCACCCATAGAAGATAAGTTATCTACCGATGATAGGGAATGTCATAGCAGTTCCAGCTTTGAGATCTGAGTTGATGTACATCTTCCCGAAATTAGTGGGAATGATGTTCAAGTGTTATGAACTAACAATACAGATGGAGAAGTTTCAGCCTTAGTTAACCATTTCCAGGTAATCCTTTGGGAGTGAACCTAGGTTATCTTCTCCAATTAACTCTCATAATTCAGATTGTTAGATTTTGGGTGTTGCCCCTCCTAACCTCACATGGGGTTGATTATATATGCTCTCATGCTTATTCTCCATGGTTTTCAATTTTGCTTTTGTTTTTGAAATTTGCTTCCACATGCCATATTTATATGAATAAAGTGCCAAGTTCTATTTTATCAGCTGTTATTCCTATTGCATATATTTCAATCAACACTTCTAGTATGCCCAAATTGATATAAATTATAAAGTCCCTTTGAAATCCTTTCTCCTTTGTGTATGAGATAATGATTTTCTTCTTTTTTTCAACACCTTTGCATACATTCAGCCTGTGATGCTTATTTTTGAAGTCATGGAACCTGCAACTTTACATTCTCCAAGGGATTGCAAACCTTTAAAGGCCATAAGCCTTGCTTGGCTATCCTCATCTGGTGCAGGGAATTGAACAAAATTGGCCATGTTTACAGCATGCCAAGTTTGCACGCTCTGTTTTTATATGGAAGGAGAGGACCCACTTTTGTATGGGCATTTGGACCAATTCACTCTATCAAATACAGATGGCGTGGACAAATGTACTGGCATGCTTTGCCTTTTTACTTCTCTCAAGGCAGAAAGATGAGTGTGATAACGGCAGAGATTCTTTTCTGATGTACATGCTGAGTTTGCATGTCCGCTCCAATGATATGGACAATTCTGCTGTGTGCAGTTCTGCATGTGAGCCAAATTCTTTAGCAACATTTGTCCTATGTTTATATTTGTAGTTACTCTAGATGAGGTCTAGGAAAATGAGCAGACAGTTGGAACACATCGACTCATAATCAAAGAATTAAAGAAGTTTCCATTCTCTACTATCTACCAGGAAATTAACCTACAAAAAATGATTGCCTGTTACCTCAATGATGGCTTCATTTTTATGTTGCATGGGAAAGTGGGCTGGGGTGTTTATCAAATAAAAAGATCCTATCCCAAGATGGGTAGTGCCTTCTGTATGCAAGTCACTCCTCTCCATAGCTAGAAAACACTATGGAGAATTCTCTGATATGAAATAATGTGCACTGATAGTAAGAAATAACCTATCAAAAATTTTGCAATAGGGTGTGCAAATTCATTTTACATTCCTCTTGGGAGGATAGGCAACCTTGATTTTAATTGTTTCGGTATGATTTGCCTTATATCATATTTCACTAGATGGCCTACATGTGAGGTGCACTTTTTTGGGTTTCTTAATGCATAAGTAAATTCTTAGAGTTAAAAAACAAAATGTATTTTAAAGTCCTTTTGGAAACCTCTAGGTTAGTTTGGGTGTTTCTAATCCTTTCTGCAACTTACCACATCATTCCCGTACTATATAAACCTATTTTAGTACTTTAGGAACTCACTCATTGAGTGAAGTTTATCCATTCTTACTTAGGTCTTATTTTTCTTATTGAGTTGTGGGTTTTATTTAATATTTATAATGATTGTTATTACAAGGTTTTCTTATCATAAAATTATTTGACTTGCTTTCATTGAATTTTCACGTGTTAGTTCAAAATTTAAATAGCATATGTGCCACCTTTGTACTAATTTGATAATATTAATTGCATTTGTTGGGCCCAAAAGAACAATAATATTTTGGAATGTGATAATATTCTTGCTTGATAATCTTCTTGCTTCTACTTCTGTTTTGAACATTTAGTTTCTTTATTTTCTCTCTTTTTTCATATGAATTGCATAGAAATGAACCAAAAAATTGTACAATTAGGAAATAGATGCATTGCTTTGTGGAAGTTTTAGAAATTGCAAACCCCTTGTTTTTTAGTGTATTCACAAATATTGAAATAACCTTTCAAAATTAATTTTATCTTGCAGAGGGAACTTCAAATATGGTGGATTCATCAGTCAATAGCCCAAGGCGCATGCTTTCTTTATCTAGGGAGAAAGCATTTGTCTCAATCTTGGATGATGAGAAAGACGGGAAAGCTGTCCTATCAAACAAGCAAGGCGCAAATACTTCAGAGGTGTATGGATTTGTAGGTTCCATCTCAACAATTGTGGTTATAGGTGTGTCAAATTCCTTCTTGAAGGCTTCTTGAATGATTTAATGAATATCTTAGGGTGTGAACATGACTATAACCAAAGTTTGCATATTGATTAAAAATGTTATCTTTGTTCTTTTTCCAAAGCAATACACATAGTGATGCTGTTGTGTTTCTTATCATCATATGATTAAGCAGATAAAATATCTTAGGGTGTGAACATTGATTGGAACCATGATTTGCATTTCAAAATGTGGCCTTTGTTCTTTTTAACCAAGCAATGAATTCTAGTTCATGTTTAGAGTATTTTCTTATGTAAACAAACATTATTGATGTGGAGTAGAATTTATTTATTTGTATTTAGCTGGAAAAGTGAGGGATTTATTGGGACCTTGGAAAAATGTCCCTATGGCCCTATTGTTTTGGATATATGACCAAGTTGCTAAAAAACCATTGAGAAAAATCAAGAAAAGCGTTAGAAGTATCACGGGAACTGTGTTTCTTATCATCATTGCATAATGTTCCAGTTTTGAGAGATTTTGTTCTTGTGGCATGATAACTGCAATGAGCACAATCAGATGTGAAGATTTTGATGCCTCCTTTATTCAAAAGGTTGAGAGTGATCATAATGGTTAGGATGCTGCCCCCCTTAGGGATCCCCAAGTTGCATGTGGCCTTTGCAAATTTGTTTTATAGGCATAGAGAATCTTCTATTGGGCCGTTTTCCATTCATCTGTTGAAGTGTCAGAGGAGATTAATTACCTGAAAGCAGTAATGTAATTGATCTCTGAATAAGATGAACATTCATGCATTTCAAAAAAGAAGGGAAAGGAAGACATTCTTTGCAGCCTATCACTCTTTATAGAGCCAACAGTGTTCCAGCCTTCTTGGGGACGTGATATTTTTCCTTGTAGTTACATAGTTTGTTCAGGAGAGCTTGATGCTGTCACAGTTGTAGGCTGATTTGCTCGAGGAATGTTTGCCCAATCCAGATACCAAATTCTGTTCTTCTACTAAAATTATGTTGACATGTTTTGGCTAGGCCACAAAATCTGGATACCCACGATTTTCTTGACTCATACGGAAAGGGGATGTCAATGAAATAAATTGGTCCACAGAAATGGGAGCTAGTCATTTTCTTTTTCAGCTGATTTCCAAGAAATCATGATTTCTTGCAATATTATTGCGATTTATTTTCACCCATACTACCGCATAGCAGTTCCAGCTTTGAGATCTGAGTTGATGGAAATTAGTGGGAATGATGTTCAAGTGTTATGAACTAACAATTGGAGAAGTTTCAGCCTTAGTTAACCATTTCCAGGTAATCCTTTGGGAGTGAACCTAGGTTATCTGATTGTTAGATTTTGCGGGGTTGATTATATATGCTCTCATGCTTATTCTCCATGGTTTTCAATTTTGCTTTTGTTTTTGAAATTTGCTTCCACATGCCATATTTATATGAATAAAGTGCCAAGTTCTATTTTATCAGCTGTTATTCCTATTGCATGTATGCCCAAATTGATATAAATTATAAAGTCCCTTTGAAATCCTTTCTCCTTTGTGTATGAGATAATGATTTTCTGCATACATTCAGCCTGTGATGCTTATCATGGAACCTGCAACTTTACGGGATTGCAAACCTTTAAAGGCCATAAGCCTTGCTTGGCTATCCTCATCTGGTGCAGGGAATTGAACAAAATTGGCCATGTTTACAGCATGCCAAGTTTGCAATATTTTTGTATGGGCATTTGGACCAAGATGGCGTGGACAAATGTAGGCATGCTTTGCCTTTTTACTTCTCTCAAGGCAGAAAGATGAGTGTGATAACGGCAGAGATTCTTTTCTGAACATGCTGAGTTTGCAAATGATATGGACAATTCAGTTCTGCATGTGAGCCAAATTCTTTAGCAACATTTGTCCTATGTTTATATTTGTAGTTACTCTAGATGAGGTCTAGGAAAATGAGCCAGTTGGAACACATCGACTCATAATCAAAGAATTAAAGAAGTTTCGGAGATTGCCTGTTACGATGGCTTCATTTTTATGTTGCATGGGAAAGTGGGCTGGGGTGTTTATCAAATAAAAAGATCCTATCCCAAGATGGGTAGTGCCTTCTGTATGCAAGTCACTCCTCTCCATAGCTAGAAAACACTATGGAGAATTCTCTGATATGAAATAATGTGCACTGATAGTAAGAAATAACCTATCAAAAATTTTGCAATAGGGTGTGCAAATTCATTTTACATTCCTCTTGGGAGGATAGGCAACCTTGATTTTAATTGTTTCGGTATGATTTGCCTTATATCATATTTCACTAGATGGCCTACATGTGAGGTGCACTTTTTTGGGTTTCTTAATGCATAAGTAAATTCTTAGAGTTAAAAAACAAAATGTATTTTAAAGTCCTTTTGGAAACCTCTAGGTTAGTTTGGGTGTTTCTAATCCTTTCTGCAACTTACCACATCATTCCCGTACTATATAAACCTATTTTAGTACTTTAGGAACTCACTCATTGAGTGAAGTTTATCCATTCTTACTTAGGTCTTATTTTTCTTATTGAGTTGTGGGTTTTATTTAATATTTATAATGATTGTTATTACAAGGTTTTCTTATCATAAAATTATTTGACTTGCTTTCATTGAATTTTCACGTGTTAGTTCAAAATTTAAATAGCATATGTGCCACCTTTGTACTAATTTGATAATATTAATTGCATTTGTTGGGCCCAAAAGAACAATAATATTTTGGAATGTGATAATATTCTTGCTTGATAATCTTCTTGCTTCTACTTCTGTTTTGAACATTTAGTTTCTTTATTTTCTCTCTTTTTTCATATGAATTGCATAGAAATGAACCAAAAAATTGTACAATTAGGAAATAGATGCATTGCTTTGTGGAAGTTTTAGAAATTGCAAACCCCTTGTTTTTTAGTGTATTCACAAATATTGAAATAACCTTTCAAAATTAATTTTATCTTGCAGAGGGAACTTCAAATATGGTGGATTCATCAGTCAATAGCCCAAGGCGCATGCTTTCTTTATCTAGGGAGAAAGCATTTGTCTCAATCTTGGATGATGAGAAAGACGGGAAAGCTGTCCTATCAAACAAGCAAGGCGCAAATACTTCAGAGGTGTATGGATTTGTAGGTTCCATCTCAACAATTGTGGTTATAGGTGTGTCAAATTCCTTCTTGAAGGCTTCTTGAATGATTTAATGAATATCTTAGGGTGTGAACATGACTATAACCAAAGTTTGCATATTGATTAAAAATGTTATCTTTGTTCTTTTTCCAAAGCAATACACATAGTGATGCTGTTGTGTTTCTTATCATCATATGATTAAGCAGATAAAATATCTTAGGGTGTGAACATTGATTGGAACCATGATTTGCATTTCAAAATGTGGCCTTTGTTCTTTTTAACCAAGCAATGAATTCTAGTTCATGTTTAGAGTATTTTCTTATGTAAACAAACATTATTGATGTGGAGTAGAATTTATTTATTTGTATTTAGCTGGAAAAGTGAGGGATTTATTGGGACCTTGGAAAAATGTCCCTATGGCCCTATTGTTTTGGATATATGACCAAGTTGCTAAAAAACCATTGAGAAAAATCAAGAAAAGCGTTAGAAGTATAAAGCTGCAGAAGAAACAAAGGTTATCACTCTGGTTATAGAGCCGCCAAAGTTACCAATCAGTGAACTGCCAATTGAAGTGTGCAGATATTTCTAGGATTACTCAAGTTGCTGACAAGCAGTAAACTGACAGTTGAGGCATGTGACGATCTCCAGATGATGAGACAGTTAACAACTTCTTTGAAGAGATGATTGCTCAAGATGGCAACCAGTGAACTACTAGTTGGGACCTCCTACCTTTTCCAAAGATAGCATTTAAAACAGCAGTTAAACTTGACACCTTTTCCAAGTTAACTGGTTGTCCCACCTTTCATGCATGTCTATTTTTGGAGACACCTTTGTACAGTGGAGTTTTAGTTAGTTTTAGAATCAATTAACTGAAGTAGTCTTTCTAGTTAACTATTAGTTACATTTGTTTAGACATAGGAATAAATCTTGTTGATTGGCAAGAGTTGATTGTTAACTCAAGGAGATTTTAGGGTTCCCTACTCCTTTGAGTGTCTATAAATAAGAGCAACCTTTGCTCATTATTTCTTTAACCATACTTGTGATAACAAAACGCTGAGCTATTTTTGCTAGCTTTCTTCTTGTTCATGTATTTGCGTTCAATCTTTGTTCAAGTGTAATTTGGTTGATCGTTGATTGTATGTTATCTTCTTCATACAATTTGTTATCCCAAACGTGTAACCATTGATTGAGTTTGAGGAAATAAAATCAAAAGTACAATGAGTCTTTGATCCAAAATTCTCAAGATCTTTCAAATATTGTCGTTTCTATAATCTTTATTTTGATCTACACCTCGAAAGAGCAATGAGCTTTCGAGGAAATTTTGAGATCAAGTTTATCATTTGATGTTCTGTTCTTAATAATTTTCATTTTAGCTTACACCTTGAAAGAGCAATGAGCCTTCGAGGGAATCCTGAGATCCAGTTTATCGTTTGATGTTTTACTTTTATAAACTCTATTTCAGCATACACCTGAAAGAGCAATGAGCCTTTGGATGTGTTCTAAGAACCAGTTTGTCTAAGTTACCCAAATCATTCCCCGTTACTTCTAAATCCTGTTGCTCTAAATTTACTTGAGGAGATAGAAGCGTTATAAGTTTAGGCCTAGTTGTAGTTGAGATTAGGAAACCAGAGAAAACCTCAGCTGCAACGCAAAGAGTTTTATAAACCTTGTGCTCTCAGCTGAGATAAAAAGATAGGAATTCAGTTTACATTTCTTTTTATGCATAATCAGCAAAAGAGGGAGCTTCCCCTCCTAATTTGAAGAGCAGTTTATCTGTGCATAGCTGTCTGTTTCCAATCCGCACACCAGAGGCATGAATTGAAACGCCAACACAACTTAAAGAATTCATATAGTGCACATGTAGTGTATCTAATGCTTATGTTTGAATCATAATTGCATTTTGCATGCACTACCAATTAGGTTATAAGGTATTAAGGAGAAGACAAATCTTAAATAAATTATAGAAGCCAAGTACTTTCAAGGATGTTTAAGATGTACTAGCAAGATATATGGAGATACTCTTATGTAATGGTGTGTGTTGCTTCAAGATAAATATCACTTTCAACATTTGTGATTAGTTGGACCTCTCCCAGTGATCCATAACAGCCCAACCAAGCAGCATTTACTATTTTGATATTGTTTATCCATATCTGAATAAATTTAGTGTACAATATTTTGTATGATCTGTCAAGTCTTAAAATAACTAAAAGCTGTTCCTCTGCTATTATCTTGATCACAATGCAAATTATATTTTTTATAAAAATGCAATGTCACCAGTGGAGCATCATTGTCTGTTATGTGACATTTCACATGCTTTTGGAAACAGGTTTATTTTTTTTATGGGCATATTTGCCAGAACCTTGGCTTCACTACTTGGGCATCACTTACTATCCCAGCAGGTAGGTTTCAGTTCATGATTTGTATTGCAATTATTTCTTTAGATCTAAGCTTTGAGCACACTGAATTTATTATAAATACATTTTAGATCGTCATTAAAGATTTTATCGTGTAGCTGGTCTTTTCCACCAAAGTTTTCTTGGAAGGCAGATTTTAGAATACTCTATTTTTTACTTCATTTAGTTTATGGGTCTCCTTGCATTCAGTTCAGTACATGTAATCTATGGCTGTCAAAAATTTGTTTTATGTTTGATATCTTTTTCCAAGGTTGTTGCAGTTTGTGTCTGATGAACCCTTGTACTATTATGCTTTATGTGTAAATTTATACAAACGGGAGATGGCCTCCCCTCTAAGCAATAGGGGCAAGAAACAATGGATATAATCCAAAAACATGTTCCTTTTTAATGAAATGGGAGCTAATGTGCCAATGCCCAATGTGAAGGGACTCCCCACAATGTGAACAATTTACTCTATTTATATTTTATTTTGAATTTGTGCCATAAGTCATAAGTATAAAGGATGTATATTTCAAAAGCCCATTGAATAAAATGAAGGACTGGATTTTGTTGGGATTATGGAATATAAACATGGAAATGGGTACAAAGCATTGTCTTTAAGGTTCTAGTTGTATCAGCAAAGAGAAAACTAATGTTGAAATAAAAAGTAATGCATTACATTTCATAATTATGAAGCAGAGCTTACACAAAGACTTAAAAGACTAGGGATACACAGGAAACTGAAAAATCATCCCTTAAGAAAACTAACTAAATAAACAATTTTTTTAATAATAAGTTATTCTACATGAGTTAGACAGTTGACTAGAAGAGAGATTGTACTGCTATAAATGCATGCCAATTTTCCTCTGTAGTCTATTATTTTAAATCTGCTATTTCATACAAATGAACACACACATAATGTAGCAGAAGAAAGCATCACATGACATGATAGACATAAGATGGAATGCTAATAGATTGTTTTCATTAGGCTTTATGATTTACTATACAATCTTCTCTCTCTGATAGACATAAAATTGGAGCCTATGTCATGAAGATACACTGCTATACTAAATTCCAGTGAATCTTTCACACCATACATCATTCTCTGCAAGAAGGGCTGACGGTTGTGGACAACAACTCTCAACAATCAACTTCCTTAATTGTCTTTCTAAGTAAATCTCATAACATATAACTCTTCTATTATTCTAACTCTATTTATTCATGACTAAGTACAATCATCATAGTAGCCTACTATATCTACCCCTCTTCTTAAGATGAGTCATCATCCTTGATGATTACTACACTGAGAATTGGGAGATGATGTAATGTTAGTTTTGAATTTCTATGCTAGGCAAGTTCATAGGAAAGGGATCTAGAGGAAAAGATGGGCAGGTGCTAGGAGTGTAGGAAGGAGATGATGACACTGAAATTCTCACCTTGTTTAGCCTCAACTTCTTATTAGGAATAACTCTACAACAACCACTTTATTTTCTGCCTCAGTCTTTTGAATTCTCTGCTCCTATGCTGCCCTCATAGCTTTCATATCCTCCTTTGCCTTAATCTGCTTCCTCGTGCCAAAATATAGGCAACTCTAACTTGGTTACTTTGTTAGAAGAATTTTTTTTCTTCTTAGTCTGATCTCTCCCAAGTCGATTTAAGTTTACTCTGTGCATGCCTTGTACGAGTTCCTCTTTTGTCTACATTGCTTAAATCGATGCATGCCATGCATATTCGGTCTGCTAAAAAGAATACTTGTTCCTGAGGCTTTCTTGTCCACTGCATTATATGGATCACCTTGCCAAACAGAGGTGTAATAGCCTTAATTGTTTTCCCCATTTGTGCTTCACCTCTTTGCTTGGGTTTCACTGAACTGTCCCTCCCCTTTTTGCTGTATCTGGGTAATTCCAGTAGCTTAAGAAATGTTTTTAATCTATCATCGACATGCAAGAATGTAATATCCCCTTCTCAATCCTGATCTTCTCAGTGACCGTTGGCCTTTTTCTGGAAACCCGAAGTCTAGTCGGAAGGTAAAATTAGGGTTTCCTATTTTTGAGGATGTCTTTGCTCGGAGTTGGTGGATCTGATGGCGGATTCTTTCTGGGTTTTCAGAGAGCTTCGCAGTGGTATGTTCATTTCGGCATTCAGAGCATTTTCTGGAATTTACTATTTTTAGTAAATTCTATTTTTGGCAGTTTTTCAGTTGGGTTCAGCTTGGTTGACTTCCTGCTTCAGTTTGGTCAGTTGACTTGATCAGTAATGGCTTCAGGGCACATTCGGAGAGATAAGTTGAGTCATTTAATTAAAAAGTCACATTTTAATCTTATATTCGATCGTTGACCCCTTGGCCTAGTCTAATGACTTTATGTTGTTTTGAAAAGTGGGCTTTTTGAGGGTGGCGCTTCATTAAGATTAATTTATTATTTTCCAAAGTCAAAACAAGTATAAGGTGGGCGCATTTATCAAAGTGTTGATTTTTATTTAAAATATCATTATTGAGCTTGAAAGGCAAAAGGACGCCATCTTGAAGAAAGGGTTAGGGTTTTGACATTGAAGCAGATTTTAGGGTTTCGTGAAGTCAACAGGAAATTATAAAAAGGAGACTTTGAGCATCATTTCTCATCTTTGGTCTATAGTATCGTTATGCTGCCGGTTTGGCTCTGGAACTGCTTCGAGGAATGAAGGCCTCCTAGCTCGGGCATCGCTTCTTGTTTGTGAGATAACAACTAGTGGTGATTTCAGTTTAGTTTTGCGAGATCATTGAATATTGTGCATTGTAATCTGCATTTTGAATCTTTAGATTTCTGTTTCTGCATATTAGTCAAGTTCTAGAATTGCATGTTTACTACAGCAGATCCGTACTTCCATTTGTAATTCAAAAAAGACAAAAAAATAGGTTATGGGTATTGCATAAATCATATTGTTTAAGCTAGGCGCCCCTGTGTACAAGATTTTGGATTTTTCTGAGAAGTATATGATTTTATAAAAGAAAATCGCCCCTGTGCTTGGCCGTACCATTCAGTGTGTCATTGGGATTCGTGCATTTATTGGAATCTGCATTTCAAGTCTGTTTTATGATCTGAGTTTGAGCGCCTCCATCTTATTAGAGTTTTGCAATTGGTATCTAGCATTTTGGATGAGTATAGAGGGAGTTCCGAGCATTTCAAGGGATTCTATGTTGCTGGTTATGTGTTTGAAAAGTGCAGGTCTGTCACAGCAGCTTGGATAAATCTGCAACTTCTTTGCTGATTGGTGGTGATAATTCTTGAAAAGCGTTGTGGAGACTTCAGTGAAGATTGCCCAAATCTGGAGAACAAGGTTGGATCTAGTTATTGTCATTCCCATTGATCTTTACTTCTCAGTAACTAAATTCACGAATATTGTACAACTCCATTATATGCTGATTAATATTGTTAGCAAGATGTCATCTCTTGAATTGTAAGCTGGCAGTAGTACTGACGGCCATTAGATTCTTGCTCTATCAGATTGTAATAGTTTGTTACTTTCAGCATTTGATATCGTTTAATTGAACTCCGCCCTATGGTAGCTACTTTCCCATTCTGGGTCAGCAAGCACATTCTGGGTGTTGAGTATTTCCAGTTTTCCGCATTTTCCTTTCAAGCATTGTTATTGTAATCACTCCGTCATATGGTCGCCCCTCACTCCGTATTGGATTGGGTAGCACATACTTGACGTCGAGTTCCCTTTCCAGCATTTAGAGTAGAAGATCCTCTGACCAATGCTCACACCTTGCCCACATCGGGATCCTGGTGTACATACTGGTTAGAGTTGTTTTCAGTACGTTTGGGTTTATCATCTAACCTTAACGGGTGCATTGATTGTAATTTGAAATTGTAAAAAACGAAAAAATTTGGCTCGGAATATTTCAAAGAACTAACAATTTGTCCATTAAAATACATATATATAAATCTTCCCGTTCGTTAGCAGAGATTTAAAACTGGAATTCCAATAGAAATACCGTTTATTATTGGAATCTCTTGACGACAATTAAAAACAAACAGTTTAAAAGAAACTTTCCATTTCTATCATTATTATTGTTATTCAATGTCACACAAAACAATTTATGTATGCAAATTTCTTTCCTATGAGTGTTTGGTTTAGTAATAACGAATCAGATTTAATTGTAAAACATGTATTCTTGTTTAACATACCACATGCATTACACATATCAGTTAAGTAACTTATATGTATCCGAGAGATCTTACCTATTTAGTTTTGACTATTTTAATTCAGAAATAAAAGGTGGTTAGATAGTATTGCAAGTTTAAGATATTGTGACTTAATTAGAGCTTGCTTAAACTGTTGAGGTTTAGAATAGAATTGTAAAGATGAAATGGTTAGAAAATATATTTGTAGTATGGATTTAAAGAAGAACCCTTCCTATTTAATTCTCATTTGTGAACTTCATGTTTGCTTTTATCACCTTTAGATAGCTTGAAGGAATGATGTTGCATAATCCCATTTTCTTACTCTGATAACTATTTTTTTAAAGAAATTAGTGGAATAGTTGGAAATTATAAATTTTGATGTTATTACTTTTAAATGTTTTGAAGGAATTATGAGGCATATTTTTAATTGATATTTTACCTCATAAAAGAAAATTAGTGTTATGATTAGTAAGTGAAAATTTTGTTAGAAATTTAGTACTTGACATTTATAGTTAAATAAATAAATTAACAAGCTATTGTTAATTTAATAAATAAAAATTTGGTTTTGGTAGTTATATTCCCGTAATTAGTTTCATACAGGATAATGGATTTTTAAAGCCAATTCTATGTAATAGTTTTGGGTGTAATGTGAATGACTGAATTTTAATTCGAGAGCAATCTTGTTTTTTCTCTCTCATTTCAATTTGGTATCAGAGCAGGCTTGATTGACCTCTCTGTTTGCCTTCCATTCGTTTGTCTTTCATCCAAAGCAGTTCATTCAAGGGCCAAGCAGTGCAGACCACGTGCAAATCTGTGACATTCATCACTCATTTGCATTTCTTCTCTCTTTCCATCTTGGTCACTCCTTCCATTGATTTTCCTCCATTCTATTCATGTTCATATTCAAAATCTGAAAAATAAAAAAAATTCCCAAATTTGCTGCATATGTTCAAACTTGGAGTTGAAATTGATGCTTTTCCATGTTCGTTTTGGGCGTAGTAATCATTAAAAGTGCCAGGTGTTTGAAGTAGTAATTTGTGAATATTGCTATCTTATATGTTGCACTATGTTGGGTGAAAATTTTGTAATCTCTTTATAGATTACAAAACTTGATTTTCAGCCATAGTCGTTGTTAGATGAAATCTCTCCTCTCAGAAAGGGGAGGTGCCCTTCTTATTGCTTACTGAAACTAAAGTAAACTATTTTAAACTTTACAATATGTACACTAAACTAATCATATGGGGGTGTGACACATTCATGATTCTCTCTTCTTTCAGAGAACATGTTTACAATGTTTCATGGTTTTTATTTCTTGATGCGATACAACTTTAAATAAAACCTAAGTAGTAATTTCCAATACTTCTAACTTGTCACTAAGTCTGATGATTCGAGAGCTCAAATTTTATTTGAGTCTGCGGGTGTTGGAACTTATTATTTGCAAACGGATGAAGATGCCGAATCTTCAACAAGGAATACAAAACATGAGTTAGAAAGTGTTGGCTCTTCTCCATCGGCAAATGAATCATCATTAGATGATTTGTCCATCTTAGATTATGAAGCTTCATCAGATGATGAGGCCACAAATTTTGATACTGTCAACCTTGGTGATCCAAATGATGTTTGGGTAATTGAGTTCGATGGCAGTTGCTCTTCTACCGGTTTAGGAGCCATAATTGTTTTTGTCTCTCCAAAAGGGAAAGTCTTTCCTTTTGCTTTCAAATTATAGTTTTGACAATACTAATAATACGGCCGAATATGAAGCTTTGTTATTAGGTATGCAAGTTGCAAGTAAGAAAGGGATCAAGAATCTTCATGCCCAAGGTGATGCTGAGTTGGTAGTCTACCAGATAAGGAATTTGTACCAAACCAAGAATGACAGACTAAGGCATTACCACAATCTCGTTTGGGATTGCATTGAAGAGTTTGATGCTTTCAACATTTCTATAGTTCCAAGGGAATATAATGACAGAGCTGATTCCTTAGTAGTCTTAGCCACACTCCTGATACCACACAAGGATTTTCATGGTCCTACCTATACCATTGAGTTGGTCTTTTGCCCAAGTGTTCCTAACAACTCAGATAATTGGCAAATTTTCCATGAGGATCATTAGATTGTTTCCTTTTTGGCAAAAGCGGAAAATTTTGAGTTGTACTTTGAAGGTAGTGATTCTCCACCTAGAGAATCTATCTCCAAAGTTGATCCAGTTACGGGCAAAAATTTTTTACAACTCAAAGAAAATAAAATTCCCAAGGGTTTGGTATCCCTTGAAAGACTTTTTGACAAACATGATCGTTATGTCAAAAAGCAACAATCCAACTCCCATTCATCCATAGAAGTTGAGCAAATCAACTTGGGAACTAAGGTAGATCCTAAGATGGTGAATATCGGAAAGTGTTGCACAATTGAAGAAAAAGAACTATCAAGCTCAAATCAGCAAATTTTGTCCTATGGGATAATGGTTTGTATAAGTGTGGCTTGGATGGAACTTTCTTGCATTGTGTTGATAAGGCACAACAGGAAAAGTTACTAAAGTCTTTTCATGACTTAGCTTGTGGAGGACATTTCTCCGCACCGGTTACAACCCACAAGATTTTGAGGGCTAAGTATTATTGGCCTACTCTTTTCCAAGATGCGTACTCTTGGGTGCGTAAGTGCGAACTATGTCAACAGTTCGTAGGCGAACCGCAGTTGGCAGCTCTACCCCTGAAACCAATCGTCATTGAAGAGCCCTTCCAGCAATTGGGCATTGATTTCATTGGTGTAGTGAATCCACCTTAAAGTGTGGGACACATCTATGTCCTCACAGCTACTGACTACTTCACCAAATGGGTGGAGGCAATACCAGTAAAGCATGCTACTTCAGAGGTAGTATGTAGTTTCTTGAAGGAAAACATAATATCCAGGTTTGGCGTGTTGAAAAAGATTGTTGCAGACAATGCTTCCACTTTCTCTTCAAGTGAGATTACAGAGTTTTGCTTTGAGCATGGTATTACATTGTCACACTCATCCGACTATTACCCGCAAGGTAATGGTCAAGCTGAATCCAGTAACAAGAACTTGGTGACTATCATTTGTAGCTTATTGATGAGAATCAACAATTATGGCCCAAAGTGTTGTATGATGCTTTGTGGGCCGACACGATTACCCCAAAACGGGCGATAGGCATGTCCCCGTTTCAACACCTTTATGGGTTGAATGTTGAAATTCCTATTACATTGGAACTACCCGCCCTCAAGTTGGCTAAGGCCATTGAGGATGAGAATTTTGAAAGTTCAGTTGCTAAGCGAATCATGTATCTCTCTGAATTGGAAGAGAAATGAGTTTAGGTAGCAAACTATATTACGGAGCATCAGGAACAAGTGAAAAAGCTTTTTGACAAGAAGGCAAAGTCTCGTGATTTTTTCAGGTTGGAGATCTCGTTCTCTTGTGGGACAAGAGAAGAGAGCCAAAAGGTATGCATGGCAAGTTCGATTCACTATGGATGGGTCCGTTCAAGATACATCAGATCCATGGTGAAAATAGTTTTCTCCTTGCATACGAAGATGGAACACCATTTGCTCTTCCACACAGTGGGCAACATCTAAAACAATTTACTCAATGAGGTGACAAATGTTTAATGTAAATATTTGTATAGTCTTTGTGTCTTTTAATTTTTGAGTCTTTTGAGTCCTTTTTTTTTTGTCGCCAGACTCTACGCCCAATGGATGGATAAAGGCACTTAGAGTCTGGAGTTCTTCTCGTTTCAATTGTTTCAAGGAATGACCAAAGTAAGCTCCCTAGCTAGAGCTAGTTGTTATCTTCGAATCTAGTTGCGCTTGATTCACAAGATAACCCCCTATGAAATTTGTCCGTTTCGTAGACTTGTGCACTCTAAGCACACAAAATGAGGTGAATTTTGATTTACTTTTAAGCGTGGTCTTGAGCCTTGAATCGTCCCCTCAAGCGCTCGTCTTTCGTCATTTTCTGAAAAGTTTCAAAACAAGTATTTTGTTGTTTTTCACCTTTCTGGGAGTTAGAAATTTTTTTGCCCATGTAAGGGTGTTGTTTTTCAGCGCCCCTACATGAGCAGTTAGAAATTTTTTTGAAGTGTAGCGGTGCTGATTTTCAGCACTACTACACATCCTTCTTTGCCTTCTAAGTGTAAAAGCGGCCTTTTTTGACGCCTTTACATTTTGCATTTGTTCGAGTTTTTGAATATGTAGGAGTGGTATTTTTTACCGCCCCTACATTCTCCCGCCCTCCACATGCGCGAAAGTAAATGAACTCTTTGTTCATTAATGACACTTCATTAATGGGTTTGAACGACTTTTTAAGTTGATTTTATTTCATTTTAGTGGTTGTTTTTGTTGGTTTTCTATTCAACATACCTTAGCGAACCTCCTCATCACATCCTTGCGCAGATTTGGTGTGCGAATTCATGCGAATTCATCTCCGATTTTTCTCCAAGTCTTAGGGTTTGAAATTTCATTGCTAGGTACGTTGTGGTTATCTTCTTTTCATTTGAAGTTCTAGTTTCTTTGTCTTTCCTATTTTGAGTATTCGTTTTTGTACAAATTATTTCTGCATCATTTCCATTTGTTTGGGTTCGTTTTATTTTGTTTAAGTTCATAGGGTTTTTATCTGTTTCGCATTCTTTTGCAAACATCCTTACTATTCACGTGTATTCATATGATGGTTTCCCTAGGTTTCGAACAATCCTAGATTTCTTTCCTTGTGTTCTTCGTGTTTTTCGCAAAATATTGAAATACCCTACCTAAGCTCTGCTAAGGTAAAACGCCTTGTGCATTTCGATCCATAGATAGCGGTGGTGAAATTCAGAGCCGCTTCACGACTGAATTCCACAATCTTTGCCTTACGTGCAGAGGCAGTGATTTTCATCGCCTCCGCATTTAATTGTTGGACTAAATCTAACGTGCTACGACGGTAAAATTCACCGCTCGAGCATACCTTTGCTCCAAACATTTCCCACAAGAAATGCATAGGTGGTAGTTTTTATTGCTATTGCATAAATGAGCCATCAAACATATGCATGGGTGGCTTTTTCCTGTGCCAGAGCATTTTCTTCCTGTAATGTCCTATCCTTAGACAACTCAATTGTAGCGGAGGTTGGCCTACTATTAGGGTTCCCATAGGTCAGCAGAATGGTTAGGGGACCCTACCGGGGGCTGTGGAGTTTAGCTAGGAGCCTTATGAGCCTTTCAATTTGGAGTTTAGTTGATGAATCCAGGGTTAAAGTGAAAATATTAAGGTTTGCTTTAATGGAATAGTAAAAGGTGAATAGTAACTGAAAATAGTAAGGTGAATAGTGAAAAGTACCCCCATTCTAGCAACTCAAGTTGTTTTTAAAAAGTGTGTAATGTCCCCTTCCAGCTAGCTACTCAGAATACCTCATTGCCTTTTTACTCCCGAAGGTAATTGACGAATTTAGGGAGTCATTTATTTAATTGTTTAATTATTGCCTAAGTTCAAAAGTTATTCTCTAAAGGCGATATTAAATAATTAATTAAATCGCTTTAAGTGACTTTATAATTTTTTATAAGGGGGGGGGCCTTGTGGAAATATTAATTCAAAGTCTTTACAAAAGTCACTTATTTATTTTGTTGAGCGAATGAGATGAAGGGTTGTTTTATCGGGTCTTTGCTAAAGGAGTGAAAGAATAAAAAAGAGGAGCTTTGGGATTTCATTCGCACTTTTCAACCTTTGAACTTTTGGATAAACATATGCAGCGCATTCTCTTGGTCGCGGGTTTTTGAACCCTAGCATCTTGCTTCGGCTGTGGAAGATCAGTCCTAGCCAGATTACGGAATATTTTCAGGTGGCTCGGTGTTGTGAAATTTGGAAGGAAAAGAAAACAGAGAAACCGGTTTGCAGTTAGATTTTCGCGTCTCTTTGTGAAGGGTTTTTGCTGCTTGCGTGGGTCGAATCTGAGGCCCGTTATTTGTCATTGGAGGCGTCTATCATTGAATAAACCCCAGGCGCACTTCCTTCCAACTGAGCATCTTATTTCTGGTGGAAGTATTGCTGCAATAGTGATTAATAACGAAGGACGTGGTTTCTCCTGAGTGAAGCGCCTCATTTTGGTGGGGAAATCTGGCTCGAGCTTCCAGCTACAGGCTCTATAAGCAAAAACGTGATGTGTAGAAGTTGATTCGTGGCATCTCATAGGAGGCTGGGCGCTGCATCAAAATATAGAAGACATCTCCAGGTCTGCACCACCATTACAGGTTGGAAATCAATACTTGACCCTTATATATTGTAATACTGAGTTTGACATATGTTCATGGCTGTGAGTGTGCATACAAGGCTCATTGTGAGACACAATATGACCAGTAATTGCTGTTGAACTGTTGTCAGCATTTCAATCTGTTGTAACAGACTTATTATCAAAACTGAAACAGTTACCTTATTTTACAAATTGCTGATAACTATTTTCTAAGTTTTCAAAGTTACATGTGATAGATTGAAAACTGTGTATCCTTGTTTAGTGAACACCTTGTTGTAACTGGGTGTAGCGACAATCAAAAATTAAACTGCTGTTCACCTATTATGATGTAAATTGCTTTCCTAGTGTGTTTCCTATCGGGACCTTGTTATTGAAGATCAAAGCATATTTCTGTATTGAGATGTATTAGCAGTCTGATTATATTTAGCTCTGTCATTGCATTAATGTACAACCTTTGTTTGCCACTACCTGCATACATCGAAACACACTAACTTGTTAAAACGAGGAACATCAAACCAAGGCAATCACCGAAATCTTATACCACAGAACAGAGATTTTACAGTGGTATCAGGGAAACTTCCACTGTGTGATAAACTGAGCCCCCTTCAAACCAAGCAAACTGTACACCCAAAAAAATACTCCATCTTGAGGGAACGTTGCAGCCAGAAAATTATGTGAGTCAAGGAAAATTCAGGTACAGGTATTTGATGTAGAGAAATCAGAAAAATCAAGTCAGGATTAGTGAGGCATCTTACAGTGGTATCAGAGCTTCCTTCCTGCCTGCCTGTGTGGTTGTGGGATGTTATGAATCCCGATAATCGTGAGTTTATGACATACAGAAGAGAAAGGAGGAGAGGTGTTGGGCCTTTTGACACTGACTCATCATCTGAAGAGGATATTATGGGTGATAGGCATGACGTACCCGAGGGCAGCACTCAACAGATTCTTAATGACCTAGCTAGAGGTCAACAACAGATAGCTCAGCATCTAACCCAGCTCTTGGGTGAAAGGAATAATGGTAACAATGGGACAAACGGTCATGATAACAATGTAGAGGCCAGCAACACCAATATACCAGCACATAACCATGCTAGGACAGCTAGTAGGGTGACTCCGAGGCCTCTCATGCCTCAATTCTTGGGAGGACAGCCTGCTGGAAATCAAGAGCAGCAAGCACAAGGAGAGGGATTTACAGATTACTTGAGAGAATATCAATCGTTGGGAGATGAATTTCATGCTGCCATGTCATTGGCAGATTTTTGCACTATCAAGTACAGGAATAGACCTCGGAATAACAATAGAGGGCAGCAGAACCAGGATCTACAACGTAAGGTTGAGAAACTCACAATTCCTTCCTTCGACGGGTCTAGTAAATGCACAGCCAGAGCGTGGGTCCAAAAGTTGGACACTTATTTCCAGTTGAATCCCATGTTGGAGACAGAGGCTATTAAGTATGCTACGCTACATTTGGATGGCGAGGCACATGAGTGGTGGTATCATGGACTTGTCACTTTAGGGCATGCCAATATCACCTCCTATTTGGAGTTCACACAGAAAATTATAGACAGATTTGATCAGAGGGATCCAGAGCTTCATTTCCGGGAGTTAGCACAGCTTAAGCAGAGTGGAGCAGTAGACACCTATATCTCAGAGTTCAGCGATTGGAAGTTATGGTGACAGATATTTCAGAGCAGAGGTTGGTTATGCTCTTTATTGAGGGTCTATCCGAACCACTCCGTGGTTGGATTAAGGCTTTCAAATCTGATTCCCTACAGGATGCGATCACTCGGGCGAGAGACATGGAGTTCTCCACGCCTGATAGCAAAATCTCTTCTAAACCTTTTGTACCTCAGAAGAACAAGGGCAAGAAGCCTTTTCAGAAAAAGGGAAACAAGAAAAGTGATCCAGATGAGGAATATCGTAAGGAATGCAGAATTAAGGGAATTTGTTACCATTGCAAGGAACGTTGGGAGCCAGGTCACCGTTGCCTAGGGAAAGGCAAAGCTCACCTTATTGAGGTTGTGTCGGAGGGTGATAGCAGTGATGACGAGCCTTCTCAGGACAGTGATGACAGCAGTTCAGATGAGGAGCAGCCTCAGGGAGAGGGTAAGAGTGGTATCATCGCTACCTTATCGGGCACTCCTAGGTTCAACTCTTTCAGAGTTAGAGGAGTTTTACAGGGACATCGCATATGTGTGTTGATTGATAGTGGGGCAACCCACAACTTTATTGATGCAGCCCTAGTTGAAAAACAGATGCTACCCGCTGAGGACTTTGAAGGATTTAATGTGATGGTGGCAGATGGCTATAAATTGAGATGCACATGGAGGATTCCACAGTTGCCTATTACCTTGGGAAATTACACAGCTACAGATGACTTCTACGTGGTGGATTTGGGTGACACTCATGCTATACTTGGGATTCAGTGGTTACATTCTTTAGGGAAATATTCTCAGAACTTTCAGACCATGGAACTCAAGTTCAGGACAACAGAGGGATAGCGTGTGGTGCTTAGAGGCATGACTAATGGGTCAGCCAAGGTTGTGTCTGCTAGACGCATGGAGAGCATCTTTCGGCATGATGACATAGCTTGGGCAGCAGAGTGTTTGATCACCACCAAAGAGTCTTCAGATTCAGGGCAGCCATATCATGTTGACATTCAGGAGCTATTGGGCAAACATGATAGGGTTTTTGGAGAGATCCCTCCAGGGAGACCACCTGATCGTGGTTTTGAGCATACCATTGAGCTAGAGGAGGGGGCCAAACCAGTGATAACTACCCCCTATCGTCATCCTAAGAAATTCAAGGATGAGATTGAGAAAGCCATCAAAGAATTGCTTGAGATGGGACATATTAGACCGAGCTCCAGTCCATTCGCTTCTTCTGTGGTCTTGGTGAAGAAGAAGGATGGGACCATGCGGATGTGCATTGATTACCGAGCTCTTAATAAGAAAACCATCAAGAACAGGTACCCTATACCCAGGATAGATGAGTTGTTGGATGAGCTTCATGGGGCAGTGTATTTTTCGAAGATTGATCTTCGTTCAGGGTATCATCAAATAAGGGTCAGAGATCAGGACATACACAAAACGGCATTTCGATGTCATTATGGGCACTATGAGTTCTTGGTCATGCCATTTGGTTTGACAAACGCACCTGCCACATTTCAGTCCTGCATGAATCATATATTCAATAAGCAGTTGCGTAAATTCTTATTGGTGTTCTTTGATGACTTGCTCATTTACAGTCAGACTTGGGAGGAGCACTTGAGACATCTCGACGAGGTCTTGAGTATTATGGTGGAGCAGTCACTCTACGCTAAGGCTTCAAAATGCGAATTTGGCCTTAGAGAGATATTATATTTGGGGCATGTTATCAGTGCAGAGGGAGTACAGGTCCATCAGGAGAAGATACGGGCGATACTTGATTGGCCACCACCTAGGACACTCACAGAGTTACGAGGCTTCTTTGGATTGTGCAGTTACTATAGGCGGTTTGTGAGGGGATTTTCACAGTTGGGGGCACCTTTGACAGATTTGACAAAGAAAGGTGCATTCAGTTGGTCAGAGGAGGCTCAACGAGCTTTTGATAAGCTCAAGGAGGTGATGAGTAGTTGTCCAGTATTGGCACTTCCAGATTTCACACAGCCGTTTGTTTTGGAGTGTGATGCGTCAGGTGAGGGTATAGGAGCAGTGTTGATGCAAAACAGACACCCCATAGCTTTTGAGAGCCGTAAGTTGAGGGGACCAGAGCGACTATACTCCATTTATGATAAGGAGATGCTCGCCATTATGCATGCTTTGGCGAAATTCAGACAGTATTTAGTTGGAGGGAAGTTTGTGGTGAGGACCGACCACAACAGTCTCAGATACTTCTTGGAGCAGAAGGATTTGAATGAGAGGCAGCAGAAGTGGGTTAGCAGGATTCAGGCCTATGATTTTGATATAGAGTACGTGAAGGGAAAGAAGAATGTTGTGGCAGATGCCCTCTCTAGGAGACCTTCAGCTTGCTCACTTTCAGATATTTCCGCAGATTGGAAATCCCTTTTGTAGAGTACTCCAAGAATAAGTTTGCTTGTGAGTTGTTGGATGGGTTGATTCAGGACGACAGGTACAGGGTGGTGGATGATGTGATCTACTACAAGGATAGGATCTACTTGGTGCCCGAGTCTAGATTGAAGGAGAAGATATTGCAGGCTTCTCATGACACCCCCTTAGCAGGCCATCAGGGCTATTTCAAAACTTATAGACAGGTCAGAGAGAGGTTCACATGGAAGGGCCTCAAAGATGATGTATTGAGACACGTTAGGGAGTGTGTGACTTGTTAGCAGAACAAGTCAGAGCATACACATCCGGCAGGATTACTTCAGCGATTGCCTATTCCAGAGCAGAAATGGGAGAGCATTTCTATGGACTTCATCACAAGTCTACCTAAGGTGCACGGGAGAGATAGTATCTTTGTGGTGGTGGATCGGTTGACGAAGTACGCTCACTTCTTTGCTATTCCGACTGAGTACAGGGCACCACAGGTAGCTGAGTTATTTTTCAGGGAGATCTTTCGATTGCATGGACTGCCCCGGAACATAGTCAGTGATAGGGATAGTAGATTCATGAGTGCATTTTGGCAGGAGTTGTTTAGGTTGGCAGGTACTGAGTTGACTCCGAGCACGAGTTATCACCCTCAGACAGATGGACAGACAGAAATTGTAAACAAATGGATTGAGGGGTACTTGCGCAACTACATTGCAGGACAACAGCGGGCGTGGATTAAGTGGTTGCACTTGGGGGAGTATTGTTATAATACCACTCATCATATGTCCATTGGGATGAGTCCTTTCAGAGCCTTGTACGGTTATGATGCACCTTCATTCACGGAGATGGCTTTTGGTGAGAGCAGGGCTCCCAAAGCCAAGGATTGGATTCAGGAGAGTCAGGATATCTTGAGGGCACTCAAGAATAACCTACAGGTGGCACAAAATCAGCAAAAGACATATGCTGATAGACACACGGTTGAGCGTAGTTTCGAAGTTGGTGATTTAGTATACCTTCGCTTGCAACCGTATAGACAGTCTTCTCTCAAGAAGAGCGGAGCCGAGAAGCTCAAGCCTAGATTCTATGGGCCTTACAGGATTATCAGGAGGGTTGGAGAGGTAGCATACGAGTTGGAGCTGCCAGAAAGCAGCAAGATTCACAATGTCTTTCATGTTTCATGTCTTAAGAAGGCACTGGGTCAGCAGGTTACTTCTTCTTCAGAGCTTCCACCATTGGATGAGGAGGGACATTTGGGCTTAGTCCCTGAGGAGATTGTAGACACTCGAGAGAGGAGGTTGAGGAACAGAGTGGTGAAGGAGTATTTGGTGAGGTGGAAAGACTTACCAGCAGAGGATGCCACATGGGAGAGTGAGATGATTCTACAACACCCGAGTCTGCAATTGCTTGAGGACAAGCAATTTCGGGAAGGGAGGACTGTAATGTCCCCTTCCAGCTAGCTACTCAGAATACCTCATTGCCTTTTTACTCCCGAAGGTAATTGACGAATTTAGGGAGTCATTTATTTAATTGTTTAATTATTGCCTAAGTTCAAAAGTTATTCTCTAAAGGCGATATTAAATAATTAATTAAATCGCTTTAAGTGACTTTATAATTTTTTATAAGGGGGGGGGCCTTGTGGAAATATTAATTCAAAGTCTTTACAAAAGTCACTTATTTATTTTGTTGAGCGAATGAGATGAAGGGTTGTTTTATCGGGTCTTTGCTAAAGGAGTGAAAGAATAAAAAAGAGGAGCTTTGGGATTTCATTCGCACTTTTCAACCTTTGAACTTTTGGATAAACATATGCAGCGCATTCTCTTGGTCGCGGGTTTTTGAACCCTAGCATCTTGCTTCGGCTGTGGAAGATCAGTCCTAGCCAGATTACGGAATATTTTCAGGTGGCTCGGTGTTGTGAAATTTGGAAGGAAAAGAAAACAGAGAAACCGGTTTGCAGTTAGATTTTCGCGTCTCTTTGTGAAGGGTTTTTGCTGCTTGCGTGGGTCGAATCTGAGGCCCGTTATTTGTCATTGGAGGCGTCTATCATTGAATAAACCCCAGGCGCACTTCCTTCCAACTGAGCATCTTATTTCTGGTGGAAGTATTGCTGCAATAGTGATTAATAACGAAGGACGTGGTTTCTCCTGAGTGAAGCGCCTCATTTTGGTGGGGAAATCTGGCTCGAGCTTCCAGCTACAGGCTCTATAAGCAAAAACGTGATGTGTAGAAGTTGATTCGTGGCATCTCATAGGAGGCTGGGCGCTGCATCAAAATATAGAAGACATCTCCAGGTCTGCACCACCATTACAGGTTGGAAATCAATACTTGACCCTTATATATTGTAATACTGAGTTTGACATATGTTCATGGCTGTGAGTGTGCATACAAGGCTCATTGTGAGACACAATATGACCAGTAATTGCTGTTGAACTGTTGTCAGCATTTCAATCTGTTGTAACAAACTTATTATCAAAACTAAAACAGTTACCTTATTTTACAAATTGCTGATAACTATTTTCTGAGTTTGCAAAGTTACATGTGATAGATTGAAAACTGTGTATCCTTGTTTAGTGAACACCTTGTTGTAACTGGGTGTAGCGACAATCAAAAATTAAACTGCTGTTCACCTATTATGATGTAAATTGCTTTCCTAGTGTGTTTCCTATCGGGACCTTGTTATTGAAGATCAAAGCATATTTCTGTATTGAGATGTATTAGCAGTCTGATTATATTTAGCTCTGTCATTGCATTAATGTACAACCTTTGTTTGCCACTACCTGCATACATCGAAACACACTAACTTGTTAAAACGAGGAACATCAAACCAAGGCAATCACCGAAATCTTATACCACAGAACAGAGATTTTACAGTGGTATCAGGGAAACTTCCACTGTGTGATAAACCGAGCCCCCTTCAAACCAAGCAAACTGTACACCCAAAAAAATACTCCATCTTGAGGGAACGTTGCAGCCAGAAAATTATGTGAGTCAAGGCAAATTCAGGTACAGGTATTTGATGTAGAGAAATCAGAAAAATCAAGTCAGGATTAGTGAGGCACCTTACAAAGTGGCCCTTTTCTTTGGATGAGAAAAGACCCTCAAGAAAAATATTTTATTGCTTTTTATTAAAAAAGCTCATGGAGGTTATAAAGCAAAGTGTTGGGCTCTTTTTTGAGCATTCTACTCTCTTTTTTACAAAACACTTTGTAGGTTTGAGCTCTGGAGAAGGGTTTTAGCATTGCTTTAGCCTTTTGGGAATGGAAACTCTCAAGGGCTATTGTGGATTGGACGAGAACCCAGTTCACCTTTGGGGAGGGCCTACCTTGGGTCTTCATTTGGGCTTTATTGGACGAGTTTTAGATATATATTTTGCAGATTGGAGTTTGCAGCAATATTATATCAGCATATTGCAACCGATTAGGGGCAGCCATAAGCAGTATAGGCCTTCTCAAGGCCTTGGCAACTCATTTTATACCTTACCTCAGCTGCTGCATCATTTCAAGATCGCAGGCTTCAAACCCTAGGTGCTACAAAGAGTTTCATACCCATTATTGGATCTGATTTTCATATTCAATTAGCTGGAAACTCATATCAGACCCTGGGGCAGATTTGTGAAGCTGGGAAGAAGCTGAAAAGGGGTTGTCTTTGATGTTCAAGTTTATATTAGATTGTTATATGCAGATTTGTGGTATGTACAATGACATTTGAGCCAATAAATTCATCATTATTGCTCTCTATTTAAATTGTATGATTTATTTAAGTTTTAGCAGGAATTTCCTTCCTTCTAGTTTGCAATATTGTTGCATAAATCCACATTCAGCAAAAACACACAAAAAAAATTAGAAAAAATGCAAAACAAAACAAAAACAAAACCCTTCCTATTCATTGGTCAAAGACTTTGAAAAGACAAAACTCAAAAAATCAGATCAGATTTGGGTTGGGGATCTTTCACTTCCAAAAGTATCTATCATATGCAATGGCAGACATTTTTAGCACTTTTGCAAAAAAAGATTAATTCTTCCAAAAGATGTAGAAGTGTTGTTTTTCAGCGCCTTTGCACTAAGAGACTCCAAATTTTCAAGCATGCAAAAGTGGTCTTTTTCAGCGCTTATGCACCAAAATATTTCCAGTGTTTCCTAGGATGTAATGGCAGTCTTTTTTAGTGCCAATACATATTATGAATTTCCCAAATATCAGCACCCTTGCACAAAAATTTGAAAATTTCAGTAACACTCAGAATCTTCCAAAAATGCATTTTGAACTCCGTTTCTTCTGCATTTGCTCAATTTTCCATGCTCCATTGCTCATATCTCCTCGCTTCAAAGTGCTCGCCTATCTTTTCGCATTCCCACGCTTTCGTAAATACATAATCTCCTAATGTTGGAAAAATCTTTGTTTCCTTGCAGTTATCCTCAAACTCCTATCAGCTATTCTTCAAAAACATTCACTGAAGGTTTTCAGTGATCTCTTGCTGTGTTTAATGACAGTAGAGGAATCTCCTTCAAGCAAGAAAGACAAGATGAAGTATAAATATCAAGGCGTCTACCCGCCCCCAGTTGTCACATCCAAGATAGATGAGATCAAGGATACTGAGATCGGACATCTTGACATGCATGACTTTGTTGACATAACAAAAAAGCAGCCCTTGGAGAAGGATTTGGAAGCAATTGTCCATAGCAATTTACATCGGGTAGCCTCTTTTCCAGTAGCGGCACATTGTCTAGAATTTTTTCTACAAGTTTCCTCACATTCTGTCAGAGATGACAAAAGTGTTAGAGACTCTTCAAGACAAATTATGATGAGATTGGATGCAAATTTCTTTGATGTAGTTTTCAAGGTGCCAACCATGGAAAAGTATACAAATATGTCTATTCAACGTGCCCAAGAGGCTTATGACAGGGATCAAAATGAAGCCAAGCAGTTGATCAACACAAAATGGTTAAAAACTCCAAGGCCCACCATTTCAAGATGGCCTAAAAGTCTTCCACGCAGTGACTTCAAAGAGGATGTCTGTGATATGGTCACTCTTCTAAGTAGAGTGAAAGGATTACCAATTTCATCAACTTTTTAGGAATGGATGTATGAGTACATCAGGATCATCAGGAGAAAGAAGACTCACATTGATTGGGGTGCACAAATCAGTGATGAAATTCACTAACAACTTATCAATGTGCATTCTACCCTAAAGTTCTATATGACCTCATACCTAGTGTATGCTGCGGCTGCGATGACACAATATCTAGGTCTATCTATGGAAGGAAATAGGAGTCTTGTGCCAGTGTATAAGTTCTATTCTCAGATCACTTTAAGAGGCAACATCAAACATTTCAAAAGAGTGAACGATGCTTTCTTCGTACCTTTTCTATTTATGTTTGATCCATCCTTAGAAAAGAAAAGAGTATTTGATGAGGCATGGAAGGTTGTAAATAGGTTTGGATTATTTTCTTACAATTTCCCACTTTTACATACCTGAGGGTAGGATGTTACACAGGATGCCCCTACATGTTGCCAAGATATCCTTCTGACAGGTGGGTTTTAATGGAGTTATGCAGACAACTTATTACAGTGCACAAAGAACGCTAGGCCATTCATAAGCCAGGTATTAGGTTTCCAATTGCTATTGGAAGGTATTCAATTCAAAGTGTACAGAAAGCCAAAGTAGTAGCCTCAGAAATGCAAATTATGACTATAAGGACATACAAATATAGACATGATTTTGACTATGGAGGCGTGAAAAGCAAAATCAAAAAGAGTCACAGTTATGTTTACCGCTTTGAAGACATATGAGCAGAGTGCAGAGATGAGGAAGATATTAGGAAAATGGATTTTTTTTGACTTACTGCGGAACAAATCAATGATCTAGGCTTGGAAGATCTTCCAAAATATTTTGAAGATCTTGGTGATATTTTAGATGCTGCATATGATGAAAAAGAGATAGCAAGTAAGCCCTTGCCTCTTATCCAATGGTCCAGAAAAGAGAATACTTCCATTCGATAGAGGCTCACCCCCATTTTGAATAACACAAGTGAATGGTTGCAAAGGCGAGGATTTGAGTTGAAAACTTGAAGCCTTTTAGGACAAATTCTGAGGGTGAAGTATCAAAAGGAGAAGCCAGCTGACAACAAGAGCTCCAAACCAAGCATTGTTGTACCCAAACCAAATTTTTTGCTTCATTAAGGCATTTTGCTTAAAATGGTCTAAACCTTGTTAAAATGATGTCAAAACATAGTTTTTGGGAAAATCAAGTATGGATTTTGAGTCAGTTTGATGTTGGGAAGATACTAGTAAAATTTGAAAAAATTGAAAATTATGGTTTCAAGCACCCCTATTTCAGGTTGCAAAACCCTAAAAATTGAAACTTGTCAGAATTGGCTGAAATTAATTTTGATTTGCTTATTTCACATCACGATCATAGTGGTGAAGTCAGTTTCAGTTAAAAGTCAGTTTAAGCCTGGTGAGTAGTTTTCACTTTTTCATGTAAAAAGTTAGGACCTCCGAGGTCGTCAATGGTAGTTGGTATGTACCGGGTGTCAAAATCTAAGCCTGAAACTCAAAGTAGAACATTTTGCGAAGAAAGATGTTGAAAAAGATGCCTCATGGCGGAGGGGATTTTCACATGGTGAAAAGTGCAAAAAATATTCTGTCTGGAAACACTCACTTTGTAACATGGGAGACGCTTGTGCAAATCAACTTTATAGTGTCCGTACATGTGAAAATGGTGAAATATAGTCATGCACACGCGTCAGCAACAGTAATGCTTCTATGTGGTCAACTCAGCAGCCAAAATGGTGTTCACAGAGTGTGAAATGGAGGAAAACATCAAGTCCAGAGCAAATCAGTGTTCCTATAGGCCAAGGGTGCCCTTCAATTTGAAGGCTTAGTTTCAGTTGTTTTTGGTTGCAAATACACTCATTCTCTCCGGTTTTCTGTCAGCTTTCCGGCAAGCTATCAAGTGAGTCCATCCGATTTGCGAAACTCCGACAGATGAAGGCGGAAGCAAAAGTTATGGAGAGTTTACACATCACAAAGATAGTCAAATTTGCAGTTTCTGCGCCCTTGTAGCCTAGGGGCGCCCTTGAATTAGACTTGTTAGATGAATGAATTTGCAGTTTCTTTTTCCAGGGGATCTTTTTTGATTTAGCCTAGCTTCGTGATGCATCTGTTTACAAGATCGTCAAATGTGCTGAGTGACCATGGCAGTTGTTCCAGCAAGCACATAAAATGGAGGGAAAATAAAAGTGAAAATATCAAACTATACCTCTATAGGCCAGGGGCGCCTAGCCTTTTGGTTAGCTAGATGAGGTTTTTAGCAGCCGTCGTCTTCCGAGACCTGTGCAGAATCCTCCTAGCTATTTAGTGAATCCAACCATCAGCCCTCAGGGTTTGTCAAACACACATGAGTGAAGAATCAGCGAAAAATATTGGAGAATGAAAACAAGCAAAAAAATGGCTAAGTATGGAATTTACGTACTCCCTTGGAAAAGGTGCCCTTCTACTGGAGGTCTTAGAAGCAGTTTTCTCGCTTCGTCACTTCCAGGAACATCTCTTCCAAGTTGTTCCAGCTTCGTGATGAGATCAACGACGCACACATCGGAGCAATGCAGCTCCCAGTGGCAAGGGTCAAAGTATAGTGTTCAGTTGAAAGTTGCAATTTGCAAAATTATTCTCAAGATTGTAATTGCGCCTCTGCAAGCTAGGGGCGCCCTTGCATTTGAGGGCCTTAAATTCACTTTCAGATGCTCTACATACAGTCATTCTTTGCGAAATTCTTCCAGCTACGCAATGGATCGAGCATCCAGTCGACGGGAGTCATCATTCATCGGCAGTGGCAGATTGAAGTACGAAATGGAAAAATAAGAAAATGACTAAGTTTGGTGTCCTGTACATTCTTTTTGAAAAAGGCACCCTTGTTTTTGAGGCACCAAATGTAGTTTTTAGCACTTGCAGCTCCCAGCAGACATTTCATCAGAGTTGTTCTGGCTACGCAATGGATGTATCAGCTCAGCTCCAGGATCAACTGGGCACCCAGAAAATAGAGTTCAATAGAGGCTGTGGTGACGTTTTCAAGCAGCTACAAAATAGGAAGTTAGCTAAAAATCTCAAGTTTTGAAGGAGGACGCCTAGAATGTCAAAATTTGACTTTTCAGAATCAACATGCAATTGCAAGACAATCCAAAAAACTTAGTTAACTGAATAAAATAGTATTAAAATCTTTAGTTTCATCTGTCAATTTTTGCTTGCAAAAGGGGCGAATTTCTTCAATATTTTAATAGTGGCGCCTATTTTGAAACTCAATGTTATTTTCGCATGTTGAGTTAAGTTGAAAATTAAAGAGGTGGCGCCTATTTCTAACTTGAAGTCAGTCTTTGTTTTAAACGAAATGAGTTCCAATCAAACATTTCGTTTTAAATTAAAGATTATCTCTTAAATGTGACGCCTAAACCCCAAAATTGTTTAAGTATTCAAAGAGGCGGCCATTTCTCTCACAACAGGTGGCAGGAAATGAGTTTTCAAATCAGCAATCAACAATTGAAGGCGCCATAAATATTATTTTTCAGATTTCCTTGTAGATACAGGTCCAGAATAATCAACAAACTTCAGACAAGCATGGCAATTTTTATAGAAGCAGAACCATAAAACTTCTATCTTCTGTCTTAATTTATTCTATTCTTGTCTTAGGTTTTCTCTCGCATGTCCAAGAATTCAACCACTTTTGACAATTTTGATCATCTGGGTTTGTTGTGCACGACTTTCTCTACAAAACCCACGTGTTAGCATTTTTCAAGAAAGATTGCCTCAAAGCTTCAATTCTCAAAGCTCTACTTTTCTCGACTGAAATTGCTTTGCATTGTAGAGTAAAAGTCAATATTTTTCAAAACGAAGGATTTGGGTTGGCTTAGAATCATCTTTTGCACAAAACCCATGTTTCAGTTTTTCTCATCAAAATTGCTTCCAGAAACCCTAAAACCCCTATAGTTCTTGACTGAAAAGTCTTTGCATGTCAAGCTAAAGGATGTTTTTTGGAAATTCTAATGTTGTGGGTTTGCTTAGAATCATTTTCTCTACAAACCCATCTCAGAATTTTTCATAAAAATTGCCCCCCAACAAACTATTTTTAGCCTCACCAGGAGACATTTTAGCTTTCTGGAGAAAGTTGTCAGAACATAGCCCTGTTTACAGTCAACGGGCAAGTTTTTCAGAATGTAGTTCACCCATATTGAATTCAAGACCAAATCGGTCTTAATTCATGATTTCATCAAAACAACTGATAATGAAGATCAAGCACATTCGGGGGCTAATTCAGACAATTTGACAAGCGTAGACGCTCAAAGTCCACTTTGTTTCATACTTCGCATAGTTGATAGCTTTCCAAGGCTAGTTTAGAGGGTTGATACCGTTGGAATTCTGCGTGTGCAACGATTTGTGTGCATTTCTCACAACTAGAGTGTTCGTGGTCAAACTTCGCAGTTTTGTCATGCAACACTCTTCCATTGAGAAAATGTGAAAAGCGTCAAAAGCGTAAAGCTGCAAAGGAAACAAAGGTCATTACTCCAGTTACAAAGCTGCCAGAGTTACCAGCCAATGAACTGCCAGTTGAAGTGTGCAGATATTTCTAGGATTGCTCAAGTTGCTGACAAGCAGTGAATTGACAGTTAGGACATGTGATGATCTCTAGATGGTAATGCGATCAATGACCTCGTGGAGGGGTTAATTTCCCAAGATCACGACCAGTAAACTATAGATCAGGACCTCCTACCTTTTTAGGATAGACATTAGACACAGCGGTTAACTCGATGCCTCCTAAGTTAACTCGTTGATCCACATATCATGGCATGTCTATCTTGGAATCATCTATGTACAGTTGGAGTTCTCATTTAGTTTTCAGTTTCCGTTAACTGATGTTGGTTATTCAGTTAACTTTTATTTCAATAAGGACGTGCATGTTGCACATGTCCATTTAGTTTAGTCTTGTTTCAGTTAACTGATAGTAGTTTTCCAATTAACTGTATAGTTTCATTTATTTAGGGTTTAGCAATAAGATCTTGCATGCTCTCAAGACTGTAGTTGACTCAAGGTGATTTTAGGGTTCCCTACACCTTTGATGTCTATAAATAAGAGCTCTTTGCTCATTTGTAATTAACTTTTGCATGTGATAGCATACATGCTGAGCAACCTTACCTGTAGTATTGCTATTCTGTATCTGTTCAAGAACTTTTATTGTGATAATAAATAGCTGAGCCGCCTTACCTGAATGTTATTATTATGGTATTTGTTCACCTTAGATTAAATATAATGGCTGGTTTGATTGTTTATTGTTATGCGTGTCTCGATATGCAATCTACTGTCCCAGTTATTATTTCATGTTGTGTTTAATAAGCTTCGTTTCATATCTATACTTCGGATAGGTGTCGTCATCTCCTTAGGAATTTAGAGTGAAGCTTGTCGTTTGATGTAGTGCGAATAATCTTTGTTTCATATCTACACCTCGGATAGGTGTCGTTGCCTCCTTGGGAATTTAGAAGTGAAGATTGTCGTTTGATGTTGTTGCCAATAATCTTTCTTTCAGCCTACGCCTCAGATAGGTGTCGTCACCTCCTTGGAAATCTTGGTCTAAAGATTATCGTATACCCAATTCCCTGCTCCTAAATCCTCATGCTCTGTTTCTTGAGGAGATAGCATAGTTTAGCGTTTAGCTTAGTTGTAGTTAAAGATCTGCAAAACCAGAGAAAATCCTTAGCTGCAACGTTTTTGGTTTCCTTAACCTTGTGCCTCTTCCAGCTGAGTCAAAAAGATAGGAATTAGATTACTTAACTTTTTTCACGCAAATCAACACAAGAGGGAGCTTCCCCTCCTAATTTGAAGAGCAGTCATTACACACTGTGCATAGTTGTCCATGGCCAATTCATACTCCAGAGGTGTGAATTGTCACGCCAATAAGAATAAAGCAGGTGTTGCACCCTCTTCCTCACGCAGAGGGCCAAAAATTACATTTACCTATGGGAAGAGTACGACACAAGCTATTGAAGAGGAGAAAAATACTGAAGAAGAGCAACCATCTAGAGAAGAACAAGAACCTGAATCAGAGCATTCTGAAGGAGAAGGTGAAAGTGAAGAATTTGGAGAAGATGAACAATTAGAGGAAGATCAAGAAGAGGAGGAAGGTGGTGAGGAAGAGGAAAGGCATGATGAAGAAATGCGGTTGTCTCCACATGAGAACATCGTTGAAGATCCCCCTCATACATCATCGCCTGTCGTTGCCACAACACCTCACACTCCTATTCCCACTTCTCCTCCACCTCCTCTTCCCACTTCACCCCCATCTACAACTAGTTTGCATGCACTTAAAGTAACAATACCCCCACCAGTGCATTCAAATCGTTCTACTCCTTCCGTGGGATCAACTTTTCAGAGTATTGATGTTATACCTCTGGTTCTCCATCGTCAATTCCAAGTTTGTCTTCACCATCATTTGACATTTCCTCACAAGCTGAATTTGATCTGTTCATGAGAGAATCATTGCCAGATGCATCGAGTTTGCAGACTCCTGGGGCAGTGATGACTGAGACAGCACCAATTGTGACTACAACAATTGTTTTTACATATACAACTGCAACACAAGAATTGGCAATAGGATCTAAAGGTGATGTTTTCTCCCTTCCTCCATGGTTAGCTTCACAAGTATCTAAACGGAAAAAGCAAGTGGTTTCTCCTGATGAATTAGATCTTGAGGAGATAGCTCTTCCAAAACCCAAGGGGAAGAAAAAACCAAAAATTCACTCTAGGTTGCATGTGGATAAATCGGGATATAAGTATGTGGATATTGCAGCACCCCCGCAAGGTAAGAGTGAAGTTAGCATGGAGGATTATACCATCACAAGGATTGAACTTGGGAAAATCACCAATGCAAGCGCTAAAGAAGATGCTCAAGTATCTCTAAATGCTTTAATGGAAAGGTTAGATAAATTAGAGGAAACTAGGAACATGTATAATGAAACGGCTAAACACTATGCTTTGGTGTTGAGAAAAATTACAGGGACTTCAGAGAATGTGCAACTAGTGGCAATGATGAGTATTGAAGAACCTGTGGTACAAAAAGTTGAAAAATATTATTCTAAAGGTAAAATTGTTTATGAGTTTGTTGATAGAATAATGGAAGAAGGTTCACATATCATAACTATTGTTGATGAAATGATTGCTCAAATATCTAAAATGAAGCTAGAGCTAGATAAGACAAAAAGTACTATTTCTATGGAGCAGAGAGAAATGAAGCACAATCTTGAGTCTTGGTTGAAATTGAAGGAGATAAAATTGACCAAGTTAGTGGAAGTTGGGGTTATTCCCAACAAGGAAAAGTATGTGGAGATTAGAGAGTCCATCAAGAACCACATACAAGTCATCAAGACTCTCATCAAAGATGTATAACAAGTACAAGAGGATGTCGAAGGACATCGTATTGTCATGGTGAACAGAATTGAAGAGTTGCCGGGGAAACTTCTTGATGACAATTAAATATTCCTCTCGGCAAGTGAGATTGTTCAAATATTCAAAGAAGCTATTCAAAAGCAAGTGGAAGATGAAGCCTTTTCATTGACTTCAATGGATGCTCTGTGTGATGTACAGTTAACTTTGGACAATCTCAAAACGCATTTGGATAGATGTAAAAAGGTTTGTTTTGCTGCAAGCAAATCTGTCACAAAGTTCCATACTATTATTGATTACATTTGTGCACTGGATGAAGCAATAATGCAGATCATAAAGAGATATGAAGATTTCCAAGCCAACAGCAAGGAACCATAAATCTTCTTACATTTCTAGAGATAGATAGATTTTTATGCTTTCTTTATGCTTTATGTAAATATGTCTTGACATTTTTACATGTCATTTTGCAAAATGTAATTACTTGTAAAAACGGAGATGTTCTCCTACATTCATGGACATCACCTTTGAATAAGTCAATAGTTAGTTAGGGTTTTTCCTAGATTAGGTCTCTTCTCTCATCTATAAATATGAGAGGGTTCTATTGTATTATGGACCTTTTTTCTTATGCAACGAAGTGCTGCTCATTTGTGAAGCAATATTGAAACTTTGAGTTCATTGTTGTGGAACTATTTTTGATCAATAAAGAAGGCTAAATTACACACCAAACTTTGTGTTGGAACAATTATCTTATTATTCAATTGGATTGGATTGACAGTGTTTTATCAATAGAGATTAGAGGGCTTTTGAGTTGATTTGTGTAGACTTTGTGCTACACCTTTTGCTTGGAATTATGAAATTGCTGATAATATCTGTGGATGATTTATAAGACTTTGTGCTTATAATTGTTTATGCTGTTTGTGGATCTGTTTGTGAAGTATATTGAAGACTTTGTGCTTCATTTACATTGCTGGTTACTTTATTGTAAAATTCATCGTTGAAGACTACGAAACGACTTTGTGCCTCTGTGAGCCTTCTTGTTACTTATCTTTTATCATACTAGTACTCCTAGAATTTGCTTTGACAAGTTAGAAGTATTGGAAATAATTGCTTAGGTTTTATTTAAAGTTGTATCGCATCAAGAAATAAAAACCGTGAAACATTGTAAACATATTCTCTGAAAGAAGAGAGAATTATGAATGTCACACACCCCCATATGATTAGTGTAGTGTACATATTGTAAAGTTTAGAATAGTTTACTTTAGTTTCAGTAAGAAGTAAGAAGGGCGCCTCCCCTTTTTGAGAGGAGAGAGTTCATCTCACAATGACTATGGCTGAAAATCAAGTTTTGTAATCTGTAAAGAGATTGGAGCGAATATAATAGAGGAGAGAGTGCACAAGGAAAGGAGATATGCCCAGGTTGTGCATGAAACAGGTTTCAGTTGTTTTTTGTTTGAAATTTTTGTCGAGCCTTTCTGAAAAGAGGTGTGTTGCTTAGGGTTTTTTTTTTTGAGTTTTTCTTTTTGAGAAATATAGGTGTGGCAAACATTGAAGATATAAATATTAATTTTTAAGGACATTTATTCAACACAAAATGGATAAATTAAGCCTTTATGAAAAGTTTGATGGAAATGATTTTCATAGTTGGCAAATATAGATACAGTTATTGTTAATTGAAAAAGATCTCTGAGAAATTGTTGATGGTACTGTGCCAAAGCCAACAGATATAGATGAACTTCAAAAATGGAAGGTAAAAGATAGGAAAGCATTAGCTATAATTGGTCTTTGTTTATCTAAACCTTATTTACATCATGTAGACTTTAAAAAATCTTCTAAGGACACCTGGGAAACATTGAATACTTTGTTTGGATCAAAAGCTGATAGTGTAGATACTAGAAATAACTATAAAACAAAAGCTGTATGGTTTGAAAATGGAAGAAGGTGAAGATATAGTGTCTTACATCAGTAAATTTCGTTCCTTGATAAATCAGTTGGTTGGTATAAATGAAGAAATAAAGGAAAATGATGCTAAAGCCATACTTTTAAATAGCATGCCAAATAGTATGTCTCACAAGGTATTCACCTTAAGCAAAATCAATCCAAGTCTAGAAAGTCTTATATCCACATTGCTTTGTTGGTTGAAAATTTTGTATACCTTGAGGATATGCAAAATTGTGGTTTCAGCCACAGTGTGTGAGATAAACTCTCCTATTTTCAAAGGGAAGGCTCCCCCTTTGCTTTCTATTTTAACAATTTAGAAATAAACTCTAACTATAAATCTATTCTAAATCTGGGTGAAACTCTGTCTTGTTCTCTTTTTTCAGAAAAGACACTTATTCTTTTCTCTTATTTCAGAAAAGAATCACAGCTGAAAGCATAAATGATTAATGAAGTAAACAAATGAAGAAGCAAAGTTTCCATAAAGGCACAAAGTCCTCCATTGCTCCTCCGGGATGGGAAAACAAATTGAAAGCACAAAATCTTTGACAACTTACTCTCCTATCAACCTTTTTAGATGATTTTCTTGTAACCAAGTACAGTATGCAGCAGCTCAAAATCTAACTACATGGTGCACTTTTAATGCACAAACATAGAAAACAAAAGCAGCACGAAGTCTGCAAATTACAACCTTTGCTTGAGCGTTCTACAATAGCTTCAAATGTGACAAACAACTCAAAGTCTGCAGTATCAAATTTGAAAACCAATCTGAAACTCCAAACACAATAAGCAGCTCAAAGTCTACAAAATTGAGCTTGAATCCCTCTTGTATAACACCACAAAACTCACAATCAATTTGCAGAAAATGTCGTCACATAACTCCTTGAATCAACACAAAGTTTGAAAGCAATTTGCCTCTTTTAATTGACTGTAATCTGATTTACATCTAAGCTCAAAGTCTTAAAGTGCACATACAAACTAGTAGAGTTTTGTTGCATTGCCAAAAGATAAAAATTACAAAAGACTCCCTCAAGTATTTATAGGAGGGAAGCCTTGAGAAAAAGGTGGGAGGATCCCAACAAACTTGAAAAATTCTCTCAACCACTAACTAACTGTAGTCGACTTATTCAACATTACAAGTCCTATTGTAATTTGACTTGTAATGTTATTACATGCAATTACAAGTTACAACTTTGCAAGTGATATGATCACATGCAATTACATTTTTCCATTTCACATGTAATTTGTCAAAACTAAATTACAAATACATAATTGAAACTATTTTAAGTGTTTGAAGACACGACTCGAACTACATCATCCTTGATTGGATCTTCATGCTGCTGTTTGGAAAACATTCTTCAATCTTTGTCTTGAAAGCATTCTATGCTCAATCATGTCACTTATTCAACTCCTTGTGTGGCTTCGTCATGTTGTTGTTCTTTCTTTGTATCATTCTCTAGTCTTGGAATTTGCTTGAAAAATAAGGCCCATGCCTTATATTATTGATTTGGTGGGTCATGTGTGCAAACGGACTAATGAGAATGAGACAAAGAGGCTGCCAAAGTGAGGCCAAAGCTCAATTTCGGGTTTTGGAAGGTTGACTGCAAGTGCAAGTGAAAGGTGACTTACTTGCAATATGGAAAAACATTATTACAAGTATGGGAAGGAAAAATAACAAGACTTTCACTTGTAATCGGGTCTTGAAACCCCCATTACAAGTGATCAAAACTTACATTTAAACCTTTTACTTGCAATCGGGTCTTGGGACCCCCATTACAAGTTACTTTTACATGTAAAAGTGAAATCGGGTTTTTAAAAGCTCATTGCAAGTTTGCTCCAAGAGAAATCGGGCTTTCGAAAGGCCATTACAAGTTCATTTTTCAGAAATCGGGTTTTTTCAGACACTTTTCAAGTTAACTTTATGAGAAATGACTTAAATCGGACTTTTTGGAGCTCATAACAAGTTCACTTTTTCACTTAAAGAGGAAATCAGACTTTTTAGAACACTCTACAAGTGAACTTTTTAGAACACTCTACAAGTGAACTTTTTAACTTAAAAGAAAATCGGACTTTTTAAGACATTACAAGTGAACTTTTTAAAAAGTAGCTTGTAATGTGAGCAAAAAGTTCCTACAACTTGTAATTAGGAGAAAAAGTTTCTACAACTTGTAAGTTATCTCATAAGTTCCTACAACTTGTAATTAGGACAAAAAGTTCCTACAACTTGTAATTAGAACAAAAAGTTCCTACAACCTGTAAGTTATCTCAAAAGTTCCTACAACTTGTAATTATAACAAAAAGTTCCTATTACTCACTTGTAATGAAGATTTAAAAATATTATCACTTGCAATAAAGGTAAAAAGTTCCTATTACTCACTTGTAATAAAGGAAAAAAGTTCCTATCACTTACTTATAATAAGAAACCAAAACCCCTACTTGCAGTGATGCCCCAGAAACCCGAAATTGACCAAAAACACAAGAAAAATGACCCAGAAACCCATGAAAATGAATAGGAGTGGATAAAAAAAGATGTCCAAGGGGACCATTGATCCAAAACCGAAATCTTCCAACCTCTACACCTCGTAAAATGTGCCTTAGGAGAGAAAATCTTCAATTTTATTCAAAATTTTGATAGGTTATCCCAATTTTTGACAAGTCAAAAATTAGGGACAACATGCTTGATGAAAGAAACAAACATGTTTCAAAAGAAGAAGTTGCATTGAATGCACAAAACAAAGCTAGTGCTTCTTACAAAAAATCCAAACATA
The DNA here is from genome assembly GCA_007258455.2 of Sequoia sempervirens. NCBI lineage: Eukaryota > Viridiplantae > Streptophyta > Pinopsida > Cupressales > Cupressaceae > Sequoia > Sequoia sempervirens. Next base: position 27,035,884 of record VDFB02000015.1, read on the forward strand.
TGACAAAGTTCAAACGTGCAAGTGGTACATGTTTCTATTGTAAAATGACAAGGCATGTAGTACTAAATTGCAAACAAAGAGCACGGGATCTTCTTGATGGAAAGTTGCAAGATAACGCTTTGATAATTGAAAGAAGGACCACACTTCAAGTGATGAAGAAATTCCAGATCAAAGTGACGAAGGAAATGTGTACTAAGTTCTAGTTTTTCTCTATGTCAGTACTAAGGGAGGGTGTTAGAAATTTAGTACTTGACATATATAGTTAAATAAATAAATTAACAAGCTATTGTTAATTTAATAAATAAAAATTTAGTTTTGGTAGTTATATTCCCATAATTAGTTTCATACGGGATAATGGTTTTTTAAAGCCAATTCTATGTAATAGTTTTGGGTGCAATGTGAATGACTGAATTTTAATTCAAGAACAATCTCATTTTTTCTCTCATTTCAATAATTTGTGATTCTTTTTCCCATTAATAGCTCCATTGATTGCCTACTAGCTAATATAAGCATAATATTAATTAGTGATTTTATCAATGCAAAAAGTAAAGAAAGTATAGATATGTTTTGGGTTAACTTACCTTATTTTGATTATTGATTATCATAAAAGCAATAATGAGATTTGTGACTAAAATATTTGACCATCTAAAAGATGGAGCATTTAAAGGTTTTGCTAAATTATAAGCTAAATAGCAGTGAAGTAATATTCTAAATGTAGATGAAGTATTATTGAAGTAGATGAATGACTATAGATATGTACAACTTGTCGGGAAGGTGTGTGTGAGTGATATGTGCAAATCTTTCTTATTGCCATATAGTCGCTATAAATGGTTATGTATCCATGGATGCTTCTTAACTCAACAAAGTTATAATAGATCATATGCGTGCATGATTTTATAAGAATGTATACACATAAATATATGAAATATGACTATATATATGTATCTATATGCATACATGTGATATACCTTCTTAAATTAGTATTGCATATTCTTACATTGTTGAAATCTCTCTATATATTTTCAATGACTAATGAAGCATGAACTTGGTTATACTTGCATGCATTTTAACTGTGTTGGCAATTTAATCATTATAATATCATTGAAGTATGCTAAGACCGTGCATTGATTATTATGAGAAAATGGATGACCAAATAATAATGGAGATGAACTGTTATATTGCTTAATGGGACTGATTTCTACATAGGCTTCAATGCATGAATGTTTATGGTCTCTTCCTTGTGAATGATAATCATGGAGTCACTAGATGTAGATATGTCTTGTTTCACAAATTCATTACTCCATTTGGTTTGCAATGCTAGTCTTCCTCGTGCTAGGTCGAGTATTCTTCTTCATGAAGAATTCCAGGGAAGTGATTCACTTCATGGTAGGGTGGAAACACGCTTCAACAATGTTCTCGCCCTTGATGTGGTTGAAGGTGTCGAACGTCAAAAAGATCCTCTCAGGGAAATCCATGTTATAGTTCATTGTATAACATTTTACTTGACCATGTGGTCTATTGTAAGGAATACATTCCTTAATGTTTGCCATAATATTGGCATTTGTACTCCAAAATATTCTATTTAATATAATTTCTTATCTTCATTAATTAACATTGGATACATGTCATTTTTTACATGCATAAACATGTGTAATATGTGTAAATAATTAATTTTAATTTATGGAGGTTGTTACACGATTGCCCTTTCCATGTTTTGTTCAGCAACCAAAATCTTTTTTTTTGCTTTTAGAAGAGACATTTGAACATTCTTCAAGGAATCCTTAGTTGCACTAAGCTCCAATGTAAGCTCATCGACCTTAGCCTTGGTTTCATTGTATAAATTTAATGCCTCATCTGCAATCATGGTAGCCATATCTCTGTTACAGATCATGTGCAAGTAGGCTGTTTTAATTTCCTCCATAGTGTTCTTCATTGTTTGCAATTCAACAAGGGAAATATTAAGCTGGTGTTGTCCTTTTGGTGCATTTTGAATTATGTTTTCCACATGCCTATGTGTACTATCAAGTCTAGATAAAACTTGCACTTCATTTTCAGCAGACACCACGAATTTATTCTTCCAACTTCCCTTATGAATTTCAAGTTCTTGCAAGTCTAATGTACTGCTGTGATGATGCATGCAAAAATCAGAACTTCCATCATCCCTGTCACCAATGTCTCCATGGCTGTCCCAAATCTCATAAACCTCTTCTTTACTATCTTGATGAAAATGTTCAGCATTAGATTGGGGATCCAAATCAACAGGACCACTATATCTTTGCTCAGAATCAACATCATGCAATAATAAATCAGATTTGTCTTTCTCAAGAAGAGTTGTCTCTCTAAATAGGTCACTCTCCAACTTAGTAGTACTAGATTCATCATAAACATTCCTCTCTATAGGCTTGGTTTGGAAGTCACAGCCCAAGCCACCATGAGTTACGATCATTGGAAAGAGATAAGAGAACATCAAAAGTTGATTTGAAGACATCATCATTTTTGCTTTCACCATGCCCTTCATCTGAAATTACATTAGTGGACTCATCACAAGCAATTGCTCCACTAGAATCGTCAAGGAGGTCATTAGATTGAGAATCACCATCGGATGAATCCAAAATAGGATCCAAAACTGTTTTTGCACTCTTTCCTTCATGCACAATCTCATCCACAGTAGCTGCATGCATGTCCAAAGAATCACTTCGAGGTTCATCACATAGTCCTCATGAGTCAAGGCACCATCTCCAATTGAAAGTTCTGTTATAGAGTCCTCATCATCCATGAAAAATTTCAGCTTCTTTACACATTGAATAATCACCCTTCGAGCCAATTCCTCTTTAACTGATACTGATAGGATTCCATGATTCCCCTTCTTGTTAACTGATAGGATAGAAAAAAGAGACTGAGGCACATCATCACTCTCATTGATATTTAGAACCATAATAGTTTGCATGGCTGCAATAATATCGTCATTATGTTCTTCCCTGATTGTAGCAAGGAAATGGTGAAACATGTAGATCAAATCATGCAATTCCAAACCTAGCATAAGGTTACTCAATCTAATATCTGCGAGTGTTTTGAGTATTGCAACCCTTCTAGAAAAGTGAAGACTTTTGATATCACCTAGATCCTGGAAACTATCCACCATCAATTGTATTACCTGTTTCATTGTGTCATCATCATAAGGAACTTCAGGTGTTAGTATTCTCAAGACCTCACTCAAACAGGAAGTAACCATCAATCTTATCTCATCATTTGTATGTTTCAACCACTTGTGTTGACCCAAAGAAGTCATTGTAGGAACAAGAGCTATCTGCAACAAATCAAAGGTAATTGCTCAACAAGGCTCAAACATTCTTCCACTCTTTCCAAAGTGACCAAAGCATCATCCCGTTGAGATAGACTACTGAGTTTACTACCTAATTCGTAGAGTAATCTTGCTAACCATTTTTTATCTTCGGTTGCCATGCTACAAATTGAAAGTCAATTTCCTGAATTACCCAAAGGCTAGAAATAACTATAGCTCTGATACCACTATAAAAACCCCTACTGTTTTGAACGATTATTTAAGCTATATTTCAATTTGACACATTGCCAATTTTGTCAAATAACTAACACAATCACTGAGCAACAACTTGCCAAGATATTTAAATGATAAACTCAGTAGCATATTCAGTACAGTCATCTCAGAATTAGAAGATGGTTTCCATTTGATTTTCAGTCATTACGTAAATATGAGAGATAACTAATTCAATATATTTCTGATCAAAACTAAACCCTAATGACTGTATTTCTGAACTGAAACAATATGACCAACAGGTACATTTCAGTGAATTGCATACATCAGAAATATTATCTCAGATAATAAATACTAGGTTATTTTGAATGCTTCAATGATTGATTACTCCAGGTAAGGGAACTCGCCCAACAATAAGATACTACTGGAAATAGAATGTAGCAGCAGGTTATTGACTGCCAGCAGCAACAAGATCACACCCAAGAAGGAAAACTCACCCAGAATAACTCAGAACTCCAACAACAGCAATATAACACCTTAAACCACAGTCTACAACCCTCAGAGGTAAGTGAAATCTCCTTTCATGAACCCGTCCTTTCTCCAAACCTTCATGTCCTGGGCATTTCATACCTCCATGACTCCATTCAATGCTTCAGAGTTGGGTGGCCAGGGTAAGAATGCAACTACAAGGCTGCTGATAACCACGACTCACCAAGGATGCCATGTCCAGGCCTAGGAAACCCTTGATACAATGTTTCAACGCCACACCACAAGAACTACATGCTTTGCAAAAGTTATTCATTGGGTTTGTAAACTCTGTACCTTCCTTATGCTGGCCACAACTTGATACTACAACCCATGTGATTCTCTATTTGCCAAGCCCAACAGTATGTTAGCAGCAGAAACCCTTGACTGTGCAAATAATGGCAGCCAATATGAAAGCATCAATATTCCCACAAAATTCACGCCCCCTTAACACAGTCTGTATCAGCAATAAGAATGGCATCCAGTATTAATGTCAATAATCCTATCTCCCAAAAGCTCACGCCAAACCTGAATTTTGGTTTTCTATAGTTCGACCAACAGATAAATAGTCGCTCAGCTTCAAACACAAAATAATCACAATAAACCTCACACCCAATGTTATCCCAAATTTGTCTTGCATGTCAAGACTCACAAATTATCCAATCGATCAACCCTAACTATGAAGTGCATGTGTGAATCCTTTATGAATCCACCTTGATCCAGCTAGGGTGGAATATTTCACCACCGAAACTAGATACCCGTAGGAATGCCACCTAGGGTTTCAGACTGCGAAGAGCTCCTCTTGAAAATCAACCCAAATAATAATCTTCGCATAAGCAAATGAGTCCCCAAAGCCCCTTTTTATAATCTCCAACTTAACACTCTATTTAGGGTTGTGCAACCTTTTAATTAATTTTAAATTCACTTTATGTCTCCCTAAGTTGCCAATAAAGTCACTTTATAAAAGTAACTCTATTAAATTAAATAACATTAGTTAAATATTAAATTTAACTTTATATTTTTACGGTATATAAAATAATAACTCAAAATGCCTTATGTCACCAACAAATCATTCATGTAAGAAATCACTGACTAATCAAAAATAGCAACCTTGCCAACTGCCAAGTCGGTGACCAAAACTGACACTTACTATAAATAGTAAGTATGGACAAATTGTATGAAAACCCACCAAAAAGTGTCAAGTATCTCCAATAAACCCTTTGAACACATTGGCGACATCGAAATACTCCTCTGAACTAGTTGACACAATCCTTGAAAGCCAGCTGCACTGCACTGCAAGAGACACCGAAAATTGGGACATTACAACATGTCCTTCACAAATGGACATGACTTCTTAAATCTCTATTGCTGCCTCTTCAAATTTGATTGCTACCTTTTTAATTATAATCGCTGCCCATTTTTAACAATAACCATTGCCACCTTTTCATATATTAATCGCTGCCTCTTGCTTAGATTAATCATTGCACTTAAAACCACTTCATTATAAATCTTTTTCTTGGGTGCCATATATATAAGCACTTCATGAATACAAGGTAGGGTTGGCCTATAAGAAATGAACATAGTTTAATTTATTTGGGCGCCACAACATGGGTCGGCCAATCCAGCAAACAATTCAAATTAAAATATAATAAATGCTCTTCACATAGTCAGCCAGCTTTTACATAGGAATTAGGAATGAAGTTTAAGTGCTTGCCATTTAAGGAAAATTGTACATCAAGAAAAGAGTCCATTAGTGGCCTTTGGCCATAACACCGATTAGTGATTTTCTTCTTGAACCAATGATTTCCTCCCTGACATCAATGACATTCTTGTTGGACCAGCAATGACATCAATTATTGTGACATTGATCTTCCCTTTGACATCAATGATAATAGTTCTAACAATTACTTTAACAGTTCACCATCAGTTCATAAATCTTTGTGAAGTTTAATTTGCAAAAACTGTGAACTTCATTATCATGCACAGTGATCACATATTATGTATTTAATGTATTTGACTGTGGAACTCATCACAATACTTGCAGCTAGGAACTCCTATAGTCCCTCTTCTTAAAACTTGCTTTAAGGACACATGGACAAGCAAATATTGTATAGACAAGATATCTCATTATAGATCAATTTCTGAAAATAAAGGCAAATATATCATTATCACTTATTGATGAATATTATTTGACTGGAATGCCTTTAGTAAATAGCATGTTGCTTAGTAGTCAAAAGGAACTGTGACCTGTCATCATTTCCTCCAATAAGTTTTCTTTACTACCGTGGAAACGTAAAATGTTAACTTTGAACTCTGAACACTTTTTGGTAATCCATATTGGCCTCATTAATATGACTTTTTTCATTTTGTACTACTGATGACACATGCATCATAGGACTTTTGGTCAGGTGGCTTGGTCACAATCCCACACAAATGGCTTTTGGCAACCTGCCATTCTCTTACTTCTTTAGACTTACTTTTTGGTAATCCATATTGGCCTCATTAATATGACTTTTTTCATTTTGTACTACTGATGACACATGCATCATAGGACTTTTGGTCAGGTGGCTTGGTCACAATCCCACACAAATGGCTTTTGGCAACCTGCCATTCACTTCCTTCTTTAGACTTTCAGAATCTTGTCATGGCCTAACCAACAAAACTTATGACGGATCGCATTTTCCTACCTTGTAGCTGCGAAAAGTGTCTTGATGACATCTTAGAGTATCTATGTAGCTATTAACATCATAGTTTAAAACCTTGGACTCAGCAATTACTCAGCTGACCCAAGTAATTTGTAACATGGGACTCAGCAAAAACTTGACAAATTTATCGAACATTAAAAAATACATTAATTTTTAAAAATATTCTTTAAAAATGTGCATATTATTGAATTTATGGAAATCATGCCCTAGCCATCATTGCCCATTGGGTTTGTCAGTCATCACAGAAAAACAAATGAAAAAAAACTGTGGTACTTTTTAACTCAAAATGCTGGCCGAGTTTTTCTAAATTGCGAATTTTTGGTGATGATAGGTGATTTTGATATGTTTTTTCTGAAAAAATGCTGCAATTTTTTCTGAAAAATCAGTGCCGAGTTTTTGGTTTGAATAGAGTTTTTAAACAGTGATTAATATTCTTTCACATCTATCCCCTACTCACTCTACTGTAAAAAATTATGGCAAATGCATGAATGTGTCAGTTGAATCCAATGCATAAGATGGTATGTCAAGATAGCTTTTCATTATTGGATCTGTTAAAGCCATGATGATGGCAACATTGAGTATTAGAAGGATTGTATTGTCATAATTTAGAATCTAGATCATGGATGGAAATGGTCATTTTGTTGATTGCATTTGTTTACTTTCACTGTTTCTTCACATGCATACAAATTCTTTCTTAGTGTGTAAATTTTGAGCTCCGTGGAAAGGGTTATTCATTTATTTGCCAAATATTTATACCTGTTTTGTGAATGATTTATAAATATAAGGAAATGGAAGGACAATTCAAGTTAGTGCTTTCTTTTATTTTTAACATTCCAAAAAGTGCTAAATAGCATAGACCTCATTTACTTTCATGTGATTTTTCCCTACAAAAATCCATAGTGTCAGTTATTTTTGTAATTTTATTATCTTATTTCAATAACAAATTGCATTGCAAATTAGTTTTATGATATCCGTCTATTGTAATTCTTGTGGATAATTAGAGGATGCTTGTTTGAGAGGGAGAGCCCTAGAGGATGTATATTATGTTCTAAAAGTTGAAATAATTGTAACTTCCTATTTTACCAAGTAGGATTATTTTTATTCACTTTACTAATTTTAATTTTATCAGATATTGGGCTTTGGCACTACCAACCTATGCTTTGGTGACAATCATTTTTGTTGTGTCATTTTACTTAAGCCTAAATCGCATGGCTACAGTTCCTGCAACTTCATGGAATTCTCTCTTTGGTAGGTTGGACTTGTTATTGGTTTAAGATCTCCTTTATTCGTTGGTTTGCATTAATCTTAAGTTCTTATATTGTGTTTCCATTATAAAATATGTGATTATTAGATCTTAAAGTTTATGTTCTTTTGGTTCTCAGGATATCTGAGATGAGCATAGTGAATGATTATATTTTCTAGAATTTGCAGATATTTTACACTGTTCTGAACATTTTCCTTGCTTCAAATTGATGCTTAGAAATATTACCTTTTCTTAAGTACTTAATTAAGCTATAATAGAAAGGGTAGAAAGGCCAGGGTCTTTATTGAACCCCTAGGGAGGTGACCACCTTGCCTTTTCTATAGAGTGGAGAGTAGAGCCAATGGAAAGGTAGAGTTCACTTGATGGAATCACCCCCAAATTGATATTTTTCATGGGTAGATCACTCTACACCTGACCACAATAGATAGATAGAGAATTCTATTATATATGTAACATGAGTGAGCTGGTGCCTTGCCAATTCATGGTCCATATATTTTCCCTATTGAAGTACTCCCTTGCCTCCACCATAGTGTTGGGTAGCCCTACACCCTAGCATCTGGGTGAGGTGATGGATTGAAATTTGTAACTAGAATAAGGGATGCCTCTGCCCTTGTGATTGGTTCTTAAATTCCCCAATCGCTCGTGGTTATGGGTTTTGGTCTATATCTTGATATCAATATGGATTTTCCTTAGGATCTAGTACATTGGAGGTCTTTAGTAATGTATCCACCCACCCTTAGATTTGGATATTGAATCAAACAAAGGGAAAGTTGAGGCATGAAGGGATGCTAGGACATAAAAGAATGTTTTGGGACCAACAACCAAATCAATTGCAGAATCAAAAGAATAAACTGGATAAGCTACTAGATAAGCATCTACTTCATCATTGATTAGATCAACAATTGCATCTAGATCAACATAGTCTATAGTAGTTACTAGACTTCTACCTTTGTTTGACAAGTTTGTTGTTGGGCAAGATGGTGGCTTAGATGGCTTGGCTTTATTGGTGCTTCCTCTCCTTCAAAACCAAATGAATTAATACATGGACCAACAAAATCGACAAGATCAATTGACTCTATCTCCTTTCCCATTGTTAGTGGTTTGGCCAATTTTGGTTGTAGCATTGAGAATGAGTGTATTGGTAGGACTTAAGTGACTAATTGGAGTAATGAGATGAAGCAGCTTCAACACACATCTGGTAATGATTTTTAATGGGTGTTGCTACCATATTGAATTCGTCTTAAGATAACACCCTCTCCCTATCACCCATTGAGCTCATCCTATTAGAGAGTCGATCTTCGTTAGTTGGACCCTCTCCCTATCCTTTCAAGGTTGACTCTTACCCCGATCAAAAGGTTGAGTGTGCCCCCCCACTATACAAAAGGTATGGCTTAACCCCTACCTTTGTATTGGGTTGCTAACCAAGTGGGCCCACCTAGATGGATATCTACTCTTCACTACAATGGATACAAGCCCCTACTAGGCTAATGGTGGGGAAAGAGAAAATCCCTTTGGGAAAGATTAAAAAGTAAACTTGAATTTAGTTAGGCACTCGAATGAGGACAAAGGCCTCCCTTTGTGCCTAAAGACTCACTCACAAACAAAATTGTGAAAAGATTTTATTTGGACCTTTATGTGATGGGATTCCTTTAAGTTTAAGGATCATGATGCTGCACAATACCATTGATTCCTAAGTGATTGGGTACTCAACTGCATAATAGACCTTGCATTTCTTCTCACAAAGCCTACCCTATAGAGGGTAGGCCCCTTTTGAATTGCCCTCTCTCTTATATAAGGTGATTCTTTTGTATACACCATTTCTGCATTCAATTTAGCTCCAAAATTTTAGTTCAATTCCTCTTTTGCTGCACCCAGAATAGGAAAACTCTCAGTTGCATTAGCTAATTATGGCCCACACTTTATTTATAGTTTGGCAAAAGATTTTACGAGGGTCTTTTGATAATTTATTTAGGAAAAGCATTTGCTTTTTCCTTTCACCATTGATGAACAACAAGTACAATTTCTATTTTGTGAAGTCACGCAAACATTCTCAGCTCTTGTAAGTTTCATAGAGCATCTAGCATTGGCCAACATAGCCACACAACCTCCAGGTTCTATTAATCAACCATATTTGCCAGTAACACAGCCAAGAACAACTTCTAATCTCTTTAGTCTCTAGCACCAGCTACTGTCTGCTTTCTATGTTTTCCTTTTCCACCTCGCTTCCATCATAAAGGAGAGCCCATAGCAAAGAGGAGGAGAAGGATACTGAACTAGGTCCTAGAGGACAATCTTGTCAACACTGACAATCAACTTCATATCTGGGATAATCTCATCTCATAGGGGTGGGGTTCCATTTCTTTTGTTTTTGTATTAGAATAGTTTGCTTCTTGCAATCGTATAGAGTAGAGAATAGTTGTTAAGAGTAGGTATTTTACTGCTTTAGGATTGTAACATTTGCTTGTAAATCCTAGATCTAGATTAGTTTTAGTTTTGTTAATTTATATTAGTTTATTTTGTTTCAATTTCATTGTTCAAAACCACAACATTCTATCTCAAAGATTCACAAAACTGAGCAGATACAGTCAACAACATTTACTTTCAAACTGATCCTATCAATAAACAAGCATGAATTACGCAATGCAAACATTTATTTTGCATTATCATTGAAAAATCAGCAGGCTGTAATATTTGTTCTTATTTTGCATAAAGACATTTTGAATGAAAAGGAATTGAAGAAGAGATTCAAGCTGATTCATTGTTGGTTTTCCTTTGAAATCATCATTCACATTGTGCTTTAAACAATGAAAAAAAGAGAATAGTTGCTTATTTTGGTGTTAAAAACATTCTCATAATTAGTGTAATTCATTCAAGTTGCATGCACTCATTCAAGAATATAGAAAAAGAACGGAAGGATTAGTTGCATTCACAATGATTTCAACATTCAATAGTAGATTAGTTATTATTTATTTGCATATCAACAACACAAAAAACATGCATTTCTTTGTTTTATATTATCCACTTCAGCACTCAGGTCAATTTGTAATGTTTGTTTTATAAGCAATTAATTCACTCGAAAACACAAGAACAATCAATCAAAGCACAAAATCAAATGACAACAAATCATACCTTATTCATTTCCATTTCAGTTAAGCGCTCTTGAACATTGATTCCACATTCGACGTTCAACAAGCAAGCATCCTAACAGCAACAAAATGCAAGCAACCTAACCGCCAGCAAATCACTACCAATCAAAAGCATTCAAATCAACACTCTAAGTAAATCTTTCTTCACATTTTCTCTCTCTCAATCATATTTAGTATATTGTGCTCATTTGTCTCAAGATTAGAGAGGATTTGATAGAGGTCACCTTGAGAGAATTAAGGGAAAACCCACCTACTTTTGAAATTGTTGAAGAAGAACAAGCCCAAGCCATACAAGCAGTCCAACAACAAAATAATCAGCAACTAGCCATTGAGTTACTGTATTTGGAAGCTATATTTGAGATAAAGGCGCTTCATCTTAATATCTTCCTCCAAAAGGCTTGCAAAAAACTTAATGCCATACAAACAAAAATCACCATCCCATAAACTTTTCCAAATGCTTGTATCACTATTACAACTCTGCAACCAAACATGCCCATCCTCCATAAAGCACTCCTTCCTTGTGAAGAGCGTAGCGTGCCTAGTCCCCCACCATTACACTTGTTGTTGACTCATGAACAACATTAGTCAATTTTATCTAGTCAACATGAACTGTGAGTTTTCCCACCATTGATGAATGACACATAGTATTGGTGAGTAGAATTGGGGGAAAATAGGTCTAGTGTGAGCTTTTGTGTAGGAACATAGTTGTTTGTGAAAAGTTATCTTCTACAATGAATATGGGGATCGTGTTGCCGTGGGAAGATCTTATGTGTAATTTCCCCAATTCCCGAGTAGCCACCTCAAATGTAATTTAGTTAATTAAAATATTAAGTTGTCCTTAAATAATATTTTGCACATTAATATTTAATTAATTAATTATTTATTAAAGTAACTTTATTAAAGAGAAAATATTAAATAAGTTACTTTAATAAAGTGAAATATTTTAATAATAAAATATTAAGGTGACGGATTATAAAAGGTGGCTGAAATGAATGGAAATGACATATTTTGGAAAATTATTATCATGAGAAGATTTGAGAGCTCAGCTTTCAGGGAACTTGAGGACGAAAATCCTTGGGTTGCAGGGTGGATTGAACGAAAACTCAATTCCATCAACTAGTGGATTCATTAAGGATTCACAGTGGGATTTTAATGGATAAGTGATCATTGAGGAGATTCATTAAGTCTTGTGCAAAGACGAATATAAGGGTTTGAAGACTTGAGCAAGATATCTCAGTATTGCAGAGGTATTTAATATTTTTATGTGATATTCACCATTGAGGATATAATATTGGCAGGGTCGTGGTTTTCCTATTCATATTAGGCTATTGGTATTCTATGGGTAAAAGAAACCTAGCATATGTTTATCAATTATGGCTAGCGTTGGAATATTGGTCATGTGAAGAGGCAATTCGGGTTGGTTAAGAATGCATAGTGCATGCTAGCCGTCGCCAGAGTCGGGCAATTATTTGACTTTATAGAGTGCAAAAGAAGACAACAAACAATCCCTCTTGGCCAAGTTAGGAAAAATTATGGAAGTGACGAGAATTGTTGGTTCATGTAAAGATTATTAAACTATTTCCGGCTTTCTAATGAATCACTCTTGTACCTAGATGTAATGTCCCCGTTTTAGCTGACTTTGTTTGTTGAGGAGTGAGCCTATTATTTTGACCCTCGTAGGTTGACAAATGTGATGAGAGGGTCTTCCTTGGCAATTATCCAGAGTTTCGGGACATTACTCCTCCATTTGATTCAAGTTGGGCCTTTGCAGAGGTTTCCAGAGTGGTATTCAGGCACTTACTATTTATAGTAAGTCAGGCCGACAGGGGTTACTATTTTTGGCAAGGCACCTGGCTCAGCTAGTCTTCTCAGTTTCGACCCAGTTTGACAGTTTGATGAGCAAATGAGGAATAATGGAGCATTTAATAATAATTAAATAATTATTATTATGACTTTATATTATAAAGTCACTTTAAGTGAAATATTAAAATTATTAATTAATTAAGTGGCTTATTATAAAGTATTTAATGACTTTATAATGAAGGGGGCGAAATGTTTATTTAAATGAGTATTTATTACTCATTAAAGTGAATGCCATTAATTAATTAATTTTCCTAAGTCAAGAGGGGCGAATTAAATATCATTTAATGCTCATTTAAATTGCTTTTTTGAGGGGGTTGAATTCTTGAAGGAGTATTTATTTCTCAAAGGCAAAATAGAACTCATTATTGATTGATCATTCAAATTTTGTCTTCATCTCTCTGAGGTTTTTGGAGATTGAGAAACAAGGGTTTCTGCAATCAGGCTGTGGAGAACGTCAACTCTTCATAGACCAGCATTCTGAAGTTGTGAAAGATCAGCTAAAGTATGCTAGTGGTTGGCTTCATTACAGAGGTGAAACTTGTGCTTCATTGAGAGGATTTAACAGGGGGTTCAGAGAAAGAATCATTTTGCAGATTGTTGTTATCATTTTCCTTCACTTGCTATTAGTTCTTCTTATTTCTTTGGCCGTACACTTTGCTGCAAGGAGGCTATACAAACTGCTGTAAGGAAGTTGTACTTCTTCAGCTTGAGGCGTGATCTTCCTTGAAGGCAAAACGCCTAGTCTTTGGGGTTCCAACCTTCACTGTTGGTGGCGCCTAGACCTTTGAAGGCGATTTCAATCATCTTGTTGAGGGAGAAAGCTATTACCAGCTGGCCGTACCTTTCATTCATCCTTTCAGGCAGCTGCAAGTTGATATTAGGTTTCTTTAAATAATACAATGCTTGCTTTTGTGTATGCATGTCTTCTATTTGGCATTGTAAACGTTTAGCAATCAAAATAAAGCTAATCACCATCATCTTGAGAGTTGTTTGCTGCTATAGTTGTAATTATTTGCTTTTTAATTTGTACTGGCATCATTTCATTCAAAATCGCAAAAACCCTCTTATTGCAAAAACTACAAAAAAATCAAGAATACAGAAAACCAACAAAAAACTTAGCAGTGTCAGCCAGTGATCGGGTTGAGAGACACTTGGTCTCTTACACTGGATCCCCGACCTGCCAATGTGGATCAGGACGGGGTGTAACTCTAGGACCTACATCTCATGATGTTGCTACTGCCATAGGAGGGATGCTAGCTGTCGAAGGTGGCTCCAATGATACTGGAACCACAGCTAGGGGTGATGATAGCCTTCACCGTTGTTGTCGTGATCCTCTCCTCCTTGCCCCTATGCATCGCCATTGCCAATGGGGGCATGTGCCAGGAAAATTGGGGCAGGACCAGTCATTGCCCACCATGCTCTAAAACCGTGGGCTACCTCTACATCATTAATCGTGAGGACGGGCATTGGTCGTTATCTGACCTGTCGGATGGTCAGACGACGACGATTGCAAAACATCAAGCTGAAGCCGCTAAAAAGCAAGATCACTATACCTCCAGTTGCGCACCAATGGGTATGTGTGCACCATCCGTGTACTAGGATCTACACCCTAGGGAAACTTGACTGGTCAGGTACATGTGATGTGTGCAAACGCTCACACCCATAGGAGTGTGTAGGCTGTGAGACTGAAAAACTCATAGTGGACGTATCGCCCGAGGTCATGGTATAAATGAGAAAGCATGCTCCGACCTTAGGCGAACACAGTCTGGTGGTCCTCCATTGCTTGAATGCAATGGATGAGGCCCCCGTGTAGATGAGAGCCTCGCCCATCCATTGCGACTTGGAGGGCGACTGTGACAACTGTCACCCTCCAGACGAGTGGAATGGCCATTCGCCCTTGCTCATACCACCGCATATAGACGTGGCTGGTAGTGTCTCTCGGCTCTATGGGCCTAGCGCAATACTGTTGGTCCTCTAGAGCCTCCCATGGCGTCCTTTCCTCGTCATAGGCCACCTGTCATATGTAGATGGGTATGCCAGTGATTCGATACACGTCCTTGTTGGCGTTTCAATTTGCATCTCTAGTATGCGAGTTGGAAACGAAAAGCTATGCACAAATAAACTGCTCTTCAAATTAGGAGGGGAAGCTCCCTCTTTGCTGATGTTGCTTAAAGAAAGTAAACTAAAACGAATTAGCCAATCTTTTTGTTTAGCTAAGAGCATAAGGTTATAAAACTCAAGCACTGTAGCTGAGATTTTCTCTTTTAGAAGTTCAACTACGACTTGTTAGTTTTCTTTTAGGATTAGAAATGTAATAAGCAAAAAACACAACTCAGAGAGCAATAACACAATATTTTACCTTGGGAAAACCCTCCTACTTGAGGGAGAAAAACCCAGCAAAATATTCTCTTATATATCAATTGAATAAGTGCAGAAACTGCATACAGAATTAGGCCTTAGACAAGGCTGAGTCTAATATAATGAATAGATACACTTCTCCTTGAAGCGAATCACAAATGATGACACTTCCTTTAGAATTGAATCTGCTGCTAAGAATGGCGAACTGCTGCTGAAGTGTGAACTGAAGTTGAATGAATTGATGATAAAATGAGAGGACCCCATCCTCTATAAATACCAAACTAGGCAGCCTTCTCTCTAGGGCCGACCTAGAACCAATATATTTTATTTATAAAATATGAAGGCCGACCTGCCTTGAGCAAGATATAATTAGGAGAAAATATCTCCTGCTACTACAACACTAACACTCCCTCTTAGCTAGGGAGGTATTTTCCAAATGTCCTCGTCATGGAGTCTCTCAACATGACGCCCACAATGGCTACACCTATTTGTGGAAAACCACATCTCAATCTCAGAGATGTACAAGGGTTCATCATGGAGTCTCTCAACGTGATGTCGTCATGGAGTCTCTCAACATGACATCCACAATGGCTACTCCCATGTGTGGAAAAAAACACATATCAATCTCAGAGATGTACAAGGATCCATCACGGAGTCTCTCAACGTGATGTCGTCATGGAGTCTCTCAACATGATGTCCTCAATGGCTACTCCCATGTGTGGAAAGAAACACATCTCAGTCTCAGAGATGTACAAGAGTTCATCATGGAGTCTCTCAACGTGATGTCGTCATGGAGTCTCTCAACATGATGTCTCATCTCGGTCTCAGAGATGAACAAAGGCTTGCACCTCATAATTCTCCATCTTAGAGAAATGTACACTACAAAGGCTTTCACCTCATATTTCTCCGTCTCAGAGAAATATACGTTACAAGGGCTTTCACCTCATATTTCTCCATTTTAGAGAAATATACATTACAACAAATTTTCATGATGATGTGATTCCCTCTGAAGCTCCAAGTACTTGCATCAACCTTCTGACCTCCTCGTCCAAGATTGCCTGCAATGCTTGCCTTAGAGGAACAGTTTCCAATGCACACCTCCGACACTACTGACTTGCGATAGTTCAGGACTGTCCTTCTCAACCTCATCCCAGATCACCCTATTTTGAATAGGTTTGCAGAGCTGTCAATGTCAAATCCAAATTGACTGCCTTGTGCAATTTTGTTCTCTGCAGCTGAAGAGGTCTTCCAAGGACTTTAGCACTTGGTCTTGCAACACTGCAACCCACTTAGCTGACACCTCACTTCTTCTCAGTGAGTCACATAACTCCCTCTTGATCCCTGCCTTAGAGATTGCAAAGAAATCCTCTGGAAGTGAACTCCCCTCCATTGACTGATCTCAGATGCTTAATCTTTTTCCCAGACATGCTCTCAATTCTTGAATTCTCGGAATTTAACTGTAATGTCCCCTTCTCATCAGTGATCTGTTTTGACGCTCATCAGCCTATTCCGGAAGCCCGTAGGCTCGTTTGAGGGAAAATTAGGGTTTCCATGTTTAGAGGTTCTATGGCATTTTAGGGAGTTTACTATTTTTAGTAAATTCTATTTTTGGCAGTATGCAATTATCAGTCTTCAGGTCTTCATTTTCAGTTGGAGCATTTAATGCAATTCAAGTCTGGCTTCTAAAGGTTTTATTTTGGTGAATAAAGGCATTAATGTTATAATTTGCAGTTGACCCCTTGGCTTAGGAGAACAACTTTAAGTTGTGTTTAAAAGAGGGACTTGGAAGGGGGACGCCTTCATTAGGTGTTTATTATTTTTAATAGTCTTAATGCCTTGGGAAAAGTGGACGCCTCTTTTAAGGAGATATTTTAAAAATAAAGTGAAGTTCATATTTGTGCAAGAGGGACGCCATCTTGAGAATTAATTGTTTTTGGAAATTGAAAAGACTCTTGTGTCTTTTGGTGTGCCTTCTCAGGAAATTGAAGAGTTTTTGTGAGCTTCTATAAAGTGAAGGCTTTGTTCTAGCTTTGGTATCCATTATGCTTATCATATTGTTATGCTGTTGGAATGACTTCATGAATTTAGCTTTGAGGAATGCTTACCTCTTAGCATTTATCCAATTTCGTGTTTGAAAGATAACACCTAGTTGGTTTTTGGGACTGCTTCTCATCCAGACTAGCAGATTGAGTTCGAATGTTGAAGAATTTTGGAGATTTATCAATTTTGGTATTGCTGATTCATCTACAGCTGAAGGTGATTTTGATTCATAGCTTTATTATCAGTTTGAATATGATTCTGGGTATTTCATCATTTGATTTGTTGACCTTGGGCGACTCATCATGCCAAGTTTGAGATTTTTTAGTAGAGAATTTGATTTGTAAAGGAAAATCACCCTTCAAGGAGGGCCGTACCTTTCTCAAGTGCCTTGAAATTCTTGCTAAATTCACAGAGGGTCTTTGTTGCTGTTTCTTCATCCTAGCATGGTCACCTACCTTCCAGTTGTCCATTGCATTCGATTTCATTCAAAACGGAGGTAATTTGATGAAGTTATGAGCATTTTATGGTGTTTACAGTTTGCTGATCAGAATTTCCAGAATCTCAGTTTTATATCAGATTTTATTAGATTTCAGTTTTGGCTTTCTTTCATCATTAAAGAGCTAAAAACATTGAAAGAATTTATTCTCCTCTTCTTAGCATTGTTCTCTATTATTGTAATTTGTAATTTGCAGATTTCATGATTGTACGGTTGAGATATAGTAGTACTAATCCAACCATTTAGTTTCTGCAATTACTTGTTAAATTCCATATTAAATTACCCCTAGATGGTTTACCGCCAGTGTGGAGAATGAACATTGTAGCTCTCATTGTACCCACTTTCAAGTGGTGAATCCCCACTCTCAAGTGGATGCCCGCCGCAGTGGATGAATTAGATAGATGTATCTTCATGGCTGGTTATCCGCCTAATTGTTTCAGTTTTTAATTAATAACTCCGTCATATGTTAGCACCTCACCCTCAGTGGGATCTTGAGTGCACATTCTTGACGTTGAGTTTGTTTCATTTCAAGTTATTGTTTTTAGTTTCTCCGCCATATGACAACACCTCTCCTTCCTTGGGATTGAGTGTGCATTCTTGGCATTGAGATCTTTCATACTTGGATTTCAATTTTGGAGCTAACGCTAATCAAGTTGGCTAGTGCTGGTTTATGTTGTGTATATCTATCGAAAAAATTGGTTAGCATATTTCAGTGGTATCAGAGCAGAAGACCCTGCCATCTTGTGGCATTTTGCAGTTGGTTGTCTAATGAGTGAAAGAGACACTAGGCCATTCACCAGAAGTCAGGCCAAAACTCAGCATCAGTTTCCTCCTGTTCCAGAGGCAGAGACATTTTCAGAAGCCTTAAGGGATCTTGGAAAAACAGTGGAAGGTACAGAAAGGTCAGTTGAAGAAGTTGGTCGAACAGTTGAAATAATGTCAGACAGTGTTAGGCAAGCTAATGAAGAGAGGGACAAAGTTGAGAAGAAGTTTGATGGGATGATAGACATGATGTCCCGATTATTGTCCAAGTTGGACTAGCAAGCAGCACAAAATATCATTCAGCCCCAAAATAATTCAATTGGAGAAAGTAGTGGAGTTAATGGGAATAACAGTAATGGCAGTCCTGAGGTGAATACAAGAGATAGAATTGTGGGTCAGCATGCTGCAATTCCTAGTGGGTCATCCTCTAGACCTCTTTTCCCCGTCTTCACGCCAAGGGAAGAGCAACAACCGGTTGAAGCTGCACCAACTTTTGCTGATGATGCACGTCAAGCTTATATGGAGTACATTTCTTTACCTCTTGACTTGAGAGGTGCTTGTACCTTTGATCAATACATGAATCAAAGGAGTCGGAGAAATGGAGGAAGGAATGAGCAACGTCCTATGGTGCCTAGAAATGATTTCTACCAAGCTTTGGGAAAGATAACTATGGAGCATTTTGATGGTAGTAATAAGTGTACAGCCAAATCATGGGTGCAAAAGCTAGATAACTATCTCTCTCTCAGACCCATGCCAGAAGGAGATGCTATCAAATTTGCTACCTTGCATTTGGATGGGATAGCTCATGAATGGTGGACTCATGGTTTGGTCACTCTTGGCCATAACCTCATTCGCACATATGATGAGTTTACCAATAAGCTGATTGAAAGATTTGATACCAAGGATCCTGAGTTGAGATTTAGAGAATTGGCTCAGTTAAAACAACAAGGATCTTTAGACAATTATGTGGCTGATTTCCAGAGGTTATCAGTAATGGTGCCTAACATTACTGAGAGGAGACTTGTGGTTCTCTTTGCTGAAGGTTTAATAGAGCCTTTGAAGGGTTGGGTCAAAGCCTTTGATCCACCAACTTTAGATGAAGCCATCAAGAAAGCTAGGAGCATGGAGTTGGCAGCCCCAAGGCCTAAGTTTCATTCGAAACCTTTCAGCCATAAGAAGGATAAAAAACATTCTTCAAATCTGCCAAAGAAGTTTCCACCAAGGTTATTAGAAGAGCTCAAAGAACAGCTTAGAAAAGATGGAGTTTGCTACACTTGTCGTGAACCTTGGGTTAAGGGTCACCGTTGCTATGGAAGAGGCAAAGCAAATCAAATGGAGGGCTATTCTGATTATGGATCAGAATCTGATTCGTCTGATTAACAATACGAATCAGCAAGTAGTGAAGGTAAAGAAGCTCCAGAAGAGAAGCCCGATGAGGGTGCAGATGGTAGTGCTTTCGCACAACTATCAAGTTTCAGAAAAATGAGTCCTTTCGGGTTCATGGAGTAGTTAATTCACAAAGGATTGTTGCTCTAATTGACACTGGAGCAACTCATAATTTTATTGATGAAGGATTAGTTGCTAAAAAGGGTTTGAAGACTGAAGAATTTGAAGGTTTCAAGGTAATGGTTGCAGATAGTTTTACTATGTCATGCAGAAGGAAGATTCCTAACCTCTCTATGCAATTGGGAAATTATGAGGTAAAAGATGATTTTTATGTGGTGGGAATTGGAGATACTGATGTTGTGCTAGGCATACAATGGCTGCGATCTCTTGGTGAGATCACATTGAATTTGCAAACTATGGAGCTAAAATTTCAGTCTAATGGAAGGTTGTTCTAAGAGGGATGTCAAATGGGGGCCCTCAAATTGTGTCTTTAAAGAGGATGGAAAGGCTGATCCGTCATGATCAAGTTGAATGGGCTGTTGAATGTTTGGTTCTGCCAGCTGATCCAGTGGAAGAGAAAAGGCAATATCACCCTGATATTCAAGCCTTACTTTCAAAGAAGAGCAAAGTCTTTGGAAGCCTACCTCCTGGAAGACCTCCTGAAAGAGGTTCTGAGCATGTAATTGAATTAGAAGAGGGAGCAAAGTCCGTTATGACTACACCATACCGTTATCCAAAGAAGCAAAAAGATGAGATTGAAAAAGCCATTAAGGAGCTATTGGAGATAGGTTTCATTAGACCAAGCAAGAGTCCTTTTGCTTCTGCAGTGGTGCTGGTCAAAAAGAAAGATGGCACAATGCGTATGTGTGTTGACTATCGTGCATTGAATCAAAAGACAATCAAGAATAGATATCCTATTCCTAGGATAGATGAGCTTATTGATGAGCTCCATGGAGCTATGTTTTTCTCGAAGATTGATCTTCGTTCAGGTTACCATCAAATCAGAATGATGGAGACAGACATAGAAAAAACAACATTCAGATGCCACTTTGGGCATTTTGAATTCCTTGTCATGCCTTTCGGTTTGACAAACGCTCCAGCAATATTTGAATCTTGTATGAACAAGATTTTTAGACCACAGTTGAGGAAGTTTGTGCTCATCTTCTTCGACGACATCCTCATTTTCAGTAAGTCATGGGAAGAGCACCTTAAGCATTTGGAAGAAGTGCTTAGTATTTTGGAAGCGGAATGCTTGTTCGCCAAAGAATCAAAGTGTGAGTTTGGGATGATAGAGCTATTATATCTTGGTCACACTATCAGTGCAAAGGGTGTGAAGGTTGACCCTGAAAAGATAAGAGCCATTCTTGATTGGCCAACTCCAAAGAATGTTTCTCAATTGAGAGGGTTTTAGGGCTTATGTGGATTCTATAGAAGATTTGTGAAAGGATATTCTCATCAAGCAGCCCCTCTCACAGATCTTACAAAGAAAGGAGCTTTTCTTTGGACCAAGATGGCACAACAAGTTTTCGATAAGTTTAAGCAAATCATGAGTACATGTCTAGTGTTGGCTCTTCCGGATTTTACGAAACCATTTAAATTGCAATGTGATGCTTCAGGGGAAGGTGTTGGAGCTGTTCTAATGCAAGACAAACATCCCATTGTCTTCGAAAGCTGGAAGTGGAGAGGAGCAGAAAAAATTTACTCCATTTATGACAAAGAAATGCTTGCCATCATGCATGCTTTGTCTAAATTCCGTCAATATTTGGTGGGAAGTAAATTTGTTGTTAAGACTGACCACAATAATTTTAAACATTTTATGCGCCAAAAGGATTTGAATGAAAGGCAGCAAAAGTGGGTAAGCTCGCTCCAGGCATATGACTTTGACATTGAATATGTCAAAGGGAAAAATAACATAGTGGCTGATGCCCTTTCAAGAAGGCCTCATTTGCAATCACTTTGTGAGTTATCAGCAGATTGGAAGGAGTTAATTGTTGCTGATTATGTTAAAAATCGGTTTGCAACCAGCTTGTTTGAAGGTCATTTGGTTGATGAAAGGTATAAGTTGGTTGATGGGTTAATTTTCTATAAAGGTAGAGTCTTTTTAGTGCATGAATCTAAGCTTAAAAAGAAGATTCTACTATCTTTTCATGATGTTCCCCTTGCTGGTCATCAAGGCATGTTCAAGACTTACAAGCAGATTAGAGAAAGGTTTGCTTGGAAAGGGATGAAGAATGAGATCATGAATTACATAAGAGAGTGTTCTATTTGCCAAAAGAATAAGAATGAACATTCTTTTCCAGCTGGGTTGTTGCAGCCCTTGCCAATTCCAAATCAAAAATGGGAAAGCATTGCAATGGATTTCATCACTGGGTTGCCTAAGGTACAAGGATGTGATTGTATTTTTGTGGTGGTAGATAGATTGACTAAATTTTCACATTTCTATGCTATCACAACTTCTTTTACAACAACTCAAGTGGCTGAGTTATTCTTTAGAGAAGTTTTCCGGTTGCATGGTTTGCCTAAAACCATTGTCAGTGATAGGGACAACAAGTTCCTAAGTGCTTTTTGGCAAGATATCTTCAGGCCGAGTGGTACAGTGCTTACTCCAAGCACTAGTTATCATCCTCAAACAGATGGGAAATCCGAGATTGTCAACAAGAGGCTAGAGGGCTACCTTAGAAATTATGTTTCAGGGCAGCAAAGAGCTTGGATTAAGTGGCTTCATTTGGGAGAGTACTACTACAACTCTTCCTATCATATGTCGATTAAGATGTCTCCTTTTATGGCCCTTTATGGTTATGATGCTCCTAACTTTGTAGATTTGGTGTTTGGTGATAGTAGAGCTCCACAGGCTAAGGATATGCTTCAGCAGAACCAAGACATCTTGAAATCTCTCAAGGAAAATCTGCAACAAGTTCAAAATCAGCAGAAGTTATACGCTGATCAGCAGCGTGTTAAGAGATCTTTTGAAGTTGGAGACATGGTCTACTTGAGGCTTCAGCCCTATAGACAATCTACCCTTAAGAAGAGTGGTGCAGAAAAGTTAAAGCCACGATTTTATGGTCCTTTTAAAGTCACCAAAAGGATTGGTGAAGTTGCATATGAGTTGGAGCTTCCAGCTGAAAGCAAGGTGCATAACGTCTTTCATGTGTCGCGCCTCAAGAAGGAACTTGGACACAATGTTGTGGCTACTTCAGAATTACCTCCATTGGATGAGGAAGGTCAGTTGGTATTGATTCCAGAAGAGATTCTTGATACTAGAGAGCGTTCCTTGAGAAGAAGAACAATAAAGGAATACTTGGTTAGATGGAGGAACTTGCCTATTGAAGATGCCACGTCGAAAGGAGAACATATTTTGTTGCATCCATCTTTTCGGTTGCTTGAGGACAAGCAATCTCGAGGAAGGCGGACTGTAATGTCCCCTTCTCATCAATGATCTATTCTAACGCTCATCAGCCTATTCCGGAAGCCCGTAGGCTCGTTTGAGGTAAAATTAGGGTTTCCATGTTCAGAGGTTCTATGGCATTTCAGGGAGTTCACTATTTTTTAGTAAATTCTATTTTTGGCAGTATGTAGTTATCAGTCTTCAGGTCTTCATTTTCAGTTGGAGCATTTAATGCAATTCAAGTCTGGCTTCTAAAGGTTTTATTTTGGTGAATAAAAGCATTAATGTTATAATTTGCAGTTGACCCCTTGGCTTAGGAGAACAACTTTAAGTTGTGTTTAAAAAAGGGACTTGGAAGGGTGACGCCTTCATTAGGTGTTTATTATTTTTAATATTGTCTCAATGCCTTGGGAAAAGTGGACGCCTCTTTTAAGGAGATATTTTAAAAATAAAGTGAAGTTCATATTTGTGCAAGAGGGACGCCATCTTGAGAATTAATTGTTTTTGGAAATTGAAAAAACTCTTGTGTCTTTTGGTGTGCCTTCTTAGGAAATTGAAGAGTTTTTGTGAGCTTCTATAAAGTGAAGGCTTTGTTCTAGCTTTGGTATCCATTATGCTTATCATATTGTTATGCTGTCGGAATGACTTCATGAATTTAGCTTTGAGGAATGCTTACCTCTTAGCATTTATCCAATTTTGTGTTTGAAAGATAACACCTAGTTGGTTTTTGGGACTACTTCTCATCTAGACTAGCAGATTGAGTTCGAATGTTGAAGAATTTTGGAGATTTATCAATTTTGGTATTGCTGATTCATCTACAGCTGAAGGTGATTTTGATTCATAGCTTTATTATCAGTTTGAATATGATTCTGGGTATTTCATCATTTGATTTGTTGACCTTGGGCGACTCATCATGCCAAGTTTGAGATTTTTTAGTAGAGAATCTGATTTTTAAAGGAAAACCGCCCTTCAAGGAGGGTCGTACCTTTCTCAAGTGCCTTGGAATTTGTGCTAAATTCACAGAGGGTCTTTGTTGCTGTTTCTTCATCCTAGCATGGTCGCCTACCTTCCAGTTGTCCATTGCATTCAATTTCATTCAAAACAGAGGTAATTTGATGAAGTTATGAGCATTTTATGGTGTTTACAGTTTGCTGATCAGAATTTCCAGAATCTCAGTTTTATATCAGATTTTATTAGATTTCAGTTTTGGCTTTCTTTCATCATTGAAGAGCTAAAAACATTGAAAGAATTCATTCTCCTCTTCTTAGCATTGTTCTCTATTATTGTAATTTGTAATTTGCAGATTTCATGATTGTACGGTTGAGATATAGTAGTACTAATCCAACCATTTAGTTTCTGCAATTACTTGTTAAATTCCATATTAAATTACCCCTGGATGGTTTACCACCAGTGTGGAGAATGAACATTGTAGCTCTCATTGTACCCACTTTCAAGTGGTGAATCCCCACTCTCAAGTGGATGCCCGCCGCAGTGGATGAATTAGATAGATGTATCTTCATGGCTGGTTATCCGCCTAATTGTTTCAGTTTTTAATTAATAACTCCGTCATATGTTAGCACCTCGCCCTCAGTGGGATCTTGAGTGCACATTCTTGACGTTGAGTTTGTTTCATTTCAAGTTATTTTTTTTAGTTTCTCCGCCATATGACAACACCTCTCCTTCCTTGGGATTGAGTGTGCATTCTTGGCGTTGAGATCTTTCATACTTGGATTTCAATTTTGGAGCTAACGCTAATCAAGTTGGCTAGTGCTGGTTTATGTTGTATAAATCTATCGAAAAAATTGGTTAGCATATTTCATTAACTCCCTTTGAATGCCATTTCCTTGTCTTCAAAGTAGCTGATCGCAATGACAATCTGTATAGGTTCTCCGTTGTTTAGTGTCTTCATCTTTCTCAATCTTCTTTGTTGATGCAAGCTCTCCATCCAAGGCTGACCCAACCTTGTGCCCTCGAGAGATGTCTCCAATGAAGAATCAAGAGAGTTATGTGCCACCAACTCAGTCCCAAGGTTGCAAGCTATGTCTCCATGTTTGCTCATTTCTCTAGCCAGCATGACTTCCTCACAGGATGCATCAAGCTTTTCCTCCCTTGAATTCCTTATGCAATCTCTCATCATCCTTTTGCTCCTTGATCCGTCCTAGAAGCATCTTAGAGAGATTAATAATAGTTCATAGAATCAAACTACCCCAAAGAAATATACCGACCAATGCTAGAAGCATACATGATTCATTATTCCCAATGTTATTTGCATGAATTATTATTAACTACATGATTATTTAAATCCATGATCATAAAATACTTATCTCTTTAATAGCACTCTTCAAATCTATTTCAAGTGTTTCCAATTTGTCTTGTGCATCCTTGTGGTTAAGTTGCAAGACCTCAATTTTGGTCTCAGCCTCCAATAGCTTTCCAGTGAATCCTCCATCTTCACCCTCAATTCAGATACCTGCTCAGGAAACTGTTTTGCTTGAGTTTTAGTCTCCATAAACCTTTTTTTGCCAACTTCAGCTTTTTTTCAAGATCACATTTCTCTTGTGTAGCAGTCTCCAATAATGACTCCAATTCTGTCACCTTCTTTGCATTATCTTTTGCCTTATCGCAAAAAACAACAATTAAATCTTTGAGCTCAATGCCTCTTTCCCTGGAGTGGCAGGCTGGCAGCGAACTTGTTTCCAATGATGATTTTGTCTTCTCATGCACTTATAAAGTTACAGCAATTGGATATTTTTACAACAGTTCATATGCAAACTTCTAAACTCCTTATACAAGGATTGACTCTAAACTGATTAGCCTTCTTGCCAATATTACCTCAAGAAGATTTACAATATGTGCAACTACAATGCAACACATCTATAATGATTGTAATGACAGACCCAAACTGTATTCAATTCATACAATGCCTTCTAGGAAATAGTCGATCCAACCTGGACATAGCCAACCTTTGAAAGAGCACAATTTAGTTCAGAAACATGACGTCCTTCTCATCATACAATCGCCGCCCTCCAGAATATGAATCGACACCAATAGAATGATGCACCCAGGTCTTCTTTGACACTCCATGTCACATAGCTAATCGTTTTTCACCAAGCCACGACCTTTCTTCAATGCCGCAATGAACTTCATAAAATAAATTGAAGGCATAAGAGGCTGGGGCGGTTTTGTAATTATTCAAACTTGTCTTTTCCGAATCATAGAATGCCTTCTCGTTAGCTTAGACTCTTGTCTTATTCAAATTTGTTGAATGCTGACGCTCCTCAACAGTATTCCTTTCCCATGACAATCCTTAAAGAATTCGATATAAATAATGATTTGCCTCTTATCAATACCTGACGATGCCAAATAAAATCTTGTCTGATGAGCTATCGTTGGAAAATAGACGACCTCACTTCAGATGGGCCGCTTAAGACAAAATTCAATTTCCTTCGATTCTTTTTACTTTGTATGAAGGCTCCAAGTTGTTGAATGTGCTGTGAATGAAGAGCGATGATTTTTTTTTTTAATAATTTTCTATCCTCAAATCGATGAATGCAAATTGTGCAAAGGTTGCAACTTCAACACCAAAATGCCACAATTTCTCAAGCAATAATATTCTCCAATAATCGACCTGTTTTGTTATTGATTCCAATCAGTAATAAATTGATTCCTTGTGATGCCAAGATGACTGGAATAATCTTCAACAAGGTAATCAAAATATCTTCACTCATTTTTGTTAGAAGACTATCTTGCTTAGACAAATCTGATGAACCCACTCTCATACCATGTTAGTTTTTTCTTAGGATAAAAAATGTAATAAGCAAAAAACACAACTCAAAGAGCAATAACAAAATATTTTAACCTAGGAAAACCCTCCTACTCGAGGGAGAAAAACCCAGCAAAATATTCTCTTATATATCAATGGAATAAGTGCAGAAACTGCATACAGAATCAGGTCTTAGACAAGGCTGAGTCTAATAGAATGAATAGATACACTTCTCCTTGAAGCGAATCACAAATGATGACACTTCTTTTAGAATTGAATCTGCTGCTAAGAATGGCGAACTGCTGCTGAAGTGTGAATTGAAGTTGAATGAATTGATGATAAAATGAGAGGACCCCATCCTCTATAAATACCAAACTAGGCAGCCTTCTCTCTAGAGCCGACCTAGAACCAATATATTTTATTTATAAAAGATGAAGGCTGACCTGCCTTGAGCAAGATATAATTAGAAGAAAATATCTTCCGTTGCTACAACACTAATAGACTAAGCCTACTCTAATGACGTTTCTAACTACTCAGGTAAACGCAGAGCATGAGAGTTAGAAATGGACAAGGAAGAATTCTTTGACATAAATACTTAAACAAACTTTCTTCCAATGCACATCTATTGTACTTTCAATGCAAGCTGAAATAAAGATAATATAAGCAGAACATATAAAATGGAAATCTGAGACATTATATCAGGGCAAAGTAGGCACAAGACTTTATTTTCTCAAATCTCAAGAACAAAAGATTACACTTCTAGGACAGCAGGATTGTAGCAAAATAGGCATACAGTTTAGCGATCAACCATAATACATTCACACAAGTAACACAAGAATGGAACAATAACTTGCAGCTAAAAGAGGCATGCAAGTTTGCTCTTACACTAAGTGAATTTGAAAGGAAATAAAAAAAGAGCGATGGAAAGTACTAATAAAGAGCAATTGTTTGAAGGAAAGAGATTACCAAATAAGTTGAAATAGCCAAACCAAGCACCACCAAAGCAAGAGAGACACAAGAATTTGTTAAGGGGAAAAAACAAGAAAAAACCCCAATATTATGAATGGAGGCAAAATTCCTAAAGAATAATACAAAGAGAGAGAGCTTCAGCCTTAGCTTGCTTGCATGAGTCTTAAAGAATGAGAGGAGAGGCACCTCAATAAGTAGAGGTGAGAAGGAGGAGTTAGAATGTAACTCCCAACTCAATGAATGCCACCATTCATCTATGTGTGTGCAAAGTGTCACCTCTTAAGGAGGTGGTTACAAATATTCCTTAATAAAGGAATTAAAAATAATCCATCCTCACACATGTGTGAGATGACAAAAAGACAAAAGACTTGTAGGGATTCCTTTGGAATATTCCTACAAGGTAATAAATAATTACAATTAAAGAATAACCTTTACCAAGTAAAGATTAATCTTCTAACATCCCCCCTTAAGCTTTACTTGGGGAGGTTACATCAAACCCTTTAATGGGTTGTAATCCAATATTTTTACAATGAAAGAGAAATTTATCTTTACAAAGAGCTTAGGTGAGAATATCTGCAACTTGATCTTCACCTTTACAATACAAAAGAGAAATTTGCTTGACTTCAATTTGCTCTGTAATGAAGTGATGTTGAAGAGAAATGTGCTTGGTCCTTGCATGAAAAATTGGATTCTTTGCCAAAGTAGTAACACTTTGATTATCACAATACAAAGGAGTAGGATCCTTTTGAGGTAGACTCAAGCCTTCAAGTAATCTTCTTAACTATGATGCTTCTTTGGATGCATTAGTACAACCTTTATATTCAGCTTTTGTAGAACAAAGATAAGTAGATTGTTGTTTCTTACTATTCCATG
The DNA here is from genome assembly GCA_007258455.2 of Sequoia sempervirens. Classification (NCBI taxonomy): domain Eukaryota; kingdom Viridiplantae; phylum Streptophyta; class Pinopsida; order Cupressales; family Cupressaceae; genus Sequoia; species Sequoia sempervirens. Next base: position 27,064,930 of record VDFB02000015.1, read on the forward strand.
AGATTTCACCTGATCCAACAAAGAAACAATAACCACAAGTGGATCTCCCATCATTGGGATCACCTTAGTATAACCTTTTAAAGAAAAGTCACAATTTGCATCATAAAAGAGACCAAGATTAAGAGTTCCTTTAACATATCTTAAAAATTCTTTTTGCAACTTTAAAATGAGTTTGTTGTGGTTTAGACATAAATCTAGAAACTAATCCAACACTTTAGGTGTTTTCCAAATTTGCATACCCAAAAAATAATGTAATAGGCCCAAATCACTCATTTGAAATTGTTGAATGAGTTGAGACTTAACATCACTAATCAAAATGTTAGAACTATAAGTGATAATTAAATCATCAACATATCACAATATCATTTTCACTATGCTTAATATATAAATGTGGATCATTTTTACTTCTAATGAAACCATGAGATAGAAAAAAGGCATAGCCCAAATTATAAAATGTCAATATATAGACATAGCAATAATAGATCTAGGTTTCCTCTCACTACATCATTTGTTGTATTGTAAAGGGAAATTGTATCAAGATTAATAATAAAGGACTTTGAAAATTAGTTCTAAAGATGGTTTTTAAAAAACCATAGTGCCTTAGTAAAAAAAAATTCAATATCAAAAGTCCTAATAATGGTATAAAAACCATATTGCCTTCAATAAAATAATGAAACATAAAAGTTTCAAGAACTTGATCCCCATCAATTAAGAAAATAGATCTAAGTTCATCATAAATAAGTAAGTGCATACCATCAAAGTGGATGGAAATATTTTCCATGGGTCCCCAAAGAAAAACTCCAATGAGACTTGATAAAATATATGATTCATTATAGATAGGGCTCCCTATGCAACATTACTGCAAATGCGACTAGCGCATAAAATATATATGTAAAGGCTCCATTGAGACTTGATAAAGTGAATAGTTTTCAAAAAATATATAGATGGAATAAATCCATCAAAAATGACAAATTTACCAATAAGGCACAATATCAAATTAATGAGACAATAAAATATCAAATTCCCTTTATTAAAACAACATAATTGTAGATGAGAAGGAAACACTAGGTGTGTTTTATATATTGTAATAAATCAAGTCTTAGGTAGAGAGAAGGATAATTTCTCACAAAGTGTGTTAGAAAGATCTTAGAGATATATTTAAATATGAGGGGGCACACATCAAGCCACCTTGAATTTAAAAAAAAATTAATATATAAAAAAAGTGATGGAATAAAGAGAATTGCATACTATGATGTGAAAGATTATTAAGTATAAATAAGTCATTTAAGATGATATTCATGCATTCATGACTACATGAATATCCCCTTTTCATATTCCAAATATAATTGAGTAAAACAAGTACACTATTATTGGGTTGATCAAGTCCAATAATAAAGTGCTTGTGAAAACAAACTTTTTATGTGAAGTAATATGTTGAGATGCACCTAAATCAATAACCCATTCAAAAAGGTTTAGAAACATTCAAACTACATGTAAAAGCACGTCTAGATTGATTACCATTGTTATGAAATTGTTGATTATTTTGATTCATAGGCTTTTTCTCATTTTTCTTTTTAAAACAAGTATTTTGCCAATGACCATCCTTATTACAATAAGTGCAATGTGGTCTCTTAGAAGAGTTAAACTCTCTAGGATCATTGCCATTATTATAATGAGGTCTGGAATTATAATGTTGTTGTTTAGAATGAGGTTTAAAAATTTGGTGATGATTAGACAAAAAGGCATGCTCACTAGACTTAAGAGTACCAAATTGAATTAACTTAGCCTCTTCTTGTCTTAATAAATCACGAAAAATATCATAAGTTAATTGAGTAGCTAAAGAAGGAATAGCTAATTGAGCATGAATATTAGTAATGAATTGTTGAAATTGTCTAGGAAGACACTTTTTAAGAATAAGATGAATTAATCTAAGATTATCTAATTTAACTCCTAAACCATCCAATTGACTATTTAAAGCATCAAATTTCAATAAAAATTCATCCATAGATTTAAAATCAGAATACCTCAAATCTTCAAGTTGATCTTGAATTTGAATTTTTCTTGATTCATTTGTACTATCATAAATTGTTTTGAGTTTGTCCCATGCTTCATAGGCAGTTGTGCATGTCCCAATATGAACATAAAGTTCGGGTGACATGGAGATACCTATGAGGCCAAGGGCTTCTTCATTTTTGAGATTCCATTTTTCGATTTCATCTTTGGATGCAGACGAACCTGGTTTAGATTTAGGATCTGTAGCTACATCTAAAAGATGTTTAAACCGAAAAATAAAGCATATATGAGTTTTCCAAGAATGATAGTTAGAAGAATTCAACTTAATTTCAGGAATTAAAGTAGACATGATTGTAATAAAAATAAATAAAAAATCACAACTTTATGAGAAATATAATAATTATTATAAATATTTGCTTGAATTTTTATTTTTTTTAAATACCCCTTTGATTGAATTAAATTGTGAGAAAAAAAAAAAACCCTTCATATAAACTTGATTTTACTAAGAAACAAAATAAATTTTGAAAATAAATAAATGATTAATAACTATATTAAATGAGATTTGAAATTAATTAAATTTGAAATAAAATTAATAACATTACATTTGAAATTTTTATATTAAATTAAAAAACATTAAATTTCAAAGAATAAATAAATATTACTAATTAAAAAACAAAGAAATATCAAATTAACTTCTAAAGAGAAAAGAAACTCCTATCGAATTAGATGGGTTTAAATAAAATATATATTATAAAAACAAACTTTAAAGCTAAACTTTATTATTTCTTGTAAAAGTTCTCTTTTTATATAAAATGTTTCGCGGGCCTTTAAAATTCTTTAAAAAAAAACTCTCATTTAAGTACATGATTTTGAAAAAACCAATGGGCGGGGAAAACGAAATGGGCGGGCAAAATAATTTGAAATGGCCTTAAAACTTTTTAAAAAGATTTTTAATAATAGATGCTCAACGGAAAAATAAGAACATGCACAGAGAGGGCATGCACAGGAAGTCCGGCTGCTGGGGTAAAAGAGTTGGAGGCACAGGGAAGTCCGGCTGTAACTAATGAGCTCGGCTGGGGTAAGAGAGCTGGAGGATGCCGACAGGGGTTGCGGGAGGGTTGAAGCCCAAAAGAATTTCTTTATTATTGATTTTTTATATATAAATATTAATATTATTTTTAACTTTTGAAATGATATTGAAACAGGGGTGGAGCCTTAATAAAAAATTATTTGAACATAAATGAAATGAGGGCTAAAGCAGTTATTTTTTTAAATTCTTTTTGAAAGAAAAGTAAATAGAGTAAAGAAATATGGGAGAGAACAGATTGATGATATATTTAAAAAAATATAAAGAGGTTTTATTTTATTTGTGTATTATTTATAAAACTTTGAATATTATTTTGAAATAAAAGCTCTCAAGAAAACATTAGGGTTTATTTTTAAAAAATAGAAAGATTTTAATAGATATTTGATTATTTTGATAGAGGTTTTTTCTAAATGATTTTTTGATTTATTAAAGATCAAATCTGAGTTAAAATAGGGCTAGAATCCTAAAACAAAGATTTTTTACAAAATGCAAAATGTAGAGAATTTTTTTACAGATTTAACCTTATAATGCAAAAAAGATTACAGATCTAAAAAAAAAAAAATAACCCCTTTATTTGAGGGTTTCTAAAAATTGCATAAATTTAAACATGCATGCAAATTATAATGGATTTTTTTACAGATCTAATATATAGAAAAAAAGATTAGCTTTTTTTTTCTAAAAAGAATTTATGAACTAGAGTTAGAGCCCCTAAAAAAATTGATTTTTTTACAAAAAATTTGAATATGCAAAAAATGGATTTTAAAATTTTTATGCAAAAATAAATAAATAAATCATGCATGTAAAATATATTGCACAAATTTGAAATTTGAAAAACTTAGAAATATTTAGATAAGAAATCTGCACTGGTTAGAAAAATATATCAAACAAAAAAACAAGATTAGACTTTTGGCTCTTCTCTTTTTCTCTTTGAGTGCCTCCAATGGTGTGCTTAAGAATCTGGTAAACCTTCAACAATGTAGCTCACAAAAGATTAGTAATACCAAGCTCTGATACCATGAAAGGAAATAGAAAAGAGCAATGGAAAGTACTAATAAAGAGCAATTGTTTGAAGGAAAGAGATTACCAAATAAGTTGAAGTAGCCAAACCAAGCACCACCAAAGCAAGAGAGACACAAGAATTTGTTAAGGGGAAAAAACAAGAAAAAACCCCAATATTATGAATGGAGGCAAAATGCCTAAAGAATAATACAAAGAGAGAGAGAGAGCTTCAGCCTTAGCTTGCTTGCATGAGTCTTAAAGAATGAGAGGAGAGGCACCTCAATAAGTAGAGGTGAGAAGAGGAGTTAGAATGTAACTCCCAACTCAATGAATGCCACCATTCATCTATGTGTGTGCAAAGTGTCACCTCTTAAGGAGGTGGTTACAAATATTCCTTAATAAAGGAATTAAAAATAATCCATCCTCACACATGTGTGAGATGACAAAAAGACAAAAGACTTGTAGGGATTCCTTTGGAATATTCCTACAAGGTAATAAATAATTACAATTAAAGAATAACCTTTACCAAGTAAAGATTAATCTTCTAACAGAATTGAAACTGAACAACAACTTGTAGGCAAAATAGGCTCAGCAATTTGGTATCACAATAACCATTAAGAAAATAATGGGCAAGGCTGCCCTTATTTATATACAAGTAGAGGAGTAGGGAACCCTAAAATCTCCTTGCTTTTACAACTAAGACTTTCCGTCATGCAAGCTTTATTTCTAAAACTAAACCAAGATAAGTATCTAAGAACCTATGAAAGCATAAAAATAGGGAAAGTGCCAACTATTACATCTTGATTTCTTTTCTCTTTCAAAGAATGGATAAGCTTGAGATGGGACTAGAAAGAAAGCGTGAGATAAGAATGGAAAGAAAGCTTGGAGAAAGCTTCTAGTTGATTACTACTTTAAATCTCAATCACATCTACCAAAAAGTTGGAAACTGTATCTCTATTAGGAGCATCAATACTATCTATAGCAAAATTTCGATTTTCCAGGATCTCCTCACCTTCTGCAATTGAACTCAGAAAATCTTTGCCATCATCAGCTGCTTTATCAAATCTTTCTAATTTTGATAGCTCTGCAACTGGGATGATGACCTTTTATAAATATATCCTCTTGCTTCAACATATCTTTTGCAGCTTTTATGCTTCTGACACTTCTGATTTTTCAATGGAAATTGGACAACTTTTTTCCAATACTTGTTCTTTTGCTCAAAGCACTTCTCAACATTGTTCGGCCTGAGGCTGCAATCAACCCAAAATGACTAAGATGTCTGACTGCAACATTTCACACATCTTCCAAAGCACGCAAATTGAACATTGGTTTGACATGATGTAAGCTAGTTTCAGTAGTTTTGATGAAATCATGATATAGCATTGTCTTGGTCTTGAATTCTATGGGAGAGTACTCCATACTGAAAAACTTGAAGATTGATTGTAATCTTGACTATGTTTGGACAAGTTTTGCACAAACCCTAAATTTAACTTGCTGACTTTTCTTCTTCAAACAGACAGATTTTTCAAAAAAAATCTGAGATATGGGTTTTGTAGAGAATCTCATTGCAAAAGACCTAGATCCTTCGTTTTTGAAGCTGAACGTTGCTCGACAACAATGCGCAAGTTAGACGCTAGCATGACCGGACGCCGTTGACGCACTGGCCAGACGCCTGTGCTGCTCTCGAAATGGAAAAACATAAAAAAATGCATCAAAAAGACAAAGTAGGGTTGGATTCCTCGTACCTCATTGACCTTGCCTCCCTCGGCTACGACTGTGCAAAGTTGTGTGATCCTTGAGTCTACGTAGTCATGTCTGCAAGGCATTTCGCTGGCTTTTCTCTCACAAGAGTCAACAAACTCCTCGCTATGAATAGTGAAAATTACCCTTCAATGGGCCCTCCCGGGTATATATAGGTGATTTTTCGCCCATTTTTTACCGGCGAAAGTGGTCCTTCCATCCTTCCTGTATTCCACCCACCTAGATAGGGGCAAAAACAAGAGGGGGCATATATTCACCTCTTCATATTTTTCTTCCGAACCACCAAATTTTTCTTAAGCATTCTTCTAGCCATGGTAGTTTCTTCTGGTTTTCGAACTAACCCAAATTTGAGTTTTGCAAAATGAAACTTCACCTCTGGCGCTGTAGTTTCTCATTGAGCTCAATCGCTGGAAGCATCGCCAGTATCTGCCTACTCGACCTCTGCAACCTCTACAATATCCTTTTGGAACGTAAATCTATGAAAAAATTCAAAATTTCAGTCTTGCACTAATATTTTCTTTTCTACTTTATTGTAGCTGATTTTTCTCAAAAATCAGCTCACTAAAAGTGGGGAAAAATGTAGTGTTGTGAAATGGCACCCCATGGCAATTTCACACTTGCGCATTTAGCCCACCACATTTATGACAAGATCCTTATGAGTCAAAATTTCACGATTTTAACTCCATAAGGGACAATGACGAAGCATTAGTAGTTCGCCACCTCATTTCTTGCAAAGTTGTGACTTGGACACCTGTGCAGCGCATAGACGTCTGCTGGCACGCAAGCGTCCCCAAACTTTCCGAGTTTAAATGAGGAAATTGTTGTACCCAAAATAATTTTTTGGCATTTTTCTTAAATTGAGCTAAATCATATAAAAATGCCGTCAAAAGTCTGTTTTAGGTCAAACCAAATATGAGGTCTTTGTGGGTTTTTGTCAAGGAACACTTGTGCAAAATTCTAAAAATTTGAAAATTAGGGTTTTACGCCCCTATTTTCAAGGTAACCCTCGAAAATTGGACCTTCTCGGAAATGATTGAAAATGATTTTGATAGGATTAATCGACTTCACGATCACACTAATCAAGTCAGAATCATCAAAAGACATGTTTTACTCTGGTGGGTCTATTTCTGTTTTTTAGGAACAAAGTTAGGAGCTCCGTAGCCATTAATGGCAGATTGGCCAGTACCAGGTGCTGGAAGCTAAGCTTCGAAAGCTTCAATGATGGAACCATGGCGGAAAAGGATGAAAAAGATGCTATTTGACGAAGGAGATTCTGGAAACCGAAAAGGCCAAAATTTGGCTAACTTTGGAAACGTTACGGAGAAATCAGTCCATGACGCAAAAAGAGCCCTTTTTAGAGAGGGGCACCCTTGAATCTCAGGGGTCAAAATCTGTCTCCTGAATCATCCAAGGTAGTCATCCTCGGCGTTCTCCTGCTAGCTCGACAATAATACATTCAATGAGATCATCCGATAAGGTAATCACCGACAATGTCAACAGAAGGTGAAGAGGCTGTTATAAAGAACATCCAAAAAAACGACAAAAGATAAAAAAGATGTCGTTTGACGAAGGAGATTCTGGAAACCGGAAAAGGCCAAAATTTGGCTAACTCTAGAAATGCTACCAAGGAGAAGCTAGCTAAAAATGAAGAAAAGAGCCCTTTTCAGAGAGGGGCGCCCTTGAATCTCAGGGGTCAAAATCTGTCTCCTGAATCATCCAAGGCAGACATCTTTGGCATTCTCTTGCTGGCTCGACAACGATACATTCAATGAGATCATCTGCTAAGGTAATCACCGGAAATCGTCAACAAAAGGCGAAGAGGCTGTTATAAAGAGCATCTAGAAACGACAACTTGTCTTGAAAAAGGCGCCCTTGCTAAAGAAAGGCACCCTTTCTTTTGGGCACTCAGATGCTAACGAAAGGCTGAAGGACTCCCAAGATGACCTTCTCTGTTTGGGTCAACCTCAACAACGAAACCATATGCGAAAGATTCCGGCAAGGCAATCACCCGATGACGAAGATCAAACTGAGGTAGTTTTCGACAAGAAATAACTGATCAAAAGAGCAAAAGCGCCCCTAAAGAAGAAAGGCACCCTTGATCACCGAGGCCTTAAAATGACTTTCAGAGACTGAAACACCAGCCATCCTTTTCAGGATTGAGATGGTCACCTAATGAATCGCCAAGCAAGATTGTCTGACTTGTTAGTCAATGAGAATATCAAATAGGAGCACAGGAGGTCTAAATAAAAAGTTGAAAACAAACACTGAAAATTGACTAGGGCAAGTGCAAAAGCGCCCTTGCTGAATAAAGGCGCCCAGTCTTCTGGAACCTCAAACTCAGTTTCCCGGCTTAGGGTTTCCCAGGCATATCTCTTTAGCATGGATCCGGCTCAATAGTGAATCTATCAGCAATTGCTTAGGATCAATTGATCAATCTGGAGCGAAGATCAAACAAAAGTCATTCAACATGGAAAAATAATAAAAAGAGTTCAAATCTTGAAAAGGAGGCCTAAAATAGTTAAGGCATGTTTTGTTTACCAAGTAAGATATTTTGGAGGAAAATTTGTTTCAAACAACCCACAATCAGTGGGATTTAGCTTTGGGAACTCTAGATCAAGCCAAATCTCTCCAAAATCATGAGTTGTCATCCCTTTTTGAAAGATTCAAGTTTGAATCTCTATATGATCAAGCATAGGCATCCATTATGCTCATTTCTTTTTGCAGGTTGAGGGTTTGAACAACAATAAGCTCTCCAAGGACATTTTTCAAGATCTGAAGAAGGTTTTTCAATCACTCTTCGTGATTTTTTGGAGATCAGTGACAGGGAAAGTTTGTCTTCTCAGAGGTTGCATCCAGCAGAATATTTTTTCCAAGAAGGCAGCAATAACTTCCAATCTTCTTCTTGTCTACTTCCTCTCTTCTGTCTAAAATTTCTTGCATGTCACAGAAAACAGCAGGCTATCACAGATCTGGCCAATTGGGTATGGTCAACATAATTTTCCAGTAAAACCCATCTCTTCAAATTTTCCAAAAACAACAAACTTGCTGCCCCTATTTTTAGGGGCTTTTCCGAAAAAGTCTCAGAAACAAAAATCTAAAGAACTGGGTTGGTTTAGCATTGAAGCATGAACAAAACCCATGTGCCAGATTTTTTCTGGAAAAATACTTCTCGGTGGGTGGCTATTTTTAGGGGTTTTTAGAAGTTGTCTCAACATATCTGTGTTTACAGTCAACGATCGAGTTTTTCAGAATATAGTACTCTCAAGTTGAAATCAAGACCAAAATGGTCTTCACAAATTTCTGAAAACACTCGACATGGGCATGCATCAAGAAAAGTCCGTAGTCAAGATTGGACGCCTTGGAAGGCGTTAATGACATCACCGTTCACACCATAGCCAAATACGGAAGGTAGTCATTCCAAACATAGAGCCGCCACTGGTTACTACCACACTACCTTCCACATTCCATGTCAACAAGGCTGGATGACGCAGCTGCAAAGAAGATCGAATATCAAAAGCAGTTTGTAAGAAGCAGAAGTCAACGACTGGCCAAAGGAGTTGTTGACTCAAGATGATGAGTTGTCAGACACCTCAAAGAAAGACGTCCTAACCTCCAAATGGCATTTATGATACTTGAAGTTGACTTGATGCCTCTTTCCAAGTCAACTCAAGAAAGGCATTAAATGTAATTGGAGTTAACTTGATGCCCCTTTCCAAGTTAACTTCACATCCCACAAATCATGTATTGTCAGATCCCACTGATTAAGGATGTCTAATTGACTTCCATAATTTGTGGATCTCAGATCTCCACTAAACATGGATGTCTATTTTGGAGGCATACTTTGTATTAAAGTTCACCTTTAGTCTTCTTTCAGTCAACTGAAGTAGTTTCCAGTTGACTCTTTGTTTACTTTCAATTAATTGAAGTAGTTTTCCAGTCAACTGTTTGTTCCCCTTTCATAGGAATAAATCTTGCTAATTGATTGGAAAGAACTCATTATTAACTCAAGGAGATTTTGGAGTTGCCCACTCCTTTGAGTTCTATAAATAAGAGCCTTGGGCTCATTATTTGTTTAACCTTTACTTGCTACGCAAAATTGTTGCGCCATTGTTGCCAACAGCTTTGAAAGCGAATATTTGTTCACTCTTGGATGAAAGTTCATTGGTTGATTGTAATTGTGCATGATTTTGTGCCTTTGTTGTCCCAATCTTTGTAATTCGTTCAGAAAGCTTGAAGAAAAGAAATCAAAAGGCACATGCAATTTGATCTAAGGATTTGAGTTCTTCCATAACGTCTTTGTGTTTAAATAGCTTGTTGTTTCATTTCCCTCCTCGGATAGGGGTTCCTCCTCCTTGGATATCTGTTATTAACGGTTGTCATTTGTTGTTGTCTAATGGATTGTCCTTCAACCTATACTTCGGATAGGGGTTCCTCCTCCTTAGCAAGTTTGTCGGCCAAGACATCGTAATTTGTTGTTTCTTGTAAGTCGTTTCCTAGCTCATACCTTGGATAGGGGTTCCTCCTCCTTGACAGGTCTCAGATCCAACTTATTGTGAAGAGCATTTGCTTGTATAAAACCTTATCCCAGCATATACCCAAGAATTCAAAGCCTCGGCCATATTCTAAGGAGACGTCAAATTCATGTGATCCAACCAATCCATTCCCACTCCTATCCCCTCATGCTCTGTTTACCTTGAGGAGGTAGGATAGATTAAAAGCTAGAACGGTCGTAGTTAAGACTTGTCGAAACCAGAGAAATAGCTTAGCTACGACGCATTGTGTTTGTGCACCCTTGTGTCCTACCGTTGAGTATAGAAAGATAGGAACCTTAGTATACTCTACCCTCTCTTACGCATTACATCAGCAAAGAGGGACTTCTCTTTAAATAACAAATAAGTGTTGCAAAACATTTCTAATAGCTGAATGTTTACAATCAACACTCCAGAGGTGCTAATTTAAACGCCAACAAAAATCTTGTGAACTTTGCCAATGACACATGTCGTCATGGCAGAATCTCGAGTGTAATGGCTCTTTCTGCCCATGCAACTTCACAAAACTCTCCTTTTCACTTCCATTCTCATTCATTCTTACTCTTTCTCACTCCAACTTGCCTTCTCAATTCTTTCTTTCTTCATCTCTTCTTTATGGCAAAGCTCTACCTAATTCATGTCTCGTCAATAGCTAAGGCTCTCTTGCAAGCGTTCAACGTCACGTCCATCAAGCCAAGAGGGAGCCACAGACTGTTGGTAACACTCTCTTGTTGCACTTATCTTGTCTATTTGCTAGCATATTCGTCTCGTCTATTTATTGGTGATACGGATTCTCCTCCATAGCGGGGTTTGCTTTTATCACTCTTCTATTTATTTGTGATACAGGTTCTCCATAGCGGGGTTTGCTTTTATCACTCATCTATTTATTTGTGATAAAGATTCTCCTCCATAGCGGGGTTTGCTTTTATCATGCGTCTTGTTTACTTCACTTTATGTTATGTCTATTTTCTATCTATTTGGTTGTCCGTGGAGGTGGAAACACCAAAACAGGGGTTTGACTGAGGCAAGCCCCGAAACAGCCCCAACACTTTTCCTCGTCCGCTTTGTGTGGAGCTCTATGGGAGGCTTCGTAACGTAGGACCTTCAGTGAGTTAACGTTTACCTTCTTTGACATTTCCTTTCTATCTAGCTTTTTGTTAAAATTAGTAAAGTAGTTAGAGTTCGGATTTTGGGTAGATAGTAGATTTTGTGAGCTTCTGTGTACAAGTCTAGTTCTTTGAATTTTTTGTTTTAATCTAACTAGAAACCCTAAATATTAATTTATTTTCCATTTTATTAAAACATACTTTATATTTATAAATTGTTTCAATGTTGGCCCCAATTAGAAAATGATCCTTGTTGGAAACATGTCATCCTTAGGTCAAAGAAAGGGGAGGTGATTGTATACATTGCAAGACAAAAATATTTGGGGGAGACATTAACCAATTGAAATATCACCTTGCACAAATACCATGTTGAGATGCTAAAGTGTGCATCTTAGCACCTTTTTAAGTTCTGTGTGAGATATAAAGTTAGTTAAAATTTTTAGCAATAAAAGAAACTAGAAAAGAGGCAAAGAGAAGAGATGATAGCCATTCATGGAGACTCTTCTTCAATTTCTACATTTCTTGGATCTTTGAATAGTGGCAAAGGTGGTGGCAGTTCTAAAGTTGGGCCTAAAGTTAATGGATCCAAATTATATTTATATATTGTACCACATATTGTTTTAGGCATAGATTAACTAAACAGTGAGTACTCGCCGAGCCTGCAAGCACTCATAGGTTTGAAAACCAAGTGAGCTACTTGTGGTTTTACTCGCACCGGTTTTCCCCTGCAAACTTGTTGATTTTTCTCTGCAAACTCCCCGATCTTTCTCTGCAAACTCGCCAAAACTTGGGGAAATTCGCTGAGAAAAAAATGCAATTTTCACACGGTTTTTAGGGATTTAAACCCTCGTGGCATCCCTTTCTACACACACAAATTTGAGGACACGAGCAGAGGGAGGCATTCTGAAAGACACAATTTGAGGACACGATTTTTCCAAGTATTTCCTTGGGCCTGTACCTACTTTAATAGACACAGTTTCTTGTTTCAATATGTTTGATTTTTTGTTTCAACATACACATTTTCTTGTTTCAATATGCATTAATTATCATCTCAAAAAAGACAAGCGTAAAGATACTGTGAAATAGTTGATCCTCATATGTTGTAGCTTGGATCAAGTGTTATGTGATGACATGCAAACTTGGCATCATATGTGTGTGGGTGTGTAACTATATAGATATGCATGCAAACTTGGCATTCTCTGTGTGTATACATATGCATGCAAACTTGGTGTCCTGTGTGTGTGTACAGATATTTATGTGTGCAATGCGTGTATAGGTATGTTATGTATGTGTGTGTATAGGTATGTTATGTGTGTGCATGTACAGTATGTGTGACAGTGTCTATGTATGTATGTGTGTGTACACACCTATACATACATGTATATACACATACATACCTACATACACAGAATGTATAGTATGTGTGTGTGTACACACCTATACATACATATATACACACACACACACATACCTACATACACACATCATACATACCTATACACACAACATACACACACATACATACATATGCCTACATATATGTATACATATACTGATATACCTATGTTACCGGGTTCGCCCCTGGGAAGCCCGGGTATGATTCGGGTTTGGTCCGGGTTCAAAATTCGGGTCTGGTTCGGGTCAAATACGCCCTGGGTTCGGTTTTTTGACTGTGGGTTCGACAGGGTTTGAAACCTTGATTGTGGGTTCGATCAGGGTTCGAAAACCTGACTGTGGGTTCGATCAGGGTTCAAAAACCTGACTATGGGTTCGAAAAGTGTGAAAATTTCTCTGTGTGGAAGTCAAACATAAGCCAATTTTGCAATTCTCAGTTCTTGCATACTCGATCTTATGGACTTATTCCTTCCTAGCACATATTGTGAATATTTCTCATTTGGTGCAGAAGACAAATTCCTCTTTTTTGAACCACTGATAGCAAAGAGATTCACAATAAGACTTTAGCATTGGAACACTACTCCATACTTCTCTTGTCTAGACTATAAAGGATTGAAAATTCTTAATTTGATGCAATGATAGTCCTGAGATGAGAATTTATATAACCATGCCTATTTCAGTATTTTGAAACTTCACATCTAATACTGCATCAACAAGAACTTAAGAATTCTGTTCCAAACTTCCAAGGCAAGGACACCCAAAAAATCTCTCAGATTCTTCTACAATCTGCAAGAAAAAGGTTCTGGCTCTTTCACAATGTAAATAATTATGTAACACTGTTTTCTTGTTTGCCTTCCACACAGAAAAATGTTCACACTTTTCAGATTGATCAATGATCAATAATGGCTGATTGTAAACACTTGACATTTTTATGTTTGAACTTCAATTTATAATTTTATATCATGACATTCAAGTATCACTAATATTTTAATATTTGACTATGAAAGTGGTGGTGTATTTTTGCTATGTTATTTGACTATTAATATGGTGGTATATTCTGAACTTAATTACTGCTGCAAATATGTATATATTTCTGATTTTTATATGTTTTTGTATTACCGAACCCAAAACGAACCCAACCCCCCAAAAAAGAATTCCCGAACCGGTGAACCGGGTTCTCGAACCCGAACCCGAACCCAAAACCGAACCGGTAACTTAGTGATATACATATACATATATATCCACACATGCATACAAATTGTGTATATAAAATTCAACTGAAAGTACTTTTACTTCTTTATATGGGCCATTTATCTTGCGAGGGTAAATAATTTACAACTTTTCTCCTTGTTGAGAGTTACAACTTCTAATATATTTATTATTCAAAATTTCAATCATTCCTGAGTTGTGCTTGTAGATAGGGCATTAGCCATAAATTTTAACATGAAAAAATTAGAATTTAAACCCTTGGAGAGGATATCATTATTTAACCATAACCTAGTTTTGCACTTCCTTATATACAATTCTACCTTATTTATGGAAATTAATATGGTATTTGAGCTTCAAATAAGTATAACTTGAGAGGGCCTATTAGAATAAGAATTTACATTCAAAATTGTTTTTAGTTGTAAAAATTCATATAGAAAGTTATATAATTACTATTAATTGAAAAGGGTGGGGGGCCTAGCTCGATTGGCTAAAGCATCTTGTTGCAGGCAAGAGGCCACGAGGTCTAGTCTTCCCCCGTCCCTGTGGTATTGGAGGGCATGTCATGCCAGCATCACCGGTCACATGAAAAAAGTTTACTAAGCGCACTACAATTTATAGGGGGGGATACCTGATTTTTGCAATCTAAAAAAATAAATTATTATTAATCGAAAACTTCATTTCTTATGTTTGTTTAAAAAATTTTAATCACTATTTTTTGTTCCTATCAATATTGTAGGTTAATATTTAATCACAATGGAATCCGGCTCTGCATTTGGTTCAGACTTAGCAAGTGCAAGTCAACCCGTTGGAAGGAGACCCCCTGGTAGCCGTGATCCCGCTTGGAAATATGGCATAATGAGGCTAGTACAAGGGAATTATTTGTTCCTGGTGCACGAAGAGGCTTAGTGGAGGCATCGATCGCCTCAAATACCATCTTGCTAGTATTCCTCGTTGTGATGCCAAGGAATGTCTAGCAGCCCCTGAAGAGGTGAAATGAGAGATGATAGCTCTTCTTGCAGCACTAGATGAAAAAAATTGGAGAGGGAAAAGACGTAAGCAGCCATACAAGAAGCCATTGCTCCTAATTTGTCAAGAGAATCTGAGGTGGATATGCAAGGTATTGTGGGCTCTAGTCGCGGTCCACGTATACGTACCCCATCCTCCTCATCCACTTCGAGCAAATTCCAGTTTTTTGTGCCTAGAAATGAACGAGGATCACAACCTTCATTGGAAGCTACTGGGTGGAATAGGGAGGTGCACAAAGAAGCATATAAGGCTTGTGCAAATTTTTGGTATTATAAAAACCTTCCCTTCAACGTGGCAAGGAGTCCATATTGGGAGTGTTTGGTGACAACACTGACAGTTGCAGGGAAAGGGTACAAGGCCCTCTCTCCAAAAGATTTAAGAGGCAAGTTGCTCAAAGATGCTATTGTAGATGTAAAACAAATTATGGAAGATGAAAAAAAGCAAAGGCGAAAATATGGATGCACAATTCTTTCAGATGGGTGGACAGATGGAAAGAACAACTCATAAATTTTTTAGTGGCTTCAAATGGTGAGTTTGTTTTTCTAAAGTCAATTGATGCCTCCAACATAATAAAGAATGCAAAACATTTGAGCTTGATGTTGGAGGAGGTTGTTTAAGAGGTGGGCATAGAAAATGTTGTCCAAGTTGTTATTGACAATGCAACAACATACATGGCAGTTGGAAGATTGCTTCAAGAGAGGCATCAAACACTTTTAGACCCCTTGTGCAGCTCATTGCCTTGACCTTCTTTTGGAGGACATAGGAAAAATTGATTGGGTGAGACCAATTGTAAAAGAAGCAAGAGATATAACAAAAAATATATATAATCACCCATGGGTTCTTCAATTGATGAGAGATCGCACCAAGGGGAAACAGCTTGTGCGATCGGGTGCTACAAGGTTTGCAACTAATTTTCTAACATCACAAAGTATCACTAGTTTATTGACTCCCTTGAAGCAGATGTTTGTGAGTCAAAAATGGGTAGACTCAACTTATTCAAAGAAGGCTAATGGAGAAAGGATTGCAAAAATAGTTTTTGATGGTGATTTTGCAACCAGAGCTATAGAGATTGTCAAGGTAACTTCAAACGTAATTTATTTTTCAAATTGAATCCTTTATTTATAAACTTTAAAATCATTTTTTTTCATTGTAAGTTGTAATTTAAATTTGCTTCTTTGTACTTTGTAGGTAATTGAGCCGTTGGTGAGGGTTTTGCGCTTGGTGGATGGCAAGAAAAATGCAATGGGATATATTTATGAGGCCATTCTCTAATAGCTTCACAGATGCTAATGGGGAGGTTATGGAGGGCCTATCCACGTGTATTGGGAAGATGACATCTACAGATGCAGTGAGAGACCTCATCATTTTAGAGTTGTAGAATTGTAAGGCAGCTAGGGGGAGGTTGTTTTCTTCGCATTTAGCTATACGAGGAAGAGACACCCAAACACCAACTGAGAAAAAGTTAAGCCTTATATCTTGCAAGTTGTTAATTACAATTTTTAATAGAATATTGTTTATTTACAAAAACTTGAATATCTTATTTGCAGGTTCTTGGTGGGAAGATTGGGGTGGAAATACCCCAAATTTGCAAATGCCAGCACTCTGAATTTTGTCTCGACCTTTTAGCGCTTTTGGTTGTGAGCACAATTGGAGTTTGTTTGATGCCATTCACATGAAGAAGCATAATAAGTTGACTCAAAAACACCTCAATGATCTTGTCTTTGTGCAATACAACCTTCTGCTTTGCACAAGAAAGGTGCAAGACCTACTAGAGGAACTTATTGATTTGGATGAGATTGATCTCTACAGTGATTGGATCGTGTAGGATGATGAGGGCCATGAGGCCTCCATGTTTATAGAGGATGAGATTGCTAATTTTGAGAGGCAAGCTATGGAGGATGTGGCTACAGCAGAAGCAGGGGAGATTGGATTGGATGACATTGATATTGTGGAGGAGGCATCACTTCCATGTACTAGTATTGTGGAGCCACAGGCACAGTCTTCTACGCCAAGCACAGAGCCACAATCGAGTGCGAGGAGGACCAATACCGTCTAGCCCCCAATTTTTCACTAGGTTGGGGAAATTGTAATTGCCTAGATATGAAATTTATGATGATGATTTTCACAGAAAATCATCATAAATTCATAATAGTTATTAGTTAGTAGCTAGCTACTATATCCAGTGTCCATTATCCAGCTTCACATGATGCCATTTTGTAATCCATATGTATTCAAGAATCAAATGTCATAGAAAACACTTCCTCATGGTTTCTTACTCATTTGATACATTTTGTAATTGAATTTTGCAAAAAAAAAGTCTTTTAATAAGAAATGTTAGTACTTTTTAAGCTGTTGAGTTTTTGTTGTAAAATTTTTTTGGCTTGCCTAGTACTCTCTTAGTCCGAGTCTGTGTACTATGGTTTTAGGTTCCCAACCATCACTTGAGAGCATGGGTTGAAACTTAGACAAGAATGATGCAACAAGAAGTGCAATTAGAGACTTTTGGTTTTATTATACTATTTCATTTCACGCATCTAGGTAATTAATTATTATTTTTGTGTTAAAATATATTGTTTAATTTCTTTGTCCTTTGAATTTTTGAATTTAGGAGTCTGTAGAATTTAAACTTCAAATTTTATTATACATTTTATTTTGTTTTAGTTTGACTTATTAACAAAATATGGTAGATGTTATTACTGTTTGTGGGGTAGGGTTCAAAACCCCTAATGATGAGATAAAGGACTCCATTTTGACTCAAAAGGTGGTCAATGTGAAGGCCATAATTGACAAGTAACATGAGATATTGAGGAAGAAGGGTTGCACCATCATAGTCAATGTTGGATAGATAGGAGGAATATAACATTGTTGAGTTTCTTTGTTTCTTTCTCAAGTGATCGTACTTTCTAAAATCCATTGATTTAGTAATTAAAAGTTCTAATTTCTACTTTACTGATTAGAATTAGCATTTCAAATTTCAATTTTTTTTTCTTAGGTGGCATAATTTTTTTGAAATCCATTGATGTTTTAGGAAATACAAAAAGTCTTGAATTCCTTTGTGAGATTTTGGAGGGGGTCTCGGCCTAGGTGAGTGAAGAGAATGTTGTGCAAATAGCTATAGATAATGTAGCAAATTATATTGTTGTAACTAGACTTCTTATGGATAGGAACCTATTCTTATTTTGGACTCCTTGTGTTATTCATTGTCTTGACCTCATATTGGAGGATATTGGCAAAATCCCATGGATTAGAGCATGGTAAAAATATTACAAATGCATATACAATCATGCTTGGGTCCTCAACCTAATGAGAAAATACACATATAAGGAGGAGTTAGCTCATTTTAAAATAACTTGTTTTGTAGCAAACTTTATCATGTTGCAATCTTTGCTTTAGTCAAAGGCTACTTGAGGCTCATGTTTGTTAGCAAGGAGCGGTCTACATCATCATATATGCTAAGACCAATGTAGGGGTTGACATGGTTGATTGGATTTTGAATGAGTATAGCTTCTAACTTCCAATAAAGAAGATTGTATAGATAAGTTTATATTTCCATTATATTTTTGTTCACATATTTATGTTAATGTTTAATAATAACTGTAGTTCGCAATGCTTTTAGTTCTAAAAGGCCACAATTGGCTATATATATGAGGGCATGGAGAGGACCAAGTGTTAGTTTTAGGATCAGAAATGCAATAAGCAAAAAAAAACACAACTCAGAGACAATGAACACAATATTTTACCTTGGGAAAACCCTCCTACTCGAGGGAGAAAAACCCATAAAAAATGATCTCTTATATATCGAATGAATAAGTGCAGAAACTACATATAGAATCAGGCCTTAGACAAGGCTGAGTCTAATACAATGAATAGATACACTTCTCCTTGAATCGAAATACAAAAGATGATACTTCTTCTTGAATGAAATTTGTTGCTGATGGAAGATGCGAACTTCTGCTAAAGGTGTGAATTGGAATGAATTGATTGATGATAAAGTGAGAGGACTCCATCCTCTATAAATACCCAACTAGGCGCCCACCTTTCCAAGGCCAGCCTAGGAAATGCAAGTTTTATTTATAAAAATAAAGGCCGACCTACCTTGATTAAGAATAAATTAAGGAGAAAATATCTCCCGCCACTACAACACTAACACTCCCTCTTAGCTAGGGGGTATTTTCTAGATATCCTCGTCATGGAGTCTCTCAACATGACACCCACAATGGCTACACCCATTTGTGGAAAACCACATCTCAGTCTCAGAGATGTCCAAGAGTTCATCACGGAGTCTCTCAATGTGATGTCCACAATGGCTACTCCCATTTGTGGAAAGAAACACATCGTCATGGAGTCTCTCAACATGACGTCCACAATGGCTACTCCCATGTGTGGAAACTTGAAAGAAACACATCTCAGTCTTAGAGATGTACAAGGGTTCATCACGGAGTCTCTCAACGTGATGTCGTCATGGAGTCTCTCAACATGACATCCACAATGGCTACTCCCATGTGTGGAAAGAAACACATCTCAGTCTCAGAGATGTACAAGGGTTCATCACGGAGTCTCTCAACGTGATGTCATCATGGAGTCTCTCAACATGACGTATCATCTCAGTCTCAGAGATGAACAAGGGCTTGCACCTCATATTTCTCCGTCTCAGAGAAATATATACTACAAGGACTTTCACCTCATATCTCTTGGTCTCAGAGAAATATACATTACAAGGGCTTTCACCTCATATTTCTCCGTCTCAGAGAAATATACATTACAAGGGCTTTCACCTCATATTTCTCCATCTTAGAGAAATATACATTACAACAAATCTTCATGATGATGTGACTCCCTCTGAAGCTCCAAGTACTTGCATCAACCTCCTGACCTCCTCGTCCAAGATTGCCTGCAATGTTTGCCTTAGGGGAGCGGTTTCCAACGCACACCTCCAGCACTACTGACTTGCGAGAGTCTAGGACTATCCTCCTTGACCTCATCCCATATCACCTTATTCTGAATAGGTTTGTGGAGCTACCAATGTCAAATTCAGATTGACTGTCTTGTGCAATTCCATTCTCTGCAGCTGAAGAGGTCTTCCAAGGACTTTAGCACTTGGTCTTGCAACACTGCAATCCACTTAGCTGACACCTTCACTTCTTCTCAATGAGTTACTCTAGTTCCTCGAGACATAGGACTTCATTTTGCTGAACACCGAACTCCCTCTTAATCCCTGCCTCCATTGACTGATCTTTAGAGCCTTAAATCCTCTTCCTGGACATGATCCCAACTCATGCCTTGAATTCTCAGAATCTAACTCCCTCTGAATGTCATTTCCTCATCTTCGAAGTAGTTGATCGCAATGACAACCTGTATAGGTTCTCTGTTGTTTAGTGTCTCCATCTTTCTCAATCTTCTTTGCTGATGCAAACTCTCCATCCAAGGCTGACCCAACCTTGTGCCCTCGAGAGATGTCTTCAGTGAAGAATCATTTCTCCAGCCGGCATGACTTCCTCACAGGATGCCACAAGCTCTTCCTCCCTTTGAATTCCTTATGCAATCTCTGATAATTAATCCATCCTCCTTTAGCTCTTCGATCCATCCTGCATTTTAAGGAGATCAATAATAGTTCATAAAATCAAACTACCCCTGATATAAATGAAGCACGTAGACATATGGCAAATATCATTAGATAGAACAATGTGAAGGAATAATAGAACTTATCTTGTTGAAATCAGAATCTCCTTATGTGCTGCACTTAAATCCTCTTCAGGTCTACTCTTATCTTTCCTTTAGATCTGCTCATATGTAGCATTAATTCTCCTTCAACAGAGCAAGGAATAACAACAACATCCTTGCTATCTCTGCTCAGCAAGCTTGGAAATATACTTCTGTAATGTCCCCATTTTGGCCCTACACTCTTCAATAGGATTTAGCCTATTTCTGGAAATCCGTAGGCTAAGCTGTGGTGGAAAATTAGGGTTTCCTCTTTCAGGTATTGCTCAGTTGGTGTTCAGTTTGGCTATCTATTGTTTTGATGTGAACTTACTATTTATAGCAGTTGGCTATTTTTAGTAAGTCTAAATTTGGCAGTAGCATCATCAGCAGCTCAACTCAAGTCATCTTGCTATCCATCAGTTTCAGTATTGGCATTGGTTTTGGTTATCTCCATGGACTGAGTTTTTATACTTAGTCAAATTTCATGTTTCTCAGTTGTACCCCACGCCTAGGAGTAATAACTTCATGTTGTTTTAAAAGAGGGGCCATTAAGGGGGTCAATTGTGCATTTAATAATTTATTAAATGCTTTATTGTTGCAAAGTGAAAAGGAGGTTGAGTAATATTATATTATTTCAAAAAGTAAAATGCAAAAAGGTGGCATCCCTTTTGGAAGTTGAAGTGATTCAACTTCTTGGAATTTGAAGAGTTCTTGTTGCTTCATTTGCCAATTGAAGTTTATATATTGCTGCTGTTTGAAGAGCTGATTATGCATATTTTTGAAGAGCAAAGTTACGCTGCTGGAATGAATCCAGAATCCGGCTAAGGGAAAGCTTAGCAAATTTACTCCATTCTTCGGGCCTGCAACTATGGTTCCCTAGGTGGTGGATTGAGAGTGTGCTTCATCCAGAAGTACATATTGAGCATTATTGTGGAGTTTTGGTGAGATATTTCCAGTTTTTATGTTGCTGGTTTATCATGGCTGAAAGTGATTTTTGTATACAGCTTTTAGTATGAATTTTATTTGGTTCTGGGTATTTGATCATTGCATTTCTATAATAGAGGCGACCATATTTGGAGGTTATCAAAATTTAATTCCAAGTTTCAGATTTTATTAAGCAAAATCGCCCTTGCAAGGAGGCCGTACCTTTTTGGAGAGCATTGGGATTCGTGCATAAATTAATGGTTGAGTTTAGATGCTGTTTTATCATTGTGAATTGGGCGCCAACCTTCTCAAGAGCTTTTGCAAGCTATATTTCATCTTTGGAGGTATTGTGAAGGAGTTGTGATTATTTTTATGTGTTTTCAGTTTGTTGATAATCATTTCCAGATTGCTGATTTTTATATCAGTTTGCTTCAATATTCTGATTTTGGTTTTAAGCTTCATTAATTGAGAGGATATCAAGTGGAAAAATCTTCTATTTCATTGTGCTTTGTAAAGATTGTAATAACACTTGAAAATTGCAGTTGTTTATCATTGTAAGACTGTAAACAGTAGTACTGTTCCAGTCATTTAATTAGCTGCAAAATCTTATGATTAATCTCTCATATATGTAACCCCTGGATGGTTTACCGCCAGTGTGGATAAAGAACATTCTAGAAGCTTATCTCTCTTATTTGCAGCTATTTCTATTCATTGTAAAGCTAGTTAGTAGTACTAACAGCTATTTCATTTTATTGCTGCAATTTATACTTGATTACACTCCCACAATTGAGTGGTTGAGTTTTAGAATAAACATCTTTCTTGATTGTAAATTCCCCCCACAAAATAAGTGGTTGTGTGGACAGTATTCCCCCCACGTTAATAAGTGGAAGAGTGGATTTAAAGGCTGGCTTGCCGCCTAATAATTGTTGTAAACTCACCCACTGAATAAGTGGAGTATTCCCACTGCTTGTGGATGCCTGCATCAGCAGATGAATTGTACTTTCAGCTCTGTTTATGCCTAACGATCCTTTGACCATATGCTATCACCTCGCTCACATTGGGATCTTGGTGAACATTCTTGGTTAGAGTTATCTTCTTTGCTGATTTGCATTTTTGGAGCTAACGCTAATCAGTGTTTGGTTGCTGATTTGTGTGTCTAATTTTGGGGAAAAAAGTTAAGGGGAATATTTCAACTTCAAAGGCTCAAATCACACACTAGCTCAAAACACTTGATCTGAAACTGCTCATTTGAATAATGCAATACATGGTCTACTGCAGAAGCAATTCAAGTCTCCATTTTGCACTACTCAACACACACTTTACACCAACCGGCCCTCAGAATAAACACCATCGATTTCAACCAATATTGCAGTCCATATAGCAGCTAACAAATTAAGGTGATTCATGTGTATATTTCACAACTCCAGACAAGGCTTCACCTAAAAAATAATCATCATCCAGCTCTGCTAATACCAGTGTAGCTTCTTGTAGATGCATAAGAAATCAATTCAAATCGCCTCCATCAAAATACCACAACGCCCTTCATCTATTGGCACAAATGATGAATGCGCAGGTCAAATCTTTCCCAAAGGTGGTAATAATAATCTTCCTAACCCCCAACTCCTCTATGAAGTTCTAAAACCGCAACTATTCAATAATTCAGCCCCTTTTTACACGCATTGCTCACACAATCGAACAAGAGAGAAAAAGATAACGAACAGAGCAATAACTCACACGATATGAATTCTGATTTATTAAATGGGGGTCTGAAAGGTCTTAAAAGCCACAACACACGCTAGGAGAAGATGAACTCAGACATTATAAACTGATCATAATTCAAAGCCGCCCCATGAAGAATATGCGATGCAAAAGTTTTTAAAATTTCACAATTTTTGACAAAAGCAACTGGTCTCTGACTCCCATGAGTATCATTCATACTTAAACACAATCTGATGCCTTTCAAACTTTTACATTTCCTTTCGGCTTCTCTTAAGAAGGGGAACGACTTTTCTTAACCTTGCTCTAATACCATGTTAGTTTTAGGATCAAAAATGCAATAAGCAAAAAAAACACACACAACTCAAAGACAACGAACACAATATTTAACCCTAGGAAAACCTCCTACTCGAGGGAGAAAAACCCAACAAAAATGATCTCTTATATATCAAATGAATAAGTGCAGAAACTGCATATAGAATCAGGCCTTAGACAAGGCTGAGTCTAATACAATGTATAGATACACTTCTCCTTGAATCGAAATACAAAAGATGATACTTCTTCTTGAATGAAATCTGCTGCTGATGGAAGATGCAAACTTCTGCTAGAGGTGTGAATTGGAATGAATTGATTGATGATAAAGTGAGAGGACTCCATCCTCTATAAATACCCAACTAGGCGCCCACCTTTCTAGGGCCGACCTAGGAAATACAAGTTTTATTTATAAAAATAAAGGCCGACCTGCCTTGATCAAGAATATATTAAGGATAAAATATCTCCTGCTGCTACAACACTAACACCAAGGAGGCCATTAGATCCATTTACTGTAATGTCCTCTTTTCCTAAGCAATGGTCAGGCGCAGCGGTTAGTCTACCAATTGGTCCCCGTAGGCTACCAGAGTGTTCAAGGGACCCTTTTGAGGGTAATCTTTTGTTTGACAACAGACCCGTTGGTGCTTATTTTAGTATTCTTCAACTCTTCATCCCAGTTTATTTGTGGTGCGCCTTTTGGAGGCCATTCAAGAGACTTTGATGCATACTTAATATTTATAGTAAGTCACTAGTATGGTTAGTTGGCAGAGTGTATATCTGGCATGGTGGCATAATTATATCCGAGAGTTATATTGGTAATATTGGTCCTGTGCATTTAGTATTAATAATGCCAAATAATAAAGTGTGTTATTAAAATATATTAAAAGGGGACTTTATATTTAAAGGATATAAGTGATTTTAATGTGCACTTTAAAATATAAGTTAAGTGTTATTTTAAAAAGGGAGATATAGGTGATTATTAAAGTATACTTTATATTATTAAGCTGTGCACCAAAAAGGAGGAAAAAGTAAATGAAATTAAAGTAAATTAAATGAGATGAAAGTCAAATGCAAATTGAATATTATAAAAGGGCATTTGAAGTTCATTTTATGTATTTTGGATTATTAATCTTATTTTGGAAAAATTTGGAGAAGAGCTTTAGCAAGGGTTTGTCGATAGTTTGAAGATTCAAGCTTTCTTGAGGACGAAAACCCTCAGAGAGAACAATGTCTATAGGTGTGGTAGATCACCCAAGGGCATTTTGAGAAATAATCTTATTCAGAGGTTATCACAGAGCTTCATCAATTTGTTGGAGATCATCCTTCAGGGTTTTACAGAGCTTTCAAGATTAGAAGATGTCATCCAGGTATGCTTTCAATGTAATTTCAGGGCATTAGTAAATCTGAAATGATATAATATTATATTTGTGCTTCAGCATTCCTTTATTTTGCAATTTTATGCATTTCTTGGCAAATTCTTCAAAAAAACATAAAACCAAAAAATAAGCAAAGATAGGCAAAATCAGGAAGCAGATATCCTATCAAGGGTGGGTTATTACATTTACTTTGGGGTTGCAAATTGGTATTGTCTCATATAAGACATCATTGATTGACAATGGCACCTTTAGCTTCACAAGCCTTTATATTCAATTGCCTATTCTTGATCTAATATTCCAATTCCACTTGGATTTCAAAGTTGATGAAGAGGTTCTAAGTGGGCTCTACACAATCATAAAGTGGATGGTCGTATGTCATGTCCTCTTTTTCAAGTTAATTGAAAAACTCTTAGCGTAATATTTTATTTCTCATAGGCTATTGGAGTGATATAAGGGAAATAATTTAATAATTTAGCTTGAGTTGTCCAAAAAGTAGTAACTGTAAGTTATATTCATAAAAAGACAACTTATGTTGTATTATTAAAAAAAGGTTGTTTTAAAAGAGGGGCCAAAAAGTGTTTCTAGGCATGGGGTAGAAAGTGATGTTATTTTAAAAGGGTCTTATTGAGATTTTTTTTGAAAGGAAAAGAGGAAAAATAAATAAAAAAATTATTTCCTCAAAAGTGCCTATAAAAGAAGGAATTGAGCAAAAGAGAAGGCATTTCAGTTTTTATCAAATCTTTATTCTCTAAGATTGAACTTTGTTCTTTCTTTTTGCTTTAGGACAAAAACCTTTAGGCAAAATGGATTTGAGGACGAAAACTCTCCTATTCATCTGAGTAATTCCATCCAAGGATTACTTGTGCCTTGCAAATATTGGATTTCATGATGAAAACTCTCCTCCATTTGAGTAATTCCACTTAGGGATTACCAATGTGTTGATCAGTTGAACAAGATCTTTCCAGTTTCAGCAGTTGCACGTTGGGGTTTCCACAGTGGTTCCTCATTCAGAGGTTTGCATCATTGTATGACAACTATATCATTTGATTTGACTGGGTATTGTCATTTCTAGTATACCTTGTGATTATTAAAATTTATATCATTACAATATTTCTATCATAATAATAATATTTGAAAATCGGCATTCATCAGTATTTCAATATTTGCATATTCAAAAAAATAGAGTTTTGGGCAGATTTTATGATGTTCCTTGCAGCCACACATCATCTTCATGAATGACAGTTTTAGTTTGATATCAATTGTATAGTTTTGTAATAGCTCAACTGATTATTATTTCAATTAGTATTTTCATCCATGACCAGCAGTACATCTGCAATATTCAGTGGTATTTGTAAGTGATTGCATTGTTTTTTTTAATTAGTTAGCTTTCTATCTCTGCTAAAATTACTTTTATAATTGATCAAACAATTTAAGGATTGAATGTTCATATTTCAGTGGTTGGTTACAATTGTTAATTTTTTGATATAAATAATTTTTGGAGGAGTTCGTTGTTGCTACAACCATCAATATTTAGTGAAATTTCAGAGTTCATGTTTATGTTGTATAACTGGATGGTTTTTTTCTAGTTACAGTAGATTTGGAAGCCTAGAAGGCTATGTAGCCAAGACATTAGTTGTGATTTAATTTCTAGCTTTGCATGTAGTAATTTAGTTTCCCAACCAATGTAACCTCTCACCTTGCTAACATTAGGATTTGGGGGGTCAGAAAATGTGAGGACCTTACAACTTGATCCTCAACTCCATTTATGTTGAGGTTGAGAATAAGTATCGTCTCATATGGGACATCATTAATCGACGATTGCACCATCAACTTCACAATATTTTATATTCATTTGCCTATTTCATGAATTTGGCATTCCGATTCTGCTTGTATTTGAAGGCCAATGAGGAGGTTCTAAGTGGACTCTACATAGCCATTGAGAAAATGGTACTTGATACTTAGCTTGGAACAAAGATAAATTTTGAGATTGAGATCTAGACTTGCACAAGAGGATCTCTTTATGCAAGACATATGCAAGGCAAGTCAGACGATCTTGTAGCCAAATAAAATTATGAAAGTCTATTAAGGGCATAATTTAAGTTCAAAAGTTAAAACTTTTCTCTTTTTACTTTAATGTTGAAACACAAAGCTAGACAATGAGATTGAATTTTTTTTCTTCTCATTGCAGATGCATAGTGGAAAGGGTTTGGTGCTAAGGTGTCATATCTTTAGAAGATTTTAATTTGTATCTTGAGCCAACCATGTAGCGCTTCAAGATGCAAACATTATTCGAGTATGTTTGAGCATAAACACTCCAAGAAGAACAATAGGTTGTCGATGCAAAGATTGAATGATCTTTTTTATGTTTATTACAACCTAAGTTTCCAGTTTTGGTACGGGATCAAGTATGGGTTTTGGGTATGTTGGTATAACAATTTTTTTTTTGGGTACGATATATGACTATTTCTAGCTATATATATATATAATTAGAATTGAAATACATTTGATATATCATACAACAATATTGACATTTGAATACTTGATAGTATGATAATTTGTCATTGATCAATGATAGTGATAAAGATAATATTAATTGATAATTGATAATCCAAATATTATGTCATGTATTATTATATATTACTAGGGTTTAGAGTCTGGATTCAAATGAAAATCATTATAATTACAAAATTTGAAATAATACAATAAAAAATCTATATTTTGGCCTTCAATCTTCATCATAAGCATCCAGATTGAAGTCATCGCTTGGTTCAACATCATTTGAACCACAAGCTAATGGAGTGCCACTCCCACTAGGTACATCATGTGTAGGAGCCTTGTCATCATCTACACTGACTTTCACAAGCTCTACAACATATGCATTCAAGTTGGCACACCCAGGGGTTATATCTCAATTCTTCATTGCCCTTTCTTTGTTGTTAACTTCTTTATGTGATGGAAGATGCAAGTTGGAATGGATATGGACTAAGCCTTGCTTTTTTGCAGCCAACCGGTTACTCTTCACTCATTGGATAAAGGAGTATATGTACTCCAATTCCATTCAATCAAAGAAGAACTTGCAACCTATTGAAATTGGAGAGAAATTCAATGCAACTTAAAAATAAAAATGCAAAAGAATGGTAAGTACTAAAAATGTTAAAAAATAAAAAATGCTTGTGATAGAACTTTGATTGCAAGAGGCTGGAGGAACAAATAATCTTGCCCGTGGAGGTACCAACATGTACAAGCATCTTCCTTGTATTGGTCTCAAAGAGCATAAATACTATGATCTTGTCTTGAGATGAACTAACCAAACTCTTTCTTAAAATTAGCCACCACTTATCAATTTGAGAAGATTCTTTGGAATGCTATCTTATGCCCTTTAGCAACTTCACTATATATGGGGTGGTTGTCTTTGGAAAATTATCTTTGAGCTATACTATTTGGGGGATAATGCAAATGCAAGGAGATGCAAGGGTGTGTTCATCTTGTTTGGATGGCCACGGATGATTTTTCCACACTTAGAAAAAATGTTTCTTTAGGTTCATTCGCCTATTATAACCTTCACTTTTTCTATCATGGAGTTGATGTCATCATATATTTCTTTCAAACATGGTCAAGCTATATTAGCAAACTTGATCATACTCATGATAGGCTTGGTGAAAGTAAAGATAGTCCATATGAGCCCACCCATCATCATCCAAGATCAACGACTTGACCTTTTGGGCCCTCTATGAATTTGATTGCTTCTAAATACTCCATTGGTGGCTAATGACCATGACACTCAATGCCTTTGGCATGTTCGCATGTTTCAAAATGATTGTGTGTGATGCAAATTGGGTCTCAATAACTTAATGTTATTTAAAAGATAAGTATATAACACATTAAATTGTAAATAAATGACATAAATTTACATTCAACTCCAAATTCAAGAAAGTCTTGAAAATTCCCTTTGATAGATGATGATTTGTCATAAACATTTGAATCTTCTCATCCTCAATGTATATAGTTTTCATCCACTCTATTTGAGTGCCAATCGTTTCCATCACCAAGTTAAGGGAGTGTATGGTACATGGTGTCCAAAAAATGTGTGTACCTTTCCTCATCCAAAGCATCTGCTGCCCTATGATTTTTAACATTTCCCATAATGACTTGGACAATGTTATCAACACCCACCATCCCTATGGACTCAATGAGGATTTTGGAAATGAATCCTACATCCTTGACTTGCCCCTCACAATCAATTGCCTTCAAAAACATTGGCCCTTGGGGGACATTGCAATAACATTTATTAAAGGTCGGTCTTTGCAATATTTCCATCCATCCCTAATTGGTTTTAGTGATGTCTCTACAATTTTTTTTCTTTTGTCAATAAGGTGGTCACTTTTTCATACCAAGGACTTGTGTAACTAAAGGATGTGTTATTTATTGCCACCACCATTTCTGTTAGAGATTAGTGTTCACATGGGTTAGAAAAGTATTGTGTTAGTGAATAAAGTGAAGTGAGTTGCAATAACAACTCATAAAACTATTCTAGATGAGAAAATAATTATTTAAGGAGTGTTTATTTGTTTGTACGTTTGAGTTGTTGAAACAACTCAATATATTAAGTTTTTATAGAAAGTTTCCTATAAAATAGGATATGTGAATCCTATAAATATGCAATATGCATTATTGAATAGATATAGCACAATATATTATTTGACTTAAAACTTTTGTGCTCAATGTTGTACCCAAACCAATTTTTTTTTTGCTTCATCAAGGCATTTTGCTTAAAAGAGTCTAAACCTTACTAAAATGATGTCAAATACAGTTTTTGGGCAATATCAAGCATGGAGTTTGGTCAGTGTTGTGTCAGTCAAAAGCAGTACCTGTTGATCAGAACCTGAATCGGGGACTCAGAACGAGGTATTTCACGATGGAGGAGCATTTCACAACGACAATTATACCTTTGCATGGTCATTTCAGTAACCAAGACGAAGATTTCAGTGATCAATTTATGAAGATTTCTCAGGCAAAAGCAAAATTGCGCCCTTTTAGCCTAGGGGCGCCCTTCTCTTTGAAGGCCTAGATTTTGTGGCATATGCTCATAAACATAGTCAATCTCTTCAGAATTACCCCAATTATCCGATGAGCTATCCTGCGAGGTTATCCGAGACTCATAACTCCGATAACTGACGTCAGAAGTTGAGGATTCCAGAGGTTGTAGATTGCAGAAGCTTGTCATTCTTCAACTTTTGCGCCCCTGTAGCCCAGGGGTGCCCTCTTTAATAGAGGTTCAGATTCTGTTATTCCTGATTGTTGATACATCTAATCTTTTCCGACTAGTCTGACTATCCAACGAGCTACCGAATGCAGACATCCGAGACCCAGAGCTCTGACAGTCAGGGCTAGAAGATGAGATTACAAGGAGACTTCATATCACAAAAATTTCTCAAATGGTGAAATTGCGCCCCTTTAGCTCAGGGGCGCCCTTCAAAATGACCCCTGAGATGATTGAAATTACAGATGCGGTCTTCCTAACAGCTGTGCTACTCTAGTCCAGTTTCGCAACGCACCAGTCAGCCTGTCAATCCGATATTCTGAAAGATCGTGGCAGAGATTTTACCAAGCACGTAAATTAAAGGGTGAAGAAACATAAAATATTCACTATAGCCTCTGTAGGCCAGGGGCGCCCAACCTTTAGGCCTGTCAGATGGTGTTATTTGCTTTCACAGTCTTCACAGGACTTGTGTGCAATTACTCCAGCTATCCAACGAGCCTAGCCGTCAGCCTCCAGGATTTGGAAAACACTCGTACGTGCGAGGTCTTTACAAAATACTGAAAAACGAAGACAACTCAAAAAATGGCCAAGTCTGGTCGTATATTTCATCTTGAGAAAGGCGCCTTTCTCTTTGAGGTCTTAGAAGCAGTTTTCTCGCTTCGTCGCCTCCAGAGACATCTCTTGTAAGTCCTTTTGGCTGTGCGTTGAGACAGACGGTGCGCGAATCAGGCCACCCCAACTCCCGATATCAGAGGTCAAAGGAGGGCATCTGGTTGAGAGTTGTACTTTTGTCAAAATGGTGTTTGAGCCTTTTTAGGCCAAGGGCGCCCTTGCTTTTGAGGTCCTTAATGCAGCTTTCAGGTGCCTTGCGTATATTCGTTGCATGCGGAATACCTCTAGTCACGTAGTGAGCCTATCATCCAGTCAACAGGGTTCACCGTTCGGCGTTAGCAGTCATTTGAAGCGTCAGATCACAGTATGGAGAAACGACCAAGTCTGGTGTTTGAAAATCAATTTAATCAAGGGCACCTAATTTTTTGAGGTGTTAAATGATGGATTTTGCAGTGATGACTCCTAGTAGACATTTCTTCCTTGCTCTGCAGGCTTCGCAATGACTATTCCTGGTCAGTCTCAGCATCACCTGGTAACCCGGAAGTCAGTGTTGAATATGGCCAGTTGTAACTTTGTAGTCAGCTACAAAGTAGGAAGTTAATAAAAAACGTGATATCTTGAGCAAATGGACGCCTATGAGGACAAATGAGGACTTTTTGAAATCAGTGAAGTTCGCCGAATCCATCCAAGAGCTCAACGCGGTTTGTCAACTGATTAAAATAATATTAAATATTTATTTTTGCATATTTGAGCATTAAAGGGCGATTTTCTAAAATTGGCGCCTCTTTGTGCTGGGTTTTCAAATTGCATGATGAATATTTTTATTATTATTTTTATTCCGGACTTCAAGTTAGTCTCAGTTCGAATTGGAGGGGTCCAATCAGAAGCTTTCTATTTTAGTCGAGGTTTTTAAATCTTGCAGTCAGCATTATGGTGCGAATTTTCTCTATTTATTCATGGCGCCTATCATTAAACACTCATCCAGCTTAAAGAAATTCGTAATTCTTCAAGAGCAAAGGCGATTTTCTTCACAGGTTGGGCAATTTTATCAGTAATCAAAATCGATTTCATCAAACAATTCCTTTTACAGGTGCAAGTTCACATTCATCAGCAAATTTGAAGAGCAGGGGGCGATTTTAACAGAAGAACACAGAAAAAACGTCTTTTCTCCTCTCCGATTCTCAAAATTCTCTCAGATTTCAATTCGCATGTTCCTAAAATTGGCAAATTTTGGCAAGTCTGATCATCTGGATCGTTTCTATATAGCTTCCTTGAATTAAATTCATGTGCTTGAATTTTTAGGAATTTTTAACTCCAGAGCATCAGTTCTCAAGTTTCTAATTTTCTCAACTGAAAATTCTTTGCATGGTCGAGTAGAAGTCATATTTTCGCATTTCTGACGATCTGGGTTGTCTTAGAATCTGTTTTTGGACAAAACCCATATCTCAGATTTTTTGTCGAAAATAACCCTTCAATAGGCTATTTTTAGCCTCAGCAGGCTATTTTTAGCTTTCCAGAAATCTTGTCAGCACATAGTCAAGTTCACAGTCAACGGGCGAGTTTTTCAAAATGCAGTGCACTCAGCTCAAATACAGGACCAAATCAGTCCTTATTCACGACTTCATCGGGACAGTTGAGACGAATCTCCATAAGGTGTTGCTAGAGGCAGTCCTAGATCTAGTCAAAATCAGAGATTCGATTATTCAGAACATTCAGCAGTCCAGGTTACTGGAGGCCGCTTCCATACCTATCTCCGCTCATTGTATTGAGTTTGTGATGTATTGTATTAAGCATTACAACTCTGCTACTCGTGAGATAGTGTTAGTAGATGGACGAGTTATTTGTAGTCTCAAGCCTCTGGACGTTGAAAGAAGTTTTGGTATCCCTCAGCGCCCGAACAGTCTGGTTATTTCTATGGAGCAGTGCGAGCATGCATTCAACGCTGATGTGGACAAGTGCCAAAGCAAAATGGAAGAACGATGGTTAAAGCAAGTGAAGAACAAATTGCCAAACAATGTGGGTCGTGGTGAGTACAAGGATGAATATGCGATTCTAATTACACTCTTGCATCGTGTCTCAGGGCATTCACATGCAAATTTTTTCCATCCTTGGATGTATTACATCATTGGTCGCATCATATCTAGGCAGGAGCATTATGACTGGGCAACCTTCATCAGCTATGTTATCCACAAGCAGATCACCGGTTTCCTAGTTGCCCACGAGTTTCACATGTGTTTTTACCTCATGTACTTGATTTCTTATCAGGGTCTGTTCCGAGGGTTAAACACCTTTGGCATTCTCAGTGTTCAGAAAGTCTATCACTATTACGATCAGCTTGAGTTCACTAAGGTTGAACGTCACTTCAAGCGTGTTCACTAGGCTTTCTTGACTTATACAGTGAGAAATTTGGACCGGGAGTTGCACGTTCATATCTCGGCGGTTGCTAGAACAGCGATGGATGGTTGGGCAGACTGGTTCATTCAGTTCTCGACATACACCTATATCCGAGTATATGGATTTACAGGAAATCCAGCCATGCTTCCACGCTATCCTTTGGATAGAACAGTTTTTATGGAGTTCTTGAGGCAATTGCATGATGTTCATCGTCATTTGTGTCGCAAGCATAAACCAGCTACCAATTTTCCTTTTTAGTTTGGAATATATTGGTGCAAGACGGTAGTTGATGCCAAAGTTGCAGGACAGGAGTTGGAGAGGTATCATCTCAAGTATCTTGTCAAGGTACATGCCTATGATCCTTGGGGTCATTACACAGCTCGCTTCGGTGGTCGCACATATCATAAGCCTTCCATGGAAGACTATTGGGCCAATACATGGATGACTTCGAGGTCCACAGACATAGCTACGGCCGCTTCTCTCTCTCACAGATTTCTGTATTCTTGTTAGAAGATGTGGGAGGTTTATCAGATGATGGGGGAGAAGTCCTTCCTCAGTTTTTCAGAGAGCAGGTTGACACAGCCACTGCTAGCAGTTGATTGGTACGCCAAGGAGTATGCAACAGTAAAAGAGAGGTCAAGTAGAGTTATTCAGAATAGTATACTTTACCTCGACAGCAAGAAGACCAGGAGGGTAAGTGTGCCTAGAGCAAAGCCGCCAGTGGTGGATCCTTCG
The DNA here is from genome assembly GCA_007258455.2 of Sequoia sempervirens. Taxonomy (NCBI): domain Eukaryota; kingdom Viridiplantae; phylum Streptophyta; class Pinopsida; order Cupressales; family Cupressaceae; genus Sequoia; species Sequoia sempervirens. The sequence goes on from VDFB02000015.1 coordinate 27,099,084, forward strand.
CTACCTTCCTCGTCGAAACCTAAACAGAAGAAGAGGAGTAACCCTCCCAAGAAAGGTCAAGCGCCAAACAATTCAAAAGGCAAGGCGCTTGCCATTGATACACACACGAACCCTGTCAAACAGCCTGTCACAGAGCCAGTTCAAAGGCTAGTTCAGAGTCTGCTAGTGCCTGAGGTTCATCCTCAAGTTCCTATACCAGTTTCAGAGCAGTCACCAGTCCCAATTCATATCGAATTGGATTTAGACTCCCCATCTCGCAGCAACTCTTCTACATATTCACTCTCGTCAGAGCCTCTTGTTGCTAGTACAGATCCTTCTAGTAGCATTAGCCAAGACCAGTCTTGGATTGAAGCTCAATTGGGAAGGAAGAGGAGGCAGCCATCCTATGTCCTTAATCATTCAGATTTTGATCAGGTTTACTAGGATGTGCCAGACAAGAGGATCAAGAACATGGTTCATGTGGAGAGGAATACTGATATGGAGATCGTCATTGAGATTGCTATACCTCCACAGGGGAAGAGTTTAGATGAGTTGGAATCTCAGGACTTCAAGGTTATCATAGTCAACCTTGGTCGTAGTACACGCTAGACTCAGGTTGATCTCCTATAGGTTGCAACAGACAGTGCCAGGGATAGAATGCTGAAGGACGAAGAAGACAAGGCAGCCCTCAAGGCTGAAATCAGACAACTTCGTTAGTACATTTCTAGCCTTGTACACAGGTCAGATGTGACTGCCACACTCCCGCCGATGCTTGAGCCTCCAACAGAACAGGGCCAATTTAATCATTTGGTTGCATATGGCAAGCGTTTGGAGGAATGGGAGGAGGAGTTCGTTGCTAGAGGTCGTTCTATGCTTACAGAGCTATATCAGTTGCGGTACAATGCACGAGAGCTCCGTCTACATCTCCAAGATGAGGAGCGAGACATGGCAATTAATAGACCCTAGGACGAGATTATGATTGCTCACCTGAGTATGGCATATGAATCAGTCACAGATGCAAAAGATAAAGAGGCTATCTACTCTTGGAAAACACAATTGGTTTTCAAGGCAAAGATAGAGGAAACAATGGCGTCAGAGTTGGCTGAGAGTAGAGAGCACGTTACTAGTGCACTCCGGTTTGTGAGAACCTTAGTATCTCACTTACCGTGCCGGTATTAGATTGAGGGTGGTGCATATGTTGAGCTTACCGATGTACAGTCAGAGCTCCAAGCACTCATTCATACTATTTTCAGTGGGGAGACCGTTGGCTGTAAGATTAATCAGCTTACAATCATGTTGGCGTTGTTCAATGAGGCAACCAGGAGCAGAGGTGAACTTCAGTCCTAGATCACAGCTAGTGAGGACATGCTACGCAGGCATAGCATTCTTTGGCAGAGTATCAGAGCTCCAGACAGTGATGCGGTTAACAATCTCGTTGAGGGATTGGTTGCTCGAGATCACGACCAATAGACTTTAGTTCCCACCTCTCAGGATAGACATTACACACAGGAGTTAAACTTGGTGTTATCTTTTCAAGTTAACTCGTTGTCTCATCTCATGTATATCTATTCTAAGATCATCTTTTTTCACTTGGAGTTGTATTTAGGGTTTACGTTAACTGATGGTAGTGTTCCAGTTAACTTGCTTTCAATAAGGATGTGCATGCTTGCACATTGTCCACATAGATTAGGGTTTTCGGTTAACTGATGGTAGCTTTCCAGTTAACTGTATAGTTTACTTTATTAGGGTTTAGCAATAAATCTTGCATGCATTGCAAGACTGTAGTTGACTCAAGGTGATTTTAGGGTTCCCTACACCTTTTGATGTCTACAAATAAGAGCTTTCGCTCATTTGTACATAATTTTTGCACGAGAGAGAAATATATGCTGTGCCTACCTTGCCTGTAATATTGCTCGTTCTGTATCTGTTCATGAGTATTTTTTATTGTGATGAATTGTTATGCCACTTGGGTTTCATGCAATTATGATGGTGAATTCTTGCTTTAGTTAGATATAGTGGCTAGTTTGATCGTAGATTGTATGCGTGTCTCGCCTATGCAATTTATTGTCCTAGTTGGCTATCCTTCATGTTTTGTGTTCAATAAACTCGTTCAGATTGAGCTGATAGTTGTGCCACCTTGCCTTCAAGTTGAGAATCTGTACTTGGTTTATCGTGTGTTGTCGTTTCCAATAAGCCTATTCAAACAAGCAGATAGTTGTGCCACCTTGCCTTCACGTTGTGAGTCTGTACCCGGCTTATTGTCAAATAATCATTCCCGCTCCGTTTCCTCATGCTCTGAATTCTTGAGGGGATTGGATAGTTAAGTTACTTAGTTTTGAGTGTTGTAGTTAAGTCTTGCGAAACCAGAAAATACTTAGCTGCAACATATAGAGTTTTTCTTAAACCTTGTGCCTCTTACAGTTGAGACAAAAAGACAGGATATAGTTTAGTTTACTTTTCTTTTCAAGCACTTTTGTCAGCACAACGAGGGAGCTTCCACTCCTAATTTGAAGAGCACTCATTGCGTAGTGTGCATAGCTGTCCGTACCAATTGCACTCCAGAGGTGTTAGTTGTTACGCCAACAATCAAGAAGTCTGTGGATAGAAATTCTTAATATGGTATCAGAGCACCATTGAAAATGGGTTGTGCATTATTTTTGGTTGAAAAGGGACACCATTGTGTTGTTTCTAGTTCTGCTTGAGCGCCATTCTATTTGCTTGGTATGTTGTGCTGATGAGTTTTTTGTTATCAGTCTAACACAGTCCCAATAAAACTGCAATTTCTTTGGCATTTATAAACAAAATTTAAAACTTCAAAATCTTTTGGGAAGCTGGTAACGAGGAGCACAAAACCCAAAAATGGTTTGAAGGTATATTTTGTATTGAATGAGCAGTTTGAAGCAGAATACAGTGATGTGATAATGCATCTTTGATTGCCGTTACAAATGCTATTATTCTTTTTAAAGATTTTTAATTGCTGTGAATATCTGCAGTGGAGATTGAATGAAGAATTGGCAGCGCAAATCCATATTTGGATAATGTCAGGTTTCCATTCCATTGTTTTTTTTAGCTGTAGATGTTGAACATGCAGTATATAGTTTCTTTTCAGATCTAATAGATAAGAATTCAAATTTGGAGAAGGCAAGATAGTGTTCTGACGGGCCGTGTATGTGAATCTCACTCATCAGATAGTTCATAAGAAATTCCATTCATTTATACTGAGATCTACATTTAAAAAAACATTGGGGGTATGTGTTAAAGTTGGTTGAATTTGGAGCCATGAATGTTGCTGGTGAATGTTTACATTTGACGTTAAATGTTACAGCTTGTAATGCAGACTAGTAAAGCATGATATGGATAAACTTCTTGTTAATGTTGCACAAAGATGATTTTTCATTAGTGAAGAAAAAAAAAACATCATTATCTGGTAGCCTTTGGGATAGTCAACATAATGGATATCAGTGGCTCCATTAATGCTGTCTTGCATTTGATTACCATTGCCAGATCGGTGGGATTGAATTTAAATCTTGGAGATTTTCAGAGGATCAGTGATCAAGTGCCTTTTATTGCCGATCTCAGGTCTATCAGCAAATGGTAATAGCTTCTAATCATACTAATTATATTAGAAATTAAAGTTAAAAGTTTTAAGAGTTCAATAGTGGTAGTTTGTTTTGTATCATAGTCCAAAGTTCAAACCATATTATTTTTGAATAAGGTCTATTTTCACAAGTGGTTAAAATATAGAAGTGTAAAAAAATAAAATTGTTTCAATTGTAATTGGAGTGCATGATCGGTAGTACCCGGCACTCCCTGTAAGAAGTTCACATCAAGGGGGGAGGATGTGTTCTTTCCTCACAACTAATGAAATGAACCTTAAAAGACAAAATTGCTAAGTAGCAAGCCTAATGGAGAATGGACACATAGGAGGTTGGAGGACACTCAGCGTCCTCTCATTAGTCACCATCAATGAGGCTGCTTATCAGCTTTGGTGTTATTTTATTTTCTATTGTGTGGTAGTGACAGTTTTCTATGTTGTTGTAGATGGAGTGGCACAATCAACAACAATGGCTATTTCTATTCATGTATGTTATTTTCTTATGTATCCTCCTAGTGTAAAAATTGCAGTGTTCCACGGGCCTTGGGGGATGGGGAAACGGGGGCACGTCTAGGACACGTTTCGGAGACGGGGGGACAAAGGGCCTAACTTTGGGGACGGTGGGGAGACGGCCGGGGGGGGGGAGGATGGCGGGGTGGTGGTGCTGATATAGTTACACATATACTTATAGTACTTGAAAAACTAGTTTTGAAAAGATGTATAATAGTATAAGAATTACATTTCAAATGAAACTATAGGAAATTAGTAAAATTATAACATAGCAAAATTTGAAATACTAAATCTAAATACAAACTACGAAGATATCTTGAATGCTAATTGCTAAATAAAATTTGACAAATGAAATTGTCAAATTGGAGATTTCTATTATTTCGAAAATATGAATATTTGATGTCATATGAGATATCACAAAGTCTATAAAGATGATTACATGATTCATCATTACAATGAGTAGCATTACAAAAGACAAAATGCCAAAATGTCAAAACTCAAAATGTAGTCGGCCCATTGACGTGGGGCTCGACGAGAGACGGCTAGGCGTCTCCCAGCCTCCCGAGAAACCCTTGGGCGTCTCCCAAGGAGACTTGGAGACGTCTCTCAAGGAAACTTGAAGACATCTCCAAGTCTCCTTGGGAGACGCGGAGACATTTCCCCGTCTCCAGCGGAGCATCGGTGGCGGTGGTTGGACGGCGGGAAACGCCAAGTACCTGTTTCCCTGTCTCCGAAACGTCCCCGTTTCCAAAACGTGGCCATATAGGGGGGGAAACGCATTTGCGTGGAACACTGAAAATTTGTAATAAACAAATGCATAGTGTAATGCAATTCATGGATCTTGAAAAGGTTAGTGGTGATCCAGAAAACCATATGAGATGAAAAGATGAGTGTGTTCTTGTTCGTGTCCAGGTTTGTGGTAAACCTATGTGAAAACCATGAAAGGTTGAGAAGAGGTTCCTTTCATTTGAATCAAGATCATGAGCCACAAGAGTTGCCTTACTGCAATTGGAAGTGCTAAGTTTGAAAGGAGGAGAATATGGATATCATCGACATTGTAAACAGATGTATAGGAGAGCAGCTAGCTACAGAGATCCTTTGATTGACAAACTTCTTGAAAGTGTGGTCGCCCGATGATGAGTTCACTAGAAGTGAAAGCGGGATAAGTTCTCATATGTAGGTAATCATGTGCAGCAAGATCCAAATAGCAGTATGCAGACCTAAAAGTATACATAGGCATATGATTTTGTTTCCAAATTGTGTGATGTTCTTTCTCCCCATTTTCACACTAAGAGGGGGTGTTAGAGATTTAGTGTTCACATGGGTTAGAAAAATATTGTGTTAGAGTGAATAAAGTGTAGTGAGTTGTAGTAACAACTCACGAAACTATTCTAGATGAGAAAATAATTATTTAAGGAGTGTTTATTTGTTTGTACGTTTGAGTTATTGAAACAACTCAATATATTAAGCATTTGTTATAGGAAGTTTCCTATAAAATAGGATATGAATCCTATAAATATGTAATATGCATTATTGAATAGATATAGCACAATATATTATTTGATTAAAAAAATTTGTGCTCAAGAACTCCATGGATTGAAATTCTTAATAATTTCCTACCACTATGGTGATCTCACCAAGTTGAAAGGAAGACCATTATTGGAAATGCAATGTGTAATTGTTCATCTACAATATCTCTTGCTTCATTTTGAAATGTTTTAACCAATGGGCTTCTTTGTGAGAAGGAGAAGGATCTTCTTCTTGGATAGACATCATCTCCAAGAAAGGATGTTGGGAGGCCATTATTGATTTGTAGGTGGCTTCAATGATGTTTTATTTGTTAAAAGGATGAGATTTTAATGTTTCTCTATCACTCACCATATTGGCTTCTTGTTATCTAATGAATGCCATAATTTGTTCATTTGGTAACCCCTTCTCATTTGGCCTTTTACATATTTTAATTCCATGCCCACTCATAGCTCATAAGTGAGCTTTCACTTGACTATATGAGCTCTTATATTGGATCTTGCATTAATTACAATTCCAAATAAAAGCTCCACCTCTTGGAAGTTGTTCAAGCATCGTAACATATTTTCATAGAGGAGATGCTTATTCATATTTAAATTTGTGAATTTGCCGCAAGGTCCACTAAACTTGAACTAGTAGTCATTCCAAATGAATTGTTATTAGAAATTACAAAATTTTAAATTAAAAAAAAAAACAACCCTACAATATGTATAAACAAATAAAAGTAATAAATGCTAAAAACAAACACCAAAAAACATTTTGAAAAATCTTAAAACTTGTTTTTTTTAAACTCGAAATAATTTATAAAAAACTTGATTTTTTTTGTTAAACTACTTTTCTTTGATCAATAGATGTTCTTTGTGCAAGATAGATTCCTCCCACTAGCACTTTGCAATCATTCTTCTTTGAAAAAATACCAGCAATCTTCCAAATGCAAAAATGGAAAAACAATGACTGAGTTTTTTGTGAAATAGTCTTGTTTTTGTGAAACAACTCTTAGTATGGGTGCCTCTTAGGCTTTTAAGCACTTTTTAGGTTTCTAAAAATGTTTAATGTTAAAAAATGCTTTAAAAATAAGGTTTGATGTTTTTTTTTAAATGGTGTTGTGGCCGTAGGTGTGATTGGGAGTGTTTGGGAGTAGTTGCATGCCCATAGGATACTTGGGATGGTAGGGCTGCACCTTGGTTGCTTTTGTTGCGAGATCGGTACCAGGACTAATTCAATACAGGATCGAGACTTGGGGGTGTACCTTGCAACTTAGATTACAACCTTTGCCTCCATCACAAACAAATCTTGGGATCTGACTTATCTGTTATCACTTTTGAGGTTGATCCACAATCAAATTGGATCATTGAGGTTGACGATCCCATCTTCGGCGAAGTGGACCTCTCATGGGTTGATTAGGTGGATCTCGAGACAAAGTTAGTAGCTTTGGTAGAGGATAGAGCATGAATAAACCCCTTGGATGTTGTTGTCACTAATACATAGATAAATATCACGGCCACATCATAATTAGGGACCTACCTTAGATGCCCATGTAGGACCTTTACAACTATGGATGTTGGGGTGAGTGATGCAGAGCCCTCTATGCCATAGACTTATTTTTTTAGTTTTGATATTTGTTTTGATGCAATGGATTTCATAATCCATGAATTTTGTATACACTTGACAATATTTATATATCTAAAAATATTGTTTCCTTTAGCTAAAATCTACCTTTATATTCATGTGATTGATGTATACTTGTGCATGTAATCAAAGTAGCTTCTATTTGATTAGCTTATTGTGTCTTTAAAGTTTATTTATTTAAGGGTGCATAATGCAAGTTTTAAATTCTTAAAAATCTCTATATTTTATGGTTTTTTCAATTTGCCAAGTCTTGGCCGAGTTTGAGTGTCAAGTCCGAGTCTAGGCCAAATATCAGCTTGCTGAGTTTGAGTTGAGTCCATGTCTTTAACATTGATATATAGGGATTTCATGGGCAAGAGATTTGGATAACAAATGGTTTAGCTGAGGATATGTGATTACCTTTCTTTTTGTGGTGTAGTTGGTTGAATGAGGATGGGTAGATTGTGGCTGGTTTTTTAGCCACACTTGCAAAGGCAATGTATATGTTTGCTACACAGACCTATGAGGAGATTTGGCTTTGAGGAGCATATTCAGATATTGGGCTAGAAACATGATTCAATGTCATGTTAGAGTGTTACCAGCATGGCAGAGGACCCTACTTTTCATGAGCAATTGGAGCATATTAATGTTTAGTTTCAGATGTTGCATTTGCTTGCTTTGATTCTATGAACATAGAGAAGCCTAGATGATGCAAGATGGATATGGGATGTCTTCCCTTTGCAATGAGCTTGTCTATGGTTGGCTCTTTATAAGTTTTGTTCCTTATGCAATGTATACAACAATTGGGAAAATGTTGGATAGGTGTTGTACATCTTGCATATTAAAATATTTTATATTTTGTAATTGGATAATATTTTCCTAGGGGAGGTTGTATTTGACATTGCAAATGTATTTGATGTGGGTGGCACGTTGGGGCGGTCATGGTTTAGTGAGAACATGGTCAATTGGGCTCATTGGAGGAATGCATTAATGTTTTTGGTTAATTGTAAAATGCATTCAATATTGTAAAAGCATTTAATGTTTGGGGCACATTTTGCAACTCCACTTGGTTTGATGGAGAAAAGGGGCCTTAAGTATTTTTATTTGGGCATTGGGTGCATTAATTTTTTTGCGTGGTGCAAAGTTGTGCTTTAGTGAGTTTCCTCTTGCTTCTTACTCTCTTGCCTATAACTACGAGGCTTATGGAGCCATTCCTCACTTGTTGATCATTCACTTGATCATTTTGTACTTGTCCATTATGAGTGGAGCTTGGAGCTTGGCTTGGCTTGCTTGTTGAGGAGATCCTGAGGAGCATGGAGTGGGAGGTTTGGTTCTCTTTTGTTTTTCAATCAGTTTGATGGGGATGGCAACAACGGTTGTTCACTGCTGTAGAAGGTTGCATCTTGCATGGTTTTTTCTGGTTGAAAGTGTAAGAGGATAAGTTTGTGAATTCTCAGTATATGATAAATGCAGTGAGTGGGCTCCTTATTGGGAATGAGATGCTTCTTACTGTTATCATCAAAAGAAGATCGAGCAATGACTTTTTTCACTTTTTCATGATCTTGGTAATGGGTTTATGGTCCAAGGTCTGGTAACTATCACTATTGGTAAGGGGGTCAAGTATCTTGGAGTCATACTCACATTTGTTCAAGATCACTGTAGCATTCCCTTTGTCTGCCTTGAAAATAACGATATCTTTATTTTTCAATTATTTCTTTGTTGTCTTTTGGTTTAGATGACAGGTAAAAGAAGAGACTTTTCATTTTTGTCAAATTCTGAAGTTCAATAGTTGTTGATACCATTTTCACAAAGTCAATATCATTTCAATTTGCTTGATATTTCTGGTTACCCAAATGGCATGCTTTGCAATCTTCTTTCTCCCGACAATTACATTTTATGCATTTATATCGCTTCTGCTAAAATCTGCTAAAGATATCTGTTCTTTCACCACATATTCAATTTCTTTGCCTTTCTGCATCTAGGATGTATTTTAATTTTCAAAATTTAGACTTGAGGAAAATTTGTTTGTTCAGTTTATAAAACATTTTGGTGTTGGTGTCTGCTGCATATTCATTGCAAGGTGTTGCTGAATTGATTTCTTCTCCTCTCCTTAGTTCTGTTGGTTGATTATTGACGTTGAAATCTCCAGTCAATGTCGGTCTCCATGTTTTCAAGCTGTGGAAAAATGCAGTATTTTATAAATTTTTGGATATACTGAAACAAGTTTGATATACTGAAATGGACTTCGAAGAATTAAGTTCACCGACGATCCAAATGCTTTTTGTAATTGCTTCATTCTTCTATGATTGTTTGTCATCTTGCACATCTTTGCAGTTTCATGGTTGGCACGTGAATTTGCAGATGAACACACAAGAGAAGCTTCAAGATTTCTATCTGGACATGCATCAACGGAAGAAGATCCTATTGATCCCATTTCGGATATTCGAATTACGGAAATAAATGCTAGAATGTTCGGGTTACAGAAATGAAGAGTCAGAAATGCAGTGCTATGATTCTTGTACAATTGGTAGAGAATAAAAATAACCAGATTAGTATGTGGTACTGGCTGACCAAAGTGAACAATTCTAGTTAACATTTATAAGCATTTCTACGTGTTTAAGGTTTGCAACTCTCTTGATTTTTAGTGTGAGTAGCAAACCGTTTATTTTAATTGGATTAATAGACTAGAAAGTTGTTGACAATATGGTGCTAAGTTCCATCCTTATTGGCGGCTGAGTGTACTTTGAACATGAACCGAGATGTTACAATCCAATTAGAAAAGTAAACGAACTTGCACATTTTTGCTTCACCATATTGAAAGCATTTATACCCAGTAGTTTATTGTCTGACCACTTAATTATGACAAATGGTGGCCTATTTTTATTTATTTGATCACCAATGCTGGCAACTGTTTTTTCAAGTTTGGAGATGAACTGCTTTACCATTCTTGCTATTATTTCTTAAATAGTAAAACAAATTAGTATTATATAATTAGCATGAATTGGTCCCTAAGTGAATGCAAGGTGATTATGATGATAATTGAACACTTGATTGCAATTCTAAGGAAAACTATTAAAAGCCCATCCCAGGCATTCCTTAGAGATCCTCATTGTTGGACGGGCTCAAATTATGACATCATTAACAAAGGAGATCCTCAGGGTTCATATTTATATAAGACAACACAATATACAATCATTGGCAAAGGAAGTTTCCTATCCACGAAAACAAAAGGAAAAAATGTGCAAATGAAAATAACTAAAAACAAACCAAGCCCGTGTAGATTAAAAATGTTCTGGTTTTTCTAGAAGCACTTTATCTTCAGTAAAAACAAAATTGAAAAAGAAAGTATTTTGAAAGGAAATCTAGTTCAGAGGGATGGTATCTCCCCAGTGCATGCTAAAACGTGGGTCCTTTAACAAACTAATTTGGAAGCCCTCTAAGCAAAGGTGATGAAGCTTTCCGATTGAAGTTCAATGTGAAGAACCCTTCCACGAAAGAAATTTATAAATTAGCATGTGCAATATGGTAGGTATTGTGGTGACCCCTATTAATCATATAATACTTTAAATTTACAATTGCATTAAAGTTTATTGTTAGATCATAATACTAGCAATTGCACCTTGGTGTGCAATGGGTACGCCAAAAGTATGGAAGGTCAATTGTGAAAAAAATTGGTCTTTTTTTTCATACATTTGTACAGAATGTGAGGTCAATTGGTAGGCCATTTAGCAAGTGGTGTTCATGCAAAAAAGGTCTCAATGGAGAAGTGATAGTTTAAAATCAAGTATGCATCCACTTACATGGATCCAAACATGACTAAACAAAATCTCTAAATCAAGAAGATAATCCAGATTCATTACTAAGAGAGTCATGTTATGTTTTCAATAGGGAGAGAGAGGGAGATATAGGGATAGAAAGAGGGAGAGATAGAGATGGGAAGAGTGTGAGAGAGAGAGAGAGGGGATAAGGAGATAGAGATGGGAAGAGTGTGTGAGAGAGAGAGAGGGGATAAGGAGATAGAGATGGAGAGAGAGGGAAAGATAAAGATAGAAATAGGAAGTGATATATAGAGAGAAGTAGAGAGAGGGAAAGATATAGGGGTAGGGAGAGATGGAGAGATAACAAGATAGGTATGGAGGGAGAGATAGAAGAAGAAATATGGAAAGATAGAGATAGAGAGGCAAAGAGATATTGATATAGAGGTCTACATTGAGGGAAAGGGGGAGAGAGGGAGAGAGGGAGACAAATAAATAGTGAGATAGAGAGAGGTAGAGAGAGATAAAGATAGAGAGATATAGAGGGAGAGGGAGAGAGATATCGAGACATAGATGGTGAGATAGAGTGATAGAGAGAGAGGGAGAGGGAGAAAGAAAAATAGAAGAGAAGTAGAGGTAGACAAATATTGACAAAGAAAGGGAGAGAGAAATAGGGGGAGTAAGATATATGGGAAGAGAGATATAAATACATGTGAGAGAAAGGGGAGAGGTAGATATAAAGAGATTGATAGGGGTATAGGGAGAGATGGGAAGAGAAATAGAGAGAACTAGAGAGATATAGAAAGAGCGAGTGATAGGGAGAGATGGAGAGAGAGGAAGAGGCAAGGATAGAAAGAGGGAGAGATTGGAAGATAGAGATAAAGAAGGCAAGAGTAAGAGATAAAGGAGATGATAGAGACAAGTGATAGAGAGAAATATGGAGTGTGTGTGAATGAGAGAGACATATAGAGATAATGATAGGGAGGGGAATAGGGATTGTGTGAGAGATATGTAGATAAAGATAGAGAGGGATATTATATATATATATATATATATATAGAGAGAGAGAGAGAGAGAGAGAGAGAGAGAGAGTGGGGGGGAGACAAATGTGTATAGAAAATAAGATTAAGGGAGAGAGATAGGGAGAGGGAAAGAGGGGAAAAGAAAGAAGGGAATACAAATATAGAGAGAGGTGGAGAGAGGAAGATAAATTGTGAGATAATGAGAAATATAGAGATAGAGAGGGAGACAAAGATATAAAGAGCTCTCTCTTTTTGTTCCCATCTCTCTCTATATATCTCCCTATATCTCTCTCTCTATATCTGCCTATCTCTATCTCTCTCTCTCTATATATTTCTTTCTTTCTCTTTTTTCTCTTTTTACCTCTCTATATCTTATCTATATCTTCCTCTCCCTTCTCTCTTCCTCTCTCTTTTCTCTTTATCTATTTTCCTCCTTAAGTGTGCAATGGGTACACTAAAGAGGACCCAATGCCAAATAGTCGATGTATCCCAATCATCAATCCTTGCTCGAGTGTCATTATTTCCTATCTTAAAGGTGAATTATCGTATCCTTAATCAAATGACATGCTACCCTAAGCATAACTCCCTAGGGACACATGCTATAATGGATTGTTGGTGTGAAATGACTAATCAAAAGTTAATTTCTCTCTCTCTCTCTCTAACTTTTAATTTAGATTTTAAGTTTTAAATTTGTTTTATTATATAAATTAAAATAAAAACTCAAAATATAATTATTCTACAATAATTAAAATGTTAATAACACAATTAACTATAAATTAAATTAATTCTAATAATTAATCATTTTTTGTAATTTCATAAGAAGACATAAATAATTAGAATAAATTTAAAACTTAAGTCTAAATTAAAAATTAAAATAGCATAAACTAAATGCAAAGTCAAAATTTATAAAACACAAATATTAATAAAAATAATAATTTAAAAATATTAATAATAAAAAATAAAACTAATTCAAATTTATTGGAATTGAAATATTAATAAAATATAATTCTATTTTTCATTTCAATCTTATCAAATTTTTTTCTTTTCTTTGTTTTTAAAACAAAAAGTCTTTTAATTTGTTAAATCATTTTTATTTTTTAAGTTCTTAGAATTGAAATATTAATAAAATATAATTCTATTTTTCATTTCAATCTTATCTTCTTTTCTTTTCTTTGTTTTAAAATAAAAAGCCTACTTGTTAAAGTATTTTAAAAATAAAAATAGAGAATGATGGTTGAGATTAATTTCATAGTCTTGCATCCTTCTCCTTAATTCTCAACCATTGATTTTAAAAAGCAAGTCATACATTTCATATAGGGAACGCCTTCGGCGTAATTATTAGAGGTCATACCTTTATAATATTTATTTTGATGTAATATAAGATTATTTTACTTAATAAAGTATAGTTTGTAAAAATAATATTTAATAATTAATAATCTAATGATTATTAGATTATTAATTATGTCACATTCCTCATGTTCAAAGACTAGGAACATAATAAAACAATAAAACAAATTAAAATGTCTTTTGAAATAGGAGAAGAGGATGGAGAGACAAACTTGCAGTGCAAGTATGAACATGTTGGTAGAGAAAGAGGGCTTGGGTGCCATGAACAAAGACAATTTGTTATCACACCTTAAGGCAGTATAGTGGCTCCTCTCCCCATCCATGACCCCATGCTATAAGTACTAAGATATTAGCCTAAAGGAAGGAGGCGACTTAGGAGTTTTTTTTGATCATTTTGGGGAAACTTTTAGAACAAAAATGGTGGAAAAGTGAAGTAGAATAGCAAGGAGAAAATGGAAGAATTTCATTATAGGAATGAAGGGAGGAAAGCAGACATAAAGGAAGGATGTGGCAGCTGTTGCAACTGCCCTAATAGACATGAATACCAAGTGCGAAAGATTATGGAGGCTTGAAAAGTTTGGATTGCCTGGAAGAAAGACAACTTTAGATGGAA